>CM062568.1:64698327-65940119 GCA_031468815.1 Morus bassanus
AGCTAGTGCCTCTCCTGGGGGGGTGGTGACCACTAGCTGAGTCACCCTTTAGAGCCTTTAGAGCCAGGAAAGGGACTGCTTCCACAGCTATTTGCTTCCTATAGTACAGATGCCAGCAGCCACCTCCAGGTGATAGATTTCCACCGTGATCACCACACTGTATCACATTCCAGGTGATGAAGCATCTTAGCATTGAATGACTGGTAGTAAATCAACTTTATTAACAGTGCCCACAGAAGTCACCAGTTCATTTTCAGTCCTTCCTCCTCCTTTTCAAAAGAGCAATTAATGAACTAGGGTTGAGTAATGGTGTGGCTGCTAGCACAATTTATGAAATGAAGATCATATCTTAGAGGGTGATCAGTTTGTATAATAAAAGGTTCAGCTGAACTATTTGGGAAGAAATCTTCACAACCAAAAAGGCTTTCTTACTACTCAATTACCTCTTATTGTATGTAAATCATCCAAACATACTAGGGATTTAAAATGTTGGACTGAGGTGAGCTTATCAGGGAAATGCTGTTCAGCAGAACACCGTAACATCCTTCTCTCTGGTGACCAATGATAGGACCGAAGCGAATGGCAGGAGGATGTGCCAGGGGAGGTTTAGATTGGATATTAGGAAAAGGTTCCTCACCCAGAGCATGGTGGAGCACTGGTACTGGCTCCCCAGGGAGGCAGTCATAGTGCCAAGCCTGATGATATTCAAGAAGCACTTTGACAATGCCCTCAGAGACGTGGTGTGAATTTTGGGGTTGTCCTGTGCAGTGACAGGAGTTGGACTCATTGATCCTTGCAGGTCCCTTCCAACTCAGGACATTCTGTATACATCACCCTTAAGTGTGTGGTTTCACTTATTGAAGTCAGAGACAGCTTCAGCACAGAGGTGTGAGAGGAATTATATTCCCATATCCAGAGGGTTTATGACTATAAAAATGTTCTCCTCCCACAACTCTAAGGGCTTTCAATACATAAAAACATAACCCACAATGATATTAGTATACCATGAAATACAGTATTATTACAGAAGGAGAGTCATCTTATTTATGATGTGTGTGAGGGGAAGAGAAGGGAAAAGGGATGGGAAGGGAAAAGGAAAGCAAAAGGAAAAGGAACAGGAAAGGGAAAGGGAAAAGGGAGAAAGGAAAAGAGAAAAAGGAAAAGGGGAAAGGGGAAAGGGAGAAGCAAGGGAAGGGAGAAAAGGGGGGAAGAAAAAAAGAAAAAGAAAAGATTCAGATTCATGCCAGGGAAAAGAATATAAAAATGGAGAAGAAAGCCATAAAACAGTCTCAAGAAAGCATGAATAGCAGAAAATTGTAGACACAAAAAGGCATTATGGAGAAGAAAAGGAAAAGCATAGTAACACCAAGAAACAGGATGAATCAAGACAGGATGAGTATAAAATAGAATAAATGGAAGGGTTACATAAAGATGATGAGACAAGGCAAGGGAAATGAATAAGATGCTGGGAAGTCCAGAGAGAGTGGAGAGAGGAATGATTTGCACTTACTACTGATTATGAAAATTTCATGAAAAAGTATAGTATAGGGACCATCAACTTTTATAAGAACTTCATTTGGCAGACTTGCTTTTTGGAGTGATTTATATAAGGCATTTATCTTTTTTCCCCACTTATATATCCATATATCCATAATATTGCTTTGGTCTTTGCTTGTTAAAAAGATACTGTGACTGACTTCTAGATAAAACCATGCATCTCTAGGAAATAAGTTTTCATGTGTTATAGTTCTTATGAAAGCTCATTCTTCTCCTTTTAATATATACATTTCCCTACAACACAGAAGTGCTACCCTGGGACATACAGTCAGAGAACTCTTGCTCTTCTTAGGTATGTTAGGTCATTATAAAGTGGCTTTAACCTCAAGCCTTAATGAATGATACCTCTGGAAACATGTACTAACAGATTCACTGCCAATTGCTTAATTATATCCAAATCCAAGACCCTGATTATAGACAAATTTGTGTGTGGTGAGACACTACCTCCTATCCAAAGGCCATCTTTCTATGTACTTTTAAATTTTCCCTGTAATTGAAGATCCAGAGTCCAGAATGCCTCTGTGGCAGAATGGTTTTCACAGTTGCTTTGAGAATTAAACCCCACTACAGCAATATTTTGTTAATGTTTATGAGATGAAAATGGTACTCTTGGGTGGCAAACCTCTTTAGCTACACAATGCACACCTTATTTCTTCTACTGTTTCTCTTATAAGAGCATGTCTAATCCATTGCCTTGGATGCAGTATATAAAACTGAACTGTTGGGCTGGATTATACATGTATGGGTTTCCTGACAGTGCAGATGACATACAGCTAATAACAATCAAACTAATTAGCACATGTATAGCACTTTGTATCTTGGAAGTGCCATACAAACGTTAACTAATTAATTCTCACAAGAACCCTGTGAGGGAAGGAAGTAATTATCCTGAGCCCCATTTAACACACAGAGAGAGGTTAAAGCGTTATTCTGGTTGGAAAACGTAAACCACAGGTTAGTATTATGGCGCTTTATGTTTCCGATTTCTCAGTGATATTGCTCTTCAAGAGCTAGGCCTGCAAGCTGGGCTTTTATTCTGGCAGAGGGGAGGGGACAGCCTGGCCAGGGCAGGCTGCACCACCGTGCCCACGCTCTGCTGGCAACACGGGCAGAGAGGAGGCACCCTGCCTCTTGTTACCTCCTCCCTAAAATTTTTCCTTCATAAAGGCCTTTCATTCAGTTCCACTATGTCCTGCACATTTTGTGGTTCCAGTGAGGCCTTTATGCCTGTGGTGACCTCCCTGTGTTTCAGCTGTCAGCCAGAGTGACACTTGCAAACCGTTTTGGATGGGTCTCCAGTGTACGGTGGGCTCTAACACTCAGCCTATGCATCAGGGAGGAACAACAGGCAAACTTTCCTTACTTGGCTGTGAGGGCTGAGGGAGAGAAAGAAGCAAAATTATTTCTGACATTAGCATAAATAGATCTGCCTTTTCTATTCTACAGATAAGGAACAGGCCTGTTGCGTGAAAAAAGCCATGTTCCTGCAATTTTAGGATACTTCCTTTCGGTGAAAGCAGGTTCCTGCTTTATCTCAGACTTCCAATAATATTTCTTGTTCAGCTTAACTTTTAAATGCTATCTTTTAGAGAGGAGCACACTATCTGACAAATGTAATATCTACATGTGGACCTTTCTAAGAGGTCAAACAAGTTCAGGAATCAAGTCAGATTTTACTCTAGATGCGAATAAAACAATTAGGTAAATCTCCTAATTAAGTATTACATATTTGTGAAACAAAATTGATTTTGTAGTGTAGGTATATCAAGAGAGGTACTTAAGGGTAATTAATCATCTACCATCATTGCCAGGACTTCAACTGTCAACCACAATTATGCATAAGTTCCTCTCATTAACGCAGACTTAATCACGCAAATCCAACTTAACTTATAACTATGGCAGGGCCACCAGATGGTATAATCCAATAGAAGTGTTGCACAAGTAAACAACTCGACCAAAATAATCTCCCATAATATAAAACCAATGGGGCCTGGGGCAGGGGGGAACCCAATCAACCCCTCAACTGTTCATTCCCATGACGTTCTTAGTATCTCTGCTTATGAAAGATTTGGTGCTTTACATTCAGCTTCATTAAGTGAGCCTTGAATCACTTTGATGACTGATGAAAACTTCAGGCAGGTAATCATCTAATAGCCTGGAAACAACATTGTGCCATTCCTAAATCCCTCTTGCCATGGTGTGCTGCTTGGGGAACTAAGGTTTCTTTGAGATACATGAATTTTCCAGGTATCTTTATGTTTCTGGAACCACTTACGAGATCTACTCCATAGCCACCTCAGACTGACTCATTGTCTCTTTGTGTCAGATTGGGATCTAGTGTCAGAGTCAGTGGGGCAACTCCATTTCTGACTCTGTATTTGCAGCTCTGTAAATTCATCATTTCTGCACCGTCTGTAAAGTAAAACCATCTGTGCTCGGAAATGTGCTACACTGGACTCCCTTGTTGCTATCTACTTGGACCTGATTGGTAAAAGACATGAAGTTGCATTCCCTACATAAATCAGTAATTTAATGGCTTTCTGCACAAAATTTTATCTATCCAGTAAGACTACATATTAAAGAGAAAGAGTCTATATGCATGTTTATATCCATATAAAAAAGTCTGTTTCAAATCACTGATTAAGATGGGGTTTATGTTTCATAATGAAATGAGTCTACACAACTGCTGTTACGGGAAATGTGTTTAAAATACATACACGCTCCTTAAAAAAAAATGCCAAATTAACAGAAAGAATCAGGAGCTGCCATATCCAGCTTTCACAATGTTTAATCAGTGAAGTTTGCAGCTGAGAAGGAGTGTTGATATTTATTTGAATTTTATAAATATAGAAAATACTTTAAAACTCTATAAAGTTACTAGAACTTAGAACATGTGCTCTTTAGTAATCTACATATTACTGATACATATTTCAAGTTAGCATATACCTCTAAATAATAAGTCTGACATAGACTTGTATACACATAAGAATTTTAGTAATTAATTAATACACAGCTTTAAGAGTGATTTCCACAGACGTCTTTGCTTTTATGCCAATTAGAGTTGCAGCTGCATTTCTACATTTTAACCAATAGGTGGCACCAGGATTTTCTAGAAAATATCTATAAATTTAACACATTTTTTGATTGCAAATTAGATTCCAGGTGATCAGTAGCCAAACTAACAGCTAGATATAATTAATAATTATATAGCAGTAATTGGAGTATGAGGGAGGCATACAAGGAAAAAAAAATAGAAAAAAAAAACCAACTAACAGGAGCTATGAAACTCAAAAACAGATGGAATAAGAAATGATAACCTGATCAGGGACTGTCAGAGTAGATTTACAAGAACTGAATCCTGGCAGCAGAAATACAATAACATAGAAGTTGATATGAATTAGAAAGGCACAAATTAGTGGGGCACACATTTCTGTAATATAATTGCTCTTCAGTTCAGAAAACAAGGTCCCTATAATGTGGCTCAAGCTAGACAGCAGAACTTAAAGCACCTTAAATAAAGTTTTTGGAAAAATAGGTGAATATATGAACATTTGATATGTATGTAAAATTCTAGATTGTGTCAAACCTAAAGGAAAATTAGTGTCTGAAAGGACAGCTCAGAAAATGTGACATACACCCAAAAGCTGGCAAATTGTACATGTGGTCCAGGGAAGGACACACAAACACCAGTCATATGACATCTTGACCCACAAAGGCTTGCAACACTTTGCGCAAAATACGTAAAATGAGACAAGGTGCTGCCATGCCAGAACACATTAAAAAGAAAAAAAAGCATAATGGGTATTTCTAACAAAAACAGAAACAGTAGCTGAAGGAATTTGCTGCTGGATCCTAACTAGGATGCTACCACCAAGTCAAGTACTATATACCACATGATAATAAACATATATCCGTACACACACACACACACACACATGTGCATGAACAAATTCAGGTTTTTAACTTAGTCTTCCTTCCTCTCCTCGCTATCAAGATAAATTTCCATATAGAGACTATCACTGACTGGAGACACTTTCCCCAGAAAGGTAGCCAAAATTATTGTTTCCAATATTTTCCTTAAAAGACTAAAAATAAATAAGAAATGTTGCAAGAAATTGAACGCAGTACGCTATGTGAAACTAAAGAAAGAATTCATTAAAGTGCTTTGCAAAACAGCAAATGATATATCAAAGAAAGTTTACTAGAAAGCAAAGCCTTTTAAACAAATGCAGGAATATTTTTCTAAAGACACAGGGTTTTGTTTTTGTCATGGTTTTAGCTGGGATAGTTAATTTTCTTCACTGTAGCTGGTATAGTGCTGCGTTTTGGACTTAGTATGAAAATAACATTGATAACACACTGATGTTTTAGTTGTTGCTAGGTAGTGCTTACACTAGTCAAGGACTTTTCCAGCTTCCCATGCTCTGCCAGGTGCACAAGAAGCCGGGAGGGGAGGGGGCACATCCAAGAGAGCTGATCCGAATTGGCCAAAGGGTATTCCATATCATGTGATGTCATGCCCGGTATATGAACTGGGGGGAGTTGGCTGGGGGAGGCAGCGATCGTGGCTCGGGGACTGGCAGCATCGGTTGGCAGGTGGTGAGCAGTTGCAGCACTTGTTGTTTGGGGTTTTTTTCCTTTCTTCCGAGGTTTCACCTCTCTCTCTCATTATTTTCCTTTTCATTATATTATTATTAGTATTAGTGCTGTTTTATTTTAATTATTAAACTGTTCTTATCTCAACCCATGAGTTTTATTACTTTGGCCCTTCCGATTCTCTCCCCCATCCCACTGGGGTGGGGGGAGTAAGAGCGAACGGCTGTGTGGTGCTTAGTTGCTGACTGGGGCTAAACCACAACAGTTTTGAAAAAAGAGGGTGATGGAATCTACAGATAATTATTTAGACATTTTTTGAAACTCAAATACTTGCACTTAATCCACAAATTTTTATTTATTCAGCGCTGAAGTAAAAATGCTTTACAACTAAATTTTGTTTAAATATTAAGGTACATGACTATGCAGTTTTGTAGAGGACATACTGCCATCCATTAACAGAATGAAAAGTTTTTTTGTGAGTGTTAAGGAGCAACATAAGGAATAGGATAATGTGAAAAACATATTTTTTAATTTGCCTCCTAAGACTAAAAAAGTCTAGAAGTATAAGCTTGGCATTGTCTCAAAATGTTTTAAAACATAAAAAATAAATATCCTTCCAAAATGAAATAACAAAAAGAGACACTAAAAGCCAAAAATTTGCAAATATCCAAACCTTCATGGTTTTGATAAATGTAAATATCTAACTGAAAGACTCTACCACTACTTGTGGGGGTTCAGTAGACACAACTGAGAATGGTGGGGAGAAAAAATAAATTATTTCAGCTTTTTAAAACCATCTTATTAAGAGGAAAGTTAGAGACAGATGTTACTAACTTCTATCACAGACACCATATACAGGCTTCCAGGAAATAAAATCATAACAAATATTTATGCCAACACATGAATATATTTTTTTTTTTGCATTAAAGAAATCTGAAAGGAATTTCAATAAAAAGAACTTTATCAACTTTTCTACTGTAAATGTGGAAAATTCAAAGGATCGTTTTTACTCAAAAGGTTGGAAAATCAATGGCAACAATGTAAATTCTGGAACTGAGGAAATATCCATTGTAATTAAATGGAATTAAACAAATTGCAGTAGGAAAATAATGTCGAGATATAATAAATTAAGAAACTAAAACTTTCTTTTTTAAAACCAATGTAAAAAAGGAAGGGAACATCTAATTGTAACTTAAGAGAAGAAAACTATTTAGTAAAGTTTTAAACAACCCCCCTTTGGCATTCAAAGAAGGTAAATCACTAAACCCACTACAGAGTCTGCAAACTCTTTGGCATGTCACGCCTGACTAGATTTGTTAAGGGAGTACATGAAATGAATGAAATTAAAAACAAAAATACTTCTCAATCTTCTTGTATAGATTCCAGAGGAAGAAGAACCCAGAGCTCTGCTGTTCACTTACCCCTACGGCTGTGCAAAAAATTAATTTTTCAGTTCACTGGCCACTCACTAGACTAGGGGTAAAAGAAGAAAAAAAAAAAAAAAAAAGAAGAAGCAGGAAGCTAAAAAAAATATTTAAAGAGGAAAAAAACCTTTTGAGATATCTTTAATCTGAATTTTGGCATCTTTATAGAGAGAAGTCTTGCTTGAAAGTAAAAAGTATTTACTTTGTATCTAAATGTCAGAACAAGATATCTCAAAGTTTCTCCTTTTCTTCCTATGGAGGAAAAAGAAGGTCCTAAATTAGCTAATGATCAAAATTCTCTTTAGTCTACCATAGAATAAAATCATGTTACTGAAGAGTTTTATGTAAAATCACACCGGGAACATATACGCTTGGCACAAACATCCATACAGCAGCCTACAGGCAGTCTAAAAAATGTGCTTATCTCAAATCTTTCTTTTTTTTTTTTCTTTTTCCTAGCAAGCTGCTACAAGCTAGTTTCTGCTGGTGAGACACTGCCACTTTCATCTAACTGGGAAAACCTTTCTACCCTATGCAAGGGAAAACATTGCAGAAATCCTCTTTTTCAGTAACTGAAACACCATATCTACACCACACAGGAAAAGTTTGCTATTTAAAAAATACTAGAGCCACATCTTCATGATGCAACAGCTGAGCATTTAAACTCTGCTCCTTCACAGAGCTAATAAGCATTCAGTGCTGATTATTCACATGCTCTGAGGTGCTTTTTAAACCTTACTGTTTATGATAAACTGTCATTTCAGATGACTATTTGTCTAGATTTCCCAATTAATTGCATCCATGCCCACTGGTGCCTCACTATTTGTGCTGCATTTGAACTTTTTTGTATTATACTAAAACCTGTAAGACCATTTGCAATTCCATAATAAGTATTCAGCAGTAGCAACAGGTCATGACTTGCTTTTGCAGATTATTTCTTCTCCCAAGTTATTAGTGATAGGATGTAAGGAAATGTCCTCAAGCTGCGCCAGGGGAGGTTTAGATTGGAAATTAGGAAAAATTCCTTTACTGAAAGAGTGGTCAGGCATTGGAACAGGCTGCCCAGACAGGTGGTGGAGTCACCATCCCTGGAGGAGTTCAAAAAATGTGTAGACATGGCACTTCAGGGCATGGTTCAGGGGACATGGTGGTGTTGGGTTGACAGTTGGACTTGATGATCCTAGAGGTCTGTGGTACTATGATTCTATATTTCTATGATCTGATTGTCACAAAACAGAGTGGAATCAAGATCTATATATGGAACCAAAAAAAAGAAATATCCAAATATCCAAACAAAATATGTGATGTTTGGTGCACTGTATTCTTTCTATCATCCTTTCCAGCTCAAGAGCCTTGTTTTGTTCAGCTTTAGAGAGCACTGATTTACACAGATATATGGCCTAAGGTGGACTGATGGGTTCTAATAGACCTAGCAGATAGACAATGTGGAGGAAATCCACATCAGTATGGATATCACCATATGACCTCAAGTGTAGTTTCAGCTCTCTTCAGTTATACTTACTACAGTAAAGGTCAGCACAGTTCCACTGCTCTCTTTTCTAGATGTCAGAAATACTTTTCCCCACCCCCAAAGACACTGTGCAAACAGAATTGATCATTTGAGACTGAACTGATCTGAACTAGAAAATCTTCAATGTTTCCTACCTTACTTTTCTTTTAAGAGGGGGTTGGCTTACTTTTTTCCTGTTGTTTAATTTTGTTTACAGGATTCAAAACCTAGACATGAAGGAAGTTGTCTGAGTTGAACCTGACAGACACAAAAAGTCTTTGGTTGCTATCTGTAAACAGCGTTATAGCAGGCCTGATGTGGGTGTAGAAGTAGCCTAAGCATGTATATAAAATCAGGTATAGTGGCATGCCAGACCACCATACCCTATCTAAAGAAACCCCTGCACAGTACTTTCTCATTTGTAGGGAGAAGACTAATCTGAACAACACAAGCATGAGTTCATTTGCTTTGTAGCAAATACTGCCACTAACAAGTCACCCATTCAGAACTGCAGTGTCCCAATAATATGAACACATTAATTTAGGAAAAGAACTACAAAAGAGAACTTAATTGCTTGAGAAATACCATGATAATGAAATACTAGATCTCTGAAAGTTCACCCAGAATAGCCCAAGCAAATCTCAGCAGATGGTAAGGAAAGAAAGAAGGTATGGCCATGCAAAGGCAAAATGGAAAATCAAACATACTACAGGTTGGAAAAGATATCCATGATGACAAAAGCCAAGCAACATTCAGATACACTATATATATATAGTGTATATATATACTTATATATATATAGTGTGTGTGTATATATATATATATATATATATATAAGCACTTCAGGGATCAGAACAACATAGAAATAGAATTAGCTCCATCCCAGGTACCTTCCTTGGCACATTACATCAATAGGCAAAGGAATTTATCAGCTTGGGACCCAAAAGTGTGCATCCATGATGCTACATTCTCTGCCCTTCAGCAGGTCTAATTTGTTTAGCCTCACTGCTATGTGACATGGCTAGACAGTTTCCATTGCAAAACAAGGAAAAACATTCCCTATTCCAAAAGACTTCCATAACGGAAGTATAATTTTTTTTTCTGTTTAAAAGCAGTGCTTTTCTAGCATAAATAACCTAGGCTTAAAACATTGCAATGACTCGTTGCTGACATCCACATAAGGTTTTTTTTGTCAGTTAGGGGCAGAGTGCTTTTTGCTTGTGCTATTAGAATAGCTTGAAGATTACAAAGTTTTCATCAGGTCCCTGGACTAGAGTTCAGATTCTGCTACAGCCTCAGATAAATAAAAGATTCACCTTCATCCTTATTACAACTTGAGAATGACTTGACCCTCTTGCTGAAACCTCTCTTCCAGATGTTGACTTTGCAATCCCTGTTAGCAATCCATGTGGTGCAACAGCAATGGATCCGTAGTGCAGAATAGTTGGTACAGAGGATCTGATCACCACACTGCACATGATTCGGAAGAAGTTTACTCTTGAATAGCTCTGGTGTGGTCCTGTAAAAGGAGCATCCATTACCAGTCGGAGTGCACCAGGAGAGCTTCTGGAGTATATCTTGCTGTTTAGTTTTACTTGAAAGGAGTCTACTGTGAGACCACAAAACCAGCCAGAAAGTACTGGGCGATTCCTTCAAAGGTGCATGTCTGACCTGAAACCAAAAGGCTAATATTAGCAGACCACAGAGTATCACCACAAGAACAGGCTGCGACCTATATAGGATTGCACAGGCTGAGAGGACAAACTCGAACACTAAGGGCCTTCTCAGGAGAACGGGGAATGAACAAGAACATTGTCTTATTCAGTTGAAGGATTATACTAGAAGGAGCAGAGACAGTATCAGTGATGTTAAAACATCAGTGAACAACACATTGGTCTATATATTGTAAAATAGAGCTCTAATTGCTGCACTCTATAAATAAAAAATAAATCAGGCTCCTAATACTGTGTAACTAGCCACCAGGAGATCTAGCAGAAGGATAGATAGCTTTGTCCTACTACAGTCTGCTGTTCCTTTTGAGTCCAGCTCTGAGTTATTGAAAGATACTGAGATAGCATTGAAGGGCAATAAGGAAAAAAAGAAAACATCCCTCAGCTTATTTCTTCTGTAATTGCCACTGCTTTCATGGTTAAGGTCTGACGAAAAAATGATTGCTTTGCTCTTCTACCTAGGGCTTTTTACTTGCCTGGTTATGCCAGGCAGGAGCATATTATTTTTTTCATGCTTCTAGATTAGGAATCCTTCATTTATGATCATAAATAAAAGCTAGAAATCTTTTAGAAAGATACTTTTTATGGTTTAATTTTACACTTTCTAGTTATACTTGGTGCATATTGATTATAATTACAGTTTACAGTTCATCAAAATAGCAATGTTCCTATACATAATAGAAGACAACATCTTTTCAATCATGCTAAATTCACAAACACTCACTTCACATAGTTTTTACTGAACTTTATTTCTAAAGTTTGCTGTGTGCTTTAAAGATTTTGTCCACCGTAGTTTAAAGAGGGAATTAGCAATCCTGGGTTTATCACCGTAGCATGCAATATTTAGGTCTGCTTACTTATATTTACATTAAGACAAGTGATTCCTCCAATTTGCTTGCATTTTTCTGGAGAAATTCATAACATTTGATTATGTGCAAAAGTGACATAACTCAAAGGTTCAAAGCTCCTGATCTTTCCACAGTTTTAGAAACAAGGCAGTTCTTAAAAGAGTGGGAAAACAAAAACAAGGTGAGACAACAGCACTGCTTTAAGTCATAATTATCCAGAGGCTCATCCACTTAGAGCAGGTTGAGCTCCACTGGTTTCAGCAGAGCTACATGCCCTTGCACTGCTTTAGGATGCAGTCAGGATTATGCAGCATGCCTCACCTCCCTCCTCAATTCTGTGTTATGCCCTTGCAACTTGAAAACAGGCTGTTAGAAATACTTTGTGTTCCAATGTCTATTTAATGATAGTTGATCTATTTTACCAAACTTTTCAAACACTGGTTCTGAATCTCTCTATTTTTATTTTTAATAAGGCTATGTAAAAAGCAAGTGTAAATAAAGTTCTAATACAATAGTACTACATAAACACGTGTTTTGCTCAGAACAAGAACTCTGGAAAGATAATTAACTCAAATTGCAGGGGTTTTGTCCAAACACTCTGCAGTTACTGATAATTTCCCCACTTTTACTACCTTATAATTATAAACAGACTATATGCCAGACCACTTTGTCATTTCTCTATTGGCTAATAAGAAATAAAAGCTCAAGCTGCAGTCTGCCTTCTTTCTTTATTCCATATTGTACCATCTCCATGGTTGCTATTAGAAATGAGAGAAAAGGATAACTCTAACCTTGAAGTCCCTTCAGTCAAAATGTTGTTAATTTCTAAATCCCATTGACAGTCACTAGTAGCAAGGAAGGTTTACCTGCACTCGCATGCCTTAATATAAATACAGGCTCCTTTTACAAAACAGACATCATATTCACATCTGAATATGCATTCATAATGACAGTGAGCCTTTTTTATTTTAATTATTTATTTTAAAATAATTTCATTATAATTATGTAACAGTTTAACTCATGTTCAGAACATGAAAATATTTTCTTTCCCCTGTACCTAACCACCATTATTACGGCAATGTTTTCCCTAGAACAGGGTCTGAAGTGTCTGCTCATAGAGGTTGATGATCTGGTGAAATAAGCAGTGTTTTGGCAGGGGGTTAGTAGGAAAATGTATTTGGTCAAGTTAAGGTTGTGCAGTAGTTATCAGTCTCAAAGACAAGAGTATTACTCATCTTGTTGGCAAGCTGGACTTCTTCTTTTAAGGTTTTGGCTTTGTTGCAGGAGATGCTTCTGTTGGGTTGAATGTTGTTTCCTAGTAGTAGTCTAATTCATCTGAGCAGTTATTAAGATTTATATTACTTTTATATGTGTATTAGATCAGCAACTCAGTATCATATCCACGTGAATGGCCAGAAAAATGTTTTTATTTTTGAGGAAGTTATCAAGTTTTCATGATGGCAACATGAGCATTAAATAGCTGTCACTGAACATCAAAAGAAAGAAAGGGCAAAAACATCTGGTATGAACCTCAGTGTCCCTTCTTCTTTCCTTTATTTTCTTTATAACAATTACTATGTAAAACCTCTAGCGATGACAACTTTCTATCTTTCCTTCTTTCTGTTTCTAAAGAAGCAAAGACAATCATTCTAGAGAAAAGATTGGTCTATGAATATATGTTGATTTTAGTAATGATGATCTGCTGGTGTTCTGTGAGACTATGTAAGCCACATATTCCAGTGTATAACAGTCTTTTGCAGACCGATTTTCCCTTGCCCTTGCTGGGTTCTCTCTTTTTAATGAGCCCAGAGGGCCAAGGGAATCACTTTTTCAACACTGTTCACACTCCAAGTGTCATGACCAGATCCCAACTAGCCAGACTAATACCAAAATTGTTTCATAAAAAGTCTTAAAATGAAACTTTTTAAAAGTAATAGTACACGAAAAGCAAATGGTTTTCTTCTGTCAAAGAATTACCCAAATACAATGTCTTACATTAAAGGAAAGAAACAGGACACATAAACGCACATTTGATGGATTGGTTTTTATTTGTTTTTCTACTGGCACAATGAATATCCATTAAATTAATTTTTCTTATAGCTAATAGAACTGATTATATTGTGGCCAACCTCCAAATTTATGCATCAGTACATATTCCTAAACAAGTGTTAAGTATTTGTGTAATATAATTAGAGTGCATACCAACAACATAGCTGTACTGGTAAACAAAAAACCCCAACCCACTTCTATTTTGCATCCATACAGACCTAAAGCCTGAATAACGAGCCTGGCATGTAGAAAGATTCCTATGATATGAATGACAAAGCTCCTGCTGACGTTAGTGGGTCTAACAACCCACTTGAAGCAACCTCATTTCCTTTAAATAGATTTTGGCTTTGTTTTCCTGGATTTTAAAAGTATTTTGGCCATTTTAAACTATATTATATATATTTAATCACCTCTCAGTTGAGTAGTCACCACTCAGGCAAAGATCCCACCAATATGAATAAAGGTTATTAAATCAGACTGTAATTAACAGCCATAGAAGTGTATCCAAGCCATAAATTTACAAACTATGGGCACATAAGCTTTGGGAAATATTTCAAACTCAGTCCAAACCTATTTCAATACCAGAAATAAAAAACGTTTAATCTTATCATAAGGTGTGTGGCATTAGTGAAGTATCCTTTATTTAGCCAAATGGTGCACTCATCCCACATTTATACAAGCTAATATTTGTCTTTTATGTTATGCCAATTTCTGGGCTTGCTATTAAGAAAATCAACAAAAAAAAACCCAACCCCAAAGACATCTTGGATAAGAAAAATATATACATATTAGACATTTGTAAGAAATGCAGAAAACTTCCTTATTAGTGATGATGAGAATCCAATGAAAAAAGCCCACATTATGCTATTTACTTTCTCATAATAGCCAGAAATTCCAGTTTTCCCAAGGCTGACACTGTGATGAGCTGACATTGCTACTTGCAGGTAAAGAATGTGAGTGACTTAACACTGATTATAGAATTTTCTGGTGCTAGTCGGATATAAGGAAAGTACTTAACTCTTAGTCTTGCTCCCAGTTTCCTTCCCAGTAAAAGCTATGGCATTATCAACCTCTAGAAGAACAGTGGAAAGCTAGAGATCCTCCTCACACACTTCTGAACATGAGGTAAGAAAGACAGAGTTTAATGAGATAAAATACTGACCCTAGTCAGTAAAACTGCTTTAATAGAATTAGTGTAGGGGTCCCATTAACTGCAGTGAAGACATGCCCTCCCTAGATTTTAAAGATAGCCAGTATAACAACATCTTATTAAAAGCAAAAACACTGCCACAAAGCAAAAAATGTGGCAGAATGATAAAAGGTAGGGAAGGAGAAACAAGGCAACCTTCAAAAAGGTCAGTGGAAGGGATAACGGGGAGAACAAGGGAGATCTGTCTCTGGAATCCTTTTAGCTGCTAGTATCTTATCCCTGATTAAGATGAAATGATTGTTTTGTTTGATTTTGTGTCAGAAGAGATGGGAGAACTGTTGTATGATCTTTTCTATTAGGACTGGAGGCAGAAAACCCAGTAATGAACACAAATGAACAGGAGGAAGAGAAGAAAAAGCTCCAGGATGCAAGCTCACACAAAGTGCCAGGGGAGCATAGTTACCTTCCTAAAATATAGGCATGAAGATGTCTGAATCTTTTTATATATATATTTATATATGTATAAAAAAATAAATATATATATATATGTATAAAAAATGAGGAAGTATACTCTTGGGGAAGTAGCTTAGGATGGTAAAAGTGTAAATTAGAGCTTGTTGCAGTAGATAGGATAGTGTAAGTCTCAAAGATATTGTCAATGGGTTTCAATGTGTTCTGGAATATGACAAGAAGATTTGAAATAGCCATCTATTTCTTCAGAATATGCATACATCAGTACTGTTGTCTCAAAGCTCCAATTCTGTGGAGAATAATTCCACAATATGGTACAAACATTGGCCAACGTGCCATTTCGCAGAACTGCTCCCTTGGTCACCATCCCCTTGATTAACCTTAATTGTGTTTTTTTTGTTTCTTTACTTCCTCCTCTTGGGAAAGGAAACAAAAAATCCCTGTGGCAGCTGAATCTATAGTGAAACCTACTGAGAAAAGAACTGACCTGCTGTTGAACTCAGATAACAAGCAGCTTATGCCTGCAGCAGACAGCTCATGCCCTTTAGAGAAAGGAGACAGACAAACAGAGAAAGTTGCAGTGGCAATTGCACTGGCTATTCTGTATTCCCTTCATGAAATGAACACATAACTCCATGCAACATCCAGTCAGAGGCATCAGGAACATGCAGTATGGTAGTTAGGTCTCAAAAAGCAACGAGGAATACAGAAAAACAAGGTTTTCATTCACCCAGTTGTATCTATATGGACTATGTTGTCCTTTTTCCTTCCACATTTTTTCCATTTCATACATTGTCAGAAACATCTCAAGTAAATGCAGTCAACTGACTTAGATATATTTTAGCCAGCTCTTATTTCTCACAGTGGAAAGAATAAAGATGTGTCTGTTGGTGGATCACAAGACAGTACAATGTGTCTTAAGCATAGTAAGCAAATAACCCTACCTTCCCAATATATTTTCAGAAATGTGTAAGTCTGAAATAACACTTTCACATACATATCCAGGAACTGTTGGATTTTTACAGAAAACACATGGCACTATTAAGTGTCAGGTTAAATCTGATTTCCTGGTACAAGAAGTATCTATGAGGTAGTTCATCTAGCAGTAGAGGTGAACTCAAATAATTTTCTTGTCTATATAACATTTTTTCTAAGATTTTAGAAAAACAAGTCAGTGAAAATGTGGTGTTTGTTGTACAGCAGAAACATATTGAATGACTGGAACATAAGAAGACTTCTTCGGACCTGAAGGGGCTGTGCAGAAAGAGTGACTTTCGGATAGGCTAAATAGAACAGAACAGGTGTCTTCAGTACAACCTCTGTGCTTTACACATAAGTTGTCTAATGCAAGATGATTTACACCATTTTTAGCACTATTTCACAATAACCACAGCAAAAGAATCAGCCATAAAAAGGAGGAATTAGAAAAATTTCTGAAAAAGTTAAAACCATTTCATATTAACTTTTTTCAAAATGAAATGTTTAATTTCATTACCATAAAATGTTTCTTTTCAAAATTAGCAAAACAATACTCTTTTAATTTTGAAACAGTTTTTTTGATCTTGCAAAAATATTTTAGAGGAAATAAAATGAAATGAAGCATCCTTTCTGCATTTACCCAAAGTAGCTTTGCTGACAACGTAGTAGCTTTTTAATAACAAAATCTTAGGAAAAAATATTCCATTTCAAGACATTGCTTATTATTCTTAATTTTGTTTTAGTTACTGAGTTAAAAATTTATTTTCTGCTTAGCATTAATCCCAAATTTGTTTAAAATTTAAGGTAGAAACACATATACATTTTTAACAATAGCTCTTTTTAACAATATTTGTGAACTTGATAATACAGAGTGTATAAAACAATTAAAGTTTTAGGCATCCTTTAATAATTGAGACAGAGAATTTTTCTTATTACAAATTGGGTAATATTTGCTGCAGCTTAAGGAAAATGGGAGCTCATCTTTATTTATGATATGTCAAATCCAAGGTGTATTATATTTAGGGAGTGGGGAGATTATCTGGATGCTGAAGACCAGGTAAAAATTTGTATATTAATGTCAATAATGTATTACCACATTTGGGAGTTATTATGCTAATGAATTAAAGATTTAAGACTGGTATTGTGATGAATATTGATGATTGTGTTAATAAATATAACTTCAATAGTTCAGTTTATTTCTTTTGGGGAACAGCTGCCAACAAAACTCTAATTTTAAATCAAAGGGGTTTAGTTAGTCATTTTGCATTTAGTCATGCCACCTCTTTGTCCTCCAGAACACTGTAATTTAGAATATGAATAAATTTGTGTTTAACTCTTTAAAACTAAGGGTTAGAACCTCCTCTACTGTAATATCATGCTGAAGCCCCAGGGCACAAGTTCCAGCTGTGTCTGCTTTAGTACCCATATTAGAAGATGGCTCTTTAGCAGGAGATGTTGGAGCATGTTGGTGGAAGTAGCAGTATTGCAAAAATCAGAATCAGGAGGGAAACTGGAAAATTGTCAGCTTTTAAAAAATCAAACTGACAAGGACACACATTCAGTTCCACACGAACCTTCTCTTTCCAACATATTCCAGAACTAAAACAAGGAAGTTTGGGATCCTCTGTGCACAATACTATGGTGGACAAAAATCATACAATAGTACTTATGATCTGGTTTATTAAGCTGTAATCTGCTGTTCAATCTCTCTCTGTGTCACAGTGACCTGTGATGGAGTCAGTAGCACAGATTCAATACTTCACTCTTTATTTGACATGAAACTTCCCCAAAACCCATTGAGATAGGAAGGGTCTGCGCTTGCTCCAAATACGGAGTTGTAGACTGGAAGCACAGCTGAGGCCAAGTAGTATTTTAGAATGTTGAGACACTATTGAGGCAGAGGTTTTTTATTTTGGTTATAAAAGGAGTGTGAATGGAAAGAAGCAGGTTAATGGGGGACCATGAACATTTGACTGTTCTGCTGAACATTGTTATACTTGTCTAAATTTTGTTACTCTTTTTACCCACTCAGAGCAAGAAAGGAACAAAACCCATGCCATAAGGAAAAACACACATTTCTTTTTAATGAATGGATCTTCTAATCATTAAAATGTGTTAATCACCCAATAACCAGGGACATTATTGAGATAATTATTATAGACTTATGAAACAGAGGTTATTGAAAATGAACACTTAGCTGTTAAAATTAATTCTACAGCATTTATGTTTCCTGCATTAACAAAATGTATGTCTTGTATTTGGGTTTCAGTATGCATTTACAGATATGTAGTGAGACCATTCATGATTTATTTATATTCAGTTAAGTACGTGCTAAGAAAGAAGAGATGCCACTCTGCCTGTAAAAATGTTAGCAAACAGAGAGGAGTTCATAGGAATAAAAAAATGTTTTATTCACAATTTTCTGCATATCTGGTACGTAGCATAGAACTGAAACATTTTGCCTACGAAATTAGAGGCATGTATCAAGGTGATCTGCCCAGGGCTACAATTCAAGAGGCTTTCTCATGGGATGGAAGCTGATTTGTATTCAGTACATGTGTATCAACCCAGATATTTATTCCAACATTACCACCAAGACATCTAAGGATGTTTTAGGCTGGATGAGGAACTATGTTCTTAAACAAAAGATGGCAATGCCTCCACCTTATTCTGAATCAGAGAAGCCCAAGCACCTTAAATATCACTGAAACAAGGAAAATTGAAAGCTTGTGATGGAGTGCCACTAAACTGTAAAAAAATAATAATACAGCTGGTAGCAGAAACAGCAATACAGATGTATTGAGTATGAGACTGTACTTTTTAGACTAAAGGAAAAAGACTTCTGACCATAAGGAATTTACAATCTATAAAAAAGTTGTTGGGCAGAGATTTATCAAGAGATAGAAAACCCTTTAAAAAAAATTGGTGCTCACATTTTAAATAGACCTCAAAATAGTCTATGTGAGTAATTGAGAGTGGTGGGAAGAATGAAAAAAATTAATTAAAACTTTATGCTTGGGGTATTTTTCAACTTTTTGACCACCCCCTGCCCCAGCACATCTTCAAAATACTTTCCAAAGAGAAACACATTATCAGTTTCACAAAAATCTAGGTCTGCCGAGCCACAGAAACAACAGTGAGCGACATTTCATGTTTTAACAGAGTTCAGCTTTGCCTGGGTCACTGGTAAGAATTACTGAATATAAATATACCTTTCTTCATTACATAAATTAGATCTTTTTTTTTTTCCTTTTTTTTTTTTTAAGCCACTTTCAAGCTTGAGAGCATATGTTATCTATCTGTGTAGGAAAGTTAGCTAGATTCAGCTGAGAGAAAAAAAGGAAGTTGTAGTTAAATTTGAGCTAATTTTAAACTACAATTGTCACTGTGTATGTCCTACATAAATACCACCTATTTCATTCCCTTCCCATAGCTCTTAAAAGGTAATATTATATTTGTCATTTATAGAAACACCTGTTGTTTTTTTTCTGTCTTGTGGACATTATTCTCAGTTAGCCAAAGAAAACCCACTCTCAATATTTGAATGTTAAATACTCTGTTTTACTATCTGACACTAATAGAATCATTTATCTAGGTACAAAGGAGCTGGTTAAGACAGATACTGAAAACACTGGATTATGAGTCACACACCAGACATACATTAGGAGTTACTCCTGTTTCTTCTCAAGCCAATGTTTTCTAGATTTCTAGTGACTCTGCTTGTAGCTTACCAGCAACATAACTCAAAAACAGGTGTCTTCAGGCAATTTAAAAATGCCTATTTTTATCTACACTATAAATGCAAATACAGCTAAGAAGTGCAAAAGAAAAACTCGTAGATTCTTCAGCACTGTGCACATGTGCTAAAACACATATTATGACTCTGAAAGGTGATATGACAGCTCCAAAGGAAAAAAAATCTCCGATCTTTGTAATGCTGAACATCCCCTGGGTACTGTTTAGTGATACCAACTCTCACTAAGGTCATCTGTTTTTTTGTGGAGGAGTCACTTTTCACTCACTCATCTGCAACATGACAAAGGCTGGCTCCAGAAAGTTCTCTCAACTTGTTTGTATGACTTCCTATCAAAGGGTTTCCAAAGAAATAACCATGAAATCATTTGCAAAAGGATTTTTAGTTTTAGTAGGTAGATAAACATACAGAGGTGAACACTCCACATATTCTCACCTTTGGGCTTTTTTTTATTTTCATGGCTATCAAAAAGATAGATGACCTATAAAGAAAATAACAGGAATTAGATAATACAGAATAAGTTCAAAAATATTAATAAAATTTTGTAGGAATCCTTGAAAGCTTCACAATGATTATTCCCTTTGTACACATGTATTCACATGTCTTTTTCCCCATTTCTAAGTGGGGCATTTTCTGAAATCAAAGGGTCTGCAATTTTTCAAAGCGTATCAGGTTGTTTCTGTAGAACTCAGGCAGCACACAAAGAAAACAACCAAAACAGCAGAACAGAAATACCCTTTCCTCAGCTAATTACTATGCTTTATACAACTGAATGAGGTCTGAAATTTTCTAATTACATAGAGAATATATGAATATTTCCCCTGGCGTACAGGATTTAAGGAGTGAGTTTGAAAAGATATGAAAGGAAATCAGCACCTTGAGAGACTAAGTATGTTACCAGCTTGATTCCATTACAATAATTTGTCAGCTGCTGTCTGATTAAAATGAAACAGAATACTCAGGTTCCTTTTTTATTATGATACTTATTATGACACTTTCTAGAATAATTGGTCAAGACTTTGTGTGATGACTTACTAATTTTCAAGTTATTTACTATTATTTCTTTTTTTCTCAAAGTTTAGCATAAGTCCAGTCAATGCAGTAGGAACTGTATTTTTCTTACAAGAGGCCAGAAGCAATTTTGTGTAAAAAGCAAAGCCATTTCTCAAAAATTTATGTGAGAGCTTAAAACCATTAAAATCTTGAGAAAAAGAAAAAAATTGTTCAGAAAGAGTAAGGGAAGAAAGGGATATGAGGTATGTATGTTTATTTCTATAGAGTCTATAGAGAGTATAGAGTTGCATGGTAACTTTTAGTTATTTAGTGGTGCTCACCTACCAAGTCTCAAGCATTCCATGGGATAGGAGAATCTTGATGCCAGTTTACATAGGCAAGGAAAAGCAGGGCCAAGCAATGGTCCTGGCTGTGTGGCAGAACCATTTTCACTCCTTGCCAGTTACAGTCAATGCTAACTACACTGTTTCCTGAGAACTGCTGTTCCTGACAGTTCCTAATGTTTCCATTGACTCCCCAGGGCAAACCGAAACACCTTTCACATTTCCCTTTTTTGCTCATCTTTCTCTCTCCCACCAATAAACATAATTTCTTGCCAGCAAGTTAGACCAAATATTTTAAAGTGTTTATTTATACTGTAGTAAACTGCATACACACACATATACACACACAGGTAAAAAGAAAATTGGGGCAGTAAAATCTTGTGAAATCAGATGAAAGTAATCAAGATGCTTTTGCTCTTCCTACATGAAAGGATTATTTATACCTCCAATATGTTCAGATATAATAAGCAGGTCAATAGCTAAATATTATCTTCATGGTCTTCTGTACAGTAGTACCTCATGAGTCTACACTGGCTAGATTTTCCAAAGCTACCAGAGATGTGAAATAATAGCAAAAGAAAAAGACAGAATTGGCCGTGTGCATATATAAACTGAAGCATGGCTCACCTATTCTTACCTTATAGTAGTGTTTAAGTTCTCAACTCTAGTCCATGCCATGAAGCATTACTGTGCCTGCCATCTTGCAAAGCAGCTGAGAACAAGGCGTATTTCTTTATAGATAAGACTGTAACAGAACACCTGTATATCCTGAGGTATTCACATTGTTAGCACATTCCTTTGTGGGAAAGGCTGGAACTGAAAGCCAAGATACCATATCTTGCCAGACAGTCCATGTAGATTTCTTAGACACTTAAAAACCATTCTAAAGGAAAAACCTGTATTTCCAAAATATGCAAAAGAGGTAGTAGCCTTTTTTTTTCTTTTTTTTTTTGTTTTTTTTTTCAGGAAATTGGGGAAACGTCCTGTGTCAACGCTTTGCTAGTACAGACTGGCTATTTTTCATATCAAACTGATGCAAGCCTATGAAAAGTCTAATGGAAACCTGGTGCTTTTATCTCACACATGTTCTCATTTCAAAAAAGAGTAGAAAAGATAAAAGACCAGGCTTCATGTACAGGTCAATTTCTTAATAAATTATTTGATGTTTTAAATCACTTAATTTTCACTTCTATCACTTGATTTGCAGGCACCCTGAACTCTAAACTGTATTTTGCAGATCATCTACTATTCTCATCAAGGCATGCATGTGCATGTGTAGACTTGGGCAGGTGGGTGGGTCTGGATGATTTTCCCCTTTTCCACAAACATGATGTCAAGTGGACACAGTAATTGATCTTTGGCAGCTCAGTTAGAAACTTAGGCCACTAACGTTTTATTAAACCTTTTCATTCTAGGCAGGATGGCCCTTTATCTAACTTACTTTGCATTTGAAGATACTGTGAAATGTTTTATCCTTATAATGTTCCATAAAATAAGTTTCACAATATTAAATGTGTACTAATAAAAATACACTTGCATGAATACGACAAATAAAAGAGATAATGAGCTAGAATAAATATGCAAAAGTATTTCACATATCAAAAATTAATAGGACCCTGCAGTTTCTTCAGGTAATTTTGTTTGTTCTTTCAAATGTGAAATTTTTATGCAACATTTTAAATCCCTCATGCAAAGGAATCCCCCCAATGATTTTTAAATAACTTTATTTAATGTCCTCATCAAGGTAACATATTTAGGGAATGACCATTATCCAAATTTTTTTTGTCAGTTTGCAAGATTTTCTAAAACATTCTAAAGCACCCAAAGCTTTTGTGTGCACCCATGCAGGTGTGCATATTATTTTTCATATAAAAACTTTAAAATTATTTCCTTAGTTTTTTCATTAAAAAAACCCACAAAATGAAAAGCATAGACCCTTTTCCATGAGATATGCAGCAGGCCTTCAAAGACCTTCACTGATGCACACAATTTAAATGCCAATAAACCTTGAAGGTAATTTGTGTTGACAAGCATTTCTTTATCCCTGAGTCAAACACTACCACACAATTATTCATTTCTAAATCTTCCTATTTAACCCAGGCAGCCAAAGCCACTTTATAATTTCCTCAGATATATTACTCAGGGCTCTAGTATGTTTTCTGGGGGAGGAGTGTTTGTTTTTTAAATTGAAATTACTCTGTAATGACTAGCCTCTTGAAAATATATAATTGACAAGACTTTATCCTTTCACATTTCTTTCCCTTCCTTCCCATTACTGCAGCCTCAGTACAGGTTTGTCAAATACCTTTCTCTTCCTCAGCTGTTTGGAGAAATTTGCATGTTAAACAGCCAGCAAAAATTATGTAAGTCCCACATTAAGTGTGCTGTCCCTCAAACTCAAGCAGACATTAACAATTCTGTCACCTCTTCAGTAGGAACTTGTTTGAAGAATGCTTACAGAAAAACACCTACTTCCAATAATCGATGCTGTTGCAGGCTTCTTTTAAGTCAATCCTACTTTGTATGACTGTCGCCTTGTGTCATAGTTTTCTCTACTAGATACCATGATATCAAATCCATTTAGCATTCACAAGAGCTGAACCAAGGACATAAATTGTTTTCCTGGGCAACTTCTGAGGTTTTCAGAACTAACTTTGGTTTTTTGGTGAAACAGAAGCATTTTGAGCATTTTAGTTAAAACAGAGTTTTGCAGGGTACAATTTTCCACAAAACAGAGCACTGTGGGAAAAAAATGTCCCCCTCAGCATTTGGTGTAGCTTTGTGAAAGTTGCCAGTTCAAGTTCACGGGCTGCCAGATTCACAGCAGAATTTTTCATTTCAGATCAATAGAACAAAGCTTTCAACTACTTCTCACTTCTCTAAGCCAGAATTTAACCATCTAGTTAAAGCTAGAATTTCCCTTCTCTGCTCTCATACCTTCAGCTGGTTTGACAGAGCTACTGACTGGATGCATGAAGGAGAAGATGACTGGGAATGGTCCGGACAGATTTGCCAAAGCTAAATCACTCCTAACGTATGTGATTGCCTTATGCACTAAAATGACTACATTTGTGGACAAAGAGAGAGCCGTGGATGTCATTTGCCTGCACTTCAGCCAGGCTTTTGACACTGGGGGCCCTGGGAGCTGGGCAGGAGCCGGCAGCGAGCCCTGGCAGCAGAGACAGCCAGCAGCAGCCGGGGCTGCATCAGCAGGAGCACAATGAGGAGGTCGGGGCAGGGGCTGTCCCCTCTGCCCAGCACTCACTGTTAGACCACGTCTGGACAACGTGGCCAGTTGGTGCCCCCCAATGCAGGAAAGATGCCGATAACCTGGAGTGAGTTCACCCCTGCGACGCTCAGGCCTGGAGGGTGTCCCGTGAGCAGAGGCTGGGGCAGCGGGGCTTGCCCAGCCTGGGGCAGAGACGCCTTCGGGGGCACCTCACAGCCACCCCGGTGCCTTCAGGGAGCGGGTGGAGAGGGGGCAGCTGGGCCCGTCACAGCCACGCACGGCAAGGCAACAGGGTACGGCAGGCATGAACTGAAACGAGAGGGGTTCAGGCTGGGTGCTGAAACCTCTCCCCTGTGAGGACAGACAGAGGGACAGGCTGCCCAGGGAGGTTGGGCAGGCTCCGTCCCTGGGGGGTTTCAGGACCTGCCTGGGCAAAGCCCTGAGCAACCTGGTCTGATCTCACAGCTGGCCCTGCTTGGAGCAGGGGTGCACAAGGGACCTCCTGAGGTTCCTTCCAGCCTGAATGATCCTACAAAACCATGATTTTTCAGTAAAATATAATTTTACTGAGAAAATTTTCTGATCAGTTTTAGTACTTACCCTTCCAGGTTTTCTTAAAAGGCAGCTCATTTGATATCCATGCTCCCACAAGCAGACAGGGACTTTTTAAGGTTCTAGAGGACTGCTAGTAACCTCTTGGCTATTCTGCTAATGAATTATGATAATTTCTTGATTAAAATGTTGCCAGGACAGACTCAGAGGGTACTCTGACATATGAAATATTCAGTACATTATAATTTGATCACTTATTTATGAGTCAAAATCATAAGCATAAGAAACTAAAATTAACAAGATTGATTCCATGCTGAAGCTAATTTTATGTAATGTGAGTAATTGATTTGATATTTATATGAATAAGAGAGTGGAAATATTTATGGGAAATATGAGGTTAGAAGTGTAATAATTGTTAGGAACTGCAGTATGGCTGGGAGGTAGCTATTCACCTTTAAATTCAGTTTAACCACACAACATTGTTTATATTGTTCAGAAATTGCACTGTACCTCCTGAAGACCATTTGCTTTCTTTCTGTAGACCATTTGCTTTCTTTCTGTCAAGCACATATTGTCAAAAGCATGCTTTCCCCTTTGCCATCCATCCTCCCAGCTTTGTGTAAGCCATTGCTTACCAAGGTATTCACGGCTTACTCAGATCGCTACTGGGTTGTTAATCTTGCTTCATTCCCCTTCATTTTGACACTACAGAAATTAACAGAGCCTTTCATCAGTTTAGTTTGTGGGCCTTCTGCAACCACTAAGAAAATACAGTTTCTTTATTTGCTGAAACGTTTCCCCACAAGTTGTTAAACAGTAGCACAGAGGTATGGCACCCTTCCCCTGAAAAAGTTCAATCATACAATGATATCCATATCTGCATTTCCTGTGCAACATGCCCTGTCTTCATCAGTGCAGCTGAGTAAGTACACTCCCCTTAAACAAGCCTGAGGGACAGTCAGCTTTTTCAACAAAAAGAGATAAAGCATTTCAGGCCAGAATAACTCAAAGGAGATTATCCAATGTAAATAGAGTCTATTTTCAAATTATTAGACAATCATTTTGCTGCCACTTTAAGTATGCTTTGTTTGAGATGTCGGAAGGAAATAAGAGCAGAGGCTGCTGTGTGATAAAGCCATGGAAACAACACAACAGCTCCCACCAAACCTGCGGTCTTACAGTGAGATTTTCTACATTTGATCTCATAGGGTGGAGATGCCCTAATTCTCAGTTTCTTTATTAACTTTGAAAATATTTGAGGAACCAGAAACCTTCCCAGTATCTCAGGGTAAAACTACATGATCATGAACTTCACCTAACTAGAGTCTAGCTTACCTGGATCCAAACAGAAATATCAGATGCCCTGTCTTGTAATCACATTAAAATTCAGACTTCATAGAAGCAAAGGAAGATCAAACCTCTTTTTATCAGGTGTCAGGAGACAGAAGAGAAGTTTGTTTTCTAATAGGCAGAATTTATCTCTAAGGAAAATCAGTAACAGCTTGAGAAAAGATCACTGGATGCAGATTACTTCATTTCTGTTTCAAAAGGCCAAACCCTGGATGAAGGATTCAGAAAAGAAGGTAAGCAGCAGGTTTCTCAAGACCAAAGAAGTTCCGAGCAGAGCGGAGATGAGCACTGGTGCTGTGAACAGAGATGCTGCAGCTGCTCCGAGAAACAGTTTTATTTGAAACTGGTCATTTCAGACCTTGGAAAAAGGCATAAGAGAAAGACCTTTCAGAGGTTTAAATTCCTGAATGGAGCCAAGAAAAAGTAAATAAATATTGCAACTCCTTGGAAAAACTTGGCTACTTTTGGCTAGTTTATATATTGCATAATCTTGCCAAGCTATTAAGCAGCAAGATAGCTTCTAGATCGTACGTTATTTCCCTCCACCTCTTCAATGATGAATAAAGGAAGGTAAATCACCCTGCTTACCATATGCCTGAGGCAAAGCTTAATCTAAAATATTTCAAAGCTAATAAAACCTGAGTTAGCAGAGAAAAATGTAGAATTTAACCTCAGTGGGAAAACAAGGTCTAATTCCTTCACACTTACATGACTGTGATTAGCTTTCTGCACTTAAACAGGATTTGCAGTGTAACAGAGATCCTCACTCACATGCAGAGAATTAAATGGAAACATACACACTTGCCAGCTCAGGGCCTGTAACACTGTCTTTTTCTCAATTCCTGAATTATGGTTTTGCTTAACTCTGTTCCTCAGAAATCACCAAGCAAATATTGAAAATCTGTAAAACAAAACAAAACAAAATAAAACCCTCAAAAAAAGTCTTCAACTGCTATTTAGACAGCTGATATGTGTATAAAAAGATGTTTCCAGGAAAAATAATTGGAGTTTTACAATTAGTAAACTGGTTTGCCATTCATTCATTACATGCAAAAAGGGATTTTCTGCAGTGACAATGCAACCAAATTAGTTCTTTCTGGTAGATTTAATCTGAGCATTTCATTTTATACTTTTAAGTGATGCCACATTTTCCTCTTTTCTAGGCTATATTTAAATTGTGTGATTGTTAAAACTGGACTTGTCTATTGAGAATGATAAAAGATTTTCTGACTAAAAATCTCACATTTTATTTTTAGTGAAACTTTCCAGAAAAAGATTGAAAATCGAAATGAAGTTGTGTGATAGTTAATGTTCTTTTTTATTATTTTTAAAAGCAAACACTAAATCTGTGTGTAATCACATTAGTGGGTTGCAGTATTACAAAGTTAATAGCCAAACAGTAGAGAGAAGCATAATCAAGTTTGCTTGAGATTAAGCCGTAAAGATTGTGAAAGTATATAAATAAAGATCGAAGTTGGGGTTTCTTTAAGTCACAGTAGAAATTCTTTGAAGGTCAGTCATTAGTCTGGGTGCTTAAAGGCTGCTATTTTTCTCATCATTAAAGAAAAATATTTGGATTTATAATAATATATACATATTTTACTTGAGACTTTGGTCATAGCCATTTATTGTACAAAACCCATGCATGCACATATCTGGAGGACTCAAAATTTACCAAGGATCTATAACTGTGAATGGAGAGAGAAGAAAAAACTTACAAGGCAATTGAGGAGAGCTCTGTCCAAGTACATGTTAAGAATGTATTTCATTTTCATTTCTGACACTAGAAATATGCTTTAGGTTCAGACTCAAGGATTTTGTAGAACTAGGATGTGACTATTTCATTTTTCAAGATCATTCTAAGTTTCTCCATGAACTTTATACTATTTCTTTTTTCTCTTCATGTTTTTAATCAGGTCCCTATTCATAAACACAATGACATTATTACTGAAAGAAAGACACCCAGAAAGTAAAGTGTATACAGGCATGAGAGTTAATCATCTGTTTAACTCACCCAAGTTGCTACTGAAACTTCCTCAGACTAAGAAGGAATTTCCATTTCTACAACATGTTAATCAAGGGTAAAGAAAACACCCCATTGAAAAAGCCAATATTCTTCTATAATTCAGAAAAAATGTTTTCAAATGCAATAGGTGATTATGATAAATTCAATTTCACAAGTATGTGGATCAAATCAGGTTAAGGTTGTTTCATTTCTTCTACCTCCAAGTTATCATCAGAAATAAGCAAACATATCTAATTTGACAGCTTAACCTTTAATGCTTAAAAGAGACACAATATTTCTTTACAGAAAATAAGGCAAGACCAAAAGGAAGAATAGTGACAAGGCAGTTTTGGAGCAAACACTGATTTTATCTTTAGCATTTCTTTCAAGACTGATGATCCTATAAGACCCATTGGTATGAAACAAGTATCGATGTCTTCATATAATCTTTCCCAAGCACACACATTTTGGGGGCAATTCCTCTTCTTTTAAAGAACAGTTCCATCGACTTAAAATAGATTACTTATTTTAAGAAAAACGTGTGCTTAGCCATATATTCAGCATTTCTTTCTGCTCTGAAACATGAATAACTGTAAGTCTGTAGAACATGGGGGAAAACAGAGGTACAGTGAACAGACATGTACATTCCTGCAGTTTAAATATTATTACACATTCCCCCTTTAGCACTCTATTTTCCTGAAGAATTTGTCAGTAATTAGATTTACTGTTCTTATTATCACCTAACAACTCTATTTAAAGAATATTCCATTAATTCAACATTCTTGACACATACAGAAGCCTTATAAAAACAGATGCAATGTTGAAAAGATGAGGATTTCATGCATATATTAGGTCAGGTGAATCTATTTTCCCAAATAAACAAAGAAACCACAACTCCCCTGAATATAATACTCACTGCAATGTTTCCTTGCAATACTCTTTTTTCTTTCAAGTTTAGTGTACTCCTGAGAGTTCTCTCAGGAGAGAACATGCACAGCAGTAGGACTATTGTGCAAGCAAAGATGAACCCACACTGGAATATGAAAAATTCAAAAGCAAATTCAGTAAGATTTATTGAACTGACCTGCTACTTTGAAAGAAGCTGAAGAACTCTACCCCTCCATCACCTCATTCTGCATCCCTCTGTGTAAAGTTTTGGAACTTTTTTTTCATTTCAATGGAATACATGAAACAGATCTGCAGCACCAAATCCCAGCTTTTCTATGGATCCACTGACTTCAAAGTAATTCAGTGTCACTCTTTATGAAAATGCTGCAAGAATTTTTAGGCAGCTAGGAGATTGTTCTCATACTTAGGGTCTTTGTGTATTGGCAGTATCATTTTTATTAGTTTCTGAGTACTGAGATAAATGAATGCTCTAGATGGTAAAAGTCCACAGAAAAAAAAATAACGCAGTGTACAAATAAAAGTAAACATTTTTCTTGTTCTTTTTCTTGTTGTTTTGGCTAAAAGATAAAGCAGCCAATTTGTTTATCAGATATTTTCTGGCAATTTTTTGCAAGCAAAATTTGTCCATAGGTGGAGATTAGGGCTTTTCTTGTGTTCCCTAAACTAGCTGGTTTTAATCAGACCTCAGGTGCACCAAATATCTGTCTTCCTCACCATTCAAGACAAATTTCTGATATGGGTTGTGAATGACTCCTTGTCTACAGAATGCAGTTAATTTATGAAAGGGAATAGGAAGTCCTTACTTAGCCTTTGTCAACAGGACATATTGCTAACTTTACTGAAAATTGAAATGTGAAGTCTTTCCAGATGTCTTAAGACTCAGAAGCACAATAATCTAAAAAAGAAACAAAATGTGGAAGTAGAGACTGAGGACTGAATCCTGCACATTTTGCTGGGTGAAGAAAGGCAAAACTAGAAAAAAATAACCTGCCTTAAAACCTGGCTGTATAGCAGGTATATATGGTAGTCATTATTAAAATATACAGAAGTATAGAATCATAAAATGTTTTGGGTTGGAAGGGACCTTTAAAGATCAAGTAGTGTAACCTTCTTGCTGTGGGCAGGGACAAGTTTCACTAGGTCAGATTGCTCAAAGTCCCGTCCAGTCTGACCTTGAATCCTCCCAGGGACGTGTCCTCCGCAAGTTCTCTGGGCAACCTGTTCTAGTGTCTTAACACCCTCATCGTAAAAAATTTCCTCCTTATATCTAGTCTGAATCTACCCTCTTTCAGTTTAAAACTGTTAACTCTTGTCCTATCACTACAGGCCTTGGTAAAAAGTCTCTCTCCATCTTGCTTACAAGCCCCCTTTATATATTGAAAAGCCACAGTAAGGTCTCACCAGAGCCTTTTCTTCTTCTTCTTCAGTTGTGGCTGAACAACCACAACTGTCTCAGCTTTTCTTCATAGCAGAGGTGCTCCAGCCCTCTGATCATTTTCATGGCCCTCCTCTGGACCTGCTCTAACAGGTCTGTGTCTGTCTTGTACTGGGGATCCTAGAGTTGGACACAGTACTCCAGGTGGGGACTCATGAAAGCCAAATAGATGAAGAGAATCACCTCCCTCAATCTGCTGGCCACACTTCTTTTGATGCAGCCCATGGTAGAGTTGGCTTTCTGGGCTGCAAGGACACGTCGCCAGCTCATACTCAATTTTTCATCCACCAGTATCCCCAAGGCCTTCTCTGCAGGGCTGCTCTCAATGCATTTATTCCCCAGTCTGCATTGATATTGGGGATTGCCCCGATCCAGGTGCAGGACCTTGACCTTGGCCTTGTTGACCTTCATAAGGTTCACATGGGCCCAAGCCTCAAGCCTGTCAAAGTCCCTCTGGTTGCATCCCTCCCCTCAAGCATATCAATTGCACCGCTCAGCTTGGTGTTATCCATAAACTTGCTAGGGGTGCACTCGATCCCACTCTCTATGTCATTAATAAAGATACCGAACAGTTCTGGTCCCAATATAGACCCCTGAGGGGCACTGCTTGTTATTGATCCCCATTTGGACATTGAGTCATTGACTGCAATTTGTTGGATGCGGCCAGCCAGACAACACCTTATCCATCAAATAGCGCATCCATCAAACCCGTATCTCTCCAATTTAGTGGCAAGGATGTTGTGTGGGACCATGTCAAAGGCTTTACATAAGTCAAGACACACTTGATTTGAGCTTGCAGTTAAGAAGTTTACTGCCTCTAAAATAAAGAACCTTTCCTCAAAACTCAGGAAACAAGATCGCTTTCCACATATGGTATGTCAACGCTTTCATTCCATTAAATAATGCAGTAATAAGTTATGAAGCATGAATAAAACATGAAGAAAACATTTATTCTGAATGAAGGCCTTTAGCTGAGTGTGTGCTCAGTCAGCTGTAATTCCCAAATGCACTAGGAACAAACAAAGCATGTTTACTAGACCACACAGTTGAAGTAAAGGAAGTGCTGGCTCTAAGCTAGGCTAACAAGACCCCCATAAAGAAATGTGGAGACACTTTTCTAGGACCCTGCAGCTGGCTTAGTCTCCTTTAAAATTTATTCACATCAAATTTTCTACCCTTCGGAGATTGCAATCAGGTCCTACATGTGGGAGGGACAGAAAAAAAGCAGCTAGGTTAAAAATTTCACCCAAATTTTTAGCTATCAGTCAAACAGAAGCTAAATCCAAAAGTTTTCTGTTTTTTTCTTTAATTCTAAACATTGTTTGATTAAATACAGATACAATTTAATGGTTTAGCAATAGATATGAAAGAACTTTGAACCTGGTCTTTCCTGATACTTAATTTTTCTGACACATATAAGACCATCTGTTGCTATCGATTATTTTTTCTCTAAGTCTTTCAAAAGGTCACGTCTTTGCTTTGGTTGTTTTGTTACACACTCCTCTCCTTTTTTCATCTCTGCTTTATTTCTTCCACAGTACCAGTGTGATATACCTTTCTATCCTGTCTATTGCCTTTTTGCATTTCTCATCAGTGGAAAAACTACTGTTGTACACTCCTGGCTCCTTCATGCTTGGAGCCTTAGCAGCACAGAAGCTATGCTCTGCCTCCTTGCAGAACTGCAACCCTCTAGGAGCAACCTGTCAGCTTGGGAATCCCTTTATTGATTCATGAATTTTGAAGTACAGTTGCTATCTTCCCAGTTGCAATAATTTTAAGTGTGACTCTCAGTAAATAAGTATTATTTTTAAAGTAAGCTCTGTTAAGAGGACATTCCTTCCCTTCTAACCACTTTAAGTATTCTCCTAGCATTTAGAACCTAAAGGATTAGTTTGGATTTATCCTGAACTTTCAACATAAAGTGCTTTCTCCTCCCCAAATAAAATAATGAACTTAACACCATGAGGGGTTACAACTCATCTTTTCTTTTTCTTTTTTTTCTTTCTTCTTTTTTTAGTAGCATAACGGTTTGTGCACAAAGACAATATTTCTCCAGATTTATATTCCCTCAGAATAACAATCAGTAGCCCACTGAGTGTTAACTTTCAGAAAGCTCAGCCAAAAACAATGGATAACATAACATTTTTGCGTATGAGGCCTTATCACTAGGCTAGAGTTATGCACATAAGATTTTAACTATAATACTGAAAGATCCTCCTGAATCTTCTTTCCTGGTTATCTCTTCCTTCCAATGAGGCAACAAGCAAAATTTATCTCTCTCTTTCTGCATGTGTATAATTACACACATATTGCCTATACAGTTATTTACCTCTACAACATATATGCCTTCCCAATAGTTTCATTATGGTTTAGCCTGCAATTGTTAATTTTTATGTAGTATTTGATGCTTGTCATTGTTTAAACACAGATGTTTTCCTGTCGGGATAGCTTAGGAGAAAGAGGAATATGAAACAAGAGCAGCTAAGTGAAAACGTTGAGTTATTGAAAGAATGAATTATATTTTGTCAATAGAAAAAAAAAACTCACAGAAGTCATAATTAAAACTTTTATTTTGCTATTTGAAATAACATTACAAAAGGAGTATCAGAATAAAATGTGTAAAATTACATGGATCATGATCATAGGTTCCTTACTACTTCCTTTTATTGTAAAGGAGTCAGCTATGAACCATACTTGCAGCAGTCCTCATAGGACTGGCCAACAGAGAAGATAGCTCCCCTTTGAATATGCAAGATTCTCTGATATAAAAATTACCTTTGTTTTCAACTTTTTCCAAACTAGCTAAAACCACTGACCCCCAAAATTCATAAGTAAAAACATGAAGTTAACTTGAAAGATGATTCATTGGGTTTGACTGTTTCTTCACTGACCTGAGACTTTCATCCAAGAGCTTCATCTTGTGCCATCTCATTGCAGATAAATTCTGATAAGAAGATGAGAGTATAATGTGGAAGAAAGTAACATACTTGCTCCAGGGTCCAGAACTGGCTTTTCTTCTGCTCTGCAAGTTGAACTTTTATGTCCTTTTCTCATCAGTTCAAGTCCATTATGGCAGACAGGGCATGGTCTCCCTCGTGTACATCCTCTAAACATCTGCTTATAATACCTGCTTGTCTTAAACAATTGGAAGTAACATACACCTCTGCTTGAGATAAACTGGATGGAAGCTGAAGAGGGAAAATAACTTGAGATCAAACAGAGATTTCTGCTTCAAGGCTGTCTCTGCTTTACTGAACTTTACAAAGTACAGCTGTCGCCTCATGCTTTTTCTTTCAAACTGCTCAAACAGCCTTAATGTCCAGCGACTCTCTAGTGACAACATGCGACTCTGTGGTTTACAGGAGAATGTCTGCTGACAGATACAGAATCGGCAGATGAAGAGTCCTGTAAATTAAAACAAATAACAAATTTTTTAGACAGTAAAATCCAATAGCTTACTTTTTATTTTATTTATTTAGTATTTACAAAGTTGTATAAAAGATGCTGCTTGCTGGATACAGACTGAACTTACTTCTGAAGCCAGGAGAAGTCTTCGCCAGTAAGGAGCAGGATCATGCGCTCTGCCTGGCTACTTCAGAGAACACGGAAGGGGAAAGAGCATCTCCAGGGCAGATGCTGAAGATGGCTTTAGAGACAAAGCTGATGACTAATAACTACCCTTTTAAGAACTTTCAAGGAGCACCAGAGATTTGTGGTAAATGCTCATTGTGTGTTTGCTAACAATACCCTCTTCTTCCAGAAGATAGAAAAACAAAATATTGATTGACTTACAGCCTGTCTCTTGGGATAGGCTTTTGTTAGATACTCCAAGCTTGTATATTTTTATTAATATTTACCATTTGTAATGCATTTAGCAGATGGTCACTGAAACTATTTCTTCTTAATGCTTTCTTGCATATAATACAATGTTCTTCTTTCCCTCTGTGTCTTGTAGGGAGAGAGAACAAAAGGCTTTGGCCTAACACCTGAAAAATTCCAGTAGCATTTTTAAGATAGTATTCCTGCAAGGTAACATCACTCATTAAAAACAGGCAATATCACCACTACCAACAGCAAAATAATACTGCTGGATGGATTGTCACAAAAGTAGTACTTGCTTCCTTTGCTCCAGGCCTGCTTAGGCTCAGTTTTCGAGAGATAACAATTAATTTCTTGTTCAAAAGGTCCTCAGGTCTTCTAGGAAAAATTTTATATACTAATTGTTTCAGTGAAATAATCTATTACAAGTTCTCCTCAATATTTCTTTAGACAGCAGGTCTTTTTCTACTAGTCAAGGTAGCTGATGCCCATCAAACTTTATATCACTGAAGGCCCCACCTGAGTGCTTCAAATCAACAGAGTTTAGCTGGAAAAAATTCAGACTGTCTACTGTAGCCTTTAAGGCAAACTCAGGACCTACAAGACGAGTTAAGTTCAAGGCAGAAATGAGTCGCTGCTTAAGACCCAGCATGCAGATTCTGGTTCAGTAACATGGATAAAAGTGGGCATGTTGCCTAATTTACAACTGTATCACCAATGCATGATATCTCTTGGGTCAGTAAAATGTAGTTTGGGAGAATAGGAATGTGAGCATATTCTCTTGTGCACACTCCTTACACCACTGCTTCATGTCCTGATTTAACTGGTTCAGTTCAGTAAAACACCACTCTTTGACTGTCTGTAGCATGTGTTGGATTCTTACTTTCGACTGAGTAGAGAAATGTCAAAGCAAGAATACCGTTAGAGCAGCAAGCATTTCATACATGGATCTTGGGAAAAAAGTCACAAGAGTGTGTTCTGGTCCCTATTTCTCTGTCTCACTTTTTAATATAATTAATGATGGCATACATTCATGATAAGGCAATATTATCTCAGCAGTCTATGAGCAAACTTAGAATGGAATAATGGATTCTAGAAACATGGCTTGAAATCAGTCTCATGAGAAATCAAAGCAAGGACTCTCATGGTCACACAAGCAATACACTAGCTAAGAATAAGGATGAAAAGAAGGATAATGTTTACCTAGAATATAAAAGTAGGTGTTTAAGATGAGATATGCTGTGAGATAGTTCTAAAAAGACTAAAAATAACACCTTTCTTTTAAGATTCTGACATGCAATGTTTAATTATCCTGAATGAAAATTCAAATGTACTTCAGCTAAAATGTGTATGAAAATACACTTCTAAATTGAGTCACTAAATTGAGTACTTAGGGACAGCACATCACAGGCCCCATAATTTTTGAATTTATCTACCTGAATCATTCACATTTAAAAGTATCTGGCTTCTTTTAAATACTACTGCACAAAGCAATTGTAAAATGCTCATTTCACCAAGGACTTTTACATCTGTTATGTACTTTGTTAAATCTGCATTACATGTCTGTAATTAAAATATTGTCCTTCAGGTCAGCCTAAACGTTAAAAGTCAAGATTACAGCTTAGTTGAGCAACACATATTATGTTGAGTTCTGGGCCATCCAAGGTCTAGAAGGCTGTCCAGAAACCAGAGTTCAGGAATGGGTTAGCAAGATAGTAAGGACTTAAGAAAAGAAACTGAGAGCTCATTTATTCTGACAAAGAGCTCAGGAGATAACCACAGCAGCCTACTTGAACAACAGTCACAGAAATGAGAGACTTGTCCGAAGTAATAGCAAGTGGTATAAGGAAGCACAACAGTCACCTATGCTTTCAAACTGCACTTTAGGAAGAGCTTTTTCACTAGGAGGGTAGTGTACGACTGGAACAAGCCAGCAAGAGATGTGAAATCTCCATCTTCCCAAGACTCAGATGGAGAAAAACACAAGAAATCCATAAGTTTGAGACAATAGGAACATGGACATTTCTTCCTAACCTCACATTATTTATTAGAATGTTGACTCTTAAAATCCCTATTAACTATTCTTTTTATACTAGCCAGCCAAAGAAACTGCAGATGCTTACTGTAGAGGGTTGATGGCAGACTGCATTCAAAAGGAAAAAAAGTCCTATATATTTGAAGAATAAATTGATATAAATATTCTGATTTCATTATGATAAATATAATTCCATCAAGATTTAGCAGAGTTTTTATTATCTGTTTCCTAAGAAAGTAATTGTATTATTGACAGTTTCTCCTTGTATATGGTTAAATATCTTTGAACTATGAAGGCAAGAATCCTATGTCCCCTGTTGGATAAACTTCCTCTTAAGATATGCAGTTGTTTGAAGAAGCTATTCCTATAAACATATGTTTCCTCTGTTTCCAGATTGCAACAATTTTGCTTCTGTTCCCTCTTTGTCTCTTCAAATTAAGCAGGGCCTTAGCTATACGTTATGAATTATTAACTTGATTAAGTATCTTTTTCTTTCAATGATAAACTGATTCATTTCATAGTCTGAAAAGCTTGTCCTTTGCTTTTCAAGAGGAAAAACAGGGACTTTATCTTTAGCTTGAATTTTTCAACAGATAAAAAGGCAAATTCTGTATTTCTGCAAAATTTGTAAGAAAATTAATTAAGGAAAAATGTTCTTGTAATTTTGGCACAACATGCATACTATTTCCAGTCATGTATATTTAATCTACATGTGTTTCTGTTGGTTTGAATTTCTATAATATGTCACTGCATTCACTTTTCAGTTAAAGGGTTATGAGGGACCTAATTTACCATTGATTCATTCTGCCACAGGGCATAAACTTGATTTGAGCTACAGATTCTTGATTTGAAATGTGCTGATGATTGTGAAACATTTTGTCTTCTTTATTAATCAAGAAGTTTTGTAATTTTGCCCATTGTAGCTATTAAATATTTTTTTTTAAATTTAGAAATTTATTTTGAATTCTTAAGCATAGTAGTTCGTTGTTGTTATCCTGTCACTGCAATATAACGGGTACCAGCGAGAACACAAATGGAGTTGTGACAATTTAAAGGAAAAAGATATTATTCTGAGACTCAAGGAAAGAAGGAAGGGGTTCCTTGAAAAGGTTGAGGAAAAAAGTTATTTTATCAAGCGCTTTGAAAAAAAACTTGCTGCTGAATGAAAATATTAGACAAATGTATCTTACCAATCAACTGAAGAATCACAGAATCACAAAATGGTTGAAGTTGGAAGGGACCTCTGGAGGTCTTCTGGTCCAACCTCCCTGCTCAAGCAAAGCCACCAAGAACCAGTTGCCCAGGACCATGCTCAGACAGATTTTGAATATCTCCAAGGATGGAGACTCCACAACCTCCCTGGGCAACCTGTGCCAGTGCTCAGTCACCCCCCGGAATGAAAGTGTTTCCTGCTGTTCAGAGGCAACCTCCTGTGTTTTAGTTTGTGCCCATTGCCTCTGGTCCTGTCACTGGGCACCACTGAAAAGAGCTTGGTTCCACCTTCTTTGCACCCTCCATTCAGGTATTTATACTTATTAATAAAATCCCCCTGAGCCTTCCAGGCTGAACAGTCCCAGCTCTCTCAGCCTTTCCTCATAGGAGAAATTCTCCAGTCCCTTCATCACCTTTCTGACCCTTCACTGGACTCTCTCCCCACTATGTCCATGTCTCTCCTGTTCTAAGGAGCCTGGAACTGGTCACAGCACTGCAGGTGTGGCCTCACCAGTGCTGAAGAGAGAGGGAAAGATCACCTCCCTCTATCTGCTGGTAATAGGTTGTCAAATGCAGCCCAGGATACCATTAGCCTTCTTTGCAGAAGGGCATTTTGCTGGCTTGTGTTCAACTTGGTGTCCATCAGGACAAGCTGAAGATTTTAAGTCAAAGGACAGTAAAGTTTGGTTTCTGTTTCACAGTCATTTTTTCAGCAGATTGTGAAGGACTTGACCAGAGAATCTAAAATCAGGAATTCCTGAATCTTTATTCTCCATTTTACTATTATGATGCACAATAATGTTACCCAGCTTGTCATGTTTCTTCATGCATATAGGCCAGGATTTTAGGGGACTATGTGTCACATGATGTGAAGCTATGCACTTGGCAGCTTTTACAGCATTATCATTTTTAAAAACTTTAACATAATTTTTCAGTTAAAGTTACTCTCTCCTCTAAAATGAGAGCCAATATTAATCTCATTTTTCCTATAAGTTAACGGAGAGATGGTAATTAATTTTCTGTCTCATCAGTTGCTTTGAAAATTCCTTTCTTTCAGCAACTTCAGTCTAACAAAGGAGTCTATTGACACTTCATGTTTCCTGTGCAGTGCCAAATATAGGCACCCTAAAAATGGAGCACACACTTTACTTCTGACAATTTTTACCAAAAGAGAAGAAGACACATCCTTAGTAATGTAAAGAATCACAATGTGGGAAAAGAGGTGGATTTGAATAATCATCCCAATCTGTCACTGTTTCTTGTTCTTTTCTTGTGAAAGAAGCTTAACTGTTTTTGCATCATCTTTGGTTTTCCTGTTGTTCATCTTGCTCTTTTCTTTACATTTCTTTTTTTAGGTTTGCTCATTTTTTATTTTCCTTAGCAGGTCGGAAACTCATCTCTAAACCAATCCTTCCTGCAGATCTCCCCCAAAGTACTTCCTTTCAACTCCCTGGAGCCCAAAATACACTTTATCCCACAACACAACAAGAACAAAATGTTACTGGTCTATGTTTTTACAGACAATTTGCTATAATCACTTTCCTTTGTATTATATAACAGAAAGTACAGTACATTATCTTCAAGAACAGGGAGGCTTCATCTCAACTATTTTTAACAGACCTCTGTTTGTGCTCTCTTTTCAACTTCTTTCCTGCAAGTCCCCTGCTATCTTCCCCACACTCCACAGTGCTTGGTTTGACAGCAAACACTGAATTTTTGACCCATGTGGTCAAGATCAATCAAGGCAATGAATTGTTGAGTCTGGATAAGGTAGGGTTTTTTTACATCTGTTAAAGATTAAAAAAACATATGTAACCTGGCACACAGCATGTAATACATAAAATACTGAAGTTACTTTAAGTTTACAGATTTTATTTTTCGCTGAATGACACGCTGAAGTTTTATTCTTTTTAGCTGTCTTGATAATGCTACACTTTTATAACAAAAAAAGAGTGAATATTGAGTAAATGGAGAAAAAATGTATACTTTTCTCTGCCATTTGAGTAACGCTGATAAATGTAAACAATAATACAGAGCTCTCAAGAGGAAAAAATGTTTCATAACTTTAGAAAAATATATGTGAAAGTTTTTTGAGAGAAGGAGGCTTCCAACATGTCCTACTTTCTTGGAGAAATCATTCTCTTCTTCCTTTGAGGAATCTTTATCTCTTTCCCTTACACTTTCATTTTAATGAGATTATAGAGTACATTTTTCCCTCCTCTCACCTTTGTTTCTTGTATGGTTTTAGTTATTTATTGTCACTCAACACAAAACTTAATTATTTTCTGATTTTAGGCCTCAATCGTTTTATTCTTTGCAATGTCTTCATCAATGTCAACTCATATTTTTAACTGGTAAGGCCACAAGGAAGCTAATGTGCTCACAGAAAATCCACCCTGGAAGTTAATCTTAGGAGGCAAACTTATGGGAATATCGGGGGGGGGGGGGGGGGTGGGGGGGGTGGGTGTGTGTCTAGGAAGAGGACTCATGCACCTTCTCTCCTTTACAGCTTTCTGATGAACTAAAGAAGTGCTGGCTCCTGTAATAGAGGATTTAGGAGAAGGCAGGGAGTTTTTCTTTACGAGGTTGCTAGGACCACATTTTATTATTGGATAAATAAACACTGAATTACAGTGAGCACATGCAGTTAGGAAGTCAACAACTGTCTCTATAAGTCTAAAACCCCTAAATGACAGGCACCAATTAGGCTGTGCCCGTTTTTAATTCTTATCTTTAATCTGATGATAGTTGAAAAACTGAAGCATTTCCTTTCTACTCTGGTATTTTTAATGCTTCTATTTCTAATTCTTCTGGCTCTCCTCACATCTACAATGCCAACCAACAATGGGCAAATCTAGAGATGGGGAAGCCTAAATGTGGATCTTCTTTGTCAAGCAGAGCTATTAGATAACTTACTGAGCTCATTCACAAGAAGTCTAAACAACATGCAGGTGCCCACTGAATATGGACTACTGCTTTGATAAGCAACAGTAAGTTTATCAGACATACATTACTGAAAGAACCCTTCCATGCTTGAGAGACCATAAATGAAAAGTATGCAGAATTTTATATGCTGTGGCAACTAGTGTTTACTATTTCAAAAGCAAGAGAAAATAAACAAGTACAATAATTTAAATCTATGGATGTGACACAGGGTTAAGAAAATTAAAAAATAAATAATTTAACAAATACATTTCAATCTTTTATTTGACATGCACATGTTAATTCAGCTACAGATACCATGAAGCATGACTATTTCCTTTAATTCTACACATTTAGGAGTGCCACATGTCCTATATTCCATTTTGCAAGATCCTTCCTGCTGGCACATTCAGATCACTATATTAAACTTCCACTGGTAGTGTGTATTTGGGGCATGGGAGGAAAGATGGTTGAAACAGATTGGTTCTATAAGTTTGGTATACAAAGTGCTAAAAAGCTGAATTTCTATAAGGAGAAAATTATATTTGGATTACCAAAAGATGTTAGCAGTGGGTGGAAAATAGATATGGTGGTAGTTTGTAGTGGTATATATTTCACTGAACTTGAGTTTCCTGTAAAGTAGGCATGTACATTAGGAAGTGATTTATTATCCCTTCTAAGTGTCCGCTCCTCTGAAATGAGCATTTCAGGAGAGTCTTAGACCACTACACTGTACTTTTCTAAAGTTAGGCAACATAGCTCCTATCTTAGATTACTATTCACTGGCTTTCTTAGCTTTTTAGAAAACATATTATATATGCATCAAAAGTAGCTTTTCTGTGTCAAACACTGTTGGATATCAGTCTATTCTAGAGTTTTTTATTTGGAAAAATGATGTCAACTTGAACTTGAGACTGTTTACATGCAGCTCCAGTAAAGCCATATTTTCCCCTTCTGGAGGCAAATAATATACTTTCAAAATGTGCTAATTACTGTAAGAGTGCTGTTGAAAATATGACAGTCTATATTTATACTCAAATACCATGTTTATAGTTTGACTTTTTTAATTTTATATTCTTAGAACTAAGTGCATCCTCCCCTTTCCCTCCTCCCCCACACACACTGGCCCAGAACTAATAAGAAATGAATCAGCTTACTGAAATGCAATATAAACTTCTGTGCACTTTATATCCTATTCTTTCAGCTGTTGCCAAGACAAGGCTAAATCTCTTTAGAGCATGTAGCTTTAATATATAATCAACTAGAAGAAGTTTACTGCAAATGCTACACAAAGTGACTGTTAAATTTACTAGATACTAAACTTCTCATAGTTTTCACCTATATGCCTCACTTGTGCATTGCTGTGGTCTAGAAATTTATGAGCAAGAGCTGTTGCAGTTCCAGAATGGGACCGGTGTAATGCTGCTATATATACACACTTCATTGAGCTGAGTCCTGCTTTTAGAGATTAAATGGAGCAGGTAGGAAAAACAAAGGTTTTATGTTATTGCTTTTGGCACATGATATAATGATGCAATATGGCAAGACTACAGCATTGGAATGGGTTCATGAGTCAGAATAGACGTAGAAACAGCAAAAATTGAGCAATATTTCAATATGGTTGTTCTTACATTATGTATCTTAAATGCCATTCTTACAATTACCTCAAAACAATGGTATGTAACTGGTATGTTTCTAGGGTTAACCAGTACCTGTGCTTATGCAAGTTTGTTGCTGGTCTGCATTGGCGTTACCATAACTTGAATCTGTACCCCCATACGCTGACTAAATTCTGACACAGTGTCTCCTCAGATGGAACATTCTCTAGTACTGTACTTATCACATAAAAGGGATATATAACACAGGTATATAGACTCTAGCTATAAAGAACAGAATGGTTATTTATTTATTTATTTAGGTACTTATTTATTTAGTTATCCTAGAAACTGTTGAAAGAATGATGAAATGGGAAATGGCATTGAATTCCTACTAGAGGCCTCCTTGCTCCAGAGTATCACAAACAAACCTGGCCTAAGTGGCCTTACATAAAAATAGTATGGCCCAAGTAAGAGTTTGGAGAAACAACTTACAGCCTTTTTGAGTGGTGCTCATAACAACTAAGCCTGAAGAATCAGCCTTCCATGCTAAAAATATAGGACATGTAATGAACAGTTGTGGACTGTGCCTCACATCATTAGGAAGGTAACAGTTCAACAAGAAGTCATCCATACATTGAAAGTTAATTTCAATTGGGATGCAAGTCAAATTTCAGCAAAAGTTGCCAGTCAGAAAAGTGGGCACCTGGTGTGAAAGACCAGTCCAACTTGGACACCAACACTGTAATTACATACAGTGTGGGAATGAATGCTGGTCTGGCCTATGCATGACAACATGAGCAACAGAGTGAGAGGAGCTGACTATAGGCATAGACATCCATAACTCTACTGCTGGCCTTGCCAGACCCCTGGAAAGCTAAGATAATTGCTTCTACTGCTGCCAGAATGCTGAAGGATCTGTGTTAGAGGTTACTCTTAACCAGCAAGACCATGGTTCTCACCTCCCCATTACCCACAGTAATTTGCAAGACTGTTTCTCCCACTCAGCTACACCTTTCAGCTGATCGTCTTTCCCTCTCACAGGAATATCTGTGATATTCTCACAGGAAAGTCACAGACAGAAATAGACTCTTGTATATTAAAATAGCATATTTAAAAGCTGTTTATGCAGTGTACATATAAATGGAGCAAATATTACCATACCCATATCAAAGTGTTATTTTTGCTTCATTTAAACACAGGCTGTTTTAAAGTTTATGGCCGATGTGTTAAGAAAATGAAAGCAATTCAGCACACTGCTCCCATCTTTTTCATGCAAAACTCCAAATTAGTACAAAGGAACTTTGTGCAGTAACAAGATGACCCAGTTCTTCACTTCTGCACTCACTGCATCCATGCACAGTTGCATAGTAAAAAGTTTCTGAAGCATCAGAATTCACTGTGAAAAAAGCAAAATATTGCAAAATTTACAAAGTTACCACAGGTGTGATGGTCTTAAATTATTCTGTAATCTCATGAATAGTGCTGTAAGGAAATAAAGGATTCCATGTTTTGCTAACATACATGGATTTTTTTTCCCATTAACTTATAAGTTTTTTGTTTTTTTTTTTTTTTCTCATCACAACTGGTGTGAAGATTAGGGTGCACAGCGAATGGATACATGAATGCTATAATTTTCTGGAGGAGGGAATGGAAAGGGGGATAAAATATAATAATGGAACATAACCAGTCACAAGAAATTTTGAAAAGCATAATTTTCTGTTCAAGGAGAGAGATGTAAGAGAAAAAGAGTGGAAATAAATGACTGAAATGATGGCAGCAATCAGGAAAGAAAAAAGTATGTTCAAAAAGAGATTCCTATCAAATTAAAAAAAAAAAAAAAAAAAGCACTGGAAGACAGAAGTTTTAAGCCATTATGTGAAGAAAGGTTAAGTCCTGGGAGAATTTCCACCACTGACTCCTACACAAAATACTTCCTCCGTCTTCAGTACAAATTGACAATCTACAAGGATGGTGGTGAGTTTGCGTTCACATTATGGATGGATGTCAGTGAAGTGAGAAAAAGTGTTACAGTTCTCCTACCTTAAACTGACTTGACCAAGTCCACCACTCCCTTGGTAGTGAAAGTAAGATTCTGTATACAATGAATGCATGAACGATCCAAACAGCTGTATTTTTTGACTTATGAGTTGCTATTTTTTTGCTGGGCTGCTGCCATTCACTGTTTCCAGTCACAAGTGTTTAGACTATAACAAAGAAGCTTCTCTAACGAAGACAGCATGAGCTAAAGCCTTGTCTTGGGGAGTGGAATTGAGGTGCAAACGTGAAGGTCAGTAAATTTAACTTTCCCACAACCTTTCTTTTTTATCACTGAATGAATATGAAAACAACAAATCACTTAATGTGACTGAGATTTCAATTTTACACTAGTGCATGTAAGCTAAGACCATTAGTTTTTTCCTGACAAAGATGTACCGTTTGGACTGCTGACCATGAACAGGAAGGAAAAATTTGTGAGGAATACGCAAGGACAATCATGCAATTAATGTCAGCCTTTTTTTAAAATACCCAAAGAAACAGCTAAAACCCCACCACCACTCATTCAGGCATGGCTCTCACCTGAAAACAGGAGATACTTAGTCTCTAGAAAGTCTACAAATGTATTTTCATGAAGGGTGTGCAAATGCTACGTTGATGCGTAACTATATAAAACCACAATATAAAAAAATTCTCAGCAAGTGTAGCAAAAGAAAGTTATGTGTAGTGTACAAATTTAATCATTAATTTCCTCTCAAAAGGGGATTGAATTAATTTCACACTCCCCTCTAATATTTTTACATTTGTGCATTTGTTTTTCTGTTAATATCACCCAAACTGAGTTCATTAAGAAACCCACTCTGGAAACATTTGTAGAACATCTCATGAAAAAAAAAAAAAAGTGGTGAAGTCTATTCCTCATGCAGGGGAGGGAAGAAAGCGAAATTTCTCTGAAAGTGAACGCCATGCAGAAAAAGCTTTTTCATACAGCAACAGGGCACTCTTAAACTACAGAACTGTTTAAACAAAAAACTCTCCATGATGTTACTGGCTTTTCCCAGCTCTTAAATGTGTTGTTAGTTAAAATATTGATCTCAGCACAACAAGGTGCAGTTCATGACCTGGCAAATGGGGTGTTAGACACGGTCTCAACTAATTGCTGTAAAATTATTGGTGTCATATGAAAAAGGAAAGAATGAGAAAAAATCATAGTCTGGCCATATTAATGGGCAAGTTCATTTCCTCTTGCATTGTTGCTACTGCAAGATCATTATCACCTACAGAGTACAGAAAGATTTAAAAGTGGTGTCCTGATTGATACAGAAGAAACAAGCAAACTTAACACTGGACTTAACGTGATACTGGGTGACATTTTTTAAAGCATTTAAAAAATTAAAATTATTAAATAAAAAAGAAATCATTTCCAGATTCATATTAGAAATATTTTCTCTCATTCCATTGTATTGGCCAATTTGGAAGATTAAGTACCTTTTCTTCTCAGATGTTGTCTTGTGTTATTATACATAATAGCTTTCTCCCCTTGTATATTCTAATGTAAGATGTTATTGAGTATGAGATTAATTGAATACTAGTCTGACACCAAAGTCAGAGAACAATTCAATATTTTATATCCAGTATAACTCAAGTCTTCTGAATTCATCCTGTCCCCCAAAGAATCAACTGCTTTCTTGGTGTTTGTTTTTGGGGGTTTTTTTGTGGTTTTTTTTTGTTTGGTTGGTTTTTTCCTTTCCATTTGTTTAATATTAGACACCTTGGAGCCTTTCATTGAGACTCTTGAGACAGAGCCCTGATCTCACAGATCCAGTTTCTGGGTAGGGGCTATTCCTGTCCATATTAATAATGTACGAGAGGATATCATTATTGACTTCTTCTATTTATAATAGCTTTAAAGTTCTGTAACAATTACACAGTGGTATTATCTTTAATCTTTATTACCCACCACCAAACAAGCGCTGGTGGTGTGTATTACAGTGAACATGCTCACTAAGCATGCACTGCTAAACTATCATGTTATAGCCGCACTTGGAACAGCTTGAGATAAAGCTGTTCAGACTTCCCTGCATGGCTTAGGCAATTAAATGCACACAAATTACAGTTTATTTTAATGCTTTATTTGCCGTACATATAGTATCAGAGACTATTCAATGTACTTTGTCTTCTATTTTTTTATTCCCCCAAAGAAAGAAAGGAGACGAAGAAAGCTGAAGTGGGTAGAGGCAAAAGCAGTGTTCATGGTTTATGAGGGTGACAGGAAAGAAGGCAATACATTTAAAACACATAAACCAGTATGAAAGCAACCTGCAAGAAGGCTTTAAGGGCTGAACTGCCGGTGTCCTTTGACACTCAGCTGGTTTGACTGCAGTGCTGGGGATCTGTGACACCTATCAATCTCAGATCTACCAACATTTCCAGCTGTCCTGTCATGTTTAGGGAGACCACTCATGTGTGCAAGGTCTTGCAGAAACAGATCCAGGCAGTAAAAGATGATGTAGAAGAAATGTGTCATGAAGGATCACATCCCAGCAGGGCCAGTCTTGACTTAAGTCATATTTTCACTTCTTTCAGTATACGAGTTAAAACAATATTTCTTAGCTGCACCTGATGCATTTTCCCCAGCATTCCACTCAACACTTGGATTCAGAAAAAGATGCAGCTCTAAGCCTGTATTATGACACTACTTTTAATAGCTGTATATAAAAGAATAAAATATTTTTCTGTTTTTCAGATTCATTTTTATTCACTTTCTAAAATTCAGAAATGAAAATAATTATTTATCTGAAAACAGATGGATGTAAAGGTGTGTTGGATAGGAACTGTCAGGCCAGCTCAGCATTTTCCCTGTGAGCCATGTGTTATTGTAATACTTGTAAGGAATAGCAGTAGAACCAAAAGACATACAGTCATAGTTTTCAAATGTTTTATTTTGAAAAATTAGTGTTACATATGTCAGTTTTCATTCAGCAAAACCACACTTGTTTAAACATTGAAACATTCCATAAATATTGACATTTAATTATTTTACAGAATCATAGAAAGAGGTATTTTTAGGTAAAGCCTTTGTTATGAGAGATATAACAGAGCTAACAGTATGTTTATAGTTTCGGGGCTTTTTCTTTCAAGAGAAACAAAACATAACCCTAGATTTAAATCAGCATTATAGGTTTGGGACTCTGCAGTCTAGGAAATCCATAGGGGATCTACCTCCCTAAGCAGGGATTGAAAAAAGGGGGAAAAAATCTTGGTGAAATCCCGGTATCATGGTCTTTCATTTCACTTACAGAACACTTCACTCAGTTTATCCTTTTTCGATTGCAAGAATATTTCACGGGACCTCCATGGCATTTATAAAAGACAGAAGTAGTTCATTAAAACTATCTAGTTTGTACTAAAATATCTTTGGTTTAGCAACTGAAGCTGCTCATTTTTTAAACAAAATCTACAGGTGTAGGCATATTAGGAAGAAACCTTTATAGTTCAGCATTTATCATTTACAAGACTCATGTTTGTGCATTTCACATAATAATAAATCTCCTGCTTGCAAATTAAATTTGAACTCTTTAAGAAACCTGTATGTGTTTTTTCCATAAATGAGTTTGAACAATATCACCATGAATTTTTCTCTGCTTAGCAGTTTCTGAACAGAGCTGAATCCCCAATTAATTTTATGAGGTTTATGTGTCTAATGGTTTCACAACATTGTGTTGTCTCTGAAGAAAATAAAGTTGACTAGGCAGCATTTTGGTGCATCACAAGACTGAAATCATTGTAATCAGGAAGAAACATGACCGTGGCACAGCAGGCACAGAGAAATAATATTTCACTTCATTTACTGTGTCAGACATGGCTACAAAATGGAAAAATCTATTCTTCCTTAAAAAAAAAGAAAAAAAAAAAGAAGAAAAAAAAAGGATGTTTCTATCAAAAGGTTTCAGTTTTGCATAGAAAACACTTCTTCTTATAGAAAAAGTAGTCTAACCAAGCATTCCTGACCAGCTGTAGTCAGTACATCAAAATTTTTAGGGCTTGCATCAAGAAGCTGCTCATGTTTCCCCATTAACTTCTAATGCAGCCTGAAAAAAAAAAATAAATGTGAAAGACCATGTTCCAAACCTATACTCAATATGCAGCAGTACATAAAAAGTTATTTTAAAGCTAGCAAAATAGAATGATTCTCAAAGTTGATGCAATACATACCTTGAAAGCAGATGTAAAATGAGCTTGAAAATCCATTGTTATGATTGACTAGAGAGATTACTTTGAGTGTACAAATCAAACCTTCTCCCATTTAATGCCAACAAAACAGAGCTCCTTATTCTATTCTGAAACTCAATTTCCACTAAATAACAAGAATTTTGATAAAATGGGGACAGAAATTCTACCTTTTGTGTGGTGCATGTGTGAAAAATCATTGCTGCTATTTGATTAATTTTAGTATGTCAGTGTACTTTTTTTCAGAGAAATAAATTATACTCATAAATATATCACTGTTAACATTTTAATTTCTAAAAGAAATAATATTCTTCTGAATTTCTGTGCTTTGATACTCATCATTTAAAAAAAACTTTCTTATCTCAACTTTTCGTTTATGCTTACTCCACTTTCCTAAATACCTTTAGCCAAATAAATTTCTCCTGACTCTTTAACAGCAGTATCATAAACATTGGGAACATGAGCAGAAAAGGAGCTTTTAATTCTAGTTACACAAACCACTTTCTCACAAACACAGACATGGAAACATACGCACAGATCACTAGTGAGCAGGACACCACAACTACTCATAAATAAAGACATAGTTATACACATATAACTGCATATTCCCAGTGAGGAGATATTTAGAATATCCTTATCAAAGCATCTCAGCTGGTTTGGTGTATAGAAAGAGAGCATTAAATACCCACTCAGGGTAGGAAATATGCATTACACAGATGTATGTTATTTCATACATATATAAATATCAGTAATCTTGTCTTTATAAAAACAAATGCATGTACAAATATGTAAGCACATGCACACATATTCATATAGAAACTTCTGTGGGTATGTGATAAGCCATGTTGCCACAGTTAAGTATCTATCCTATCTTCAGTGACCAAGTACAAGTATTTTTGTCACCATAAAATATCAAAGGGGTAATGGTCTTAAACTGAAAGAGAGTGGATTCAGAGTAGATATAAGGAAGAAATTTTTTACTATGAGGGTGGTGAAGCGCTGGAACAGGTTGCCCAGAGAACTTATGGAGGACACATCCCTGGAAATATTCAAGGTCAGGTTGGACGGGGCTCTGAGCAACTTGATCTAGTTGAAGATGTCCCTGCTCACTGCAGGGGGGTTGGACTAGATGACCTTTAAGTGTCCCTTCCAACCCAAACTATTCTATGATTCTATGATCACCTCAAGAGTATAGGCTAAATAGTCCACTGCTGGTATTTAAGACCAATCAGGTCCACTCATTGCAATCCAGGAAGGTAGAAAAGAGATGATCCAGTCTGCAGCTGATGGAAGGCCCCGCAGAAGTTCCCCCTTGCCATGTCTACCAAAGTTGCGTGTTGAAATTAAACACATTTGTATTGAATGACAAATGTTCTAACCAGTAGTTTAATCAAACAGGCTAAAGTTAATCAAATGCCAAATAAATAGTAAGCATTCTAGAAAAAGCAGTCACTCCCAAATTTAAAAAAAAAGGTAAAACAATTAAAGCAAGTGGTATTTTATATATCTCCATTAGAGATGTCAAATGAAACCCAAAATCAAATCTAATTTAAATATACCTTTAGTGTGTAATAATCCACTCACAAAAGTTAGTCTTGATGCTTTATTGTACACTTACTATAAAGTTAGAACCAAAACACTGTCCAAAACTGAATCATATTAAGGTTTCTCAGCTATGCTTTCTACTTTAGTATCATGGATTGAAAGTTCCTTGAAACTTTGTTTCTGAACAAAAGTAACTGTGAAAAGAACAGGCTGAAGAGATGTGATTTAGTGGCACCATTCATTATTAAAGGCATAAATGAAATGCAAAGACAATATAAGAAAGCAGTGGTCATTTCAGTAAGTCAAGTTTTCTTCTTCTGTTTTTGGTTTTTTTTTTTTTTTTTTTTTTTTTTTTGTTGTTGTTGTTGTTGTTGTTGTTGTTTTTTTCTGTAGGGATTAATTCCTATTCATAGGATACAAAATTCAGGCTTCTTTCTTTCTTGCATAACATTTTGTATTATGGTTTAAAACCAGCACCTCATTGGCTAGAACAACCCCAATGCTTATATAAAAGGGATCAAGGAACTATTTTCTTCTGAATATGAGAAGCATCATTGTCAAAAAATCCCTGCTTTCTTTTCCTGACTGCTCTCTAGATGACTTTGCAATCCTCAGTTACTTACATCTTGACAAAGGCTGTGATATCATTCCAGAAATTTTACAAGAGGACGTCTCCAAAATTTTCCAGCTCAGTCAACAAGACATATGATATTCCCTGAGCATAACAGCTTTCCTCCAAAATATAAAACATTTCTACTTACTGGCAACGCACCTGACTCTACCTAAGTAAATTCTTTGCCAAGTCCATCAGCCCTTGCACCCTAAACCTCTGTCCATTCATTCTTGCTCAACTTAATATGCATTCCCTTACCTGTCAAATCATGAAACACCATTTGATGGACCTAAAATATGCTGAAGTAGTATCTCTCAAAAGTGAAGCAGAGGGCATTAATTATATGAATGTTGATCTTGTCATATGAAGTATGGACTGTAAATTCAGAGAAAGCAATCTCATTTGGTCTGAATGGATTTCCCCTGACTGCCTGTGATCGGTGCAGAAGAAAGGCATTCGCATAAAAATGCCAATACATTGGAAGGAGGAATAGTCCCCACAGAAGGCACAGAAACATAGCCAGCAGCTGCTGAACAGCCACTTTGAACTACAGCCTCTACTAAACTCAAAGACAGCTCTCCTCAAAAGGCACATTGGGAAAATTTCAAGCTAAAGATCACCTTTATACTTGTTTAGTGTATTCTAACAACCTAGAATGAAAGGAGCTTTGGTTTGATTATGATTAGTGAAGTTAAAGCAAGCAATAATTTTTTCCCTCCAGCTCCTTCCCACCTACTAAGATTATAATCTCTAAACAGTCAGGAAAGATTCAAAACCCCTTTTGCTTTTCCTTTTCACAGTGGTTTAGCTCAGAATCATAGGAACACTCAGGAGACTAATAATACTGAATAGGAAGCCAGAGCAGCTAAACACAAATGGTGGAAAAATAAACTTAGGAGAGTAAGATCCTAGTAAAGCCAGCTCTTGCTATTTAAAAACCTGGTTACAGGCAGAGAATAAGTTGCAGAATCAACTGGGTTACTTAGTCTGGCTTGTAACCTTACCTCCTGGTTGTAAGTGTTGACACAGGAGGAAATGCTGGTGCTAGGAGGAGAGGAAGGAGCAAAAGCAAAATGATAACACAAGCGAAAAAAGAACAAAAAGAACTTTGAAAGGCAAAAGGCATGGAAAAGAATATTATAAAGGTAGAAAGGAAAAAGGCCTAACCTAGATACAGCCCACCCCACCTAAATGTAAGCATGTAGTTAAGTAGCCTTAGTTGAGTAGTAAGCTCCCTATACAGCTGATCAAAGGCGGCAGATGCCTTCAAAGCAGCTGTATAGTTATAGCTTAAGTCCGATGTTGTGAATCCCCCACCACTGAAGAGAGTCACCTCTCTTCAGTGACTGCACCTAGAACTTCAGGGCACCTGCAGTGCCTGAACAGGACGGCATAAATAGTTTCACAAAAATAACTCTCTGTGGTGGGACAGTTCTTCCTGTTCAAACAATTTGACAAGAAACAAAGAACAAACCCAAAAAAGCAAAGTTGAGATTTTACTTCAGGGAGTTTCAAAACAGCCTGAATTTATTGATGACTTCACATCAGAGCTCTCCATTTGGCTAGGGTGCAAAATACATAATAACATTTTAAAATTTACTCTTAGTATAGGGAAGCCATTCTGCCCTGTCTTCAAGTCCCTGAAGCTATTGCTAGGTGTTTTTGCCAAATTCAGGCATCATTTTTTTTCTAGAAGGTAACATTGCAGTACAATTAACTCCTTATGATGCTAATTTGACAGAGAGAATTTTTTAAATTATTTTCCAACTATAGTAATCCAGCTAGACAGATACTTACTGCACAGTAGTTTATGAGCTGAAATTTATCTGGAGATATAGGTACATACACAGTCCGTACGTATTTTGTATGATATATTATTCACAATACTCCTACTTACATTACAGGTAATTATAACTTTATTTTCCTCTAATGTCCTCTGTGGATATGAACTCTTTGGCTGATGTTCTGAACACTGAATTAATCTCTTTCTCATAGCAATGACAGGTGAAAAGAAATGACCTTTTTTTATAATGGGGGGGGTGGTAGAATTCATTTTTATTGCTTTCTAAGCTCCCCTGGTATCATGTTTTCCTCATTTCTGAAATCTTAATGTTTCAGTCTTCCATTTCCTGTATAAAATAGCTATAAATGGAGTAAAAGGCAAGCATTAAAGATACAGTACAGAATGCATAATCAGATGATGAAATGTTAGTGAAATACAGGGCCGATGCTCCTAGGTGCATTTTAACTCTTTGTGATCATATTTGATCCTTTCCAGAGGTACCTGAACAAAATATTTAATGGAAATCTGTGGAAGTTCTTGAGAAATTTTGTTGCTTGGAAAAAGCTGCATTTTTCACAAGGCTTTTCTTCATTAAGTCTGAAGGAAAATAATATGCAAACAGATCATCTTCAAGGAAAGATGATTTTCAGCTGTCCTCGATATATATTTTGTTGGTATTCAGAAATTACCAGAATGAATCAATATCTTTGAACCTGTCTTTCAGTGTTGGCCAAAATCAAATGTGAGTGATTCAAATAATATATGAATATTCAGATATTCAAATTTTAAAAAACAAAACATAGCTAAATATGGAATAATCTATTCTACTACATTAACTTCCCTTGGATAAATAATCAAAGGAGAGTTGAAGCAGAAACTTGATAATATTTTTAAAATATATAGCAAAGTAACTTATAATATCTAGATACTTCCAAATATATTTTAAAACTCTTACTGTGTATGTTCACAGATTTTATCTATACAAGTACACATTTGCAATCCATTTTTAATGCAATGCCATGCATTGTACTAAATCTGAGGAAATACAATATGATCTTAAAGGCTACACTTTACACTATATTACAGACCTGAAAAAATATGTTAAGTTTTAATAAAGTTAAAAGTCATGTCCCATAGAGCCAGGAAAGAGTAACATTAAATATGCTCTCCTGTACATGTGTATTATGGCTGTGTATAAATTTTTCTCCCATATAGAATGCTATATTCAATACGTACTTTGCTCACTAAATAGCTATCTAGTACTTTTTCTTAAATTGTTTAATATAGGGCCTTATTTATTGCATATTTTTCAGACCTATTTTGAAGGCACAATTAGTCGTTCCTTGCAGGATTTTAGAGTGATTATCTGTACAGCACAGGAGTGTTTGAAAAGACTTTTGTTTTGCTTTTCACCTATTTGATGAGGTTAGGATTTAGCGAACTTCCACCCAGGCAAAAAAGATGTATTGAAGTAAAAGACTTCTTCCAACATTGGGTAACCAACTCAAGGTGCCTAACATCTAATTTTTCAAAGTACTTTAGCCTTCAGAGATGTCTTCAACAGTGCTTTGTCTGAGCAGAGCATTCCTGAGATCACAGGACAGACTAAGCACTCTTATTGCAGATGATTAGGCCAGTGTCCTGGGAAATATCAACTAGCTGAAGTCCAGAAATTGCCGCTGAGCATATGCAGACTAGGATTTTTGCCACTTGGCCAAATCTGGATAGAATTTTACAAAGGCAGCAAAAGATTCCCCTCTAGCACAGACATCTCTCAACATCCCATAATGTCTATTATCCTGTTCCAAATCTGTGAGGTTTCAGAGTTTTAAAAAGATTTATGATCCCATCCTTTTTCTAGAAGCTAAATGAATTGAACCAACATAAATTCAGTCAATCTGAATAAATTACCAGGCTCCAATATTTCAGATCGCATGGTCAGAAACTGACATGTGGCTCAGAAAGCCACCTGCTGCCAGTCCCACTGGTAACTTTCTGTTTTTCTAAGGTAATTCTATACTAACACAAGAAGAGTAACACTACATGCAAACCATATTTGCCCACCTCATTCCCAGTCATCTCCTTGTCTGTTTTCTTAGAAGTGAAATTGCCTGCTTTACTGAGTACTTGTTGATTTGATTGTTTCCATAAGTAGAGAACAATGTCGCATTAACTTATTTGCTGTTAGTCTATTGTTGCATTCACTGTAGCTGGCATTCAAACCATTGAATATCAAATCGTAGCAGAATCTGTCTGCAGTAATTAATTATTAATTAACCAGGCTGGGACAAGGGAAAAAAGAAAAGGCGAAAAGTGATGTCAAAAGCACTGATACTCTGAAGTCTTATTAAAAGGTGTAATGAAGAGGCAGCAGTTCACCTTATGCGTACAGAGCCATGTAAGTTACCTATTTATAGATCTTCATTTCTGACTTAAATGAAAGATCTGAAATTAAATCTAAACCCATAAATACCTAAGTTCTCAGCTTTATAAACAAACCTGGGAAACTACAGATTTTCCCTCAAAACTATTTAGGACAATGCATTCTGAACTTCTGAGACAACTTAATCATTTCAAGCATAGTTAAAAATACAGTAAGAAATTAGGGCATACATTTCTTTTACTTGTATAATGAGTGAAATGAAGCAATAGAATTGCTTCATGGGAAGCTTTTGGTAGGTAGTGGCAGTATTTAGGTTCTGTTTGCCTACATCTAGTATGTGTTTGGTATTCTTAACCCTGAAAAATCAGTAACCTACCCTCCATATACAGAATGGTAGACAGGGTAGTGAAAGACTACTTTTCGTGGTATCTTTTGTGTTGCCTTCCCAAGGAACACATTGTTCTAGAAGAATATATATAAAATAAATGTATACCTTTTCCTGGTAAATTATCTTCTGCAGTGCACCAATGACATACACATGGATTATGAATGTATTAGTTTGAAAGCCAAAATATCTGTCAGTAAATAGAACCTTAAACTTTGTGAGATTAAATGCAGCCCCATACTGATCACGCAGAACTACGACTCTCTTTAAAACAACAAAGCCAAGAAAAAAGTATGTGATTTGCTGAAACTAGTTAGTCACCAACATGCAGATTAGTCAGTAACATGAAGACTTCTGTGGTCAAAATCAACAGCAGTAGCAATGTCAGGGAAAATAAATTGTTTCAAGTGAAGTTCTACCAAAGAATACAGCCAAGTGGTGGGAAACTGTAACAGGTTAAGACCCCAATTCCTCCACTTTACTAGGCTTCTAAATCAAAAGTCTGAATCAACAGTGTTGCAGTAACCTTCAATCCAATGAAGAGCTGAATATCATTTCTACAAGCCAGCTAAAAAGTTGTTCTTTGGGGTCTTCCTCTTTTATTATTAAACATTTATGGAGATCACCATACCTATTCTTTTAGTTAATGGTAGGTGACCGAAATCTGATGGGCTTAATTAATTACATCTAGTCAGACCCCTCATGTAAGAAAACCTATAGAGGGGCTACATAGAGCAAATGTCACCCTGTAAAAGATAAGAAATACTTTTGATTTAATTCTACATAGCTACTTCACTGGCACATGGCTTCATTTGACAACTCAGTATACAGAACAACCAGATTAGTTTTACTTTAATCAAATATTGCATTCATATAGAGGCTATATGTCACCTTCTCATGATGTCTCATGGCAAACTGCACACACTTCAAACAATGTGTATCAACAAATAGATGGTTTAGTTTCACAGTGTACATTACAGGAAAAATCTTCCCTGACAGCCTATTTGTCAGTGCGTCGGATGCAGCACTGTAACACCAGACCATCTGGAGGTTCCAGTGAAAAAAAACACTTAGGGTGAAATTCCTCCTTTGGCTACTGCTGACTGAAAGGAGACAGACTAATGAGCCTTCTCTGTGCTTTGTCATAACATCAAAAAACAGGGATTGACTGTGCTGCTTTTATTTGTATTGGTTTGAAAAAAGATAGAATATGCTGTAGCGATAAAAGCAGAGGATCAGAAAATAAGATTGAGTCATGACAAAACACTGCTAAGATTTACTCCTTCATTTTCTCAAGGGGAGGAATGTGTATTCCATATACATGCATTTTCAGTCTTCAAATGTCATAGCACAAAATTCAGCAGACTACTCAGATTCAAACAGCAATTTTCATCAGATTTCTTGATGAAGCCATGCACACTGCTGAATTATTTTGACTTATTTGCATCTAATGACCCACGGTCACTAATGAGTTATGAACTCCTAATGCTCAGAAGATAAAACTCACTAATGTGTTTATTGCTGTAATTGGCCAGGTGGAGTTTTAACAGCAATGTTGTCTTACAACAAAACATAGTTTTTATAATTAGACAGTGTGGAATCTGTTGCATATTACTTTAGATGAGTCTGTCCAATAGACACAAAGAGAAAGAAAAGAATCTTCACAGTTTACAGTGATTTTATTTGGTGCAAAATAGCATTTAATACTACTGTTGGGGGAAGAAGTTATTGGGACTATAGATAGTTGTATAAATTATACTTAGGTAAATACTCCAAATGAAATACCAGAAAGAATGAAAAATATACAGATATATTTGGATTACAGTTAACAATGTCCTCAGGGAAAAAAGTCTGGATTAGACAATGTATTTGTGAAGTAATTAAACAACAATCTCCAGTAGTCATGCTATACTTAGTTTAGTAACAAAACACTGATCCATTTAGGTTTGCTCACATTTGCTATTAGATACATTAGAATTGAGGAATACCAAATGCTGCACTTTAGTCTGATTTGCTGTTGATTAACAGCAGAAGAAGCCAAACTTAGAGCATTTTAAGAACAGATGGTCTTCTTTCCTCTTCTTACTGGTCAAAAATTCAGAGAAATAAGGATGAAGACGGATGTAGATAGAGAAGAGAAGCAACCGAAAGAGAAAAAAAAGTTTGGCAGATCCCATAAGCAGCTATAGAAACAAATTATACCCATTTTCCACTGTGGGTGTGCAAGTTTGAGGATTCACAGATGGCTTGGAATTCAGCTCCTCATCAGAGCTGAATCTGTTTCCAAGACAATCTGAAAAGGGGTACCGAGTGATTGCAAAATGTTTCTTTTCCCACTTTTACTACTTGATAGTTTCCCATCTTCCCCTACTTTTCTTCCAAATTAACAAAACATGAAGAATGGAAGTTTATTGAGGTACCATGAAAAAATGGACGGTGCCAGTATTTGCCCAGATCAGACAACTAAAAATTGATTTCACTGTGGGTTTCCTAAAGCCTAAGGGGACTTGAGGAGTTCTCATATCCTCCCACCCACTCCTTATAAATAAAACCATGACTCACTTTTAAAAATTTGGTATCAAGTGAGTCATTCTTTTGCACAATCAGCTTGAGACAACTTAAAATGGTGGTCTCCTTTCCTCTATCAAGAGGAGACGAACATTTCAAAATTCTAGGAAATACAACCAAATGTAAAGGGAGGTGCTCTGCTTTCTGAGAATCAGTCATAAAGATAAAGAAAGCCATCTCAACTGTGCTGAATAGGTGTTCAGTCAGTAATTAGGTGCAAGAGTCAGTAATTATGTGCTAGAATACAGTGCCAGAAACAGACGTGTTGCTCTTGAGAAGGTATTGTCCATCTTTGTTCCAAAGCACAAAAAAGCCAGTTTGGATCCTTTTATTTCCAGCTATATACTGATTGTAGCCCTTTCTTCAAAGTCCACCAACCTATCAAGGCATCTTTTGTATCTGAAGATGCTCTATTTACCATCCAATTGCACCAGGCTCTGTCTGCTAGGACTTGCATTAGTCTGTTCTCTAAGTTGAAAAAAATCAAGCAGTTCACCCTCCTAGCACATCTTCCTATTGATTAATGTTATGAAAGAAGTAAGAAACTAGTTTTGATCTCTGCCAGACTCACCGGTGGACCAAAATCCCCACATGCACTGACTTTCCACATGATTTTCATTCTCTGTGGTGACCCTCTTGAAATTTCATCAGTATAGCTCAGCTAGTTAATCTGTCAGTGAAAACCAACTGCAACAGCCTTGCTGAGCCCTTATTTGCTTCTGTCACAGAGTTCATGGGGGCTCTCAAGAATGGGAAAGGCAAAGGTTCACCCGTGCCCTGCTTACAACAGAAAAATCCCCTATGTCCTATCAGATGGAAAATCTAGTCTTTCTGTAAAGAATTCAAAAAATATGGTTTAACTCTGTTTCTCACCACAGAATATAGGCAAATACATTTTTACTTTGTTTAGAAAACTGGTGGGGATTTTATAACAAGAGAAAGGCAAGACTGCTATGAAGAATGTCTTGAAAGACTTAAAATGTTTCCAAAGCTAAAACAGCCACAAGGAAGATTTCTCTGTGGTCTGCTAAGTTTCCAGTGGAACTCTTCTGGGCTACATACTAAAACACCTCCTGTTTTATAGGTCTGACCCAGTCATGTTAGCAGCCTGTATATATTTTGATGTGCCAGGCACTGAAAAAAGGAATATTAATTGGCATCTTAATAATGTCTGTAGGATAAACTGCCAATAAATAAATAATAACTAATAGTTTCATAAATAAACATCTGAAAGCGAAAAATATACACCAGCATGAAATTAAAGCTTAGAATCCAAAAGAGTAGACAGATTCTGTCTACACATGTTTGTTCTTGAATTACAGAGAATCACTATTTCCACAAACCTTTACTTCACTAAAATCACCCTGGACATGAAACAAGACAGAAGCATTTATTCTCCTTCATTTTTCTTAATGAACAGCTGAGAAATAAATTTAGCAGAGGGGAGAGTTAAACTAAGGTTTTCATTTTCTGAAATGACATTAACAATTATTCCCTCCCTATACATGTTATCATTTATTTCAGAACAATGAATAATCATTTCAAGCAGCAATGAAGTAGTTTTTTACCTACTGCATCTGTCAGCAAAATGCTGGGTTTGAATCTTCATTCCCCTCCTTTTACAAATACTGCCTCATAAAGTCCATCTTTCCTCACATATTTCGAAACCGACCTACGTAGAACCTCAGGTTTTTTATGATGGTAAAACATTTTTATTGTTTATGTTTATGGTTTAAAGACAGTGTTCTCCACAAAACACTAAAGAAAATGCAGAAGATAATATTAAAATCTCAGAACTACAGAGTATACTTTCCACTATTCATTGCAAATATCTCTCTGGACTTATCACGCTTGTGAATACCTAAAAGGTAGTAAAACATCTCGGTCATAAATAAAAGCAGTGAGCATATAATGCCCTACACAAGACATGACACATATCTTAAATACTAATCCAATCAGCATCACATAAAAGTTCTGTGAAAACTGAATTATCTTCCATCTCACAGTTGGAGATAACATCCTGTCATGTCTAATCACTGGGAAAAAAAACGTAGATGCCACAGGCCACTTCATATTTAGTTAATTATATTTATATAATAAGAACAGTCAAGTAATAAATTTTTTGTACAACACCAATTTCTTCTTGTATTTTAAGAGTAATCCTTGAACTTCATGAATCTTCAGAAGGGTTGAGCACGTTATCTAGTAGGTCAGGAGACAGCCCATATTTTTTAATGTATTTACTGTTATTTTTTTTTCCCATTCTTTGAAACTACATCCCAAATGACAGAATACATCTGTAGAGAGGCTGTTTATAAACCTGAATGTTTGAAAATCCCCAGAAGGTGCATGAAACAAAAGAGCTATAAAAGGAATGGCTCAAATTATTGCTGCTACTGCTTCTTATATGCTTACACTCGTTGCAATATGAAATGCGAGAGCAGCAAACTGCAATTTGCCTACTCGCAGTAAAGTTATTGTTGCAAGTAGAAAGACTGCGGGTGGCACTTACTTCAGGGTCTAAACACCTACAATAGATATCTACAAGAGACCTTGGAGGCTAACCTATTGCAGTTAATGAAATGTAGAAAACAATTCAATAACTAACCACTGGGTATCTTCTTCAGATAGATAGGCTCAGTTCCTTTCTAGACTCCACTGACCACATGGGGAACTTAAACTCCCTACAGATAGCGTATTCTGACACTGAATCTCACACTTGGTCTGCTTGACCAAAAACCAAACCAAACCAAAACAAAATTGATATTAAACTACAGTCAATGCTAGAAATATAACCATTATGGTCTGTATTTAGCCACGTATAACTCCAGTCATGCTCCATTATAGAAGGCGTGCAATACCTTGCAATTATACAATCAGTATGTCCAAGACTACAAAGCAGTTTAAAGCGTTAAACATGTATTAGAAATAGGATGACAAATACTTCCAAGGTTTCATCTGACTTGGACAAAATGTCTTTCATACTGAAAGAGATGATTCTCATGAAATGCTTTTTATGCATGGCTAAAGTTTTGCCATTTACAGGGCAATTTGGGTGTTAATCTAGCAGATTTCCAGATATGCAGCTGCTCAGGGCACATAGCGTCTAGAAATCCTTCCCAAACGACCCCTCTGCATATACCAATCAACTTAATAAAATTCATAGCAAGTCCCAGCTGGTCAGCAAGGGTGAAATAGGAGATGTCAGAGTAACTGCTGGACAACCCCACGTTGGTATGTCTGCTTAGGACCTGCTGTGGCCAGACCTGTAGATCCTTCCCATGCATTGTGCAGGGATACCAAATAACAGCTTGAGAACAGAACTAGTGCAACCGATGCAGAGAGACAAATACAAACACACTTTGTTGGAGAGTCTATGTGGTGAAAGTGTGCACAAAGGCACCCCAGAATGTTAAACCAGGGGCAAGTAATGAATGATGGTTTTCCAGTCAATAATTTTTTCAAGCACAAATTGGATATCAGTCTTGATGATATCCAGGTGAGAAAGGAGATTCCCCTAAAAGCATTACTTTTACTGGTGTAAATATTTAACAAGTCAAGTTAGTATAACAGTGTCATGTTCATCAGTATTAGACAGGAGTTACTTCTTCACCACGGAGCATTGAATTCTGTATTAATTCCTAAATTGTGAGTTCCAAAGTGTTATGCTAAGTCTACTCCTGCCAACAAAGAAAAGTTGCTAATAAGCAAATTCAGACCTTTATGTCAATTTAGTAGAACCTTAAGAAAACTGCAACTGTGTTATTTATACACAGACTCATGAGATGCTAGAACAAGTTCAACATATTTTTATTATTTACGGGCACACAAAGAGCTTCCTATTTTACAAGGAATTCAGACATGCTAAAATGCTAATACTGCAAGTGGCAATGGGTTTCTTTTTCTCCTAAGCCACAGGTACTTGTTTTTCAGCCCCCAAAATTCTTTCTCCAAGACCTTTAAATTTAATCTGAGTAATTGATTCAGATATTTCTGTCATATGTGTTACAGAAAATTCTCTTGATCACACCACATTTTGCCCAACTGAGAGCTGTTCTGTGAGGAAAATGGGGGGGAAAAATGTTATCTCAATTTAGGTTGGCTTTAAAATCAGTAGGAAAAATTTCACCTGCTCCCCAAACTATTTCCATTCTCTTTTTATTTCTCATGGTTTTTTGTACTACAGGTATATACAGTTCTTTTGTAATCTTTTGCTTCACAGCTTCTGCAGGTTGTGAGGGCTGTTTTTTGTTTTATTCTGTCCAACATTTTGGCTTCTTGCACTAAGGCCAAGTATGAGAGATGAATTGCGTCTTGGAGTTGCCTATTTCATTTTTCACTGATTAGAGAGGGAACTATGCATCTAGCTCAGACCAGCTGCCTAATTTTTAAAGAGCTGAAACTAAATTAATTCACAAGATTATTCCACCCTTGGATACGGCTCTAGCTGGAGGGCAGAGGAGAGGAGCAAGGGAGTGATGCTCTTACCTTCCCACACTACACAGACACAACCCACAGCTGCATCTGCATCCTGAATGCTTTTCACTGTATTGCTGAGCCCACCCCCTTATTTCACCGTTCCGTAGGACTGGACTACCCTTCACCTGCATGCTGTGGCACTCTGCCAAGTTTAAAAAGAAAGTGCCTGGCTGGGCCACGATTACACTGTTGGACTGATATCAATTTGACTTTGTCCCCTCTTTTGTAATACCTCCTTCAGGAGACAATTGTCATCTGTGTATGCATAAATCCAAGGCTCAAGGTTCGTTTGTCTCTGACCTTCTCCAGCTGAAAACTGGGGTGTATCTATACGTGGCTGTGGCAACCTTCCAGTCTTTCAGCAAAACCGCTTGTGTGGTTCATGCTATTTAAGTCACCTGTGTACTTACAGGCTTGCTCAGCTGCACTGTTCATTATAACAGCTACTTTTGGTGTGTTGCCTCAGGTTTCATACTAGTAAATTATTATCCTTTTACTTGCCTTAACATGATTTTAAAAGGTATCTTATCATGACAAAACTGTGCCTAAACACATTTCAAAGAATTACTACTCAGAAAAAAAAACCCAGGGAAAAAAAAAAAAAAAACAACAAAAAACCCACAGAACTGCATTTATATTAAAAATGCAATGAGAGGAAAATTATGATAAGATATAACTTCTGAAGGAGTGGAAATAACATGGAATAATAAACACTAATCAATGACACTAATGAGGCATGCAAAATCACAATTACACAATTGTGCCGGTGGGTACAGTCTATGTTTAAGACTTATAACATTGAGCAGGTAGTAACACAGATGTGTTTTGTAAATCTCTAAAAGTAACATCCAGAGTTATTTAGCTGAATCATGGGAGAAACATTTTGTCAAAATACCATGAGGACCATTATTTATTCCCAGTGTGCATTGCATTTAAAAAGCTGATGAAAATATTATACTATTGAACAATATTTTACAGAGGTGAGATACACAACAATTGTTTGCAACATAATAATTATGGCTAAATTAGATATTTAACTGTGATTACAGACTTCTCTTATTATTTTTGACAATGCAATAGGACCCAGAAGGTTTCAGACAATATCAGGTCCTTATCATGCCAGACAACACAAGCATGCAATGAAGACAAACACTGAGGATGAATGGACTTGACAGAAAAGCACTATAAATCTTAAATCTGCAAATCAAATACCATCAGAACTATCAGTGACAGTTCTGGAGACTGTAATACTATGTTGTATACCTTGAAAAAATTAAACTTTAGTAAATGTAATAAGCACTCACATGTGCACTGTCCTTCTGGGATGTACTTTTTTTTTTTCCTCTACTGTCCATGAAAAATATAATACATTAAGAAATAGATTAACAATTAAAAAAAAAAAAAAAGCACTCTAAGAAACCTCTATTCTAAGCAGAAAGGAAACATTTCCAGAACAAGTTTCTAAATCAGATTAGCTTTTAAAAAGGCTTTTGTAAATGCAATTTATTTGCTCAGGAACAAACAGCTTGGCAATCACATCTGCTTTTCTATTGAACTGGTTAATATAAATGTGAAAGGATTGAATATGTCTTTGATTTTCAGAAGCCCCCATCAAAATTTCAGTTAAAAAGGTCAATTCGGTAAGTGGCTGAAAAACAAGAAAATAAAAAAAGCAGGAAAAATAAAGCTTCTGAAATATTTCAATCATCAAGTCTACTTCATAGTAGCAACCACACTATATTGAACTTACTGCTGGGCTGACTGAACCAAAAAAAAAGAAAAATACTTCCCCTAATTTCACACAGTGAAAGATAATTTTGCAAATTATCACAAGTATTTGGATACTTATAAAAATTTTCCACAGTATGATTGTGGCCAAAGGTCAAACAACTTCTCAGGGTGCAAAATTAGGCTATTTCACTGTAAAGGAGCCATCTGCACAGACTTCTCTGGACAAAAATTCAGTTTACAAGTTTCCTGAGGATAAATCATCACTCATCACTCCTCATCACTCCTTTTGATCCTCTGAGGTCTCCCAACTGCCACCCCAGGCTAGGGAGAGTCACTTGTTTGCTTTAATTTGTCACAGCTGCATAGAATTCCTTTAAATGAAATAACATATTTATATAATCAGATGAAAACAACTGGGAAAAAAAAGCTCAGATTTAAAATCCAGAAGCTGCAACAGTTGATAATGATATCACCTGATTCTCAGAGGTATTAAACACCTTCAGGTCTTCCACTGATACCAGCCTATATGCTAGGTTGAAAATAACTGGCTGAAGGCCTCCTATTAACCAAAAGGAGATGACTGTATTAGGCTTCCTAAAGCAGCATAATAAACCTTTGGTCCAAATTCTGCTACCCTCAGGTAGCACTCTGACTTCCCCAAGTACTTAAGATGCTTATTCATCGTTGAAATCAATTACCAGTTAGTAGCTGAAATACTGTTTTGAATTTGAGCAAGTTGCACAAGTTTCTGCCACTCGAATTTATTGGTAACTGAAGTGAAGGAGGCTAAATCTAACTCTGGGAGTGTCTTCTTCATCTGCTTTAGGGTAAAGAAAATGACAGAGCACCAGCTGGCTTTGCTGCATGCATAAAGTGGTCTTCTCTCTGCAAAAGCAACAACTGTTGCTAGTTTTATATTAATACATTATAAATATGAGGGTTTGAATGACATTCAGAGCTTGGGAGTTACCATCTTAACGTGACTTAATCCAAGTTGTAAAGCAAGCCATGGGAGGAATCAGAGGCAAAATCTGTGTGCTTTGCCTTTAAATGTACTGTTTCTGTTCCACTAGTACACATAATTTCAATAGCTTTCACTATCTGTACAAATGACAGCAAGGGGACTAGGACTAAATTCTAAAAATTACATGACCATATGTTCTCAGTTAAAGTCACTAAAAGGCTACCAGGTGTTCCATGTGCAGAACCACATCTTCAAGCCCACAGTCTCAGGACAAATGTAAAAAGCCAAGCAATTTCAATTTTTAGCACAACGATACTCTCCAGAAGTAAACTATTATATTAGCAAAAAGAAATAGTAAGATAAAGGCAAGTGCATCTGCACCCTCTTTTGCCAACATTTACCCATTTCTTTAACTGTGAAGAATAGAACGCGATACTTCCAGGAACTTGACCTGTGGATATGGAATGAACACACAAATAAAATTACTGACAAGATCAGGACCTCAGCAGGTACAGGTACATAGTTACAATAATATTTTACTAAAAAAAAATATTCATAGGTTGCATGTATAAAATTTATATTGGTTTTGATTTAGGGTCGGAAGAATGCCAGACCCCTTAATCTTGAATGATAAAATTGTAACACAGAAAAAAAAAAAGAAACTTTATGAGGTTTAACCTTTAGCCAAGCCTGGCGTCTGAAATACAGAAAGAAAAAAAAAAAAAAAAAAAGGTTGTTAGCCTAAAACCAGCCAAAAAACTTAGACTAGACTACAAAGGAATGAAATATGTGTTTCATCTGTAAGTGAATTATGTCCAGCAATAAAAAATAACAAAGGCAGACTACATGATTCACAAATTTTGTTTTATTTTAATATTGAGAAACAAAGTATCTGTGTTCTCTATGGATCCTTTAGCATTTATCTTGTTTATGAATTTAAAAACCTGGGCATAAGTTTGGGTACAAGTTAACAGTTCTGAGAGTTGGCACTTCTTCCATAATCCTACTTAAGGAAAAGGATAGAGGTAGGGGGGAGAAGAGGAAAAAGAGAATTGAAACAATGGTCACAGACATCAGAATATTTAATAATTTATAAGTACTGTATGCATTTGTCTTCTGCCTTGAAACTTCTTGGTGGTTTGAGCCTAGAATGCTATTTACCCTGACAAAATAAGGCCATCTTCTTCAGTGGGCATGTAGAACAGCTTTATATTCAGAGCTTAGGCAAAAGTATGTCACATGTCTTTTTGTCAACAAAATTCTCCAGCAAAAATCTTCCCTGGGTAACAAGATTTATATACAGTAAGGCTAGATGGCAAATGAAGACAAGCTACACAGAGAACAGCTCAGAAGAAACCCAGCAGAAAGCTGAGATATGAAGAGAGCATTTACATCAGGCTTCGAGAAGCTCAGCCATCTATACAACCTTCTGGATTATTACTAGCTAAAAGTGCCAACTAGATTTTAATCCTTCCCCCCCTCCATCATTCTTTTTCCATGTTCAGCAAGTACTCACCTTCCACTGTTTGACATTGCAATCTGCTATTCTGTACCTTCACAAACTCTTTACAACCTTTGCTGATACTCATACTTGAAGTGAAATGCAAGCCTTGATGATGAAGAATCAAAAAGAAAAGTATTCAGCACTTGTACAGGTCTTTCCATTTGGAGCTTTATGAATATTAACATTCCTGCAGGGAATCATTTGGACCCAACAACTAAAAATAACAGACAGAAATAAACAGTTCCTTGAAAATAGGTTAATATTATCACCCATATTCTGCAAATGAAGAAACTGAGATACTCAGAAGACTAAGAAAAATGTTTAACTTAAAATATCCAGAGTTTTTCTCTCTTAAAATCCATCCTTAGATGCTAGATACATGGCTTGATTAACAGGGATGTCAAATACCAACTAATCTCATTGATTTCATATTAACCAATAGGGTCAAACAGCTGTGTGTGGATCTGCCATCACTGTCAACAGACAGGCAGAAGTTTATTAGGGTGCAAGCATGGCCCTCAGGAGACGTCACTTGTTCATTCTGTGTGTCATGAACCTGACAATTAGATGAGCTGGTACAATAGCAAAAGTCATGTCTCTAATTGGCTTGGTCCACTGTTCAGAGTTAGGAAAGTGAACACTTTGGAAACAGTGACCCATTTTTTGGAATAATGAAATATATTCATTTTCAGAATCACCACCTCCGTCATTTCACCATAAGTGTCTAAATCTTGAGTCATTTGTTTCTAGGACCTTTCCAGCTCCTTTCTTGTTTACCAAACCCCTCTTTTTTCTTGTTTCAGCAATTCGTATATAACACTTATCAAAGACATCCAAAATACTTTTATCTCCTTTGTTTTTATTACAACTGTGTTTCTTGTCTGCCTACATCCCTGTTCCGGCTTCTGATCTCTTTCCATATCGAGTACCAGATGCTCATCATGTCCTCAACACCAGCAGGAAACCTGGCAAAGACAGAGTGGAGCTGACAGATAAGCAAGGTGTAAAAAGTGTACTCACTGATAATAAGGTCAGAGGGAAAAACTAAATTACTTTGCATCAGCGTTGACTGCAAAACAGCTTAGGAAGCTTCCAAAACTGGAGTTTTAATTTAAAGGGGAAGGTATCAGGAGAACTTGTTCAACTGAAATATCTATAGAAGAGATTTTGGAAGGACTTAGAAAAAGAACAGTAAAAAATCCACCACAAAATGAATACATCACTCAATTTCTCTAGGAATTAAAGTAGGAAAGCATTGAGCTATCGTTCAAACCAGCCTCAGTATCAGAGGACAACTGGTAATAATAACAATAACACCAGTTTCTGAAGCGCTCCAGTATACCTGATTTCTAGCCAACACAGTGATAGTATAACACAGAATAAAGTTAGTAGACCCATAGTAACTATGGTGAAGATTCAACACTGTTTCTTTATCAGACCACAAAATTATTATAGGGCATTTTGATAAACTCAGTGAGCATGGGAGATGAGCGAAATGGATAAAACAGGGAACTGGAACTCCAAAGACCTCTTGGAAATGTCTTTCAACTAAAGCTCGAAGAAGCTTCAGAGGTCAAGAATAAATTATTGGTATTCACAATTTCAAAGGTATTCACAGTAATCAAAAATAAAGCTGACAGTAAAGAGTTAATGAAGGAAGCCTTGTTATTACAGGATTGAATTTCACCTGTCATTTTAGTGACCAATAAAGCAGCATGAGAAGTAACATACACGGAGAAAAACAATTCTAACTATACATGATGCATCAAATTATGTGTTTCCATACAATGAAGAGATGTTGCAAATAGAGATTGTTGATGGTCCTCTGAAGATATAGTAGTTCTCATTAGTGATCAGAAAGACAAACAGAATGCTAGGAACTGTCAAGAGAGAAATGCAGAAAGAAAAGAAATGCCTCTACATTGGTTAGTAGTTTGCAATTGTGTCTGCCCCATCTCAAAAAGAATGAAGTAAATTTAGAAAAGGTTGACTAGAATGATCAGAGGTAAGGAATGGCATCCATCAAAACTGAGGAGAAACAGACCACCAGGATGGCTTTGCTTTGAAATCAGAAGATGTAGGAATCTATAAAGTAAAAAATGATATGGAAAAGAGGAATAGGGAAGGTTTTTTGTCTTTTTCATATTGCAAGGACTAGTGGACACCCAAAAAAACTGCAAAACATAAGACTTAAAGGAAAACATTGGGGAGTACTTTTTCTTTTGACAAGTAATCAAATTATGAAACTCATGGCCACAGGATGTGAGAGAAGTCAAGGTGTAAACAGTATCAAGAACTGTTCATTCATAAAAAATATTTAATTCCAGAATTTCAGAACTTCAGGAAGATTTCCTTCATGAAAAAGTCATGAGAGATTTAGTCCTGGACTGCTGATTCAATTCAGTCTGAACTCTGGAGGTCCCTAAACCACTGATTTCTAGACTTTCAACAGGAAGGATTTTTCTGTGCTTTCCTATTTCTTATCCTCTTTCCTTAAAATCTTCTCTTGGACAGTAAAAGTTAGGCTATTAGGTAACATGGACCATTATAGTTGCTGCTACATTTTCATTTTGTCTTATGTTCTGACAATTTTTTAAGCTCTTTCAGTGCTTACATATGCAACATCTGCTCTTCTGCAGTATTATGCCCTAAACTCCTAGCTGTACAGTGTCTCTTTCTCCCACACATGATTTGATGTTGTAAAGCTTCTGTTTGATTACTGATCCTCTGTGTATCACACAGCCCACTATAATTCTCATCCTTCAGCTCCTATCCTTACAAACCCCTTCCTTCCGTCAGCCTGCTAACATTAATTTATGCTTATAGTTTCCGCTCCAATTTCATTTCCTCAAATTATGTTCCCTTGTCTTTTAGTCCTTTAATATTCTACCTGTCCTTCCAGTGACCCTTGTCACTCTTTGCTACCTGATGTATTATATCTATTTCAATTACTGGCTTTCTGGGTTTCCTTTCACTTACTTGCCTGGAAAACTAACCGCACACTGATTGTACTGCCTATATGATGCATACCACTGGAAGTGCTAGTACCTACCATGCATGTTATTGAGTAGGTTTCATTTCCAGGCCCCAGCCAAACTGCAGAACTAACACAGGAGCTACACCTTTGATCTCTGTTTTACAACCCATGCTGTAGCCTATACTTTAAATAAAATATCATATACAGCCTCATAAAATATTTCACAAATAAACATGAAATTCATATTCTTACATTCTGTTAGATTTCAGGGCATAAGAAGTGGTATTACACTTCCTGTTCGCAGGATTCAGGGCATTTTATTCTATTATTCTGTGATCCTATCGCAGCAGAGCCTGTAGGTCTGTGACATGCATTAAATCCTGGGAAGCAAAGTAGTAACATGTTTATCAGGCAGTGTTCACTCACTGATACAAACTGCTTAAATCTACCTGTAAGAGGTGCATCAGCCAGCTAAGAGGCCAGAACAATCAGCCGGAAGCCAAACTGACCAGAGAAAGTGAAGATTAGGATGAGAAAAGAGGCAGCAGACAGAGGAATACAACCTGCCAACTGACTGTTGAAAGCTACCAAAAGAGAAATCATAACATAATTTTCCAATTTCCAGAGGCATAAATGGGCAGGTTACAGTATATAGAAAAGTAAAACAGAAAATGCTTAAGCAGCTGTGTGTCATGCTATACCAGAACCCCTACAAACAGGAAAAAGATGAACTTTGCCTGAATATCTATATTTTTTGACCTCACAATATAATGTTTCTTATTTTAATGACAAACAATAAAATCTGTCTGAATCCTGTGTTTATGTCCCACATTTTGAAATCTTTAATAAACAGTTTGGGACACTTTTGAAATGATTGAGTTCACTTTTGGAAGTAATGTTCCTTGAAATTAGATGAATGATTCTACAAACAATAACATAGTTATCAGAAAGAGCCATCAAAATATCATTATTATCACTAGTTCGGTGATGGAGGCAGAGTAGTGTTATAAATGGGATTCTTTTGATATGCACTGCTATATTCACCAAAACATGTCACTGTAAGACTAAACAGTAGCAAAAATCTATGGAACTGGCAGTAACAAAATAAGATAATAAGCTGTACATACCACAAAAAGCCTACAGCTTTATTTATTCCTGCCATTGTTAAAACATAGGAATGTGAAACTACTGCAAGCAGGTTCATCTATTCCTGGGCCAAGAAACTACAACTGTTCTGCTAAATAAAAAGGGCAAGGCCTCTAGCCCTGGAGTAGGTGGCAAGCAGAGCTTGTGTCCCTATGGCTAAACACTTTTACACCCCAAAATGGGTGGTTTCGCCTATGCCACTTATTGGGAAGAGGTCCTGATCATGACATCTTTGTAGCAAGCATGGGCACTATCTGGAAATATGTAGTACAGCCAAAATCTCTATCAGGGTGTGTGTTATCAAACTCTGAGGATGATTGTTGAGGTTGTTTGCATGACAGTGCTCGAGTCAGAGACCTGGCTCTGCTGGGTTTGCTGATGCTGCCATAACTAAAGGAACCACCTCCTCTTCATTTCTGTGCTTGACTCCTCAAATTTTCATTCTGGACACATTAAGGAGAGCAAGCTACTTGATTAATATTTCTTGTTGTATGCCAGTGCAGACACTCCTTTGCAAAACAAGAGGAGTCTAGACTTCACTCATCGCACTCCTTTCCCCAATTCTTCAGCCAGAGGACTTGGGTAGCACCACTACATCCTTCTGACACACTACTACAAGGACACACACTATCAGCTGATGCAGTGGGGAGCTACAGGTTCCTCAGGTACCTCCTGCTTCCTCTCTTCTCTTCTTACTAAACCTGTTTCTGTGCTATCTGTGATAGAAAAGTAAACACTTTGTTCCCTGCAGCTGGCTTTGCCTAGGTAAAAGTCTAGCCCTGAGTCAACACTCAGATAACAGCTCTGCAAAGTGCTGCTCCTTCAAAGCTTTTAAAATGAGTTGGCTGTACTTAGTGTTCATTTGAATTCTGGCAATTACTCAATGATTTAATTATGTGTATTAATGAGATTTCTAGGAAAAGTATTATTATGTAAAGAACAAAAGCCATTGTGAGTTGAAATGATACTGAAATGATATTGGACTCAGCACTAAAAATTCAAATTCTTTCTTAGTAACATAGGCATTATTTTTACTAGCAGCTGGTTTTACCTTGAATGTAAATTAAGGCTGTTTGGAATTAACAATTTATACAACTTGCTCCTTCATGAAACTCCAAGGAAGTCATTGAATTACAGCAGGCATGTAGCTTCCTACTATATTTACATATAGCCTTTAATGGACACTGGGAGCGTTCTTCCTCTTTTATTAATTTCTGTTTAATTGCAAACACTTCCTGTACAGTCTTAATCCTAGCTGAAAGAACTATGTCTGAATTGTCTATTAAGCTTAAATTATTTTAGCCAAATTTAGGTTAGTTTTCACTAGTAATTGCATAGCCTGAACTAAGAAGTATTCTTTTAACAAACTTCTAAGTATCTTTTAATGAGATAAAACTCAAGTGATAGCATTTGTCTAAATAAGTAGTCCCTGAATGTATTTCACACTGCTTTTGCATTTTAATAGCACTTAGTATTAGTATTTACTTTTTATTTGTTCTTCAGTCACTCTGTAAACAGTCATTGACAAAAAAAAAAAAAAAAAAAGGAAACCAGAAGCCAAGTCTCTGTAATCCCAGAAAAGTGCCCTAACCAGAAACATGCTTCCTTTTCCTTCCTCTTTCTTGGAGAATCCTGATTTATTTTCTGGGGAAAGAAAAGAAACAACTTAACATGTCAAATCCTGCTTCTTCTTCAGGATTGCTGGGTGATTAAGAGACTCTTGAAGATGTGTCTGAATATCCTAATCAGAGAACCTGCATCTCCAAAACCATCACTGAGTCTCTTAATCACAAAAACCTTGAAAAGAAAGGGAAGACACCAGCAGTACTTCTACTTCTTGAAAGATTGATCTCTGCCCGGGTTCAGGAAGAAAGGAGAAGAAACTTAGCATAGGATCCAGTTGTCAAGCCAAAGGGAGTGATGCCATGTGGACACCCCAGTGCATTCAGCATGCCTCCAGCTGCTGCTACAGGGAGGAGCCGCTCTCCTGCAAATCCTGGACCATACCCACAAGCTCTGTGCAGGGACCTCAAGCACTTGGGAGAAATTAAAAGAGCACTAGGCACAAAACACTAATGTTTAGGCCACAGAATTATTTTCCTAGAGATAAATAGTGGAAATTGTTTCCCTGTTGGTTAAGCCTAGGTAGCCAAGTCTTTAAAAAGATCTCAGAGGGAGCTTCGGCACCTATCTGAGTATCTCGGATCTCATTTTTGTAGCCTCAAAACTGAGCACTGCTTTGCTCAGAAAGACCAAGCCCCTTCTGGAGCAACACCTTGGTGTTTTAATGAGATACTTTTAGCCAAAAACTTTAGTAGATTTTCATATTATTTTTATTTTAATTTGAAAGTAACAGTTGAAATGTTAAAATGTTTCCTGTTGAAGAAAAATAATTACTCAACTGCATTAACTTCAATAAGTAAAATTTTGACCTTATTAGCATGCATCCCTAAAAGTGTTTCCTCAGAGTCCTGTCCTCACAGAAATTTTTTTGGACTAAACAAAATTTTGCCTAGAGGCAACAAGGACTTTTAATCAACCAAACCTTGAATGTGTCCAGAAGTTGAACTCTAAAGACTCTGCTGTCTGTATGCATTAATGGCAATTAGAAAAATTAATGCTTTCAACATTTAAAACTTGATTATTTAAAAAATAACTACCAGTTGCTGTCATGATCTATGGTCACTGCACATAGCATATAGTGTGTAGCAATATTTTACCACTGACTTTAGAAAAAAATAACTTTTAGCAAAAATCTTTGAGAAATTCTAGGGGAAGAAAGTTTGTCTGGAAGCAGAAGCAGAAGGACAGTATCCAAAAATCTTGGGCCTCTTTGTGTCTTCACTGGCATATCTTGTTTCACTGGACAGGTCATGTAGTTCTCTTTAAAAATGAAAACAGTGACTGCTTGTGGACATTGGCAGATAGGGGCAGGAACCAAAAAAGTGGATCCAGGCAGAAGTTGTGGGGCTCAGAATCAGATAATTTGTCATAACTCTTTCTGACAGCATTTATACTGAACTAAAATCAGTTAAAAAATAAGACTAGAGGGTTAAAATATCAGTAACTATGCAGCTTCTCCACTGTTGTACACAGGCAAATATGAGTTTACATATACATATTTCACAGACACAGCTTAAGGGAGCCTTCTGTCTAAAATTGCCAAAAGCTCAGCACAAACCTGTTCAGAGCCAAATTCAGAGCTCATAAAAAAAAGAAATCGAATTACAGCTGCTACATCTTAAACCTGTCTTCCGTGTTTAACCTGTCCTGACTTGCCCAGCAGTTGCAGTTCAAAGAAAATCAACAAGCTTTGTCTTGAGATTCTGCAAATCTCACTGCACAGCTACTTCTCCCAGCTTTTCTTTCAGGGCATCCAGCTGTATCCATAGATCTCCCACAGAGATTGAGCATAACTACACCTGTCACAGTCCACTGGGCTATCAATATCCCTGACACCATTGCTTCTTTTACAGATTGCTATTTGCCTCCTATCATTCTCGACCTCTCCTCCTCCTCTGCTTGATTCACTCGGGTTCGTCAGAAACTCCATTACAAAAATAATCTTGTATAGAACTGTATCTTTAATAGTGTGATTCTGAACTAACACTGTACAGAACAGAATTCCCAAAGTCACTTACAATGAGCACCACCAAGGTGTATGAATCTAAATCAAAAATGGGAAAACAAAATCAACTTCTCCCTTTTTGACTATAGAATAAGATCAACAGTCAAGCACAAGTAACTCTAAGGAAAAAAAGGTGACTTTGGCTATGTTCTGAAATTCTATATTATTTAATAAGCCCAGTGACACGATAGGAATGGAAATACTGATTCTTTGAGGAAAACTTGGATTTACCAGAACATACAAGCACAAACACACAGAAGGAGAGGTCCAAGTAGTCATAAACTGGTTCCCCAAAATTACTAGCACTATCTATACAAACATTCAGATTAATATTGATTTTATAGCATTAGCACTCCTTTGAATACCTGTAATGCCTTGTAGTTAATGTATTGTATGTGACATAGTTATGACAATACATGTAGCTGTTAGATGGGTACCAAATGGGTACCAGATCCTGGTTTACGGTCTGTACTGGGTTTGTATCTTTAACGGTCATTTTTACTGCAACAGTGTATTCCCTGCTTTCAGAATATGCTGAAATTAAGGTTTGTTAATTCATCTGACAAACCTAGAAAAATTGTACATCTGTGTGCTTGCATTTTTGTCCAGTTACGCACAAAGTCTGTATGACACCCTCCTGACACGAGACAGAAAGTGCAGTCGAGAGTGGAAGGGCTGGGCCACCTTTAAGATATGGATTCACTAGCGGAAATTTGGCTGATCCTATGCCAGTTTAGATAGTCCTCTAAAAGACTAACCTATTTGAATTTGTTGCTGCAGCTTTCTATGGAACATGTGTGGGAAGTGCATTTTGCAGTGAAATCACATCAATACACTGAAGGCGAAACAGGAAACACAGGAGGGAGATAAGATAGATTTGGGCATTCAGTGTAGGTGGGAGGTAGGGGAGAAGCACTGAATTGGGCTTTTCCCTTTCTTGGCAAGTGCTCATGCTGCTCTGGGCAGGTGGCAGGTGCAGAAGTTCAGCTCAGTGATATCAACTATATCAGCACAGATAGCTAAAAAAACTTGCCTTGTCCTCTTCCTGGGACAAATTCATTCACAAATAACTCTGTTGATTTAGTTGAACTGCAGAGAGGATATAAGAAGTCCAAAATTCCTGCCTAATCCTGTATGATTTATCACCTCTGGGAGTTCTTCTGTTGAAGGAACACAAGTCCCTCTTGTTTTCTTCTGTTATTCATTAGAAATAATGCATATGAATAACTCTGTATTTTCTTGAATGTTTTTTTATTCCCTTAAACATACGTGGTGTTTTCTCATGTCCCAGTTGGGAGTAGGACTTTTGCTGTCTCTTTTCTCCCAGTAGTAGTAGTAGTAAAAGTAGTAGTAGTAGTAGTAATAATAGTAACAATAACGATAATCCCACCAAATTATTTGGATTTTTTCACCTTCAGATTCTCAGGAGTTGGACTCTGTCACTTTATGCAGAGGTGAGGACTCCTATCAATAAATGAGGCATTAATTATTTAAATGGATGATCCACAAGTTGGGTGTAAAGTAGCTCTTTAGGTGGACTGCCCTGAGATATGATAGAAGTCCCTGAGGAACCAGCATCGGTAAAATTCTGAGTAATGCACCACTGAAAATGCTGACTTCTTTGGATCTGTAAGGAAGCGAGGGAAAAGGAGACAGAAATTAATACTTATTTGTTCTTAAAAAGAAAAAAGAGTGTCGGTTTCTTTCATTACTTACATAAAAACCAACTATGTCTTCCTTCCCTCTGACGCCAATGCAATTCCTCATATTTCAAATTCAGTGTAAACCAGACTGTTCTACTGTGCTGCCTTCGTAGACAGCGATAAGCTTCCAGTAGCTGTTATCCCTTTGCACTACACCCACATATACATGGGGGCACCAGAACAAGGCAAAGGCCCCAGAGAGTCCCATCTGACAGAATACTCTAATATCTTAATTAATTTTTTTAGTGTCTTTCCTTAAGTAATGAATGTCAAGTTTGGAAGTAACCAGTCAGATAGCAAGTGACCTGGAAGAGGAAAGTGTTCAGCAGCATTAAATTTGCACAGCGTGATAGAAATTTGTTACTAAAGACACGATGCTAAAACTTTCTTCCCTTCTTTTTTTACACACAAATAAATTGTATTTCGGAGAACATCCCGCCATATTGTTCATGTGTTTTCAGGATCTGCATGCATACGTCTGTATGCAATGGAAAAAAAGGCATTCTGTAGAAGAGATCAGTGTCTGATTAATCAAGTGCCATAAATTGATGGAATAGAAGTATTACTTTTTTTTTAATACTGGGATTGCAAACTTAATCCAAAGTGAGCATACTTGGGTTTAGTATGCATGCACCTACTTAATAATGATAATTAATAATCAAATTTGGAACATTTACTGTTAATTTTAATTTTATTTTACCAAGAATTGCATGATGGATGATGTAATGGGAAGGTACTTTTGAAGATGAAAAGTATTTAAAAAAAATTAAAAGAAGAAATTTCTTTTTTTCCATTTTCAGTGCTGCTAAACTCAGACTCTGACTTTTTGTTCTTGCTGTCCTTTGGCATTTTCCTTCTTGTTCTATCCTTCTTTCCTCCCCCTTGACAAGATCTCTAAAATGTTCTATTTCATGCTTTCCATTAATAAATCTAAAATAAAAGTTTATATAAATGCTGTTTGAAGGAAAATCTGTTTTTCACTTCAAAGAGTTACTAGTAAAGTTCAGTGAATAAATAAACAATGGGCACTATTTAGATATCATGTTTCCCAGAAATGATGCAAGGACTTTAAAGATGCAAAGTGCATCTACACCATGGTGTTATATATGGCCTTCTCCCTCTATGTTATCAAGTTTCTCAGATGAAAAACAACTGCTGTCAAGCCAGTAAAAGCCCTACAACTTATTATTCAGTTGGAAAATTTGTATCCCTATGAATTCACATAGAGATAGCAACAAAGAGTGGTCTTTTAGGCTGATTCCAGGAAAACACTCTGTGTGCTGGACCGACAGGGCTAAAAGACATTGTTTCACCCCTCTTCTTCAATATATCCTGCTGCTACCCTTGATTTTGTGGTGGGATTTAGAGACTGGATTGGATAATAAAAGTATTCCACAATTGTTTTCATACTACTCAAAATTTTAAATAGTGAAAAAGCATTAATGCATATTTTCTAAAAAACCTTCAAAACTATTGCTGATTTGTTAGTGGATGTAAAAGGCTTTTTTTAAACAATGTTAAAGGAAAGGCAAAAGGTCGTAACTTTCATTAGTAAATAAAAGCACAAGAAGCATCATCAAAAAGTACAACTACAAAATAATGCAGCAGAGATATATAATAACCAGCTTAACATGTAAAAACCCAGGCATTTTAATGTTGTATTTTAAGTCACAGGCAAAGATGTTGCCGTTTGGACTTTGCATGTCTAATAATAGTGAAATTAGATAATTATCTAGCTGAGAAATAGGCAAGTTTTCAAATGTCCAGATGGTTCCACCACCCACCTCATTTAGCAAAACTTCCTTTATTCACACTGCTCCAACATGCTGCCCATTTCCTCAATTTGTACCCATTAGCTGACAAGAAAAGGGCTGAGCTCAGAAATCAACAGGCTCTGACAGGAAACCAGTTCCCAGGGACCCTCTTAGAAGAAGTAGGATTTTAACTGATGTTGCCCAGGAGACAGCTGTAGCAACTAAGTCCCCATCTGAAGCAATATTAGTGAAGCAGGTGAAAGGATTTACAGTACAAAGACCTCTTAATATTCTTGGTAAGCTGCAAGGAATGATCTTTAGCCCACGGGAAGGCGAGCGCGTGGGCTTAGGATAAGAACGGTAACGTAACTCATTTCTCATTTGCCAATGAATAAAATTTCCACGTGTCGTTCAGTGATCCAACTACAAAATGCGGTTCACATAGTTTGGCAGATCTAGGGGGCAAGGTCAGATTTACAGTGGAAGGCATTTTCATGTCTGTGCAAACACCTGAGAGTTCCCAAGGTTCTGGGGAGGGGTTGCATTAGCAGCCATATCAAAAGCAAGGGCTTGATTTGCTATGGGTCATGTTTGTAAAATATGCAGTCTTCCGATAGCAGAGGCAAGCATGACTTTAAAAGGGAGGATAGGTAGGAATGCGCAAGCAAGGTCCTTTGACCAATGTTGTCTTCCAAAATATCAAGAGATGTTAACTTCTAATAAATTTTATGTTTATGAATATTACATCAGGATGCACCAAGTGCGGTCTGTGTTTTCACTAACACTTCTCTGATTAACCTGGTGATCCTAAAAGATGTTCTAAAATGTCATTTCTTTTACTGCCTTTAAAACATGAATGTTCGTTATGCCAGAATGGCCAAGAGATAACTTTATTTAATTTGTAGTATGTGGACAACAAAGAATAAATAAAATGTTTGAAGTTTTGGTTTCTAACAGTGAAAGCAATCAGCAAATGATGAAAGCTTCATTTCAAGGTCTTTAACGGTAAATGCCTCAGAGGGAAATGTAATTCACCTGACACTGAACAACAAAGCTGAGATGCTGTGATGACTGTATCTGTTACACAGCCTGGGAAACATATTAGATAATAATCTGTAGGCATAATGATTCCCTGACAAAACCTAAATTAAAATGGAGTTGCTACTGAGAGTATATATTAGTAGTTTAAGGTAAATTACAAAGCAGGCATTTTATAATTATCCTTAAATCTTGCATTTCAATTTAAGACATTGAGTGAAGGTTAAAAGAAGGCCATGCATGTTATGAGGCAGAAACACAGTGAGGGCACCAAACCCACCTTACTTCAACACTGTCGAGGATGCCATAGATTGCCAATGAAATAGATTTTGCATTGAAATCTAGTGCCTACATGGTATCAGATAGCAAAAATTTCATTTTGCTTATAAGTGGATGTGTCAAACTATCAAACTCTTCTAATACAACATAAATAGGGGACGCTTTGGAACTGAAAGTGTATCAGTCAGTACAAGGTGGCAAATGATCAAATCTTTAATAACTACAAAACTAAAATCTTAATCTAAAATCTTTAATAACAAATAATCTAAAATCTCCTAAGAACAAAATTTGCATTGGGCACCCTTTAGAGAAGGATACATCTCTGAAGAACAAAAAGGGGAAAGACACACAAAAAGACTAATATTTAGAAGCCTTAAGAGCATCAGAGGGGGTTGATCTGATCAGCATAGTCAATGCAGAGTACTGAGCTGATGGATGCTTTCAGTTACTTCCACCTTCTGATACAAAATTAGTCAGTAAGAGATTACCAACACGTATGCAATACCCTTAAGGAGAAAAGGAAAATAAATGAGACAAATCAATAGACTAAACCTCAAAAGGGAAAGAGAAAAATGTCTGAGACGCTCTAATTTACCTGTTTGTGTTATCAGTTATCTGTTTAGAAATAGTGGTATATAAATACTATCATCCTTTTTGTCTTTCAGCTATGTCTATTATCCCTGGCAAGGGAAATAGAAGTACTCATAAATTCAGTTCAAAGACAACAACATTTTCCTTTGGTTGGCTTAATAAATGACTGCTTTTAAAATATTAGTCTTTTAAAAGGTTCCTTTGAAATAGATATTCATATATACTCCTTCATTACAATATATACGTTAAGATGAACTGTCATCACTTGTGAATACAAAGAAGCTTGAAAAAAGTTTTATAGTGATCTCTCACACATTTCAGAGTAAATATCTCCCAGAAAGTCAAAAGAATCAAGAGGCAAACAAAACCAGCTCACTATTTGTACTTTGTTGGTTTGATTGAACACAATGGGAGAGCAGTCGCAATCAGGGTTTTGGATTATTACAAGTTGCAATGCTGTAATTTCCAAAGGGATTGCAACAGCTTTGGTTATCATTATATTCCTTTAATTCTTTCCTTCATTTGTTGGAAATTTAATCAGGGAAGTGAAGCTTAATTTACTTTCCTGACAAATAATGGTCAAGACAACAATACCATTGCACTCCCTGACTCCTCTGAGTTACCAAATCCACTCTGCTTGTCCTCCCCAGCTATGATGGCAACTGTTTTTTCCCTCTGTAATTGGTGAAACATCAGGATGGAAGAAGCACAGATCAAATTATATGTTTGCCTTGGTAACTACTGTCTAACACTGAAGTGTACCTATCAGAAGCCTTTGCGCATTTCTGGTGCAAAACTATAATCAGCTTTAATCTGTATGGTTTCTTTCTCCCTGATTCAGTAACATTAATACTAAAGTGGCCAGGGCTCAGCAACAAGCTTCTTTGCCACAGCTAACACAAACTGCTTGCTGTTGTTTAGTGGCACTGTTTCAGTCAACCATGCTGAGGAAATGTCCTCCTTTCTCCTTTTCTTTAGATTTCAAAATTTACCATCTAAAGCAATGGAAAATGTCTAGCTGTTAAAATAGCTATTAATTCCATTTTAGCTGTTAGGTCCTTTGGAAATGAAACTTGTAGTAGACTGTGTAATGACATTTCTCCCTCTTCACATAATTCCTGACTTTCAGCTAATGGGCATTTGGTTTGGTTAATACTCAGTTAATATCAGAAAATCATGCCTTTACAAAGATGTATTAATTTTTTTTTTCCCCTTGAGGCTGGTCTACACATAGCTTCTGTATCAGTTTAATTTTGCTATCAGGAGGTTGCTTTTACCAAATTAATTAAGAAAATAGACCTTCAATTTTTATTTTAACACGCTGATGTTATATTGTCTCTTACCAGACAAAATGTATTTTCATTTAGTATCAAAATAAGCTGTTTTGATATAAGCACGTTTTTATTTGTCTTGCATTAACAATATAATGGTATGGTTTTTTACACTATAGAGCACATTAACTATATTATTAGTAAGATAACTAGAAGTACTGTGTAGAGAAGCCTCTAGAAAACACAGTTTTCAGTGAAATGAAGATGTGCTGGGACAAGTAAAGGCAACCAGACATAGGTAAATATGACTTTGTTATGTATAGGCATGACTATAAATCACATATTTCACCTAAAAACTGAAATATACAACTTCAAAAAAATGTTGTGTTTATGGTCTTACTATGGAAGGGCCCTCTGAGTCTGTATCTACCTCACGCAGCCCACGGCTTCCCCGGTATATGCTCTGCAAGTGCATCTTGATTTTCTCCAGGTGAAACATCCTCACTAGTGTGTCTCTTCCCAGTGTCTGGTTTCCACTCCTGTGTGTTCCTCCAGAAAGGACTGCAGTGTGCTCTGAGAGTTATCTGGCTCTAAAATGCACTGTAGCATACTCCAGCACATAAATACAGATAGCCTCAAAAGGTTATAAAGACTCAAAAGTAATGTATGTGTGTGTCTGACTCTTGGCATTCTTGTGCATATTTCCTTAAAATGAAGAAGGTTGTCTACAATATACAATCCCAATAACATCCATCCATTTATCAGTTCATACATTCAGGCACACATTCATTTATTCATGACTAAATCAATAACCACATTTTCCACCTCCACCCAAGCTGAAGAGCTCTTTGTTCACAACTTGAAGGAGAAATTCAAGGACAATGGGTTAATGCAGTTAGAAGGGAGGACAGAGAAGGGCTGATCTAGCTAATGTTGTGCTACACTGAAATGTATTGGAGTGATTTCTGAGTAAATCACTGACAATAAAGGCTATATGGCTATATACTCACAACAAGGTAAGGAAAGGCTGTTCCATTATTCTCTTCCTTGCCCCACTTTTCTCTTGAAGGACAAAAGTGGCTAGAACGCAACTTTTTACCTTTACATATAAAGGATTTGTTGCCTTTGACATTCATGAAAACACTGTTCTCAAGCTTCCCAGACTTGAAAAGTTTCACTGCATAGGAACTGAACAAGTGCAGAGATGCAATATATTAAAATGCTGCTAATTATGATGGGGAGTTGCAGAGAATTGTGGATTGGGATATAGAGAACAATGAAGTATGGCCTTCACTTTTCAAACACCTTATTTTTAGAATTCTAAACATTTTCCCAAAACAACAGAAATATCTAATATACTATCAACACACACACAATCTAAAGAATACATCTCGATGTAATACGCAAATTTCTTATGGGCCAGTTCACGTCACCTTTAACGGATGTCAGGCTAATGCATCCTATCAAATGACTGCACGATATCTTTAAATCAAAACCCATGTGAATATATTCCATATAAAAGACAGTACACAGCCTTCATGGACTTTGCTAGGCTTGCTTTCTCAGGTGCTTTCTCAGCTTGAAACAAAGTTGGACAATATTTAAAGATCTATACTTTCATAAAAGCAGATTCTTTATTTTCTTGTAAAATTTGAAGCTATCAAAAATAAGCAGAAAAACATAGTTGTGAGCAAACATCACAATACTGTACCATAAAGAAGATTAGGAGGATGGAAGGAGGTATAAGCAGTTTCAGTGCTCATGACCATATATTTAGGAATGCATCCTGTACTGAGGCGAAGTGAAGGAACTAGCTGTTGACTTCATTTAGCAGCAGGAGTCCAACAGCACAATCCTGAATATGAAATAAACAGATGCCTCAAATTCAGAAACTGTTGCTGAAAACTTGACAAGAATTTTCTTTTCTGCCAGCGAATGGTTATATTTGAGTAGAGGATTTGCAGTAGTGGGAGAAGAATTGCCTAGTTACTGTTCCAGTCAATACATACTGTGGCTGCTTGCAACAGCAACAATAAAAGAAGCTCTAAATAGTAGTACAGTGCCTTAATATGCTGAAGAAACTCTCAGAGCTTAATAGTGTAATTTAACCTATGAGAAACCATACTCACAGAGAATGTCTGGCAAACCTGGTAATGTCCTGATTACAAGGATTGCACTCCTGCTCAGGAAACTGAGAGTTGAAATTGCTTGGCACATTTAAGAAGCAGTCTTCCACAGCAATAAAAATGCACACTTCAGATTTCCCACCTGAGAAAAGAACTCCTTTTCAAACAGGCAGAAGAAACCCAGAGAACTCAGAAAATTTCTAACAATTTTGCATTTTTTTTTTTCTAAAGTAGACAGACTACAAAACACATGGCCCTCGAGTTTAGCAAGACTGGCAGGCTTGGCTGGGCTCTTTTTCCATCGGTGCACTAAGCCTGATCTGATCTGAGCACACAGAGCTCCTGGACTCTTCAGCCTCTCCTTGTTATTCATCTCTTGACAAGCACTCTGTTAGAGATTTGTGGCATCTAGCTGGTTAGGAACAATTCACCTTAAATCAGAATATCACATTAAATGCTAGCCTCCCACACAAAAGATTTGACAGCGAAAGCTGGCCTCAAGGAAACCACAGCAGGTTCTTGCACATATAAAATTTCTGTGTTAACATTTCATTAGAATGTAGGCTGATAGAATGGCATGAATGAGAGAAACTGAGGAGCAAAACCCAGCCTCCAAATAAGAGCATTCCCATTTTTATTGTTATTTCAGCATCCTCATCTCAGCTCTGATGACTAGAAACACTGCTTGGCCTTGGTTCTTTTTCTGCTTTTAAACATTTGCCAGACTCCTAGGAAAATTATCAGAAAAGTTGAACACTATCTCTAAATGTTCAAAATGAATATTCAAGAAGTTCTGATTTAATTAAGATGCACTTGGAATCTCTGCCTCTTAACAAAAGGGAGAAAACATCTGTTTTCATTTCAACTTCTATTAGCAAACATATCTGATTTCATTTGGGACATATCACATTATCATTATTTGTGTATTTACAGAGTGGATCCTCAAGTAGTGGACATGCAGGGATGTCACAGAAGTCATCCTTTGAGTGAAGCTACATTACATTACACCAGTTAAGAATCCAGCCCTTTAGTGTTACTGCAGGTGGCAGCTGCTTTTTAAAAACACTATGCAGACTTTTGCAGTTTAGCATCTCATAACTTTCATAACTGAAAGTGTCTCCAACAGGAGATAAAGTGAAGTCTGATGAAGGCATTGCCTCTTGACCTGAGATTCGGTGGACAGCTCTGGTGGAAAAATTCAAGGTGTGTAAATATCAGCTTGGACGGACATGATCTGTCCAATACCACTCACTCAATATTTTTAAATGCTTATCCCACTCTTCTCCTGGATTTTCTCGTGTTGTAGCAAAGGTGGCAGAAAATGATGTGCCAGCACTGAGGCACCCCTCTTCAGAGGGGGCACAGCAGTAAAGAGTCTGTCATCAACCTCAGAACCAGGACATCTGTCAGCGTTTCTTGCTACCTTTTGGTTCTAACCACAGAGCTGGTAGTAAGATGACTTCTTCCTTTTGTCAAAATGTATGTGACAGCCCTGCCTTTGGTCTGGGAAATTCAGGGAGTGATATCATGTACCTTAAATCCAAAATCTCTCTTCTGAACATTATAATCCCAAAATGACCTTCATTCAAAATGGTGTCTTAAAAATCATTTTCATTCTGTTCTATAGTTTCCATAGCAGGTTCAGACTCAGACTACACTGCCTGAATGACTGATTTTAATAAAACTAGCATTTTAAAGCAGATGGCATCAAAACATGCTTTATTAAGGCCTTGCACATTTGGACACACTAGCTATCTAAATCAGATGGTTTTGTTGTGGTTTTTTTTTTTTTTATTTTGAGTTAACATGAAAATAATGAAAATTTGAAATTCTCTCTGGAAGTTATATCAATTTGGGATATATAATATATTTCGGTATTGTGGATTCATTTGTTTCAATATTTGTTTCAGCATATGTGTCATATTTGTTTCAATAATGTAAAAATGTTTTATTTTGGTAATGTTATATGTATGGCAACAGTGTGTTAATATCACAGTCTTACCTTATTTCTGTTCAACTTGCATATTATGTTAGCACATATACAGTATAGTTCTTGAACTGTAATGCAAAATATATTAATTTTTTTTTAATTAGACAATATAGGCAAGGAAATTCTTTATATTATGCAAAGTCACATATTGGATGTTATCAAAAGGAACATTTAAAATATTAAAGAGGAATTGAAATTTTCTTTTTTTTTTCAGTGTTTGTGATCTGTATATATATGAACACTATACTAAATTTTTAATTTCAAGCAATTTTTTAAAGTCTGAAAAATTTTGTCAAAATTTCCTTCGCTGCTCTATTTATGACAGAAAGATGGAGGTTTGGAAAGAAAACAGTTGGGCCTTTTGGATCTCCAACCTGTCTTTACATGACAGGATCAGCCTTCATAAAAACATCATTGCTGACTGTGTTTCATTATTAGAGCCATGGTGGGTTCCTCTGTAAAAAAAATCTAAACTCTGTCTACATAGAGAAAACTAGAGCATCTGAGAAAGAAACAGAAAAGGAATGACTACACTAGACAGAAGAAAAATATAGTATGATTTCTCAAGAAAAAGGACACAACCAGTTCCTTCCAGAGGCCATTACTATAGAGGCTGCTGAAGAATCAGATCTGTGATTTGTAAATTGTTTATTCGGTTCATTCATTATGTATTGTAATGCAGGTATTAACACCTCAAATTTTATAAAAAGCCTGTGGAATTACTTTTCCTAACTGTGGCTCTCAGTTTGACCTCATTCTTCACTGAGTTTTTGAGCAATGTTTGTATTATTTGATCTTGCATGAGGATTTACAATGATGTTTTATTTTAGTGTCCTGTGCTCACTCTTGTAGCATCTGAATTACTTGCACTTCTTATTAATAACACAAAAAAATATTTGCATTCCATAGATTTTCACTTACAACACTGAGCCAGCTACCTCTCTTTTGGTAGATTGATCTATGCTACCTTGAAGTGAGAAAAGTCTAGGGCGCACCTGATACACTCTTGGAAACCAGATCATCAAAACTCAAATCCTTGGTAACCTTATCCCCAATCCCCAAAGTTCAAAATCTGAGTGGTTTTTTTTCTTGCTAAAACAAAAACCAGTAGGTGATCATTTGATATGCCTGCTAAATCAGTCCTTACATTTGCAATTGAACAAACACTTTAGAAGGACAAATATACTGAAAATTGCTTCAGCATCTGATTACTCCTCTGCACCAGTGCAAGTATCTGTGGGATCAGGGACTATGGGTCTGATTCAACAAAATTTTATGTTAGTAACTTTTAAAAAACATTCTTTGTCTTTTCATGAAGGAAGTCATCTAATGCAACATTAATGAAATTTCTGCAAGCAGTTTCTCCCACTTATTAGCCCTGGTTATTTGTAAGCAGTGGAAATTAGACACGTTGCTTCTTTTTTACTGGAATCTTATCTAAGGTCAGAAAAATTTCTCCCAGCATCCAAAAAATATTACTTTTTTCTAGTTTATCAGTCAGTTCATCCCACCAGTCAGATTTAGGCTGGAAGGATGGTGCGATGGTGAAAGACCTAATCTAAAACCTTGTGAAAAATGGATGCAATTCTTGTCCACAAAACTAACTTGTTGGCAAAACTAATTTCAGTAGGAGAATCAGGTGCCATGACACAAAAATTATGATTATGCTACTATCTTTTAATAGGCTTTTAACTCTTTACTAGTGGGGTTTTTTCCTACTTTTATACTATATTAAATCCTCTCTGGGAACTTCTTATTCTTTGTTTCTTATGCCACTCCAAACATCTTTCCAAATCTTTAACTAAAAAAGTTTCAAGGTTTCTTGAACTTTGATATCTCCACTGCTTCTCCAGAGTTTCATTACAAACAGTGCACAGAAACACTCAGTACCAAATCTGCTTCAAACAATTAAAGGTACGGGAAACCTTTAGATGTACAAAGGTGCCTTCCTTGTGGTGCTGACAACAGACTAAATTATCTGCACTGTTAAATGATCAATGTTGTCTTGCAACCTGAACTGAATATTGCATCTGATTTGGTTTAAGAGGAGCATTCTGAAAGGAACGTTTTAAGTATATTAATTTATTTTAAACATGACCAGTCAGGTTTTTTTTTAAAGAGCAAGTTACTAACTCATTCTAAACTCATTTGGCTGTTCCACTCGCCCACACCACTAATAATATGGCAATAAGCAATACCTCCATGTATTATGCAGAATTCCTAAGGTGAAAAGGTAAAAAACCTATGCAGTGCAATGAGAAAACTAATGCAGTTTTGTCACTAAAATTAAAGGATGCAAATGAACCAACAGAATGATTGTGTAATTGTGGCAAAGCTGGCCACCCAGAAATCCACTGAGGTTAAATCTCATGACCCCCAGCTAATATAATATATTCTGAAATATCCCTTGATGCTGGCAGACTGGAAGAGTTTTAGGGTTTTTTTTCTCCCTCTGGCATGTGTCCTGAACACAGGTCCTCTGTCCATTTCTTCTTTACAAATTATATTAGCAAGTTCTCTGAAGCAGTGCTGATACTTGATACCCTGCAATGAATAGTGTAAGCACATTCTCTTGTTCACAGCTTCAGCCTTGAGAGGTATCCCGGACTTACAGCTCACCTCTTCAGCGACATGTGGCAACTGAAGCAAATAGACAGGAAAGTGTCACAAGGGTGCTGAGACCAACTCTTACCTCACTTAGTTACTATGAGGAGATGGGACTAATAAATGTCTATTTGCCCTCAGAAATCTTTAACATTTCATGGTCCTAGAACACAGTCCTCTGTGGCACTGAAGACATATCTCCAGAAGTGTGTGACTTCTCAAAATCTTTGTACTTCTCCTAATCTTTTACTCAGATTTAGATGTTTGATTTTATTTTTTTTTTTTTTCTGGTTCTATCTAATATGACGAAGATATCCTGCGCATCTAAAACGCACATTCTTTTAAAAGGAGGTTCCTGTCAGGTTTATATAATTCCTCATTAATAACAACAGTGCTGTTTGAATGTAAAAATCCAGCTTACTCTGTATGATAGCCAACCATTATTCATAAGAACTCTGTTTGACTGAATGAAAAACTGTATTTAATGACGTTCCATTATGATGCCTGTGACAGGTGCAATATTTTTTCATGTCACTTCCTATTGACTTTGCAGCAAAACATAGATACAAAATACAGAATTGAAGGCAACTAAACTTTAAATTCAGAACAGAATTTTCTGTCTGACAGATACACGTAGCAATTCCCCGATACCAAACAATGAATAACCCATACATAGACTCCTCACATCATTGCAACAGATTAAATGTATTGTCAGCCTGATTCTGGCAAGATCTTCCTGCATAGATTTCCTGAGTCTTAAGTTCCTTGTGCATCCTATGTCAGACTTTAGATTTTTAACACAGAGGAAATATTTTAATATTTGGTTTAGGAATCTGCAAAATAACCACAGAGTCTGTAATGAGCTGTGAAGCCTGTTTTTAGTCAACAAGGCACTGTTTTTTGCATAAGGCTTTTACATGATTTTCGTCTCTACAGGTGACTTCAGGTACTAACTCTCTTTGACAGGTTTTCTGTTTTCCTGGGTTCCTTCTTTTCCTTTCTGCTTTTATTTCTAGACACGTCAAAGGCATGATTTATGCTTTATGTTTCTGAAATGTACTTTGTCATAGCATTTAAATTCTGATTAAAGTAAAGTTACTGATTGGCTACACTTAACAGAAATGCAAAACACCTCAATGTCAGTATTTGGAGGAGAGGGGAGGCTCCCATGGTTGGATGCTGCAGTATAGTGATTTTATATTTTCTAGGAATATTCGCACACAGCTCACATTAAATATGATTCTTACTCATATGTGCTCTTTTAGAGAGTTATAGGTATCAAACACACAGCAAAGTGAAATTCTGAAAACAGCAGCTGATGGATGCATGAAAAACTAATGTTGAAAAAATAATATCAGAGATCTTATTTAAAGAGAGATCAACACATCACTTAAAAAATTCACAAGCATGAAGGCAAGAGCAGTCCATTCTTAGTCAGGGAATCTATTAATCATAATTCACATTAGCTGTGGTAGCAACTGATAAGAGAAAGGACAAAAAAAGTTTTACAGTTCTAAGCGAAACATGTAATTTTATATACATACAGATGTCATCATACACAGAACTCTAGCCAGATTTTTATTTATATGAAAAAATGCTATAAAACTGAGATCAATTAATTTATGCTCTAATTAACTATTATTACATTTCTAGCCAGAGCACAAGAGAAAACTTGATTATTTATCCCAAATTCCAACTAAGCCCAAGGTGAAACGAAGAACTGTTGCATGAAGTCTTGTTTAATAGTCTGTACACTAATTTCGGAGAACCTATTAGTATTTGAAAGTGCCCTTAATTTTTTAACACTAGGAATTAGCCAAACTCTGAGTTTATTCTTTCACTCCAGGCATGGAAAGTATAGCTATAAGGTAGTTACTAGAGTGTCTTGACATTATCTTGAAGCTCAAGTGTTTATCTTCAGTTTTTCACTCCCCTTGTTGTCTCATTCTCTTTACACCTTATGGGCCAATATCAAAGACAAACAAATATTTCATTCTCCACAAGTTCAGAGCCAGCAGTTTAACTGAGAACTACTTTTTGTTCTGTATTCAAAGCATAGCTTCACAAGGAATAGCAACATTTTTGTATGAATGTCTCCCCAGTTCTGTAATAAGCAACCAGTGAACACCACGACAATGCTCGAGCATTGCAATATTGTTATTGTGCTATAAACACTTACTTGTGAGCTCTCTAAAAGATACATTTTGTATATCTAAATATTAAATAACAATGTCCAGAAAGTACATATTTTCTGCTCCTCTCTGTGCTTTTGTAGTTTACCTAAATACACTGTGCTATGAAGTTGTATTACCTACCACAATTATTTATTCATTATACAAATATATCTCTCCTAGATTGTTGAAACTGTAATATGAATAAGAAAGAACCTCAGTCTTAACAGTCACGAAACATTATTTGGAAACCTTAGACCTTAGGGCAATTTTGACAAAATATAAGTTCAGTTATTCTGGTTTCATTTGGCAAAGAAAAGAATGTGTGAGAAAATGTATAGTATATTGTATATTGCCTATTATTTACATAGGCATGATGACTGAGCTAGCCAAATTTAACTCAGTTTCTTAGGCACAGAGTATTTAAAATACTAATAAAGCAAATTTCTGTCTCCTGGTACATGTGTTATACTGTTCAAACTAGTTGAGTGACAGCTGATATTATTAACAGTAAATTATCAAGTCTTTTTCACATAGCAAAAGCCTTTGCAAGATACATGATAACCAAATAAGGTTAATTTTCACTCCATCAGCAGATGTTAAAAAATATTTAAAACCCAATAATTGTCTATTACGTCTTTCTCATATGGTAATGGAAGGAGAGCTTGAATTTAAGTTTTCCATGCTTTCATTCTTAATACAGAGAAAAGTAAAAAATAGTAGCAGCACAGAAAATTTCTCCCTCCCATCTGCCAAAGTAGGTAAAAAGCCACTATTCAGATCATTTCATTTAGATCTTAATCTTTTCCCATTTTCTACATTTTCTATTCCTGTAAAATAGCTAATGTTTTTCAACTCCATCATTTTATACCAACAAAACACTATAATTTCCCATGCTTCCCTCTCTTTCCCCCCACACCCATCCATATTAATTTTGAATAGACTGTGTGAAATTCACCCATCTGGTACTTCTGTTTAACTTGCATGCTGCTGATTTTACATAGTGGTTGCTGATATTCATTTGAAAAACAAAGACAAGGGCTGGAAGCCTGAATTTCTCTATCTACTAACAAGCTGTCTGTAAAGTCATTAGTTTTTACAGATTTTAATAGAGAGAGAGAAAGAAATAGAGCATTCCTGACAGGATCCTCTAGCTCTGCTAAACCGGATTTTTTTTAGTATTTCTCACACAGAAGGGATTAAAAGATTGTTTAGTCTTAAATGTTTTACTTCATGAAACCATTATGAATTGGCAACAAAAATCTGATGCTATTCATTGTTGTTCTACTGCTTTGTGCATACTGATGAAAATAAAGAGTGGTCAAAATTATTTAACATTATTTTGGTTTAGAATATCAGATTTTTTTGTAACATGGCAACCAGATGTTGTTTACATCTATAAAATAACTAATTAGATAGATATTTTTTTTAATCTAGGGGATGCAGTGACTCTGACGATTAACTATATAGTAAAGAACCTATAAAAATTCCAATTACAAATATCATTTGGGACTTAAAAATCAGTATAAGCATAGAGATATATATATACACACACGCACACATATAGTGTGTATGTATGAAGTACACAGCTATTCAGTTTCTCTTTTTTTCAGGTGTATTTTGATCTGGCTACCAGTTTTATATTGTAGTGAAATTGTACTTGTTCTCTAACTGGTTCTCTAACTGGTCCAACTCACATGCCCTAATTGCATATTTTGCTCCCTATAGGCAGATAAATCAGTACCTCAAAATTCTGTTACATTAAAACCAGGTTAGATTAGACCAAACGACAACAAAAAAACATTGTAGTTAATTAAGAGATTCCAGCTCATTCATTTCTGCTATCAGTAACAGTGATTCATATAAAAAATAAAAAGTTATTTGTCAATAAAATAAAAATTAATAGAGAATGTAATAGTGTTGTGTAGTTTCCCTGGTACTGAAAGACTTTATGGTGCCTGATTTTAGAACCATGAAATATTTTACCTAACTAAGTGTTCCTATATTCTGTGAGGTTGAATCTTGCCCCAGCTGGGGCAAGAATGCATCACTGCATATAGAAAGTAATGCAGTGATTAAAAAAATTTATACCTGTAAGGACTATGAATACTTTGGTGAAGTGAAAGCTTAAGTTTTACCATTTGGAACCAAAGTAGCTTCAGTTATAGCATTCGGTATGACAGATGTCATAGTTAACAAGTATTTCTGACTAAGAAACAAGTTTGCACTGTGCAGGCCTACTCACCGGTATAAAAGGACTTGGAAAGATCATTTAATATTTTCCTTCTCCTAGTTTAGCTGTCTAACAAATACACCATGTTTTGTGAAACTTCTTAGTCAGTTTAATTTTGCTTCTCCCTTATAAGCACATTGATTTCAATCACATTATTGCTCCACACCATGAGTATACCTGATTTTGAAGGGAGATTTTGCTTTTATCCAATCCGTATCAGAGAATTATTTAGTTTTGCTGTAGTTTCTGTGTTGAAGATTATTATCTTGAAATATAGAATTGAATTAAAGAATCTGATTTCTAAAGGGTAAGATTAATTCCACAGCAAACCATTTTACTGGTGCAAATACATTCACCTGCTCCTTTGCTTGGAAATCTCTCACGGACTGTATTCACTATCTGAGTTTTTGCAGGTTTGGAAGTACTTTTCTGTCAACAGATTAACTTGAAAAATGAGATAATGATGTTTCAGCTAACTGTGTTAACTTTGTTCACTCTTTTTTGATGACAATATAGATGAGAACAAAAAGGACAATCTGAAGTTCCTTCCTTTTTCTTTTACTGGATGCTCTAATTTATGTGTGAGTTAATGTAGTACTCAAAAATACTGCTATTTGGCAATTTTTATGTTCTTTGCAATCATTTGTTCATCACTTAGAAAATATATTTACCATGTATGTATTTGCGAATTGTTTTTTCAGCTATGTCCCATTACACGCAATAAGAGATTGACTTATCTGTGTATTGTAGCTGCTGTTTGGAACTCATTTTGAAGCCAGGAAAGAGGTCTACACGTGATCAACCATCCAGGACATTAATAAAGTATTACATTTAAATCAGCTGGAGATTTAGGAATGGTGACAGATTTATTGTGCCAAAATGTCAGCCAGGCAGAAATAAGGAGTAAGAAAGAAGAAACAATCTGGATTGGCCAAGGCTCCCTAGAAAAAATAGCCTTCCCTATAGCAGAGGTTTCCTCTAGCAGGCTCTCCACTGTCTGCCTGTAGCAGAGGGCCTGGTGAGGGGGTTTTAGTTACTAATGGCACAATGTTGATCCTGATCTGCTCGACTAATGTGACGCCCAGCTGGCAGCCATCCTAACAGCCACCTCACAGAAGCAGCAACATGGAGCTGACATAACCCTGCGACCCTGGGCACCGCCTCCCAAATTGGGACGATGTTAACCATCAGCGGCTGGTGTCCTTCCCCAGAAGTACCATGCCTGTAACTACCACTGTGGTGGGACAAGGGAAACATCAGGCTACATGCTGAATCATTTTTAGACAACTGAGTTTTCTCCGAAACAATTCTGAGACTTCCTCTCTCAGTTTTGCAAAAGTGAGTTCATTAAAAGCTGAAGCCTCCCTGATGAAAATGCGGCTCCTTCATTTCTCCATATTTCAATTTGTATGTGAAAATAGCAGTTATATAAAAAAATTCCTAGATTGCTTCATTGGTGTCAGAGTATGGAACTATCTGAAGGAAAAATAACATATTTTTTAAAATATTTTCTTCTCTTAGAACTAGCTTTGCAACTGCTTTTCTGTTAAACTGAAGTGAACTTACCAAATACACATCTCTGACAGGAATTGAATTGCACAAGAAAAATTTTTTGCCCAGGATCCCTCAGGATGTAGAAACACATCAAGCTGCTCCATCACTCTGGGAGAACACAATTAATTAAGCAGTAATCTAAAAAAAAAAAAAGTGAAATCTCCACATCTACACAACCTGTCACAATTATTTCTCTAATTTATTTCTAATACCTTAAAGATGAAAACAGATCCAAGAATTAAGACCATAAGAAAAATGTTTTGCATAATTTTTTTCTTCCACTTGAAGAAATACTTTTGAAATTCAGAAATATTAAAAATTTCCATGTATAATGCATCAAGTACAATTAGACATTCCCACCTAATTTAGCACCTCACTAGAGGAATCCTTTTCTTAAATTATTATAAAATCAATGCAATTTTCATCTTTTATTTCCAGAAGTACACCATCAGTTGTAAATGCATGCTGTGAATTTACTTCCTGTGAAAAGTTAGCCAAAAATGAAAACTACATTATGAATTAAAAAAATATCTATAATTCGGAACTGGAAGTCATTATTTTTATTTAAACTATGAAGTCCTACTTAGAATTTATCTCATTTGTCCCATTTTTTTTTTCATCTCACTTAGCTACTCTTTTGAACTATACAGGAATTTGTTTTATTTGTTGTGATTAAATACCTAGCTTCAGACAACTGATGCTAATTCTCCCATTTGCAACCCATTTTCAGATTACTTTTTGCTTCATTAATGACATATAAACACTGGTTGTAAGACTAATCTCAATTACAGCCTGAAGTGTGACTGTAACTTCCTCTTAGCCTTAAGTCAGTTTGGGAATTGCTTGCAGCACAGTTGCCACACCGTTGCCTGTGCCACAGACCACCATGTACCCTGAAGCAGCTCAGTATTTTGGCAACTGCAGCCTGCACTGAGCTGTTTCTCCAGTCACACCTCCAACCACAAGTAAAGAAGAACTGAACTATGAGTGAAACCAAAGGTTTAGCTGAAGGGATGATCTTGATCCAGCCATGTGTTGAGATATCGTGATTTCAGAACCTGGTTTGGGGGAGATGGAGGATTTTCTGAAGAACATCCACCACATAAACAGGCATGGCCCTGGTAAAAGATGGCGGCCTTGAATCTGTCAGTGCTAGACCTACTACACAGGATTTCATTTCTTTGGATAGCCAAGCAGTTAAGCTTGTGCATACCAGTCCTAGCCAAGACAACTAAATCACTGGCAGCTCAGCAGATATTGCTTGATGGCCCTTACTGCTCTATGAAGCAGAGCAATGCAAAATTAAACAGATGTGACTGAAATATTTCACTGAAGGAAAGTTCCCTCTTACATACTGTTTACAGTGTTGATGGGCACGACAGGAAGAGAAATAGAGAAGAAATGCCTTTTATACCAAATATGTTGTTAGTAACTAATGTGGTTTACAGAGTACCAAGAATGCTGTCGCTGTGTGGAAGATTTCTAGCCAATGTCTCTGGGCTCAAACAACAGTGAATACAACACCACCACTGAGTGTTTTGGAGCATCCGGAATGTAACTCTGTGACTTCTCCTATCAAACTTTTCCTGGTAGCAGAAGGAAAAATGAAGAAGCCAAGTGGCTTATCTCAATTCAAACCACCCAGCAGGACAAATCCAACTGTCAAATCGTTGTAATAGCCAAGTAATTCCTGAGTGGGTTACTGCAAGTCCGATGTGCAAAATCCTGCTAGACATTAGGATTAAGGAAGAGAGAGGAAAAGAAGACACTACCTTTTTCTTAAATAACTACAGCAGATGTCCACATGATGCATGGAGATTGTTCAGGAATATGAAAGCAAACCCAGCCTCCCTAATAGTTTAGCTAGCTTATTCTACAATTAACACAGACTTCTAAGAAATGGCAATCAATATTGCCGTATTGCTTTCTTCAGTCTGGGAAGCACACTGTTGGCTCTGAGAGACATCACAACCCACAGACAGACAGGGTTTTGGGCTGTAGGGAAAGCTCCTTCCAACCCCATGTAGTGTATTTATCCTCTATACCCACCTCTCTCCATGCACACATACTCCGGGAAGGGATGAAACACATGGTAGGGAGATGGGGGAGGAGGGTAGACAAGAGTGGGAAGCAAGACAGGGTTATCTCACCTAACATGTTCTGCAAAATGTAGGTGTGGAGGCCTGAAATAGTCACCCAGCCTCCCTGTACCTGCTTATGTCTCCTCTTTGGCCACAACAGAAGTTTTAAATACCAGCTCATATCTGGGCATTTACTGTGACCAGATAAATGCCACTACTAGTTTCAGGATCTGTGTTAGGGGACATAAGCAATGGAGTTCAGACCTGTCACATCTGGACATGAGTCACTCGAAAAGATTTAAGGTTAACATTTGAGGCACTGATGGGAACAGGAGTCTTCAAAGGCAGGGCTGCTCTGGGGAGGTGCTCACCTGAGGGAGAAAGGCACTTCTGAAAATCCCACTCTTTCCTTAGCCAAAGATTTGCTAGCAGGTATTTAGTATTATGGAGGATACTCTGACTAGCATCACTTGTTTATTCAGATGTTTGTCTTATTATTTGCTTTGCTGAAAATAATAAAGTTATCAGAAAAGTTTGTTTGTCATAGATTTATTGTAAGCAGAACTCAGGCTACATATTTATGATTTTTGCTCAGACCAGCTGTCAAACTGAGAAAATAATTTTAATACCTTTGCAGCATAATTGGCAGAAACTGTGCCAGACCACAGTAACACAGTAGTATGGATCTGCAGCTAATTAATTTACTTTTAGGAGTAACTGCATTTGAAACCTGTAAAACATGGTACACAAAATTCAAATTTATCACTAGGAGTCCAAAGTAGTTTGAAAATGTGACAAATCAACCCTGGATTACATAGGACGTGGGGATGTACAAATACATTTGGACAAATAGAGATATAAATTTACAAAGGAAAATAGAACTGTGTTTTAATATATTGTGTTTAATAAATAATATTAAAAATTAATAATATTTTAAGTCATGTGTAAAAATATCTTAATAATTGTTGCTTGTGAAGATAACAGGCCTCTCCTAAAAGGTCTGATTTAGCATTCCTAAACCTTGGCTAAAAATCTGTGCCTGTGCAAAAAACAGCTGTAAAGTGCTGCTTTTCCCATTTTGTAGTTTTTAACACCCAGACTGTACATGAGGCACACAAGGTAAAAGGTGAAGTAGAATCAAGTACAGAAACCATGTAAGCTGATAGTGAAATACTGGGTAATTACAAATTTGAATGTTAACACCAGAAAAAAATGTTAATGTTGATCTATCAGAGGGCTGCCTATAAATCCCATTGAACTGCAACACCAAAAAATGACTTATCATCCATACCGAACAGGAAACTTTATTTCATGGTTCCAGAAATTTAAAGCAGACACGGGAATGTCATAACTATTGGAACAAATACATAGGTTATATATTTAATTTTTTTAAAGGTGCAAGCTACTAATAAAAATTTAGTTGTTCAGCCCTGTGATATATTAAAGCCACACCTCAGGCCCCCAGATGAAACAGGGTCTATCCATGAACAATTTAACCATGCATCACTAATATTGACTTGAATGGAGTCAGATCAAACTCCAAATCCTGGAAAAATACTTTACCCACTTTTGTCCAGGGACCTTTTTCTTCATCAGTCCTTTCAAGTTTGGGTACCTTTTCTTCCCGGAAAACACATATTTTAAATATATTGCGAGTTTCACAGTTTTGTACTTCTTGGAAGAATATGATGGTCAGAAACACAGGATTTTTAAACTGTGTTATGGAGACAATCAGTAAGTTAAACTAGTTTCTGTAAGCAATTAATTTTTGTGATTGTGGAAGTGCTATTTCTGGCTATTTAGTCAGTTATGCAGCCATTTTTTTCCTTAATGCAGTTTGATGACAGGTAATAACCCTGTGGGAATTGCCAGTGCAGCAGGGAATGAAGAAAAGGAGAGAATATAAATATGAAGATATTTTCACTTCATGAGAATTAATTATGATGCCCATGAATAAATATTTGAAGAGCGTTGTTAGTACAATGCAATAAGAGCTCTCTGGTGGCAAAAAATTATCATTACATAGCATTTCATTGTTTTACAGGCAATAAGGGGGTTTTGACCTGCACATTTCTTTTCCCACTTCACTTGAAAATATAAGCAAACTGTGTTTAAAAGAATATGGGTTTTAACTGTAGGGTTTTTTTTTTTTCCTGTTAAGAATTTTAACTTAATCGGTTCTACACTTCTAATCTTCTATACCTGCACTGGATTCCTACCAGAGCAGTGATTTCTTCCCAAGGCCTGCCTCACAACATCAGTTCTGAAATGCCTTATTCATCTTATCAGGTGTTCCTAATGGCCATATTTTGTATTTCACTCTTGGATACCAATTGCATTTTTTAATTATTTTTGGTGGAAACATAGAAGACGTACTACACAGCGTAAAACAAGCTGGTTCTTAACAGTATTCACAAAAATGTGTGAAAAAGCTTCAGAGATTCCTTTCTGACAGAAGCTGACAACACTCCAGTTTTTTGTGCTGACAATGTTTACAATGCAGACAGGATGTGGATACAAAATTGTGTGTGCAGTGTGAAACAAATAACAATATATTTAATAATGCAATACAACACAATGCAATACAATAACTACTGTTCCAATATGTTAGTCATGAACATATGTATTTCTAAGTCAACAACTTAGTTGAGAGACAGTTAGCCTGACAGAAGCATGTCACTTACTCCTAAATTTTACATCCCTGATGCAGTAGTCCTCCCAAAATAATTCCCTACATACCCTAGACAGGAAGTGGCTAGACAGAGCTAGTTTTGAAAATATCGAAGGAAGATCCTGCCCACCTAGTTAATGGGCTCAAAATTGCAAATGGTGTCTTCTTTCAGAGCCTCAGAGATATGTGTGTTGTTAACAAAGTAATTAAGACAAGAATGTTGAAAACTAAGAGGGCCACTTTTAAGGATATTAATACATATTAAGACTTAATGCACAATCAGTGCTTTTCATCTAGTTTTGGTAAAATTCTCTGACAGTGCAAAGAGCATGATTCATAATGTCACTTGCAGAAGTCAGGAGAGCAGAGATCACAGTCCAGGTTTGTTACTCTGTCCCAACCTCTTGCTCCTTCAGGTCCTTTGGAGCTGGCCAACACCTAGGAACTGAGCCAGCCCAAGAAAAGAGGGAGGATTTTCTGCAGTAAATCAGCACAGTTATCAGGCGGTCTCTAGCACGGCAGCTCTTCAAATGTCATACAACTTGTATAAACTATCTTCCCTCTCATCCCTTTTGCACTTTTTTGTGTTAATAGGGTGTAAGCTTGTTAAGAAAAGTGGTAGAAATTATGTCAAAATGGCTGAACTGTTCTTTTCTACTGAAGCTCTATCAGCGTTAGTAAAACAGTCGCAACCTGCTGAAACATGACCTGTAAAAAGGTAAATGGTATAAACAGTTCTCCAGGCCACTGGCAGCTAATTTTTGTCAAGAACAGAAAGCTTACACATGCTTATATATGCCAAATTACTTTCTTGCAAAGTGCTCAAGGTTGCGTGCCTCTAATGCATGTTCCTGTGGAGATGCAAAACCTCAGCAGCTGTAGACTCTGGATGGCTACTTGTAATGCAAAATTTCCTTCAAAATAGTTTTTGTGTTCTACAAACAACAGCAATGTTAGCACGTGCAGTTAAAAGCTTCATTCATATTTATACAACACTGTCAGTGAACTTACTATATCCAGATTTACTTTTTTTTTTTTCTTATCCAGAAAGATCTGCACATAAACAAGATGCACCAACAGTTTTCCCCTTGAAAGTAACTAGAAAAGAGTCCAGATTTTGCTGAACAAAAAACAGCTCTTATGCTATTTGGTTGCACAGCTTTAGCTCATCCAGTCACATATTTCCTAAGGTTTCTTTACCTTTCCATATCTCAAAATGAACAAAATACAAGTGTGATAAGTAGCAACGAATATCTCATATTGCAGACGGTGAAACTTCTGCCTTGGCTGTGAATTCAAAACAAACAATACAGCATTGAAACTGGCCACTTTTATACAGATTGCAAAGACATGAGCTTCACCCAAAAATTCCTAAAATAATGTTAAAAATTCAAGTTCCTCTCATAGTCCAAAATCCTATCCATCTACTTCCTTTCAGCATTTGCTTACAGTTAGTTGATTCCTTCTATAAACCACAGTGCTCTCTCCCTGATGATACCCTCCATTACCATTGCCATTATTACCATTAGCTGTGTGGATAGAAACATGAATAATGGAGAGAGTCAAACATGTTAGAAGCCCAGACAAAAAATGAAGAAAACAAACAAAAAATCAGAAATAGTTATTTTCTTACGGAGCTTTATAGACTTTGCATGAGAGTAAAAATTCAAGCCAAAACAAATCTTACCTTTTTCACTTTTTATTTAGTTTATTAGGCATGAAAACCACTTTGACAACCTAATTACTCTCCTCAGTTTTAGAATAATGGAAATTGTAATTCATACAATGAAAACCATTATTTTCCATACATAAATAGTTAAAATAGCTTTGTGTTACTGTTTGTGGAGCGAAAGCTCATAAGGTGTGACAAAGATCCTGTAAAATACCCAGTTTAAGAAACAGAGTGTCCTTGGTCAGTCTCCTTCTTAAGAGAGAGGAGATCTAAGTCAGACAGTTCAAGTGGATGCTTTTCCACTTGGTCACTCCCAAATTGCATAACAGACCTTGGTTTTAGGAAATGCTGTAAGATTTCTCTTTGACTGCAATTTGAGGTAAGAAATGGGAAGAGTATCCATGATACTTAATACATTACTGAGGGGAAGCAAGATCAAAATTTGTGTCTGATGCAAACACCTCATTTCATAACAATCAGCCAGCCTTCCCTGTGGTGGCCAATGAGGAACTTCAGTCCTCCCCAAGAACCTCCACCACGGCTTTCTGAGCACATGCTGCTCACTTGCCTCCCCAGTAAATATATAGTTAATCCTGAGAATGCATATTTTTAATGCAGAATAGAGTGTGAAATACAGCATTATTACAGAAGTCCAAAGAACGAGACTGAAAGCAAACTTCCAGGAATGAGTGGGAGTTGCTGCACTTTAGATCAAAGTATGCAGACTCTTTTACAATTAGCAGCATCATTCACAGCAAACTCCATCCATTACTTACAAAGCATACAAAAATGAAAATAAAGATCTGCCTATTGATAACATAATTTAAACCTGAGAACATAGGGCAGTTTTCATTGTCAAAGGATTTTAAAGTATGTTTGTGACTCCCCACTGATATTTCAAGGAAACTTAATGTGACATTTAATTATTGTTGATTTGTTTTTCTGTATACAATCAACAGCATATTTATTAGAATGCGTTTGTCTCATAAAATGCAATTCATGCTTGGAATATTAATATGTAAGAAGGGAAATTGTCACCAAAGATAAGGACCCAGAACATTACTCATTAATTTAGTATTTGTTCTAATAGAGAAGTTATGCAAAGCAACCAAAAGCATATTGCGATTAATTAGAATTTCTATAAACTAGTTGACTTAGCAGATTAAAAAGAAAAAATTATTTTAAAAAATTATGTGGAACGAAATTTTGAGTTATCCTAGCTGAAACATTTAAATATCAATTTAGAATGATCTAAAGTTAGATGTTAGAAGGAGCAAGCCCTTGTTAGCAATGTGGCAAAAATCTGATGTCACTCATACAAAAAAGGATTAATTCACAATTCTAGCACTTTTTAGAAGGGGAAAAAAGGGTATCTTTCACTTATCAGTGAGTGGAATGGAAAAGTAAAGTGCTGTAAGCAAAAAAAAGGCTGGTTTGAAAATCATGGTTCCTTTTTATTAAACTTAATGTTGAAGCTTGAAGGGGTCATGAGATATTCACCAAGTTGTTGGGTTTTTTAATAAAACCTGAAATATTGACAAATTTGCATGAATGGAGCTTTCAGTTAAATTATCTGTCGTGAGATAAAAATCACAAGAACTGGTAACAAAACTACTAAAAGAGACTGAATTTTATTAGGTACTGGATGTTACACAGAAAAGAGTCACATTTTTTTCTGTGTATATTTGCTACTGTCTCAGAGAAAATAAATTTAAGAGTGTTCCTTTCACATGGAAAACTATAAAACTAATACAGGATCATTACAGTTTAAATATTAACACTGGAAAAAAGCACACATTCATAGCTGCTTTCTTGAATCTATATATGCAAATATGTACTTCTTTGAAGATTCAGTTCTCTAGTCTGAAATGGCAATACCTATTTCTCGAAATGATACTGTGAATGATACTAGAAGCCACAATGTCTCTGTATTTTTCTATCTGTAAAAATCCATTAATAGCTATTATCTATACTACAAATTGCAAAGTCCATTAATATTTTTTAAAGAATTAAATTCTTATATTTAAGTGTACATTTGTAATTGTATATACATGTACAATTTAAATTTAGTACATTTATTACAACTGAAAATTATTATTTAGCTGTAATTTTGTAGTGCACATTCAAACATGATTAGCTCTCTGGCGAACACATTGAAATTTATGTTACACAAGTAATTTATTCTATTCAATTTAAACTCCAAGATAATGTTCTCCATTTCTTAAAGGTGTTTAAGTCAAGCACTATGTTGGCTGATTTTAGACTTTTAATCTTTATTGTTTGAGAAGTCTCTTGTATGCTTTCTCCCTTACTGCATTTGCTTCACCAAATTGTTCTCTTAAACGCAACAACAAAACCCCAATTAATAGTGTTGCAGTCTCTGGGATACCTGCACTTCTGTTTGGCTAATTTTGTTACAGCATAGGAATCTGTCCGTTCAAAGTGGTTTGATATTATGAACTAAAGATCCATTTTGTACATAGAAAGTTGTCATAAATTTGTGTATACTCCCAGTCTGAACCCGTGAAAGTCTGCATAGTCTCTCTGTGAGACATGGCTGGAGTACAAAGAATTCATAGGCTTTAGTGGTCATTAAGAGATGAGAAAGAGAATCACCCATTACTACAGCCTTATATCTAAACAGTGATGATAGATTTTTTTCCTCCCCTGTTAGCTTGGAAGTCCTTTTTTTCTGAAAACAATCCTACCTTTCCTTACCCTCCAGGTGCATATCTGGGTATGTGTATCACCACCTCAAATTGCTCTGTTTTCCCTTTAGGATCCTTTTTTCTGACTCAAGATTATGATACATCTCTCTCTTGGTAATGGTAATGATGCCTAAAGGAGTGTTTAATACTTCCATATAAAATGAAGGATGCTGATACAATCCTGGATGCCCTAGGCACTTATGACTCACAAGGACAGCCTTACTATTAGAGTCCACTGTTTACATCAGCAACAAAGTCTGTTGGCATCAGAGAGAAGAGAGCAATGATGTATGTCACAAAATAGAATGAAAATAGAAAAGGCATATGAACAGTAAGAGAAAGTGAAATGCAGTCAGCGACGGGTGGATAGCCAGGATGCCATGAGTATTGCATACATTAGCTACCAAGCTCTTATTCTTTAACATTCTTCCTCACTTGATACATTTGTACCACAGTTTCCACTTCAACAAGTCATAACAAACCTCCTCAGTGTGCTTATGGACTGCTCTACAGTTTTACAAACCACAAGGAATATTCTTTCTCAGTTCTCTTCCTCATACTGTGCTGTTCAAGGGTTGTTACCTGTGTGCAGAAGTATGCACATTCTCCCCTACAGCAGTAGCCCACAGGACTGTAATGTCTATTACAGCACCCTTAGCTCTCTGAACCTCTTTAAACTCTGTTTATACACTACTTCCTAGAAAATATAAAATATCATTATTCCACAGTAGTGTAAAACCACTGTTGTCATGACTACATAAGCTACAAACCAGCATTACCCCTCTATAAATTTACGATCATGCTTCAGAGAAACTAGTCTTTATTGTATCTGCAATATAGGATACTGTTGCCATGTCTTTGTCATTGGTATACGTCCTAGTCATACGCTTCCTTGGTTGTGTCCTCCCTCAACTCCTACATAAAGAAACTGTTGGCTCACACTGTGATACTCTCAGAAAAGGAAGTCATCTAAAACTGCCTCAGCCAACTCGATTTCATCAATTAGAATAGCAGCAATCAATTATATCAATTACAATAGCAGTATCTGGGTCTACATGTTTAAACCCAGCTGGAGATAAATACATATCCAATGAGTGAACACATTCTTCAAGATTTTTTTGACGTCTAAAATGGCATTTAAGTAGAATCTAGACACTAAATCCCAAAAAAAAACCAATGCACTGACTCCAAGTTCTCATGTCTACTGCATACTAGAGGTACCTATAGTCACTTGGCATCTCTTTTCTTGGCATGAGGTCTTCCTCACTGCAGATGTTACACCCCCTCTAAAATTTCTATGTGTGCAGTACTGTGACCAGAGGAAGATTAATAGGGGTTCAGTTCCACCAGCACCCTGGACCATTTTGCTCCACACAAAGTGCAGCAGCCACAGCCACTTACATTCAAAAATATAGCTCTAAGCTGCCCACAATTTACATTAGTTCATTTTCTAATGACAGTGCTATTAAATGGTATATCTATTCAATGCAAACACTCTGTCTCAGTTTTACTGAGCATGTCCTAACCACAAGTTGAAAGAAACACCCGGAAACTGGAACGACATCTTCAGACATTTGCAGCTAAGTGCTCTAGCCAGCCCAGTTTTCCTGGATGAGATACACAGCAGATTTCATGAAGTTAGGCCATTTAAAAGTAATGGCTCTGGCAGAGTTTTAAGATATATTTAGAAACTGACGGCTGATTGTGTCCCCACACACAGAGACTTCTGATGCATACTGAAAATCATATTGAATCAGGAGGTAGCTCAAAAATGGAATAAAGGACTCTGTCGAGGGAGGTAGGCAAAATACTTCAGAGGTAGGGCATATAATGAAAGGTGGTAATAGCTTCATCCATTAATTTCAGATCACCACCTGTGACAGTCCTTAGTCTTCCCAAGTAACAAGGGCTTTATTAAAGATTTGGTGACAGAAAATAAATATGGTTCAAGTGACCATGGTTTAAATCCCATGTCAAATTATTTAAATTAAATAATAACTTAAAAAAATTAGTAATCACTATGTTTGATTTCAAAAGGGAAATGAGAGAAAGAAGTTACTTAGCAAAACTAAAAGAACTAAAGAACATAGGAACCTACATGCAGAAATTACCTTAAACTTTTAAAATCAAAGTTTAAAATCCTTGTGGGAATTGCATTCCATCCAAGAGAAGCAGGTTAACAAAGCAGTGAGGATGCATCAGAAAGCAAAGTTAATACAGGTATTGTTGAAAAGATAAACCAATATTAATCTACATTTCAACAAGAATGACATTTTCTAAAATAGGTCCTAGGAAAAGCTGTTTTCATATGTATTCCCCATGTATGTATTTAGCCCCATCATAATTTTCTCATCAAATTACAATTATTTTATAAACACTGATACTCATTGTGTTACTATGGAAATGAACATATTCTCAGTGATCCTTCTGTATTTCATCCATTTGAGGAATGACATATTTACTGTGACTTCTCATATAAAAGATGAAATTTCTGAGTTTCATTGATGGAGGACATAGATAATTGTTACCTAGACAGTGAATTAAGCGGTTGTCACTTCAGGATTCTATTTCTCAGACAATAATTTCCAGCACAATGCAATTATGATCAAAGGTACTTTAGGTCCTGAAAGCCTATTATTTTCCTTAGGTCTTATTTATGTTATGAATTTGTGGTTTAATATTTAGAGGTTAGAATATTTTTACTATATCATAAAAATATTTTTATTATTAAAATTTATTTTGTATTTAATCATTCCATAATACAAGTGTGATGTTTTCATGGGTTATTATACACTAAAAACTCCACCTTCAAAAGTTAAGATTTTAAAGAGTATTATCATTAAAGAAACAATGAGCAAGTGCAAACATAGTCTACTTTTTACAATACCGTAAAATTCATAATATATTCAGACAGTTTCAAAATGTCTAAAGATAAGCTAAATTTAAACTTTTCATATAGTTTTACATTATTTTTATTTCAAACTGTATTCATCACCACAAAATTTTAGCTTTTTTTTCAATATTTTTTAGAGGATTTGTTTACTATTAAAGAAAAGGATGGGATCCATACTCATCTTTTATCCTCTCTTCTACCATATAGAAGTTTGTTTTAGAAAGACAAACTTGCATAGAGATTTTTCTGCATTTTTGAAGACAAATGGTACATAATTTGTAGCTTCTGGAGAAAAGAAATAATGGTAACAGCACTTCGTGTGGGATTTATCAGAATCTATAGTGCTAATGTCTCCAGGCAGCACAGGGCACAGGTGCTAGCTTATTTGCAGCCGACCACAGATTTTCTGGGATCCTAAAATTAGGTGAGATGATTCCACTCTTTGTGCCTTCCCAGTCAGAGCTGCTTTAGAGTAACAGAGGTTCCCATAGTTAAAGTACTCTTGAAATTCTGTCTAGATAAAGCCATCTTATAAGATTACCAAATAGATGGCAGCATTGTTAAGAATTTCTGCAATGTTGCAGCCCACCTTCTCTGTAACTCTCTTCTCTCCATACATTTTCTGTATACAACCAAGATTAAGGAATTTCTTGGAAAGCAGCTCTTCTACCTTCTTACTTCATTGCTAAAGGGATTTTTCTTTGAGTACATTTTGAGCTTTTAAAGTTATACATCTTTGACCTTTCTGTACATTGTAACTGCAGTGAAATAAAGTCCAAGCTTTTCTTCATGTACATATATAGCTACTCAGCTATGCATGCCTTGGAGCTTATGAGCTCTTAAAAGTTAGTCAGAACCCATGAACTATTTAACGTAAGATCTGCCGGGGCTTTGGAGTCCTTATCAACAATACGTAGAACTATGAGCACTCAACGACACTGAAGATCAGGCCTATGATGTCTTCAAACTATGCTATTTTTTAAAAACAGTTAAGCATCTAATAAAGCATTAGAAAAAATGAACAGAAAACTACAGAGAGACAGGAAATTCAAAATAAAGACGAAATGGTCAAGAAATTAAAACTTTGGACTGGAAAATGCAAACTTAGAAGTAAGGTAACCATGATCTGTTAATTATGTCTCTGCAAGAAAACTCTTCCAATATCAGGCCACTTTAGGGACCTGAAGTGTGTGTGTGTGTGTGTGTGTGTGTGTGCGCGCGCCCTGTTTGTTTGGCTTTTTTTAATTCTTATTTATCTCTCTTTAAAATGCTACCAGAATGAGATTTCCAAGTATTATATCACACCACACATGTTTTAAGTGTTCTCTTTTTCTTCACCCAAATCATGTCTGTATGCACACTGTATACCTAGATATTTATGAGTAATGCCCACACAGGATACTGAGCTAATTCATAAGAATAGTCATCTAGATCAGACAACAGATGTAGTGTATACGCAGCTTGTTTACACTTACATAAATGTGGTCTGTGGTGTTAGCACCTGTTAATATTAATGATTTATTTTGTAAAGCACACAGAAATCCTAGTTGGGAGCAAGACCCCATCTCTATAATCACTAAGATTACCTATTAGGCCAACTGTTAAGCAAACAGAACAGAAAGCAGCACGGACCTGCTTTAGGGACCTCAGCTTCTAAGCTTGCTCCACTGAGAGCCTTCCATTACATATTCTGGTAAAAGTAAAGACATTTTAATACCAAATTATCAAAATGATGAATTCATGAAAACCCCAGACCAACATGGAGACCTGTAAGTGATTATCAAATTGTCTGTTTGATACCTTTTTTCTCTCTCTCTAAGCTGAAATTGAGTTTTAAATCCATACAAAATTTATAAGCTCTAAAGACGAAATTATACACATCAGTTTATGTAGCTACTAACATTAATGCAGAGATTTAGAAAAGCAAAACAGAAAGACATCTACCTCCTCTCATGTAAAATATTTCTAACCATTTATTGGTGGTGTTTTGGTAAAATTGTAGTCAGAATAGGCCAACCTCCAATTGCCTACCTCAGAGTTGAAGAATAAAGAGGATTAATTGCTCTAGCATGAGCCTTTCCATCTTCTCTGGTAACACAGCTACCTACAGTGCCTCATAAAATTATAGAGAACACTGAAAATGAACTCCCTGAAAAATAAACACCTAAGTAAAAAAATACTCTTCTCCCAAGGAAGAATAAAGACACAGCAGCAGCAGATTTTGAGCATATCAACACCTGTGTTTGCTTTTCAGTTCTTTAAAAACAAAAAAAGCCTAAATCTTCATTCAATAAATATAGTCATCAAAGCAGCATTAAAATCATGACCATAAAACATCCTGACATGAGTTTCTGAGTAAAAGCCTGATAAGTAGCAAGCCTAATTTAGGCCGTAGCTTGACTGAGTGATAAAACATACCTGAAACAGATTAATTGTTGTGAGCCACACTGCTCAGCTGTTTGTGTTTTTAAACAGTCCAAAGCACTAACTCCATCTTCTGTCATCAGAAAATCTACCCCCCACTCCAACAGTACATTTAGGAATCCATCTTCTCTTTTCTTCCCTTTTTTTTGATATTACACAATAATCTTTGGACCTGAGAGTTTCTTGACTTTGGAAGCAAAAAAATAATTTAAGGCAGGCTTTTTCCCCTTGTTTATCTTGACATTGTTCATATAAATGTGGATATCTACATGCAATGTGCAAAGCTACATTAAATAATACATTAATATTTCTATTAGTTAAGACCATTTTTATGCCTTGGGTAAATCAATTTCCCTTCCTATCTTGTTTTCTAATACATCCTTTCAGTGAAGCTCTTTCCTCTCTTGTATATATTTCCATCCAGGATGTCTGCATGATTTAAAGAAAAATGCACTACTTGAAAACATTGGCTTCTGTCAAGATGTATTAATATCTACCTTACTGGCATCATAGATCTTCATTATGAGAAAACTCATGCAGCAACACAAAAGTCCTCTCCTTTCTTTTGTTGGTGTGCTGAACTAGTGTTTTTTAGGCAGGAAAAAGCAGAAGGATGAAGCAGCAAATCTGAGGAAGAACCACCTAAATATAGTAGCCCAGTTCAGGTAGCAGGTCACCTAACCTCCCTATATTGTCTATGGGTAGAGAGAAAATCCTTGAGCAGGGACTGAGAGACTAACTTCCTAGTTTAAGATTTTAAATCAGGTGGCATGAATACAGTTTTTGACTCTATGATAATTGCTTCTGTGACAAGATGTTCTCTGTATCTTGACTGCAGAGCTTTAATTTTACATTTAATTTAAAGAAACTGTTCTTCGACCAGCCAAAATAAAGACACTAAATTTCATACCAGTGTGTTTCCTGCATGTCTACACTTCCTCATTGCACTAATCCGGATGACTGTCCTGGTGTTTTACACCACTTTTCAGGCCACATTCCTCCCATTTCTTTGCAGTCCTGGGCTCCCTACCCAGCACCACGATGAGGAGCCGCAGAGGGTGGCGAGCGGCGCCCATGGGCTGGCTGCCAAGGCAGTATGTGTGGGCACATGCCAGGCAACTGCTGAGCATGAATGTCAGCCATTCCTGTAGTCTTCCTCCTCTGTGTAGGAACCATTGCTCAGAAACCTCACGGGAGTTTAAAACCTTTGAGATATTTGCTTTTCACAGATGACGGAAACTGACTAACGGTTTCAAAAGTTACTTAAGGGTGGAAGGAAGAGCATGCAGACAAATAGCATGATTACATAGGCTTTAGGAAACAGAGCAAAAAAGGGAAATCAAGACAATTATCTCAGTTTCACTGAGCTGAGTCCCAAAGTCAGTACATGTTCTCCTCCCAATGTGAACCTTACTTACCTTCTAAGTACCCTTTTTCTTTCCTTTTTTTTATGGTAGGAAGTGGCTGAGCCCATGTAGTGTGAAAACCTGCTGAAGCTAAAAATGAAATATAGGTATAAGATTGGACTGAAATACATTTTTTAAGTAATCACTTATTTAATTCACTTTGTAAAGACCTGTCATTAATTTACTTGTAGTGACTATGTTATAAATACATAGTTGTGTGCATGTGTATTTTTTTTTCCAAGCAGATAATAGCACATAACAAGCCTCAACATTAATTTGTTAAATTTTCCTCCATTGATTGTCAAGACACAACACCTGGATAATCGAAGTACCTGTCAGAATTAACTGATACTACACTAAGGAACTAGGATGCCAGCCTGCTGCCTAGTAGATCCATTTCCATTTCATCTAGTTAGCCATCAGCTGAACATATGACTTCAAGCAAGTAGGTTCATTGTCTCATTTCCAGATTTCTCACTGCCTGTGCTTACAAAATTGAGACAAGATGTAGAAATATTTCAAGATCTATAGATTAAATATGCTAAGAAAAATGCAAGGCATTGTTGTCGTGTAATGGACTGTCTTCCAAGTGCTGTCAATTCCATATAAAATCACGGGAGCTGAAGTTCTCTGCAAAGTCATTTTCCTGGACCATTAATTCTGAATTGCCATTTACAGAATAATTGCACTTTTGTTTCCCTGGGGATCTTGCTGGTGTGCTTGAACCTGTGCTATCCTTCTTAACCCTCACATCAAAATATATACAGCAGAAATGGAAGTCATGAGCTTATAGGTCATTAATGCAGAGCTGGGCCTAAGGGTACCTTTAATAGCTCTGTTGAGGACATCCTTACAATGACTGCATTTTTAGGGGAGTGGAAAGATTTTGTACAGAAGGACACAGCTGGATCTATTCTGAGAAAGGTTAGCTGGGACAGCTGAATGTCCCTGAGGAGATAATAAATTACATTGGCCGATTTGATAGAGCTGATTCTGAACTGGAGGAAATCCAAACAGCAAAAGCCTTTCGAATGGTAAATACTTCCCCCATTAATTGTTGAAAATACAGGTAGGCTTGAGGGAGTTTCAGTTCAACTATGCTTTTTTGTAGGTAGCTTACAGATAAAAAAATGTACTGTACTTGAAAATGACTCTCATGACTTTGATGAGGCTTGGGTTGAGAATAATTCCTCTTTCTTTCCTTTTAGGAACCACCAAGGGAGGAGCAAGGCTAACAAAGTTAATGACTTGATGTCAGGAGTCTGCAGTGGCAGATCTGAGGCAGGAAGGAAGCACGGCTGCCTCCCGCTATTGTGCAGGGTAACTAGGAGGGCGCTGCATTAGCAAGAACATCGTCCTGGCCACACTTTTGTCAGGCTCTGAATAGAAGGTCACCATCTCCCTCATTTTTTCCTTCCAATCAATATTTAGCCTGCTCAGCAGCCGCCAGAGCTGGCTGCCTCTGAACTTCATCGCTCTAAGTTACTGAGAAACTGGCTTATTATGACAACTCAGATCTCCCATCAGATCTGACCTGCAGCGGCTGCCCTGTCTCTTTCAATCTACTCCAAAATACAAAGATGACTCCAGCGCACAGCATTTACTGTACTAACCACTGCAGAGAAGCTCCTGATCAATAGGAAAAGTAGCAGGCTATGAAACGATTGGGGGCCAAGATTGTTACATAGGACAAAAAAGTGTATCTAATAAGGTTAAAGTAACTAGTTGTTAAAAAATATAGCTATGAGGACTTATTGGTTAAAAACATAAAGTTTTACTTTCTCATCTTTTACCAATCAAAGTTCCAGCACAAATGGATTTTTTGAAGGTTGTTTCACTTTTCACAAAACGTTGGGCAAGACACACAGTATCTGTAATGTCACAAGCCAGCCAGTAATTTTTTTTGGACAGATGTTAGATAAACACACAGTAACAGGTGATTTTAGAAAAAATTATCATGCAGACTCAGGAATTTACAGGTTCAAATGACTGATAACAGCATAACAACTTTTAGTCCCTTGGTTAGTAGTTGGGTGGTAGTAAGGGTCTAAAACCACCATGGCAGTAGTTTTAGGAGATGCTAAGAACTGAATGAGCAAGGCAAAAAAGTCACTTGCCATGTTGTTATGTAGGTAACCCACAAGAAGTTATCCTGACCAGGCTACTAGCTTTACAGTGCATCTGTTAGTACATTTTACAACTTTAAAATATATCCATTCATTTAATCTTACCTGATTTTTACATGAAAGCAGGAGCTGGAAAAGAAAGTTCTGTCTTTATCAAAATTAACTTTTCAATCTCAAATCTCAGATTATCTGTTCAGGAACCAGATTATTGCTTTAATATAACATAGCAGACCTTCATCCACTACAAATGGACCTTCAGCTTTAGTCTGAATGCATGCATTCAGACCAGTTATTCCCTGATAATGAAATTGTTTCATGAATTACACATTGTTGAAAAGCAATATAATACCATTACAATATTCTGGTCTATTTTAGTTCAGTTTAAAACTGTTGAAATCTAGTTACTGTGCCAAAAATAACTAGGTTTACAGAAAAGACCATGAAAAAGTTTTATTTTCCTACAGTAATGTAATCTGAATTCTTTTGGCTTTCAAGAGACCAACTAAAAATCTGCCTGTAAATTTTCAGTGGGATAAAAATGCTTTTGGATGGCATCTGTTTAAACTTTGTTTGAAGCAAGATGGTAGAATTGGTTCAGAAAAAACAGGATTGAGGATAAATCTTCGACCAAAGTAAACTAATGTGATAAAAATGATAGTAATAGTGTAAAATCCTAAAAAAAATCATACCAACTGGCCTTCTTCATTTCCTTCAGGTAGAAATTTCAAAATACTCTTAAAGAGTATTTCTAAAGTATCATATTTATTTATGAAGTACTGATACTCTTACTGAAACTGAACTTTTCAAGGTTTGCCCATTACTTGTGGAGGAGTTTTGATTCACCAAGAACTGTGTTGTGACTACCTTTGCATAGATACCTCAGGGGGAGGGAAGTGATATATTACTTAAGGCACAATTTTTGAGCTAGGCTCTATTCCAAGTTCTGTCCCAACTTCCTCTGTGACCTTGAACAAAGCACCTAATTCCTCTGTATTTCAGTTCCATTTCTAGAAAATGAGGACAAGGAAATTGTGCTATCTCAAGAGTACTGTGAAAAGAAATTAATTAGCAGTTGTGAAGCACTCATATGCTGTGGCCATGGCAATCTTCAGTCTGACAAAAATGGGGCAATGTGGTAAGGGTTTTTCTCTGTTCTGTACACCTACAAAAGAGTCAGTGCTACAAGCTTGACTCTTGAGCACTCAGCACTGACAAAATCAATCACAGTCTGTTTCTATTCCCTGTTTACCTCCAAAGGAGCATAGCTATATAAAAACTGGATTATAAAGCAGCATACATGCTACACAAACACATATTTTTTATTTGTCTGCCAATCCAAAAACAAGAAGAAAAAAAATTCAGTTAGAATTCTTATTCCTCCACTAGAACAAGCTTCTTCAAAACTGTGTCCTAAAAATGTATTTTGGGGCACACTAAAAACAAAAAAACAAAGAAGAAAAAAAAAAAAAAAGAAAAAAAAAAAAGGAAATGAAGCATCAGATTCAGAAAATACCTAGCAGAGGAGATTCCCTTTTACATATTATTTTAGTAGCTAGCAAACTGCAAAATATGCACAGTGATCTCTCCTATGGGAGACACAACTTTAAATCTCATGGCTATCTCATACCTCCCACATCCCACATTTCTCATTTATTCCCATTATTTCCATTTGATGCCTTCCTACAAATTCATCACAGATTCATAAATAGTTTGGGCATGACTTAAACCGGGGATGGGATTGGCATAGTTAGTATTCATGCAGCATTTTTAGAGATTTTGATGCAAAAACATTTAAAAAAAGTATTGATAACTGTTGAGTGATACTGCATATGCATGTAGAGCTATTATTAATATGTTTGTATATTGCTTATTTGTGTTACCTGCAAGTTAAACACTCAGCTGAATGCTTTGGTCTGTTTTGAAATTTTAAATAGGCAGTTGTCTGCATTCTGAGTATTCTCACCTCAAGAATGTTCAGCATGTCTGGAGAGGTTACACTATTCTCTTTCATTCCTGCGAGGTGTGTACTATGAATATCAATTTCACAAATATAACATGGGTCAATTAATGTTTGAAAGGGAAACAGGAAAAAACCACATCAACAGAAGAAACTTTTAACCCTTAGGTTAAATTGGCAATTTTAATACTGTTCTCTGGAAATGTATGCTCTGTAAAAGTAACTGTTCACTTGAATTTAATTTTAAGAATATACTGTGAATAATATTTTGAGTAATTTGAATAAAATTTCTTGCAATACAGTTTCAAATCAGCTTACTGATTATTTTTTCCCTGCCAATACTGGATGTCAAATGCTATGGCTGAAAGCCTTAGTTTGACAGAGATGATTCAATTGTTAAAGATCTCCTTGGTGCTTCAATACCATCAGAATTCTTACAGACTATTTTATGCACACATACCTGTAAGTGTTCAGAAAACATATGACTACGTCATTACTATTTTATGTACACATATCTACAAATGTTCATCATATGGTCCTAGTTCAGGAGTTTATTTAGGCGTTGCCATAACTTTTGGCATTCCCGTAGAATAAGAGTATTTTTCCATGATGTGTATGTTCAGCACCTGGCACACCTGATTAATCCCACAGGAAAAGCTGCAACAAAGACGATTGATAAGACAGAATGTAATGATGGAAATCCAGAAGTTATAGACATTGTAGACTGAAGAATGCTCAAATGGGGCCGATGTTATTCTTCCCTTTCTGACACATAATTAACACTCACCTGCCTTTTTTTCCTTGAAAAAGAAAGATTATTACTCTCTAAACTTTACTGCAGTAATTTCAGATACTGACAGCCTGGTAGTATATAGCCTCTCTGTGAAGGCAAGAGTTTATAAATGAGTTTTTGAAAGGCAGCACAGAAAGGCTGGCACTCTAGATTCAACATAATTTAACATACATGCACAGCTGGATTCGAAAGGCAAAAAATGCAACCTGCATTTTCTGTAGAAATTGCCTTAAATTTCTGGCTGAAATAACCAGAGACCCTAATCCAGGTGTTACTCCTCCTTAGCACATATTGGCAAGATTTTCAGTAGCTGCTGGGTAACAGACAGGGTTACCAGTGTTCCAGGCTCCTGGTGTACCATTATAAAAACATGCTTGTTGTCTTCATTTTTTTCTCTTTTTCTGCAAGACATGTATCACTATTAATATAATAAAAAAGCCTTGAAAGATTAATTTCAAGCATATAACTAATGTTGTTATTTAATTCAAAGTTACTTCTTTTCTGAAATTGTTAGGAATATGTACATGATCACCGGAATTTCTAGAGACGTAGTTTCTTTTATCAGAGGAAAAAACATTTTTGGGTGTGGAAGCCTATAACTTTTGTTTATTTTCTAACTGGGAATGTTTGTGTAGAAAAAATATTTTTAATTCAGATGAACAACAAAAAAAATTCAAAAAAGCTCTCTTGACATTAAACAACTGAGAGGATTTTTCATTTCATCTTTGATAGCTTAACTTTCAAATGGTGATGTGAAAGGGAGAGGAAGAAATGTATTGTTTTATTTCTATTGCATCTGACATTCCTCAAATTAATTTTAAATACTGACTGTGGATCCTTGGAAATAGCAGGATCCACTTTAGGCTTTTCTCTCACTTCTCCCTAATTCTGTAGTTACACAATGAGAAAACTGATTTGGGACATAGCATGGACATAACTGTAAACAACACTTTTTACCAGATCAAATTAGATTTTTTTTGCTTTCAGTGGCTTCCTAAAAAATGTTCAATCCCCAGACACTTTGTTGCTGGAGGATGAACTCAGAGCTTTGAAAGGTCAGATTCTTTCTATACACATTAGATCTAGGCACAAATCTCATCATTATGCTGCACTGATGTGTGAGATTTAGATATCTGTTAACACTGTAAGAAACAATGAGGAGTTGTTGCCCTTCCTAAATAATGAAGCTAACTGTGCAGTGTGGGGTCCTGTTGTGTATTGTAGATTACTCACCACGCAGTACTGTAGAAGTCTCCAGAACAGGAACTTTTCCCCAGCCAAAGAAACTAACCAGAAATAATAAAAGATCTACGTAAAACACCATACAACTATGTGCATTGCCTTGCATGTCATGAACCCATCCACGGGCTCAGCAGGCCCTGTAGATGGCAGGTCACCTGTCTGTGTTGCCTCTGCAGCCTTACAGCTCCATTTGTGCTGGAGGAAGGAGGACGCCCTGGCATTTCTGTGAGCAATGTGTGAATTTGTTGCCTTGTCCTGTTGTGGGTGTAAGGACTGATCCTACACTGAACTCCACGTGAGTGCAGGGCCTTTTGGAAAACAGAGTATTGCAAGACCAGAACTCAATTCCCAAGTAGGGTTTGCTTGTTGCTTGGCTTGTTTGTTTTTCAGTAGAGCTTGTTTATCAATTAGAAACCATCTGAATGTCCCAGGAGCCAGAATGGCTATGTTTACTTGGTGTCCCATTATGTTTTTATAGTGGTTGTAATAATTCAGAGATGGCTTTAATAAATGAGGTATAAAACAGCAACAACAATAGTATTTAAAATCATACATCTCACCCTATCCCACCAAGGTCAATAAAAATTATTTGTCTGGTTTTATACTTACTTTGTTGTACAAGATGATATGAAAGAAGGGGTTGAATTCTCTTCCCAAAACCACAGCACCATGAGGTTAGAAGGAAAACTCTTGGACATATGGTTAAATTGGCTTGATCTCTAGTTGTGATTTCAGTGAAAACTATTGGCAGGCACTATTAAGGTGAAGAAGTGCTGGAGGATTTTAAGAGATTTGGTAGGGGAACCATGTAGGGCAAAAGAAGTTTATTGTACCTTCTGCAATAGGAAATGCAGTGACAGATGGTGCAGAATGAAAAGTTCACAGCACACGCTCCTCCTTTAGATTACGGATACTTTTGTGGAACAGAATATACATACCTCAGTACAAAAATCTAACTTTACATTTCAAATCTAAATGAATATTCAAGTAACCGCCTTCCCCAGCTGCTGTGTAAGATTATGCTGTTAAAGATAGGCAAGCTGGCTCAAATAACAGAAGAAAAGACCAACCTGAATCTCCAACTAAGTATAATCTTGATTTTGAGGTAAAACCATGTTTTCCAGTACTGTTTGAAATATCCATATACTACCAATTCCTCTTTCCTTGTATGCTTGTTTAAAACAAGCCCAGAAAAATATTGCATTGTAACTCAAATGAGCTTAGGAAACTTTTGTGGTTTCAATAGAAAATATATAATGGCAAAAGCTTTGTATAATTGTATGGTTTTGGTTATTTGTTTCCATGTGAAGTCATGCAATATCATCATGTTACTAAAAATTATTGCATTGTTAGCATTAGAATAATCTACAAAATTATGATATATTCTATATCTATCCTTACTTTAATTACACTGCCCAAAGTGTGAGAAATATATTTAAATAAGAAAAATAGACTGTGAGGTGGACTTGAAGGCTTAATTATTTAAGAATTTTTGGAAACTGTATTTAAACACACATATCTGGAGTAATAACCTACATCAACCTGATGTGAGTTCAATACAATTCCAATCAATATTCCCACTATTCCTGAGGTTAATCGTGAAAGAAGATTATGTAATCAAACAAGAATATTGTATTATCAAGAATCAAACTGAATGATTTCCCCTGAAACCATGAAGGAGGAGGCTTTAGTTTCACAACTACTTTTTCGTAAGCTTTGTTCCCTGTTTCGTTCTATATTTCATTAATAAGGCATTGCCTTTTACATCGCAGTCACCTAAGGTCAGGTAGCAATTTTTTCTAATTTTTAGTAGGCCACTCAAAAATTTAGAATAACTAGACTACCAGATGCAAAGCTACCAGTTGTTTACAACAATATGCAAGCCTGGAATGTTGACACTGCCCTTAGGTTGTGACTACTCTTCCTGCAATGTCATTATAGAGGACTTACAAAGGATTCATCACCAGCAGGGCATTCTCAAACAAACAAATGTGTTAGGCAACACACATCTTCAGCTCAGAAGTAAAACTGCCACACGCTAGAAAGACATGCATGTTTCTTTATGCTTCTGAGAATAACAGCCTTTAAAAGCAGACATTGGGGTTTTCCCCCATTATCTGCAACTATACATCTAATTCTATTGTGCTATAATATGTATTCTTTTATCTACCTTTCTGCTATCTAGATTTGCAAGAATATTGGAAATATTCTTCATCCCTTGCTCCCATGATTTCCTCCACCGAAGTCCTGTATCGGAATCAACCATTCACATAGACTAACATTCTTTGTATGACTCAAGCTTCTATTTTCTTTGCTTTCCATCCTATCCACTCATCATATCCCCTGAATGTCATTCAATCATTTTTTAAATGACATGTATGATTTTTTTGTCACACTCGCATTGTCTTTCATAATCTAAGAAAATTATGCTGATGGAATAATCTTTCACACTAAAAGAGTTCAAAGAGAGAATTCTCTCCACTGGTTATGCAGGTAGTAGAAGGAGACTGGACTCACTGTCAGCTCCACTTGATACTTTTGACTCAGCTGAATATTAGCTTCACCTCGCTTCTGAAATTTAGCTACTCGTATTCCAAATGCTTTGGAAGAGGGCTTCCAGCTGCTGATATCAATTTCACAGGTGTCTGTGCATCTATTCTCCTAAACAACATACTCTTTCTTTCATACAACAAGTAACACTGGCTTTTAATTGCCTTGATGCCCCCAGCAAGAAACACAATTGTAAGCAACAGGTTCAAGACATCAGTAAAGTCCCTTGGGTAGTAAAACTTTCATGTTCTTAGCTAGGTCTACCCACAGTGTTGGGTGCTTTTGTCAGCATGTTGCCTACATTTTTTTTGCTGCTGACAAGATACCCAATAATACTTCATAGACACTTCACTGGTTCTGAAATTACAGGGTGTGCATCAGGCAGAACACAGTAGATACTGTAGCATGGAAAGCAATCAAACAAAAATCTGGCCAAGATTTTGCCAGAAACCGTCAACAAGAACATTACAAAGTAGCTGCTGCAGTCTGATTTTATCTTTTCTTCTTTCATATGGTGAAGATGATGGCATTTTGACATCCTCTAGTATTTCTTGCTTTTCTATATGGAGAAAGTAATCACCGAAGGGTCCATACCTCCCCTGGATACCATCAAGCCCTGGACCGTAAGTGATCATTATGATCACTTTACCAAATTTTGAGATGGACCTGTGTCTGTCAATGCACTATCACTACCTTTATAACATCTATTATAACAGCTTTTAATTAAGTGGTGGGAAGATCACAGAATTAAACCACTGTTCCTTAAATAAAATAGTTTAAAAATTTTCCTCTTCCATTTCACCCCTTGCCTATCCACCCTCTGTTCTACCACAATGGGCTCATGTTTCTTTTCCTCTTAGCAAATAATTTCCTGCCTCTCATCTCCTTTGTAAATGTTCGCTCTCTACTCTGGGACTGGATGACAGTTTCATCACTTCTGCATGACTAAATACAAATGGAGCTCTGAGACATTTTGGGAAAGCCCTTCTATCAAGGAATGACATTCCCATTCTTCAAAAGTTAATTTAAAACTAAATGCTTCAGGTACAGGTATTTAAATTTATTTAAGCATTACAAAAGATCTTTTATGTTTTTCTCTACAAATAGTATAATACAGTTGTGTTCAGGTTTTCTACCTTAATTCAAATGGAGAATGCCAGTTAGAATCACAGTCTTTCACTAGCTACTGCCTCATAGACAATAATAATCTGTTGTAAACAATAGTATTTTACAACAAAATATCAATAATAATGTCACTGAAATAGCCTCTCAAATGTATTTTATGTGTTTTCCAGTTTAAAGCACTGTGTATCTGTTAAGGTAAAAAACCCCAATATTCTCAACACAACCTTTTAATGGAATTTATAGTATTTAAGTATTTAACCGTTTTCAGTCAAATGTTCCACAGGGGCAGTCATGTTAGAAAGTCTAGTGCTTTCCAGTTAAAAAGAATAGGAAAATGTTCACTGAGTTCAATGGGGAAAAGTCAAGTCTGAAGAGAATATCATCAATCCACTACAAACCCAGAAAGCATTTTCAACCATTTAAACTGCAAATACATTTTCACAGAGTGCTTTCATCCAGATTTACGTGATAGGATTTACACCTATTGAAAAGCCATCTTTGCACACTTCTTTTTAGAAAGTGATCTAAAAAAGTGACTCTCAGATATTTTTTGCCTTATCTCTTAACATACGATATAATCAAGGCAATAAGCAATGCAAACACAATCTGTATGCACGGACAGCTGTCTCAGATAGCTCACACCACGAGATTAAAGACTTTTCCTGGCTCATTTTTAATGATATTGCAACAGACATGTTCCTGAACTGTTTTTATTTTCTTCCTTTTTAAGAATGTGTTCTGCTTACTTCAAGGAAACACCAAATATGGTGTTAATGATCAGCTTTTCCCTAGATAATTAAAGAACTTTCCTGAGAAATATCATGCTGATGTTCAGGCTTTTATACAATGATTACCAGCAGATATCAAGTGTTTACACTGAATATGACATAAATTGACCTAGCAAGAACCTCATCACTACTGTGTACCTAAATGGTTATGAATTAACATATGTACCCATCTAAATTTGAAGGTGGGAATTGTTTAGCATGCTGAAACTGGAGTGATGTGGCTACTTCTCATAAAAGACACAGATTCCATTCTGGGCTACCACAAGGAATCTGTTAAAACCCAAATATCTGTCATAAAACACAGGTAAATAATTCAGCTTTTCTACACCGTGTTCCTACCACAGCTTCCTTTCTCCTCTCTGCCTTTCCTTTCACCACACCTATGGGCCTACTTCTCCTGCTTAACAAAATGTTCTTGCTTTCCATATTCTTTGTCTTCTATCACCAATAACCTACTTCACAGCAGTTCTGTAGCCTAATTTATCACCTTCTACTTTAAGACTCTGATGTAGAGACCTACGAACCTCAGAATTTATCATACATATAAAATAATTTAATATATTTAAAATATATTTGAAAATATTCCAATAATGTACTATAAATTTTTATGCTATCTATTTGTAATTTAAAAAGTTTGATAGACATTATACATAATTACAAAATAGGATGTTGGTAGTCTAAAAAAGTTATAGTAATTTAATAGTCAAGTTTATTGAAATTTAATAATTTACTTTCTAAAGGGTTGTAATGGTTGTACTGCTCCAGGTAAAACAGGTCATTTGACTACTACTCTGATTTTAATTTAGAGTGACAATAATGAAAAGAGACGTAATAATATACAAGAGTACCTAGCTCTGCGGTTCACAAATCTATGAAGAGGCCTTTAAGGAACACAGCACAAATAATGCAATAATAAGCTATTTCTTGATGATAAATCCAAAACTCTGGTATGGGAAAAGCTTAAGTGATAATGTATTATTTGTTAGCATCATAACCTAACCTTTGCATCAACATTTAGCTTTTTTGATGAAGACCTATGGCTAGTAAGAGATGTAGCAAAAGGGATGTCAGAGCTTGCTGATATTTCAAAGGTATCAGGAATTCAGCGATATGTGGGAGAGGCTAAGCCTTAAAATGCTTTTGAAAAAAGAGTGAAATTTTTTCCCTCATGCAGCAGGTAATGTGACTTGTCCAACATTATAACGAGAAAAATGCTTTAGGGTTATTTAAGAGAGGAAGATCTGCATAACAGGGATGGTCTGACCTTAGAATGTTAAACGAAGATCTTAAACAAAACAGTTTCAAGGTCAGTTGTGTCTTTGCTTCTCTCAATGCTGCACATAGTGTGCAAGTAGTGCAAAGCCTCTAACTGCTTCTTTTCATGGTCAGTGCTTCTATTGATTTAACAAATTGGGGTTGCTCAAGCACTTCAATACGCTTAGGAGAAAATCCTGGGTACCCATGCACACTGATGCAAAATGGTCTTTTAATAGCTATCCACTACTTGGAAAGACATAAAAATGGTTCTTTAATATGCTAACGCATAGCAATGCCAAACATATAGATGCAAATGGATGTATAGATTAGTGATCCTGAGGTGAGAAATTTACATCCGCCTAAATTCTGACAACGTTCCTTATATAATTGTAGCAGTTTCAATGACAGCCTGTTTGAAAAATTTGAGCTTTGAATAGATCCCTCAACTATCACCCAATGATCTAGCCTGTAATCGACAAAAATTTAGTTCTCAGAATTGCTAGAGTTCTGCAAATCTCAAGCAAATTGCTACAGCCCAGATGCATTCACCCTAGCTTACAACTAAGTCTGTGCGCACAGTGCTCTCTGTTGGCTAGATGTCTGTGAAGATCCAAATTCTGTCCATAAAAACCTTAACTGGATATGCACAACAAGCTGGGATTAATCAGTGCTCCACTTTGTTCCGGCAGGGGAAAGACAATTTCTCTACCTCAAATGAGTTTATTGGTAATAACTATGCTAAGTTTTATGGGGTGCTTATACAGTCATGAATGCCATACATATCTTAGATGCTTGTAACAATATAAGGTGCGATACTCCAACCAAAATAATCTGTATTACTGATGCTGAAATATCCCTGTGAATAAGTAGACACATTTAGTTAAGGAGACGATAAATCAATGTTTTTGTGACACTGCATAGCACTCCCTGGGAATAAAAAGGTGTCATCTCGGTCTTGAAATGTTCTGGTCAGAAGTGGATAAACACAGAAACTGAAGGTACTAGACAAAAGAAGAGGGAAAGAAATGCAAGAAAAAGGATAATGTGAATTGTAATTACAGGCAAGTCTTAGAAAATGAGACTGTGAACTCTGATTCATAAACTCAGTTGGATCTAGCTATAACAGCTAAAGAGGTTTCTGTTCCCAGCTGTGCTCCCACAATCTCTTCTACAGGCTAGGGACATTCTTCAATAACTGTATTTCACGTGGTGTTTTGTTAGCTCGAACCTCCACCATGTTAGGTGAAAGGATGGGGTTTTGTCAGCAAGATGAGGATAAGGGCTGTAACAGCTCAGAAACAACAGTCCCCACTGTTCCAGTGTTCCTGCTGTGAATGCAGAGAAGTGGTGCAGAGTAGCTGCAGCTATGCTTCTGAAGGCTTAGGAACTGAAGTCCTGGGTTGTAACAGCATGGAAGAGCTCAAATCCACCCAGAAAAAAGAAAAATGCTTCCCTCTTAAATTAAACTAAAAAGAGGAGATTCGTGAAGAGAAGGACAAGACTGAACAGCAGTTTGTTCAGCATGAGAAGAACCAGTGTGAATGTCATGGACTGAGTACGCCCTATCCAAACAGTAAGAACTGATGTGTGTTTTCACTAAAGGAAAGGTACGGCTGGAGGTCTCCTCCCAAGAAAGTCTGCTGACTACAAGCTCTCCCTGGGTCTGATCTGTTCTCCACCACTCTGATCTGAAACACCAGTCTGGACCGTAGTCTGTGTAGAAGGTTCTTAGCTGAGCAACTGCCCTTTCAGGCAGTGAATTAACCCATTAAGCATGAGCTTGCCTGGAGGATGCAAATATGCAGACACATTCAAAAGTATTCGCTTATATATTTCACTTTTGACTAGAAACATTCTGATGTCACCTCTAAAAGGAATACTGTAGTAATAGATATCCCATCTTACATTTTCTCTATGTGGCCCATATTATTTCTTCTTTGTATTTAAGTCAGGAAGGTTCTTTATCAATGAGGATGTCTTTTAGGCTCCCAAAGGCAGCCATGAGAATGAAAAGTAGAAATAAGTAAGCCTTGAAACACTTTATGTCAGCTTTCCTAGCTAGGAGACTATAGTCTGGAATCATTCTGTGGTCATTTCTGTGTGATTTGCAGTTGTTTCCTAGAAGAGACGGGAACTAACGGTTTGTGTAGATAGGTCTGCCCAGCCACTTGTCAGCTCTTACGTCTGCCACAGTCTGATTCAGAGAATGGTGTCCTTACTGTTAATGGGAGCTAGTATGACATATGAGCTCATTCAAAACCAATACAGCTTGCTGTAGGTGCATGAGGGATAATTCTGAGAAATAGATAACTGTGTTGGAAAGAAAGGTAGGGTATAAGAGGGCAACCAAAAACTTCATCAGGCTCCTGCAGTTTCTGGCTGGACAACCCTCTCTTACCTAGCAGGTATCTGCTTTAAGAGTGCACGCAGTGTTCTCTGCATGTGGATGTCTGCTCACACCATGTCCTGGAGCTGGAAATGAACTGTTAGCTGTCTGATACAAAAGTGAGAATGTTACAGGTACCTGATCATGGAAAGAGAAGAGATTTACATTAGGAGTCTAACAGCCGTGAGATCAAAACCTATATGTTATTGAAAATCTTAAACTAGCTATGTCTAAACTGTCTTATCCAGTGAGATCAATATAATTTAAATCAATAAGAAAATCTGCGCTTCAGCTTTTTTTTAGGAGGTGAGAAAGCCAACTCCAATCTCCTTTAAAAATGTATTAATAAATTTTCTACTTTGGCATGTAATTAGGAGACATATTCCCAAATGTTAAAGGCATCAAGTGATTCAGTGGAAACTATGAAATGACTAGGACTGCCTACAGTCAAGGCACTTATTTAAATGCTTTCCTAATGAATTAAAGCTAACTTAAGGCAATACATTATACATTGCCAAGAGCCTACTGAAGAACACCTCAACAGAAGTGCTCTTCTGTTCCAGCATGCTGCCTGCAAGCAAAGTTTTCAGTCACTTATGTGTATTAGTTTTCAGGCAAACCTAGTACTGATCAATAACCTCTAAGTTTTTGTGATATAGCTGTTCATCAAAAACCACTAACAGCATATCCAAAAAGTGATATAAAAGAAAGAGCCTGACCAATGAAATTAATGTGAAATAGAGGGCTGAGCATTTTACTTGCTGATTTGGTTTGATTTTGCTGTCTTAGCTTCATGGAGGCATCAGGTAATTGGGCTTCCATCCAGTTCTAACTTCTTAGTTAATCCTGCTTGGCATTCGTAACATTTGCATATGGACAAGAAGAACAGAGCAATCACAAAAATCTGAAAACATGGAAAAGCTGTCATTTTTACCACAGAGCATTTGCTGCATGGATAGAAACCTAAACCCCAAACTTCAGATCACAGTTATGCAAGTATTTGCTCACACTTTAACACTGAATAATATTGCAGCAGGCGTACTAGACCTTTACTGATAATACTGCCGGCATGACATAAAAATAGTCTACAGTCCATTTTAAGATCAACTCAATATGCCAACAATTAATTTACAGTAAACTCACTAGCTGAGAAGACAGAATTAAACAGAAAATTCTATTCTCAAATCTTTCATCTTTTTTTCCCTTTGTGTTAATTGGAATTTGCAGATTTTCACCACACCACAAAACTTAGACACTCTGAAAATACCACTGAAAAAACACAATTTTTTTTTTTTTTAAATGACCACAATGAAAGTATTTTCAAGCCTGTAGTATTCTCCTGCACATCATGTTTCCAGTTCCAGTAAGTCAAGGTACCTGTGGTACTGTAGTTATGCAGAGGATCTATACATTTGATCATGCAGAAAGGCAAAACAACTTGTACTAACAAATGCTGTAAAGCACATAAGTCACCAAGTCATTCCAACCAGATACTGGAATTTAAAGCATCAGAGCAAAGACAGTTCTGCTAATTCAGTTTTTGCATGTATATTTTTAAAAGACCTGCATTTTACAGAGGAAAAATTAAATGTGAGCAAGAACTCTTGCTTATTATTTTGGTTATCTGTTAATATGAAATAATAAGAAAGGATATCTTTTTGCCTCTTAGAAGCAGTGGTGAATGTCTTGACTGCATTGTTTACAAGTCAAAGTAATATGGAACTTGTTCTGAAATAGTGCTTTAGTTTATTTAGTTCCACCAACCTAGTAAATACTACAAAGTATTTACAAAGTTGTCATGGTTTAACCCCAGGCTGCTAAGCCCCACACAGTTGTGCACTCACTCCCCCGTGGTGGGATGGAGAGAATTGGAAGGGTAAAAGTGAGAAAACTCGTGGATTGAGATAAAGACAGTTTAATAGGTAAAGTAAGACTTTACAAACAGTGGTGTGTTATCAACACTATTTTGGTCATAAATGCAAACCATGTCACCCTACAAGCTACAATGAAGAAAACTAATTCTATCCCAGTAAAAACCAGTACAAAATTAAATACAGCATAGAAGTATTTGTAAAATACTGAAATATTTGGAAAGTGCTTAAAATTAAGCCTACATAAATACAGTGGCAAACCACTGTGCATGACAAATTATTTTCCTTAGCTTCCAGTCAATCAGCTGGCTCAGATTCCCATTTGCATGTCAGTGTATATCCATTCCAAGTACATACTAGCACATTAATAGTTTCTGCCATTTTAAATATATTAGCCCAGTGCACATTACCATGTAGCAGTACACGAATCTATATGGCTGTTCCATTACCAGCTCTTTCAACAATGCAATTTTTACTCTGTCTCTATGAATATATGTGAGTCTGTGATACTGTACATGTAGATATACCTTTGGATGCACCTTTGCACTTTCTTTAGGGTTTGGTTTAACCCTGAGAGTAAAGGACATGACAAAAAAAAAGAAAATGTCAGGACCAATGGGCTTTGTTGAGCAGGCTTCTTGTGAATGCTGTAATTCAGAGGTAAATGCTGACAGAAGAAAATCAAATGGAAAAGCAAATCAAATCAAATCAATTTGGAGGCTAAAACTGTATGCCACAAGGATTTCCTAAAAGACCTCATGAAAAATCTCTGCCAAAAATTAATGCTTGCTTAGGAGAGAAGAAATAGCTTTGGGATGCCAGTCAGACAAATCTTCTTTTCTTTCCTTACTCTACAATTCAGTGTAATCGACTTTCGATTACAGAGGTATATAGTAATTTTCTTCCCTATCACACAAGAGTCGTCTGAATAACACAGTTTTCCCAGAGCTACACCATTAAAACGCACAAGAATGTGTATGTGCCTGTGTCTGTGTTCATATCTGAGCAAGGAAACAAACTAATCTCAAAATCTTATTCTTCAGAACATCTCACAGAGTTCACTATATATTGCAATTTTAATTCTACCAGAATTTTTCCATACTTTGAATGGGATGCTACTTCCCCTACTACCTCAGAAAAGAGAAAGAAAAAAGAACCAGCTCCTAAAAATAATATTATTAACCATGGCATGTCTTTGTGGCATATTTATTGTCTTTGACCCAAAAGAATATTTTTTATGTTCATCATCATAATACTTCCTTTACATTCATTTTAATATTGTATCATACCTGCCCAGCTACTGAGGTATTTCATATTAGCTTCAGCTTCAGTTCTGTTCTCCTTTTCTTAACAGTTCCTGACGTGTCTCCTGCATGCAGCTCTCACGGGCTGTGTCAGAAAAATGATGATAGTGCTCCTGGGGGGTTCACTCCAGCCAGGGACATCAGCCAAGAATAAACCAATGTAGACCCTGAATAGTAGCAAATCATACCTAACACAACAGAATAAGGCAGGAATTTTGCAAAATCATTTCTTTTTCCCCTATGGAGAATTACAGTTTTCCAAAAATCATATTCCCCTTCCAAATGACTCCCAAACATATTGGTTAGTAGCAACTCTTTAAAGTAAACAATGTAGAAAAGTTGATTGTTGGGAAAACCCTTTTCTCCGAAAATTCCTTTGTTTTGAAAATAAGACTCAGACCCTAGGCATAAGTGTTTATCAAGAACACTACAAGACAAGACCAGCTTTATGACCTTTTTTTTTGACAGTTGGACTTGATGATCCTAGAGGTCTTTTCCAAGCTTCATGATTCTATGATTCTATGATTTATACATGAGCCCAAATCCATGGGCCCCGATGGGAGGCACCCACAAGTGCTGAGGGAGCTGGCAGATGCTGTCACCAAGCCACTCTCCATCATCTTTGAAAAGTCATGGAGGACAGGAGAGGTGCCTGAGGACTTGGAGGGTAGCCAATGTCACTCCAGTCTTCAAAAAGGCCAAGAAGGGGGACCTGGGAAACTATAGGTCAGTCAGCCTCACCTCCATCCCCAGAAAGGTGATGGAACGGTTCATTCTGGAGCTCATCTCCAGGCATGTAGAGGAAAAGAAGGTTATCAGAAGTAGTCAATATGGATTCACCAAGGGGAGATCATGCTTGACCAACCTGATACCTCCTACGATGGCATGACTGGCTGGGTAGAGGAAGGGAGAGCAGTGGATGTTGTTTATCTCAACTTCAGCAAGGCTTTTGACACTGTCTCCCATAACATCCTCATAGGTAAGCTTAGGAAGTGTGGGTTAGATGAGTGGACAGTGAGGTGGATAGAGAACTGGCTGAACGGCAGAGCTCAGAAGGTCATGATCAATGGCGCAGAGTCTGGTTGGAGGCCTGTAACTAGCAGTGTTCCTCAGGGGTCTGTGCTGGGTCCAGTCCTGTTCAATATATTCATCAATGACCTGGATGAAGGGACAGAGTGTACCCTCAGCAAGTTTGCTCATGGTACCAAACCGGGAGGAGTGGCTGACACACCAGAAGGCTGTGCTGCCATTCAGTGAGACCTGGACAGAGAGCTGGGCCGAGGGGAACCTCATGAAACTCAACAGAAGCAAGTGTAAGGTCCTGCACCTGGGGAGGAACAACCCCATGCACCAGTACATGTTGGGTTTTGACCTGCTGGAAAGCAGCTCTCCTGAGAAGGACCTTGGAGTGCTGGTGGACAGCAAGCTGACCATGAGCCAGCAATGTGCCCTTGTGGCCAAGAAGGCCAACGGTATCCTGGGATGCATTAAAAGGAGTGTGGCCAGCAGGTCATGGGGGGTTATCCTCCCCCTCTACTCTGCCCTAGTGAGGCCACATCTGGGCTCCCCAGTTCAAGAAAGACAGGGAACTACTGGAGAGAGTCCAGCAGAGAGCTATGAAGATGATCAGGGGACTGGAGCACCTCTCTGATGAGGAAAGGCTGAGAGACCTGGATTTGTTTAGCCTGGAGAAGAGAAGACTGAGGTGGGAACTTATCAATGCTTATAAATATCTGAAGGGTGGGTGTCAAGAGGATGAGGCCAGACTCTTTTCAGTGGTGCCCAGCAACAGGACAAGGGGCAATGGGCACAAATTGGAACATAGGAGGTTCCACCTGAATATGAGGAAAAACTTCTTTACTTTGAGGGTGCCAGAGCTCTGGAACAGTCTTCCCAGAGAGATTGTGGAGTCTCCTTCTCTGGAAATATTCAAAACCTGCCTGGATGCAGTCCTGTGCCCCCTGCTTTAGGTGTACCTGCTCAGGGAGGGGGGTTGGATGAGATGATCTCCAGAGGTCACTTCTAACCCCTACCATTCTGTGATTCTGTGATTTATCCATGGGGTTACACACTGCTCCACTGGCACAGGAGGAAAGGTATCCTGCCTGCCCACCTCTCCATGCACTCTAATGGGAGTGAAATCGTTTGCTGCAGCCACCTCCCCTCGCTTTCCCTCCCTCCTACACGGACATGGACTGAATGTGTACACTCGTCTTGTCTGCTCCCTGACTTGAAGTGTGCACGGAGGTTGCAGATATTACATGAGCTGCACCTGCAGTTTGAAGGAAGCTGTAGCAGAAGAGGAATATGTGTCCCTGCTTGTGCTCTCTTATTTGTTGCATAGCAGCTGAAGATTAATTTGATTATACCAAATTGTAAAGTGGTTTTTTTTTTTTTAATAAATCTGTTTTTTTCTTTCATTAGGGTTATCATTTGGTTAAGTATTTCAGAACATAATGTTTCATTTTGTTTTCTGTTAATATTTTCCCCTTTTCATTTGTATTAACATTCTACAATCTTGTCATTGTTTTTGACATGTATTCTTCAATTTCTTCCCTGTGGTCTTCTTGATTTCTCTGTCAATTATCACTTTATACACATTATGAATCACTTCAGAGTCTGCCCATTCCAAAACATTAATCATTAACTTTTCTACTAAACAAGCATTTTTAAAGAGCTGCACATAATGGTTTTTATTAGGAACAGCATATAAGATTTCCACTAGAAATTCCAGTCTTACCCTCCTATAGCAATGTAGAGGACTGCAACAGTCCTGAATTGTGGGGGATTTCAAGACTCTTGTGTAGGTAAGGCAGAACCAGCAGCCTCTGTAGCAACGCAGGAATTGCTGCAATAGCAGCTATCACACAGGAAAGTTACCATATAGTTATCACGTATCACATCATCCCTGAGCCTGCATTGTACAGAAAAACAAGGAAAGTCTTGTCCTACCTCTTTTTGCTTGTCCTACTTTCACTGAGCTGGGATGATGGAATCCGTAGTTTGCTTATGTCATTAGTTTACCAAATCACAACAGAATGACATCAAGTGTCAAATTAAACACTTATTTGACCCAGATCTATAAAGTTTTTTAAGTCCTTAACTGGGTGAATATTAGGCACCTGCACATCTTTGTCATCTGAGTCTTCATTCTTTTAGCAATAACAAAGCCAAATCCATCCTGAGACTAAAACACATTGCTTTTTTTATTTGTTTGTTTGGGGAAGGAGGGAAGGTTCTTCTGCTTTTTGGTGGATAATTCCAATGAACTATTGTCTTGCATTTGTTCAGATTGCTAGTTCTGCTTATATAAACAGCCTGACTGCCGAATGCATATCCATGGTAACTGATTTAATACAGAATCAGACTGCAGTGGTGTTAACTTGGTGTTGTTAATGTCAATGGCAGATCTACTGATATCAGTGCTGCCAGTAATGCTACTGTTCTTATAAATTGCATGCAGAACCCTAACTACCCTCTGTATCCCATATTGAGCATCTAAAAGTATAAGCTTAACCAGGTTTCCATATCAGAGTTTTACCTGCTACCATTTATATATTAATGTCTCTGGGACTCAGTATCTGACATACATATACACCATGTATCTGATATACATGGAAGCACCCTGTTCAACTTGAGCTGGACCCTAGTATCACTTATGCTCCTCCTGTAGAGGACACAGTGCTGGATCTAACTTTGCCATTCCTCTTGCCTTTGAGACTGTTCCTCCATACCTTCCAACTATCAAATTAGTATCTCAAGTTCCAGTGCCTCAGGTGGTCTTCATCTGACACGGTCATTTATTGATTGCATTATTTATGATGTTACTGATGCTCAGCTATAGCATTAACTCTCATTATTCTTCCCAACTGCTTTCCCCCTAATCCAGTCAATGAAGAGAAGCCTTGCCTTAATTTCAGTAATATATGAACTCCGGGCAAGTTGCTCCAGATGACCAATCAATTGCATGACTCAATACCAATCACAAGGCCCTCTTTGGAGGCATTACAGCAGGAATCCGTATTGTTCTGTTACAGCCTTGCATGCTATCTGTTCGATGATGTCAGCTACCTTTCACTATTCATTACTCCACACTGTCTGTGTGAAGACTCTCAACATGGTTTTTTTTTTATAGTGACTTATTGCACATAAGAGTTCCTTCGAATTTCACACAATGTCATATCTTAGTTCACTAATTTGCCAGTATATCTGCCCACATCCCACTTTCTCCTGATAGACATACTAATATGCTTATGAAATTTATGTTCAATGACCTCACTGGTAAACCTAAGCACAACTCAAACTTTTTTATTGTAGTTAGTTGTTGATTTATGGCTGCTCGAACAGCAGCAGTACTAACGGTCAATTATTTAAATGTAAGACATTATTTTGGGCGGAAAAAAAATTAGAATGGTTTCAAGAAATATTATGAGAACCTTGCTGTATTTTCAAGAAACTTCTGCATACATAGCATAAAACATTGTGCAATATTTAACCTTCACATTTGCCCAAATAGTCCAGGAGCAGGGAGGAATACCATCAATAAATTAATCCTAATTAAAGAAAGAGAAACATTTGTGTCCTCGTTACAGAACTACAGGCATTATGAAACAAGCATATTAAAAGCACATGAGTTCATTTGATTCATAGTATCATGAATCCTTTGTGTCTATAGATCTGAGAAGATTTCAAATTATTCTGAAAGGTCTTGGGTGTAATCAGCAAGGATTTTGTGCATCTGGTGGTATATCAGAAAAGAAATCTGTTACCCACTGTAATAGTTTCATGGATACTAATAAATATGTTGTTTATGAAAAGTAAAGAACGTACCCATATAAAAAATGTATACTTTCCTCAAAAACTTTTTATATGGGTAAAAGCCTAAATTTAAGTTTGGTATGAGATAACTCTCAAGGAGTTACAGATTAGAAAAATCTGATTTTACACTGCCACATACAACAGATCCAAGCACACGTATACTTTTTTGGATAGGCTTGATTTGTACTGTGCCAGACCCAGTCCTGTGGGTCCCATCTGTTTCTGGAATGAAATTACATAATCTTAAAGTCCTTCTGTGAAAGACTATGACATTACCTGCCAGAAAGTAATGGTAAATAGGATTTATAGGCCACCTCAGTTTAGCCTGCTAAAGAACAGTGCAGATACCAGCAGCTGAGCTGCCATTTTCACAGAGGATAAGCAAAGACGGGTCAGGGAGCGTTCTGTTGTCAGTGAAGAGACTGTACCAATGATTACACTAATTAAACTCATTTTCTGTGCCTAGTTACGGAGGGCATGGAAAACAGTTTCCTTCTCTGCTCTTTCTTTTCTCAAACAAGTATTTACCTTTTCTGGAACCAAGAGTATTTTATGTCATGAAGCTTTTATTTTAGAGTGTGTGTATATATGTAGGTATATATGTATGTATGTATGTATGTATGTATGTATGTATGTATGCATGTATGCATACAAACCTTTCTGTTTCAGAAGAATATTAAAAGTAAAGGTATAAATATTTGCAGGAAGCATCCTGATATATGAGAAGGACTGCATGGAAAATTCAATATATACATCTGCTTCAAGACTGTGGTAAAGAATTTGGGCTTACTTTTCAGAGCTCCTGTGTAGCCCCAGAACTAGCAGGAATTATAAATGTTCAGCATTTTGGGAAGCACCTCCTCTGTTTCCATGATGGAGGGAGGCAGAGGTCATGTTTGGAGGTGGACTCCAATGTTAGGTGAATCAAATTAAAATATTTGTTTTGGTGAAGCCCAATTAAGATGTATCATCTAAATAAGCCCCTACATTTAGCTGCACTAGTCACTATATAGGGTATTTTTCTGTAGGAACATATTAAGATTTTACCGAAGTTGTATTAAGGAAAAAACCTTGCTAAAAGGCTGAAAAGGATATTGTGAGGACCTCCTCAGCCTATGCTTTTTTCCTCAAGATCTCGTATCAATATTCCAGTAATAAGTAAAAAATGAGAATTAATATTCTGTAATTAAGGCAGGTGGGAAAATATACAAACAAAATGAAGACCAAATTCTTCAAAATATAAATCATGTGGAAATTTCTAGCAAATGTACAACGCTAACTTTAAAGCAATGCTACTGATACATGTACAGCAGACATAATTAGGAAATATAAAGCCATGTTTAGTAACAGTGGAATATTGTAAGCGATTTTTAGCAGGCCCATTCTAAATGCAGAGCAAAACACTGTCTACCTAAAGACCAGTGTGGTGGGCTTTAAGTGTGGTAATTTCAAGCCATACTTCCTTGACGAAGCTAACATCCAAAAAAGAACAGTTTGCCGGAAACTATAAAAAGTGAAATAAGTGGAATTCTAAGTCATTTCTATCAATACTAATTATGTGACTGCAACAAGGTTAAATTAGTTGACTCTCTAGTCAATATTCTCAGAGTAGTCTGGGTTTTATGCCTTAATTATTCTGTCTTCTTTAACAGAACAAATTAAAGTTTCAGTGCTGTGCTGTAGGCTTACCCTTTTCCCTCTACTCGTTCAAAGTTTTTTCTAGTTAAATAGTTTTTTCCTAGTAGCAAGATATCTGAGGCACATATAGTTAATCTGATTCAATTTCTACTGGAGCTACAGTTCAAGTCACTCATGCCTAAAGAAATGTATTATAAATTCATTATATTATAAATGAATTATAAAACCAGATATAAGAAAGAAAAATTGAAAAGCAAACTCTGGAGTGTACATTTTAGTTATAGCATATGTTTGTTTCATTGCAGAAAGTTTTATATTTATTATAAATTTTCAAAATGAAAAAAGTTAAAGAAACATCTATATACAGTCCTTTTAAAAGTCAGATAGCCAAACCAATCTGCATAAAAAAGTAATTATATAAATTATAGATAAAATTTTCAAAAATGGATGGTTTCTTGATCTGAGTTCTGTTTCCAGTAAAGCAATTATGAAAAGGTTACAAATTCATTGTACATTTACAAAAAATAGAATGAAACCCAGTAATTTTGACGATTGTGAAAGACAGCCCCTTCCAGAGATGTATAAAAATCACTAGGAAGAAGCTTTCCAGAAGAATAGCCCAGAATCCTATATGTCAATTTTATGAAAATAAAAATTTCAAATCTTTTAGAAGATACTGTGCATTACAGTGATAATTGTCTGAAATTAATTTGCATTGTTCCACTGATATTAATGAAAATTTGCCTCATTTTTTTAGGACAGAAACCATTACCTAGTTCTCCATGTAAATTATTTAGCACCCTATCCACTTGGTCCTGTAGGAGATCAGCCTCGAGCCTAGGTAAAGATTTTCATCAAAGATCAAATCATCTGAAGACTATTTTTAAATACCTTTTTTCAAGGAAATATTTTTCTATCTGATATCTTTACTACAAAAGGTAAAGCTGAATGGTTATGAGCAACTATTAAAGTCTAAAATCTCTGTAGCTTTTGAATAACTCAGTTCCAGAAAAACAGAGTGTTACTTTCTGTAAAACAGACACAATCAAAGAAAACAGACCTAAGAAGAAATATCTTTGAAAAGTAAAAAAAAAAAAAAAAAAATACAAAATCCAATCTAAATATCTAAAAGTCTGCCTTTTCGTCATACGTCTCACAATATTGTTTAGAAGTATCACCACACAACTGTCCAAGGATACCTTCCTTACTTTAGTAATCCATAAAAACCTCCTGATGAAAAGTAGGTGATCTCTATAATAATTAAAAAAGTTACAGAAAACTGTTGAAAATGATAGCAGTAAACAACAATCAGTGGGTGCCAAAAGCACAGACAAAGGAAGAGTTAGGAAGAAAAATAAAACATAGGGTACAAAATTCCCATTTCAGTTTTAAACATAATAGATGAAATATTCACCTTGGCCCCACAGTCATATACTCATTTTTGTGTGGATCTGAGCAGGGACAAACAATGGTAATAAATACAGCTGTTTCTAAGGCTAAATACAGTAGACTGATAACTCTGATTTCCAAAAATTAAATACTAGTTTATAAACTTTCTATTGACTCTTCTTACAGAATGGAAAAGAGATATTCTGAGACATGTGTGTTTTGATGTGTGAGGAAAGAAAAAAGCTGATGATATGATTGCATTACTATGTGATATGCCATTTTGTTTTTGAAAACACTTAAAATTTGCTTGAGTTTCTTGATATTTTGCCTTCAGGAGATGGAACTGAGGGGAGAAAATGGCTGTAATCCTGATATATAGCACATTCCCTTCACTATTTTCTTGGGCCTTGTAAGAAGAAAGTTTTTCACAAACTTTCTGCAGTGGTTATAAATGCAATGTGAATTTTCATGAGGAAAAAAATAAACGATGCTCACTGTGAAGAATAATTTTAATTTTTACATTGACAATACCCCATTAGCTTAGAAGACAAAACTACAAACAAGTCATACTACACTTTTATTGTCAGGATATGAAGCAGAGCAGGGAAATATTAAATTTTCAAACTGCATTCACTTTCAAATCAAGATTTGGTAGAAAATGCTTTTTTAAATAGTGGTTATATTTAACTGTCAAAACACTGCTTATGTGCTGTCTGGAAAAATTATCATTCATATTCATTTGTCAGTACTTGTCCCACTCTTCACAGTCAGGCAAAGAAAGGTTGTTATAATTCAAGTCAAAGTTGTTTTTTGTCAATGATATTTATTGCTCCTAAATACCAATATGTAGACAAACCTTTCCTGATTCTTAATGCTACTTGCATGCTTTGCAATGCTGTATTTCAGGCTAACCCTTTATAATTTCTGTGTGAAGAGTTATATTTGGGAGGGGAATGGGATCTTCTGTTATGAAGGAGACAGTATATGTCTTTTGATCTTTCAGTTTAGTGATACATATTATTTTTCTGACATGCTACAACATCAAAGAAAGCTATTCTACAAAAATCTGACCATCATATTTCAGATAACTTGCTTTGCATAATGTATCTCCATTAGTGTTTCCATACAAGTTGTCAGTATGACAGTTAAATGTCTTCACGCACTTCTATCACTTCATGTAATAAAATGTCAAACTTCCTATGTACACTGAAGACAAAAATGTACAATATGTAACGTAAAATCAAGACGTGCACAACCAGAGCATGACAATATTCTATAAACAGGGGTAGATGGTATCATACTGAAATCTAGAAATTACAGTCTCTTAGGTATAATGGTTTCATTAAAATGTTCAAACAGTGTCTCCAAAGCTAATTTTCTTTCCAAAGTACCCATGCATAGAAAGTACAGCAATAAGACATCCCTCTGCTATGCCTTTCTGAATAGCAGATTAACTGCAGAACTAGAATGATGTCAATTTGTTTCAAAATATTGCAGCAAAGCTTTTGAATGGATGAGCAATTACTAACAGAGGGTGCAATTATAACGGAGTCACAGGGAATGCTTTAATATGGTTCTTCTCCTATGTACAAGGAATTACAAGAAAATGTAATGAAAGAGGAATAATGAGACAGCTGGGATTGACAGCACCTTGGCAGCTGTCACTAAGAAAGTAAGTGCATTTGTTCAGTGGAGTCCATTCTTCAAGACATCTCCTAAAGAAGGATGAGGAAAATTAGCATCTTGTCAGAGGGTAGCTGAAAGCATAATCAACAGTGGCTGCAGAATATTTACTTGAATCAAAACAAAAATTAATTTTTATACTAATTAACACTTAAAAGACAGTCATTTGGGCAGTTTCAACTAGAAAATCTTTGCATTTTTTCTCTTCTTATCCCAGATCCCCAACTTGGTTTTGTTAGCTCTTTGGAGATGATATAAAAATCTACTCACTTGTGACCTCTCTTGCCCACAAGCTCACTCAACAATTCACTTTTTTGTTTCTGAATGAAATTTTTACAAAGTGCTTTTTGCCATTTGTCACATTAAGGTGGCTTAATACTATTTCTGCACTTAAATAGGTCCTGCCTGGAGCCAGCTGGTCTGCCTAGACAGGTTTGGGAGGAACAAAAATTAAGTTTCAGAAGCAATGGGCCAAATTCTCCTTTCAATTATCCGTTGTAACCTCATTACATGCAAAATCAATGATACAATGTGCTCCCATGTTTGCTAGTAGAATCAAGGTAATTGTCTTTTATGGTATTCAAATGCTACAAATATGGCAAATGTTTTTATTAAAGATAAACAACTGCAACAAAACCCCCAAACAGAAAAAAGCTCTATCTAGACTACTGCCAAAGTTTATATTTTGAACCATGTTGTTCTTAAGTTAACAAAAGCAACATGAAACAAAACTGAAAACAAAAGATACTGTGTCCGGTTCTGGGATCCTCAGTACAAGAAAGACATGGGCATAATGGAGAAAGTCCAACGAAGGGCTACTAAGATGTTTAAAGGACTGGAGCATCTCTCCTATAAGGAATGGCTGAGAGAGCTGGGATTGTTTAGCCAGGAGAAGAGAAGGCTCAGGGGGGATCATGTTAATGTGTATAAATATCTGAAGGGAGAGCGCAAAGAGGACAGAGCCAGGCTCTTTTCACTGGTGCAGGACCAGAGGCAATGGGCACATACTGAAACACGGGAGGTTCCCTCTGAACATCAGGAAAAACTTCTTGCTGTGAGGGTGACTGAGCACTGTCACAGGTTGCCCAGGGAGGTTGTGGTGTCTCCATCCTTGGAGATATTCAAAAGCTGTCTGGGCATGGTCCTGGGCAACTGGCTCTAGATGTCCCTGCTTGAGCTGGGGGGTTGGACCGGATGACCCCCAGAGGTCCCTTCCAACCTCAACCATTCTGTGATTTTGTGGTTCTCTGAAATATTCGTATACTTGGTACAACTCTGGAAAAAAAGTATAAACAAAAGATATCCAACAGCACAAGCTGTTTCTTCAACACACTACTTCTACACCTACTAAGTAATAGATTCTCTCTGGAGAGTCCCTGTTTAAATAAGTCACCCAAGAGAAGGAAGGTATCAGCACACCTAATCCAATAGTATACTTTAGACTTGAGGGGTTTTGTTGTAGGTTTGTGTTTTTTTAACAGGCTTACAATGATTTACAATTTCAACTTTATAAACATGAAAAAATCCATCAAAAATGTATTCCATCTTTATTTATGAAAGAGAAAAACTTTTTTTTTTTTATGAAGGTACAGATGATTGAATTGGAATTCTTGAACAGTCTCACTGTTCATAAAAGTGCTAATCCCAGTCCACTCAGGTACCTGTGTGAACTACAATCATCAGGTTTCAGAGCTCCAACACAGTATTCAGCTGTTCATTGTCTTGGAAGCAAAGTCAGGTAGACCTTTATCATCCAAACACTGGGTATCACAGTTAAGATTTATTTGGGTGAAAGTTACAGCATCAGGTGCAAGGTACTATTGGCATATATATACACTACAGAAATTGCCCTTTTTATTACCATCTGGAAGTATGCCTTTTGATTTTTTCACATATATAAGTTTCTTGGTTCCTTACTACTAGTCGGTATCGTTGCTGGTACTATGTGCACGGGTAAGAAATATTATTTTACCATTACATCTATAGTTATTAATACAAGGAGTAATGATAATAATAGAGCATCTAGGAGCACAAGAGAGACAGACCATGACTCCATTCTGCTCTGTACTCTAGAATCACAGGACTAAAATATAGTGACTCCCATAAAAAGCTTCCTTTCTGTACTTTCATGTTGTAAGCATACCTGATTTTTACTTTGTAGAATAAGAAAAATATTCTTAAAACATGCATAACCATGGTGGAAATCTAGAGGCAGAATTAAAGCACCAGGGTATTTTCTTCCATATCTCATCAGTAACCACTTAAATTTCCCCATTGTTATCCTACATACATCCCAGAGCAATCCAAACAGGAAATTAGGTCTTCTGGCTTTCTCCACCATTTTTCAAAAGAATCTGTGCATGAGAAGATAGCCTACTTCCTAGACTATATTAACACATGATAATTACATTTTCAAAGCAAAAAGGAGCACATGTCCTTTGTAGTCTTTGATGGTAACTTTAAATTGCACTCATTGCTTTATAGCAAGTATCTCACTCTAGGAAAAAATAAAGTTATAATACTGAATAATTGTTCACTGCTTTCCAACTTCAAAGTGCTTTGTAAATATGACCTAATTCATCACAGTTTTCAGTACTCAGGGGAATTAGGTACACAACAGCGGAGAGAGGAAAAGCAAGTCAGACAGGGCTAATGGTCAAATTCCATAATTGTTGCCCAGACGTGTCCTTGCTCAGTATTTTCCTTAAATAAAAACTGAATTTAAGAAAGGAGATAAAATTTTTCAAAATCAAAAACTGTAACTAAAAGTGCAGCTCTCATGGATTCAGCATTTGGAGTTTGGCAATAGTGCTTTCAGAAGTCTCCAGAACTCCACACAAAACCTGAGGATAAGGACATTATGCCAGGCCCTCAGAATCTGCATGTAGCAGATATAAATTCCTTCCTCCACACCATAAAGCAAGTAAGCTCCTACAGACTTCTACTAGCAGTTTTGGCTTGCTTTTATCTTCCTGTAAGAAGATTTGGCTAGTCGGCTCACATTATATATGGGCCCTTTAACAACCCATTCAGCTTTTGCCCAAAAAGCTTCCTATCCTGCAAGCACAGAACACTTCTTTGCAATCACTGCAGTGTGCAAACACAAGACTACAGTGGATCCATGGCTTTGAAGCTATGCACATCCATCTAAAGGGAACAGTATTATTCCAGAGGATTTAACCATGCAACAGAGGAAGCGTCATTACCATGATTTGTCCATCTCTATCTATAACTTTATATGATCAGTGAAAACATGAAAGAAAATAAGAAATGTTTCAATAGATTAATTCTGAAGTCAGAATATTTCTTAGTCTCTTTTTCCAAACCTTAGTCGATGCACAATAACTAATGCACAGTTTTAAGCCATTTTAATAGTGGAAGGATCCATTCAATTGATATGAATATATATATTATTTATTTATATTTACACAGATAAATTTTAATATATATCTATAGATATACACTATACAAATATTTACATATTGTATGAAAAATATTGGATCACCATGAAATAAAAACAGTAGGCAAAGCAGACTTGCTGATATTGAAGATCATTTATACACATACATGACTGCTCAGATAAAATGTCTGTTTGTCATTAGACAGTTATGTAACTAGTTGTTTGGAGAACACTAGCTAGGCTTCCAGAACTTTTTTTTTTTAAAAACATTACCTTAAAAAATAAAATAAACTCTGCATGGTTTACATTCAAAACAGCCAAAAGACAGCTGATCTGAAGACAGGGTCTTGTTTATCTGCTTTTGATAGTTTTTCCAGTATTCTTGTTAGATATGGCTACCACTGAAATAAGGAAGAAGGGAGGGAGAGAAAGCAAGAAAGCAAGAAAGCAAGAGAAAGCAAGAGAAAGCAAGCAAGCAAGCAAGAAAGAAAGAAAAAAAGAAAGAAAGAAAGAAAAAGAAAATGAGCCTATTTGTCTCTTTCTTATTCTAAATGCTTGGTTTCCTCGTAACAGCTGTAGATAATATGGGATCACCTAACTCAGAGGAATTATCCCTCAGTTTGCCAGGAGTAGCTAAGCCAATAAGCAGCTGAAAATATGGAGGAAAATGAATGGAAGAAAATGCATCCAGCTTTGTACAGGAATTATCTAAACTAAACCACCTCTAGTGCAGATGTTCTCACCTCTTAAAATTGGATTAATGACTATGACCTTAACCAAAGCCATTGTGTCTTATTCTAATCTAGCAGGAAAGCATGTATTAGTACTGTAAAACACTTTTTCATGAGTGTTTGGCCACTAGACTACTGGAATTTTATGCATATAAGACCACACATGCTGGGAATTTTCACCAATGCTTGTACAAAGCTTGTACAAAGCTTGAGAATTTCGGTGAACATGTTCATTGGCCTAGAAGATGAAACTATGTTTTCATTTACCGAAAATATGTGTGGGGTGGAAGATAATCCAATGCAGTGGTGCTGGAAGATGTCTGCTACCAAAGTGCTTTTCCTTTCAGGAACTAGATAAAACAGTGGTATTGGGCATATAATAATTTAATCTCTTTGTTAGTTCCAATAATGCCATATTTTACTCTGCTTGTAGCTCATTTTATTTGTTTAATGAGCCCAGATGTAAGTAGATCAATAGAACATACTGTGTAACTAAATCAGTAGTAGTTAAAAGGTCAAAGTTTGGATCTGGTTAGGAAGAATAAAAAAAAAGACTCTTAAAAATGACCATATGACACTAGATATATCTACTGTATGCATCTGACTATCCTGCCAGCTTCCCTGAAGCAGAGAAGCCCCAAAAATCACCTGGATCATCCCATTAAACAGGCCATATTGTGCAGGGAAAGAAGCAGGTCTATAAAAGCTGCAGGATAACATCACTGCTATGCAGTTTCAACTTATCATCCAGAAATTACATGAAACAAATGACTGTTCTGTTAATTTAGATTAATTGCAAGCATACAACTTTTGGTAACATGGATTCAACAGGAGAAATCCTCAGCCAGCAGTTATTTGGCGAACATGCCCTGGAAGTGTGACCACCAGCTGGAATGAGATCAAGTCCCCCCTCCTCCCTGCCCCGCAAGCGTTCCCCAGATACAATCTTCTTCCCCCGGGTCTGCCCCAGCTAGTGGGAGGGAGGAACACCATGAGGGCTTGGTGGTGTCTCGCTCTGCCTGGCTGTATGAATTGCTCACCACCTGGCTCTGGCAAGGGTGGGAAAGAGCCACTGCCACCGCAATACACAGATATATGAGATGGAGCCTTAGTGCCAGGGATGTGTGAGAGAGGAGTCACCCCTAAGTTCTTGCCGTGCATGAGACTGAGGAGCACATTGTCCCAAAATACCCTTTCCACAGGCAGTAACTTTCTTGAACGAAATCACTCATTAATTAGCAGCCACCTCTTTATTAGTAATAGAGTTAGAAAATGAGATAGAAAAACTCAGAATTTTATTCTATCAAGCTGTAACATTAAACAAAAAAAAAAAACTTTTCACATAATTGAGTCCTGCTATTAGTTGGTAGTGGTTTGGGTTTGGTTGGAGGGAATGCGTGCTTGGTTTTGATTTCATGTGCAGATTTATCTCAGTTGTAATGTTGTCATGATGTTTTTTACAGAGGAAATCAATTGAAACAGTTTACTTATTTGGTTTCCTTGTTCCTGCAGAAATGGAAACCTGAGCATGCTGGCGCTGCACTAATATGTGTAAACCATAAAATTACACCGGCTGAGGACAACAGCCCAAACTGAAACAGACAACAGGCTACTTTCATTATTCCCCCTAAGTGAAACTAGAACACTGTAGAGACAGAAAACTGAATCAGGATATTAGTCTTCCCTATTCCTATTCCTACAGAATTCCTCCAAAAGATGAACTAGTTACCAAAAGCTATGCCAAAGTACAGAATTTGGTACTAAAGTGAGTCCAGCTTTGGAACACTTTGTTAGATCAAAAATATCACAAATTCATGATGTAAACCATTGATTATGTGCAAATGCCAGCTGCTAGTTCAAATGTGTTCAAAGGGGTTTTCTGACAAATTAGCTTTACACTGGCAAGCTTGAGGACTGCTCAAATATTGTCTGTCCACTGCTGCCCATATAAAACCAGCATAAAATCGTGAGGCCAACATAAGCGCTGTATACGTGCTCCGGTTAATTTGCCAGAAATGCAATTGTGTGTCCATTCCTCATCCAGATGAAATTAGCACTCCTGGGTCACCCAGTAGCACACAGATCAGGTATTAACAATTGTGGAATGAAGGCCTAATTACATTCACTGTAAAATGGGTATATTAATAGTTCTTACCACAGCCAGAGTATAGAGAGGATTATATCAAATCCCTGTAAATCCCAGTGGCCCTTTATCTCATTCTATTGTGGAAAATTCAGCAAAGTAGTAATATTTCAGAACTTAATTTTTTCTACTTTGAAATTGTCTTGACAGGAATATATATCAATATTATTATTCACACTACATAAGCAAAAGATAACAGTAGAAACTAGACTACAGAATCCTAAATAATGTACCTCATTCTGACATCTTCATTATCCAAACTTATTCAAAACATCAAACATTGTTCAAAACATCAAACTTTGTTCAAAACATCCTCTTATCCAAATGACTTATTAGAAAGGGATTCTTGGTCAAATTCTCATTGGGAAGCTCACCTCAGTAGGAACACAAAACGATCTACTAGATATTCCCTGAAACATCTGAAACTTTGCTTAACTCCATCCACGATCTGATTGGAAAATTGTAAATAAATTATTACTGTAAGTGAAAATGGTACACATTTCTATAGTCGATATTGGAAATTACTGGCAAGGAAAAATGCAGACTTTCTTTCCATATTTGGAAGATAAATAAATTGACAATAACAGTTATCCTTTTTTGGCTAAGTCATCTTTGCAGGAGGATGAGCCACTTGACCCAACTTTGGAAGCTGAAGTCTACTGACTTGGTGCAACTGCCATTTTCCCATTTCCTTTTCATCCCATTACATGAAACTACCTGGTTTCTATCATATTAGCTAGACTCCATATTCTTGTAAATGCAACAAGGCAGAATCTTGACAAGAATTGCCTTCCCTTTCTGCATCATAGTAAGAACTGCAACATCAAAGCTCCACCCCTCATTTCAAGTGTAGAGCTACTTGAAGTCAAGCCTCCATTTGTCTCCAAGGTAACAAAAAGAAACCCAACTCCAGCGTGTTTCTGGATTTACAAGTAAAAATTAACCAAATGCTAGATATATATGCCTTGCTTTCACTGAATATTTGTCAGAAGTTAATGATTGTACCAAATAGAATGAACAAACTGAAATATATTTCAAATAAAGAGAACATTTTGGAATAAATAATATCAACAAAAGATTGCAAATCCCAGGATACATTTACATCCACGGCCCTACCTCTGTAGAGACAGTACATAATTTAAGGAACCAACTTAGGATTTACATTGTCTTATTTTACAGCAGCCATTTTGGATAAATGAGAGTTCTGCTTTAACAGCTTGTGTGTAACAAAAAATATGTTGGACACACTGGTTAACAGTATTTCAAAATACCTTACTATGCATTGTTCAGGGTTAAAGCTGGGAAACGTACATCACTGCTAGTGATTGTTCCATATTTACAAGCCTTTTCAAGAATAGAGCATATTACAACTTATAGACAAGTGTATGATTTCAACTTGGAGGGAAGCAATAAGCTAATCAGAGCCAGAATAGAAGCAGGAACCTTTTTGCAACCCTTGGGACAGAAGCATTTTCCATGGAACTGACAACTGCAAGTTTCAGCCCAGGCAAATTGCAGTGTACCCCCAGACAGAACTCAGGGGAATAAATATGATTACTAATTTTGCTTTGCCATCTTGCCATAATTCTGATCTCCATCTTTAAACTTTCCCATCCAGTGCTACCGACCATTTTCCTTAACAGATTTCATTTCAGCTTACCTCAGGTACTGACAACTCATACTCAACATGGTAAATTTCCAAGTTAGCATACTTCTGATATTACCTTTACTTTGGAAACAACTCTCTTTGGTAGATCATTGGGTCACACACTCAAAATCCAGTTCAGTGTCTTCTCCCACCCAGATTCAAGCAATCAAATTTTTTTTTTCCAATAGAAAACACAAAGAAATGCAAACCTCCAAGTTGCTTTCGATACTCCCCAAACTTACAGTGTAATCACCAGAGTGATTACTTCTGTCCTTGAACTTTTGCTTCTTTCTTTCACTGTATTTTTTGTCAGAACTACTTCAGCCATGTAAGTGGAAAACAAGTAACTAAACCCATTTTCAATCAAAGCTCAACCTCATTTGTGATTTGGATGACTCCAGGCAAGCAACTTATTCACGTATATAATCCATGTGCCTGTTTGTGTGTGAAGACTGCACTATACAAATCCACTCGTGTTTAAAGACACCTAAAGAGAAAAATGGTCTAAACAGGCACAGACCAGATAAATAAGAGATATAGATGCCAAGACACAGTAAGTAGAATGGGTTTCTGAAGGTATATATGAACAAAAATTCCAATTATTCAACTACAACGCTCCCTCATTTAACTATTCTTCTCTCAAATCTTCCTGATCTTCAACAATTATTTCCTTTCCCTTCCTGAGAATGAAGAGGGCTCTTAAAGACCTAAGTCTCAAGAACATATCCAAAAATGATTGTCTTGACTTTTGACAGAAACCTTTGTTCAAAGAAAGCACCCTGAAAATTGCCACTGGAGAACTCTGCTTGAAAACTTCAGCTGCATCCAGAAGAAATTACTTCCTTCAGATTCCTGCCGCATCCTAAGTAAAGCCTAGGTAAGAAAAGAATACAACAAACAAACTTAACCAAAAAGCTCCAACCCAGAAAAAGCTTGTCTGCTAGGATTGCTTAGCCAAACAAGCATTTCTAGTAAATCTTTTGGTGCTGTTTCATCTCTCCTTCCAGCCCAAAAGATAATGAGCTGTCTCAATACCTACAAAATATTTTGTTAAAAAACTGTTTTACATACATAGAGAGATAGAACTTTATGGTGGTCCCTAGACTGGAAAATGAAAAAAAAATGATGTCTTTGGATGGAGTAGAGGAGGCTTTTAGAGGTAGACGCAGGAGATTGAAGACATTATAAACATGTAGAATGGGGGGTGGCTTGACAGATAAAATGAAGATTTAAGTGGCCCTCTTAGTCGCTTTGGGCAGTCAGATAAGTTGGAAAGAACAGGTTATATTGTGGTCAATGAAGAATTCCTGGATGTTAACTTGAGGAAAGCAAGAAATGACAAATTAGTGGCATAATAAGCTATTTCTCTGTGCTAAATGGAAAAGGATCTGGGATTGATCCTTGACCTTGAAGCCAAGTGGCTCACATGGAATCTGCCTAAATCTACACCCTTCTCAAGAGGAAATGTGCTGGAAGAAGCCAGATGTAGTAGTCCTAAACAGACCCAGGAACTGAGCTAACCCTAAACTGTGCAATTTTGGACCATCACAGCTGCAGTGCCCTTGCCCTTTTTAATTTATGCATATATTCAGCAGCATAAATATTTCCACAAAGTGCAAAGTAGGATCACAATAAGAAGGGATTAAGCCATGTTGAAGCAGTATATGTTAAACACTTAAGTGTGTAGGAAAAGGTGTATTCTTACTAGTAAGACATGCGATTTTGTTGTGTGAGGTGAAAAATCTGAACAGGTCTTTATTAGCCTGTTTGGAAGCCCCACCCCAGCTTGACTTCAGACTAATCTAAAAGGATACTGTATATGACTGCATGACTTTATTCCTTCCTAATTCACCAAGGGCTAAGCTGTTTCTGTAGACTTTTTGGTTCTTGCAAACTAAAGCCAAAGTAGAATGAAAATGAGAAATTCCAAGTATCATCATGCTTGGGGAGCCTGCTGACTCCCTGGGGGCCCAGTGGGCACTGGACTGTGGTATCACAAAATTTACTTTCAGTCAAAATCCAGGGTGAGAAGCAGAGAAGCTCAACACAGTCCACCCAGGATCCTGAAATGACAAAGAGGGACCAACACCCCTAGAAGCACAGTCCTTTCCCAATTCATTCACAGAAATCAAGGTTTTTTTCAGAAGTTTATATATATATATATATATATAAAAGACGCAGACAAAGGGGAAAAATAAATAACATTTTTTTAAAATATTTTACAAATAATGTTCCCCTTCTGTCTCATTTACTGCAACATTTTCTCCCCATCCCATCTTTAGCTGAACAGCAGGTGGAACAAAAAAGGAGGGAAATGTTGGCCTACTGATCAAGAAAATCGCTCTCTGTTGGCACAGGTGTCTCACGTTTATTGCTTTTTTTCCTGTGCTAGGCAGTAAAAAACAGTGATTTTACAGCTGGGGATTTCAAATATAATTTTGTTTACTTATACTTCCTGAGGTGACTTATCTTTCTTCTTTCTATTCAGAATGGATTGTATCTCTGTATCTTCCCCAGCTGATATATATAGCTTCACAGGTATTTCCCACTCCCAGGCAAAGGCTGTTTAAATGTATTTTGCAAGTCTATTTAATATACAGCTTCAGCTGTGGAGAAAAAATATATGACAGAACTTGATTAGATTAATTTTTCAAAGAGTTCTAGGTGAAACCACTGACTTTCTAACTTATAAAACAGTATCTCTAACAGAAAATAAGAATTTCTGTGGCATTATGGAAGTGATGAGCACAGCTTTAAAGGAAAGTCTGAGTTAAACTTTGCAGCTTGGAAGGGGAATTGAAGCATTGTAGTCACAGCACCTTTCCAGAAATTAGAGAATTTAATCTTTCAGTATAGAATAATTTTTCTGTCAAGTTAAAAGCAAATCTTCTATTTAACTGACTGATTACACTGATTTTAAAAGTGCCATTCCAAATATTAGCAGCGTATATTTAAAATGTTCAGTTCAGACAGTTGCCCTGTGAGAAATTCAGCAGAAACTTGTTCCCTCATAAGCACTGGGTGATTTTCTTTGAAATAAGTATAGGGTTAATTATGTAAATATACTTGTGTAAAAATGATAAGTGACCCAAGCTAAGCTTGAGGCCTTTATAATATACATATTGCTGCTTTTATGCTGTAAACATTAAGATATTTTTGGCTGGCAATAATATACCATATTGTCCATTCTATATGAACTTTCAATCTACAGTTTTTCTTAAAAATAGCATTTGGAGTGTGTCGGCACAAAGAGTAATGTCACTCATCTTTATACTGTACAGCCCAAGTATCAATCATGCTTGCTCTACACAACAAGCGGTGCAGATGAACACTGCTTCCAGTACGCAAACTAACTCTACCCAGCACTGCAGTATCCACAAGATGCTTATACATCTCAAATGGGACATAAGGACATCTAAGCAAATACCTATATTTCAGCATATGGATTTTCTTGCAGGAGAACTTTCATTAGACCAGATTGTTCATGGGTCAATTAATATCAATATATGATATTAATAGCAGCTTAATTTCATACAGAATTATAATATATTGATATTCATTTTACAACCAGTTTAGTATTCAGTATATCCTTAGTATTGTGGCCTGCTGTCCTAATTTAAGAAAGCACCTAGAGTGACCCGCTTCAAACTTCCCTGTAAGGCCATATTTTTCAGTATAAAAGTGCAAGAGTTTTACATTGATTTTCCAGTGGAGATAAGCTCAGTTCAGTCACATATTATATAAATTGCTCACAAATACTCACCTGAGGTTATGACTTGTCAGGGGTGAGGCAGCGGGTAGAGGGAGGTGCAGTAGGAAGGAGATAACAGGGGGCTGCTGTTTGGTAAGGGGGAGGTAAGTCCAGGCAGGGGAAGGGAGTTGTCCACACTTCCATAAATTCAAGATATTCAGCAAAAGGCACCCTCTGCTACCCAAGCAGCCTTTCTCCTATGGAGACAAAACACAAAGCTCCTCCATAACACCTGCACCATCTCCCATGTCTCCTACTCCTTGCTGAGGTCTTGCCCAAAATCTATCTTCTAACAATCTGACCTCCAAAGTTAGAAAAAGGTTTATACAAGGCAACTTGTTTCTTTGGCCTGGACTATGACATGCTTCAAGTGACCTGAGCTTGAAGCAGAGCATGGAGTGTGTATAGTGTAGCACATTGCTCCACCTGAAACTTGAAACACATTTTCAGTGCTGTTAACCCAAGTGGAGAAGTGGGCTTTAAAGAGATCAGGATCAGGCAGAGTAGGCAGCTTTGCTTTTAAATGTGAGAAAACCTGAACAAATATGTGGACGTGAAAGGAATTCTATGCAGGAACAATTTTAGAGTGTGTAATAGACTTACATTTCATGACTTCTGATTGTCATTAGTTATGTACACCCTTTGTATTTAAAAGTAATGTTTTATAGGAAAAAGATTTCTAAACAAAAAGGTCATTATTTCACAATCAGATGGATGAGATAGTTTAAATTTGTGAAATATTTAGTGCACCTAATTTTTCCCTGTCTTCAATACTACAAAGGCATAAAGCTCAGGGTTTTTTTAAAACAATGAATGCTCATTTCCAACTGTTGTAAATCAGTCTACTCAAATTTGACACAGAAGTCATTTAAGTTGTCAAGTAAATAAATTTTTAATAAAAAAATTGTTACATGTGTTTTTGATATTCTGTTACAAAAACTGAAGCCTCAGTTTATATTTAATTGCAATTTAAAGTCTAAAGCTTAGCAGTACTCAAAAGAGAATTACTGGTTTGATAAAAAAACATCAGCTCATAAGCCTGCCTTAATCAAAACCCAAAATCTGGCAACAAAATATCATTGTGAAGTGTTTGCTTTATATACTTACTGCTGGGAAAAGGTTTGCAATGTTAATATTTCAAAATGAATAATTCTGTAGAGTTTCTCAGTGATTAATAAGCTTGCCATTTTTAATTTAAAACATGAAGCACATATTTGTATTCCTAATAATAAGTAGATAGAAGACTGTAAGCAGTTCAAGAAAATAAATTATATTATTTTTTAATGTCATGTTTTCTGACATCAGGAACATCACAGTCAAGAATGACAATGCAGAATCTGACACGTTATATAGGAAAAACAAAATAAATGCTTCTGGTTTGACCATCAGTTATCCTAGTGTATTCACAGAGCGCCTTTCAATTTTTAGTTTTATCTTGCTGCCTTATCTCCCTTTAGCAATTTTGGTGCCTGATAACTGTTTACATCCCTTAGCAGGGGCTATTGTGACAATTTCTATTACCAGAAATTATTATTATTCCTCTGGCCAAAAGCCATCTGTTTATCTACCTAGGGTTTCATTCTATTTCTGTGCCCACTACAACCCCACAGCTCGGTGCTAGCAGTGCAAGTGCCACACAGCGTGGGGAAGGCAGAAGCACAAGGTCTGTTTCCAGATGCTTCTGTCTCTGCTGCTCTGGCAGAAGGAGCTAGCAGGGCTCGCCTGCCAAACATGGCAAAACTCTGCTCCTAGCTCAAGCAAAATCTTGGCTTTCCTGAAACCCATGGCACCATGCCCATCCTCTTCAGTAGAGCCGGGCTTCTGGCTCTGCGGTGGTGATGGGGAAGGACACGACTGCCTGATAAAGCAAGGACAGCACCAAGCAAAGGAAGCAGAGATGCCATGCACGTGGGTGAGAAGACGCTGTGAAGCAAGTCAGGTAGTGACAGGTCTTAGGTCTTTGGACTCACTTGAAGCGGTATATAAAGATGGATGATATTCACAACATTACTGGAATTATTTATTGACCAGACTAGGCAAAACAACATGCTCACCATTCTATTCTTCTTTATTATCTTACACAATTTATTCTTATGCCTAACCTGAGCTCTGTAACATTTCGTCACTGTGCTCTTTGTCCCTCTTTACCCCAGCATCTTTCTTACTACATGTCATCCTCATTCATCATCTCATAATTAAAATTTAGATGGTAAGATCTCTTGGAACAAGGCTGTATCTCACTGAAGCTCCTGAACAGAGCCTGCAGCACACCCTTCTTTGCATGCAAAATAATGAAATCAATACAAGTTTATTTTCATTGTTTTCTTCCTATAGCAAGAGATGACAGAATTAGGTTCCCCAGAATCTAATACTCTCAAGTTATCACTTGATTTTGTTATCCTTGGACCCTCTACATTATGCAGTATTCCCTTCATTTTTAGATTGCAGATCTTTAAGAGAGCAGCTGAGGCAAACAGTTTCAACTATCTTTTCCCCAAAATGCACTTTCCATCCTTCATCATCACTTCAGAAACTAGAATACCATCATCACCTCTTCCTTTGAGAGAGACTATGGAGCTGCTTGCCACCTGCCACCTCGCTCACACCCCCTGCTAGTGACCTGTCTTAATACCAGCCCTCAACAGTTTGATTTTTGTTCTTTTTAGTTTTATGTGGTATGTCTCTCAACACACCAAAAGCTTTAAAACACCAAACTCCTAATTTTGTCGATTCTCCTTCCTTTTGATGATGTGATCTGGATTCACAGCCTCACAAAATGTATGGTGGAAAGGGATATGAAAGTCATCTGGCCAACAGACCTGTCCAAAGGCAAGAGTAACTGTACCTACACCAATTCTTGCCTGATCTCCAGTGGCCATGGAGAACTGGATATTCCTTTTTTGCTGTAGCAACCTTTCACTTACTTGAAGACTGAACAGTGTGCTTGTTAGCTTACCAGCACTAACTCAGCTGATGTCCTGTGATTATTTTGCTACCAGGCTTGACATTTCTGGGCATTTTGATGTCCTTTCCTTTGTTTGTTTTAAATGTAATTTGTTCTGCATCATTGCATCATATGTTTGATACTTCAGTGCAGAGTCCGTAGGGCGGATGTCAGCAACCCGACTAGAACAGTTTGCTGAACTTCAGGTTTATTTCTCAAACCCAGGATTATGTTTATTGCCGGTCATCTTATTGATATAATCTTAAATGCATTTGCCGGTGGAGCCAGGTTCCTATTTGGACCTCCCAGAGGGCCAAGAGCTGCACCCTTCCCAAGCTGCCTTCCTCAGGAAGCAAAGCTCTCAGCTCCTGGCCCCAAGGCTGCAGCGTGGCATCCCATCCAAAATCTGCCCCTCTTCCATATTATAGGTGGTGACTTCTTCCCAAGCAGACTTTTACTTATTCCCACCACTGCAACTGCCCTGGGACTTTAAAAATAAAGAGAAACAGAAGCTTTTAAGCTGCAGTGGGGAGTGGTAAACTTGGTATGTATAGTGATAACATTTTAACACGTATTAATTCACACACAGATATTCTGCAACCCACAAAAAATAACAACACTTGAAAATAAATTCATAGAAAACTAGCAACCTTTGATGTTTTCCATACCCTTAGATGACTACCCTAGCATTAAAGGCCAGGGGAAGGCCTGACAACTATCAGGGTGGAGAGCAAAGGCTGCAGAAGATGACATTTACAGGGAAATGAAATGTTATGGAGTAGCCCAGGCAAAGATGCTACAGGCAGAAGGAGTTTTGGTAAAGTTTCCCTCTTATTCCTTCAGTATTACTCCCTAAACTACTGCTGAATTGCAAGGATGGCAGGAGATTTACAGATAACCTTGGTCATGCGAGCTTGTCACTATGTCTAATAAATTCTCCCTCTCCTACTAATTTGGTATATTAACAAATATAAATTTGATTCTAGTTCTCCGTAATTTCACAAGTGAACACAAACTAAAATAACATTATTTAAATTAATAAAAAGAATCTGTATTCTGAGAATTCTGTAATAATCTCTGTCAACTATTGTTGCTTAAAGTTGCTGATTTTGTGTGAAACTATTTAGAAATGGAAGATAGTTCAAATGGAAAAGCAAGAAACTTTATTTTCAAAATCTCAAAATTATAAATTTCATATATCATATTTTTCTGTAAAGTTCAACCACAAGTCTATGGCTTATCTTCCCTGTCTTATTCCCTCCTTTGTGTTCCTTTGCCAGGCTTTCCAGGCAGAAGCAGTAAACATCTTCCCTATCACAGTATCAGCTGCAATGTTACTTTTACAGGCGAGACCTTCTTTAAAGCTCTGGTGGTTGATATGCATCAATGTTATAATTTACTCCAAGAAATTATTGGATAGATTGTGAAATAAATTATAGATGAAACTGTTTTTTTCACTCATAAAAACTTCAAGACTTTAATTAATCTCTCCACTGCAAATGGTATGATAAATCAAAATCAGAGATTTTCATGAATCCAAATAAAAGAAAAAATTAATCAAGTTAAGCAAAATACTTTAATAATTTATCCTAACTTAGATATTCTGGACTTTTTTCCTTTAATTTTAGACTTCTGACATGATTTTTTTTTTTAACTTTGAAACTGTTAGCATGCAAAGTATCAATATTTCATTTTAAAATCTTCTGATCATTAGAGCCATGCTAAATATCAGTTGCCATTCATACCAAAAGTATTGAAACTAGCATATTTTCTGAACTTTCCACTTCCCTACAAATGTTTTAAATATAAGAACAAAACAAAAGTAAAACCCAAAAAAAATATGTTTCACTGAAAAATTTCTGTCCATCTATAGTAAAAAAAAAAAAAGTTCCATAATTAAATTATTTCCTCTGAGAACACAACAGGTAAAATGAGAGGGGAGAGGGCAGAAGACAGTGAGAAAAGAAAAAGAAATCAGGATCTGGGGGCTTTTGGGAAGAGGTAGCACCTGACATGCTTCAAAAAACCGTATTCTGCTCCTATTGTGTCAGGTTAGCACTAAATACCAATGGTCAATTTTTTTTTACTGTCTGGGAATCTTTCCCATGTCATGCTGATGTATTTATGTTCTACACAAATTAACGTGTGACTGCTAGACTAGACGGCTAATGGAATACATGTTTGATAATGTGAAAGCTCAAAAACACTTAAGAGTGTTAAATGAGGTACCATCACCTTCCCTGCCAAAAAGGCTGCTAGTGGCATGGCAGAGGCAACATACTTTCAAAACGAGTGGACTGCGAAACAACAATGTCTCACTCTAGGAGGACAAGAAGATTCCCAGAAAAGAGGCTGCCTCGTTCACTCATATCCTCCACATCTCACAGAAGTGCTGCCAGACAGTTACCTTGTGCAGAGGACTACATGGGAAGAGTGTAATACATCACTCACAGCTCCAGTGTCCTTATAAACCCAGCCAGCTTATCCAAGAAGAGACACTTGTAGCAGTTGCCAGTAGAATCAATAGACTGAAATTAATCATCTGCTGGCTGAACTCAGTAGGATCCAACGTGTGCTGGTGTCAGGGGAAACACAGGAGAGTCGCACTTTTTATCTGCCTCGAGATTGAGAAGGACCTGGGCGTGCTGGTGGACAGCTGGTTGAACATGAGCCAGCAGTGTGCCCAGGTGGCCAAGAAGGCCAACAGCATCCTGGCTTGTATCAGGAATAGTGTGGCCAGCAGGAGTAGGGAAGTGATCGTGCCCCTGTACTCAGCACTGGTGAGGCCGCACCTCGAATACTGTGTTCAGTTTTGGGCCCTTCAGTACAAGAAGGACACTGAGGTGCTGGAGCGTGTCCAGAGAAGGGCAACAAAGCTGGTGAAGGGTCTTGAGAGCAGGTCTTATGAGGAGCGGCTGAGGGAACTGGAGTTGTTTAGCCTGGAGAAGAGGAGTCTGAGGGGAGACCTCATCGCTCTCTACAACTGCCTGAAAGGAGGTTGCAGTAAGGTGGGTGTTGGTCTCTTTTCCCAAGTTACTAGTGATAGGACGAGAGGAAATGGCTTAAAGCTGCACCAGGGGAGGTTTAGATTGGATATTAGGAAAAATTTTTTTACTGAAAGAGTGGTCAGGCATTGGACCAGGCTGCCCAGAGAGGTGGTGGAGTCACCATCCCTGGAGGTATTTAAAAGATAAGTAGATGTGGCAGTGGGTTGACAGTTGGACTTGATGATCCTAGAAGTCTTTTCCAACCTAAATGATTCTACGATTCTATGATTGTCTTTGACAGTCTCATAGACAACACAATTTGAGAACTCCATAGTATTTTCAGCTATGCCAAGCTTGAATGATCACTTTTGGATGTTTACATAATACAAGGGCCACCAGAGGACATCCCCTTTTCCTGTATCTCAAGGGTGTAGGGAAAGGAGGAGAATCTGATGTCCACTGTCACGCTAGAGGAGACTCTCACAGTTTCCAGTAGAGCATGAGAGGTCTAGCAGAAAGATGAAGGAAACCCAGGACTGGTTTCATCACAGTCTTCTTGTCTGATCTTGAGGAGTCAAGCTCTGTACCTAGTGACTCACTTTACCATCTGCTCAACATCATAGGAGTACTGTGAGGATAAATACATTATGAGTAGGAGGCACCAAGTTACTACAGTGATGAAGGCAAAATAGTATGTCGGCTACCAAAATGAAGGTGTAATTGTAGCTTATGCTACATTCTTCTGCAATAGTAGTAAGAGAAAAGCCAGCATAGGCTTTAGTAGGTGGTAGTTGCCACAAAAATATATTTTCCAAAGAAGGTGAGAAGCTACATAAGAGATATTGATTCTGTTTAGTGATAAATTTACTCACCTCAGAAGAAGAGACTCAGGTTCAATTTCCCACACCATCAGCTGTTCATTTACATAAACTGGAACAGCCTCAGCAACAGAAATATAGAATAACCCACAGTGAGTCCAGAAAGTACCCAGTAGGTACTCAGTTGGGCTGGGCTGTACTTGGGTTCAAGATCTTCTTTTGAATAAGATGAAATAAGAAACTGAAATCATGTCTTTTGTGTTCCATGACAACTAGTTTGGTTTTCAGTTTCAGCAATTTTAAGTATCATTTTGATTTTTCCCTCCATGAAATATTTCTTTTTGAAATTACATCCTTGCATTTGTATCCTGATGAGCTTTTATTTCTTCTGTTGTGAAGGGGACAGCAAAGACAGCTTTGAATCTGAGAGACAAGTACCCCTTTGTACCCTCAACAACTTTTTAGTTTCTTCTATACACCACCACAGCAGTTTTTAATTTCACCCTATTACTGAGAGCATCTTGGTTGCTGAGGTATTTTGCTGTGGTGAACACGATGCTCTTCTCTTAATATTTGCTTATTATTTTAGTTCCATGGCTGTCCTTATATATAAAAAGTATGAACTGTTAAATTCTGCTGATGACTTTCAAGATGGACTCTCTGTGACCAAAGATTTACATCAATCTGTGTCTCAATATATTTAACTACAAAAACAGTCAGAATAGCTGCCTCTGTTCCCAGAGTTTGCTCAGTCTTAGTAATTGTTTGAAAAGAGTTCTGAGTTCCTAAAATTAAATGTGCTACACAAATGAAAAATATTTTCTTTAATCTTTCTGTTTTATTTTAGGTGTTTCTTTCCTTATTTATTTATTAACAATGACTGTGAGATTATTGTTGGAAACTAATGAACAATTTAAATGTGTACTTATTTTATTTCTTGTACATGGACTTCTTTAGAGACTTTCCAAACAATTATCCCACTTTTGAATAAGACTTAATTTTACTTTTTTACAACCCACAGACAGGTCACTGGAAAGAAAGACAAGCAAGCATTGCTGCTTACCAAGGCTGAGCACTAACTGCCTAAATAAAAAGCTGTAAGTCCAACTTGGCTGCGGTCAAAGGAATTCTTCCAATGCCTCAACACTTACTCCTTGAACTTAGTGTGTCAGGATGCCACCATGGGAACACTTCCTTGGCCCAGTGTAATTGAATTACAAAGAGATTTACTTTGTGCCTTTTGCCTTTTTTCCACCAACTAGTATCTGTATAGGTCTTACAGAAGAACAGTTTTGAGACGAGATAATTTCCACAGAATAATGATCTCTGGTAATTTTCACAAATATAAATGCATATATTCTCCTTGTGGGTTTAAGCTCCTAAATGATATTCTTTTCTTCAGGATATTGACCAGTATAATACTCCTTGAATGTTCTGTATTTGGAGAAACTTCATAATTTCCAGGAATGACTAGGAAAAAAAATAATTTATTCTATGAACAGCAAAGATGAAAGGAAACTTTTTTTTTTCAGAATTTGAAACCAACATTTTTATTTGAAAAACAGATCAGCCAATAATGCTGGGAACCACTCAGTCCCATTGTGCAAACCTACCACATAGCAGTGTGAAAACTGTCATCCAGTGTTTATTCCTACTTTCAGGCACTCAGCAGGTGGTAAAGGCCTTAAAGCATCTGAGTAAACAAAAAGGGTATTTGAATTACCATGTCATGTCACCTCTTATTTGGGAAAATTTCCATTTAATCTTAAAAAGCTGATAGCACTTTAAAAATACCTTTTTCTGTCCTTTTTTTTTTTTTTTTAGATTACTTATCAGTAATTATAACTAACATGCTCTTCTCCAAGTTTTCTTTCCAAATTGCAAGTATCTTTCTATAGGCGTTTATAGGAGCACTCATCTTCATTAGTAGTAATGATTTCACACGTACCTGAGATATCCCTTTTACTCTACATAGAACTGCTGCAAAAAGTATTCAAACAAAATATATAAAAAATGTCTAGCTGTGGCAGATCACATAGAAAGTGATCTGAGAGACTGAAAATCTGGAACAGGTTACCCACAGAAGCTGTGGATGCCCCATCCCTGGAAGTGTTCAAGGCCAGGTTGGATGGGGTTTTGAGTAACCTGGTCTAGTGAAAGGTGTCCCTGCACATGGCAGGGGGGTTGCACTAAATGATCTTTAAAGGTCTCTTCCAACCCTAACCATTCCACAATTCTGTGATTCTATGAAAATTCAGCCAACAGCTGATCTTTGTTTCTTCACAAAGCTTAGTCTTTTTTCTTTGTCTTTTAATCTTTATAAGCATTATTCCTAAATGCTAGGAAAAATAAACCAAATATAACAGGATTGAGTAGGTTGAAACACATCAGGAGCTTGTGCACTACAACACAAACATCTTTTAAACAGCAATTGTTAATGACATGATATGAGTGGCAGCAGGCCAATGGATAACGATGCAACAGCAGCCTAATGTGGCCTACCATGACGGTTTTCTGGGAAGACATCAGCTCTCAGGCCAGATAAACACTTAGGAGATGAGCAATGAGGAGTGACTAGTTAACTAACCTGACATCTATGTCTCCCTTCCCAGCACTGTATCAGGCAAAAAAGGACTTTGGCTACACTGATCAAAAACAGTGAATGAAAACAGTTTTAAAATAGATGGCATGTGGCAAATTTTCCCTATTTGTTTACATAGGATATTTTAGTTCAGAACCTGGAGTATGTTAATGTGAACTAAATTAAAGTCTGAGTATAGAGGTGGTTATTGTGGCTATCAACAACTATCAGTGGTAACGCTAACTGACCCACTGTTGCAATTAATTTTTTAGCTTTCCACCATTGTGTGACAAGACCCGGGGCAGACCAATGCAGTAAAACACTGAAAACTATTCCTGTAGAGATACCAAAATATGCAGAGATTCTTCACTAGAGTTCCACGTTTGCCTGTTTGGCTCTTATGCATGCCTTATGTTTCTTAAGATACATAGGTTTTGCAAGTACCAGGCATTTTTTTCTCAAAAAGAAACAGACGGTTTAGATCTAGATTTACCAAAACATTTAAGAAACTTTTCTCAAACTCATGCAGTAAATTTTATTGAAAAACATCTGGAAAAAAAACTGTCCAGTTGTGTGTTTATGGATTTTATATTAAATGTGTTTTCATTTTACTATAGCTTGTTACAAAATCTTCAGTTTAACTAAGAAAACATTAAAAACCACTTTGAAAATTAAATTAAACATTTTTAGTTATCTGATTTATGATATTTTCATTTTTTTTTAAACTGCAAACATCACTTTGGAGATGAATCAAAAATTTTTATAGTCTTTTATAATTTAATTGAAGAATATAAAAATCAAATATTTATAGAGATATACCTCAGATTAATCCTTCTAGAATTTTTAAAATAAAACGTTGAGTGAGACTAAAAGGCATGATGCATTCTGATTCATATTACTTTGCATAAGGGAGTTACAGACTCACATATAACCAAAGGATACATAGTCATGCTGGTATTCAGCCTGTTTAACCATTTCTTTGGATAAACAAGGTATTTTAGTCTCCAATGCTATCTTTGTAGCACTTTTCCTGATTCCTTTCAGTAATAAACAAACATCTTTTCTGCCTTCACCACAAATTCTTACATCTGAGGTACATTCCATCCCACTTAGTTTAAAGAATAACACTTACGAGGGAGTGTATTTCTAGCGAGTCATTAGTTCTTGCACGTTTTGCAGTAAAACAACTAATGGTCAAGGTTCATTAACTGCATGAAACATCCTCAGAAAGATGATAGCTGGAGCTACAGTTATGACAATTGTGATGTGAAAATGTTGTGGTTTAGCCCCGGTCAGCAACTAAGCACCACACAGCCGCTCGCTCACTCCCCCACCCTTGTGGGATGGGGGAGAGAATCAGAAGGGCCAAAGTAAGAAAACTCGTGGGTTGAGATAAGAACAGTTTAATAATTAAAATAAGACAACAATAATACTAATATAATGAAAAGGAAAATAATGAGTGAGAGAGAGATGAAACACTGGAAGAAGAGGGGAAAAAAAAAAAAGGGAAAAAAAAAAAACAAGTGCTGCAACCGCTCACCACCCGCCGACCGACGCTGCCAGTCCCCGAGCCGCGATCGCTGCCTCCCCCAGCCAACTCCCCCCAGTTAATATACTGGGCATGACGTCACATGATATGGAATACCCTCTGTCCAATTCGAATCAGCTCTCCTGGTTGTATCCCCTCCCCTCCCGGCTTCTTGTGCACCTGGCAGAGCATGGGAAGCTAGAAAGTCCTTGACTAGTGTAAGCACTACCCAGCAACAACTAAAATACCAGTGTGTTATCAACATTATTTACATACCAAGTCTAAACACAGCACTATACTAGCTACAGTGAAGAAAATCAACTATCCCAGCTAAAACCGTGACAGAAAATTATTAAGGCAGTGGAATCTTCTTTATGGATGAGTGTCGTACATAAGATATTCCTACTAATTAGTCAGAAAGGTTTTGGTTTTTACAGTTCAGACCAGCACACAGTTCACAACAGCACAGCAAAATAGAACAGAACATGACTAACTAATGATGTTGCATTTACCTATTTTGTTGTGAAACAGCACTTTACTATTACTTACAGTAAACTATATAGCAGATATGTTATATAAAGGACTCAGCAATCTACACATTACTCATAGCAAAAGGCTAAACTATAGATTAATTCTTTGGACAGTGTCTAGAAAGTGTTAATAAAAGCTTTATATCCACAAATTGAAATTATATATTTCCTATTTTATGTTGCAAACAGCAAAAAAATATTTAGTACTTTAGAGTTTTAGCATTTTATTGGAACTATATCCCTGCCCTTAAAACAGGTTTTCTTAAAAGAACGTGTCTGAGAAGGTTTCCAGTTGGTGAAAGGAGAAAAGACAGCAGTAGAAATTTTCAGATTTTTAAAAATACACTTTATAAAATATTCTATAAACCTTGCAACATCTCTTTATGCCTGCAGGTTTTATAGAATATTATGTATTAGATATCATTGAGATAGGGGTAAATGCATTTGTGAATGTGTATACTAGCAGATGGATGCATCAAAATGCGTTATGTACGATATCTCCTCAACTTGGATCATCCATCAAGAAGGTATCTCTTAGTGGAATACCAAGAACTCTCCAAATTTCCCAGTTCTGGTTCAATAATCCCATCTGACATCATATCAGTTATCTTTATGGCGATAGAGCTGCTACTGGCCTGGATTTTAATCTCACCTGAAAGGCAGGTATGGTTTGCATATGAACTCTCTAATTTCATGTGAACAAAATCAAAAATACTTCTCTTAAAATGGCTTTAAAAACAATCTATTTAAATTCTGTTCTTATTAGAAATACCAAAATTCTAAGGCATAGAGCTCAGCTATTTTGACCATATGATTTGCCTTATGCTCACAAATTCAAATCAATAGCGATATGGCAGAATATTAATTTATTTTATAATAAGCCTATGTCAGCCAGTAAATTACAGATGTAATAACAAGAACTTTTTCCAGCATTCATATACACTTTTTTAAAGCACAAATTAGTTTTTAAAAGTTAACAGCAGCAAAGTGGTCAGTGACTAAGAAAAAGCTGCATCCATGTAAGTTTTATTGCCCAGCAGGCTCTAGCTTTTAACTCAGGGGTTTTATACTGCATCAAACAAAAGCCCAGAAATAATTAACCGTAACACCTCCCCACACCAGCCTACTACTAACTGTGAAGTTAAGTTTTTAACTTGTAAAGTTTTACCTGTATACATTTTTAACATATCAGAGTATGTATACATTCATGTAACTTATCTTCAATGCAAGCTTTACAGTTTAATCAATACAAGATCCATTTTTATTACTTAAAAAACGCCACCCAACTTACTATCAACTGTAAAAGAAATTCATGATGCACAATTAAACTTGGGGGTGTATGGTTTGTTCTGATACATGGCTTTCTACAGAGACCTTTGTATGTTTTGCATTCATGGGTATACTATCCAGAAATTAATCCTAAACAGAAATGGGAATCTTGGGCTTCAGTAGGATACTCACAAAATTTCAGAGCAACAGTTTACAAGTAAAGGAAAAAATTAATTGGCATCACAAGCAAAGAATAATAGTGCATATTAGGAGGGAGAGAGCAATGAACCATTATATTTTAATCTCATATACTTTGACCGCAAGGGGCACACACTACAAAAGCAAGCATTGGCCTCCCCAGTGCTAAAGTATACATGAAACTGCATCATTCGTGTGTTTTCCTTACAAATAAAATATGGAAGAGAAAAAAATAAAAGGGAATCATTATACGTTAATATGACCAATAGTTTCAGATTTTATCTGAAACCAGAAATACTCATCTCATTAAATTTGCAGAAGAAATCCAAGAACATTACTTTTCATTATATACATTTAATAATACCTGGATAAAAGATGTCTATGCTACAGTCTTGTGGAAAGCAGTATCTTAGAGATCATTGTTAACTTTGAAAGATTCACAGTGTATTGGATTATTTTGAGTGAAGAGTTCATGGCTGTGAGCAATTGCAACAAATGGCATTCAATTTACCATGTATGTTAACATTTGTAACATAGATAATATGATCTTATTTATCTTAATGTATATCATGTATCATATTCTTTATTAAAAACTGCGTATCTAAGGCTTTTTAAAATTTTGTTTACATGTTAGCAAACAAAATAAGAACCATCAGCTATGGCCAGTCCTGCAACACCCTAGTGTCAGTAAAAGAGTGACACAAGGCACATGCATTTCTGTACACAGGGGTGCAAAAGCAGTAATAAAGCAACAGATTTCAATCTGCTACAGATGCTCTCAAGCAAGCTGAGTAAAAGAAATGGTTCTGTTTCATGTCCGAGTTCCTTGCAAGAACCATGGTATCTGAAGTCTCAAACTACTGCCAGTCAGTGCAAGTGAACCCATCCATTACAAATCAGAATCAAAGCCTTAACATCCCCAAGTAATTCTTGACACTGCACTGGAGACCAAATTCTGACACAGCATGACTTTTGGCACATTGCATGCTACTGAAATAAAGGCTGGTAGCGAAATTTACAGCTGATATAATAACATTTCCTGAGTCTGATGCAAATGTCTGGTTTGTCACTTAAAAAGACTCTAAAACAATCAGATTTACAAAATGAAATTACTGCATATAATGCTTCAGTGCCTAGAATAGCCATGACCTTTCTTCATCTGATGACTTTCTAAACATGATGGACATTGATCTGCAGCTCAAAATTGAAGAGAAGGCATTTAGGATTTGAAAATATAAATTAGGCTAATTCAAATGTGGTGCTAAAGTAAGGTGTGCAATTTAATTTTGATAATTCTGTCAAAACATTATTCAGTTGTAACTGTACCTTCCTAAATGTGGGATGATAATTTCCTTTACAGGAAATCACTCAGAAAGGTTTCTAAGGAAACGAGGCAAGCACACCAAACTAATATGAGGTTTTATATGACAGTGAATGCCACAAAAGGAGAGATGAAACAGAATTTTCAAGCAAAAATGCTGTAAATGTGAATAAAGATAAATCTAGGTTTAAACACTGACTCTGGTAGAGAATTCTCTCCTTCTTACTTAAGATATCTCACTAGGTCAAGCAAAAAGAGGTATCCAGCACATGAACATGAACATGAACAACGGCATGTGGGAGACAACTTATCTGGCAAATCGAAACGTAATGAAAGGAAGGAGAGAAAAGGAAAGTGCAGATTATTTCAATGGCAAACACTTTTAGAATGAGCAAAGCAAGCAAAATGGGATGAATCTCAACACTGCAGTAATGACAGATGTTTTTGTGATTTGACTACGGTCAGCTAAAAATGTGTTCAAAGGAGACAGAAACTGCAGGTAAGGAAACTAGAGAAGAATCTTTTTTCATGTACAAAGCACGTCCAGCCTGAATGCTGTTAAAAATCAGACTCCCAAAAAAAGAAAAGGGGAGGGAGGGGTGTCTGGATTTTTATTTTTTCAAACTTCAGGGATACTGTGCTTCTATCACAGCCTCGAATGTCTTTAATTACATATTCCTCTGTGGAGGCTATTCCTTTCTTGCTTCCCCAGCAGAGCTAAACTGAATGAGCAGACTCCCAGAGACAGGGGAGCTCAGAAGGATAAGGTGTGAGGGACAAGAGGTGGGGAGGCGGGTGGCGGGTTAAGAAGTGTGGGGCACTGACAAGGATTTAAGGGGTTCTGCTATTGAGGGTGCAGGTACAGCATCTTTAAAAAAAAAAAAAAATCAGGCTGGAGGCATAAGATTTTTTCCCTTAGACAAAGGAAGGGAGAAAGGGCAAATGCAGTCATCCTTGCTGGGAACTGGGGGCAAAGCAGGTGACTGTACACAGCTCTACTAAGGCAGGTGCTAATCGTGAATAATAAAGAGGCTCTGTCCTCCAAACTGAGCATCTCTTACAAATGAAAAAGAGAACAACCGATGTAAATATTTGTGATTACATGCAAGGCGAGCTTTCTAGGCAGAATTAATGCCTTCCATTCGATCATCTCATATTGCTGGGAAAAGTCACACTTCTGGGGGATGCAAACATTCCCTCAGGCATCTATGGTTACATCCAGATTAGGGGCCAATGGGAGATCATGGGTGGTGCAAGGCAATTCACTCTTTGCCCACCTCCCAGGTTTTCTTCCAGTTGAAACCAAGGTGCAGGAACAAGGAGGACCATGTATACTGTACTTCCAAATAAAATAACCCTGGAGTATGCCTTACCAATCTTAATAACTAGGAAGATCTCTCTGGTCCCATAGGTATAACCTAGTTGTGATTATGTAGGTGTCATAGCATATCATACATTTAATATTATATATTCTTCTAGACTTACATTTTTCCAATTATATTTCAGAGTCTAGGCCCCTACTGATGGGATCTAGATAACCAAATATCAAGTTTTAAGTTCTCTGTTTATCTGGCACACAGTCTTTGGGTTTCTTTTCAATAGATTGTCTCATGATTAATAAAAACATATTACTTTTTATATGGCTTTGGTCTTTCTTTTGCTGGGACACTAAGGAACTAGTTGCATTTCAAGTTCTAGTCGCAGGACTCTCTAATATTTATTTAATATCCGATTTGCTTAGCTGGACAGCTTTCAACTAGTACGATACATCAAAATCATTTTTAATATCATTATTAATATCTTAAGAACACAAGATCTTTAATTTACAATATTAGATAGCTCTTCTGTCATGATAAATTATATACATTATTATATTTACCACTGCTTGGATATCTTTATCACACTGTAATCCACTGGGATGTAATATGTCATCAGCTTCAGGTACACGTCCTTTGAATTACTCTATTATAAAGAGATAAATGCAAAAATATTGAACAAATTGTTTTATTTATAAACTATTTTATCACATACCACGAATGTAAATGGAACAAAATAATAAGGTAGCTTCACTACACCTCCTGAAAATATTCACTTATTAATCACATAGACAGCTTTTTTACTTTCCTCATCCAGTGGTGTGTTTGATTAACAACCTACTATTTTTGAGATTTTTGAGATCTATGCTGGAACCAATTTGGAAGTAAAATTATTATACAGACAAAAATATCAGGATATGTTTAATTATGCACAGCATAATTCCTTTATCCAGGAATTCCTCTATGCAGGTAGCAAAAACCTAAATGCTTTGGGTGCAACCACCTGCAGGGTCTCAAATACACCCTTAAAAACAATGAGAACATGTAGCCTTTACCTGAACTTTGCAGAGAATGAAACCTTTAACAATCTCTATGCCTTAAATGCAGGAAACAGAACACATTTTACTGTTGCAGATGAAAACTTCTGGTGAGAAGAAAGCTTTTGTATTTTTGCTCCAGAACACAAAACCAAAAAGCAAGCATTTCCCTCTCTGAACTTACCAAAAGGGAAACCCTGTTTATCAACCCATCTGCAGGAGAAGAAAGCAATGTTTGTTTGGATCCTGCTGAAGAAGGAAATTAATTACCTGTTTTCTTGTCAACAAATCAAGCCCTCAAGATTTATGTCTGATCCTACAGTAGAAGTTACAGCCTTATTAAAAGATATTTAAATATATGTTTGTCCTTTTAAAAGTCATATTTTTTCTCCCTTTTACAAACATACAAACACACACATTTAATGAATATCTAGGCACTTGGTGATTTAACATCACATGGGCACAGGAGAGGAGAAATTAATGTAAATCATAAACAAAGTACTACACCTCCTCCCTAAAAAAAGCCCTAAGGCAAAAACAATCAACACTTTAACTAGTGAAGGCAGATGCTAAAGGGTCACCTATTTTTCATCGTGCCATCATTGCCGGAATAGTTCTGTAGATATAAGGAGCAAGCCACTGAGCCAGATCCTACTGTTCAAGAAATATGTTTCACAGCCAGGTAATTGCTTTCCTCAGACTGTTGTACTAAAAGGAGGGGAAAGACAGACAAAAACCTAACTGTGATGCAATAGACCACAAGAGGATCCGGTCAGAAAATGCGTTGGGTAGCTTTGCTGTATTGCAATAATCTGTAACTACATATTATCTGCAATAAAAAAGTAAACTTTCAAAATAAAATTCCAGCAGTGTTAGACCATAAGTGATACTGTAGATTATAATGTACCATAAAGATCAATAATGCCACTTGGAAATGAAAGAATGCTATTGAAAGATGATCAAATTACTGTATATACACACACTTGAGAGAAATGTCTGCATACTATACATACACATATTTATATAAATTTCAGTCTTAGCTTATATTATTTTTCTTCTTTTTTTTTTTTTTTTTTTTTAACATTTTACTCTACATCCTTTGAAAAAGAGAACTCTTCTAAATATTTTCATAAGATACTTACAAAGCCTAAATGCTGGTCTTAAAAAGCAACAGGTAACCACTCAACAAAAGTTTCACTTCTTTTAAAAGATTTCATAACATAGGCTGAACTAACATCTTTCCTCTACCCTTCAGAAGTCCACCATACCTCAAAAGGCTGAGAGGCAATCTCACTTGCAGGAACAAGTTGCAACTGGTCACTGCACTCCGTAAAACCCTATTTATAACAGTGCCACACATATAAAAGGTGGACTTTGAAGGAAAACAGATCTCCATCAGACTCCTCCATTAGTAAAGAAACAAATAAGTTATGAATGTCACAGACCTATATTTTCCCACTGGTGAACAATTTACATAAAACACTATTTTCATCTCAAATACTGAATATGAACATTAAATCTGCCTATCCATTTGATATTCTTTAAAATTATAGGTCAAATCCTGTACATTGTGAAATCAATTATTTAACCTTGCTGAAAAAAAAAATTAAAATTCTTATTGTATTGTGACAGATATTCATTGTATTAATGGCTGTTTCCAAATTATGGATTTATATATGTAACAATATGTCCAAAGAAGTAACTCAGGCTTATTCTAGTGTCCTTGTTTGAAAACTGAGATTGTCTTGCTACAGCAGGGTCAGATGTTGCTGGTTTTCTGTCCTGAAGAACAAATGAACGTTGACTTTGTATAGGTGTCATATTTTCACACTTTTGGTTTTTTATTGTTTATGCGAAAAATTATTTTATTATAGGTGGCTTTTTATCAAATGATGTGCTGTAATTTTGCCATGACAACACTTGCGTTTGTAGTCAAGTAAGTTGGAGCTTGATATTGCAACAGAGTACCCAGGACAGAGCTCTATGTCTACTCTGTCTTCAGTGGCACATACATGAGGGATTCAGTAAAACATCTCATCTTTTTATTGTATTTTTTGTCTGTGCAGGAGGGAAAGGAGCCAATTTCTTGGATGATAGTTTCTTAGATTTGAAAAAGTAGGAAAGAAGCTTTAGTAGCATTTATGTGCTGCAGATGTAAATTGAAGAGGAAAGAGTGACACAATAATTCAGTAAGTCAGGAACTGGTCATGGGCTTTGCCATGCAGAGCATCTATACATCTCCTTCACACATTATAAACTTCTCCCACTGTTGGGTATCTGTTTGAAAAATTGCATGAGTGCATATCTGTGGACTCAAATCTGCAGTGCATTGAAAGAAGTAAAATAGCTCCTTGTTTGATTATTGAGACAGATATTCTAGACAGAAGCCAAACTTATAGGTCTTTTTTCCAACTTCAGAGGAACGACGTCAGTTTACAACAGAAAAGAAATTGGCCTATTAAAGAAAAAGAAGGACAAAACCTGAAAACTGAAAAAAAAAATCTCTTTGCCTCTAATTTAGAGATGACTAAACCAATTTAAACTAAAATTCGTTTTCCAGACTCTCACAGGATGAAATCCCTTTCTAACAATTTTGTTGCTACAATAAAGCCTTGAAAAATCAGAACCTATAATGGAAGTTGTGATAGACCATTAACTATAGTGGATGCCACCATAAAATAGCGGGGAAGCTGTCAGTGGGAATACAACTTTCAGGGGATTTACTTTTGTAGTTATATAAGAATATTAAATAAAGGTAATATAACACAGAAAACCCTACTGCATTAATTTTACTTGACAGGTTTTACTGTACCTGTTTTCCTTCAAAGCCCTTTTTCTCATTTCTTCATCAATATTCTTCTCAATAGGTAAAAACTCTTCAAACAAATGTAGCAAACTGGACCATTATAGAAAGATGAAACCTGAGAATTCAAAAAGCATTCTGGTCAATCCCATGTGTTTTTGAATGCTAGTGCTGTCTTGCTGCTGGGACATACCTGACTGGACATTTCCAACAGATGACTAGTGTTGGGAAGAACTGAACAGGGATGAAAATGGAAGCTGTTTCCAAAACTCCATCATCTCCTCTAAAGGGAAAGATATCTGACCATTTCTCATGTCGGTAACCATTTGATGTTCAGTAAATGTTTTTCCCACTGTTGCCTTATTTATGTTATAAACTGTGCTGCTAAGGAGCTGTGGCTTTTCAACCTTTCTCTGGTCGAAAATTAATACACTCTCTCGAGTGACTGGTTTTTGTGTTTATTTTGGATTTTCTCTTGTTCTTGTTTGGTTTTTGTGCAGGAATAGACCTGAACTAAAATACAAGGCAGACATAATCACACACATGGACTGCATGAAGCAGACTGTCTCTTCCAGATCAAAGCAGAAAGCAAATCATAAAGGAATTAAGTTAAATCAAGGAAATTTCTAACTTGGTCTCTTGTTGAATTTTATCCTGTCTGCTCCGCATTTTTGCAGCCTGTGGATGGAAGCAAAAATAAATAATGGATTGTCATTGAAAGCATACCTGAGTCATCACAGATCTCCAGAGGAAATGAGTTTACAGGTAACAAAAGCTGTTGGGTCTGTCTGGTTAAGGAGGATATCTGTAGGAGGCTGAAGCCAGACACCAGGCGGAGATTGTGGTTCTAATGAACGCAGATGTGAGTCCCAATCGCAGGGGCTGCTCTCAGCTGAGTTCAGCCTACCAAAAGCACAGGTATCGCAGCCCTATCCATAGTCCTAACCTTGACAATTTTTTAGTGTAGGACCAATTAACAACTTTGAAACCTAAACAGGCTTTCAGCAAGTTAAGTTGTACCCTGCTAATTTATACAGTTTTTCCTTTTCTGCATTTAATTTCCTTTATGTCTTAATCAATAACCAACTTTCTCCTATATAAAAGGGTGTTGTTTTTAATCCCAGCCAGTGACTGAGCCCCACACAGCTGCTCACTCACTCCCCCCTGGGGGATGATGGAGGATTGGAAGAGTGAAAGTGAGAAAAATTGTGGGTTGAGATAAGAACAGTTTAATAATTGCAATAAAATAAAATAAAATAAAATAAAATTAAATTAAATTAAATTAAATTAAATTAAAATAAATTAAATTAAAAAATAAAATAGTAGTTGTAGTAGTAGTAGCATCAGCAACAGCAGTAGTAGTAGTAATATTAATAAATTATAATAATAGTTATAATAATAATAATATACAAAATGATGCATAATGCAGTTGCTCACTACCCACCAAATGATGCCCAGCCAGTCCCTGAGCAGCAGCCCCCTGGCCAGCTTTCTCCTAGTTTATATGCTGAGCATGATGTTATATGGTATGGAATATCCCTTTGGCCAGTTTGGGTCAGCTGTCCTTGCTGTGCCCCCTCCCAGCTCCTTGTGCATCTCCAGCCTTCTCAGTCAGAAGAGCATGAGAAGCCGAAAAGTCCTTGACTAGTGTAAGCACTACTTAGCAACAACTAAAACATCAGTGTGTTATCAACTTTATTCTCATACTAAATCCAAAACACAGCACTGTACCAGCTACTAGGAAGAAGACTAACTCTATCCCAGCTGAAACCAGGACAAAGGGCTAGGAAAACTGTAGTTCAAAATGTGGTGCCACCAGCTTTAAATTACCTATATGTTATATATTACTCATAAATATAATTGATGGAAATTGATTTCTGAAACTCTATTATATTTGTATTGTTCTTTCTCTCCTTCTGTTTTCACAGGAGGATCAGCCTCTTCATGAATTTCCAATGAAGCAGATTCAACTGATACTTTTCACACTGTGTTGGGAAAAAAAATTAATTGCTAACATAATGAACATTATTTTAGTGAGCAGTTTTGAGTTGGATCTTTTTAGGTATCAGCTTAAATTTTAAAAAGAGTTTAATTTTGTTTAAAAATTCCAGCAAAAAATACCAAAAGAGCATATTAGATATGTGGCTGGGTTTTTTTAACAGCAAATATAAAAAGTGTTTTATTTTTGTCTTGTATATTTGTTTTGCCAGATCAGGGTCTCTTTTTGCCCTGACTTCTTTTTCAGCACTCAGTTTTATGGTGTCATAGTAAAAATTGCTAAATTTGGTTTTTTCACTGGTATATCACTGTCACCTCTCTTTGCCTTCATAGGCTATCTGCACTATCTGTAATGTCTGTACTATCAACAAGGAGTGATCTTTGTGGTCTTCTCCAGTAATAAGTAGTGCAGGTCAATATGGGTTGAAGCATTTGATTCTGATGTTCTGATGCACACTGTATATATGTTTTGGGGGACAAGGATTTCAGAGTAGGTCTAGCCTGGTTGCATAGATTGAATGCCTATTAGCAGTGGAAGCACATCTTCCAGTTGAATTTAATCCCAAAGAAATCCGGTTCACATGCGCTGAGGCCACTTAGTAGGGTGAAGCAAAGCTCAAAAACAAGATCCATCAGGAGATTCACTTCAAAAGTGTAATCTGGGTCAGAACTAAAATACAAAAATATTTGTTAAAAAGCAAGTCCTATGTCCAATGAAGTAAATTAAAAAAACAACTAAACAAACAAAAAAACCCCAACCCTAAACCAACTTTTTGAGAAGGATTCATCTAATGTATTTTTGGATGTCAATAAATGATGTCTACAGTTAAGCAGTTTTCTCATTTTCCATACTAACTAAAAAAATACTGGTACTCATGTTAATTTTTGCTTTCCCAGTAAAATATGTTTTCTATTTTAAATCATTTTTAAACTTAGAGGAAGCACGTATAGATTTGTTTTCACTCTCACATTGAGACATGTCCTACAATCTGATAAATGAGCAGTAAATTAAGATCATCTTTGCTCCTAACTTTTCACCCAGTGAAAATACAAATTTGTTTTAGATATCTGACAAGACACCTGTCTCTAATCCATATAATTTACATGAAAACAAAGACTCATAAGAGACATTTGGTCAGGCCTTTAAGTCAGCTAGGTTTCACATCCACCGAAATCCTGAAAGATTCTTTAATGTTGTTACTTGCTGTTACTTTCACAAAATTTAAATGTAAAGAAAAATCTAGAAATATACTACTAAAGTTTTTAACAGTAAATTAAAGAAGCAAAGTATTAGATAATTAGAAATTCAGAATCAAATAAGACAGTTAAATAATTTAATTTATTAAATTACCATATGAATGGCAAAATAATCTTACTATAGATGATAAGAAAACGGCTATTTGATTATAAATGTCAACTAAATAACAGTCAAAATCAATCAGCTCTGCCTTTTATAGAATTACATGTTTTACACTGGATTCAAGTTATTATCTGACAGAACTTTATGGTCATTTATATAACCATTGTCTTTAACAACTCCCAACACACCTCTCAGTGGAAAGGGTGATCCAGGCCACAGGTTTCACACAACTCAGAAGTTGGTGTTCTGAAAACTAATTCAAGAATGCCTACATAGGTTTGTGAGAGATTCAAAACCTGCAGTTTTCTGGAAAACTTCTCCGCTTGGCTAAAGTTGTGCTATTACATAAACTCAATAAAGTTCCCATCTTCCCAAAAGCAGGCATCCACCCAAGTACTCTAAACAACTTGTTTTGCTAGTTTAGCTCATACCAAAATAAATCAGTAAGATTGCACAGAGCTTCGTTGAAAGATACCATGGTCCTACTATGCCTTTTATTATAGGATAGCCTTCTGGTGATAGCATTTGCTGAGGAAATGGAGGCTGGTCCCTAACCTCATAGGATTCTGAGGATGTTGAACTTATGGCCATTATTTTCCAGGAGAGTGCCAAGTATTTATGCTACAGAACACAGTATAGTCAAAAATTGAAACCCCATGAGACCAAAAGGAGAGGGACCAGAAGGAAATCCAAATCAAAACTGAAAAATGCAGACTTCAGGGTAAAGCATCTCTTGGCTCATTGTCATGTGAGCCAGGAATTTTGCACTTCTGCTTGCATTGTTGTCTAGAACTAACAGAGGGGCCAAGAAATACTCATCTATAGAAATCCTTACCTTGGTGATAAAGTCGCAGGAGAAGATCACTCAGAGTGAAGTAAACCTAGAACCTCTACTTACTGAATGAAGAGCAGTCTCACTGCTGAAGAAAAGAGATCATATGCCATAAAACTCAGGATGTGACTTCTGGGTTCAGAATTCCTTTTCCACAGACATGGACAGCCCCGACAGGCCAAAGAGAAAGAGTTTTAGCCATACCCCAGTCAAACTTCCCTCTTGTCTGACTTCAACACACTAGAATTCAGCACTGTGGCTGGTGTAAAACACAACCTGGTTAGCTAACACTCTTTTACACCTGCATGGTCTTCTACATGGTTAACTCCATGCCTAGTTTCAGCTGTCTGATTTTCTATACAGAGTCTTTTTAACTATTTTCAGGTTTAGAGATGACAGCTGCCAGTGTTGCCTCTTCTTTCTGGGTCTTCACCAAGTAAACCTCTATCATTATAGGGTATAATGCAGAATGTAACCCTTTGGCATTTTATTTTCTTCCAATATAAAATGTGGAACAGGGTGGACACATTCTTCAGCTGAATGGTACATGGATGAGTAAAGCAGTTTGGACAGACTCAATAAGTGCAACTTCATCCCATGATGAGGGAAAGCACGTGACAGAGTAGACGGTACTTATGCAGAGTGGGGTCTTCAGCCTTCTTAAGTACCCTGAATAAAGCCATTCTTGAGCCAAATAGAGAGAAAAATATAGTTATGTCCTGAACACTCCCAGTAATAAGTAAAACTCAGGTTTACAGACCAGTTCAGAAATGTAAAATACTGACATTATTCAGGAGGCACAGCTGGGTTTAAAGCTAGTTATAAATGTGATATTGCCAATTAATCTTCCTAAACAACATTTCTCCATTTCTTAATTCTCTGCCAAAGTAGCTGTGACATGGACTACCTGTGCAGAAGTAGTACATACTCAACAATATGAGCTCTACTATTCACTGATCTAAAAAATGATAGCTCTTCTTTCTTTTTCTGCTTCATTTCTTTTGTTGGCTTCAGCATCATTCATATACATATTTAACAAATGTTTATTACATATGGTTTTAAATGTTAAATTACTTTGCCCAGATAACAAGATACATGTAGCAAGTGAATTTTTTAAAGCTGACAAACACAAATATTTTAGATGTTTCCGTGAAAGAAATTGAAGTATGTAAAACCAATCAACCGAACAAATAAAATCACAGCAAGAATATTCTAATTATCTCAATAATTAGAACAGGTCAGATTTTGGTGTTTTATAGCAAATTCTTCCTGCCTATGAGTCTTTGCATCTTGGGTCTTGATGGATTCTGTATTAGAGATTATGTTTACAAAAATTTTCAATGAAATTGAAGAAGTCAGAATGCATAATCTTCCATTCAGACACAATCTTGAGAGAGAAAATGACAAACAATGGCTGAATTCATTTAAATATTCAATGTAGCAGTTCCCTTCAAAATTATTTTTTCATGTTTAGTTTCCCTTTTATTTGTCAGGAACCTTCACAAAATGTTGAGTCCTTTATTAAAGATAATCATAATAAAATAATTATATGAATCATACTTTGATTTAAAGAAATCTAACAACTGTTCATAATTTGACAGGGGAATGAATATACTTTCAGAGAATACAAGTGGTTTAATATTTCTCTCCACTCTTCATTTACTTCAGTCTAGCTTCTGCATACAGATTATCTTTGTTGTCTTGACATTGCCCTCTCCCCCAATGCCTCACAGTGGGCAAGTTCCTTCCCATTTTCACACACAATAAGGCTGCTTATGCCTGTAAATATCTCAGCCAGGTGTTATTCAGCTGAAAAAGATATCTCCATGGTATTTTTTCTGATGCCACATAGATACTCATCCATGCCTCTTTCATCTGTGACTAACTGCTTGCAACTTCAGCTAGGCACTGGAAGCAGCCTCGCTGGGAACATTTGGTGCCCTGACTCATGGGTGCTGGAATGAGCGAATAGGAAAAAGCTGATACATCCGGAAGAGCCTGAGGCTGAATTCTCAAATTCAATTTCCATTCCTTTGGACTACTAGAGAGATAAATTAAGTGACACAAAATCTCTAAAGACTCAAAAAAGACATCTAGATTTTTTTTTTTTTCCAGAGCAATCTAAGTAGTCAAGAGAAGCTTTTGGTAAGGATATTCACAGAAAAGGACTGATAATGATATTTAGATTTTTTTTTTTTCTTTACAGAATATAGAAAAGACCAAGTTCAACCTACATTCTGCCTTGGGATCTTTTTGGTCAATCTCTCTGAGAGCAGGAATTTATCCAAGTACCATAAAATTGAGGGGTAAGTATAGAGTAGCTACAGTGAAGCTAAAGTATTTTTCAACAAAGCATGAAATTTTCTCTATTTGAGCAAAATCCCATGCTTTGAGAGTACTTCATATTGGTTATAGAAGAGGATCTCAACCTTTAAAAAAGACTACTTCTTAAGAGTACAACAAGGGAGAAAAAACCCAGAGCTTCCCAAAGCCGCACTTCCTGTTTTGGAAATGTAAACTTATGCAGGATATTGTAGCAGAGAATCATTTTTGAAGAAAAGACATTTTTAGGATTTTTAAAGATAAATTATTTAGATATTCATTTTCTGTCCCCTTTGTTCCGATTCTTATATGTCCCTGATAAAAACACGGGATGTGGATTTTTCCTCATTTACAGCTTCCTCTAAATTTATAGTCAAACTATTCTTATTTTATTTTTGGCTTTATTCTCAAGTTTCCTGCTTTTTCTTTAAATTTTAACCTAGCATAACATCAGTGATTTCAACTGTGTTAGACCTGAACTACACATATGTACTGGACAGAAGAATCCACCACCTTTTAACAGAATTCACACCAAGTATCCCACTTTCTTCAAAGTCTCAAGTTATGCTTTTGCCTCACCCAGTACAATTAGCCAGACATTTCCTAATTCCAATTTATTTGAATCATTCTTGATCAAAATCCTTGTGGTCCTCTCCTCCTGCCCAGGTAAATATTTGGTAGCAAGGTTTTGGGAAAAAAATATTTGTTTGTCTCTGTGAACTATACTCAAAAGACAAAGGTCGAAGTGAAGCCAGAACAACCTCATTTCAAATGGTGTTTCAGGTTTTAGCCACTAACTTTGGGTCCTAGATATAGATTTATCCACATTTTTCACTAACCTACGAACTGTCTGATTCACACAACTTTAAGTTTATTCTGTCTCCTGATTGAAGGCAAGCAAAAATAAGAGCTTCTGAAGGTTCCACTTGGCCATTTTCCTGGGAAGCAGATTTGTAGCACTAGCTAACCCATTTTTCAACAGCATGAATTCTCACTGCCCTGATTATTATGTGCTCATTTGCACTAATTCAAAGTCAGTTCACAAAACTAACACAATCTAATTTGGTAAAAATAACTATCCACCTATAAACTGAAACAAATTATTAGACAAGGTTCAGCTGTGAAGAGAGTCAGATTTGGAAGTCTATTTCTCGTTCTAAAAAAATGTTTTAAGTCATATTAGAAAAATCTTTTTAAGATGAATGGCTAGACTACAGTTGCCAAAATGTGGCATCTCACATTTCCTGGGAAAAAAATGGTCTCTCTGTGGCCCAGTTTTGCTCCCAAAGATATAAAACCTAATATTCCTATTGATTTCAATTGAGAAAAATACCATTCTAAATTAAATTAAATCTTGTTAATGTATTTCTATCTAAATGCTGTTAAAGTTCATCCAATGAAATATAAAACCAATATTCTAGAACAATTAAGTAGCTGATAAAAGACACGAACTATTACATTCCCCAAGCTATATGACACAAGCAGCTTTTTAAACCAAGTGAACTCCAATATCTCAGCTTCACACAAGCAACTTGATGTGACTCCTCTTACCTAGCCTCAGCGAAACAACATCCTAAGAACAAAGGCAGATTCTTAGTGTCAACAGTCTGTGTTGTATTACCTCAACAGTGCCATAGACCCTTGCTAAGAAATGTTTCTAGTTATATTCTGCTAGCACAGGCACTCCAGCTAATCTCAGCTGCAATTGCCATACACGGTAAGAAAAGTGATATTCCAAACGACACATGCTTATGCTATGTATAGCTTTCCTTTTTAAAGCCTACCCTCAGCCACAAAAGCTGCTCCCGTGCAATTGCCAGAGGATCAGTGTATTGTGCTTCCCTTAACTCCACCAAACAAGCTGAAAGTTGAACGAGCTGAAGTATTTGAGTGCCAAACTTTCAATTATCATTATGGCTTAAAAAAAGCCAATGCTATTTTGAGTGCAGTTACAATAGCAGGCCACCTGTGAATAGCTAGTTGGAATGCCACATTGACAAAAGCCTCATTGGCTCATATGAGCTAAATTTCCACCCTCTAGCAATAACCTAAACTACTCAGATATGAAACTCACTTGTCCTTCACTGCTCTCTAAAGCTACATCTGTACACCAGCTATTTTTTCAAGCATTTTCCCAAGAACTTAGAATTATTAAGGACATATATATATATATGTACAGACAGATGTGTAACTGGTAGTACTCTCAGGTGGAAGTGACCACCACGATCTACACCATTTTGATGGGCCATTTTGATGATCAAATTTATCTGATAAATAATATTGGGGATCAGAGATTCACATCATTTCTACCAACAGAGCATCCCATTGTCACCATTAGCCTCTGTCTAGAGCAGGAAACATACTGAAGCTGTAAATCAAGAAGATGCTGACAGACACGAGTATATTACTGACATCTGATGGGCAGGGATGCTTTCAAGGTTCTAGTTCAGTGATACTTTAAATTCAGAATTCTGTCTCACAAAGACATATGCACTGTCTTGGTTTGTCTTTCCAGGAAGTACTCACTGTGCATAAAATTAAACACATATCACAGCTCTAGTAGATCTCTCCAGCTGAACATTTATCAGGTTGATATATTTTACTCTAGCATCAGTCCATCTCTTCTTAAGCTTCTTTTGGCTAACATGATTTCCTTGGAAGATTTCCTGAAAACAAGGAAATTCTTTCCCAGGAACGAGACCACACAATTTCCCTGACCAGCACCATCCACTGCGACTTCTTATGGTAACTTTAGTTTGTCCTTTCCCAGAGTTCAAACCTATGGATTTACCATTTCCTTCTTCAAGAACAGGCAATAAAGAAAGCAAATAGACAAAGTCATGAGTTCTCCATTTAAACTAATACAGTCTACACAATTAGATAAATCCTAAATATCTAAACCTCACTGTTTTCCTACCTTAGCTTTACTAAAATTCATAGACATCTGAGCAGTTTAGGATCCCCTTTTTTCCAGATATGGCTTTCCTTCTGAATCATGGAGTCTCTCTCCCTTTCTCCATATCTAGCAAAGTCCTTAATTTAACCTTGTCTCTCTGCTATATAATCATGACCCTCTTGCATATGCTTTCCTTGCCCTTTTGAAGAGAACTTTGAATTTCTCTTCTCTAAGTTACTCTTCTTCACACCTTTTCTCTCTTACTTTTTCTTGGGGAGTTGAGAGAAGGAGGAGGAATTTTGTTTTTAAGACTGCACGCTATTATCTACCTCTGTTTTCCATGCTCCAGTCTGTTTTGCCTATAGATGGGAAGGAAAAAATTGCTTCATGTAGGATGCTGCTATCCTGCTAGCCTGATATGCCTTTATGTCAATGGGATCAATCCAGCTTTTAAAGACTTTCCAGTGTCCTTCTTCTGAGAGATAAGATACCATCCCAATAACAGAAAGTGACTCCCACATATATATACCCAGGATATTCAATGATTCAGCAGAATAAATGCAGTTGTCCACACACATTTCCTAGACTGTCACAACATGATTAAGTCTTTTTGAAGGTAGCAACTAACCCATAAAAATGTTCTTTCTATAGAGAAGGTGTATCAATACATTCAAGTTTGTTACTGTGTTGTACCTCATGGAAACCAGAAGTTAAATTCCTTGACAAATCCCATGGGCTTATGTAGCATTCATAGGGTGATCCTGTGCCTTAACTGCTGTTTCTGCTACACCTTCAAATACACTCTGAAGCAGGCTTTGTTTGCCTGAAATTGAATTATAAAATCTGACATTCCTTTTGGCTTTTTATACTGCAGTCACATATTATCTGGATTTACAGACAGTCAAAATAAAGTATAGACTTTCTAGAGTGTATTGATTTTTTTATTGTGACTGATATAGTGGGCTGGCATGTTCTTTTCTAACTGTTTCATTCACAAAATATGTGCATCTTCTGTTCTTGGCACAAGAGAAATCAAAGATAAAATCGGGAAATAACATCTCAGAAGTACAACTGAAACCTGCAGGCCTTAAATCTGCCCTATGTCAGTCGACCTGTCTAGTGATATAGCATATTTGATAGCAAAGGGACCACAGAAGTAATATTATAGCAATTTCTGCCTTATTTCCCTATCATGTTTAGTGAACAGTAGCTGACTGCTTTTGAGAAGACAGCAAACTGGAGATAAGGCAACCTGAGTTCTGGTGCTCGCTTGCATCTGAGAGGTCAGCTTAAGGGGTTTTTAATATTATTTTTCACCAAGATATTAAACTGCTTCTGTTACAAATGATCAATGTTAAACTATTGGAACATATATTGATAGATTTCAGAGCTACTGAACAAGAAGCCATAAATGTTCTTTTAATGCAAGTCAATCATTACATACACTGTGTTCACAGACTTCAAATAGCGACATTTGTTTAAGGCTGGTTCAGATTCAAATTTATCTTCAAAATCAGACTATGAAGTTCTCTTTAATTTATTTATTTAATTCTTACAAAGAAAGCTTATTTGGAACATAATGTTTCTGAACAGTCTACATTCTGCAATATTTTCCCAAAATCAGAAAAAAAAATCCCATGGCTAATGCTCTTTCTCCTCTTAACTCAAGAGCAAAGTCCTGTTTCTGCTCAGAGCTCAGTCTATAAATAAAAGCATAACCTGTAAACTTTGAGATTTAAGCATATAACATTTTATCTTTTCTTCAGTTCTGATACCACTCAGTTTTTCTATTCAAGACTGATTCCATTTTCTTTTTAAAATGTGAAGTCCATTCTTTGTGCTCTGTACAGAACTGCAGTACAAAACTACAACACTCAGTGCTGCTGTTAATAACTATTTCAATCAACTGTATGGTGTTGCTCTGAAAGTTTCATAATACAATCTACTATTTTTCAGCTACTGTTATGTTTATTTTGCTTCTTCCCTTTCTAAAAGTCATATAACCATGACATTGTGTTGTTTCAAGTGTTTCATTAGCTCTATGAAGACAGAGGTTCACCTAGTTTATTGTGAAATTTGCTTGATCTTGATAAAATTACTACAGATAGTATAAAACTCACACCTGACTTTCAAATTGCCACTAGGAGATGTGAAGGTTGCCTTCAATTTCTTCCGGCCTGGCAACAGATAAAGACTTCCTTATATTTGTCCCAGATTTCCTTTGTTTTTCCCTTCTCTTTATCCTCCTTCTCCATCACACCTGTCTATGACAAAGATGTACCCGGAAGTGCAATAGCAAAGCCACTGGAATAAATGTATACAAATGTGTCAACAGGGACATAAACCTCTCCCTAGGTTCATAAGCTGTTTCCTAAGCACTGCAGTACCACCCCGTAAGCCTACACTATGTGCTACGTCTCAGTATACTTTTTTTTTTACATAATTACTCCTTTTTTTCCTCTTCTAGCATGTCAATTCTTTTCATTCCTTATTCTTTTTCACCTGCAGTATGTAGCAACAGAGACCACTTTTCCAGTCGTCTCTAAAGTAATTCCCCATTATGCCACAATTATGCCAAATTATGTCTTATACTTTCCCCCACCATATGCTGAAGTTTAACATCCATTTGATGGGACAAGAGGTGAGGTAAGTCTCAGTCAGGGACAGACTGTCATTCAGGCAGAAGTCAGATAGCCCAAATGGTAAGCCACAAAGCTGGAGATAGGTAGAACATTGGATCATGAGGAAAAGGATGAAAAATAGACAAATATTATCAAAGAAACACAGAAACCACCTGGAGAAATCTTATTTATAAGTATCTCATCTGTGTTTAGAACTTGAAATCTCTCATCACTTCAGTATAATAAAGAAGAAATTCTCCTGCCTCTCAGAGAGCTCTGCACAATTCTCAGCCTGACCTCTCTGCTGTCTACATTTGTGGTGCTAATCAACTATGTATCTTATGTTTATCATTCCCTCTCCTTAGCAACCAGGGTACAAGCAAAGAAAGGAAATGCACATGTTCATTGAAGATTTCCTAAAAAAGATTAATGCTCAGTAGTGTCATACACATTGAATTAAGGCTAACTCTTAACATTGCATTTTTCTTTCTGGAAGTGTCCAGTTCACTTCCAGAACTTCCAGTTCCTGAAGCTGTGTTCTTTAGAGGTTATTTGGAGATAATTTTCACACTAGAAGTAAGCAGGCTAGTACTTATCCTCATGCTTTCTGAGGAACACAAAAGAATAGAAACCTTTCTAAAGCAAAAACAATCAGCTAAATAAAAATAATGTAATTTTAGCAAATTTTCACAATCTTAATATTTTGGGTCACCTTGTATTTTTGAGAAGCATACTAATTTTTAATTCAGAGGGATAGCTAAACTGCTAGTCTCTGTTCCTTCCTTGTTTTGGGCTTCAGCTAATGGTCCCAAGAGGTGTGATGATATGTTCATGGAAGATGATGTATGGAGCCTGAAAATAAAAAGATCAGGTCCAGGACTGAATAAAGCTATGGAATAAAGCCAATAAAATATGAATTTATGATCGCCAGGATTACTTTTAAGGTTAACCTACTTATTGCAGATGCCTTTATGAGAAAGGGTGGGTAGATGGAAGACCTTAAGTTCACCATTACAGCTCTACCTTGTATTTAGGTTTTCCCATTCCAGTGTTACTATTCAATTCTTAAACTGCCCCTCTTCTATAAACAATTGACTGGAGACAATTAGAGAAGTGTTTATTTTGTCTTTTTGTGCCCCACAGTTTTCTGTGGGTGACCCTGGGTGAAAAGGTGGGGGAGGAGAAAAGAGAGGAAAAAATCACCTTTTAATATATCATCCAGTATCTCTGTATGTTTGCTCAAAAATACTGGCAATGTGGGTAGGATAAGTAGTGTTGAACTACTCTCAAAACTGCCGGAATACAAGCACAGCCAATTACAGTATAGTAGCTGTCACCCTGCACATCTGCATTCTACTTGAGATTGCAGTAATTTACTCATGAAACCAAAGCCTAGAGAAACAGGTTTGCAGTCAAACTAGGCAGCAATGACTCATTGAGAGTAAATAGTTGAGGATTTTCCCCCAAAAAGTAATACTGAAATCCAGAGTGTTGCTAAAGATAAGCTTGTTTTTAAGTGTCGGTTACAAGGAAATCCCTGGATGGTAGACAAGTACAAAGAATATTATGCAGAACATCATTTGCTAATAAGAGGAAACACGTACATCTTGAGTGATCCAGTTCATTAGATCCCCTAATCCTTGCTTTTGCATAGAAAACAATTTGAAGCTTACATCCCTTGGCACTTAGGAAATGTAGTATTTTCTTTTACAAAGTCTTGTTGCAAACAACAGTCCCACCTCCTTTAGACATCTAACCCTGCAGAATGTCTGTGGAAAGCCTCCAAAGGCACAGCACTCAAGAACCAGCATTGTGCAGAAGGTTCTTCGCATCTCAAATGTATTTTGAAGTACCATATAGCTTTGCTCGTAACACACTAAATCAGGAGGAAAGGCAATGGGAGATCAGCAGCACACCTATAACATGATGGACTTGAAGCCTTACTTTCCTCGGAGAGCAGAAGCATCTGATTTGCAGTTATTGTGGCTAACTTGGTCTCCAAGAAACCAGAGAGAAATTAATCTCATTTAATTTTAGGTATGTAGTCTAACCTGTCATCTTTTTTAGATGTCTGCCACCCTAGGCTCCCTTCATAGATTCATTTGCCCTGTTGTAAATGCCTGTGTTAGAGGAAGATGGATGATGCCTCTTCAGAAATGCTACTTTCTCCCATTTGGTACACTGACTTTAACTAAGACTTTGAAATCTAACTTTCAGACACTAAAGTTAGAGCTGATGAATCTCTCTCTAACTAATGGAGAGAATACAGAAGCTCCAGAGGGTAATTCAACCCATCCATTTTAAATGCCTATTTAGAGAAGAGAGGAAACGATTTTCTCCCCATTAACTATGTTGGGAGCCAAGTTAAACTTGCTTAACTAGACACTTAGCTTTCGGACAGTAAAAGTTGCTAAGATGAATTATATCCCAAGTGTTCTGCTGCCCATAAGGGGATTTTTTTCCAATCCCTTCAAATCCTGGAAAAACCCATCTTAAAACTTGTTTATTCAGACTTTACACAGAGGCCATGGTTTAGCTCTCCAACAGTGAAACAAGTATAATTCAGGCATGCCTAAACATGCTTTTCTTCCTTTTTTTTTTTTCGTTGGTTGGTTGGTTGGTTGGTTTTTGTTTTTTGGTTTTTGTTTTTTTTGTTTTTTGAGACAAGGGAAAACACCTCCAAGCTAAATATCACTTCAACGTACTAGCTCAAGTTCAGCTCCCAGATCAATACATAGCTGGAGTACAATTGTGAAGGTCAGCTTGGAAAAACCACTCTTCATAAAAAAAATTCAGTATGGAAAAAAGGTAACTTACAAATCTCTTATCAAAGGCCAGTAATTCAACCCACTTTCATGTTAGCAAATCTAATTACTCTATGAGTAATCAGCCTCTCTTAGGTTGAAGTGCTAACTACTGAAGGAACGCATTATTTGCTTGTAAATCCCACTCATAAATGTAATTCAAAAGTGATTTAATTGACAACACTTCTATTCTTACATTTTACAGCACTCAGACCTTCCAAAAGGACACTGTCCCATTGCTCCTTTACATTACGAAACCATAGGTCGTTTTATGTTTTTATTAACTGAGTAAAGAAAATTACCAGCCTAAAGCATATAGTAGCCATAATACAAATTAGAGACGGAGAACATCATCCAGGTAGAACGCTTCGCTGTAATATAGAAAATTTAATCTTTGAGAAGGTGCTTTTAACTTTTCCTGTCAGCATGCAATTGGTCCCTCAAAATTAAAGACAGTGTTTCTCTCTGTAAGCAAACTATTTTGCCTTTTTGGAGAAAACTGGCCTGAGAAATACTTCCCTGGGGGTTAATGGAACCTACAAAGTTAATAAACTCTCACTAACTCTCATAAAGGCTGAAATAAACACACTTGATCCCCTAGATCTGACACATTCTGGGATCCCATATTTGATCCCAGAATTAACAAGACAGAAGACAGGCTTCACAATATACCTTGCATAACTTTTTTTATTTAGTAAGGCTATCCAGGTTTTTACTTAAGATTTTCTTGAAAGCTCCATTACACAAATAGAATATTACAGATATTATAGACAGAAAGCATCAAACTGTAGTCAGCCTAAATTTACTGTAATGGCCTATCAAGTTTTCAGTTTAGAAACATTTGAGAGCTTCATAATATTGCTATTTTAATGTGCATTGAATACTAACTTTTTATGCAGATACTCAATTCAAATATAGTGTTAATGTCCTCAAGTGCAGTGCAGTTTATGCATTTTAGATGTTAAAAGATGCATGAAAAGATACCATCTTCTGTTCATAAAAAAACTCCAACAAACCCTGTAGCAAAACCAGGCAGGCATTTTTCCAAAACAGCCATTCCCTAGGGAGACATAACTGATTTCCCTTCTGGACATAGGGAGCTTACCTTATGCTTTTAATGCTAATTGTGTTGATTTAGTGGAAAAGAACTTAGAAAAGCAGGTGCTATGGCAGAAAATAGTTATTCTGCTCAAAAAGTGAGTTAACTCTTTTCTCCAACACTCATTCAAAATGCTGTCTTCTGGAGCTTGATCTTGGTGCCAGCCACCAGCAAAATTATGAGCTGCCGCTATTTTATTCTTGCTGCCAATGATCTCAAGGAGCTGCTTCAACTGCTAGTGGCTGCCAGCACACAGGGACATCTTGTACATGGAAACATCTTTCAGCCAGGCTGGACAGAGAGAAATATATCGGTTTTTATGGTGAGAAACCACAAGGGTTTGTTTTAAGCCATTTGACTTCTTTCCTGAGGAATGATGCACAGAGCTCTAAATGTATGCCCTGCAGTATACTCCAGAGGCTCTCACCTGTAATGCTACAGCCACAGGGTATCATCTACAAGGAAGCAGTTAGCACTGCACCTATTTCAAAAGCCGGCAGTAGGGAAAGTGCCCTCACTCTCTCTGTATAGTGTATATGCTCAGTCTTTGAATGGTCAGCTTCTGCAAGAAAAGAGTAGTCCTGGCAAGTGATCATTCTTCTCATTGTGGTGACTATTGAAGAAGAAAACAGCCTTTGTGGGTGCATTTTAGAAGAGAGGTTTCTATTGGCTAAAATATCACCTCAAAACATTTGGGCTCACTTTGTGATAGTCTTTTTGAAGACATTTAGGTAAGAGAGTTTTCATTAACACAGCATAACTAGGTAGATGGTAAGTGGATACTCTTCTCATTACGGAAAGGAAGAAAACAATATAGAACTTGTTCATGAGAAGGAAAACTGTGATAAAGCTTTTGACCTTCAGTAGGTGCACAAAATTCCTACTACTAAGTCAGCCAAGCAGCTCAGGTTCATGTTAAAGGGATCTGCACACCACACTGTCTGGATTTCTCTTCCATCTAGAGACCGAATCCCCTGCCAGTCTATACACAGCATGTTCTTTCTCACATAAAGAGAGGTAAGCATTGCACCTGGCTGTGAATGTTAAGTTTAGTGGATCGGCAACATCTTTAGATTAAACACTTGTAGTAAAGAGAATGATTTTCCTGTAGGCTGTCTTAATCATCTATTTGTGTTCTATGTAAAAAACCCCACCAAACCCCACAACAAAAAACACCTTAATGTTACTACAGACTACTTTATTCTTTATCGTGGTGATAAGATCTTACAGAAGTATCCAGAATTATCAATGACAAACATAAAAAATTCTGAATAAATATTTAATATCTGTTTCAATTTCGTCATCTGTATTCAAAAAGGACTATGTTATTTCCTACCAAGTACATTGATCTGTCTTGTGTGCATTAAAAAGCACTTTTTACTGCATTAACTTTTTTCACATGAGAGAAATTAGATCCTAATTTGTATCTTAACTCAGGATATGAGTGCTTAGCGCCTCTGAAAGCCAGGTCATTTCTATTCATTTCCCTTGGACAGTGTTTCCTGAGAGCATCCTCCTAAGTACTTCCTCCTTGGATGCTTCTGAGAGTAGAATAGAGAACGGATACTAATTCTGACACTGTAAAACATCCCTAGAGGGAAATGAGATGTACCCTGTACCTACTGAACATATTTTGATGTTTGTAACAGGCACTTGTGTACGCAGGAAGCCCCAGAAGAAGCCATTACTGAGGCAAAAGTTCCTCTGGGTCTTCTGCTGCAAATATGCAACTTTGGTATAGTTTCAAACCTTGTAACCTTTAATGGTTTAAAACACTCCCTGGAGTGCATATCTTGAGGTAGGTGTACTCAGATGAGAATTACTTCAAACAGGCTAGCCATTCCGAAGGCTCTGTCCAAAGCCTAAAATCATTAATGGGATAGCTAGGAGCATTTGAGTAGTTACTTCACACTTCTTGTAGCATAAGAGCAAGCACCTTTCTTTGCTCAGAAGATGAGGAGCCTTGCACAGCAGCAGCAGAGTTTTGTATGAGGCGAAAGAGCTATCGGAGACATATGTGGTCAAATATAATGCAATAGAAGTGATTGGAGATTTTCTGTCAAAATACTCTAAGAATTATTACTAGTACTAGTCATTAAAAATAGTTCCCAGCAAAATCTAACTGCAAATTTGGAAATATGGAGGGAAAAACCCAAATAAATTTGAAGATAGAGCCATTTATCACTAAATAATCCTCATCTAAAACCCATCAACAACCACTTGATGCTATTCCTACTGCTTCACTATGTTCAAGTGACTTTGAATATCTTCAAGCTGTGGAGGGCACTGAACATATACCAGCAAATTCCATACATCTTAACTGAGTTCTCCACCTGCTAGGTGATTACACAAACGGTGGAGGATGGCATCCCCCAGTCAGGATTTTTTTGTGGGGGAGGATTTAAAAAAAAAAAAAGTGCTGTTTGTTTCTCTGAAGGAATAGATGCAGAAACCATGCATATTACAGTGGTTTTAAAAAGCAACGCCTCAGAAAATGAGGTATGTGCGTGCATAGATGCTGTAAAACAGCCAGGCAGGAAAAAGACTTGGAAAAAAAGACTACTTGGAGATAGTATATCAGTAAAAATTTCCAGTATTCTCTTTTGTCCTGGATTTCTCATCAGAATGTAAGTTTACCCTGTTATTCCCTTTCAAGCTATGGCCCTGTTGCATGACCCAGCACACATAGGCTCCACTTCTGCACCTTTTCTTTGAGAAAAGCATGTTACTTTCCCTTCCAAGTGGAACAGAGTTAAAATAAATAAATAAATATATAAATATATAAATAAATTAGATTTCAACACAATCAGATCTTTGAACAAGGAACATCCTAGTTACTTTTGGGACTGCAGTATGTAAGCTATTTGTGGATTTGCCAGTGTACCTGGCACAGAACACTTATGGCCTTCAAGATGCATAAATGGTGACAGGCACATCTTAATAAGGAAGTAGGATGGCTAAATGAGAATATATGGACTAACTACGTATAAAAAATATGGCTCTTGCAAGAGAGATCATGATTACCCTCCCAAGAAGTTAGAGGAGAAACTGGACAAAATCAGAATATAGAAGATAAAGCAAATTATGTTTTACATTACCTTTTGTCTCAGAGAGCACTGAAGAGATAGCAACCTTTTCAAGTAAAGATAAGGAGCTTTTGACGATTCAGATATCATAAGCGGAATGACTGGAACAAATCAATAAATAAAAGATCAATGTATCCCAAGAATGGGATGCTGTTTATTCAAAGGTCCCAAAGCAATTTAAGACTAACCAAAGAAAATCCACAATTATTCAGTCTCACACTGAAATCAGTTTGTATACTGAACCACGCAGGAGAGCATTCATTTTCGTGTAACTACTGAGAGAAAATGAGGAAAAATTCAAACAGCTCCACACACTGAAGTAATAAATACACCAGCTGAGGTACCAGTTAAAAATAAAAGTGTTAAATATCCGGATTAAAGTTAGAAGCCTTAATGTCTTGTATGTCTCCTTAACCTATTAGGACTCTTTTGGCATGTTAATAAATAACAGATAAGAGAGAACTGGCTGATACAAGTTTCCTGGACTTTCACGGAGCCTTTAAGAATGCTTCCCACACAAGGCTATTAGAGAAACTAAGTAATCACAGGGTGAGAAGTAAAGCGTTGTCATTGATTAGAAATCCACTACAAAAAGCATAATACAAAAGCCTTTATTAATGGTCACTGCTCCATGTGGCTAAAGGTTAACAGCAGAATGCCCCCAGGTCCTTTACTAGGGATGAGAGTGTTTAATCTATTTATTAATCATCTGGAAATGGGACTAACAATAAGATGGAAATGTTTACAAGTGACACGACGAGTCTTAGATTAACCAAGGCCAAAGCAGGCCAAGGAGCTTTAGGGTCGCTTAAAAGAGCTCAGTGAAAGGGGAAACAATGTCAGATGGAATCCAGCACTGCCAAGCCTAATAGAGACACACTGGAAAGAACCATATGAAATACTTCATCTAGAATTAAAAACTCAGTATGACCACTGAAGGGGAGGAAAAACCTTCTTGGTATGCACGGATCAATGAAAACACTCCTCTGGGACCAACCACACTTTAAAATAAAGACATTGCTGAGAAAGAGATGAAAAGGAAAGAGAACTGGTATAGAGATTATGAAGGCTAAGATTTATTTATTTAGGGCAGAAGCCTGACACTTCTAAAGGAAAAGGCTAAACAGACATAATAAATAAGTAAAAGTAACTCATGAATAAAGTTAATTATATAATTACTTATCTCTCTTCATAAGACAAATGAAGGATTCAGCAAAACTGAAAACTGCATATTTAAAATGGACAAATATTTTATATTTTCCATTTAAAACAAACAGATGGAACTCCATATCTGATGTTACCAAGCCCAAAGGTAACACTCTTTTAATGAAGGACTTTGATTTTTCTGTGGATTTATACATAGAAGTTCTTCACAGTAAAGCACCCTGTTCTGTACAGCAAGCCGGAATCAAACCAACACAAACAATAAATAAAAGTCAAACTGCCTCTGCTGTTACCCTCCTCTGTTTCGCAGGCACACAGCTTACTCTTATCCCAACTTCTATACACTATAAACTACACTTTTCAGTTGCAGGTCTGCTGTCATGGATACCCATCTTTCATTTCCCCTTTCAGAAAATTGTCCTTCTTAGTACAGCATATTACTATATCAAAGATCCACAGTCAATCGTATCAGCAGAGGTTAGTTTGGTAGAGAGCTTGAGGAGGGGGAAAGAGGAACAGCTAAATAATGGTGAACAATAAAGGGAAAAGAATAGCTATATCCTAAAAGATATTTCAAATTGTCATCTTTGACACTGATGGGCATGAAGTGGAAATGTTGTGTTTAGCACAAACCTGACTGCAACATAGAAAGTGTGCCGTGTATCAATGTGCCTTAGAGTGCTGAAGTAGGTAAACAGTAACATGTGAAACTGTATCTAGGAGAAATGGCTCATAGCAAAAGCTTAATGCATGAGAACTTGTTGCACGAGTCCTTTTTGCCAAGAATCATAGGTAAAAGCCTACATTGTACTGTGTCACAGCTGCAGAGAAACTCTTGCATTACAGCAGACGTACAGATGTTCATTTCTGCCAATACACAAACAAAATCTTTCTCTGTCATGCAAGAAACTGCACTTAAATGCCTTATTCAGGCAATAGCCATTAATATGTTCCTAAAACTGTATATGCAAGGGGCATATAAGCAGCAAATCCCTCCACTAGTATTTTAATATATTCAAAATTAATTTTTCTTCTGGGTTTGATTACTGGTTTGGCTATACCACTGTAATATAATTTACATAAATATAATCCTGTCCTTCTTACCTAGTCTCCACTTTCATCCTACAATTTGCCACTAGATATCAGAAAAAAAAATCCTATAGAAGCTATGCAAAAAAATCAATAAGAAGTATAGGAACAGAAATCTATCTTCATTATTACAAAGAACCAATAGAACTAATACATAAGACATAGCAAGAACCAAATTTTAATGACATTTTGGTTGTTTTGCCATGCATTTAGAGAAAATTAGGATTTTGAACACCACACTAAGTGCCTTTGAAAACGAATTTTATCTCTAACAATAAGATACCCCTTCATGTATGAAATTATACTAATAGAAAAGTATATGGAAAAGTATGTTCTTGAATCATAAGCATGATAAATTGACTACTGCCTAATATGAATTAGGAAAAAACCTTGCAAACTGGCAAACAATTTTCTAACTGTCTGGTATAGCATTCATTTTCCTCCTAGAGATAAGCTTATTCCCAGAGATAGGACATGACACCAAGCAGATCGCTGAGCAGAGTGTCAGTTCCTATATCCTGCTTACCAAAACCACACTCTCTTCAGTTTTCTGATTCTTCAGTATTGGCTTCTTCAGGCTTCAGGATAAAGCAATGTAAATATTATCTGAAATACATCCAATCGAAGCCCTATATGAATACATTGTCTATCTACTCTTACGATGACCTAAGTTAAACCTCTGCAATTTTGGCTACCTGCCACACTGACTGCTTTTCCCACTGGCAGGACAATGCCCTGCCTCTGCTAGTGGGTCTGCCTTGCAGTTCCCGGTCAGCTCAGTAGCATCTGCTGGTGGTGAAGTAAGTGCTGATCACCTGCAGTTCTTCCCTACATGTTTCAGTCAATCACACACACTGATACTGTTTCAGCAAATGATTTCTTTATCTATTTTTGCTAGGCCAGTGAATCACTTTTCTTGCCTCTTTTTAGCCCCACTGGAGTTTTGAGTTAAGGAAAAGGTAAGAAGCCTTCCTGGTGGTTACTAAAGGCTAAAAACATGAAGCCCCACAGATTGTTACTATTGGAACAGGGTTGATCATGACCTCTAGAAGAACTAATTTCCTTCCCAGAAGTGCAGGAAACTTACTAAAAAACAACTCAATAAATGACATGAATTTTCAGGGCTCAAAAGCAATGACCACCTGTAATTACTGGGAGTATTGCAATAAAAATGCCTAAATAATAAAAACTGGAAAGGTAGTAGTTCCCCATACTAACAATAAATATTCTATCAGCAAGGCAATATTCTTCCAGTGTTGTATTTTCTAAAGATCTACAGAGAACTTTTTTAATCTTTCAAAGAAAAAAGCTTTACTCTGTGAAGAAAAATAATATCAGTCCATACCATAGATACAGTTTTGTCCTCAATGCTGAAAAATCCAAAGAAAATGAAGTCTTCACAGGTATATAGAAAATGAAATAGTTAAAAAAGAAAATCAGTTATTGAGGCTTTCCTGCATACCTGGTTGTCAGTTCAGTGGTTACCTAAAATCCAGACTGAAAACTGCCCCATAATCATTTTTTCTTCTAGTAGGAAACAAGAAAATAAGGTAGAAGATAGGGAGGACAGTATTTTATGAAGAAAGGTCAGACTGGTTGCATTCCTGCCAATTTCCCTCCCTCCCCACACAAATTTTCCATCTTCATGATTGCTTAGATATTTTTGCATCATTCTGAAAGTAAAAACTCAAGAGTGGCCATAAAGAGGCATTGAAAAGTCTGTTCAGTCTTATGTCCATGTGCTGGAAAAGGCGCTGTGAATTCCACAGTGAGGACAGAGGCAGCCCAGAGAGCCCAAAATGCAGCAAAGCCGCAATGGTTCTGCTGCACAGAAGTTTGGCAGCTGCAGGGAAGGCATAGAGCAAAAATCTGCACTGTGCTGTGCATCACCTCCATAGGCGTGCCAGCAGAAGATGGAGGGAAAAGAAAACAAAAAAAAAAAGAATAATAGATGATCACTAGTGCCATGATTATATAGAGCCAGGTGCAGTGAATCATTTCAGAGCTCCAGCTCAGAGCCTTGAGCTGCAGGCCTGAAGAAATTGCTGAGATACTTTGGGAATTTTCTCCAGGTGAGCACTGAATTTCAGTCTCTTCAACTATGTCTATGTGAATATTAACAAGGAGTGTGGCTCTGTAGACACATTCTGTAGACTGAAACAGTGCTGAGAGCCTGGCATCCACATTGTATGTGTTTCATAGGTTTTACTTTCCCTGGTCCTATAGACTGGATGTCCCTTAGTACCTGCAACCCAAAGGATGCTCTTCTGGATCACTACTTTGCCTTTATTTTCAGCGGAAAGCAATCCAGTTTGTGTGCCCCCCGCTTGCTCCGTGACGTGAATCAAGATGCAGTAAGAGTGGGAGTGGGTTTGAGTGGGAGATTTGTTTCAAAAGCACACCCCTGACCTGAACTAAAATGCTAATGGAGACACAGCCTCAGGGCAGCTGCCTGCACACAGATCAAGCACTTGAGATTTGTGACCTGCCTGCCCAAGTGTGTACAGACTCTGTAAGAAATAAATAGTTGCCTTTTAACTCTATTAAGACACAAAGTGAAGCAAAGAATTTGAAGCAGGACTAGCCCCTGGAGGAATATAACAGGTGCACCTCATTGCGCACTGCATGTTACAGGGCCTCTGCACTGCTGAATTACTGTAATATTTGAGTTTCCCAACAGTACCATTACTTGCAGGGAAAAAAAAAAAACAAAAAAAAAAAACAAACTTTCAGGTCTTTTGCTTCTGTTTCAAACATATAACCAAATTATTTTAAACATCTCTTTATTCATATATACTTTAAGTTCCATTTTCTACCCTGTACACAGGACCACAAATTTAGCGTAACCCAAAAAAAGCTTATTGATATTCACAGAACTCTTATTCCTTCCTGTGATCCTCCTGATCTTCCCTGCCAGTCATGATTTTGGTAAAATTCTGAGATGTAAATATTTCCTGCAAGCTGCAAAACATATCGTCTCCTCCTCTTGCAGATCTAAACAACTGTAAAAGGAGAAGAGATCTCTTATATCCCAAATACCAGCTTTCTTCAAATCAGACCTGCATTAAAAATCATGGAGGAAAAAAATCACACTATAAATATTTACACTCATACCAAAATTTAAGAAGGAATGTTTCTCCAGTGACAGAAAAGAAACAGCCACAAGTAGGTTGGAAACTGCAAAACAGTTTTAAATAAATATTTGGGAAGACACGGAAATACGTGCTTATATTGCACAAGCAAACATAATTCTGCCCTTTAAAATATCCCAGAAAAAATATAAAACTCAGATGATACAACAGTAACAAAATCCTGATCTCCAAGATAATCACAGCAATCAAATGATCCTGGTCTTAAAAAAAAAAACAAACAGATAAACAAACAAAAAACCTTGTTATGTAATGTGCAAATAAAAAAGCAAAACCAAAAATAATCTAAAATATTTCAATTAAGCAAACAGAACATTTAAGGTAACTTCTTCCATAATCTGTTAATATTAGGTAGCAGAGATACATGGAGTTTTAGGTGGTTTTGTTCCAACCAGCAATCCAAATCCACAGAGGGTCCCTGCAAAGGAGTTGTGAAGACCAATGTAAAACAGGGTTAGTGCACATATGACATCAGCAACTGATGCTTGTGTATTCCACATTTACCGTGGGGCCTTTCTGAAATCTTGATGAAAGAAAGAAAATACTCTAAGCAATTTACATTTCCAGATCAGTGAGAAAACAAACAAATCAGTGACTGCAAAAAGGAAAAGACCATTTAGAAACAATTGTTACATTTTTCTGTACTTCCTAAACTACTTCTTCTTTGTAAAGAATCCAGGACATTTCAAAGATTTCCACAGGACTCTACTTCAGGACTGCCCTAGCTTCTCCAAGATGTTTGATCCTAATTCAGTAATTTCCTTGTTGCACTTCCTGTAAGACATGTACATATATATCACACATATATACATACATATGTGTGTATAATACCTGTAATTTTTATTTAAGATGAGTCACTGTTAAAATTACTACCTTTTTTGTGAGTGTTGAAATGTACAACAGAGGAAAATTTCCATTACCTGATCTTCAATTTATGCTTAAATTCTAACTGTATTTATACCAGCGTAAATACAGAGTGTCTTTACAGCAATCAAAGCAGCTTCTCTGGATTTAAACCAGCAATACTACTGATCAGCATCTCTCCTTTTAACCCTGATGGATGACCTACACTCTTGGCTGGAAAAGGCAAATGAATTCTGCTTTGTTGCCTTCAAGGTTTCCACCCCCAGACAGCTGAACAAGTTAAGCTCATAATATTTTTCTACAGTGTGCCTGAAAAATCAATAGAATAAGAGAATGGGATCAAGACCAAGTACAACAACAAAGGGAAAAAAAAACTTTAATCTGACAACAATAACAAATTAGTAATGTCAGTCAAAGACAAGGAAATAAGTCTTTAAAGCATCGTGCATACTGCTTTTTGTAGCAAGGTTTGTAAAGCACATCACTGAGTCAAATCTATCCCTTTGATTTCATATATTTGAGTTTTAAAGTACATCATGTGCCGCCTCCTGCTCTCAAAACAGTATTATATTTAAGTAAAGCCATTGATTTCAATGGAGTCAGTCCTGGTTTATGTCATTGTAGATTCCCAATCAAAGAAAAGTGGCCTATATTTACAAATGAAAATAAAACAATATTTTAAATTCACATCTGTCATACAGAGATTGACTTGCAGTACATTTCCTCAGGTCACATCCCAGGAATCAATCTCAGCTGCTAAATTTTGAGAAACTGTCATTGCAGTAATGATTTAATTTCGTTAATATAGTGAGGTTGCAAAAAATGTATATTTATAAGATTCAGCTTTAACATTTATAAGATTTAAATAGAGACAAAAGAAACCATAATGCACTTCTAACTGAATTGGGATATAAAACAGCAAGCCTCATTTCCTGAACTCCAGTGATACACTATATCTTGTTAGCTAAACTTAGCTTATAATAGGGGTCATTTCCCCAAGGATTGTTATATCAGAAAGCATAGAAGAGAAAGAATAAAATTAAAAAAAAAAATTAATTTGGCCAATATTTCAAACGTACCCTGTTCAGAAACTCCTACTTCTTCATAATACTGGTCCAAGTTCTGGCAGGTTCTGGGTAGAAATATTTACAGGAAGACTTTAATGCCACAGTAGAATGGGGCTGGCAGTTAACAACTCTCATCTCTGAATGCATGAAGAATTTTAAAAGCCATCCCACGGGACCTTGGCTATGTTTTTGTTTTGCTTCCTTTTTTTAAGTGCAGAACCTCACGCCAATGGAATCTAATCCACATATATCCTTTGCCCTGGCCCTGCTCCAGCTGTGTAGCCAAACAGGCAGAGCCTCCATGTCCCTGGCAGCACGTGCTGGGGTGTCCCCATGAGCAAGATGCTGGCTGCTTCCCAAACTTGTTCCCTTCTGTAAAAAAAATTTATTCTTATCCAAACTGCCCAGTCTCACTTTAAAGCACTGTACTGCAATATTAACAGCTTGAACATAGTGTGAAAGAGAAAACACAAAAGGCTGGGTTTGTACTTATAGGGGTATAAAATTTGCAATATTCCAAAATGGATGCATTTGGAATACTTTACTTAATAATAAAAAGGTCAATGACTTAGGCCCTGACGATATGGATCTTTCTCCACCGACTACACTATTTGCCTGACTTTAACATGGCTGGAATCAGTACAGACACATCTCACTGGAAAACCTCCAGAAATGTGTTTAAGGAATTTACTAATGTAAGTATTCTAAATCTAATATCTAATTCTAATATCTAATATCTAATTCTAAATATCTAATAGATATTACAGTAGTATGTCTCTTGAAAATTTCCAGAGGTTTTAGTCTTTACCAAAGCATAGATTTTGGATTATTTGTAGCTGTTTTTAATAAAAAAGATTATGACTGACATACATAATTTTATTTTTAATAATTTGATATTATACATTGAAACTCCAAGATACAGTTTTCTCATATTTTAAAAAAAATTTACTTTTAAAATGAGATGTGCTATACCAGATTTCACCACAGTGATCTTTTAAATGTCAGCTGTAAATCTTTGAATACACAAGCATTTTTACTTGCAACTGTGAATAAATAAAATGTCCTTATTATCCTAATGCTCTTCTATAGAGAAAACCAGTTTCAACAGAGATCATATGTGAAGGCAATGTTAAGAGTACTCATGGGAAATCTGTGTATAATATTTGTAAGTACATTTTTAAAAAATATATACTTGTATTTTTCATTCCACAATAAAAATAGCCTAAAAAATAAATTTTAGTGTTTATTTGCTATTTTTTGTTGTCATTCTACAAACTAGGCTTTATTTTAAAGAATGTCTGTTTTCTAATTCAGTGTGCACTTATACAAAGATCTGTAAAGCAGAGATCATTTTAGTGCCTTTGACAATGTAACTTTACCTCTAACAACAATAAAGACACTCTAAATTATGAAGTCATACTAATAAAAAAATATATATATTCTTGAATCGTGAGCATAATAAATGAACTATCACCTAATACGGGTTAAGAATAAACTTTCCACACCAGCAAAAGATTTTCTCTCTGGTATACTCATCCTCATGAAGAATACATATACATGAATAATTTTTTGTATTTATGGTCTTGTATTTAGTTGTCTATTACTACACACAGAAATCTGCAAGATATGTAATTAACTTTTAATATACATTTTAAAGCATTTTAGGTTGCTCAAATTCTTCCCTAATAGATCTTTAAATCCAAGTATTTATCTAAATGAATACATCTCATACAATATTAGTTTTTCTGAGAAGAACCTGTGAGTGTAACCCCTCAAATATGGAGAGCAAGCTAACCAAGGTTGAGCAATGATCAGTAAATCATCAATCAACAAACTCTGGAAACTCTCTTATTCTCCTAAAAGAATGAATAAAGTGAGAAAAACGATTTTTCTAAATATCACATACAATGTATCTTTTCCCCTTCCCTTTAACAAACAATGTCCTCTGGTTCTAGATTGCTAATATCTTAAAAATGTAATAAAGATACTGCATTATGATGTTTTACAGAGATGAAGGGTGTTGACAGGCCCAAGATATCATTTATACAAGCATTCAGGCAACTTGAAGGCAACATCTAATCTAACATGCAAAGGATGAGCAAGAATTAAACATGCATTTAAAAAGCATTCTAGATATCATATTTGCTCCCTGGAAAATATCTTCTGAAAACTGCAATATATTGCATGGTCTAAAATACTAAGATAATATAATTGCTTTTTTTTTTTCTCTTTCAAATTTTATAATGGATAAATTTGAAAATATAATGCCTTGACTAAGGAACTTGCCTGAATTGTAACGTTAAAAAAGTTGTAAGAATGCTACTGTTATATCATAAAAGTGAAAATTTGGACTTTTTTTTATTTGTAATCTCTCAGCTACAGGTTCCCCATAATTTCATTGAAATAATCTAAAACATCCACAATGACTTCCAAACTGCTGCAGAATTTCTAAAAACCTGGGCACAAACATATTTTTTGTTGGTAACTTCATTTCAGATCATCTTTGCTACTGTTTTTAATCAGCAAGTTGCCTTTTAATGATGAAATCACTGAATGATCTCTCAACATCAATCTATATGAAAGGTGAACATTCCCATCAGGATCTCCAAGACACTTCAAAGGACCAAGAAACTCATATAGAACTGCTGAAGTTTATCAGTTCAACATTTATCATCACCATTCATCCCAACATTTTGGTTGCATTTGACCAGTGCTTCAGAGGGTCCTACCAGGTTCTCCCATACAGGCCTTAGGGCAATGTTATTTCAAACACAGCTTCCGAGATACATGCATCAGTTTGGATGAAAGAGATGAGATGAAGGGTAGGAGAATATCAAGTGTTGATCAACTTCACTTCAAAGCCACTTACATCATGCCCTGTTTTCTTTGTCATTGTAGACTGAGAACTCTTTGGATATAGCTCTTCAATGTGCATGCTCTAAAGGAGCAATCTACGTCTTTCATATATCTGCCCTGTTTGCAAACAAGGTCAGATCACAAATCCAAAAATAAATCTGGTCTTTTATTTTTTTAGCATATCTTCAAATTAATAAAATCTCTCTATGAGCCAGAATAAGTCTCTAGTGCCTCACTAAATTTGCATTCATCTAACTGATTGATGCTGTAAAGTAAACCAAACTACCACATGCTCTCACTTAGCGATGTTTGCTCTACAGTTCTGACAAAAGAAAAGTACAGTCAAAAGTACATAGAAAAGTACAGTATGGTTATTTTAGTAAAGTGGCATAAAAGCCTCTTGAGTGAGAGAGATTGGGTAGGCTCGGGAGTTCCCTCTGATTTGATCTAAGGGAAGAAAATGAAGCCCAGTGTAATGTATAGGAATTCTTACATACATAGACATCTCCTCCCCCAAAAAAACACTTTCCTTGTAAAGAAAGAAGGGAGAATAAGATAAATAATCTGTAGCAGATTTACCTGCAAAAATTGCTATTAAGATGACCTACAATTGTTATTGTATGGTTTCTCAGTAGAAATAACAACTGGAAAAAAGTAATATGTAGAAGCTCTTAGCCTGCCTTCACTCAAAAAAGTGATAAAAATATAGTTATGCTATACGAAGCCCTTTTTTATTCTCATCCATAAGAAGCAGACTGCATAGCTCACACATTCTTCAGTGACAGAATGTAGTTATCAGAGAAGTGAAAGAGGCTTGTGATTTCACTAAGTTGCTGTGGGACAGCACAAGTGGCAGGATTTTACAAACTTTCTCAGAGTTAAATTTTGCATATAAAACCAATTTCATCCAAACTTCTTTTTTATAGCAAAATCTCTTTGTTAGGATGCATCTAATATGACTTTAGAAGTCAACAGTGGAGATGTTTGTATCTGAGCTAAAATGACAGTATGTGTTCTCTAGAGACAATGAACAGAAAATACGTATTTTTAGGGCATAATCCATCTGATATTTTAGATGTCCACTTTACTGTGAACCAACTCGGACTCTAGAATTACCTATGCATGTTCATTGACTACAAAGAGAGTCTGAACTTTTATATTTGATGCGGTTGTCCATACTGGATATCTTTTTTTTTTTTTTTTTTTTGTCAATTAATTATTTATTTTTTCTATCTTCTGGGGTGATACTTAACAAAAAGTAACATTTAAGAATTCAGCTTCTAAGTTACGTTTTCCCTTTTAGGCAATTCACAGATCTAAATACATTATGGATCTTAGTGCAAGACTGAAGTGATAAATTACTAAGTATAGACCAAATGATTTTTAGGCAGGATAAGCGATAGAACTATAATTTGCATTTTGATTACCTTTCCTAGAAGAACATGAAATGAAGAAGCAATGCTGCAGCATTCTCTGCAAGGTGTGTGTGAAGTGTACTGCTTGATGCAAAGAGAACCAGTGAACAAAGTAAAATTGAGGGCAGAGCCTTGAGGTCCCTAGCCATGTTACACTAATACCACGAAGTGTTAGATGGTGGCTGCTGAACTAGGGTGGAAATCACTTCAGCTAGTCTGTGCTAGTCATCTGTAGTCTTTTTTTTCTAAATCAGGAATGAAGTATGCATTGACACTATGAATGGGATGAATATCTAGATGATCAACTAGATGCAAACTTTTAAAAGTTAGGTGGGTGAACTCACTTCCAGAAAGAACACCCTGGGAAATCTGCTCTTTTAGGAGTGAAGAGATCTGATCCTGATCCAACAAAGCATTTAAGCAATTGAATGCCTATAACCATGTGTATAGTCTTCCCTGAGTGCAGTGCCATTCATCTAGCTCAAAACAGGAGACTGAAGCAGATTGCTTAATCAGGATTTTAGGCCAAAATACAAAGTCCATTAGTACATAGTCAGTGTTGCTCCTTATATTAATATACTGGTGCACTATTACAAGAATAGTTATACTATTTATTTACCTTATTTACCTTAATACACCACTTATTCAGGACCATATAAAGAACCACATATTTACCTTAAATTACTTTTCAAAAATAATTCAATTTTTTTTTTAATCAGCTGAACAAATAATATGTGCAAACATCAATTTATACAGTCACATTAGTTCCACAGTATTTTAAACAAAACTTTTAAAATAGATACTTTTAAGTATCATGACTTTTTTAATACAGCATATTATTCATTGTAAAGAGCTTTAAAATAAATATTTAAATTTCAACACATTCTGAAAAAGCATCAGTTCAGTAATTAATGTTGATTGTTTCCTGTTTATATTAGATGCTGACCATCAGTGCAGATTTCTGAAGGTTTCATTTGTAAGAGTTTCTTCTGATTAGCCTAGGTATCAATCTCGCATATAACATAAATATTGTGTGATTAAGATGTGCAATTTAAATGTCTAACTTTGCAGCAGATGCTGGTCTATGTGACCTTTTGTAACAGAAGGGTTCTTTCATCACTTGAGCTTTTGGTTTCATATTTCTCATCTGCTCTTTTCTGCCAGCTTAACTGAGAGTTTAAATCAAAACCTAATTAGACTACATATGCTGTTTAGGAAAAAGTTCTTGGAAAAGTCATGATTCATATAAGCTTTGATATTTCCAAATAAATGAGAACAAATGTGATTTTAATTGTTTTAAATAACTTTCAGTCATCTTCTTACTCAAATAAAAGTAGTTGAACACTGCTCTTTGATAAAAAAAAGAATTGTGTACCAACAGAATCACCAGCTCTATATTCTTATCAACTATACCATCTATGTTTAATGATGAAACCCTTTATTGATATGCATGTTTTTAACTAAATAGTATTATAACTCAGGTATTTTCTTACATATTTCAGATACCAATATCATAAATCACAAATCAGAAGTTATTAAATGATATTTCAGGCCTGAAAAAAAAATCTGTTTGTGTGTTTGAGCACCTAGGATGTCAGCTAAATTTTGCTTTCTAACAATGTTGGTAAAAAAAAAAGATGGTATATTTTTATTTTTCTCTTTTGATATTCTAGGAGGAAAACTGAAACTGAATTATTTTGTTATTTTAATTATAATGCACTTACCTGAATTGCACAATTCAATATTTTAACTAGCACTAAGGAAGGCCACATTTCAAACACTCTCAGCTTTCACTGGGTTAAAGAAACCTGTGTCAAAAAATGATAACTCGTGTTTTGTTCAAACATTAATAAATACTTCTGCCAAGAAAGCCTTGGCCTCTGGTACTTTTCACAAAGACATAAGTTCTATCTCTCTCTCTCTCAAAAAAAAAAAAAAAAAAAAAAAAAAGAAAACATCTTTCCATTTATATGTCCTACTTAGTTATTTGACCCAGTTCCTAATCAGAAGTAGCCAGAATTTTCTTTTATTACACAGAGCGATTGCCTGCTGTCCTAAGAACTTGAGTATTCCCCCTGATAGAAAACTGACAAGTCATTATGAGGAACTGTGTCTTCCAACGTCAAGCCAATGCAGTTCTCTGTTAATTGTTTGAATACAGTCCTGTGTCACAATGCTTATAAAAATGGTATTCTGGAAACCAAGAAGCTTTATATACTGTCATGAACAATCTCTGTAAATATAACCCCTACTTTATAAGGTGCAAAAGCAAAATTTCATAAATATTTAAAAAATCTAAATTAAATTTAAAACAGAAGATCAGAAATGTAGATCCTGCTTCTCAGTTACTCGGTTACTTTAGTGATTCAGTAAAGCTACAGCAATTTATTTATGCCACCTTGTTGAATATGTAATACATTCAAATATTGGTCTTCCTTATATTTATTGTTCAGCCATTACTGATATGTGATATTACTGATAAGCAAACAATATATAAAGACATCAGACTTCAAGGATATTTTTTAAGAAATAAGTTGAAGATGGATTTATAACGAGACAACACTGATATCCAGAACTTCTAAACAACATACAAGGTCTACTGACATCCTAACAATATAAAATGTGTATGCATGTTCATTGATACTATTTAAAAAAAAAAAACAACCTGATTTTCCAAATGTTCTAGAATTCAAAATTCCCAATATTTTCTAAAAAATTTTCAAAAAGTCCAATGCAACTCAGTAAGAAGTTTAATAGTAAGACCTTAACTACAGGATGGCATTATTTTTAAACAAATGAGTGAGTATACTTAGACATTAAAACCAAAACCAAAGCTTACTATGTAGAATAGCTAAATGTGAACTGATAATCCAAACAACTCCTCACAGCAAACCTGTACAATACAAAGCAATTTATTTAAAATATTCTTCAGAGACCAGGAGACATGTAGTGGAACACAGAATATTTTGAATGTAAAGTTCATTTTGTTCTGGTTTCAGATAAAGGAATGAAAATACAAAGTCTGAAGTTTATACTCATACATCAAAAGTATTCTGATACGTACTATTTCTTATAACTGATAGTACTTTCTTGAAAGGTGTAACCTGTTGGACTGAGAAACCCCCATGATTTTCACTCTTTACTGTGAGAACTGGCTGTGTGGAGAGTGGGGGATGGTGATGGGGAGAGTTGGGGAAGGGGGAAGTAACACCTGATTACAAGTTTTAGGTTGACTGCTATTCAGTGTAAATTTTATCGATTTTGTCATCAGCTATAATTGGTCAACTGGATGAAAAGCTCTCTTTTTCTGTGACTGAAGCAGCCCACCCAGAATACTAAAGATGCCTTAAACAGAAATGGATTATTTAACAAGCCTTTCATTGTATTAAGCCAGTGCTGACATACATGATTATTGAGTAAAGTCAGTATTTTTAGCATTTTGTTTAAAACAAAATAAAAGAAAAAAGCAGCTCACCACATAAACCAATCAAATGGTGTGTACCTAAAACACATAGTCAGATGTCATTTTCTGTTCTATTAAGCTAAGAATTAGATGTTCAACATTCAAAAATATTTACTTACACAAAAAAAACCTATTTCCTGACTGAGTTTTATAAATTAAATATGAATAAAACACCAGGAAGTCCAGCAAAATATTGCAATTGTCACAAAATATTCATCACGTGTTTCTAGTTTCACCTGTACACACTTCAGGCTAGACCACGTACAAGCACATCAATACACACGGCTGTCGGACCGCCGGACCTGCTAAACGCTTGGCTCTCTCAGTCACCGGAAAGAACCGAAAGGCTCCGGAGGGACCCAGAAGCCCTCAGCCAGGGCGCGGGTGGAAGACAGCGGCTTTTCCCCAGACAGGCCGCGGGCTGGGCTCAGCTGCCCGTCCAGCACCTTGGACAGCGGCCGCCGGCCCGACGTCCGGCTCAGACCAGATCAGGTCAACCTAGCCCAAGCCGGCCCAGCCCAGCCCAGCTCGGCCCAGCTCAGACCAGCCCATCTCAGCCCAACCCAGCCCAGCTCAGCTCAGCCCAGCCCAGGCCCGCCGCCCCGCGCATCCGGCCTGCATCACCCGCCAGCTTCCCTGGGAAGAGAAAGAAAACACTAAGTTGCACCCCTGGTTTGGGGTTTGTTTTTTTTCTTTTCCCTGCTGGAATATCCTTAATTTTTAACACAGACTGGTTGGCCAAATTCTCAAAACATAGAGCAGTACCGTCTGGCACTTGGAATCGGAGAACTGCAGGTCATTGTCACTGTATTCATCCAGTTCATTTATACGTTTCATGCAACAATTTTAATGTCAACAACCTTTTCCCTGTCATTAGACAAGTATTTCTCCTTATTCAGTCTCTGAAGGGGAAATCACTATACAAAGTAAATTTGCTATTCTGTTCATTTTCAACACCTTTTACACCATGATATACTGTAGAGCAACTCACACTTTGTGGTAAAGTTCAGCCAAACTAAAGTGTGATACAAAAAAATCACTTTAAGCAAGTAGATGTTGATCATTTGGCAGCACAGAGCAGTAAGTCAGTTTCAAGAGGTATGGACATCATGACAAAGATGTCCTTAGAGCAGTAGACATCTGTTTACATTCGATATGCTCTTTACTTATCCAATTTATGATTTTTACTTAGCCAATTCACTCTGGAAATAAAATACATTTACATTATTGATAACTGAGTACATAATATATATACGAGTGCATACACACACAGTTTATAACCTAGAAGCGAAGTCAAAATTGCTGATAAGACTACTTTACTTTTGTCAGGTTTAACATGAAAAAATAAATAGGGCAACTATCCTACTTTACCCAATTTGGTAACAGGATATTTCAGCTTCTGGGGTGGATTGATTTTTGTGGCAAAGATACGTGCAAATTACACTAACTTATTGGTGAATGGGATTCCTTAGGCATGGACCGTTACCATGAAATGATTTACAGAAGGCCCTGCTGAAGTTACAAAGCACGGAGGTACCGCTAGGCCTTCTGTTCAGAGCGATGATTTGTATGCACTGTTGTCTTTGAGTGCTAAAGCAAGATTTGGTTCACACTGGTTAATGTAGTGCTACAGGAGTCGAGATAATCCAGTTCAGGGCAGAAACCATTCACCTGGCCCAGCTCTCAAGAAATAAACAAACTGGGGGGAAAGCATGCAGTTAGTTATTTTAGGCGCCAAGGACACCACTTTTTTCTGCCCTTTCCTGTCCTGAGAACTAGGCCAACTAATCTTGTGCAAGAGTAGAGAGAAGACAACAACTACACAGAGCCAAAGTGGGACCCTGCCTTCTGACAGAGGAAAAGAAAACCCTCCGGGTCTCTCTGAGCGGTCACCGGCGGCACCAAAGAAAACCCGCGGCTTACTGGATGCTGTCACCACCGCTCCCCAGCCAAGGGCCACCGCGGTGCCCGTGGACATCCACCCTGGTCCTCCAGCTTTTCCTAGCTCCCCAGATCTCGGCGGAGCGCCTGGAGACACGGTCCCGCTCCCCGCTCCCGAGGCGGCCGGCAGTCTCCCCGCTCCGCCGCCGCCCCGGGGCCAGGCGCCCGCCGGAACCTCCCTGGAGCCGCCGGTGCCCCCGGCCGCCGCGGGGGGACGAGGCGCCCCTCCTCCGAGCACCGCCGCCACCCGCCGCACCGGCCCCGGCCCCGGCCCCGGCCCCGGCCCCGGCCCCGGCCCCGGCCCGCCCCGGAGGGCCCGCGGCAGGGCAGCGCCGTCGGGCGGCCCCGGCTGCCGTCCCGGGCCCCGCTCATTGGCATGCAGCCCCCGTCGCCGCCTGCCGCCAAGCCGCATCCCAGCCCGCTGGAAGCCGGCAGCCGAGCCGGAGCCAATCGCATATTCATGAGGAGGGGGAAATCCAGCGCTGCACTCCCACGGGACCGAGGATCACCGCTTTTTTTTTTCTCGCCCCCCCCCCCCCCCCCGCTTCCCTTTTAGCAATGCGCTAACGGGGGGCTCCCCGCCGGTATCCTCCGCAGCTCCGACTGCACCCTAAAAACCACGGCCGCCGGCGCCAGGAGCGGAGACCGAAGCAGCCAAAACACGGACCACGGCAGCCACAACAGAGGAGGGAGGCACGCCAGCCCGCCGGGCAGGGAGAGGAAACACAGGGACAGGGGCTCCTACCTTACAATCCTCAGGACACGATTTCACCGAGTACTCATCCGACTGTAAATATTTCTGGAGCATAACCTCAAACTCTTCGTATTTCTCCTGAGCGTGCTGGTCGTAGCGCTGGTAAGCCTGGACGCACTGGCTGCAGGAGCCTCCCCCCCTCAGCACCACATCCAGACTGCAGTTCAAAGTGTCCGGATTGGACAACCCGGCGAACAACTCCCAAAGTGTGTAGGAATTACAAAAGGAAAGGTAAAAATCCGTCAGGTCCCAGCCGGGCGCCGGGCTCTGCCCCGCGCCCCGCGGCCGCCCCGGCCCCCCCCGCCGCCGGCACACCGCCTCCGCGTCCCCCACGCTGAAGCACTGCCCGGACGAGGAGCTCGGGGGGGGGCACGTCTCCGGGGGCCCGGCGGTGGAGTTCCCCAGGAAAGCAGCCTTGCCGTGCCGGGGCTCGGTGCCGTTGGGGCCGCTGCCGCGACTGCCACTGCCGCCGCCGCCGCCGCCGCCGCCGCCGCTGCCGGGGGAGGGCGGGAGGGAGGGCGAGGGGGGGGCGAGGAGCCGGGGCGCGGGGGGCGCCGGCTCCCCCATGCCCGCCGGCAGCTCCGGCTCCGCCGGCTCCTGCTTCTCGGGCGGCGGCTGCTCCTTCTCTCCGGTCCCCGTGAATTTGGCCTCGGCGCAGAACCACAAGTGATCAGAGAGCAGGACTGTGAAAAACAAGAGCGATGCCAGGGACAGTCGCCATTTCTGAGCCCTCTCTGAATCCGTGAAGGGTTTCTCGTTCTCCCGGGGTGCGAACCAGATTTTTAAGCCGTCATCATACTGCCGACTGCACATCCAAGCACCCCTGGTCATATTTTGGGAACGCACAGCCCTGGCCGACTCCACCGTGAGGGCTCCTTTGCCAGTGTCACCACAATATGCATTGACTTAAAAGATTGGGGGGATTTTCGTGCCTGCCTTCCCTTCTCTCGCTCGCTCGCTCCCTCTTCCACTCTCCCCTTCTCTCTCTCGCTCTCTTTCTCCCTCTTCTTTCTTTCTTCTTTTTCTTCGTCTGAGATATTGTTGGGCTTCGCCGGTGGCTCTGCCTTGGTCTCACCACACGAAGCAGCCCCAGTCCATCCAACGCGGAGTGCCGTGGAGAAGATAAGAGCAATAACGCAGAGAGAGGAGGAGGGAGAGGAGATGGTGGTGGTAGTGGTGATAGTTGGCGGTGGCGGGGCTGTGCGGCTGGTCCTTTCCCCCTCTCACCCAGGCATGGTCAGATCGCAGCTCCCCATCTCCCTCCTGAGAAAAGCGCCTTGCCCCCGGACAGCTGCATGCCGCGTCCCCCGCTGCCGACGGACGGCTCCCGGAGGGCTCCTCGCCTCCTCTTCCCCCCTGCCGCCGCCGCTGCTCCTCTTCCTCAGCCCCGAGCCGCGGCACAGATGCCTGCACCGCTGTCTCCGTCTCCTCTTTCTCCTCTCCCCCCTCCGCTCTAACTGGAGAGACGCTGCTGCAGGGCTCCCGGAGCGCTGCCGAGGATGCTGAAGAGGAGGAGGAGGAAGAGGAAGAGGAGGAGGAGGCTGCCGGGGCCGCCGCCGCTGGTGGTGACAATGGGCTGCGGCTGCCGCCGCTGCTGCCGCCGGGCGCGGTGTCCCCGGGCGCACGGGGCGGAACTGCCTGGCTGGGGGCCCCCGATGGGCACAGGCATCTTGGGCCCCTGGGCTAAGTTGCCGCCATCTTCGTCCTGGAGAAACACTTTTTTGGGGGGAGCTCTGCCTTTTGCGTCATCTCCTCCCGCGCCGAGATCTCTCTATCCTGGCGCATTGGCAGCAGCAGCAACTCTGCCTCCTCCTGCCTGAGGAGGAGGAGGAGGAGGTGGGAGAGGCACTGGGGACCACATGGCCCCTCCAAAGGGCTTCCTCGGTGCGACTCTTTCTACTCGTCTCACCGAAGGAACTGCTCGGTACCACCCTCCAGCCCTCTCTCCTTCAGGGTCTCCTTCCCTTTGTGGCCCTGAAACACCATGTCCACACAGGATGGTGGCTGGAGAGGTCTGTCGCTGTGTCTGTCCTTGTCGTAGCAAATCACAAACGGCACATGAAACTCCAGGCTCTGGATCCTGGCAGGTTTTGACCCCACAGTAGAATGCCTGAACACAGCTGCCTGTCTTGCGGTCAGCGAGCTGGAAAGCATAATGCCCATAAACCCAAAGCTGTTTGTTTCCCCAAGAGAAGTTTTGCAAAACCCTGGTCCAGCACATGAGCTGGGTAAGTACTGCCAGTCTTTGTGTTTCGCCTTTTAGATGTCACTGCCTGGAGGAGAGAGACAGAGAGAGTAGGTTTAACGCTCCCACTGCGGTCACGAGTCGCTGATGTTCTCCACCCAGACCCACAGCAGAGACCCCACCACCCTCTGGCCCCAACCAGCAGCGTCTCTTGCTTAAATAAATATGCCATTTGGTCACTCCTAAGTTGCCTTCATCTTGCTTGCTGACGACCCTTAATGTAGCAGCAACAGAAAAATCTGGATCCCACACCAAACAAGAGAAGGTACCAGCTAGAGGTTGAACATTATCAGATGAAGACCTGGAGTTACAAGGTCTTCCTCTCGAGACATCATGTATGCTATCTGGCCAAAGCATAACCAAGACGTATTTTTTAATTTCGCCATTGGACTGGAGGAAGGTTTAGAACCCATACCTTTCCTTGTTCCGGAGGCTTTCTCCATCCTGGGGTAAGGGACCATTTAGAACTGCTAATGGCCCTTGAACAAGGTGCACAATGTACCCCAAAAGGTGGCTTTTCCCCATTATTTGCTTGAAGAAAGCTTTATTTCTTAACAAACCTGGCCATGGATGATAAGCTGGCCTAGATCTCTGACAGCTCTCTAATTCAGCTTCAAAAGGTGTAGTGGGAAGAAATCTGAAACTGAACCATATCAGAGGAGGACAAAACTTGTACATTTTCTGACTGCAGCTGTCGTCAGCTGAGGGGTGAGCTTACCAAGGAATGTGCTGGAATTTCCATCACTTTGAGTAATAAATCAAGGCTGGATGTCTTTCAAAAGGAGATGGTATACCTCAAACAGAAGACGCAGACCCAAGGGAGGAATTGCTGAGCGAGGTCCTATGCCCTGTGTTATGCTGGGGGTCAAAGCACATTATCATAATGGTCTCATCTGGCTTTAAAAGATCTATGAGTCAAATTCTACACTGAGCAGAAGTTATCTGTGGATTTTATTTTGATAGACTATTTAAAGACACAGAAACAAGTGCTAATATTATAAGAAAAAGTCTACAGTACTCAAATCAGAATGCATCTTTGCAATTCTCAGTCAATCAGCTCACACCATCTGCTAATGGTACATTATTAATTTTGGTCTTGGAGCTTTGATTACAATGATTTGACATACTGAGCCCTGTACCATATCTGCATTTTTGTAATGCTTTCTGTTCTGGGACAAGCCTGTGACCGAGCTTTTAAAAGGGAATCAGAACAACTTAACTTCTGTAACATGTAGTGTCATTTATTTAATTATATTTTGCTTGTTCAGATATGTATTTTGTGGTGGAATAGAGGGACTGAAACAGAAATTCAGGACGGGGGAGGGGGGGAAACAAACAAAAAACAAACAACTGGGATAAGCAACAGGTTCCTGACTTCAGGTCTAAGATTTTCAGAATGTACTTTATTAAGATATGTGGTGCTGGCTGCATAATTATTCTCTGTTTGACAGCCAAACTCAGGGTGAAGGAAGTCAGTTTTGGAGTCCCTACCTGGCAAACAGGCTTGGTTTATTTTTTTTGTTTTTAAATATTGTTTTCCTGTTGTCCTGTTGGGAAAATGAGAGGGTAAAAGGCAATTTTGCAATCCATGGGGAAATTAGAAATGTTCTTTATCTCCATAGTGGAATTTTAAGAATTGGTAATGAAAAAATGCTGGTATCCAGACCTCATCTGAAACTTAATATAAGAATGAATTCTTAAGTCTGTGCTCCTCTGTTTATACTTGTCTAGGACCAAAGCAAGTAAAGTCAATCTGCCAGCATTTTTTAGATATACTTGGCTACTCAAAAAAATCCATTTTCACATCATGCAAAGTTTTCACACATTTCCCAACTTTTGTCTGGAAAAAATAGAGCGAGAATTCTTTTACAACACCTAGCAATAAACCATAATAAGACATTCAGCATTCCTGAAATGAGTGCGTCCTCGCTTTTCCAGTGACAGTTTTCTGTAACAGCGAATGTGTCATGCAGAACTGTTGTTTCACCTGTTATGTTTCCCCCAAAGCCCCATTCCCTCTCCACCTAGCACGGCGAATAACTTACAACATTAGTTGCAGCAGCTGGTTCCTGATGGATCCGAACAGATGCAGTTCAGTTCTCTGGTGCCCCTTAGTGTTAGGTTTGGAGCTCACGGGAAAAAAATAAGGCTGTGAAATCATATCTGAAAATCAAGAAGCTGATTGCATGCGGTGGGGGAAAGAATCTGAAGAATATATAGTAGCTTCTTTCTCTCAGAGCTCCTTCAATATTTTGTTATCATAAATCTGATCTAAATAACAGAATTCTATTTAAACTAGGTTAATGAATTATATGACTATGAAGAAAAGGGACAAACTTTCCTCAAAAATATCATTACAGAAGTACGTCCCCATATTCATCATTCATCCTAAATAACTCCAGTGGCGCAAAATACTGGCTTCACTTTGAAATGAAACTTTCTATTGGGAATATTTATTACTCATGTTCCAAAGCTTGGCAACTGTGAGTAACTCATGGAAGTCTGTCTCCCTAGCTGGTGGAGTCACCAGATGTTTCGCAGATGGATCTCCTTCAAGTAATGTAGTTCAGTGTCAGCTCTGCCATACAGTGCTTCTATCAATACTGTCAGAACTCATGTTCTTTAATTCTATGACTAGTAATATGTAAGATGGCTAATTTATTGAGCACTGAGGACAAAGTCTAACAGAATGAGCATGCACAGCATTCAAGAGACTTGAAGCTATTGCTTAACCTACATATCATGTGTTTTCTTTGTGAAAGTACTTTAGCTTACCAAGCAGAAATAATTCTTGACATAACATGCTAATAACAATAAACACTCGTCAGAATAGAAGGCTTTACTGTTTCAAAGTAAATGTTCTTAAATTTTTGTCTGATATAATGCATACAGTAATTTCCTGCATTAGTCTCTTGCTTTTCTTTGATTTTTTTTAACACAAAATTTTAAGGTCTGAAGAGCTGTATATAGGTCTTTCAGATGATTTTAACAGGTTGGAGAGCTGTGTCTTGTCATTGTAATGTATATTCTTTATATAAGAAAAAAAGTATTTTCTAATTGCTAAGCAGCACTTCTTTTTGTAAAATCTCACAGCAGGCTATTTTTAAAATAGTAGATTTCATTTTATTTTGGGGTTGACTGGTTCTACTGATAGGAGCAATTGTTGCAACAGTTATTAACAGAAATACTCAGTTAAACCCTTGCATTAGAGTGTCAGCCAGCACTTTTAATACCAAGCAAACATTATCAGGCCCTTTACTAGTTCATCTTATATTAAGAATTCATTCTATTTCCCATCAAATTCCTAATGTTTTAGCTTCCCATTCAGTATTTTTCAGAAAGCTGAATTATTGTGAGAAAGCTTCAGGCATCTGGCCCTGATTGCTCCAAAGCAATGGGAAATTTATGTTAATGTTAGCAGGCACTGAAGCTACTAATCCCTGTTTGAACAGCTCTAATTCAGATTTTAAGATTCTTACACTCTCCTTTGTTTCCACTTTCCACACTGCCTTCAATTTTGTCCCTTTGGCTTGATTTTTTTTAAGATTTTCTTACAAAATTAGAGGATTCATTATAACTCAGTAAATTACAAAAGTTTGTCAGACTGGATTTTAAAAGGCTGTGCAGTACAAACTTGGAAGACACTAATGTCATCAAGTTGATTGAATTGTCTTGCAGATGTTTGCTCTGTGTCCTTAAGATTTCTTGTTAGAGAATGAGAATGTGGTTTTGTTTGTTGACATTTTCAGCCATGGAACAATGAACAGATAACATGGGATCTGGAAGTCCAATAATTTCTCTCCAAAAATTGTAGGTCGTCTTTATCATGACATCTTTATAATGAGAGCTCGGTCATAATATTACATCCAGCTGGTATATTTGGGCATGAGCTGAAATGAACTGAGGCTATTCTTCATTAACTGAAGCCATCAAACAAGTGAAATATAACTTTTGCACATGACTGCAGCAGGAAGAAGATAATATAAATGTCTCATGCGAATTAGCCTATGCCCATTAGAGTAAGGTCTGATCCAAAGCATGCTGAGATCAGGGGAAAGATTGCTATGGGTTTTTAAACCAGACTTGTAGGAAGGAAATAGAAGAATAAAGATACCTCCCATATGAGGATGGAAGAAAAGGGATTGAAAGAACCACCAAAAGGTAGATTACAGCTTTTAAAATATATTTCCTCCTTTCTCTCTCTTACGAATTGTATTCATTTGCTGTCTTTTAATAAGTTTTATAGCCTGATTATGTTTTTACCGACATCAAAGACATCTTTTTGTCTTTTCTGCTTGGTTGCTTTGTAGATATCCCAGCCCTCCCTTGTGTCAAAACACACCTCATAGGAAAGAGATAACAATTGAATAGTTGTTTTTTCTCAGAAATACTCTTTTATAATATCTTTCTTAAATAAAATTAAAAAATGTGAGCACTATGTAAAAAGTCTTGAAGTTTTGGTTGGTCAGCCAAATAGTTTGCTCTCTCACCTTCACTCAAAGGAAAAAAATACTTTTGAAATAACCTCACTGTTTAATTCATAGTCTGATTTTCTATTTAAGCATGTTACTGTAGACTATTTTTTATAAGCTTAAGTTACAATGCCTACATTAGGTAGGTTTTCTTTGTGATGTCCTGATATGATGATCCTATTCCAGAATTCACACTAACTTGTATTTGTAGCCCTGTTTCCACCTGTGTCTGTGGAAAAGAGAGGAAGAATGAATTTAGAAAGGATGTATGTTGCCAAGTAAACTTCTCCCTGCTTATTATCCCAAATTTTATTCTACGTTCTTGGAAAATGTGCCATTCTAGAATACTCTTTTAAGTCTGATCATATGAAAGTTTGGTAATATCTTTATGTTTCAAGTACTCGTGGCTGCAGTGTAACTTTTAAATGCATTTGACAACATGGGCATGCAGGAGAGAAATCAGACTCTGCCCTCAGGTTGCTACATGTGCAGGTTTCTTCATTTGACCAGAAGAAATACTCCTATTAATAAAACATGCGTAATTATGTATAGTTCTGTTACAGAGCTTGATCATAGGCTGAATAATTAGCACTGTTTTATATATAGATCTCTCCTCAGAAATGTAAACAATTTTCTGGAACTTTTCATCTCACCTAGCTTTAGGTATCTAGACTTAAGCATCCAGTCAAAGCTTATCCTTCCATCATCTTGCCAATGAAAAGATACAGCTACTTCCAGAGCACAGCTTATTCCATCCTTAAACAGGCATCTCTTTCTACTGATTAGGGAAGGAATCTCTCTGATTAACCTTAAATTGTTGCCTATCATCAAACCTAGTTTTAATTCTCTAAAAGATAGACAATAATTTTAAATTAATCAGCCAGATTCCTGGCTTTGTCTTTCTGTCCTACAAAAGATTCTTCTTGAAGAAAAATCTGTAAACAAGTGTGGAAGTACATATTTGAGACATTTTTAAATTTCCTTTCATACCAACTTTTTTCTGTTGTTTACTAGAAAAGCAAGCATGAATGAACCACACGTTGACACTACTTATTTTTTGACCTGGGAAGTATCTTTTTCCTCTGAACTGTAATACCCTGCCTTCTGCCAAGTGGCTGCAATGCCATCTGCCAGCCAGGGAGAGAGAGGGCGGGTTTTTTTCTCTCTGCCTCCCCTGCCTTCCAGGGCATTCCTGTGAAGAAGGCATGTGACTCAAGTTGTAGGATGACTCAAGCTCTTGTGGTCTTCTTGGAGCCGTCCCACAATCAATTTAATGTGTCTGACCTGAAGGCAAATGTCTCCTTTTGTCTGCGACATCACCAGCCATGCTCTAAACGCTTTGGCTTCGGTTCCATATGCGTTGTGAAAGAATCAGAGAACTGAGTGCAGGCTGCAAGTAAAGAGCTCCTGAGATTTTATTCTGTTTCCACTCTTTAGGTGGGGCATGGTTCTGGCAAAGCATTGACTCTCTCTTCCTCAGCTACTCTATTTATAAACAGGGGAGGCTGCAAGATTACCTAATGCCTGCAAAGTGCTGTTTTAAATAATAAAAATAATTAATTTCCTGATGGGCTACTATATAGGTGTGTATAGGTCTAACTATATCGTGTTATTTCTTATCTGATTTAGCTCCTAAGGACTGAATATTTGTTATTGTTTCGAATCAGGTTGCTGCCCCTTTCTAAGTGGCATACATGCCTTTATGAATAAACAAATAAAGATTTTCTACAAAAGTGATCTCGTTCAGATCACTTTCAATCTTAGAGTAAATGAACAGTATTGTTTTTCTAATTTTCCAGTAAAATACATTACTTGATATCTGGTGATATATTACATTTTCATTACATTACATTGCTGGGAAAGCAGAGCTTTATTTTCATGCTTTTTTCTTGGGGAGGGAAGACAGAGAAAGGCAATGTAATTATACTGGGTACTTTAGTCTCCTAATTAGCTTGACTGGGCCTTAAATTTAACTCTTCTTACATTCTGGTGAAGTTCATTTTTCTTCTCTTTCCTTTCATCTTGTTCTTTTTGCTTCTGGAGACAGCTCCTGATGGCCAGCTGTGGCTGTGTAATACTTCCTCCCATAGCACCAAAGCAAATACAGCTTCCAGCCTGTTACCTAGCATATTCAGAGCCTTGGTAGGGGTACGCAGACAGACTCTGCCTCCGAGTGCCACCATTATGTCTATAATCTGCTTGAAGCTGCAAATACAGCTGGCCCAGGGCCAGTGGCAATGCACTGTGTGTTGCTGAGGTGACCGTGTGCTCTCAGGGTTCACAGACCATCATTTCATACAGTGTTGGCCAGCTCTGCTGCACATGGGCTTCGTGAAGAAATAAGAAATTAAACATTTCAGAAATGCAATGATCTTCAGCTTCTTTCTGGTATTTCTCTAAAAAAATCAGTGCCATTTCACTGTCATTATTTTTTTTTTTTTACTTTTCTTATAATTACTTATAAGAAAAAACTCCTTGAAAGCCTGAATTACAGAGCAGAATCCCTTTTAGTACAGAAAGAAAAACACAAAACAAAAGGGGAACCACTGCTGCACTTTAGATACCTAATTTAGCACTGACAGAGAGAGAATTCACCAAAGTAAGCTAGTCAATTGCTCTGAAGTCCTTCCTTAGTCAGTGTAGAGAGATAGGCTCCTTTGTAGGGGACAGTTTTAATTAGACCCTTCTCTGCATCACCCCGCAGAAGAACCTCTTTCTCTCTTCTCTGTCCACTGAGCCTCAGGAGGGAGCTGGCTTAGTTTGGCACCTAAAGCAAGGCTTAAGACTACTCTCCAGAATCTCTGATGTGCAGGGCACATCAGTGTAAAATCACGAGAAGATGTTATAGGTGGTTAATAGACATACAGGATCAGGAAGGGTGAGAGTGTTATGGCAGTAAAGACATAGTTAAGGAGTAACCAGCCGGGAGCCCGTAATTCATAGTGACATTACTGAAACTTGGAGACACCCTTCTGAAATGGAAAGCTATTGTTTTTCTTTTTCCCTGTTTTTTAATTAAAATAAATGTTTCTGGCTTCCTTATTTATCAACTGCTGTGAAAGCTGCGCTCTTTTTTCTCAGTCTGAACTTTCTGCAGTGACTAGCTTGAATAAACAGGACAAATTTGGGAGTTCAAAACAGTGAAACTCATGTTGCTCATAAAAGGCATCAGGGCAGACCAAATTAAATGGTGTTTTGGCCTTCAGGTTTTGAGTTTACCAGTAGAATGAATATACGCCTGTCTCAAGGTATTTTAAAAGCAAAACCAACATAGCTACATTAAGAAGTGGCACAAAGAAAGGACAAGAATAATGGAAAATTTATTTTGCTATATATATAAAATGATATGGAGAATTTAAAGTTTTTGATGGAGAAATTCCATCCAGAAATGTGGAGTTAGGACTTGAAAATTTCATAATGTTTTGTAGTCTTCTGGCAGAAACTTGATTTCTTAATTGCAATTTATCTACTGTTTGGATGATGAAGCTCCAGCTGAATAAATGAGTACTCCAAAAATGATGTCATATTTTTAATATTAGGCATTTCAAAAAAGTTAATTAAATGTTAAAAGTTAGCCAGATGTTTAGACACTATGTAGGTGACTGAAATGTTTATGGTATTCTATTGAGGCACAAAACCAGTCTAAGTACTTTACATAGCTTCAGTTTAGAGGCTTTGTCATATTTCCTAGGCAACTTTCTCAGTTTTTAGGTGCTGTAACAGTAGAAGTGTATACACTGGTGATTCTTGGGGGAAGCAGGAGTTATTTTATAGTAGCTAATTTCAGCCCAATGAAGACTTTTCTCCTACTTGCCAAGAGAAAAAGGGAAAGGCTTTTTCAGGGTGATACAGAGCATGTAAGCTTAGCTCTCCAGTGCCAAAGTAATTTTGGATATGAAAAATAAAGCTTTTATTTTCACAGACGCATTTGAGAACACTGTTCCTAGTTTAATGTACAAAATTGTACATGCACAAGTTTTTTTTCCTGAAGCACTAATGCAAACAAGAAACTAATGAAAAGTTTTTAGACATACTGTGTCTATTAGGAATTTTGCATTTTGAAGAACGAAAAATATATGCTCATCATAAGCACATACAGACATGTCTTCTTGGGAAGAGATGGGAAAGTTAATCTGCTCTTGACTGTGATCAAATGTCACAGCTTATGCCACTCACCTACCTGTAGTTATTGATGCCATGAATTACAAAACTTTTGAGCCATTAAAAAGCAAAAGCAGAAATCTAAGGTGAATTTAGGGATTTCCTTCCCTTCCACACATGTAACCATTCCAGGCTACAGTCACAGCAGAGGATCTAGATTTGCCCATCTTCTGCTTTGAGGGTTTGATGAAGGAGCTTCGTCTTGTGAAAATATTTCCATAGATGCTATGCATATATTGTCAAAACATACTTAATTTTAGGCAGCAGGAAAAGCAAGGGAATGCAAAGCCATCTTAGGATTCACAGTAGATTTTCTCACATGGAGTTAAGCTTCCTTAGTTGTTCCTAACTTAGTAGTTCTTCAGTTCCTAAATTAATCAATGCTTGTGCACCAAGGAGGGGCACAAGCATTCTGTATGCAGCAAAAAGTGGTTCTGTCATTATTCTAATGTTACAACATGCAAACATACAATACAATTTTAATACATAAACATAAAAAAATTAAAGGAGAAATAAGGTGTTGTAGATATGAACTTGGAACTCTATTATTAGATCCTTTCCCTCAGTGGAGCTACAGGAATTTCCGAAGTAGTCTCTATGTTCTCATTCTAAACATGGAAGAGTTATTCCGAGTGGATAACACACAGATAGTTTGGGCCTTATTAATAATTCAAACAACTGTATGTTCAATTATGTTCTTAATTACAAAACAAATGAAACAACATTAATTTTGAAAGGACTGCATTATTCTTGGATGTATTTCTGTACAAATATCTTGGTGAGACATCTGCCCAGATAAATATTTCTCAAAGCTTTCCCTTAAATCTAAGCTGGCAAGGTGGGCAGAGTATAAGCTTTGATATTAATTAAAACTATCTGCATTAATTTACAAAAAGCTAATTCCTCTGCCTGTATAAAGCCTGAATTTCTTATGTTTTGCAGTGCCTTAAATAAGCTAACTGTATTTCTGCCTCCTCCTTTTTAATCTGTTGTTCTCCTAGAAAATACATGTATTTAGAAAGACTAATCAGAAATACAGTGTTGAAGTCCCTATCATATTACAAAGACCTACATCTCCATGCAATCATTGTTGGCATACGTCCATTGTAATTTTATCTGTAGATTTATATCATCTGAGTATCAGACTCAAGGCTTAAATGACTGATGGACATTTTTCAGAAAGCTGCAGAATACAAGTAAAAAAGGTATGAAGAACAATCATTCCATAAATAAGTTTGCCATGATGTTTGGGTTTTTTTCTTTATAAATCCATTTGTCTTTTGCTCTCCAAGCATGGATAAAGTGTGTGGCTATGAAAGTTGCAAGTTAGATCTGGGGAAATTAATAATGAAGATTACTAAAATATATTAAAAAAATAGAGACAGTTCACTGAAATGCCAATGTATTCTTATTATGTTTTTATCACGTAGTAGCAAAAGTGAGTGATAAAAGCGATGAGTAAGAAGTGGAATGAAAATAGGGCTTATTGGGACTATAGTTGCCATTGGAATATCTTCATAATTACTGTGCTAGACACCACAGTGCACCTTAAAAATAACAATAGTAAGAAAAAAAAAAAGGTTTCATGTGAGGCTTTTCCTGGTGGCAATGCTAATTTAATATCAGTGCTATATTAATATCTTCCTCCAGGTGCATCTTCCTGTCCCCTCACTTGGTTCATTGCTGTGTCCCTGTGGGCCAAGGCAACCACTATTCTGCAAACTGGACTGCTGAAATGGTGGTAGTAACGCAATGCATTTCAGTAGTGCAGTTTTTTGTCTTGTTCAACAACCAGTTGGTGCAACTGAGTGCAACACAAGGCAAACTACAAAAAAGTGACAGTAACTTATTTAAACAGCCTTGTTGCTGAGGAACTGTATTTTCAAACTTACCCTCAGAGAGAGAGCAAGTTTCCTTGTGGAAAAGAGATATGTGAGTTTGTTTCAAATACCATTTAACAATATGCATGAAGGGTCCTCAATTTTCAAACCTAGTAATATATAGTGAAAATACTATGTTTCTTTTAAATGAAGATCTGAGAATACGCAATTAGCGCAGAAGAAGTGAAAGGCTACTTCAAGTGGGAGAACTTATAAGGATGGAAGATGAGGTGGAAAACTAAATTCCAGGGTTTTTTTACTTCCTGAAAAATTTGGAACAAGATTTAGGATTCTTCCAAATAATTTTTTTAAGCAATTCATTTATTTTATAGTAATAATACTTTGGTTTACAGTTCCAGTAAATAGCCTGATTAATTCACTGCCATGGACCCTACTGGCTTATTTTCTCTCCTGTTATCACCCCATCTTTACTGTTTTTGCCAATATTCCGTGATACCTGAGTAAACATATATTGCAAAACAAAGCCAATTATTAATCAGAATTCTTAAATAACTGCTTTCTGTGAGTTCATGCACCCTTACTAGAGGTTTTTAACTAAGTTAGTTTCCAGCACAAATATTCACAGGAAATGAATGCTGAAATAGCAAATATAGAGAAGCATTAGCTGGAAGGGCTTTCTAACCCACGAAGAAAAGCCACATCCTGTATCTTCTCTGAACAAACATGTTTCGACAATATAAAATTTCTGAATAAGCTATCAAATGTGGAAAGTAGTCATTAAATAAATATGAACAACAAACATTTCTGGAGCCTGTGATCAGTTCGAAAAATCTCTCTCAGACTTAAAAAGCAAATCAAGTAAATAGTGTGTTATTATTTATGCAAGACCTAATTACACATTAGCATTTTGTTAGGGATTTTCCAGCCATCCTGTCTGGTTTCACTCCTTCTATATAAATTCACCTTTTTCCTCTTTGCTGAGGCAAATATATGTCATTTGTTTGTCATATTTTGTCAATTTGTAATATTTGTCATTACATCATCCCCCTTCCCCTGCCCCTTTTCTCCTTCTAAGGACAGACTATAATAGCATTGCTTTTTGAATAAGAGGGCACTTTCATTATGTGCTTATAAAGATGGTTTGCCCAACTTTTTGCGTGAGTAGAACCATTGAAATGCTCTGTAAGGATTCTGAGTAGAATACCTTGGAGTACTCTAATTTAAGGAGTGTAAATTACTGAGCAAAGTCTGTATCAGTCAAGAGTAGTTGCAATCACTGTGTTAACAGCTCCTTTTTTCACTTCTCTTAACCAAGAACCACTGTAAGAGATTACCTGTTTTGGAAAACGCCTTTGAAATGATTCATGCACTCCACTTATTGCTTCCAAGAATTCACTAGCCCTATTACTATAATTGTCTCTGCTTGGACTGTAAGTACTAACTACACAATATATGTGTTTCACTGAATAATTCTGTGCTAAGGATATGAAAGCTTGTTCTCTACCCATCCTTCCTATTACATTCATAGTCTCCCAGAACACAGTATCCTTGTCCCAACTGCTAGTTAGCTGGCACAGATCCTGTGATCTCACAAAATGTATTCCACAAAAATTACATGCTGTCCTTCGGCCCGTGGCAGACAAGTTTTACCCACATGCATCACATGCCTAAATCAGCAGTCTGTGCTGCATCTATGTTCAGGGTGCACATGTCACCTTGCACACAATACCTGTCCCACAGAATGGAGATTTGGCACCCCAGAGACAGTGTCCCATTGGTGGGATATGTGGGGCAGCAAACAGGATGATCAGTAGTGGGTGCAAAACATCCATGTTCCACAGTCATTCTCTGCAGGGAGCTCTGGCCATCCTCTAAGTCCATTCCAGTGGAGAAATGAGTTGCCATCACCTTCTGAATCTTTGCTGCCTCTGACTATCCAAAGCATTCTCTGGAAGTCATTACAGCCAACACTGTTAGCTATGCCAGTGAATCCCACCACACCAGATACCTCAACATACTCTGCTCTCCACAGATGAGGCAAAAGGGCAAAACTTAGTTGAAGGTATTGGCCTTTGTGTGGTCCTTATTCCATTCTTCATCATGGCAGATGTTACCTACTCATTACAGTTGTGAGTTCTGAAGTTACTTCAGGACAATCACAGACTCTGCTCACATCGGTCCTGATAGGCCTTGGAGAAGTGTGCATTCGCCACCTGACTGAAGAAAGGTTAGTCTTGAGAGACAGGTTGGACAACATGATCCATAATGTTAACTGGTTCATCACCTCTTGCTCTACATTATGCCCAAGGATGCTTACAAGCCATTCTGACAGGAGGCACCATAGCTGGACAAGATCCTTCAGCTCTTGTTTGTCCATCCCAGAAGCGAGGGACAAGGGGATAGAAATGTGCATGTAGCTATCTAAGCAGGGTATAGCTTCATTGAAGCTCTCAAAAGCGACTGGAGAAGCAATGCGATGAGGCCTTTCAGTCTTCCCCCAACAGCTGTCAGAAATTGGATCTGACTCCTTTTCATCTTCCACACTTCTCCCACTGGCTATAATTGCCAGTTCCTGGCTTCTCCACCGGTCTTTCCATGGTCTTTTCTTCAAAGAACCTTCTGTCCCACATCCTTCCCAATACCTCCCTTTTTCCTAAGAGCTACAGGGTCATGGTCTGCTTGCCGCTGTTCCTTTGATCATTGTTCTTTATCCACAATGTTTCTTTGTCTTTCTGCTTTCCTCCACATTTTACACAGACAGAAATAATAACTTCTATCCTTCCCCTGCTAGAGGTGCTTAACATGCAGGGCTCTGTCATGACCAAGACTTTTGGTTATTCTCTCTGTTCTCCTTTCATCAATAATCCCATGTCTTTGATCTTTGTACCTAGGCCACCTCTACCAAGACATCTGCACATCCCAGTAGACAGCAGCTTCTATTTTAACAAAGGCTTTAACACAGATCCGAACTGTGTATACACTTTGCTTTTTAAAGAATCAATATTTGGGAAGAGGAAAAAGCATGGAAGAAAGCCATCCAGACTTTGGGAAATCAATAAAAAGGAACATGAAGGGCAATGTATGGTGTCTTTCATCTCAGTCAAGGCAAATGGTCTGCGGGTGGCACTGATATCCTGAAGAAAATGGAATTTTTGGAATTTTCCACTAAGCCATAACAATGAACTATGTGAGCTTGGCAAAACAGAATTTGATGGCCAAAGACAGGAACTGAGAGACAGGGAAGCACTTGTTTTATGACTATATCCTTGAGGAGACCTGAGAGACTGATCAAAGGAAACATCCTGCCTCAGAAGATGCTGAGAACAGGGTGATAAAGTGTATAGTCAAGGAGAACAACAGATTGGGATGTTGATAAGAACTAAAACAAAGTGTCCATTAGGTGAGCTATCCTCATTATAATACTAAAAACCAGGCCCGTAGGCCAGGAACCACCCCCCCCCCAAGAAAGAAATTAACCAATAATTAGCTGACACTTCTGCATATTAGATGTGACAAGAAATTAACCAATTATTAGCTGATGCTTGTGAATATTAGCTGTGACTGACACATTTAACTGTATAAATGCCTTGTAGTTTCTCAGTTTGGGGTGCTAGCTTTGTGGGTTGCCACCTAGCACCACTCTTTGCGTAAAAATGAATTAAATAAAATACCTCCGCTCTGTGTGTAGTTTGGCATTTTGCACACCGGGTGAACGAACCCACTTTTCAGGATAACAGCACCAGCACTGTGGTAGGCACCTGCTTGGGGTAGTCACTGAAGAAGTACCTCTGGCACCCTGCCCAATGAGGTGAGGCCCTCTTTGAAGTGTAAGAATGCTCAGTCAGGAGCAGAATCTAATGTACAATGAAGGTGCTCCCTTTCTTCCTCTGCCCTTCAGTTGACACCTTGCACCACTCCACTGTCTGCCATGATCACCTTCTTAGGTGAAAAAGGACGACAGTCCAACGGGTCACTTCATATGGGCTACACCTCTCACTTTGAGCTGTTTGCCTGGAGCCATTTTCAGCCCTTTAAGGCCAGCCTTTAGAGGAAGGAACCCTGTGGTTCTGCTAAGATCATGAAGTGGGGTCACACAACATGTATGAGGGGAGACGGTGGACACAGAGAATAGGCTGTGGCAGCAGCAATGTTCTCCTGGTGGTGCTTTATGAATTCACAAAAGACTGTTTTTTCTAGGTGCGCTTCTTCTAGGAGCGCATGGAAGAAATGTGCTGCTGTCTAGCTGTGACATACAGTGCCATTTTAAAAGATGGTGTCATGTCCTCAACCAGGCAGAGTGCTCAATTGGGTTGTTTGCTGCCATGTTTGGGTGCTGCCAAAGCCAGTCTTATTGAGGAGACCTATGCATAGGAAAACAACATTGGCTGTGATCTCAGCACACGTGGGTGGTGATGTGGGGTGTAGCTGCTGAGATGCAGACTGACTACCTGGCTGCTGCTGTTTCCTTGACTGTGTTTTGGCTGGCAGGCCATCCATTGAGGAGACTCCCTTCCCTCCTTCAGGTAGTGTCTGTCATTGTGTTTGCTGCCTGCTGTCATTAGACATTGTACTAGTCTCCTGAGCTGAACCCAGAACACTGTCCCCTTTCCTCTGCTCCTTTCCAACAAATATAGAAAACAAATAATCATTTCCCACCGCTTCTCCTGGGCTCCTCAGCTCGAGTCCAGGTGGAGGGTAGATATGGTAGCTATACCAAACTATATCCGGTCAGTGGTTATGATTATGGGCCCTGACATATGCCACTTACATGTTTTTTTCAAACATCTTGCCAATCAAGCCCAATGTTTAGCAGCTTATCTCCATACAAGAGTCAATGGGAGGTCTTTGCTATTCTTCTCACCAGTTTTCTTGCTTCTTTTCTTTTGGAACTGATGGGACTAGTACAAGACAATGTATTCTAAACAAAATTGCAGCACTGACTTATATCAGGGAATTATAATATTCTCTACCTTATTCATTGTTTGTTTGCATATTCAACCTACCATCTTGATTATTTTTGACCACAGATACCCACTGAGTTGTCTGCAGTGATAACATGGTACATTTCTCATTTTGATGCATTTACGTTTTCAATCCTGTGAAGTATTTGACTAATTTTTTTTCACATTCAAGGTGCATTATTTTGCATTTGAGTTACATTAAATAGCAATCTAATATTGCTAATTAAAAAATATAAATTTTCTACCTTGTTCAAGTAGGTGATTTATGTCCTCAGTATTTATTGTGATTTTCTTTGGTCCAGACCATCCTATACAACTTTACCACTTTTGACAAACATAAGGAAAGCTTGAAGGCCAGCACAAACAATGAAAAGAAGATGTGGCTCCTACTGTAAAATGTGTGTGGGTGAAAACAAAGACAAGAATATTCTAATACTCATTACAGCTGTGCTTACACACAAAGAGAATTGATCACTTCATGCAATTCAGAGTAGATAAACAAGTACTTATGAACACCTGAAATCTAAGATTGAAGACTCAATAACCCCATAACAGGTATGTGTATTGGCATCTCAGCAGGACATAGGAAACTGATATTAAATTGTTTTCAATTAGTTACAGTCTCCTAACCAGACTGGAGGCTTTTTTTGTATCCATCACCAGAACCTAGGCATTTTGGGAAGAGAAAATTAGCTAACACTCAGAATATTAAAAATACATATGTGAAGATATATAAAACCCGTATTAAATAACATCCGACTCAGCTGAGTTTATTTTACAAAGCCTATTTAATTTCATTCTAGCGACTGTTCACCTAAAACATACAAAAAGACACATTCTTCCTTTATATTTTTCTGAACATTCAGAACAGTTACTTCCTCTATGAACTCTTAATTCCTGACCGCTGCTTGAAGGGTGGGGTGGACACAAAATTCACAAACACAGAAGAAAGGAAGAAAGGTCACTTCCATGAAGGGCTTTACCTAGTATCCTAGTAGAGGATAAGTTTCTACTTTTTCTAAGGAATCAGTCCCCCCATTATTTTTTTTTTTTTAAATCTTGTCTTTCCTCATCATTTAAGCTCTACAAATACAATCTCTTCAGGATTTATAAGGTATATTTTAATTGATCTTTTTCCAGTCATGCTCAACTGTCTCACAGAAAATATATTTTTAAAGTGAGCCACTGAAATTCATAACCCTTCCATAACATGATTGCCCCAAACATCCTATAACTTCCTTACATTTTATCTAACCAGGTCATTAGCCTGATTGATTTATCTCTTTTTCTGCACACCTAATTATTTTGAGAATATGCAGCATCTCTACTTGTCAAGTATTAGCTCTCATTTTGGTTTCATTTAACTTCTGGAACTCTAATAATACCTTCAAATATGTCTTCAGTCATGTTCAAAAACTTTCTATTTTTGCTGCTTCTTTCTCTGAAATTAAAATTTTACATAGGTGAAAAATCTCCACAGTTTTTACAGATGAATGATTTTTTAAGGGGAAAAAGTAGTGAAAGAAATTAACTGTTAAGAATTATGGCATTTGTGAGAGCTAGTTTTCAGTCTGACTCAAGTCCTAAGCAGAGAATACTGCATTGATTTTATGAAGCAAAAATTAAGATACATTTGAAAACAAAAAAAAAAAAAAGGAAAGAAACAGACTAAGAAACTAGCAAAATGTTTTTCATAATAAATTAAGATCTTACAAGCAGTTTAACCAAAAAAGGGTTCTGGCAATTTATAGTATGACAGGGGAAAAATGGGTTGGAGTCAGAATCATCTCATGAATGACATGGCTATATTTGTTTTTGTTAGTTAAGCTTAACTATTTGAGACATCTGCTCATGAATTTGATGGATGGTGCACATTTGTTGAAAGGGACTAGATGACTGTCTTTAGCTATTGCTAAGAATCATGTTTGACATAATTTCTGTTGAATTTCCTAAGGGTGTTTTAAATTTTTAAGTTGATACTTAGCATGCTTAAGTAAACTTATCCTTGCAAAAGGTCATGTTTTGGAGTGGTAAATAAACATAGTAATTATTACGGATAAAGATATACCTATGATCTTAATTTACTCTTATATTCCATAAAAGAAGGAGATATACGTATATCTTCCTTATTTTTTTTTTCAGTCACATGCATAGAAATCAAAGCAAAAGTAACATAATGAAAACCAAATGATGCCAAATACAGAAGTCAACCAGGTATTTTAACCAGTTTAAATGATCAAAAAGTCATTATGATTTATGATTTTCTGTCAAAACAGACAGGCAACTAGATGGTTTTTGCCTAGATACGTAACCCTTAAATTTGATCAGGCTGACTCCTGAGTTATGATTCATCTGATCAAATGCAGACAACTACCTTGCACATATTTATATCTGAGCTGGCCACCTTTGGGTGCCTCCATAGTCATTGCAGAGAAATAGGCACTCTGATGTTCCTGAAGTAGGTATCTACATCAACTTGGATGAATCGCACTTTGGCAGTGTTTATTTCTCCCCATTGACTATAAGTTAATCTTCAGTGACTTGTATGGATGCAGGTTTTCTACACTGACATAAAAAAAGTCAAATTAAACTGATTTTAATCTTAGTCTGCTTAGTTTTGTGGGTTCATTTACACCATCAGTATAGCCCATGTCAGCCAATATTAGCAATAAAAGCAGAGTATACTAATTGAAGGTTTATTTTTGTGGTCTTTAATACAGAAGAAGTTCAGGTGGAGTCCAAATAAATTTTAACTAAAGAACGTGTAACCTTACTCCTTAGAATTACTGTATTATAGAAGGATAGAGGTAAGACTATAATGGTGTCAGCCACAATGAACCAAGAGGGAAGAATGCCGTCTTTAAAGAACAAAATGCCAACAGAAAAATATGTGTTCTGTCCACCTTGCTCTATCTGTAGGATTCGGGGATTTTTGTGTGTTTGTTTTGTGCTGTGTGCAATTTTAAAGGAAACTTGTGGCCAAAGATAGTAATAAAAAGATAATAAGCAAGGCCTTAACTCCACTGCACAATATGATGCCATTTTTTAAATTATGCGCATTGTTTTATTAGTAGTTTTTTCCATCAGGTATGAAATATTTTCAGATATGAAAATCTATATGAAAATCAATCTGGTCAATATGAAAATCTTGACTAAAAGATATGAAGGGGAATACTCTGCCAAATTAAATTTGTAAAATGAAATTAAAGTGAAGTTTTTTGCATTTTCATTTGTTTAAAATGGTCTTACTTTACAAAACACAAATTCTTAATTCCTATGAGTTTATTTTCTCAATATGTAAGATGTCTGGCTTGCAGTGATTAACTGGACTAGATTTAATGTTCAGGTTTTAATAACTTAAAAATATCAAGATTATAGATGGCCTGACATATTTTTACCCTAATTTTGGGAGGTAGTGAAGCAAAGATTTCTGTGAGCAAACTGATTACTCCTTCAGATCCCACATAAGTTGTCATGATGAGTCAGACCAATTATTTTGTTTGGAGTAAAGTTTCCAGAACATCCTAGTTTCATTTTCCAATTTAATTTCAGAATTAGTATTTGAATATTTGTGAAACTTTTATGCTATAAACAACAAAAATCCTGTCTTTAAGTGATGTGACAATAACTACATGTTTTCAGATCCAAGTTCCTTTTGCTTCTGCAGAGTTACCTGTCTCCAGTAAATTCCAGACGATTTCCTGGTACTGTCTCTTTAAACAGCATACGTCATTCTGTTTAGCATATGTAGAAACTAGGCTTGCAAAACAGAGGAAGAATAAGACAGGCTGACAGGATGTGACAGACATAAAGTAAAATGATATTTAGTCAAAATATTTCGTGGCACTTTTTTCTCAAAATTCAGCTGCAAATTTTCAATCTTATTCCTATTAAATCAATGTCAAATAAAATGCCAGCAACATAATATTTTTTTTTTCCACAAAAATAGTGGTGATAAGATGCAAGCTTTAAAAGTTCTTGAAAAACCCCCACAATATTTCTCTTTCATATGTTAAAGTCCAGTCTGTTTTAAACAATCTGGTTCTATCAAAAGTTGATTTAAATTAAAATCAATTAGAAGCATAGAATGATATAAGAAAAGCAACAATGCAGCTGCCTAACACTGAACTATGTGTCTTGTAACAATCAGTCCTAAGTCTTGGGTCTGAGTAATACAGATGGATTTTTTTTCTTCAATTATTTATCCATTCATAAAAATGGATTTGCAGGCAAATTAAAGTTTGGAGACCTGAAAAGAGTCATGCAGATGCTTATCTTATGGATAGGCCTTCACTTTTTTTCTCAGTGTATAAATAAGCATGTCCTGAGGTGTCTGGAAGACTGGAACCCCACTTGTCAGCAATGTGTTATCCATCATTCAACCCAGGGGCAGGGAAATAATGACTGCATACTGAACAGTCATCAGTACCCATATTTCTGCTGGTGAAGTTCTCTTTGTGTCAATGTTTCTTTTTATGGGAAGGTACCTAAATTCCTCAGTCCTGTCATCATGTAACTGCTTAGGCTCTACTGAGAGCCTGTATTCCAGCAGGGTTCAAAACACAGATATTACCCTGTCTTTATTTCCAGAGTGTTTAATACAAAAGCTATTTTTGGAAAGTGCCCATCCAATTAGAATTCATGCAAAAAAGAGGAGTGGCTGAGGCAAGAAAAGAAGTTCAAAATCATATCCCAAAACTTAAAATATTTCCCTGGGAAATGAGAATTCAGAAGGGACTTGTGATGATTTAACATTGACTCTGGTAAGATAGTCCAACCCTCATAGAAGAATGGTCTTCAGTGTAAATTGTTTTTGAAAGGGACCAGTGGCCTTGTTTCTTGGGGGTGATGGGCTGAAAAGGGGATTTTCAAAGCCTTGTAACTGTCATTTGTATGTGACAGCATACCATATGCCAAAATAGTGTTAGTGGTTTTGAAAACCCCATGTGTCTACATTTTCACCTTTTATGGAAAAGAATATTTTTAAAATATGTAATAGAAACACAGTAAAAGAAGAATAATACTAATCAAAACAGTGCAATGAATAATTTCAGTAAGAACTGAAGAATAATTATTCTTTCTAATATTACCATTTGTGAAGATGGCTTGGTGGGAAGAGTTTTTTCCTGTCTCTAGTAGAAATCCAAAAAGTAGTTTCAAACCCCGGGAGATATAACTAATTTCCTGAATCCTGAGAGTCTTCTAGGCTTGACATTTTCAACGAGACACCTCTTCTCTGCAGGCTTGAGACTTCCATTTTAATCTTCACCAAGAAAATCTCTCTTAATTCAAAAGTCACTAGCTGCTAATCAGCAGTTGTGATAAGCTTAACATCTCCCTCAGAGGAAAGCCCATCCCTGATGGACAGAGTTTTAGACATTTTAGTCCTGGTTATTATCCAAACAGCCTTTATATAATGACCTATAAGTAGCTACTAGGCCTTTATTTTTCTAAACAACAAGACTTCACACAAACAAACTCTAACAATTTATTCTTCTCTTTGAAGCAGCTTGGCCACGTTATTTCTCTAGCTTCAGCACAATGAAAACAACTTACATGAGCTGTCAAGCCTCATCATTCAAATAACTCCTAAATACTTCACCACAGAGAGTAAAACATGATGATTAATACTCTAGCATCTGTTGCACATTGTCATGCATCCTGCAATTGCCAACCAGCTAAAATGGCAGCGCATTTTACAGCCAGATGTGTCAAGTTTTCATCTGCTTCTTCACTGGAATTCTAGGAAGTCTAAGCCCCTATATTACTTATATTCTAAAGGAAAAGGCTAAGAATCAAAAATCTTCTCTCCAGAGAAGATATGGTGTGTGCTTTGTCAAGTATAAAGAGTTGATGTCCTGCTTTAAGCTTCTCTTATCTAATTGAAGATTCAGTTTTAGAAATATTTTCTCGCAATAAATGGTTGAGGGAAATGCCTGAAGACATTCCTACTTTGATGGATTATAAAGTAAAGGGAAAAAGATCAGAAATTATCTATCATATTTGTTTGGTCTGATGAAATCAGTTTCTTGGAAGGATTTCAACAGTTAATAAGATATGTGATTTTTAACATATCACCCCACCCCCCCAACACCAGACTGAACTGAAATGATTTTTGAAGAATAAGATCACAACTAGCTTTCTTGTCTCAGCCTGATTCTTTGTGCTTGAGGTTTGCACATATTATCTCTTGCCAGGGGAGAGTTTGTATGGTAATTTCAAAGTAAACCAGCTAAGACCTGCTGTCTTATGTGAAACTTAAATAAGAAAATATTCTGTTCTATTCTATTCCATTCTATTCTACAATGGAGTAGAAGTTTCTTACTTTATGAAGGTTCTTTCAGCACTTGTTTGTCCTGTCAGAACTAATGAGACAATTTCTGAGAGTCAGACTAGCTGCAGTTCAAATAATTGGTAGAGTTAATTAATAAAATTATTTAAAATGTTCTATAATACATAAAATACAAAGAGTTTATGGAAATCTTTAGGTACCTAAGCTTAGGAGAGTTGCCTAGTGGCATTTACAAAATACCCAAATTAATAAGGTCCCTAATTCTCCTTGTCTAGTAGTATGTATTAAATGATTAAATGACTTGTCTTCTTAGAGAATTTCTATAAATCCTAGGATGTCTAAATCTAAATATCGCAGTTTAAATGTATTGACATTTCCTATTACATAAATGTTCTAATAAAGTTGAATTTTCATATATGTTCAGAGAAGCCACACAAAAAGCCTCTTCCAGTAATGAGTTATTGTGGATACCAATTTATAAGAAATCCTTCAGTTTCCTTTTACTATCCCCATCCTTTCTGACTGCCCTCTTTGGAAGTCTAGATAAATTCACTAAATATCAGATGACTGTAGGATTCTTATTTTTTTAAATCTAAAAAAAAAATCTCATTTATTTTGATATTTGGCCATTTGGTCTTCATTTTTAATTTATACTTTCTTTAATCTATTCTATAATTTTCTTTACATGGCAGAACCACACTGACAAATTTTTTTTTATTTTAATATTTTAAACAAAAACTGCCTTTAGACATATGACATTATACTAGGATCTTATCAGATCTCATAAGCTAGGTCAGGTCAGGATGGATTAATACTTGGAACAGACACCTCCTAGGAATATCTAGGCCTCCCTCTTAGAAAATCTAAATCAATATACAGCACAGTGCTAGAGGGCAATGTACTACTAAAAGTGTCATCTTTTATATAAATTAAAAACTGAAGTCCTGACATTTGTAAAATCTTGTGACAGAAATAGTATTGATTTTTCATGCTTCAGTTTTGGGTATTGCACTTGGAATCTTAACATTTTCAAAAGTTGGGCTGCCAAAATACAATATTTCCAATTTTGGAAAACTAGGCCATCTTAGTTGTCCCAAAATACATTTGAAAAAAACAGAGGCTCCTAAGATACCAGTTCTTTCTTTTGGCCACTGCCTATTGAAAACCTCTCCTCCAATGTCAAATAAGTAGTAACTGACATTTAAGTACCTCTAGGATTTTCTTTGGTGATAAAATCAAAATTACAGAATCCATCTTAAGCTAGGACAGAAACTAACTCTTTGGTTTTTTACTGATTACTGTTGATCTTGCTTGCCAAGAGCATAAACTGATTTGACACACGGATTATCCCTACTTACGTTGTGAACACAGAGGCTGGCCCAAGTTATGACATTTTGGTACAGTTTCAGTTTAAGCTCATCTCTAACTGAGAAGAAATAAAAATGGTTGACCTAAGATTCTTTGTCATGCAAAACTTTTCCTGTCTTAGAAGCTTAATAAGGAAGTGTGCCAAAAGGCTCTAAAAGCAGACTTTTTTCAGAGTACTATTTACACCTCCTCTACACTGTTATGAAGGTCTTAGGTTTTTTTCTAGCAAAGCAGTGCATACTGTGTTGTAGTGTTCATTCAATGAGCAAACTAATACGCATTAAATGGGGATAAGGCATAAAAGCAACCAACTTTTTTGAACTGAATCCACAAGAGATACTTAAGCTCAATACGTCAGAACCTATCTGGTGTAACTAAAAATCCAATTTAGGTAGCTAACCTCCCCCAGTACACCATAAGAATTAGATACTGAAGGGTGAGATTCATAGAAGTCAGCTACCAGAGCTGTGAGCTGCCTAAGTTTGCTTGTTAGAGGCTCCCTCTCCCTCTAAGCTCCCAGTTTGATCATTCTTGTAGGAAAAATCTGTATTACAATTTACAATTCCTAACTCTGTGAATCCTCTCCTAGAGTTAGATGAGCTCGCTCTTATACAATGCACAGCCAAGAAGAGAGATTTGAACTTTAGTCCTTAATATACTAGAATCGTGTCTCAGGTACCACAAAATGGTCACTCACCATCTTTTTGTGGATCACTGTATATTTAATTATCTATGTTGGAACAGCTTAAAAAAAAAAGAAAAAGAAATGCCTTACTTCAGAATATTCTGTCTCCCATCACATAAGGATACCCTCTTGAATGAGCCACTCCATGAGAAGAGTCACATAAATTACCTAACTGCAGTCTTTTACAGAGCTACTTCTACACCAGGCAAGTGGGAAACTGGAGAAGAGTATGCTGGAATCTTTCCTCTTGCATTTTATGCAAGGCCTATCCTAGAGTCATCTTCTGACAACACCAATGGATTCAGTATTTCTAGGTGAGATCAGGTGAATTTCAATGGAGCTTCCAAATGTGATGAGTGTAAAGTAGTTTAGGGCTGCCAAGAGTGTGAACATATGGAAGAAAGTAAGTAAAGATATTCAAGCCATCTCAGATACCACAGGCAGCATATGCTAGTGAAGTTAATGTTTCATTTGGCTTAATATATATCTAGCTTCTCAGCAGTGGTAACTAGACCATTCAGAGCATTGTGCTAATACAGCTCTAATGCTAAGGGAAATCAGATGAGTACCTGCAGCGCAAACTCAGATGTATTGCCATAACATTCAGCTATGCTCTACTAATATCCCTGTCTATGCAGAAACATATATATTCTATGTACTTCTAAAAAGTATATTCAACCTATAGTATGACTTTGGTTATGAGTACATCACAAATGTTCGTAAGAGTGCATCTTGGGAGGGACTATTGCTTTCCTCTGAACTCAGCCAGTAAGATTTAAGCAATAACTAAGTTTGATCACATGGCAGTGTCTTTTGGAAAGTAAGAATGGCAATGCTTTCATTCTTTACCCCTTTGCTCACTAAACCATAGTTTCACAGAATCACAGAATAATTTAGACAAGGAGGGGATCATCTGGTCTCAGGGTCTTGTTGGGGGCCTTGTTCCTTCAAGTTTGAATATCTCCAAGGCTGGAGATTCCACAAACTCTTTGAACAACTTAGTGGTGATATTTTTTCTTGTATCTAAGAGGAATTTATTGTATTGCAGCTTGTGTCCATTACCTTACGTCCTATCACTGTGTACCTCCAAGAGTCTGTTCCTGTTTTTCTATACTGTCCAGCTAAGTAGCTGAAGACATTGATATGATCTCACCTTAGCTTTCTCTTCTCTAAGCTGAACAAAAGCAGTCCTTTCAGCTTCTCCTCAGACATCAAGTGGTTCAGCTTCCGAATCACCTTAGCAGCCCTTCGTGGGACACACTCCTGTATGTCACAGAATCACAGAATAGTTGAGGTTGGAAGGCACCTCTGGACACCACCTCATCCACCCACCCTGCTCAACCAGGGCCACCTAGAACCAGTTTCCCAGGACCATGTCCTGACAGCTTTTGAATATCTCCAAGGATGGAGGTGGATATGTCAATGTTTGCCTTGTGCTGAAGAGCCCAAAACAGCATAACAGATGCAGTCTCGTAAGTGCCAAAAGAGAAAACAATCACTGCCTGCTGACTGTGCGCTTCCTAATACCGTTCAATACATAGTTAGTTTTCTTTGCTGTAAGAGCACACTGCTGGATCACCTACTTCTTGTCTACCTGGAAGCTCAGGTCCTTTTTCGCAAAGCTGCTTCCTAGCCAGTCAGCTGGCAGCCTCTACTGTTGCATGTGGTTTTTCAATCCCAGAGTTAGGTTCTTTCATTTGCTGGGCTTCATGAACCTCTTTTCTGCCCATTTGTATTTCGCAGCTCTATTTTCTAGTACATCAATCACTCCCTCACAATCTGGTATCATCTGCAAACTTGCTAGGAGTACCTTCCACCCCATTGTCCACACCATTAATAGAAAGGTTAAGCAGTATTGGCCCCTATAATGTCCCTGAGGGACACCACTATTAATCAGCTGCCAGCTGGATTTCGTATTGCTGATCACCTCCCTTTGAGCCCCTGTCCAGCTAGTTTTTCACTCATTTATTGTCTGCTTATCTAGTCCATATTCACTAATTTCCTTACAAGGGATACTATCAGAAATGATGTTGAAAGTCTTGGCAATGTCAACAATTCACTACTCTCATCTGTTTAGTCATCTCATTATAGAAAGCTACCAGGTTGGTCAAGCATGATTTGCCCTTTGCTTAATTTTTGCTGGTTGTTCCCAATTACCTTCTTGTTCCTTCTTGGCCTGGAAACGGCTTTGCAGAGGAATTACTCCATAACCTGCAGCAGGACTGATGTAAGGCTGACTGGCCTGTAATTCTCTGGATCTTCCTTCTTGGAGATGGGTGTGATGTTTGTGCTTTTCCAGTCATCAAGAAGCTCCCCCAGCTGGTGTAAGCTTTCAAAGATGATAGAAAGCTGGTTCTACTAGCACCCTACCTAGTCCCATGGACTTGTGTATGTTCAAGTAGCTTAAGAGCTCCCTAAGTCTACCTTCCTCTAATACGGGTAATGCTTCACTTTTTCTTTCTCTTTACTTAAAGTCTGGCTCTCAATCCATAAAGCCTACTTGTTACCAAAGCTTCTGTAACAAGGTTTTATCCCCTTCAGTCATGGTTTCTTTTTCATGACAAAGAGAGGGATTTATAGGGGTGCTGGCTGTGTTATTTACTCCCATGTTAGCACAGCTCAGAACATCAGGTACTCTAGGATGAGGACAGAGAGGAAGGCAGACTGCTACAGGGGCTTCATATCCATGCCTGAACTGCATCCAACCCTACTCAAGACAGTAGGAATATTTGATATATTCATTCCTTACCACATTTTGATTTTACCTTTTAATGGGGACTTATATTGGTGTTCTTATTTTTGCTTTTTTAGGCACCCACAGATCACAGTTAGCTGTATAAGTGAAAGAAAGGGGGATCATGAAGTTTGTGACACAGTGAATCACTGTTTATTCTATCTCTAAAAATGCCTGGAGCCACATAATCTGACTTCAACATTTGTTGTGCTCTGCAGTGAATATACTATTATTAGTCATCTTTTCTGCATAATGCTAGTACCAATTGCTCTGATGAAGATGAGTTACCTGAAACACCTGGACTAACCAACCTGTTGCTTGCTGAAGTGAACTTGCCTGCCTTCTATAGCATCCCAAAGAGTTTCTCTTTAAATGAATATGGCAAGAAGAATAATTTCTTCAGATGACACTCAGTGAGCTTTCCTGGAAGATTATGATTCCTTAGACTTCTTTTTCAAGCAGAAAAGGGATTAATACTATCAAGATTGTAATGACAAAATATGTATGAAGCAAACTTATTTTGCTTGTGCAACTTATTGGTTTTGGGTGAAAAAAACAGGATTTGGTTTTAAATGTAGATATTATTCCAATTAGTGAGAGTTTGTTTACCTTGATTTTTTTAGGTTTTGATTTTAAAGCATCCAGAATATGATCATTATTAACAGATAACTTGGAATATTCTTAGTGTTTAGCAGCTGAATGGTTCAGTCTAGCTGTGATAGGATATATCTGTCAAGTGAAATTGTCTCCTAACTCTAAGCATATGAAAGAAACTGCTAGGAAATGTATTTTAAAAGTTAGAAAAGAGTAAAATCTTTATTTTCAGACCATCTAGACCTTGCCTAGAGCATTGTTCCTACAATATTCGATTATAACAAGATTTATAGGAATAAGTGCAGTGAGCAATTGTTGTGTCTCGTCCTCAGATTTAAAGAAAATTTTGCATGCAGAAGGTGCCTGCATGGCCTTCTGTGGCTCATTTCCCTGCCCCTGGCAAGAAGATTTGAAACCTCCCTTGTCTGTTTAAGACTGTGTAAATCCTAGGTTAGATTGGGCTAGGAACTCTTTTGCTTTACCATCTCTTACTCTCACACATAAATACACAAAAGTCAAACTAATCTATTTTATTTCCTGGATTAATTATCTTCATACTTTTAGCTTACAAGAAGCTTAAAGCTAAGAGGGTAAAAGTAGTCATTTCTAGCAAAAGTTTTCCATTTTCCAAAAATGTAAAAGTTAATGACACCAAATTTTACCCTAAATATAAAGCAATTTCCATTGTAAACATAATGTAAATAGATTTTTCCCTTTGTACAGATCTAAGTTACTAAATATTTTCAAAGCCTGTCATCAATGGAAAAATCTTTTATTACTTACTTATTCATTTATCATCAGGTCTTGAGTGAAGACTTGGAGTTTCCAATTACAAAAAAGAAAACCGAAAGGTATTATTATGGATATTTTTCAGAAGCAGAACCTAAAATTCTCTTTCCACAAGCTTCCACAGCAGTAAAATTTCATCCAGCTCTAGAGTAAGAGTACGTTTCCTCTATTAAGCACATAAGTAATATGTTGGGAGAGACCATACTGCTGTACCTCCAATGAGATATTGATTTAATATCAGTAATCTACAGGGTCATCATCTCTAAATTAAACCTAAGAGAGTAACTAGTTTCTTACAGCTCTTAAGGGACTCCAAGTCAATAACAGTAATGCTTAACATTTGTGTAGCACAAGATTTTGAGATATCTTATAGATGTTAATTATATCTCACAATAACCCTTGTAACTAGTAATAAATCACGTACCACATTCACTACCTAAAAGTTAACAACATCTACTTTTTTTTTTCTGGTACTTAATGTATCCTAAAATATTTTTTACCTTCTAGTCACATTGACATGACTATTGCATATGGAAGTTGAGCACAATATAAAGCTACTCGTACACCTGAGAGTAGCTCAGTCTTTGTACCATAAATATAGACAACCTGATAGGACCCATTTTAATAACACCTGAGTTAAACTATAAGGTCCAGCTGAGGCAAGGCACTTCGCCTGCCCCAGCAGGGCCAGCTCTGCATGGCCTCCATGCTTCCCAGAGGCCACAGCTGAGCACACCCAGACAGCTCGGAGGTTACTAAATTATCAGAGCTCATAATGCAACAGTTTAAGAGAAGCAAAAATGGAAAACAGCTTAACTTAACATTTCTGCAAACTGCAGTAATTTAGCAAGGAGTCAGTCCTTGCTCCACTGTCTGGGCAGGAAGGGGAGCTGTGAGGAGTTAGCTCATTGACTTGTCCCCAGTTCCGCTGCCACCCCCTCCATTCAGAAACCCAAGCGCTGCAGAGTGTCTCGAAGATGAAAGAGAGAAGATGCTAACCAGCATAAAATTACAGCCAGCATTTGCCAATATTTTTGCTTGTCTATAAAAAAAAAGTGTTGACCCCTTTCTTTGGTGTAGGTTAATAAACTGTATTCCTAGAGAAATTATTTCTTTGAGGGGAAAAAAAGAGATGTTTTGTGAAAAGATTTTAAGCTTCCAAAATCATGTTTTCCTCAAAAAAATTAGTATGTTTCTTTAAAGTTTTTCTCCTTCCGCAACTTTCTTCTAAAAAATAAGAAAAGAAGAACAAAATTAAGAAAAGGCAGAGGAAAGGAAGAATGGAAAGAAGAGCAAGGAATGAAAAACATTATTTTAAATGTAGATGGAGAACTTTATGTTATTCATGGAAAATTGTCATATTTTGAAGGCTGATAAACAAGTAGTTTGAAATTAAAAAGTGTGTTTGTGAAACTTTGCATTTTTTCTAGTTAACAGTATTTATGAGGTTCTATTACACACTGATGCATCAAATTAGTGTTACCCTAAGGAAAAGACGGTGGACTGAGCATCTCAATTTTGTGCAAGCACAAAGGAGACAAGGCACTTGATTGCCAGATGCCACTGCCTCCTTAAGATCATTGCCCCTCATTGCAGTGCCTCTCTTTCACCTATCTCATTCAGTAACAACTGGCAGTACTAGAGCTGGAGTGCTCCTAGGACTTTTAATTTCCTAGTGTCTTACTTGAATCACTGGACCATTCTTTTCTGTATGTTCTTTTTCGATTACAAAAAAAGTGAGGAATTTATTTCAAGATGGACATTTAATATTATAACCTTTACCTGTGTTGCTCCATGACAGCCTAAGGTGGAAAGATCTTTATTGATGAACGAGACTGGGTTATAAAACAGAATATTGCCAGCTTCCCCTCATATTAGCATTCATTTAATGATTTTTATTTTTTTTCCTGATTGGAAGAACTGCCTACACTCCTGCTCACCATGGCAACTGAAAAATCTAGCAGCAGACTCAGGGTAGGAAAAACATAAGGAAAAAAAAAAAAGCTTGAAAATATCCCCTGATACTAAAATTGGTTTTGTTTTCACAGCAACACACTCTGCAATTGCAAGAGAATTAGAGCTATCTACCTATATTTCACTTGGAATCACCCAGCATGGGAGGAGTAAAACAAAGTGTGTATGTTTGCATGTTACACTGGAGTATGTTAAGGGTAGGCGGCACTTATTTTCAAAGCATTTTTTGGCTGCTGAGGAAGGATGAGATGTTGACGATATATTAGTGGATGTTTCTGTGGAAGAGAAGGCATTCATATGTACTGGATGGAAGTCACAACAACTTTGTTTGAAAAGTTTTCCTTCTGTTCCTGAGTTGATGCAATAAATAAAACTTGACAAATATTTATCAGCATGTCTAAACATAAGGAGAGAATGAACCAAAGTCTTTCAACCACTGTCAGAATGAAAACAGGCACTGATGCATTTGCTAACAGCAGTCGAATGCTATAGAAGGAATACCAGCCTCCCAGGTTATAGTTACTTAGAACAACAAAGAATGTGAGTTTATAGGGATAATTCCACACAGATTGCTAAAAAGGCCATTATAAACACTACCTGGACAAGAATTTGAAATAATTTTAATAATTAAAACAAAACTAAATTATATTATTGCTTTTCTAAGCAGGAAACCACATATACTAGACATGAGAAGGGAAAAAATCCCACCATACTGGCTTACCTTATTGAACAGGAAGGAGTCAATATCAAAACTAGTATATAAAAGTCAATGAAAAGTTTTCTTCATTTCTGGGGGAAAACCATTTGATTCATATGATTAAGGAAAACAGTCTGACATAATTTAATCTAATCACAGCAGACCAGCTTATTGGAAGTTTTCTTCCATAAAACTAATTAAACAGTCTATTATTCTTAATGAGAGGACAATGGGTAAAATAACTTTGCTTGTTTGCCATCAGTTGCAAATGACTTGTAAATGAGTACAAAAAAAAAAAGGAACAAATTGACCTCCAATGTCATTTTCCCCTACATTTTAAAGGCAAATTATTCAGTATAAGAAAAAGAGGCTGTTAAGATAGACACTGCTATCTGGAGGCCAGAGCTCACAATCTCCTTGTGTGCTCAGTAGACCTGCTGAAACGCTGTGTTCCCCTGCAGGCGCATCCTTCACGCATCCCTCATGTGGAAGGAAAGCAGTGGTCACCCAGCTCTAGCCCAGCACAGTCACAGACAGGGTGTGTGGCTGGATACAGGAGCTGAGTGCACACCTGTGTCTACAGTGCAGATGACAGCCATTGTCAAGAACCTGAAGGTCATGGTTTTCTCCTGCACAGAAATTGGAATAGGTTGTTTTCAGGTTTGACAAGCCGGATAGTAATGGGCATGTGCTCAGAATCAACTGGATGAATTTTTGTTTATTTTTGTCAACATTCAGCTCACTTCATTTTAATTTCATAAATTAGCTCTCTGTTGCTATTTATTCTCTTATTCTCTGAGTTATTCTCTCTCAGTGAATGTAAGTTGCAGGAGAATGAAGGACGAGATCAACAAAATGCAGAAAGCAGAGCTAATGCTACAAGAAACATAGCCAGAGTTGAAGACAATCAAAGGCAAGTATGACTAAAATAGAGGAGTGGAAAAGTATGCATGGATAAGGAAAGATTATAGTAAAAATGCTGAGGCAGTTGTAAATTAATGATATGAAATATTGGTTAAAAAAATTACATTATGCTTTAAAAAATTGAATATTTAGGTCAAAACCACTTGGGGAATGACTGCAAAAGAATTAACCTTCAGGCAGTTTTAGAACAATGTTCTATACCTCCATGCAAATTCTGCTGTAGTCAGAAGTCCTGAGGGACAAAGGTACTTGCTAGCCCTCAGATGTAGAACCAGCTTTGAATACCAAGTTAAAAGTATTAAACTAGCTAGAGTTTGCATTTCAAGCAATGGCAAAAAAATGTCAAAATGCTCCAGACACAGTGCATGAACATCACCCAGAGTCAGACGTTATGAGTTAGCCAAGAGACAAAGGGGAACTTGAAAAAGGAAAGCGTAAGAATGAAGGCAGATGTGCCAAAAGTTTAATGATAAAAGTTATAAAAGTGGACCCCCCTCTGGGATTATCTTTACCTTTTTGATATTAAAGATAATCAATGTGTAGTATTAAAACTAAAACAATCATTTGTATCTGTGTTCAAGAAACAAGGATGTAGGACTTGGGGGTGAAGGCGACATCGATGATTTGGAAATCTGTGAAATGTTCATGACACATCCTTGCCTGAAGTAGCAGGGGTTTGAACGGGATTATTTACTCCTATGTATGTCTGACCTGTCTTTTCTATTTCCTTCATCTTTTCCTTTTACTTAATATTTACAGTTTCTTTTAATGATAACTTAGTCACAGGAGGATGACTAATCTGGACATTTTCTCAAATTAGTTTTGTAAACACTAAAGAAACACTTAAATGGAAGCACTCCTCTACAGTTTCCAAAGGTACTGCTGAATAATAAGCTGGTATCGGTAAGGTTTACAACCTGCATACCTGCCTAGGAAGAACTGGACTTTTATTTTCTGATTTTCCCTATTAGTTACCTATTAGTTAGCCTATTAGTTACCAAATAAAATGTTTTGAACCCTATTTGTACCATGCCAAAAAGAAACAATTCAATTTCTTATTACCAGACCATTGCCAGCAGTGTAGCAGTAAGTGCTTTGGGTAAACTCTCCAGTTTGGCATTTCAGGGTGAGTAACGAGAAATGGGAAAATTCTATATTCCTTATTCCCATTCATCTGGAGGTACTTTAAACCACTTCAGCTAACTATTTTAATTCATCTTTTCAAATTAAAATTAAATTCTCTGGATCAAGAACTTGAATTTGCCATTGAAAATGAGGGAGAAAAAGTCTCCAGAAGTATACAGCAAAAATGCCAAAAGAGTAGAATTTTCTTTGGGAAAATTTCATGAGAATTTGCCTCTAAAAGAAAGAAATATATTTGCTGGAAATTTACATTCATGTTAGTCCCTTTTCATTATGCAAAATGACATATCCAAATGCCTCAGGCAGGCATTTCTAATAGAAACCAAAGGAAGAAAAAGTGATAAATTAAAATCTAATAACTTATTATAGTAGAATATTTATAAGTGATCAGCAGTGTATTAAGCTGTAAAGAATACTCATCACAGTCACTCTGGCTGGTTATATACTCTCCTACAGAACTACCTAACCCAAGGCTAGATTGCTTTGAAATTTGAAAACAGGTTTCTGAGCATTAGACAGTGCATCTATTATCATAAACAGCTTTAGCATATGAGTGTGCATATATACTAAATTAAGAAAGGTGCTATCTGCAAGGTTTCTTATTTATAGATACACTTTTTTTCCAGGTTTTGTTTAAATTGTTTTTTAAATGAATGATACTGAGGAAGACAGCTTTAGTACAAATGAACAAAGAGTGCAAGTCAGTCCTTACATGTCATGAATCAGAGTAACTGCACTGAGTAACTTAGCACCAGCTAAGAATCTACTCAAAAATATCAAAGTTTTCATTCCTAACAAGGTAATATCCCAAACCCTTCATCCCAAGGCCAATATCTAAACCCCTTAAATTCAAGCCTTTGATAATACTATTCGTTGTGCCAGAGTGAAATTGCATTTCATTAAGACAGACTATTTCAGCATAGTACCTTTCTCACAGAATAAAACCAGAGCACCAATTCTAGTATCACAACTGTCAAAACAGATGATATTTTACTAAACAAAACCTGAGTTTGGTCAAAATCTACATGTAGAATTCCTGTATTTTAAAAGGAATATTCTAAGCATTTGGAAGGGAGAAGGCAAATTTGGCTGCTGACTGTATTATTTTTACATTTTGGAGTTTGGACTGGGGATTTTTTGGCCATACCTTATTCATAGCCACTGCCCATAAATTAAGGAATTTAAAAAAGTGCCAACTTTCTTTTGAAGTTTTTTGGATTTCTTCTTATAGTTTGAATTACTTACTATTTAATGGTGGATTTGCAGAAAGTATTTTACTTAGGCATGGAGTTGCTATTGTAAGATATTAAATTTCAATTTTATTGCTACAAATCCGTCCTGTGCTACATGAAGTTATTGTTTACAAAGAAGTCAAGGGCACAATAAACCTAGTTTAGCTGGAAAAGTCCAGCAATGGTACACAGTAGGTCTCTGACAGTATATCAGAAATGACAGAAAAGCATACCCTCAGCAATCATCAGCCATTTCTGAGAATAGGATTTTGCCTGACCTTTGGAATTGTTCAACAAATTTAGTGAGTAACCTGCAAAAAAATGTGGCCCAGAGTTCTTCAAAAGTTGAGGTGGTACTGACATATGGGCAGCATCTGATGAGGTTACTTCCAGAAAATCTGAAGGATATTTTGGAGTACTGACTGTTAGAAAATATGCTTGGTACCTAAGAGATGTCTCAGAAAAACAAAAGAGACTCAGTGAAAATATGAATTAAACAACTGTTTCTCTATTACTCTCCAAACATGACTAATTTCCAATTTTGTTTTTTCCTTTCACCTAAATTTTTTTCATATAATCCTGAAATTGATAGTTCTAGCACGATGCGTGACTTAGCCTCAGTTAATATGCAAAGAGGAAGTGGAGCTCTGTGTTGAGGGAAAAACACTCATCAACGAGATATCTGAGAAGGATTTGGGGGCAGGGCGAGTCCTGTATGATCACTTATGCTGGATGAAATACGAAATTGGAGACAATTAGAATGATATCTAGTGAGAGAGGAAACTCTCAAGGTATGGTTATAACCTGTCATGGCCCTGAGAGCACTGAGGTGCCTACCTGCCCCTGCCCAGCCTCCCCTGGTGCTTCCCTCCACTCTGTCCATGTCCCGGTACCCCATTTCAGCCCTTCCTGGGGCTGTCAGTCCCTGCCCTAGTGACACTGTAGGAGTGCCAGTCTCCAGCTCTGTCCCTGGCAGTCCTGACTTGCTCACTGGACTTCCCAGGCTGACCTTGAACTTGACCCATTGTTTCACCTTGTCTGTCCAAGGAACCTCTTATTACCCTGGCCCTGGCCCTGCACTGGCTCCTCCCTGACAATAACCAGGAAAAGTACATGGAGGGACACCATGAGAGATAAGAAACTAGCCATACAGCCAGGGAACTGGGAGCTAGGCAAAAGACTGAAGTCTGAAAGGAGAGAGAAAGCAAGCAAGTGAGAAAGAAAACTATTTTCTACTTTATTTCCATAGTTTTACTGTACCATTGCTGATACTGGTTCAAGGTTGAATGGCTTCAGAGGCATTTCATCCACAATGACTTGTCTGTGGTTTGTAATTGCTCTTCATAGAGGACAGTTGAATCAAATAACTACTTTGCAGGCTAAAAATACTCCTTAAGTAAGATCACAGGCATATAAAACAAAGATGGAAGAGAACTAAAACTAATGGAAGAGAAATCTGAGGAAGCAGACTGAGATCTGGGGTTTCTGGACTAGTTTCTCTGACCAATAAAGAACCAAAGGATGTTGCAAACAGACGTGCTGAACAATATGTATACAATATTAATTCAGAGCACAGCAAAATCTGAAAAGCCTGAGGAGAATGAGATATAACTCTGCCTCCACATATAGCAAAGCTGCATCAATGCAATATTTTGTTTAAAATAATTCACAATATTTTTTTTCCTAAAAACAAACAAAAAAAATTCACTTTTCTTCCCAGAAAAAGATGCTTTGTCAGACAATGTGAAATATGAACATGGCCTGGACCGGAAGCAATTGGATTTCTTCTGTGAGATTTTGGTGCCACAGAGCATTAAGCCTAGTCAGACACTTCATGTTGTCATCATCCACCTTCACTGCACCATAACCTTCTCCAGCTCTTCCTGAGCTGAAGTCGCAGTCATGTCAGTGTGAGTGGAGGCAGCCATATGGTTAGCATCATTTTGGTCATCTGTGAAACACAAGGGTTGCTAATTTGTCCTGCTTGACTAAAGGAGATTTGTTACAGGATTTTCTCATTCTTTGGTGGACAGGACTGTACGCAGAGCCAGATCTTCAGTAGGAACCAGCATTCAACTCTTTACCATGTAGAAACTGTTGGGTGGCCAATATCACATTGAAAACAATGGTGTCCCTCACCCATGTTTGGAAATACTGTGATCCAGGTATTTAGGTATGCCACTCACCACTACCTTCTGAACTGCCACATTAAACTAAACTAAACTAATCCACACCTCTCAATTATTCCCTTTCTATGTTTCTTTTTGAAACTAAAGTTACTTTGATTAAAACTTTGAGGCTTTCTCAATAATGATTGATTTCCCTTCTTAAAAAAAAAAAAAAAAAAAAGAGAGAGAGAGAAGGAAGACCTAGTAAGTAAAAGAAATGATCAATGCAAACTTTTTTTTGGTGGAGTTTTTTTCTCCAACTTCTGGCCCAGCTGATGATAGCACTGTTTGAAGCTCAAACCTGGCCAGCAGTTTTTCATAATTTCAGCAGAAGTGTGGTGAAAGAGATACTGAATCTTAACAGTCTTAGGCAAAACTTTCAGTCTGATTTAAATCTCTGCATAAAATATTGCAGTATGGGGTTTTTTTGGTAGTTTTTTAACCCGTCTGCAAATAATTTCATAAATCCTTTACATCATGAAAGATGGAAGTGAAAAATTTGTATGCTTAAAATTTAAAAAAAATCCAAACAAATAGAAAGAGTTTTCAGTGAGTGTGTTTTTAGACTTCAAAAAGGAGAATCAAAGGGCAAATCTTCCACGCTTATAGACATTTCTGTGATTCACCTTCCATGAAGACAGATGTCTTCAGGGGATAATTAACTAACAAAAAGAAATGTCAATATATATTGTGTTTTCTGTGATTTCTGTTCAGCTGAAGAACAAATGTCCAGAGTCAACAGTAACAGTTCTTTGCCATGTTGTTTTGGGCTTTAAAACATATTGCCATCCCTTTTTATTTTTCATTATTTGGGAAAAATTATTTCTTACAAATCTACATTTAAATTTCCTTTACATGCAGGTAGGTATTCTGTCTATAAATAGTGGTAGATATTCATAGACATGATAATGATGAATACACACATACACCCACATAAAATCTCTGTAGCTTTTTAAATTTTTCTGTAACTTATGCAATAGAGCAGGTTAAGTACCACGATGAAGTTGCCGCACATACAGTACAGCCTGAGATACCTTTTTTCTTTGGGTTTTGTTCATTGTCTCTATAGACCTTACATTTTCAGCAAGTGCCATATGGACAAAACAGTTCCTGGTAAAATTTTGGACAACAATTAACATAAGCACAGCAGGACATCCCAACTGTTGACCCCTAAAAGGTGGTTAATCAACAGCATATGGGTTTATTTATCCCAGCATGCCCTTTTAATTAACAGTTCTAGAAAGTGTACTTTTTAATGAACGCTTTGTTGTAATATATTGAGAAAATTCTAAATAGTGTAAATGAAACTCCAGCTTGAAACAAAATAACATTGTTTAAAAGGAAAAAGAAATCTGTCAAAAAGTCAACCCATGAGAAACACTAACCTCAAGCAATACTAGAGTAACAATGTTTGTGTCTAGAGTCAGTTCTGAATTTATAGGAAAATCTCTAAACTGCAAAAAGTTTGGATTTAATGTTTAAACTCATCTTTAAAAAATAAATGTACATTGTAAAGTTCATCTTTAGAGTAAAAAATGTCAGTAGGACAGGGAAGAAAGTCTCCAATTCTGTGGTTTGGTTTGAGCCCACCCTCTGAACAATACTGTGACATTTGCTTTCAAGCTGACAGTAGAAGATACCTGATAATAGGGTAGGTTGAAAGGAAGAGAGGGTACAAAAATAAACAGTGATATCAAACTAGAAAAGAGAAGCAAACACAAACAAGTGTGCACACAGCACAGGATAAGTAAATACAAGAAAAGCAACAAATATTCAAAGTCCTTTTTAAGAATACATCTTCATTAATGCAATGCAAATTATTTAAGACAAGCCCTAGGTAAACCAAAATTTGAAGGTAAACCAAAATATTTAAGGTAAATTATTTAAGGAAAAGAGTAAACCAAATTTTCAGTTGATGTAAATCAAGGTAACTACTTACAGAAAACTGATTTACATGGGTCTTGAATACATAATCAAGTTCTTCATACTAAAGAAATTCAGACGACAAACGAAAGAACCTTTTCTTTATCTTCTATCAACTAAAAAATGAAAAATGTCTTTAATGGTATGGCATCATCTTATAAAAACATTTTGTAAGCTTCCTGTAAATTATGTCCCAAAGATGAATGCTCTGGGAGATCTTAAGGCATTCAAACACCTCTAATTAAGAAGCCATTCAATCTGAAGTAACTACTGAACACCTTGGAGTACTTTCATGCTTCACCTCTCAGCAAAGAATTCTACCCTTGGTTAACAGCAACTGTTATACCAGAAGGACTTTTTTGTATGTACTTATTCAGCAACAGAATCTGGTCTGTCCTTGGAGGCAGAAACATGAAAATATTTTACTCTTTTACAGCATACTGTGCTAAATTAAAGGTATTTTTCCTCTTAGAATATAATCTTCTGATATGAAGAGTATTGGAGTCTCCTTAGGTGAGATCATTGATTGCCTACAGCAAAATGGAAGATGGCCTTACAGAAGAATGCAGATTTGATGATTAGTGAACACCAGGACAATTCCAAAATGTAGCTATAGATACAATCTTCTAAAAAGGTTTACCAAAGAGTCTGTTAGTCAGCTGAGATTACACTAAATAAGGTGTCACAGTTGTCTTCAAAACAAAACAGAAAAGGTTTCTGCTTTATCATTGACTTACTTTGCCACATTAGAAAGAAGAGAAAATGCAATCAAAATTGTCAATCATTATCTATCTTGTATTATGTGCTAATGAAGAATGAGAAAACAACCACAATATGAGGAGTCCGCTAGAAGGAGTAAAGATGACATTCTTAGAAGGAACCTGTGTAGGGGACTGTTGACACCTTCTCTGTTGCATACCATACAAGACCAGCTCAGAGCAGCAATTTTTTAGACTACTAACCCTTGCAGTTCTGTAAAACGGTCAGGAGAAGTAACCACACAACACAAAGTTTAGGGTATTTATTAAAGACAAGGACAGAAAGACATCCTGATAGACATGTATCCATACTACCCTCTATAATACACTTTACCATTTCATGTATTTGAAATTAGTGGGGGACTTACTTTCAGTGAAGACTTTCTACAGGAAGAAGGATTTTTAAGACTGACACTACTAAATGCGCGTAAAGACTGCAACTTTAATTACAAAATGTGTTTTTTCTAAGATGGATGTGGGACTCCAAGTGTCTGATTGTTCTGATTTTGAAAAAAAGACTATCGTGGAATGCCCATAAAGAATATGATTAAGCTCTGAATATGGTTTACACCTTCTGAGTAAACGTGGATGACCTCAGCTATGCAGATAGCACAGTGAAAGTATTCTTGAATCGACATGAAGGAGGAAAAGAAAGAAAGAAAGAAATGTGCTGTATAAATTACACCATCTTTCAACCTCCTGCACATTAAAGACTAATTCTTGTAAAAAAGATAAAAAAGCCATAAATTAGTCCAGAATGTTACCCTAAGTGCACAATTACTTTCATAAAACTAAAAAAAACATACAGAAAAATGAAATCCTTTGTGACAATTAAGCTAAGCAATTCATGCAGAGTTGTTGATCTGATTTTCAAAAGAAGATCAATGATTACGCAAATCTTCTGTCTTGGATTGTCTCTGTCTTTGCTAGTGAAACATTTTATTTTGATAAGATCTTTTACTCCACTAGAATATGTTTCTGGTTTTCTTTTTTAAAGTACCTACCAGTGAGTAATAAAAGCATACTTGTTAAGGTAGAAATATGTTCCATTAGGTGTACTTTAAAGATGTCTGCATTGTGTGGTTTGTTTTTTTTTTGGTTTTTTTTTTTTTTTTTCAAATTAACCAATACATGCTTGAAATTACATCTAGCTTATACCTAGGGACTGCTCTCTCAGTAGAAAGCAACTTGAGTCAGCTTTTCATCAGAATGAGCTACTTGTTTTGTACCTGCTTAGTCCTGCTGTACAAATGAGGCTACAGTTTTGGTTAGATCCCAATTATTTTTTTTATCATTTCTAGGAAAAGAAGAAATAGCTAAGACTTATGTTAGGTCTGAGAACTTCTTCAATTTTATACAAAATATTTCTTGTTTATATGCACACCAGTCAGCTACATTAAGCAACCTGATATAAATAATTTAAAATATTAATCCAGTTCTAGCACACCAAAAGTAAAAATCAGCTATGCGCTATTTTCAGTCCAGTTATCTCAAGAAGGAGCTTGCTCCCAAGACTAAAAATGGAAACCTAGGAAACATATATTAAACATCTCGATCCTGCAAGCACAATAGAGCAGTAAAGGGCTAGATTCAATTTTCGGCACTGTCAAAGAAGCCTCATCCCTAGTCCGTCCTAACAATGTGAAGAGCCAGAAAAAAGAGATTTGCATATTTCTGCTTTAAGAAATGGGCCCCAGGTCAACTTTGTTAGAAATAAAACTTCTGAATCCAATAGTTATAACAAAGAATATGACCAATGTGTTACCAGTTACCTCTTGTGATGATGCAGTGTAGGTACTCTGTAGTATAATACTATATAGTTTAGAAATGCAATAATTTGTTACAGATACAGTATTCCTATGGCTCTCTGTTTCTTAAGTCTTTGTTGAGAGGAAGAGAGAAATCACATTTCCTTTAAAATTATGGAGTTTGGGAGTTAGCCAAGTGAAAATTAGTGAGCTTCCACTGTAACAAATTGAAGTTAGATATTGTTTTCATTAAAGTCTCATCAACTTCACATTTTGTTTATTTTCAAGTGTAGGTTTCAAGTGTTGCAGATGTGTTGGTTAGGTCTCAGGGAGGGAATATCAACTGTCACACCTCGTTCATTTGTTATGTCATGCCTTTCTGATACTGAGCTGCAGGACACCCTTTCCTCCTCTAATGCTTAGGAGGTCTTTTTGGGTGCCTTATCATTCATCTCACTTTCTAGAGGTTAAAAATCAATCTATAGCTAAGTGCTCACATAATTTGAATCAAAGCAGGCAAGCCTGCATGATTTTTAGTACCTCTTGTTCATGATGAAAACTTTTCTACTAAGGTAGACTCACACTGTTGATGGTTCACTTTATTTGATTTTCTACATCTTTAAGTTTTCAGAATCTGACCAAACTACCTACCACTTAACAATGAGCATCCTAATATTTTAAAGGAAGAATTGCAGTATACAAAAAAGAGAGATGGCTTTTGTTTTTCCAAAGACAAAGTGATTTATATTTGAAGAAATATTGAGCTGCCAAGTAAAAAATTCTCTTTCATTCCAATATAACAATGATGAATATGTGATGATATAGTGCTAGGAAGATTTGTCTTATTTTCTGTATTTGAACATTCATTGTCCTTGTCAGGAAAAATACTTAGGAAGCATTCATTTTATTATTATTTACTTTAGGTTATTCATCTTGTTCTAAACACAGGAAAAAGAGAACGATGCTTCAATATGGAATTGACATAGCAGAAAGATGGTAAAGAGAGCAGTTCTCCAAACTGTTGTGGACTAAGTATGGTAAAGGAAGAGGAGATAAAAAAACTCAGCTGTCTATGTGAAGGAATGAAAATTTGTACAGAAGAAGGAAGAAACAAGCAGACACTGATGGCTGAATAATTTCTGTCAGATAAAGGCAAATTAATAATCATCTTTAATAATCCAAATTTTAACAAAACTAATTGTTCTTAAGTCTGTTCAGTAATGTTGAGGATTAATTTACTTCCATGTTTAAAATGCATATAATCAATTTATGCCACTGTAAGGTAATGATTTTCCCATATCTGTCTTATATTTTGATATAGAAACCTTAAAGAAGCTTTAGTTCTTGGAAGTAGCTCCTGAAAAATAAGTGTGTAAGTACACAGCCTTTAGCTACTGAAAACTGTTGTGGGTTCACTGAAATCAGTAGGAAACACCAGTCAAAAACTGGTCTAAATGTATAATCATCATGCTTTTAATCATGTTAAAACATGTTGTTGTTTCTTGCTGCTAACACAAACTTATGTGAACCATACATGACTTCTAACCTAGCTGCACTACTTACTTCACGGCAAAACGAGAAAATTGTTTCACGTCTCTGATTTCCTTGGTCAGCCATAAAAATACCACTACACCTCTTGGCAGAGCAAAATATGTGATGCATAATCATATGACCCATTTAATGAACTAATGAGGACCATTCAAAACCAAGTTCAATTCTTTGCCTTTCCATTCCTATTGGAAGTTTTCTCCAGAAACTTCTTCCAAATATGGCTGGAAATTTGAAAATTCCGGCCTGGGCCTATTCCTTACCAATTCATAGTCACTTTTTCTCTGATCAATGTCATCCTTTAAGGAATGCTTTCCCCTGTTGGTGCTTGCTTCTTGGATTTAACCACAGACATTCTCAACCTTTGTTTGGCTTGACCACAAAAGCCATGTATTTCTAGATTTTTAGATTCCTGTGAATCTAAATTCATGTGAACATAGGCTCTCCTTTTTCCTGGTCATCTCATTAATATTTTTGAAGCCTATTCCAGTTAGAATTTGGTAGGTTTTTTAGAGCTGGGTGATCAGAAATCCTCTGTTTCCACATTAATATTGCAATGGCACTACTCCTTCCTCTTTTTGAAGAAATATTGCAGCTGGTACATCTTAAGATTGTCTCTGCCATTTTCACAGACACATTACACTGATGCCTGGCTGTCCTTCATGTCTGAATAATACCCTTTGTTTCTTCTCCCCCTCCATTATTCAACCCAAATTCCTGTCTACAGCAGATAATATTAACATGATCCCTAACTGAATGATATCATGCTTGATAACAAAATCATTTCATTGCATTTTGTCTTTTTAAGACATTTACATTATTCACATATTGACAATATATCCTACCTTTCTGATGGCAAAAAAAATTACTAGAACACTGCTAGTCTTTGTGCTATGGTCAGAAATTAAAATATTAGACAGCATTTACCTCTGTGACAATTCTTAAGTAGTACCATTACTAAATTCCTTTTGATTCAACGTTAATCATAATCCTAATACTAGCTTTTTACATACCCTACATTTCTTAGATTATTCCATTATCTTCTTTAGTTTAACCAGTAATATTGTATGTCCTTTATCTAGAAAATTGCATACCTTATCAAAGAAAATATCAGAAGAGTACAGCATGATGGACTTGGTGAATAAGTATCATATACTTTTTTTCACTTTCCTATCTACTACCATGGCTGATTACTTTTTCTCTTTCTTCTTAAAGGAAAAACTTTTCTGAAACATTTATATCGTTGCAGTAAGACTAATGGTGTTTGTTATGTATGTGTTCTGTGCCTTCTTAAACATACCTACCACATTTACTACTTTTCAGTTGTATAGTACTATTTAATAAAAAATAGATTTATTAAAAATCTTTGCCATTGGACCACCTGCTAACAACAGCAATAAAGTGACAGTCTCTGTTGAGAAATACTTACAGCTGCCAGGACTCTGAAGCACTGACTCCTTTTTCTACCATGTGTTTTGGAGAAAAATGTGTAAAATTATATTTTCTTATTCAATAAAAAATTAACTGTCTCAGGGGTTTTGACTAATCCCTGCAGTTCTCTTTTAACTGCAGAATTTTCACAGAAGCTCCCAGTACCATGAGCATGCAGCAGCATCCTCACTGTGAGTGTCAGTAAAGATCTCGTGTTGATCAAGGTAGAGAATGCAGCTGCGGTCTGGTTGGAGTCTCACACAGCTGCACAACTAACACAACACTGTGACAGCAAACAATGCACCACACTGCGAGATATGAGTATGGTGTGTGGCAGATAGTAGCAGTCATAGTCATTAGCAAGCATTAACTGGCAATAAGCCAATATCAAGTAAATAACTAGTATGCTTCACTTATATATGTAAACATATTCATACCTTCTCTTCCTTTAAGAATGGTCCAGCTTTTTCCTGTGTCAATGGACTGATCCACTACTGATTTTGGTAGGGATAGGCTCTGCGGTGTTACCAGCACTTTCAGAGGATACAGACTGTCTGATTAATTTTCAGAGTTCTGCCCAAACTAGAATAAATGTTTCATAACAAAACACCAAATGATACAAATCTGCTTTGAATATTGCCTGCTATCTAATAGCATTGTAAGTTAAGCAGTTGTTCAAATTTAAGTATTTTGCTGAATATTGGTATGTTAAGCATAAACCCAGAACCTTTGTTGAGATGAACAAAATCATCATTATGGATTTTGATTGTATGATCCAACATATTACATTTTATATACAAAAGTCGTACTTAAGGATTACAGTATAACTTGCCCAAAACCTATGTACATCATTTTACCTATTTACAGGAAGATCATATAATAAATGCAACCATCAACATCAGTGCTGGAGCAATATTTTTAATGAGTTAAATCTATATTTTATATTTATGTTATAGACTTATATGTATTACTTAGGCTGAAATCCATCTGGGTTTATTAAAGCATAGTCCAAAGCCCAAAATATATCTAGGAAGGCAATAAATAAGTTAGCCAACTACAATGTGACCAACACAATAACAATACAGCCAGCTGCAAGCTGCATGTAATAGAAACTTCTCAGCAATTAAAAATCACTATGCATGCACAGATCCTCGTCAACTATTTATAACTGCTTCCTTTATTTCTGTTAAAGATAGAGAAAATGTAATCATGTCCAGCAGCATTTTGTTTTAAAAAGCAAGAACTAGTTTAATAAGTAAAATTACAAGAATCCAAGCAAGTGAATTCAGACTTTAGTTTTTTAAACAATATCCCACTTGTAAGAGGAAAGTTGTCAGGGCCTGCTCCAAGTTCAGTAATAGCTTTATAGGAAGGTAACTCCAGAAAGTGCTTTATGACACCCAGATAAATTCAAGCATGCCTAAGTTGTCTTTACAGATACCCAGTAAAGAAAACTATGCAGGGTTTTGCTAGCAAACTAACACAAACAAATCCTAGCAGAAAACTTGACAAGTGTGGAGGCAGCAACAAAGAACTGTGGGTCAAATCTAGGTGGGCAGGGAGAAATATGAATCACCCAGCAAGACAAAGTTTAGATGCATGACTTCTGAGAAAGTGAGCAGTATAGAAAAAACAGGGGAGATGTTTATTTAAATAGCTTACTTGATCAAACTCCTTCAGCACCTCTCTCTCATTAAACAATGTAGTCCAAAGTTTCATGATGTTCAAACTGGATATTAAGAAAAAAATTATTTTTTGAGGGTAAAGTCCATGTTCTCCTGTACTTTTTCATTGAACAATTTTTCTTTCAAGCAGAAATGTTTCATATATCATAATCCTTCTGGCATCCCTCAGATTTCTTTCTCAAGCTGAATGGAAGAAATTACTTCAACCCTCCCCATCTAACTTTGTAACAAATATATGTTCACGAAACAAAAGCTACCTTTGATGTCAATAGGCTTTGTTGGAAATGCTTCAGTTAATAATTTTTAGTCATCCAATAGAAACTGCTTGTCCATACTTACAGTTTCAACCAAATTTCATTGAAAATAACCTGAAAAATATAATTGATATTTTTAGACTATAGGATTCTTTTTTTTTCAAAGCTACTGTTAATTTTAAAAGCGTTAATTTATATTTTAAAATAGGAAAGAGTATAAGAAGTTCAAATTAAAAAAAAATTACAAACTTGTTCCCTTTTTCTTTCTTTGTTAATTTTCAAGTTGATTGAGTTTGGGTCCTAGAGAAATTAACTTCCAGTTATGTTTCCAATTAAATTCTTAGCATACAACAGCAGCATTTAGATGTTGGACTTCTGTCTCTAAAACACAAGCCTTTAGAGCTTGTTTTTATAGGTTGGAGTGGAAGGATTACTACCATGGTCAATCTTTTCACATAGTGATATAACTTCATCCAGCTGTTCTATTTCATCTTGTGGAGTACAGACATATATGTGTGCATGTTTATGTGCATATATGCATATGTATATAATATCTCAATAAAGATTATACAAAACTGAAATTCATTGAAGCATTCTAGAGGTCCATTATATTAACTTGGGGCATATTACAGCATCTTGAAATAGCACAGCAGGGACTGTCAGCTAGCCAGACTGCCTAATGTGGAGAATTTCCCTTGTTAGGTATCTTATTAAAGTTCCCAGCAGGGTTTCTGATTCGTCTCAACGTCAAATGAATAGCACCAGCCTTTTTTCAAGAAAGAGAACTACAGTCTAACTAGATTATGCCAAATTCCAGAAATGTGCTTCCACAGTTGCCAAAGATTTTTTTTTTCTTTTTCTACTGTGCATATTTCCAAGGGGCCTATCACTATGGTCCCTATGCATAAGAAATATTATCCTGCCTTAACTGCACTATCGCACCAATGACACCAGCTTACTTTCACAAGGTGATTGAATCTAAGATAAGTTGTTTCTTCACTTCGGAGCATCCGTGCAATTTTTAGTAATTTGGAAGTACCTACTACAGCAAATAAAACGATGAAAGATCATAGCAGCCTCCCCTGTTCCCCTGCTTTTTTTGAATATCCTCTTGAAGTAGTAGAAAATGCTGCTACTATAACAGTGTTAATGTAATTCTAGGTATCAGTTACCAACTTTTATTAAAAACTCTCTCAGCAAGAGTCATCTTTGCATAGCAGAGAATCAGATAATACACAGACAGGAAATAAATAGCTGATCTCCAAAGTAGAGAGAATGTATGCCCTACATTCAGCAAGGAAGTAATCTCTTGACAGATACCCCAAATGAAGTAGAGTTCAAGAGCTTCAATCATTAGAACAAGTGAAACCTGTATTTAACTCCCTGCTCTGCCAGACTGGGCTGATGAGAGAGCAAGTTACTGAGGACCAGAGCTATTGAAGGACAGAGTTGCTGTGACAACAGCCTTTCAGAACCCTGCTCTCAAAGCCCAAAGCTAAGATACCAGTAGTCTCTACATGAAATACAGAGATAGTTAAGTACCTCAGAAAGCCTACTTAAAGTTGCTTCAGGGAGAGTGAGGAGGTGCCAATCCAACAGCAAATGTTACAGACAGCATCTGTAATCCCACTCACATTTGAGGTTTGAGCAGCTCATTAAAGGCTGCAAACAGATGCCTCTATGTCTGATCAACATCTGGAGACAGGAATATTGATGATAGATGACTAGAAACTGTTCTTGCAAAGAGCTAAGTAAGGCTTGGTTTTCTTCATTGATGGTGGCTGCTAACTCTTCAGGTAAGACCTTCATGGATAAACTATTCAGGGAGACCTGAGCACCTCTCCCGTGTTGATATCTGTTTTCTATCAAACATCTGATGCATACAAAATAATCCTGGGTGCAGACACTGTTTTTCTCCTTCCTATAAAGACACAGGTAAGCTACATTTTGACCAATCTCTTCCTAGTCCCAGAAATCTTACATTAAGGGATGCACCAAAGACACAGGTAAGCTACGTTTTGACCAATCTCTTCCTAGTCCCAGAAATCTTACATTAAGGGATGCACCATGGCCCAGCTTCTGCAAGAAAGGTGTGAAGACTCCCCACCCTACTGAGGTTACATACAGACTGGCACTTGACAGATACCTTGAGAGAGACATCGATTTGATATGTGCAGAATAAAGATTGAATTCTCTGTTTCTGTAGGCTCTGAAAGTGCTCTAGTTCCCTAGAGTAAAAGACTGTGCAAAAGGATGATGGACACACCACAGTCTTTTTAAAAAGCAAATAATCACAACCACATTTTCTGGGAGGTCCAGTATAGCCTGACTGCATACAGAAATTTAAGTGTTATGGAAAGTAAAATGCTGTTTTGCCTAGATCCCAGTGCAGGAGCTGGTTATCTAGCTGCTCAGGACACATATAAACAGACTTGGGAGCATATCAAGATCCTCGCTCAAATGCTCCAGGCTCCCAGTACCTCCAGGCAAAGGACAGCTGGTGAAATCACTACAAAGTGATCTAGTAAACTGCCTCAGAAATGTTTCCCATTTTTTCCTGAAAAACATTACACAAATTTCAGTCCTTACCATCATGCACTTCTGAGAAGTTACTTGCCTGTTCTTCCCAATGAACAACTAGTCTCTAGAGTTTCTTGAACATCTTTGAGAGTATCATTTTATGATTTTGCCACCACATGTAAAATTACAGTCAATGCTGGAACCTAAACACACACACACGTAAGCATCAAGGGGGATCCATTCCTCATTTATAGTTAATGGTTTTCCTGATTAGCTAAAAATACATCTGATAAAGAAATAAAAACATTAATATAAAAATATGTTGCGTGTCACGCATTCATTGGATACAGCACTTTTCAGGATGGTTAATTGTAAAATTATGACTCCAATTTTAATGTATCACATCATGATAACAGTGGAGAAATTGTCCCTTTTCAAGGATTTGAAAAGATTACTGAAATTGGGGTCATGAAGTACTTAAGAAGTGCAGTGGAAAATGCCAGTTTTGCTCCCCCACAGATTGCTTGGCTCCTATAAACTTTTTCCATTGTGACACAACCTCACAATCAACTTTTACAATTTTAAATCAGCATATAAATCATGGTATATAGTCACTGAAAGTTGACAGTACTGAGTAAAATAAATTAGTTTCTTCGAAGTCAGTTAGCACAGGCTACCCTCTCATCTTTAACATACCTTAAAAGGTTGTGTGGCCTGCAGTTAAATTGGTGTTTTAACAAGGAGCTGTTTCTGCAGGGTAATATAAGCATTAGCCAGTGAGGTCAAGAGGAGCTTCAGACTCCTCCTGAAGGCTTTGCTTGAGAGGTAAGTGGGAGGCAGATTGCTCAGACAATCAATTTTTCTTCTTTTAAACTAAATTTCTTTCATAACAGAATAGTTTAGGTTACAGTAAGAGGGAACCAGAGAATGGTTTCAAAGTCTTGGGAAGAACTATTTTTAGAGTAATGGTGGGAACCAGTGTCTGGACTGTAGTGTCCCCACCCCCAAATCATCTGTTCTGTCCTGAACTTCTAATATAACCTACTTGGTGAAGAATTTGCCTGTTAGGATTTAACTTTCAAAAGGACTTTAAAAGTGCATGTGATAAATGTTGACATAGTTTTCCATGTTGAGTTTGATCTGATGCTCGGATCTTATGAAGAATTTAAAAGAAATTTGGACCACACTGTCCCGTATACAAATAAGCACACCTCCCCACCTGCCATCCCCAGCCTGGGGTGTTGTGTTCAGCAGATGATAGACTGGATGAAAAACAAGCTAACTGAATGAAGAGATCTGGGGTGTGGGAGTGGGGAATACCAGAGTAACATCCTGCAAAATTGTATGGAAAACTGTAGTATAGCAGTGGTGCAGGCAGAAGGCTTTTAAGAAGATGGATCATAGTTTCAAAGAAGATGAACATAAGCTGTTACATAAAACCAAAACTAGTTCAGAATAATCAGGCCCTCACTTGGCTTAGAATCTTGAGAAAGAAAGGAGGAAACACACTGGAATTAAAACCAACATGTTTCAGGAAAAAAACTCTTTAATTTTAACACAACCAACCTGTGGAAATCGCTGCCATTAGTTATTGTTAAATCCAGTATCTTGGATGTAGTGAATTCACAGCAATTTTTAGCATTTATATAGATAAAAATAAATTTTACAATTAAATATAGATAGATTTTTCAGAATAAATTGATCTCCAGACTTCTGCTGTTTCTATTATTTACTGAAGGCATATTGTACCGGTCACAACAGACAGTGAGAAATCAGACTACTGATCTGACCTTGGAGATGAGTGATGTTTTCAGTGATATGATGTTTGCACAACTGGTCATCTCCTGGCTCATTTAAAACCAAATATGAAAGTTATGCAAAGAAGTAACAATTTTCCGTTGTTGTTTAAAAAAGGCAATATTGAATAGTCTGAGTACAAAGAGCTGTTCAGATATAGTCTGTACTACAGAGAAGACATCCAACATCTCATTTTCATTGTTTTTTTCTGCTCAATATTCACTCAGCTGTGGAAAGATGTCTTCAGTCATCAAATAGTCAGAAGAAACACTGTAAAATGAATAACACTGATTCCATTAAAGAGAGCAATAAAACTCTCATTGGACTTCTGTAGAAGAATTTGGACAATGCAGATGGCTTTTGAATATCTGTATATGTTCATATTTGTTTCTCCTATCTTGCTATGTTCTGAGAACCTAGTTATTGTATTCCTTAAACGAGATCCTGCAAAAGCAAAACTCCCACTGCCTCTAATTTTAAAAATACAAAGAAAAGCTTTTGCATAAAGAGCATAGATACAGTCTTTTTGTAAGCCAAAGGTTATACAGCACCACAGGAATATAACACTGAAACACAAAATAAAGGTTATGTATTTCCAGCAGGAGGTCTCTGGCATCTTGTTTAGACAATAGGTGCACTGCATGTTACCTGTTCCTAGAAGAAAGGTGCTTCTTGTTTGGAACTGGTTACTTATGTTATGGTAATTTTGGTTAAATAAGAAAAATAAAGTATACATGAGAATGTATGTATAAAAGAGAAAGAAAATATTATTTTGGAGGAAGGGGCAGATGCATTCTTATAGTTATACCTAACAATAATTTTTGGAAGGCATGAAGAAAAAAATCTATTAATAAATTAAACGATGCAGCTTCTCAAAATGTTATTATCTGTTGAGAAATTCAGAAAATTTCAAGCTAAGGAGAATAAACACCATTTTTCTGAATCTGCAATTCCTGACAATGTAGGCAGCATACAAATGAATATTAACCTCTCTGACTGTCTTTAACGTATAACATATGGTTGCTGCTGCTGGGCTTGTTGAAGGAGTTGACTGAGGGTATGGGGGAAGGAGGGAAAAAGTAGAAATGAGCCATTCTGGTGAGCATTTGTTGTTTGTACTCTAGCTGCAGAAACTGAACGTGTTTGCAAGAGGGAAGAAAATTCAGCACTGCTGAAAACAAATGGCCTCACTTAAAGAAAACTGGAGGTGGTTAGGGAAGGGAATTTCTTTACTGAAAACAAATGTATTCTCACTGTAGAAAAAAACCCACAACAACAAATAAACAAAATGAACTTGGTATCTCAAGACTGCTTAATACCTAGCTGGGAATCTGTTTCTCGCTGATTGGAAGAGAAAGGGCAGTAGGAGGGGTTGCCTCGAATTTTTCCCAAACTGAAGGATTGTGGGGGTGGACTAGAGGGGGCTGAAGACTGTGTAACATCAGGAGACACATTTGTTCAGTCTGCACTGGCATTTCCAAGCTGAATAATTTGTTTCTGCAAAAAAGGTTAAAACTGTTCTGTGACTTGGATTAAATTAATTTCTTTGGCATAAAAAGATATACTTTTACTTTTCTCTGTTTGGTGCCCAAATCAGAGCAATCTTATTTTGTTTCTGTTAGCTGTTTTAGTTTGCCAGCATTGTTAGGCTTTCTCTTGCTTGCACAGAAATATTCTGCCATTAAATCTGATTTCTTTCCCCTGTTATACGTCCTAATTCACATCTTTGTCCCTCACTGGTCCTTGTTGTCTTTCCCACTCTAAATGTGGGAAATTAAATTTTGATTAAAACTTGTTCAAATCTTGCTCAGGGCTTGTTTAGTTCTCATTTCTGTCTAATGGAGGAAAAAAAAAGTGTAAATACAAGAAGCTAGAACTTTTCTAAATTTAAACAGCTGTTATGATTTTTTGTCTTGTTTGAGGTATTATTTTAAAATATCATATTACAGAAACTTTATTTGGTTATCATCTGAAATATATAGCTCAACTAACAATCCATGTTTTAAAATATTTTTCCCACCTGAGTTCACAACTAGTTAAAAGTATACCCAAAATGGATCCAAGGTCCAAAGAGTCTGCATTATTCTCTATGAATTCCACTTCTGCTAGTTATGCTCAATTCCTGCATAATGTTTTGCTGATGCTTACCTAACCAGTTTTTGAAGACCTCCAGTGGTGGAGACTCTACAGTTCTCCTAAGGACAGCACTTCAGTGTATTTATATCAACAAAATTTCTGGTTCTTTTTTTTCTCATCTCCTTCTAATCTACAATGGTTTCTTGCTGCAATTTAAGCTATTATTTCCTGTACTCACACAGACATGAGAATCAGATTATTTCCTTGCTAACAAGCTTTTGTATTCCTGAAAGCTGTCCCCTTTCTTTTATGAGCAACCCTAATTCTCATGCTGGTGAGACTCACAAGACCTATGGCTTTTCCCTTCTGCAACTTGTGTAACACTACTAATGTATATTCTGCATATCATCATGAACCTAGATTTGTTTATGAAAAGCAAGCAGATCTTAATGAAATGCACAATGATAACATAGACTGCATCTTCTAATACTTAGTTTCAGATGAAAACAAAGCAGTTTTATTTTGTCTGGCTCTTTTTAACATACACTTTTCTAGTGTTTTGGGCAATATTCTTGGTAAAGCAGCAATAAAAAAGAAAAAAGATACTTCATTTTTTGGTAGCCTGGTGTACATATCTTCAATAAACAAAGAAGGAAAAAAAAAAAAAAAGCAGGTCATGTGTATGCCCTTTCCAGATATATTTCTTGTTTCATATTTAGCTCTTTTCTGCCTCAAGCTTTTTTCTTTTTACTGTGGGTGACACTGGATTTATTACTGTCCCTGTGCCACCTCTGCCTCATGCAGGATAGTACCATAAGAAAGAAACCCAAACTAATTCACTGGGGAGTTCTGTAATGTTGCAACTGCCTCATCTTTCCATGTAAGTAGACATAGACTAATTTAATGGTGCATTGTTTAAAGTCTTCTTTCTTACAGCCTATGTTTATTTCATCAATTTTTACGCAGTTGGTAAGTTCTATTTATTGCTATCATTATACTTGTATGGCTCTGTGCAGTCATCATGACAAAGAATTACTCTTGAGAGGTATTCAAAAGCTTTCCAACTTTTCTGAATGTGACAGGATAGGATGCTGGAAATGGTTGAAGTCATGGAATGAAAAATATCATGGGAATATGACTCAGGAGCAGTCATCACCACCTGGAAAGCTGTCATTAAAAAAAAAATCATGTTAGAATTCAACATACAGTTCTGAGTCTTGCGAAGTTGCTGGAAGGCATCTTAACACACAAGAATCAAGTTCTGGAGGTTTACATCAGCAGTTTTGGTTCAGGGAAAAATTTTTGTCTTAAAGAAAGAGACCTTCAGAATTCAAACATGACCTCTAGAATGGCTTTTTAGAATGAGGTCAAAGAGGGTTTCGAACTTCTGCACTAGCTTGCTTTCCTCTACGAGGTGCAGGCTGTTGCAGGAAGTGAAGCAGCATCTGATATTCCAAATTATGCTGGATAACAACGTTCCTGATAACAAAGCAACTCTAACTGATGTGAGATCACCCTCAAGTCACTATAATCTTTTCCGCAGTCTTTGGGGCATAAAAGAAAAACCACCAGTTGTTGTCCCAAGCTGGTTTCAAGGTTGGACTTTGTGCTCTATTAGTGCCCAAAGGATTCATGACGATCTGCTCTAAAGTATTTAACCATATAAACTGGTCATGTACACATCTTAGAACCATCCTATTCTTTTCACTTTTGTCTATGTTGAGTCATACTTTACTATTTTAATCTGTTTCATTTTTTAATTTTATCTTTCAACCAGATGGTTTGAGCTCTATTTCACTTTATTTTTTTCTGCTTCTTGTGCTCTTCTGCCAGTTCAACTCTTCAGGATTCTCTTATCCCTATTATTTTATTTTCCCCATTAACCATCATAATGATAGAATTGATCTAGCATGCCAAAATACTCTGAAGTCCAAAAATGTCCCACAGGGAGGTCTTTCAGGATAAGGCCCCATTTACGTTCAGTATTAAAACATAAATGAGAATATTGAATGGCTCCTGAATCTACATGAGAAGTACTAAAGTATTCTTTTTTCTTTAATCTACAATATTTACTCTCCTTTCTTCCGAATCCACTCATAATTCTTTGGAAGAACATAATTAAACTAAAACTAGAAGCATTAAAACTGCTTTGGATTTTAGTTATCGTTTTTCCCTTTATCTCCTTTCATTTCTAGCTGTCTCATTAGCATAATGGCTGTATTGGCAGTCATTACAAGAATGAGATTATATAGTGACGAATGCTTCCATAGTGAAGTATTTAAACTAGGGTGTGAGCTCATCAGGAACCCAATGGCTGTAGTGGGAGTCAAGAATGCTCAGCACCAGCTAAAAAATACACAGCCTCTTACAGAATCTGGCCCAACTGTTTAATTCTCAGCTCCATTTCAATTCCAATTGCATTTGTTGTTCTTTTTTATCATTTACTTGATTTTTTTAAAAACTTTTTCCAGAGGACCTCATAGTTCACAATCTAAATCAGCAAGCCTACATCTCCTCCTACAGCAGGAGAAGGTGCTCAGCACATCATGAACTTAGTAATTACAGTCTCCCATCTCTATAGTATTAGGGTGCTTCATAAATTTTAAAATACTTACTTTCACAGGCTGTGCTCAGCACCTCAAATAATCTTCCCCTGAAGATTCTCAAGTTGAGTTACATGCTTCTTATAACTTCTTGGCTTTACAGTAATTTCTGGCTGAAACTGTAAAGTACACAACATTTATAAAACATTTAATCTTTTTTTTTTTATGCAGCTAAAACCAAAAAATCAATTTTTTATCTTTAATCCTCTTTTATTTGCCATGTCCATTGATTACTATTTTCTAGTTATGACTTTATTAAACATAAATATAATTCTGAGGTTTTATTGCATATGTTTGTATTTTTGTATTATACAGAAACCAAGAAAAGAAGAGTCATACACATGATTACACTCAATTCCTAAATGATATCACACTATGTGAAATATACCACCTCAATGAATTTTCTTCCCATTTTCACACTACTTCACACTATTGCACTGGAATTTGTAGCAGCAGGAAAGATATATATATCATCTAATGCAATTAGGAATAGGTCAGCAGGAATCACTATACTGCTGATTGCCAGAAGCCAGTAGGGCATTTCAAGGAAGGATATTTCATAGATTCCTTTTACATATATACTTTATTCAAACATCTGCTACTTGCCACTGTTAGAGCAAGGATATTGGACCAGATGGACCCTTGGGCTGACAAAATTTGGCTGTTTCTGTGAAAAGAAAAGACTATTATAGAACCAGTAATATTAAAGTAAGAAAGTAGTCGGCATGAATGCCACAAACACCAAACTTTACTTGAGGTGACAACGTCATACTACAGTGAGAGTAAGGATGTGCTATTTGACCAAAAGTGTGATAAGAGGATTGGAAATGAACATAAGATTTCTTATAAAAAAAAAGACACTCAGCTTTGGAAGGCAGTCGTCACAGTGCACTGTCTTCACCCTGACAGAACATATGGTTTTATGAAGGACCAGTGTGGCAGCCCAAGAACTTAAGTCCTTAACATATTCACAGAGAAGAGCTCATTTGGGAATTACACTATTGCCTTCCTTGAAATGTTCTGCAAATGCAGAAGTATAGTCTGGAGCTGGGGCTTCTGAATTCTCTCTTGACCTCACCAGAGACCAATTTACATAAGCTGCAACAGGCAACAGTCATTGAAAAGAGACAACCCTTAACACTTAACACTTCTATTGCATGAACTGGTGATCTGCTTTACAGCCTTTTCAATAGGACTGTTATGTACCCACTGTATATACCCTTTATTGACAAGTGCAGCTAAAAGAGGTGGCTAACAGATGCAGCAGTCTGTGCAGCAGTCTCTGGGTTCTGCTTTGGGAGCTTCTGAATCCTCTGGGGTTAAGGTCCAGGATCATTGGGGAATGCCTGGATTTCAAGCCTGAGAAACTTGAGGGTACCTGCTGCTGCCAGGTAAGGACGAGGTAAGCTCTATCACGTTCTAAGAACTCTGTCAGCTGCCCTTGACCTAAAGGCGCCTCAAGCCTCTGTTGAAGCTGTCCCTGATTATGGATGGTCAAGCACTGGTATAAGTGGTGCTAGCGAGAGGCTTATAAAAGAACTAGACCTGAAGCACAGCTCACAGATACAGCAGTCTGTACAGAAGTTGGCACAGCAGGGTACAAAGAGGGTGTCCTCATCTCAGTTCAGACCAGCATAAATCTTCTCACATATGGTTGTAATATGTCACAGTGCACATTTTCAAGCAGATGCTGGAGCAGCTGTCCCAGCCAGAGTGGAGGCTTTGATCCAGACAGTGCTTTTGGTGGTGGATGCAGCCCTCCAAGTTCCAGACTGTAGACAGTGCCTGGGGCCTCTCATGGAGGCTGGGAGAGATGGTCTCCTGTCCTGCAGGAGGTGTGTCATTGTTGAGAAACTGTGTTACCAACTGGAGGAGTCATGGGAGGAAGTCAGCAGGCTGCACAGTATCAAAGAGGTTAAGAAAGAGAGACACACACACAGGATCTAAACCCCAGCTGTGGTAGAGACACAGGCAAAGTCTGTCTCTAGCAGAAGAGTAAGGCCAGCTTGTAGATGAGGGTAAATCAGTGGGTATTTTCTGCATAGACTTCAGTGAGGCTTTTGACACTGTCTTCCACAGGATCCTCATAAAGAAGTCAATTATGTATGGCCAGGATGAGCAGGCAGGAAAGTGGATTAAAAACTGGCTCAATAGCCAGGCCCAGAGGGTGGTTTTCAGTGGTACAATGTCTAGCTGAAGGCCAGTAAGTAGCAGTGCACCACAGGGGTCAGTACTGGATCCAATCACGTTCATGATCTTCATTAATGATCTGGATGATGGGCCAGAGTGTACCCTCAGCAAGTTTGCAGATTACACCAAATTAGGAGGAGTGGTTGGTACACCAGAGGGTTGTGCTGCCATCCAGAGGGACCTTGACAGGCTGGAAAAATGGGCAAGTTAGGAATCTCATGAAATTCAACCAAAGGAAGTGCAAGGTCCTGTATCTGGGGAGAAATAACTCCAGTAACCAGTACTGGGGGCTGACCAGCTGGAAAGCAGCTTTGTGGAAAAGGACCTTGGGGTCCTAATGGACAAGTTGAACATGAGCCAGCAGCGTGTCCTTGTGGCAAAGAAGGTCAACAGTCTCCTGGGCTGCATTAGGCAGAGCATTGCTAGCAGGTTGAGAAAAGGTAATCCTTTTTTTCTTTTCAGCCCTGCTGAGGCTACACCTGGAGGTCTGGGTCCAGCTCTGGTCTTCTCAGTACAGGGACAGGACAAGAGGCAATGGGCACAAACTGAAACACAGGAGGTTCTATTTGAGCATAAATAAAAACTGGCACAAGTTGCCGAGGGAAAGTTGTGGAGTGTCCCTCCTTGGTGGTAAGGAAAACCTGTCTGGACATGGTTCTGGGCTCTAGGTGATCCTGCCTGAGTAGGGTGGCTGGACAAGATGACCTCCAGAGATCCCTTCCAAACTCTAGTCTTCTCTGATAAGCTTAAGGAATGTAATGGTTAAGGCTAAATTTGGAATGCTAAAGAATTGGGTGTAATTTAGGTGGAAATAGTTGCTTATCCCAGACTTCAGACTTCACCTTTTTAGCCAATACACATGATGAACACAAACACAGATTTTTTGCCATATTCCATTTATGCAAAGTAGCTAGAAAGCCAGCCTAAATACAAGGTCCTGCACCTGGTTCGGGGCAACCCCTGGTATCAATACAGACTGGGGGATGAAGGGATTGAGAGCAGCCCTGCCGAGGAAGGCTTGGGGGTACTGGTGGATGAAAAGCTGGACATGAGCTGGAAATGTGCACTTGCAGCCCAGATGGTCAACCGTATCCTGGGCTGCATCAAAAGCAACGTGGCCAGCAGGTCAAGGGCAGTGATTCTGCCCCTCTGCTCTGCTTTGGTGAGACCCCACCTGGAGTGGTGCATCCAGCTCTGGAGTCCTCAGCACAGGAAAGTCATGGACCATTGGAGCATGTCCAGAGGAGGCCACCAAATTGATCAGAGGGATGGACCACCACTCCTATGAGGACAGGCTCATAGAGGGGATTGGGGTTGTTCAGCCTGGAGAAGAGAAGGCTGTGGGGAGACCTTATCGCGGCCTTTCAGTACTTAAAGGGGGCTTATTAGAAAGATGGGGACAAACTTGTTAGCAGGACCTGTTGCAACAGGACAAGGGGTAATGGTTTTAAACTGAAAGAGGGTAGATTCAGACTAGATATAAGGAAGAAATTTTTTATGTTGAGAGTGGTGAAACACTAGAATGGATTACCCAGAGAGGTGGTAGATGCCCCATCCCTGGAAACATTCAAGGTCAGGTCAGACAGGGCTCTGAGCAACCTGATCTAGTTAAAGATGTCCCTGCCCATGGCAGGGGGGTTGGACTAGATGACCTCTAAAGGTCCCTTCCAACCCAAACCATTCTATGATACCTGGAAGAAATTAAGTGAAAGCAGCATTCCTTGGTGACACAGATCTGATATAAAGTGAAGAATTGCCAACTTAGTAAAAAGTCCATGAAGTAGGTTACAAAAAAAAAGAGAGAGAACTTTTTTATAGCAGTGGGGTAGAATAGCAGGATATTAAAATAGAGTCTTGGGTAAGATAACATTAGGTGTCTGTACTCTGAGTACAAGGATTAAAAGGAAAAATGAGTATGTTTATAGAAACCATACTATGGCCTGATCAGAACCAGAGAAAAAAATTAAGAAATAAGCTGACTGAAATCAGTGTAGAAATAGAGTTTTACTTAAAAAAAAAAGAAGACGGTTACCCACAAGTGCACTATCTGCTTTTTTTCTTCTGTTTCAGCATTTGTTGAACAACCTCTATCCTTTCAGGCTTTTTGAAGTTTACAAAGAATTGAGAGAAATATCTGTTGAAAATATCTGATTGAAAATAAAACAGAATAAAACAGGCTTGATTTAATTGTAGGTATTTAATAAACAATTAAATTAAAAGGAGGTGTGGGCTGAAACAAATTTTTTGTGGATTACCAAGTGAAACATAAAGCAGTAATGGAAGTCTTTGCCACTATATTTTTGGAAGAAAAATATAGCAGCATATGTTTGAAAAAATAGGTTTGAAAAAGTTGGAAGCAACAATTAAGAGCAGCTCTTTTACAGTACATTTTGAATAAGAAAGCATAAGCTCATAATGTAGAGAAGCACAATAGATAAAACTGATCACAAAGCAACAGTTTGTGATTTTAAGGTGAGGAACAAGTGAGAGCAGTGGAACAATAAAAATCTTCAAACAAATGCAAATTTCAGCATAGAGAATTGCTAGAATAGAACCCCAGGCAGGGAAAAAATGCTCAGAAAAAGCTTTAGTTTTGACAAATGTCATTATAGAGTCAAAAGAACAAACTGTTTCAATACAGAGGAAAGATGGGAAATTATATGCCATTACTACTACAAAATCTTGAAACTAAAAAGATTTGTATGTAACCTGTCCCTGTCTCTAGGACCCAATCCTGCAGAAAATGTGTACCTATACAAAGATATAAAACAGAAAAACAGAAGACTGAAAGAAATAACACTTGGTAAGTGACACAAAGTTAGGAAAGCTTTTATAGACAAGAGAGACAAACAAGGAGAACAGGGATTCTCTTACCGAACAGCAAGCAAACCACAGAAGACTCAAAAAAAAAAAATTAAATGACCACTTTGTTAAGTAAAAAAAATACCATAATTGAGTGTCATTGTTATCTTACGGCAGGCAATTATTTTGCATTGCTCCATGCAAGGTAAGCCTAAGCTGGAACGCTGTGTCCAGTTTTAGATACCACGCTAAGAAAGATGCCAACAAATTGGAACAAACTGAAAGAACAGCAGAAATGCAAGGTTTTGAAAACATAACCGAGAAGGAAAGATTTAGAATTAAATTGGATTTGCTTAGAGAAGAATTAAAGGGTATGTAATAGGTGTCTCCAGGTACATATTAAATTATTGTAAAAAGAGATGGATGATTAATATTTCTTGGTTATGTAATCTGCCTAATTTGCAGCAAGGGAGATTTAGTTTAGAAAATTGTATCCAGTATTTATTTATAAGGATAGTAAGCCAAAGGAACAGCTATTGAGGCTGTGAAACCTGATCAAAGATTAGGTTTGTTAATAAAATGATCCAACAGTTTTAAAAATAAATTGTACCAACGTTCCTCAGCAGTGTTGTAACCATATCTTAGACTGGATATAAGCAAAAAATTTTTTACAGTGAGGGTGGTGAAGTGCTGGAATGGGTTGCCCGGAGAGGCTGTGGAGGCCCCATCCCTAGAGACCTTCAAGGTCAGATTGGACAGGGCTCTGAGCAACCTGATCTAGTTGGGAATGTCCCTGCTCACTGCAAGGGGGTTGGACTAGATGACTTCTAAAAGGCCCTTCCAACCCAAAGCATTCTATGATTCTATGATCCTATGACTCTACATCTGTTTTTTCAACATGGATGAAACATTATCTTATTCTTCCAGCTCTCCTGTATATCATCACACCATTATGTTTGTTACTTAAAAGTCAATCCCTTTACCAATTCTTTTCTCTTTTATGGTATTGTTATAGGATTTAAGAACCTCTTTTCCTTCCTCATCCAATTGCAATTTATCTTGGATGGACTGTGTCAAGAACAATTTCAGTGTGCTAATTCTGTAATTTTTTTACTGAAATGTTTTATAATCAAGTATTTTGCAGCTGAATCAGTAACCTGATTCAGGATGTGAGCTTCTGGCATCAAATAATAAAATCTGATTTTTACTGAAAAAATAATCGCCTGTTTTCACTCCTGTGTCTGTTTGTGTGACAATCCTTACAAAGACAAATACAGTCAATTTTACTTCAAAAAATAAACAAAGAAAATAAAAATCCTTCCAGGTCATGTGTTGCAACTCTACCTTTCAATGAGTCCTCAAAATTAACCTCTATTCATTCAAGCTTCTGAGTTCTGAAACGTAAAACAAGTTTAGTTCAGTTTCAAATTATATTATAGAATATCATATTACTGTAAAAAGAGATGGATAATTAATATTTCTCAATTATGCAATCTGCCTAATTTGCAGCAAGGGAGATTTAGTTTAGAAAATTTTACTTAAGATCTATTTATAAGGGTAGTAAGCCTGAGGAACTGTTAGTGCGGCTACGAAACCTGATCATTGATCAGGTCTGTTAAAATATATTAGAATATTTATTATCATCATTGTCATAATTTAACCATAATTACATTTAGTATAAATTGTACGATCATAAAAATTAAAGGTTAACTGGTAAATTAAAATAAATTTTGTACAGTAGCAATTTTATGTAAAATCCCCATGACCTTTTTTAATTAAACCATTAATTTCACAAAGTAATTTGTAAAATTAAGATACGTATCTCCAAAATATTGTGAGATATATACTCAAATATGAAACATTTTCCTGTAGCAAAAAGACATTTTGCATTTAGGGGCATCTTAGCATTTAGGGCAACAAATGAAGTTGTCATTTGCCTTTCCAACATTTGCCTTTCCAGCTTGAAAAACTCTTTCTAGACTGCTGCTAAAAGCCCGAATCCAGGATCTCTGTTTTCACCTTAGTGGTCCCTGATAAAAAGACCGTATATTGTTTGTCAGTCAGTTTTTGTTCTCCTGTGTCCTTCATTCTTCTTTATTGTAGCACATTATCTACATCATTATTGGCAAGTAAACTTTCTTGCTGCTGCTCTGCTCAGCCTGTTCTTTTCTACAGCAGCAGTTTCTTTTGCTCCATTCCAATCAGCTATTGCATCTGACCATGCTGCTGTGAGTTTTGTCAATTAGCTTGTCCCAACTCTCCCTTCTTCAGGCAAGTATGAAACACCATCCTTGTACCTTCCAAAGAATGCTTTTATGTGTCATAACCTGTGGGATTTTCTTTTGGCATGTTTTGATGTAGTGCAATATGGAATGGAAATAATTTAAGATCCGTGAAGAAAGCTAACACATATAGTAGCATAAACGCTTTGGGAGGGTGAAGGTAGAGGAATTCGAGAGACCAGCGAAACCAGCTTCCACCAGCTTCCACTTCCAAACCGTATACAGTCACAACACCTTCATAAACAGCATCAACCAAAGTTTTCTTTCTATTGGACTCAAAGAATTTATTGATGAAAAAATAACTCTTGTTATTCTGAAAAGAATATGTGTCAGCCATGCCACAGAGTTTTTGCTGGGTCAGTGACCAAACTTAAAAGATGTACAGCTGTCACTTCACCTGAAGATGGGGAGAGTTAATGCGAACATCATAGGTGTTAAATTTTTTTACTCCTTAAACAAACTTAATGTGAAGCTCGTGATGGGATCAGAATGAGAGTGCTTATTGGAAATATGCAAAACACAAGGCCTAATCACCTGTAAACCAGTTGGAGCTTAGAGTATCCTCAAACACGAGATATGGTAATCATCAGTAGCAGATTTACAAAGTATTTAAAGAAATACTACTCTATCTCACAAATTTTACTCTATTCTGGGTCTACCAGGGTCAGCTGGGTAAAAAAATGTGTGTTCAGCCGAAAACAGAATAGTGCCTCCAGCTCTCCTGGCCAGCTAGGCTCAATATCCTCCCACCACAGCAGCAATGGACTGTGGCTACCCCTGAAGCAGCCCAGAACACGGAGAGGACTGTGACAGCTTTGAGAAACCCCAGAAACATCACAGGAGGATTTATTAAATTGAATCACATATGTCTGTAATGTAAATGTCTACACATGACCATTAATTCTGTGAGAAGCTGGGGAGGAATAAGCCATTTTTGTAATGGTTGACCTAATCATTTCACATTTTTATCTCAGGATGAGATTAATTGTACTTATATCTCCGCACTGTCTATAAAGGGAGGTGAGTGTCTAATTCAGATGTAACTATGCTGTAGAATTTGAAAGTAATGCAAGATGAAGCCTAGTCTACTTGTTTTGAGAAAAGCTTGCTGGCAGAGTTCAGACTTTAATCCTCCATATTTGAGAAGATCTGCCATCAACTGTGAACCACTTCCTATTCTTTTTTCAAAACAAAGTTTAAAACTATATACACCATTGGTAGTGGCAGAATAATTTGGTTTATAATACAGTCTTTCCAGACAGATAGAATTTTACATCAGCCAGATGATGTGCTACCTCTTAGAAGAACTTTACAAAGGTTAATTTTTACTGTGACAGTTCTGGACAGATTTGAAGATATTCCACTTCCATGATTTTTTTACTTCTTTTTCTCTCTCCCCTAGTTTTCTCCTCAAAACCAAGGACAGCTAATTTCTGGATTTAGCCAAAGGAATTATGGTATTTTTTCAGAAGAAAGGTAGTTGATTCAAGATTCCTTTCATTTCAAAACTGATCGTAAAAAAATTTAAATCACATCACATAATTCCAAAATGAGATCAAACACTTTAGGTTAACTGAAATGCTTGAGGATTCTTCTCCCAGTTTCCCTCCCCATCATAAAGCATGGGACTTGTTTTATCAAAGAACTTTGAAAAGCACTCTTTGGATAGTTTGCTTTTCCCTAACACAGATCTGCTTTCCTGCTTTCCACCCTTATATCACACACACACCACCCCCCTCCCTGTCCCTCCCCTCTGATAACAGACCTATTTTCATAGGCATTCTCCTAAGAGCAAACTGATTCCCCTTCTTCCACAGCCACTGTGAGAGCTCTTTCATCTGATTTACCTCTTAATTAATTCAGAGTAAGGACAGACGCACCATACATTCCAGCTCAGAGATTTACTGACAGCTAACCAGAGAGCTGTTTATTACCTGTGCATGAAAACAAATAAAGCAAATAAATAAGGTGACAAAGGAATAAACCTGATAGTCTGCACCCACTTATCAATATCCAACGGTAAACCGAAGAACAAAACAAAGCAAGCTGGCATCTGGCACTTTGGATGTTGCGGAATTTGCTGCCAGACACAGGGGCTTCACTAAATCAAACTTTAAAAAAAAGAAGAATCTGTGGCTTAGTGTCTCTGTTTTGTAATGTTTACAAGCACTTGGTTAATGACACAGGATGCTGGCAGTATCATGCATATAGCACTGGTAATATTATCTACTTCCTATTTTATATTGTTTCCAGTGGAGATGCATGAATGTATTTGCTCTCATGCTGTTAGGTTAAAATGCCATGCTGTTTTTCACGGTAACTCACTAAAAGCACTACCAGCATAGAGTGAGTCAAATTTTGCTCAGTGTGTGGCACTGAGTGAAGAATGACTGAAAAGCAAGATGAAGATGCTAGACAAATGTTTAATGTACTTGGTGGAAAAGCAGGATAAAACTACTTCCCTCTGCAGGGAAGTATAGAACTACCACCCCAAAACCTCATCTAATTTCTGATAGAGGCAGACTTACCCTTTCTTAGAGGAACTGGAGAGTTTTCTTTTTTGTGTCCTTACTCTCTGTTTTCCTACTGGTGAAAAAAATTATTATTTAATTATCAGACATGTTACATTCTCTATAGTGTTTTCAGGAAGACACAAAAAATAATATTTTTTCTTTCTTCTAGAAAGCTTGATTTGGGGAACAGAAAACTTGCATTTAAATGCTGAAGCAGGAGATATGTTTGAGAATTTTACTGCAGGGAGCATTCAGTATGGAGCACTCATATGGGCAAGGGCATGCTGGTGGTGCCATGCCACAGAGCAAAGCTGTGGGCTAAAATCATCACAGTCGCAAACGTCATCTCAAGCAATTCATCAAATTACCTGTAAATGTAACTTTTCTGTTACATCTGATTTCAATCAGCCTCCCATTATTTCTTTTCACTTGTGTCACGTGCTTTCTTTAATTTTTATCCTGAAACGTCTATTTTTATTTTGACTGTACCTTTTCAATTCCCTCCCTCATTGAGGCTTCATTAGATAGCTTTCAGATTTGGGGCTTTTTTAAAATGGGGCAGTTTTTCCTCTGAGAAAGGAATGAACATCTGTGCATATTTATATCTAGATTATTTTTTTTAAAATCAAAATGTGTACACGGTATTTTCTGAACTTGAACAAAGGTGGCAGAAGAGGCTGGGGAAAAAAAAAAGAAAAAAAAGTCATTACAGTTTAAGAAAGCCCCAGATATCAGAAAAACAAATGACCCAGTTCCTGAGAAAAATCCTGTGAAAGCACAGGCAAGGGTTCCTCCCTGGTTACCCCTTCAAATTCCATTCCAGCTCTCTGTTTCGTTGTAAACTTTGATCTCCTTTTGTTTTTCATATTTTTTAACTGTCCGACTTCACCCCCATAATTTTGATTGGATCAAAAACCAAGAGAAAACACTATACCTGCCTTCCAGCCTTCTTATAAAGACATATTGTAAATCAAAATTTCTAATGCTTCTTTTCTGCATTATGTCAAATGGCTGGAATTCCACATTTTCCCCATGTTTTTAATAAACGGACATGTCACCAGGAATGCACCAGCCTGGCTAAGCAGTTGACTGGTGTCACAAATGTTAGCGTTCTGCTCGTTTACTTTCACGACTTCCACATGCTCTACCTTGAGTCCTGCTGCTACCCTATTTAACTTGACATGTTTCTGTTTATGCTAAGCAGTTGGATCTTATTGCATCCATTTAGGAACAGATGTTACTTAGTATACCCTGCACTCCTCCATGCCACCTTTTTTCACAGCTCTCTGAGAATCGGCTGCAGGTAGTGCACTCTCACTTCTGTGTCACCCTTCCCAAAACAGCTCCTGGAAAGACAGAGGAAGAAAGATGAGCTTTTAATGTTGTTATGAAACCATATGCACCCTGCTGCCACCATATCATAGTGTGTTTTCTCCCAGAGTGTTTAATACACCTCTTTTGACACTACAGAAAATGAATTGTGAAGGATAGTGCAGTTAGAAAAGTGTTGATTTTTGCCTGGGGAAAAGAAAATCAGAAAAGGTTATAAAATTCAGTGTTCAATATTAACTTAATCACAACACATATTTTAGCAATGTACAGTGTGTTACTTTTAATACACAGCTACAGTTCCATGCCTGTCTCTTTCTCTAGTATAGCCTCCAGCTCTCGCTGGCTGTGAAAGTTAAGATTTATAGCGATAATATTTGCTATCTGATTCTGACAATGAGTTTCAAAGCTAACAGCTTTGTGGTGTTTTCCCTATCTTGTTGCATATGTTTTTTCACTTGCAACACCCATTAAAGTTTAATAGAACAATTGTGCACATCATGAACATGAAAATGAGAATATAATTACCCCTCTGTTTTCAGATCACTAAAATCAATCTTCTTGTTTTGTTACAAAGTCTCAGGCTGGCTGTAGTTGAAACTATTTTCACAAAAATCCTCAGAAAACCCAGTAAGTGTAATGACTACCTGTGCTACAAATCAGAATATTTATTCTTATGTCTGAATTTCGAAAGCCATTTATCCCCCTCTTATAATACATTATCCAAAACCAAAATACACAAGGTATCTAAATATGATGCCATTTGTCTGAAGTGATTTCAAAGGAAATGTAAAAATAATACCAGAAAAATTGCGAAGCGGTCTTAGACCACCTGCTAGACTGCCATGCAGGGACAAGGGTTTGTCTTTTCTTTAAATAACTTTTTTAATTATGTATATAACTGATATGGAATTCTGTCTTTGGGAAATAACGTGTGCTAGTAACAGACACATTTGTCTTGGAAATACAACTGCATAACCATTCCTACAGTACAACGGCAGTTGCTGAATCTCAGACTACTCCAAAGCAAAGCTGTCAGCTGACAATATGATCGACAAAGCTTCGTCACCCAAAGCAGCACCTAAAATTGATTTTGCTAATAAGTCGTCTCTCCTTGAGTGACAGTTGTCCCAGTATAAAGCCTGCCCAAAAGCATTGCTCAGGTAGGTGGGACCTTGACCACAGCTGCTCAGCCCTAACTGATTAGGTGGTTCTGGTGTGTGCTCAGAGAACAGAGATGCACAGAAAAATGTCATGGGGATACCCAATCGAGAGCACTACTAAATGAGACATGGGCTAAACTGTCCTGCTCTAGTCATTTAGGTACGTGCAGGAAAGAAATAAGGAAACAGGCCAGCTATTAACAGCTTGATGTCTCTGTAACTTGTCTGGGGCAGGAAGCTGGAGGGCGATGGTAACACAGATAATGAATTGTAATTGGCTCTGGATATGGGGAAAATCACAGAGATCAGCTTGGGGCTACGTAAGTAGAAAGGCCTTTGGCAGCTTATTCTGTCAATCTGTTTTTAAACAGCAATAAAGGGTGAAAACATCTGCCCCTCAGGGGACACTCGGTACCTGGGTGTCTGGCACCCTGTACCAGTCTGGGCTTGAGGTGCAGGTACATGCAGGGGCCAGGACTGCTGGCCAGGACTTGGGGGTGAATGTCCTCTCTCCCTGGGTTCACAGTGCAGGTCTGAGCTGCACTAAAGGCAGCGGGAAACCTGGGTCCTGTGTCGGCATGAGTGTGTAGTGTGCCTGTGTCAAGGAACAGACATCTTAGAATAAGGATCCGAGCACAGAAATCATTATCCCATCTTCTTTGTAAATAAGTTATACTTCGTGCCACTGAGTGGTATGGTTCTGTTCTTGTGGTTATGGCACCCTAAACTCCCCCATGACAAGCACTGCAATAAATATTTAGTTCATTCACAGGCAGCAGCTGTTTATCTTGGTTGTTGATTTCAAACTGTCTCACATCAAATTTCCTGAAACCTAGGATTTCTCATGCACCGAATAATGTTTATTTCTGTTGTATTTCAAAACAAAATCCATCATGAAAATCTCACCATTATGGCACAATTTTATTTCTAAATGAGATAAATATCAGATTCCTTCCCTCCTGCCTTCTTCAGAACCATCTGCAAATTCTTTACTTTTGGCTAGCTGAAAGCATAGAGAAAAGTGCATAAAATGTTTCATTTGTTTCTCCACAAGTGTTTAACTTCAAAGAGAATTCTTAATCACCATTTGCTCTTCATGCAAAATATGGTTTCAGAGAAAATTTTGAACTTGAAAAAAGCTTTTTAAAGGAGTTGTTAAAAATGTATTTCATAAATAGTAGATGTTCATATGGTCTTTGCAAACACATATATTTAAAAAAAATTAAAATTCTCATGAAAGAAATCTGTAAAAACATGATTAATCTGAAAATCTTCAGTACAGATATTCTGCAATGATATGATACTAGCTGTAAACAGCAATTATATCTATCACTATATTGACTGGACGTCCTTGAATCAGTCTCCTGAGTACATACAACAGAAAAAAGACAACGGATCAGGTTCTCATCTGGTCTTTCCACGCATACCTCTACTGACTTTAAATGACCCTTTTAAAGTGAACCAGTGAAAGATCTTGTCTGCTAAATGAAGACTTATGACAAAGAGTTTACATTTAACCTATTGGAAATATCCCATTCAAACTTGTTTGAAACATTCCATTTTGATAATACTCATTGTCAACGTCCCCCTTTTACAGTAAATTACTGCCATCAATTGACTTTTACTTTGTCATTGGAGAGGTTTATCAACTAGTTTCAAAGATTTAATCCAGTTGGCCCAAATTTTTAATCTAGTTGATTATCTGCTGTTTTTTATTCATGGTATGCTGGTCTTTAATTAAGCCGTTAGGTCTTCTGTTTAATAAGAAGGATTTTGAAGTATAGGGGAAGTACATTTAACTTGAATTCAGCTCCTCAGTGAGCTGACTATAATGTGACTGATGCTGAAACTAGAAGCGAGGTAGGCTGTGTCATTTAGGTACAAACACTTTCTACATCTCACCTGCCCTGCTTGCCTCCCCACCGCTGCCTGCAGCTCCTGCCTCCCAGCTCCATTGCCTGCACAGGGCAGCACCCTAGCTGCTCCCTGGCAGTAACTCCTGGCAGTGGGTACGAAATGGAAATCTGTCAAAGTGTGTACCACCTGTATGACTTAATATCGTTTTTACCAGGATGAACACTGACTCAAGGTACTGTCAAAAAGTAGACTGATGATTGATACCCTTAACTGCTGGAAGATCATTGAAAAATGTTTTCCAGCAAAGATTGTTTTCAGACCTCACTTTTGGACTCAGAGCTGCAATTATTCTAAGGACCAGTAAGTACACAGACATGACAACAATTTGCGATCTCTGCTGTAATCTTAAAAAGACTATAGATGTTCTTTGAGAAAAGTCATACAAGTTTTCAAAATATTGATTAAAGAAAGGCTGTTTCATTTTCACTAAAATTTTGTTTGGCATACTGACTTTTTAAACCAGGCAATAATTCTTTTTTTTTTTTTTTTTTAACTAAAATTTTACAATCTCTTCTGGTATAAACATGAACTTGTAATAGAGAAGTTTGGAAACAGGATATACAGCATTCTTTTTAAAGTTCTGTTTAAAAATCAAAGTATCTCATTAGAAGAGCTTTTAAATTCATCCCCTATTTTGTAAACAATGCTATAACTATAAAGGATTTCTAATACCAAATCAATTAATAATGTATTTCATTTTTTCAGTATCTTAATAACTTCTTATTGTTAGTAAAAAATTATATGATGTATATGAAATACAAGGTGTTTTTGTATAATATATGTGTTGCCGTAAATGCAAAAGGAGGTCTTTGTTTAACGGATGACCACTGTGCATAGTCATTGCATAACTCAAAAGGGTGAATAATGTCAGTTTTATTTCTTGTTTTTTAACTAAAAAATAGAGTGAAAAGAGAGGCCTGAAAGTAACTCTAGCTAGCTCATAATTGAGGTTAAACATCTTTGGTTTTGTAATCACAAGTCTAATAACAACTTGAGCTTTTGGGGCTGAGGAGTGGGGTTTTTATTTGGTTTAGTTTTTTTTCTTTTAATGAGGAAAATTGACAATCATGAAAATGGTGGCAGTACAATGCCACCTGTATTAGTAATGTTAACTTTTTACTTATATTATGAAGCATGTGGTATTTAACTTGTAAATATTAGTTCAGAAGAAAAAGAGATGCTTAAGTGCTCTGGGCCCTATGCCAGTATTTCCCCCACTGCATGCTGAATCATTCCAGGAAATGACACTATTGTGAATATAACCTGCAAACCTGACCATTATTTTGTATGGAGCACCTGCTGACAGAACTGTGCCCTGAAGGCTGGGGTACCTTATTAGAATCATCACCAGAAATGTACATGTAGGAGTCTTCCTATAAGAGCAAATATTTAAAGACACAAAAGCATACAAAGCCAGTTGGCAGACTGTAGCTGAATAAATATTAGGGAAAGGAAAAAGAAATAATAAAATATATTACACATACAGAATCTATATTAGAAGAACATTATTAAAGCAAAAAAGTCAGAAACAAAAAAGAAAATACCAGCATGACCACCACTTGTGCAATGCCACTAATACATTGTCTTGCACATATTCACTAGGATTAGAGATTAATGAATTTTTTTATTATTTTTTCTGAAAAAATTATTCTGAGTGACTAAAACTATTCGTGCACTGATAACAAACTCAATGAAGGGTTTTGAAAGAAACAAGTGGAAAAAATCAATTCTTTAACTAGTTCATTTGGACTTTTCCTAGCTGAAACATTTTGGGAACTAAATTCAAAAGGATCCATTCCCAGAATTAGGGTATAGAGATGATATTCTGTAGCTTTTTATGTCTCCCTTTGTACCTGGTGCTCAAAATATACATCTATAAGATGGGAGAAAAATTTACATGAGGCAGTGAAAAAACAGAGTTTCATTCCAAAATTGTTTATTGTTAAAAAAGATGAGGCCATTTGCTGGTAACTTAAGAGGATCTAATCTTCAAAAGAGCTAATCTTGCCTAGCCTCCAACACAAGCAAGATGACAGTATGACATTTAAAAAGGGAGAGGTGGAGACATGGGTGTGATCAGTCACCCTTATCAAAAAGCCACAGTAAGGCAATACAGGTTACATTCTTTGTAGATATTTACCTGTGGATGCTACTGCAAGACACTAGTCTAAAAGCCTAAAGAGATCAGAGTTCCCTACTGTGAAGAAGTCCTCAGTTTCAAACTTCAATGGCCAGGGAGAAATGCATCCTGGTAACTCCAGTTGCAATAAATGTGAAATTTCTGTAGCTAAATTAACTCATAGGCACATTAGTCACCATTTAAACACACTGAATTGTAGTGCAGATTTTGTGTTTACTGTTTTCTAATGGCTGTCTGGAGGGCTTCAGAGGCTGGAAAACCAGTGCATACAAGGCAGTGTAATTAATGTGTGAGGTGAGAAGTAGTATTCTCAGGCAGTCAAACCAGCCACACTTATTCAGAATAGAAAGTATAGACAACTGTGAGAAATTTTCAAGAAATAGTTAATCTGAGGGAATATATATATATTCATTTCCTTCAGACATTTTATATATATATTATATATATATATATGGTTTGGATTATAAAATTTCAGTATCTAACCACAACCTAAAGTGCACTGAATCTTCTAAGAATGGATGACCTACTAAAGTTTCATAAGCCAAGTTTAATTTTAGCTAATCATGCAGAAAAATTGTCCAGGCCTCTTTGTTTCCAAAATTGAACTTGTAGCTCTGCACGATGCATACTAATCATTACATTACCTTTAACAGAGACACCTCCTGTCATTCATCAATTGCCCACTTGTAATGCAAATTCCTAACTAACAATACCCCAAGTTCTTCTGCTAGGTCTATCTGTTACTTATTTGAACCACATGTTCTTTCTAAAAGAAATGTTACAGAACACTAACCTGAGACAGCTAACTAGCCACTTCTTACAACATGCTAAGCTTTTATTTCCAAGTCAGCCATAGATTTACTGAGGGAAAGTCAACCAGGAAAAAAACCTAGTATGATGAACCTTGAATTCTGAAATCAGGCCAGTGTATTGGAATCTGAACAGTAGCCTTGCCTCCTTAAAATGTCTGTCTGTACCAATTATGCCCTAGCCCGAGCAGAATCACAAAAGATATGAATGTATTTCTTTATAACAGACTTATGTTGAATGGTATTGTATTAGTTTCCTGTGACTCTTCTTTCTTATCCTTCCCCACCTTTTTTTTTATCTATTTGTCATCTGTGCTTGTACACTTACATGGTAAGATCTTCAGAACAGAAGTGGCTTCACTGAATTATAGGACTCTGTCTAACACAGGGAGATGTGGCCTTCAAATGTCACCATGATGCAAAATGTAATTTGTTACTAAGGTTGGTGGCAAAAGAAAAATTTTATTGAAAACACTGTGTAAGATATTCTTGAATAAATGTTTTGGATTTTCTGAAATTAGATCAAACATTTCAAGGTGGCTTTAAACAACATAGCATGTGCTCACCGTTCTCCATCTAGGATTTCTTGACCACACTGCCTCTCCCAGAGCATGAAATTTTGTTGTTTTAGTGTTGAGCTGCTGTGGCAGAAGGAAAACTCTCTTGTTCATCTCATTCTTCTTTAAGCTCATAAAAGTTTAGATTAAAATTGGGTGATATGATGTGTATCTGAACTGCTTGGCATATTATTCTCTGATTCTAAATATCTGCCACTTCATTTCTGGATGCTGTGTGAGACTTACTAGCCAGCTGTGGCCTGATTTGACCACGTGTGAAAATTTTCTAAAATAACATTTAAGTATTCATTACATTTCCTACTTAGTGACATGGTTAGCTAGTAGCAATTCCTCTCCTAAGATTTAATTTACATTACTCAAAGAGCTAAGACTGTATTTATTGTTCCCTACGAGAAGTAATTGGTCCAGAGTTTGGCAATTTGCACTTTCCAGTAGCTGAATACCAAATGTCAGCACTGATTACAAGATATCTTACATTTTCTACTTGTGGAAGCCTGCTTGTAAATGTAGATATGCACATTTTCATGACAAATTTTAGCTTATGATTCTTCCACATATATTGTGACTAAAATGCTTCAAACTATGCAATCATCTTGCAATCTGCTGTACACAGCATGCTCAACAACTTAACATAGCCAAAAGGAGTGCATGTGCCTTTCCATGCACACTGCACTAACCTTCAAACCTGTGGCATGTTACCACAGGCAAATTTAATGCTGCCTGAGCAACTGCTCCATTTGCCTCACACAAAAGATGTCTGCCCACTCTACCGGGTGGAGATAAAAGGTCAAGGTACATAGGTTAGAAAATATAATTTTATGTGCCTTGTGCTTCAACAGAGATGCCAGCCTGCTGCCCTGAGCCATGTGCTTATATTCTGCCCTGTGGCAAAACTTCAGGGTGTTTCCAGTGTTTTCTGTCAGCCAGGTTTAGGTGGTGCCCTGCTCAATAGTTGGATTTCTGATCTCCTCTTTGAATGCCGCTTCCTCCCGTGCCTCTAACTTTAGTTTTTGGATGTTGCTGTAGGAGCAAGGCATCTCCGAGTCAAGCACTGCTTTCAAATAGGGAGCTGCAGTTCTCCTTATTGGATTAAACTCCTTATTTGTGACTGAAAATATTGTAAACCCAAGCTTCTACAAGCCTCTGTCAAAGTTTTAGTCATCCTGGAAATATTACCACCTTGATTTGCTGAACACACTCTCATTTTCCAAAGCCTTTATCAACTAAATATTTCAACTAGTCTCTGAGACTGTCAGATATTTGAATTGTGTGAACGTTAAAAATCCAGATTTCCAAGAAGTCATGTATTTCTAAGCATCAAGTTTCTACTTTAGATATATTTCTTATCTTACTAACTGCTGAAACCATGCCAGAAGTAGGAGATAAAGAAGATTATTAGAGATGCAATTTTAGATTACAGTATCTGATTTAGAGTGTTCTTAAATATAGTACAATACTTTTAATACTACTGTTTCTATCAGCAGATGAACTTTAATTTCAGTGTAACTGAAAAATGGTTCTGTTTAACAATTGATAGGGTTTAGTCCAGGATCTACTTTTCTGTGTTACTTTAAATTGCCAGATATTTTTTTTCTTCAGAGAGTATCTATAAAGGTAAAACAGTAATTGTAAAAATAAAGTAGCATTTTTACTGAAATATATCCTATTAAATAATTCTTTTGCATTTGAATACAGAACTACATTTAACAACAGAAATAATTTAGAAGTGGCCATTCAGGCATTTTAAAAATACATTACTGTAGTTTCCCCAAATGACACTGTACATATCAAACGGAATGATCAGAAGGCATTCAGAAATTCTATTAGCAATTCTTTCAATAGCTGGAACATAAGAGGGTACATGTAGCCTATATATCCTCAATGAAAGAGCTATGTGTTATTTTGTATGCAGGGCTGTTAGTTCAATAACCAACTAAACTAAAGAAAATTACATTAATATCAGTTAATGCTACTTAAAACTTTTCTTGTTTCCCATTGCCTCTCAGTTCAATAACTTCTATCTCAACAAATGTTTTCTGCATATTGCCTTAAAATGAGTCTAATATTGGGGGTGTCTAGGCAGCATCCATTTTGCTGGCTGAATTCTTTCTTCCTATCTATTTCAAAAAAAGTAACTTTTAATTCATGGTCCAATACCATCTGACTTTATTCCTCTGCTAATCCAAAGTTCAGCACAACAGGAGCAGAAGTAGATCAAAGCAATTGCTGAGAACTCTACATCTATAATAAATGTAATTTGGGGTTTCAATTCAAGCTAGTCAGTTCTCTGGACCTGGCACCCCACCACATGTGATTTGAATCTGCTGGAAGAGGCAGTCTTCACCTTGGACCATTATTTTCCCTTTAGAGGCTAGAGTGCATTTGGTGAGCACCTGAAGCAGAGTTTCTAATGTCATTATCCCTGAAAGGAGTCTCATTTGTGTGTACCAAAACTTCTCTGTGAACCAAACCACTGTTCGGGGCAATCAAGGGATTTTTCTCAGTATCACATTGCTGCCCCAAACCAAAATGCTAATGTAGACAGAGCCTTAATGTTCCAATTTTTATTACTTTGATTTGGAAGTTCTGCTGTGCTTACCTCTCCCTGGGTTTGCTGGGTACTGCTCTGTGATCCAGGCATTCCTCCTTCATCTCTCTCTGAGGCAATGAATCTTTTATTGTTTTTTGCGAAATGAAAGAAGTTCAAAAAGAGGTTAACCCAGAACAGTTGGTGGTTAAAAAAACTTCAGTTAAGTGTGAAATACATCTCCTTAAGCAAAAGAAGGCAGTGAACCCAGGCCTCCCACCTCCACAAACTGGTAAACTCATCCCACTCAAACATCATTTTCACCAGCAGCTTTTTTGAAACAAAGACATGTCCTAGCCCTCCTTATTTTTCAGAGGAACTCTAGTGACCAGGCTAAGGACCACAAGATCATGTAAATCTCTCCACTGAATCCCAGCTGGGCACTGAAGTCAACAGAGGAGCAAAATGCAAGTTGCCACTTCTGCAGTCCCCACCAGCCAGCTTGGGCGGCTCAGTGCTCAGTGCTTTACAGTGGTGCATCCCCATTGGCAGTGCCTGCCTCTCCCCATACACTGCAGGGTTAGCCACCTAACACACTGCCAAGTTATTTTTTCTTTAAAGACAAACAAATGTATCCAGGCCTTTCTAAGTCATAAAACGTCATAGTTAATAGCCAGGAGAGCTTACATTTTAAGAAAAACATATTTCATGCAGACAGGAAACACTCGAGGTCTACAGGAGGTGAATACTAGAGGTTTATTTAAAATTATTGACCTCCTTATTTCCAGGAGTGCAGACACAGCAAGTCACTGGAGTAACATAGCATCTCTGCAGGTCACATCAACCGATCAAAAAGACTGAATAAAAGCACAGTAAGGTTGGTCCAAGAAATACAATTTCAGACCTCACAGTCCCACTAGGAGGTAATACTGCTAAGCCAACTCCTGAAGCCTCCATTCACTTTTTTCTCAGCTAAGAAAACCAAATGGAGGTGAATGGGGTATTGTCTAGAGTTTAGAAAGAAAAAAAAAAAAAGAAAGAAAAAGAACAGGTATAACAAAAAGAATAGCTGAAAAAAGAGTAGCATGTTTTAGTCCATTTGAAGTCACAAATTGGGAGGTGCAATATAACTCCCAGTACAGTAGTTATTTGAGTATACCCTTTACAAATATATTAGAGAGGAAGACAGGGCAATAAAAAGTCAGTATATATTCTGTGACAATATACAGAATTCCAACACAGTTAGGGTTGCCATACTTTGGGAGGTACAAAGACAAAAGAAAATTTACATATATGTAGAGGTTTATGAAGATATTAGGAGACAGTGGAAAAGACAGTGTTTGCTGTTATGTGGTTCTAGCACTCTGCAATACTCGTGCTTTAACAATAGTTGTCATAGATTAGCTTTAGTTGTCATCTGCTGCATAAATCAAAGGAAAACTAGGTCAAGCTGTACTAACAAGTATATAATTGCCATTGTATCTACAGGATAAACCCACCTCTGTTTGTGAGTTAACTTCAGAAAAGCTGCCAGGTTGGATCAGATCATTAGTCTGTTTTACTCAGTATCCTGTCTCACTGTGGTTAGCACCAGATGATTTAGAAAGGACCAAGAAATTCCAGCATTGACAAATACAGAATAAAGTGGTGATAGGAAATATTTCTTCATATCTCTTATGACTTAATGACTGGTTTGTGCCTCGGAGCATAAGCTTTAAATATCATGTATATTAGGCTGGATAAAAAAATATTTTTGTAACTGTGAATTACAGTATGAAATTATTTGCACAAGGAAACATCAATATTCTGAAACGTGAATTTGATCCAAAACTGAGACGAAGCACTGCATACTGTTTTCCTTGCAACTTTCAGTTTAGAAACTTTACATTCTGGGCTATCATTGATGTTAATGTGTGTTTCCTAAATAACTGTAACATTTTATCGAACATCTAGAAAATGATATTTCTTTGTCTTGGTTTCTTAGATTCTCAAACTGATTTCTGCAGCCTTGAAAGCACAACTTTTGGGGTATAATGGAGAAATACATTGGAGGTCCAAGCTCAGTATGAACATTGTAGAGCTCCAGCTAAAGGAACTACCACAAAAATGGGAGCAGATTGCCACCTGTGTTAGGGATATAGCTTTGAGTCACCACCAGCTTAATTTAAAGGCAAATAGAAATAGGTAACACATTTAGAAAGGTTTGTAAACATAAGAAAAAGAAGAAAGCTACACTTAACCTACATAGTTATTCATGAGTTTGTCTTTTCTGCAGTCAATGCCAGCTTAAACCCTCACAGTCTGTCTCATTACATCCTGGCCTGTTTTCCAATAGTCTGCAATTTTTGTCTTCCTCCTCACCCCAGTGTTCCAGCTCATAAATTTGGCCCCACATTACACTGAACTGGGAAACTGCTGTGAATTGAACAAAAAAATCTTTTTTTTTAAAAACCTACCTAGGTTACTATTTTTAGCTGGAACTACTCCATAGCATGAAGTCTTTCTAAACACCGAACATTAGATTTCATAGCTCTTCTCAAATTTGCAAGTAGAATTTATTCCAGAGATTTACATGGGGCTAATATTCCTAGTTCTTTGCCAACTATGGCTTTATGCCAGATAGCAATAAGAAATAATTTTGCTATGGTTAAATCCCAGGCCAGTTTTTCAGGTTTATCAAAATATTATATCTTAAAGGAGCTATAGTTTAAGTACTTTATGCCATCAATTTTGCCTTATGACCAGACTTCCAAACCAAATTAATTCACTTTCATCAAACCATATCAATTCAGAGGATGCTATGGGCTAAAAAGTGTTTGTAAGACTGTTGTTTGTGAGAAAACTTTAGATTTTACTAGGAACTAGAGGCTTCTTCTTGTGACCCTGGCAGGGTGCTTTCCTTCTCCAAACCCATTTCCTCCTTGCCTGCAATGAGAGTTGTGATAAATATGGACCTTACTGACTGTCTAAGACTTGCTGCCAGCTCTGAGATCCCAGTACACCCACCATAACAAAAGGGGCTATGACCCAGTCAGAAAACCAGGCTGGTTAAAAGCATGTCTCATCAAAGCATCAATCAGGCAAGCTAGCACCAAGTCTTTTGTCTTGTGGCCCCATGGTCAGGCAGGGCAGGGCTGTAGGGAGCTGGAGACCAGCCCTGCTGCAGTGTGACTGACAGCCCCAGGGGGCTGAAATGGGGTCCTGGGCCATGGGCAGGGTGGGGCAAACCCCCAGGGAAGCTGGGCAGGGACAGGAAGGTCCTTAGCGCCCTCAGGGCCCTAACAGGACCTATCAGAAGTGTGGTTCACAGCAAGTCCCAACACAGTAAATACTTTGCACCCTGTGTCCTGTACAGCGATTATCTGCCTTGTCCCATAGGAAGAATAATTAACATTAAAGCTGGTCAGAAAATACAGAGGAAATCTTTTTTTTTGGGGAATTTTTTACTTCCTCAGAATGCAAATTTTTCACTGAAATAGTCCAATTGTGATGAAATCCCATTGGAAATCTTCCACCAGACAAGCTTTGAAACTTTTCTTGGTGTCCTGCCAGCTCATCTCTATGGTTCCTCAATAAAGCACCTGCTGGGTACCACGACCACAAGTTCCAGGTCTTCCAAGGGCTGCAGGACAGACAGACAGGTGGATGTTCCTAATGCCAAAACTCCATACTATTTCCTAGCAAATGCAAATATTCCTGGATTTTGATCCAAGTTAGAGTGAGAACAGTTTTCCAAACATCAAAATAAGCCAGAAAAGGGAAGGATCTTTTTTTTTCCCCTTTCAGCTCTACTCCAATGTATTCAACAAATTAAAGAATGAAGGATTCTGGCTGAAGAACCAGGTTTTTTTTTCCTTCAAAGACTTAAAAAAAAATGAACAGTTGTGTATTCTGGTTTGGGGGCATTGCATTCATATGCAGTTCTTTGTTATTATTTGGACATTTGTTTAAACAACTCTTACTTTTATTTATTGTTCACATGAAGAGCTATATAAATTTCCAACAAATGACAAGCAATTGATCTAATCTCTCTGGATTACTATAAATCATCTGATGGGATGTCACATAAGAAATTTTATTGAGACTGATTTGGGGGGGAGACAAAAATGGGTAACTTTAAATATACAATCCAAGTAGGTAGAGTTTATCAGCAGAGCTCCTGAGTAGAGCTTGAGGCCACATAAAAATTCCACTAAATGGGCCTGGCACAAGGAGTGGAAGTCTTCTGATGACATCCAGTGATGAGGGAATGCTGAGTGATAGTCTCCATATTACAGAGGATCATAAGATTCAAAATTAGGAAAACCCTGTCTGCCTTTCAGGCCCTATGTTCTAAAACTGCTATTTAAAAGAATAAGATGCAAGGTCATGTACTTAATACTGAGAATTTCTGCTCTGAAATGGAATTTATCAGTTGGAAATGAGAATAGAGAGTGGTATTCTGTGGCATTAGTTAATCATGGGATAACTATGATTCAATGGCATAGTGTAATGATAAAAGCCAAGTTCAGAATGTATCAGTTGATATGGTTCTGTGGAGACAGAGAACTATTAATATCATCACACAAAGCTCGTGTGGAATAGTAAGTACAATCCCTATCACCTGTACTCAGAATATACAAGATCATACTAGAACAAACACAGAGAAAGCAGAGCAAAGGAGTGGAGATACTATCACACAAAGAGCAAATAACAGCTCCTTATCCTAGTAAAAGAAAGTGTAGGACAGTAGTGCTGCCTATGCATACTGCAGGAGGTAATCACTGCAGCGAGAAAATAACTCTTTAACTAAGGAAGAGTATGAAATAAAAAGTGAAGGAGTGTAACTTGGCCATATACCCAGAGAATATTTAAAACTACTGGAAGAAAAAGTTAGTAAACATCAATGGCAAGCAGAATAGCAAAAGTAACAGTAGATTGGGGGTTTGGGGGGTTTGTTTTTTCAATTTTTAATCTTTTAATGTCAAGAAGTTTTTTGATAAATTTAGAAAACAGAAGGTACTTCACGTTTTCCTGCAGTAGGAACTGGACTGGACACCAGAAAGTCACTTCCAGTTAAATTTAGGGTGACAGCGAATTACATTTAAGGTCCCAATCTAAATGATAGGCAAAAGCAAAATGGTAGAATAGGTGGAAATAACCTTTACCAAAAGCAAGAATTACATGGCACTCATAAATAAGCAGCTAGCATGCATTTAATTTGGTCAGAGTGGATCAAACTGCAGCCACTTTATCTTTAGCATAAGAATGACAAAGGATGAAATGCAATTTTGTGGACACTGATTGCAAGAAAACACATCTTTTTTCTTTTTCTTTCTTTTTTTTTTATTTTTGAGTTTGAAAAGTTTGACAGTTCTGGTCACACCCTAAAAGAAAGAATTGCACTAGTGTAATAAAGAGCGTATTGTATTAGTGTAGTAAAGGCTGTGTAAACAGTGCAATAAAGAGTAAGACTGCAGCCAATATCACTGTTGGCCTCATCATTCCAAATCAGCATAACTCTCTAATGACAGAGGTAGAAAGGATTGAAAATGAGGGCCAAATAATTTTAATGATAGCAAAGGCCTTAATCAACAATTTGCTTCATTAAACACAGAATGCATCTCAGCCTGACAGAAATTCAAAGCTGATTAAAAACAGGCCAAGTGGTAATTTAAAAATGCTTGTCAGGGAAGAAATCAACTGAAAGTATAATTCTCAATCCTTTTATACATATCAGTGGGGTACTAATACATTTGTGCAAAAGCCACTTCACTATGTTCATGTTAAACGAACTCAGACTGAGTAGAGAGAGATGACTATTAAGTGGATTTTTTAATTATTGGATAAAAGATGGAACAGTGGAGCCTCTAAGCCTGCCATTCAATGATGATACAATACAGAGAGTCTGTTGTAAGGTAATATGACAAACTCACCCAGGTCTGCAAACACTTGGGACAAATGAGGGTTAAAGTTTTGTACAGTCACATCCTAAAGATCCTCAGAAGTTAAAATTTGTCAGCAGATAAGACCTTTCAAATATAAATTTGTTGTTATGGAGGTTGTACAGATATTTTCCTACAGCTCTGTGGCAAGTTACACAAGTCATAGTGGAACAGTTGAACGTCCTGTCTCCATAAGATACACTCAAATCTGTTTTTTTTTTTTTTTTTTAAATGTTTTCACTATTTCATGGGAAGCCCTGGAACTATAAACAGTGATATTTGATATTTTAATCATGTCACCCATGGAAAGTTTTTCTCAGTCACATAACAAAGTAATCGGCCATCTTGCTTGCCATCCATGAAGTGGTTCTTCTCCTAGATTTCAACTCCCTCCAAGATATTGCTAGACATGCTAACTCTCAGTCTTTCTCTTCTAAGCAAATCTTATGCTTAAAAGCTTCTTTGACAGCTGCTCCTGAGGATTCTTTGTAAAAAGGAGAGGTCTGGCAGAAACTCCACATTCCATAGCCAAATTATTTCTTTAATTATGTGGCCAGTCTATTAATACTGAGTGCTGAAGTACTTCTGTAGCATTCCTCATCTAGTCACAAGGCAAGACAAATATAATCCTTTCTGATTAATTAAAAGTGAGCCATGTAGGGCTTAACATTAAAATATAGAAAATATTTTAATATTCTCCACATTCTCATATTCTCCACATCTTTTTGATAATGAAAAGGACAAGAAAAAATTCTTCAGTCAGCCACCTTATTCACAGGACATATATCTTTTGAATAGAAAAAATATCTCTCCTTCTGGGAATTTTGACAGTATGTCAACAATGGATGCAGTAGAACAAATATAAATAAAGGATCATAAGTTAAAAACTTAAGTGTTTTGGAAAAAGTATAGCAAAGCTCCTTTAATGTTTCTCTATTTAGCACCATCCAGAGGGTGATGTTTTGGAGACAGGAGGAGAGAGGAGATAATGCACTGTGTCAGTGGAGAGACACCCATTTTGCTAGCTTCTCTCTTCCTGCTTGGTAAACCTGTGCCTGCAGTCCATTTTAAAAATTTTGCTATAAAGACTACAAATAAAAAGAATAAATGGAAGAGAAAAGGTGAAATGACAGATTTTATTTTTCAGAATGGCTGAGAAAGAAGAGTTTTGAAAGATTATGCACATATATCTTTTTCCTAGCAGAAATATTTAAAAACCAATGATAAATTATATTATTACTGTCAAAAAAATGAAAACTTATCCTACAGCCATATATAAATTAAATTATTCTTACCATTAGGTAATACATAAAATTCACAGTGATTACATGGGAGACAAGGCTCTACCTACCAAAGGTCTATACTTATTTCAGTATTTCCATCTATATAAAAGCAGTACCCACTGCCTGAATTTTTTTTGCCTTCAGACAACAGCAGTGGAAGAAAGAGCTCCACAGGTTTCTTGTGCCATCTTCAGGAGACTACTTCTTCAATGAGCACTCTTGATCCATGACTCAGGAAGGAACTTACATTAGCAAAGTTACTGGAGCCATTTCTTACAATAGTGATTATAGTTTTTAACAGGCTGGAACATGTACTGTAGGAAGAATTGTAGTCTCAGTTATTCTGGGACACAAAGTACAATGTCTCACATTTCTTCAGCAGTTCTATACCCAAAAAGCTTTAATACAAAGTATGTCAGAGTTCATTTTTTCCACAAAAATCACAAAAACCCACATTCCCAGTAGAGTTTCCTCTAATCCATTTTCCTACCTAATCACTTCCAGTAGAGACAAGAAACTACTCTCTTGTCTTTTGTGCTTTCCAGACAAGTTACCTGAATGACAAATGAGACCTATTGTGTGGGACATGCAGGCAGAGATAAGGCACCGGGAGCATGACTTAATTAGACCATAATTTTATTAACTTGTTTCATTTGGAAGCTGTCCACTAATAATTCATGCTGCATTGGTCATCACTTCTTCCTTAATTGTTTGTACATGTAGCTATCATCAGCTTCAGATCTTGTCCCCAGGCTATTCTGGATGCCATTATCAGCCCTTTGCATGAAATCTGAAGAGGTGAATAAACTGTTTCCAGTGTAGTACATACTAGACAGTGGGAGCTCCAGCATCAGTCTTCCTCTTTCTATTCTTTGATGAACTAAGCCTACATTAAGGCCCTGTTAAACTGCAGCAGACTGAACCTAGTTCCTGAGCCATGTAAGTGATTCCTGGTGATGATAGAGGGAAAAGTCCACACATACTTCTGCCTTGATCAACCTAGCTGTGAGAGAAAAATTCCCTCCCAATAAAAAAAAGCCTTTAGCATTAAAACTGGCCTTTAGGGACCCCAGGCCCCTGAGACCAGAGGGAAGTTCTGGAACAAGACTTACCCTTGGTGGAGGAGGACCAGGATAGAAAGCGTTTACACAGACTGCACAGGTGGGACTTTTCAGTCTGGAGAAGGCTCAGGAGAGATCTCGAGGTGTGTAAATACCTGATGTGAGGGAATGAAGATGAGGGAGCTGGATTCTTCTCAGTGGTATCCACTGACAGGACAAGAGAAAATGAACGCAAGAAATTCCATCTGAACACAAGAAAATTATTTTTTACTGTAAGGATGGTCAAACACAGGAATAGGCTGTCCAGACAGGTTGTGGAGTCACGAGCCTTGGAGATACTCAAAACCTGGCTGGACAAGCTCCTGGAGTGTTGGCCCTATCTGATCCTGCTTGAGCAGGGGAGTTGGACTAGATGATCTCAAGAGGTCCCTTACAAACTAAACATTTCCATAAATATGTGAAAATATTACTATTTTCTATTTGTGTTACAAATTGAACTGAGCAAACACTTGTAATGCACACGAACCATTCAATGAATTTATACAAGATTTGATCCAGCAATAGTTTCAAATAGACATAGAGGCCACCACAAGGAGGACAGCGGTGGTTTTATGCTGCCAAAATGACTCTGTTTCTTAAACTAGCTCATATACAGCCATCTTTCACTATTTTCAACAGAGTAGCTCTGCCTTTAATTTTCGTGACCACTTTTCTTGTGCTTTAGGACCCCTGCCTATCAATTTTAGCAGAACTCCCTATGGTGCAAGCCAGGCCAGACTTTGACTTGTGAATCAATCACAGATGGTGAAAGGGATGGATCGCCACTCTATGAGGGTATTTACATCCACACAAAGTTAACATTCACTTGTAAATTACTGGCAGCACCGAATGCCAGTGCTTCAAGTACCAAGCTAAATTATCCATGCTAGATGTAGGGCACATGAAAATCTAGCTTGAGTGTTTGTTTATGGTAAAAACAGTAGAGATCAATCTGACGTATGATTTTGAACAATTTCACTAAATTAGTGAAGCTTGAAAACTCATCATTTTAAATTTGACTTCTTTTAGTTTAGCTGAAGTTGCCTAGGAATCAAATTTAAATAAGGCAATTCTAAACAAAAATAAATCCTTCTATACATGGAATCTGTACTATTTTAACTAATACTGTTTTTAATTGGTGTAAATCCATGTTCTGTATATAAACCAGCCAAGCACTGGGGAAGAAAACTAGCAAAGTCCATGAATCCTTTTATATGTTATGGAGAAGCAGTCTGGGACATGCTCAGTAGTATTTAATAGTGCAGTCATTGACATTCCTTAATTAGTTCCTTCATGCAAACTACATATTTTCTTAATGGCATACAAAAGTTTGTTTCTTGCTGTCACAATGAATCAAAAGCTGAACAATACTAGATTATTTTTTTTTTTAAAATGTCAAAGAGTATTTGACTTAGATCAATCTTATTTGTGCATTAGGAGCTTTAGTTATAAGAACACATATAGCTATGCCTTCAAAAACAGAGCAAGATATGCAAACTAACAGGGAAAATAGGGGCCCAAACCCTAGAGTCCCTTACAATGGAGTTATTTGTGCAAACAAACAGAGTCTTGTACAAACATGACTGTCCTTATTGAGACTGAACTTATTCGCAGGTGTAGGTATTTATTAGAACTTGGTAATAACTTGCTGTTACAGTTGAACAGCCATTCCCAGACCAAGAAGCATCAGACTCTGCTTTAGATGCCCCAGATATGATGGACCAGTGGAGGATTCTTCCTCTCCATCTAGATTAAGCTCTGTCTTTATTTGGAGCCCATTGTTTTGGTGCTCCACACAAGACCCTGGACATCAAACTCACTGAGGCTGAGTCAGAGAAGGTAAAAAAAATAGATAATAGTAGTTTAGGCTCCCCAATCTAAGTAGCTGTGATTCCCCAACAAGAGAATTCCAGTGTACAAAGGCATGAGGCAAGTCTAAAAGCAGACAGAATTTTAGAGAAAATAATTTTATATTTATGTGATATTGCTCAACAATCCTGTTCCAAAACTTAGTCCAAACATACCTTTGTCCTTTGCTATCACTGCACAACCCATGACCCCAGAACTGGAAGTTCTGGAGTATATGGTGCAGCAATGTCTAAGCTGGTTCCCCTTTGGGACTCAGAGAACAGGAAAGATGATTTTTTTGAGATTGCATGAGCTTTAAGTCTTATTCTCAATATTCACAACAAGCTTTGCTGTTTATTAATTTGGTACAAAATGTCTCTGGACCCCAGCTGGCACATTTGAACTTACCAGCAGGTTTTATTTAACCCAGAGATCTGCACAAAGTCCTATCATGCAATATAGATACGACCATAGGAGTCTAAGGGTGTACATGCATAAAAGGGAAATAAATGAGTGCATTATTGCCACTGAAAACCTTCAGTAGTCAAATCAGGTTCTCTCCTGAAAGATTCTCTTTGAAATAAGAAAACGTTTTAAAAGTGTTTTCCTTGCTTTCTATATTTCTGTAGTGTACACTTTTGTGATGATTCATTTTCTTCAACCAGCTGATAGAATTGCTTGCAAATTAATTAAATTAGTTGTTATTATTTAATTTAAAGGGTAAAGAACCTACCTTTCTACTCACAGGTCTTGTACTACTAGATATTTAAAAAAAGCAATAAATATTCTGATACCTGCAATAAAATCTGGAGATTGGCAAACCTGACTGTTTGGCAAGTAATTTATCAATGCAGTTTCCACATTTTTGAGCAGTGCTTAGGTAAAGACATGCCAGTTAAATACTTATTAATCAATACATCTGTGAACAGTGTTATTTGATGTTATCACAGTTTTAAAAATGGTATGAGAATGGGGTTGTATGATAACCACATGCTATGGGCAGCAATGAGAGTATGAAAGCTTTAGCGTTGTCATTTCTTGACTTCTCTAATGTGAGAATATGTAGGTGAAGAGCCTACTTTCATGTCTGTAGGAAGCAGGGCCTTTTCTTCCAAGCCAAGCCCCAATCTTTTGAACGGTAGCAATATGTTTCTAACTGTGACTCTTCATCCACTCTCACAAACTTTCATAAGCAGAGGGGACTGTAGGTTTCCAGACAGGATTTGCTACCTGATTCAAATTCAGCTAAGTCACTCCTGGAGAGCCTTTTTGGCTGATAATTGTACTGACATGGCCCTGTCCTCTGAAAGAATTAGAAGTAAAATGGAATGAGTCATATTTTTCTCTATAAAGGTGATGTATTCAACAAAGGATACAATTTCAAATCTTATAGCCAACCTTTGTATTTGCCATAACTGTCAGTTTACTAAAGCCATTTAGAAATCAAGCACAAATAACAGTTATATTAATAGGGGAGCTCTGTAACGTGGTGATCACATTTAAACAACATTTTCATGGGTGAGTCAGACTAGAGAGCCAAAACTGGATAGCATTTGAATTATCCTGCTATTATTGTGCTAGCTTCCCGTTCTTGACACTATCACTGAACAAACTTGCTTTGTGGTTTCTGTGTGACTTACTGCAAAGGGCCAGTCATGGTCCAGCTTCTTCTTGCTACTAAAGAAATTGCCATGAAATTTCTTCCTGATGCCAAATACAGCAGAATTTTACACACAGATTTAAACTGATAAAGGACTTGAGCCACTAAGCATTGAGTCAGTGATCTGACTAAATTGCCCCCTTCCTTTCCAGTGTGCTGTCACATTAATCTGCCAGTTTTCTGTTGCTCCTAATTATTGCTCATCCCCAGTGATGATGTAATATAACTCTGCTGGAAGGGGTTTCAACTTTCTTTACTCTTCTTTTTTTTGTTTTTAATTTAATGAGACTTATCCAATGGCTTTTCTTGCTTCTTTGGGTACACATACTTGTGACTGAAGACCTTAAATGTGACAAGAAGGTGCCTAAGACCACTATTTTCAATGTCACTGAAATTTTGGTAATTGTGTTATGCCAGTGGGCGCATTGTGCTCACTCCCTCTGCTCACCCCGTGTCTTGTGTGATGCCTCTCTGCCCTCTAAGTCTTAAATTACAAGCCAATTTCCAAATGACAGCCCTGCTCCAGGTCTCCATGCACAGTGCAATCAGCTGAAATTCAGGCACAAGATACGGCAGAGAACTGTCAAGCTTTTGACAGAGCAGAATGGTTTCAATGGTTTTAAGCCATTTCTTAGCAGGACACTAACTGCCTTTCTCTGTTCATTGTCTGCACAGGAGGCCATCGGGACACCTCGGGAGTAGGTGCAAGACCATTGTGTCCTTTCCCCTTCCAGCTGGACCTCCAAAGCAGATGGTCTTTCACCCTATTGACTCTGGGCTTCTGCCTCTGGAGCTCACAGGGGACAAAAGTCACTATTCCAGTAGAGATATATGTGCTCCTCATGTTCAATGTAATAGTGAAGTGCCCTCAGATATGTATGGATCTAAGGGCAGTTCTTTTGAAGCTGGAACGTCTAGCAGGCTTCACATCCCTGATTGTCTTCCAAATCTTTGCCCTCTTAGTCCTGCTGGCTCCCAGCCTCCACCTGTTATCACCTAATGTAGGTATTTCAAAAATACAGTGTGGAAAAACAGTGCAATGCACTAATAAACTTGGACATGTTTAACTTTGAACTTACCTCTTCTGACAACGTGTTGCAACCAGCATTACGGTGTAATGTGGCTGCAGAAACACAGAGCCACAGAGCTTAGAACAGGTTTAATCTCCCAGTTACTCATCACCTTCTGGATTTACAGAGAAAGTCTATCATTAGCAACATTTTAGCTAACCAGCTCACAGTGGAAAGGGGTTTGTGTATAACGCTTGTTAGTCCCAGCACTGAGCCGAGTGTAATACCTGGATTCAGAGGATCCCTGTTGACTTGATGGAATGACTAAGTTCATTAACAATTCTGAAAGGCAGAATTATATTTTCTTTCCATTTATATTCTGGAAATCTGTGATATTACTAAGAAAGTTAAAATATTGGTTTGGAGCACTAAAACAGTTTTATTTCTGGACAGAAAAAAAAATATTTCTTCTACTAAATTGATAGGAGATACATTGTAAAGTTGCAGTGTTCCAGCAGGGAAAAAAAGCAGCTGGTATAATGCCACCTACACTGTTCTTTTGCCCTGCTGTTTGCTCTTAATAGGACTAGGGCAGAACAGCATAAAGTGCATTTGATTTCTGCATTTGTCTGCGTTCTGCAACCTGCTGTTGTTCTGCAGTGTTCACTGCAGGAGACTGACAAAGTGAAGACCTTATGTTTAAGATAATTTCTCAGGCAAACACTGTACTTTCTCAACTTTTATTGAAAAACTAAACAAGGTGTAACTGCAGCCAACAGGTCTATATTCTGCAGAAAATCTGTATTTGTAGAGCCTGCAATTATCTTACCAAATAATGCAATTTTTCATCCTAAAAAGTAGTTTCCAGGAAGAAACATTAACAAAACAGCAAGGAAAAAACCAAGTAACCAACCAAACAAACAAAAAACAACCAAAGAACAAAAAAACCCAATTCTTGCCTTGGTTATCTTTGTGCTTGAGTTTCTGTATGGAAGCTGTAACTGATGATTGTAACTGTAAATGTTCATCATAAAGTCTTTCCAAAGGAAAACTTGTTTAGTTACCTGTTATCTCACTAGTAAAGAAAAGATATTATTTGGAATTTAGTTTCTCATGTTCTTTACAGATCTGAACTTCTTATTCTGGAAACACCTTCTCCAAAAGCAAGAATTTTGAAAATGAGTAATTCAGTGCTGAGTGGGACTCAATAGTACCTCATTGCAGGTGTCATATCTGGAAAGAAAATGTGGCAAGAGTAATTCATATTGTTGGGCCTAATTTAGATGTGTGTTTATATATGGATTTCATTCAAAGTTGGCTTAAGTGAGTCAGATAAAGAGAATGAAATGATAAAATGGGGGGGGGGGGTGTTCTTTTTTTTTTCTACACTTTTAGCTATATTGCGAAGCCACTATATAAGATTTCTGGTTTTCATAGCCAGTTTATTTTACAAACTTTGGTTCAAAAGACACCTAAAAGTAGACATGTAGCAATTTTGTCAGGTCTAAGAGGCAAAGAAAGAGGTGAATACTCAAATGTACTCAACAACTGCAGTTCTCAGAAACAAAAGTATACAACCCAGAATTAGGTAATATTAGCTACAGAAAAAAAAATTCCTCCAATGTCAATCTGAAAAAGTTTCTTCCAGACTTTTTCCATGAAGAAGGACTTGTCTCCCCATAGAAGTGGTGGGAAAGCATGACTGCAGCCTTGATGTTAAGTGATAGATGAGAGTCCCTAGGGATGGCACTGCTACTAAAGTGGAAATGAAAATACTTTTTTGGTGCACTTTAGCTATTAACACTAAGAAGAAACCTTGATTTCTGAATGATGGCTGCAGGTTACTTAGACTGAGAGGGAAAAGTAACAGAAAAAGTCTGTACTGGATTCCGTGTCCTGTAGTGAGGTGTCATAAAAAAGGGAGTCATCAGATCCTTTTGTGAATGGGCATGTGCTGGTACAATCACCTCTGAATGTTATCTGCACTCTACAACAATCAATGCTCATGAATCAGAAACACCTACTGCAGTGGTAAGTACCTCAGCAGACCTGACTGGAAGTAACAGCATATGCAGCAAGACGAAATAATGTGCAAATAACATCTACTGTATTTTGTTTTCGCTTCTTCAAGACTGTATTTTTTTTTCATTTAATTTTAAGTGTTTAGAAACAGTCCTTTATTGGCACCTGAGTGGAAGCCCTCTGATTTACAGTACAGGTTTCTGCTGGGCAGTCAGTCTGATGAAGGCAGCTGTAGGGATTTATCCCTTCAGCAAACTTTTTGGATTTTCAGTGTTGCCTGGACAAATGTTCGTTGAAGGGGAAAAGTAAGTTGTAAAGGAAGATGTGCAAAGCTGTGAGAATGGGGGAGGAGAGCTATATGTGCCAAATAAAAAGGAAAAACAGACAAAAAACCAATTCCTCCAAGTATTAAAAAAAAAAAAAAAAGACCCTTGAAATGCTACTTCTGAGCTTCTTATCAAGCTGGTTGAGCTGCTGACTGTGCCTTTACTGTGATGTCCCTAAATGTTCTCTGTTCACTTGAAATCTCTACCAATCTTTTCTTTTAACAGAACTGAAAATGATAGACATGATGTTTAGCTATCAGCTGACATTTCTGTTGCCTCTGTGTCTGACAGCTGTGAATGTGGTGAACTTCTGCAGAGTAATGCTGTGCAAACATCTAGTCCACTATCCTGATGAGGAAGGAAAATCAGGCAGAACGGCTCACATCATGGCTTTTTAATGCAGAAGGTTATTGGGTTATATGCATTCATAGGCTCACCAAGTATTGCCCTGTTAATATTCTTATACCCCTCCCAGAAAATCACAGCACTACAAAGTACACACATCCTAAAGCACAGTAAGGAGAGAAATTCCTGCAACATGTATTTTTAGTAACTTTGAATCTTCTTCACCAGAGCAAATCAAAACAGTTAGATAGTCTTGTTCATGCTTCACTAATAAATGGTAAAATAAAAAGCTGTCCTCTACAGAATGTCAAGACACAGGAATGCTGTGCCTTGGGATTATTTTCATGCAACAGAAGAATCCTTGTTTGTCTATGAGAAAAACAATTTATACCACCACAGTTCATAATGAATTTACCAGAGTCTATAAAGAAGATTTCACCAGGTCTATAGTCAGAAGTAAATTTTAAACATATTTTGCCTCATTTGAAATTATTTTCTTTTAAATATTTTATTTTTATGTCCTTCGAATTATTTTTTTTTGCCTCCTAATTTCTATCCTATTTCAAAAATACAGTACTAAATTATTCTGAGATCAAAGCTCCTAAATTTCATGCAGAGCTTAATGTCAGTACCATACTTTTCTTGATTTCAGCCAAGGTTTTGTAGTGTGTGTGCATGCAGATGTTTTCTTCTTGCTGTCCAAGAGCACTGCTAAGCTGCTAATGCAACTAATTTAAAATTTGGAAATATCAGAGTTCTGTATTCCTGTACATTATTAACATATTCCCTTTTTTCTCCTCTTCCTCATTCAAACACAGCTCCAGCTGTTGTCCAAAGCAGGCCTACAGCTCTAAGAAGCTTTCCATGGATAGCAATAGGTTAATCTAATCTCATTGAGAAGCTGTTTATTGTATCCCTAAAGTTTCACAGCAAAATACATGCTCTTATATTTTATATATTAAACACTGAATTCAGCATAGAATTATTACCTGCCATCCTGCATTTTCTTAAGGTGTTCAACACCAAAGTATCTCAGCATTTAACCACGATGCATTTTTTCACAGTTTCCTCAGGAAGCAGGGAGTCATGTACAGGGCGGAGTGCTGAAGTGTATTAGTTGTGAGTAGGGCAGGGAATATCAGGGAAAATAGAATAATTCTTACATTGATTTCTGTAGACGGAAAAAAGTGAGTAGAAATAACTACAGTATTTTTCCAATTATGCTTTTTATATCACAGCTGATGCCATAAGTTAGAAGTTATGATATATATCAATAATATTTAAAGAAATTACCTGAAAGAGGGTTTTTTTTGAAGATTGGTACAGTGTTTGGTCTTTCTATAAGCTTTGTATATCGTCCCATATCTCTAAGGCTTTACCAAACTTCTTAGTATTCAATATATGTGTTTATCATTTACTGTACATATACTATATACTATTTACTATACAGTAGAATGAGTAGTCTCCAGATATAATCATCTATTTGCAGTTAAACTTCCGAAATATCCCATTGCTTCTTTAATTTCAATAGCTTTTTTCACTTTTTCTTTTTAACTTAAGCAACACTTGCTTTTTAGCTTTTTGAAAAAGGCTTAGGTTAGAAAGAATAACAAAGATGTAAAAGGAATAACCAAAAATACATTTATTCTTGAAATCTGAAAAATATCTGTATATTTTTGTGTGAAGAATGAGTGGTATAATGTTCCTTGAACCATAATATCCCATGAAACCAAGGGCTAGCATGAGCTAGGCTAAGGGGGTTGCTAGTAGTTGATATCACCTTTCCATGCTTTATTCTGCAGTGGGATAACTGCTGAGGCAACCCCTGTATTAAGTATGTTAATTTCAGCTTTGTGCAATCACTTGGACCTGCAGGAGGTGAATCATTCAGCCATTTATCTGCTAATCAATTCTGACATCTTCCAAGAACAGGCATAATTAATCACACCTCCCTTGGTTTTGTGTTTTCATAAACAACATTGTTCTGCTGTCAAGATCTCTTGGTTTGATATAGTTGGGAGCATGCCACCTGTGATTCAAGGCAGCTTTCTTTCATGACAAAACATCATGTTGATAAAATAAATCTTTTATTCTAATTTAATTATACTATAGCCTTGTTTAAGGTGATACCTATTTTGGCTTCCGTTAAAGAGTAATAAAATATACTAATTCTGTGGAAAGAAAAAGTGTCACAAATACTGACTCATTCAGCTGTATGACCTTGTGACTGGACACAGGAATAGGTTTTGCCGTACTGCTTAATCTTCCATTCAAGTTTATTATTCTGTGGTTAGTCTGGATAATGGAGTCTACTAACTGTTCCTGTGCTTCAATGTTATACATCATTGCTCTGGGAATGTTGATCTGCCTCATCTTTTTATTCTAACTTCTGGTTCCAGAAAGCATTACCTGAGATCTTCCATGTATTTCCAGAGGCAGATATATTTCATGTGGTTTTGGTGATTTTCCTAGCACTCTTTCTCCATATTTGCTGTCACATCACATTACATATATCCAGCTGCACTTTCAGAACATCACGTATTGTTTGATGCTGCATGAGGTATATAGATTTCATCACTTCCTCTCAGCATGTTACATTTCAACACCCCAGGTCTGTCTGATCTTAAAAGACTTATGTAATCCTCTCTTACAATGCACTACGTGGTAGAAAATCCTGAACAGAAGTGAGGATGGTGAGAGATGATCAAAGTGGCTCTCAAATATCACTAATGGACTATTTCAACTATCAAGCTGAATAGGTCTCAGACTCTTAGCAACCAGTTTCCTGTATTCCACTGAAACAGATCACTTACACAATCTCTGGGATGACAAAGTCCACCATCAAAACTAATCTGGGTTAAAGATTTTCTTACTACCTTCAGAAAAAAAGGTCTTAAGACATTTCACATGTCACAGGGTAAAAATACAAACATGCAGACAGGACCTGGGCAACAGATGATGCTACCCATACCCAGACTTACTTCACAGTAACACCTTCACATGTCCATATAATGGGAAAAGCTGCATGCTGTTTATGTACCTGTGAATAAAAACAAGTATACAATAATCATCTAACCAACTTAACTGTCTAAGTCACATTGAGATTTTAGTTGCCAATATGGTGCCCCTCTACATCTCTTGATACCTAAGCAAATTTGAAAATAAAGTCTTCTAATTTTCAAATTTTTCCAGCTCTAATTAATGAGTCCAAGCTATTTCAGGATTTTCCCCTGCTTTTCAAAAGAGAGCATACAGACTCATTTAAGTTGTTCACTTACTAAATCATTCCTGAAAGCATGAGCAGTTAAGAAAATATGAATTCCCCAAATCCATTTTATAAATTTACTGAATATGTACTGAAAATAATGGAGATAAAGAGAAAAATTGAACTAAGTAATTGTCAAACTAATTGGAGGGCTTTGATGTAGTGTTTAGTTGTTCTATGCCGAAGGAAAAAAAAAAAAGAAAATACAACTTCAGAATACCAAAAAGAATGATATAAACATCCACTGAAAAGTTAAGCTATCTCCTAGCACCATGAAGCAATTGTAGCACAATGATACATTCTTCAAATTGTAGAACACCTTGGTTCATAAGTGAAAACACATACAGGTCGATACGGCTAAGAAAATGTATGTGAAATACATGGCAGAAATCAATCACAGCTCTTTTCCCAGTTTTGCTCAAAGATCCAAAAATTTTAGTCAATATTAGTTTTTAATGTTTAAAATTAGGACAAACAGCAGGATCCCAAAATAAGGCTATATTTTGCCCCTACTTTAAAATACCTGAAAACCAGATACTCAAACAGAATGAAGGCCAGATACAAAAAAACCCCACCAAGACAACCAGAAGAGAACAAGCACAAAAGTCTAATATTCAAGAGTTATCTAAATTAATAGGTATCACTTACGATTTCCTTTAAGCATCTGCCTCTCCATAGGGCTAGATTTGCCACAATATTCTCTTTGAATTAGGCATTCCAATCAAAAGTTCTACTCACAGAAGAGTTCCGTAGTTGTTGAGCTAAGTGGAGTGACACTTTCTACCCTGTCAGGTAAAGCTGATGCCCCTCTAATCCTGAGCTGGATCTGGGGAATCCTGGGCTCTGATCCCCAAGACTCCCTATTCCACTGGCACATAGGCAAGATACTTATTACAGAGCTTGATATTTAGGTTCCCTTCACTTCTTCTCTTCTAGTCTTCTTTCTTAGCCTACTAAACTTATTCTGTGCTCCCTGGTTAAAACACTTAGTTAGGAACACTGGCAACAGCCCAAGCCTTGCAGAGCATTTAGTGCCAGAAGATACAACTTGGAATACTTATAAGGCTGAGGATATATTAAATCAAGGTCTGAGGATATATTAAATCCAGGTCTCCCATTTGTTGTTCAAAAGCTGTAAACATCAATAACTGCATTTTAAAAGAAAGAAGCAACTCCAGTTCATTCTCTAAATGAATAGCTCTAGCTACGTACCTTCAGGTTTCAAGCCGCAGGGAAGAGAGAAATCTATCTGCAGCCTCGCCTCCATTATCTCATTTCCAGAGAAGATGGAATTTCAGAAATACCCCAGGCTTAACATTTTCCCTTTGCCTTGTTTCTAGGAGTGTCCTCACTCAGCAGATCATAAATGTCTTCTCAGGCACGCAGCTCTCTTCAGGCATTTCAGAAGAAGCTTAGGCACCCAGTCTTAGATTTTGGATTCCTTTGTGATAGTCAAAGGTGTCTAATTTAAAGGTTCTTTTCACTTTATCACATATTGTACATCTGACAGGTATACGTGTCTAAAGATAGACTACATTGCCAGATCTAATACAGACACAAGTAAATCCTGTTCTGTGTGTTAGCTATATCTACAAAAAAGTGTAGTTTGGCAATTTAATTATTGACCAGTTTATTTACCAATGTAACATGAAACAGCTGCAGAAATAGATTATTCCTGTACCCTTAGCCTGTAAACAATCTTAAAATAAAAATCAACTGTTTCAGGAAGTGTGATACAGAGGAAACATAAATCCTGCAAAAATGCTGGAGAAAGCTATCCTTTTTTATTACATTCAGCCCATGAGTTGCCAGGTAATGGAGACCGACCAGCAGCATCCATCACTTTGTGGTAGAGGTCTGAATGATGGTGACTCATGAGATCTGACAAAAGGTCATTACAAAAGAAAGCATTGATTGTAACTTCAGCAAAAAAAAATCTGATAATAAGATCTATATATGCAAAGACTCAGATGTGTAGTTACTGCTAGTAAACTGTCCTGAATTTAGCATAGTGAATGTATGACTGGATAGTTGTATAAATAGGAAGAAAACCATAGGGATTCAGGTCCTAATTCAAGCAGTATGGATAATCTTCAAAAATTCCCATCAATTTCATAGGGATTTAAAACCCTATGTAATTTTGAGGATCTATGTTGCAGCAAATACTTCTGCATTGTTCTATCCAATAATGATTTAACATCTGACTTAGAGTACCCTTAGATCTGCTTCTTCATTGCTTTCAATAGTAGTTATGTCCTGGCAGGAGAGTGTGTAATAAAGCAAAAAAAAAAAAAAAAACAACATTTCTCCCAAATACATGTCTCTACAACAAATATGAGGAGGCTAATTCTAGTTTGTCTTTGAAATTTAAGCAACTTTCAGACCAGGTAGCTATGGAAATAAGGTATTTGTGGTCATTTTGTTTGCAAGCGTGTCCATCTGCAAACCCTCCCTTCTCCCCAGTAACTTTTAAGTCTGTTGACTGATTTCCATGCTGATTGATACAGAAATTATCTCAAGGGTAAGACACTATGTGTTTCAAGAAACAGGTGAGATGGTAGAAGAGTTTATTAATGCTTTTCCTAAAAAAAAGCTAAAACATGACCGTTCAAACATGACTACATGCCTGGCATCAACGTGATTTATAAATGTCTCATGAAAGGAACATGACATGACATTAAGTCAACCAAGCATGAGACAGAAATCCATGGAAAATCTACCAGTTTCAGGGGTTTCTGATTGAAACTTTAAGACCTGCTCCAATGCAAACTTCATACCTGAATTAAATTTTGAAAGTAAAAATGTAATTAAGCATAGTGGTTCTATTTCAAAAATAGGTCTCCCATCAAGCGGATTCTATGTTACTCCTCTGAAAAATCAAATTGATGTTTGCTTTCTACTTATTTGGATAGTGGAATGGAACTCTACTATGTCTCTTGTGCAGCTAAAAAACAGTGCCATACACATACTGCAAATGCAGGCTTCAGACACGTCTGGTAACATATGTACCACCCCTTACTTGCTGTCTTTTAACATTTATGTGGGATGAGTTCACTGACAAATTTGGGGCTGAACTTTCATAAAGACTGCACTCAAGTAAAGAAAGGTGGCTGTGGGAGCAATTGCATTTCAGGCAGAATATTTTGCTTCTCCTGCAATGCTTGCCATTTATTGGCATGCTAGAAGTCAAATATCCACTTAAGTAACTTATTATTGCCAGTAATACAGAAATAACTGCTACAATAGGTAATGCCTTCTAAATACATAGAGTAAATAGGAGTGAAAATGAGTACAGACAGCTTTGCCTGTAAGATTGAGCTTTCTACAGTACGGAAATGGACAATCCCCTTGCCATGCACACACAGAGTCATCCTATCAGCTCAGTTTGCTGTCAGCTTCTGGACAGACACTTGCCAAAGTTGTGGTGTTACAGCATGATGGCAGCAGCAATGAAATCCCCATTGAAACTCATGGAGTTTGCTCGGGTAACGCAGAAGGCCTATTAATTGTTGAAGCTTTTAGTTTTCTGAAGAAGAACATCCAGAAGCAGTAAGCCCTCTATCCCTGGAAATGTTGAATAAAAATTCTACCCTGGGATTTCTCTGTTTATGAATATTGGCATCCGAGATTATGTTGAAGAAACAGCATTTCCTCTGTATGCGATTTACTCAAACTGGGATGACTTTTTTATTAATTTGCATTTTAATTTTTTTTCCTCAGGATAAATATCTGTCAGAGCACAGCAACATAGAAAATAAGAGTTTTCATCATGTAAATTCACCTTTTCACTCTGTGTATTTGAATTTGTCCTTTAGGTCTAATAACACATTTGAGAAGAAATGATGGGGTAAGGCAGAAGAATCAAGAAAGGTGAGGCTGTAACTGCATAAAGCTGTGCATCTTCTGTAATTATTTACCCCTATATAATAGTGACATAAACAACCTGTTCCTTGGAAATTCCTATCCATTCATATGATGACAACATTTTCCATTCAGGATGCCAAAACTTTTACCAGAAAATATTTTGCAAGGCTAAATACTGAAAAAATCAGATTCCTTTTGCAATTCTGCCACAAACTTCATGGATAATCCTAAGTAGTTTAATTTTTCCATTTACTCATCTGTGAAATACAAATATAATTGTTTTCATAAATGTTAGCATGGCTGAACATTTGTCTGCTCATACACAGGCAGTGTTTGTAATCTTTGAATGGAAAGAACAGAGTAAGAGTTATATAATATCATTACTGCATAATAGCAGGAAAATTGCTAACTGATGTGTAAAACCTGATAATTCAAGGTCTACAACTAGGTAGAAAATGCCACATCCAAGTGAAAAATCTCATTTACTATATTGTCTCTATTCTTTCCAGTGTTCTTACTCATTTTGTTTAATTCTTTATACATTTTTTCTTTTTTTTTCTCCTTTTTTTTTTTTTTTTAAATTAAGAAGCCTAACTTATGACCCCAGAACTTGGGCCAGGCAGTTCCCTGATGTGCAAAAGTACAGCTGGAAGGGAGATTCACGCACCCAAGTGCACTGAGGTCATTACCTACATCCTGATAGAGGCAGAGTGCCTACTCATTGTAAGTGGATGGGAGAAATTGGATAATGGAAAATCTTTTAACCACAGCCGCCTTCTCCTGATCTCCTTCTGAGAGTCAGTTTAGCCAAAACAGTTCTGTAGCATCCAAGTCTCTGTTGCTTTTAGCTAAACATGAGCATGGATTTTCTGTGGTTAAAATTTGGGTAGACTATTAACAGACGCAGATGTGCAATTTGTGCACCAGTACCTCAAATTTACATCAGAAGTACATGGACTGTGCATGCCTAATGAACAACTGCAACAATAACGTTATATCTGACCATACAGTTGATTCATGTGTGTAACTCTGGTGGTTGTGCTTTCAAACTAAGCATGCTAATGAAAGGATGACCTATGAAATCACATGCAAGCAATATGTTACAATTTGGCTCAGAAGGTAAGTGTGCATGTAAGTATGCTTTTAAAAAAGCGTTATTAAAAAATATGGGTGATAATTCTTGTGTAAGCATATATATATATAAATTCCCTTCTTTAAAATGTGTAGGATGAGTAATCAGACAGTATTTTTCTGGATGATTGTTGCATTATGGATTTTTATTACACCATCACTGGTCCCACTCAATAACAAGAGTTGGTGGTATTTACCACTGGAATGAATATAAACTTTTTTTTAAAATACTTACCATAGATGTTTTCCTATACATGGCACTACTTATTCCAATTTATAAATTTAAACACTATTAAAGTAACCAAAACACAAAAAGTATGTCTAAGCAGTTCATAAAAATCTTGTAATTTCTTGAACATACAATGATATATTTAATTAAGACCACTTTGAAAGAATGGTGGATCAATTCTCCCCACTTACCTTGCAGTGATGGAATGATTCCCAGGGTATATACAATAGAATACCTCCTCTTATCAAAATAAGCCATTAAATCCATCTCCTTGTCCCAAAGCATCATCAATTACTAATTCCACATTAATCAAAACAGAGTTTTCTCTGAATTATTCTTAAAAAAAAATGTTCTTGGAAGGAAATTCCATGATCCCTACTATAGTACATAGTACATTCTATTACTTAAAAAAACATTTGTTACTGTCTAGCTGGACATCTGCTAGTCTGCACAGAAATAATGTTGAGTCAGAACACACCTTTTTGGTAATTTTAACCCAGTTTTGTATCTTATCTCTGGTGGATGTGGAGAACAACTTGTTTCCTTTCAACATGTAAAAAGTTTCTACAAACTTTGCAGGATGTTAGAATATGAGAGATTTTGCCTATGGCCCGCTGGTTGCGCCAGTGAAGCTCTTGCTTCCACCTCCACTGTTCTTAGCAGTATACATCCTGCCTATAACTCCTGTGTCCTTCATACTGCACTGATTTCCAAGCATGCAGTGTACCACACCTTGATGCTGAGACCTTGGTTCCTTTGTCAGTCATTTATAGGTGCCATAGCTTTTCTATGGCTTAGCGCTGAGCCCAGTGTTTAAAAGAACTACTCTTCTGCTCCCTCTCACTGTGGCTCTGCATCTTGCCACAGTTTTCTCATCTCAAAACTAAAAAGCCCCAGTGCATATTTTACCTTTGTGTTAAAAGTCTGATTAATGCTGTTTGTCTCTACTGAACTTTTTTATTAGTCCACAACTTTCCTGCAATGGGGTGCCTAAAACCAGAGCAGACACTTCAGATGAGATCCAATACAGGAGAGGAAAAAGATATTATTTTATGCATCTTAAAGAGATGAGAAATGGTGTTACATCCAAGGTTGAAGTATGCATTTTTGCAACAGCTCGAGCTTCTTGCCTGGCATTCAGTACAGGACCCACAAGAACCCTCCTTCTGCTGGGCTGCAATCTCTTCTGTCATTCCCCACAGTGTAAGGGCAGCATGATTGACCACAACCACAAACAGCAACCCTATGGAAGATAAGCTTTTAGTATGGAGTGACACCCAGCAGTCACTTTTTCTAAGATGCCCACAAGTAATGTATTAAGTCTAAATTGGAAAATACCTACACAAAATTATTCTTTTTTCTGAATCTCTTTGTAGTTTTTTATTTTAACTTCTGAAAGAAAACAGATTTTTTGCCCTCCAAAATACTGAGCACTGACTCAAGTTAACACGTAAACAAAATTTTGCAGTGTGTCCTAAATCTAGAAACATAATCACTTTGAAGATACAAAGGACTATCTTTGGAAGGCTAAATCCATCAGCACTGATACTTATACATGTACTGTTTTCCAATTATTAGGCACTATGCAAATGCCAACTATAGACAGATCTTCTGGAATTCTTAATTATGCTGAAGACAACTGCAAGGTTCACTATTTCTGAAGGTATCTAAATAGGATCAAGAAAATAACCAAAAATTATTTCACCATGTTGCTCAGCCTGCATCTGCTTTTTTAAAAATATTTTTATAATTTAAAATAAAGTTTAGAAAGATTGGGTTTTTTAGTATATCTTAGCTTTTGTTGGTTGCATCAGTATTACATTCCAGTTTCTGTGGTATTATAACAGGTATTCAGTAATCCTGTACAATAGACAACAGAAAAGTTCAGAAGACAACACAAAGCCCAGGAATTACTTTATAATGAAGGTAAAATTTACCCAGAAGTCAAATGAAATACTTCTAACAGGCAACCTATTATGGTATAGCAAGCACTGGAGACATATATAATAATGATTGTTATTAGATTATTATCATTAAAGGTTTAGATCATTATTAGAACAAGTAAAAAAAGGAAGGATAGCTGATAGAAGTGAGGTCAGAACTGAACAGAAAAAAGAGAAAACAAATGTGTACTTATCCACTGGAAAATTAAGTATGCCAATAGCTTTGGAATATTGGAACAACTTATGTATTAAAATTAAATTCCTAGTGTTAACTTGTATAATAATTTATAGCTTTTCAGTTTAAAGAATTATTTGACTTATCAGAAGCATTAAACTAAAAGAAAAAAATGAAATAAATATTTCTAAAAATCTAAATTATATGTACTGTACTGATTCTAATCACTGTTTTCTATTTTTTTTTTAATTTAGTTCAAATATTATAGTAAAAGTTCCCTTATTAAAAACACAGGGTAAAAAAGGTGACTTTGTGTTTACTAGAAAATTTTGCAAGTGACTTCTTGTCATACTGAATGCGCTGTATTTAAGATAATCTGTTTTCTGTCTGATTCTTAGTCTTGAAATTGGCCTACCACGCTTATTTATATCAGAATGCTAAGATTCTTTTCAGGGATATTGACCTGGTAATGACTTTGCCTGATGTTATAAACCATTAGTTTATCATCTTTTTTGACAATAGAGTACAATATGACCAGGAATCCTTAATGAGAAAAAGATATAATTTAATACAGTTATATCACACCTATTTCAGTGACATTTCTATGGTTTGAGCAAGGTTGCTATGGGAGTTTTGCAAATATTCAAAATTCTGATCTTCTCTTAATACTAGAAGAAACAAAGAAACGTAGACATTTTCTTTACATCTTTCTAAATTTAAATACACCATAAACCACTCCTTACCTGTGTATTGAAATATATTTGATATCATCACCATTGGCTTCAGGGATTATTCTTCAATCTTCCCTCTAAATAAGAGCATGGACCTCATCTAGTCTGTAATCTTTGCCAGTTTTTAACATTTTTTTCTGTGTGGCATCTTTCTTCAAACAGTGTCTTTTAATGTGGTCTGCCAAATTCATTGAAAGCAGACCATGGCTACTATGAAGACAGATTGTAATTTGTGGAAGTAGTCACTATTCTGTACTACAGAAATAAGACGCAGGCAGATGGGGAAAGCATCTGCAGCTACAAATTAAAGGGATTTGAACCTCTTTGGCAAATTCTTAGTGTGTGCTAGAGCTGACTTGTGCCAACGGAGAGATAAGAAAAACATTGAGAGAGTCTATCATATGGCAGGAGATACAAAGAAGACCCTTACACAAATGCTGGAGAGATAGTGGCCAGGGAGGTGGCAGCTATAATTTGGTGAAGGGATAAGCTGTAATTTGTTCTGAAGGGATCCTGGTTTCTGTCCGCATTTCTTCTTTCCCAGCAGGAGATAGGTGGAAGCATGTTTATTATCTCTGCCAGCTTCTGTTCCCTGGCCTTCTCAGTGAACACTGCAACAAGGATTCATCTATTTTTTCCCAGCACTGTCTACCCTTATGTCAATAAATTATCTTTATCTGTTAGAGTTCATGTCATCTCCTTTGCTGACCTTTTGTTCTCTATTTACTTGAAACATTTCTTATCATTTATCTTAACCTCTAGTGCAATCTTCCTGTCATTCTCTGCCTTTGCTTCCCTCTCCGTTATTTCACAGTGGCTTAACTTAATTTTGTAATATTTCCAGGCCTTTATAGCTTTTGGTTTAGATCTTTTGAATGACCCTCTTGTATTGAGAACTTATGGTAGCTCTTTCTATATTGACCTTTCTGGCCTTTTCATTTTCTTCTTTTTTAAAGCCAGGAGAAAAAAAAAATACAAAGAATTTATTACTACACAGCTAACATTCTATTTACAGGTAGCAGTCAATTTGGAAAAGCATTACTGTTGTGTGAACCACCTTTCTTTTTTTTTTTTTTTTTTTTTTTTATTAACAGCTTTTCTTCATTCCAGAACTCAGGGAAAGTTGGTGGTTGTTACATCTGAAATTTGTTGGATCATATATAAATATATGATCCTTCCTAAGTTACAAACCATCAGTGCACTGTCAGACCAAAATAGAAGACGTTTCCCAAAATTTCAGGGACAGTCCTGGAGTTCATCATCTCTTCACTCTTTCTGCTTCTTTGTCTGGATCATCTCCACTCTACTCTGTCCACTGATTCCACTCTTACTAAGGTAGTCCGATATTAATGTGCTTTGTCCAATTAGCTACACTGAAACTATATTTGATCTTGAACAATGGGAAATAAAGTTAGTTATTTGATGTGAAGTTTGAAGAAGGGAGTTTTCCCCCTTATCTCCACTTTGCTGTCGGAAACAAGACTTCCCAGATATAGGTGATTCTTGCTAGTATAAGTCTGCAAACATTTTCACTCAGTTCACTCTACAAGAAGTTCAAACTTTCAGATATCACAGCACTGGCTTTCTTAGCTGTTGCAGGAGCAAAACACAAGTGAATACTCAGTATTCACAGGACTCACTAAATAACATATTTAAAATAAAATTCCTATACCCAGTGTCTTTAAAAATGTATATGAATTCATATAATTAGTGTAATTAATTAGATTTAGAGCTTCAGTTTTTTGACAGTCCCTTGTTAATTTTACCTTACTGTATCTAAACATGACTACAGGTATTTTTTTCTTGAGACATATATAAAATGTTAGCAAAAATGCCAAACTGATATATTCAGAAATTTATCAGTAATGCCTTGTAGTAGTTACAGTCTTGGGAACCTTATTTTCTTGGTTTTATTCTGTTTCCTAATCCTCTTGAATATCTGTGTTTGCTTCTTTTTACTTAAAGTGTATAATAATTTTCAGTGACAAATAGGCTAATCAGTTTCTTCAAAAAAAATGTTTTTCTTTTCAGAAACTGTTTCAGTGGCTTTTTTTTTTTTGTTGCAAAGGAGGTACATAAACATGTGGTATATAGACATGAATATGACATTAATGAAAACACCATATTGTGGTGCCCAAGCTACCATGCAGCCAGAGACTCTTTAAAGGCTCATTATGTAGGGCTAGCAACTCAGTACTGGTAATAGCCCATCATAATTCAGAGAAGCACATAAACAGTGCACACCACACAAACCGAGCTGGCATTTTACATTTCCTGTAACACAATATGAAGCACATTTTTTCATGTTTCCTTACCATGTCTATAGACATTATTATGAAATATCTGAAACAGAAGAAAAACTACCCCCTCAAAATCTGCATCATTATTTCTTTTCTTCAGAACACAACTTCCCTCTTCTTATTTTTTTTTCTCTTGGGATTCTGTCAAAAGCTTTAAAGCTATCCTGCTATTTTAACACTGGTTTTCACTTGTATTTGTTCGGAAGACTGTAGGTATATCTGAGGTCTGTAATTGCCCTAATTTGATGCTCTGTACTGTTTCAAACTCTGCATTTAAGTTTTTCCACCTCTGCATTGTTTTGTGTCACAAATCACAAATTTTCTAGATTTCATAATACATGTTTTTGCATTTTGCTTTTACTATATTCTCAATGCAAATGCTTAACATTTTGGCTTCCTCCTATTTTACATCATCAAGTTTTTTTCCCATGTGGTGGTTTTTGTTCTTTGCTCCTTCATGGCCATTGCACAGATTGCTATAAGGAACTGCACCTGCTGAATTCCCAAAACGTTTAGAGCTTTTGTTCACTGACCAGATCCATGTTCTGACTTTGCTCTGGAGTATGCAAATGAATTTGAAATGTGAAACCTTTCCTTCATATGCCCTCTCTCAAAAGCCAGTCATTATTCCAGAAATCAATTCCCTGTCTGAACTCCTCAGTTTCTACCTCTTTGCCTGAATACCATGTCCCCCCAACCACACCCCCAAAGCCCACCAAGATTTTCAGCATTGCTTCACTAAATCTTTCTCCAAAGGCATGAGGCCAGGTGCTTCCCAGCAATTATAAGCATACTGAGATAGAAAGATTCTACATGAGCATAAAAGATAATTCCTAAGAAAGAGAAAAAGTTTAAAATAAACTTTCTGATGAGATTTCCTTTCCTTTGGAGTGATTTCTTCTTTCTTTTGGTTGGGCTTCAAGGTACATCTCTAACCTGAATTGTTAAAAAAACCCTACCTTTTCCTCACGTGTTAAAATATCTTACTTTTTTAGTTCTTCCCTTGTTTTTCATTTATCACACACCTGTTTCATTGCTACTAAGTGTCCATTCATTTAAATTCTTCCTACTAACTTCAAATAAGAAGGATTTATGTTTGTTTTGTCATTTTAATCCATAATTCTACCTAGTGAATAGGCAGTCAGTAGAATCCATTTATTAATTATTGACTCTAGACTCTAGATAGATACTTGGTTCCGTCCTACTCAGCCACCATGGATCTCTAAACAGGAATTCAGTAATCTGAAAATTTTCGTTATTATAGCTTTGTAATAGTGACAAGAAGCTGAGCAGAAAGAATTCAGAGATAGTAAAAAAAAAATAGGGAGAGTTCAAAACTAATGGGTGCACACTAATTTCCTTTCCAAACTATTACATACAGAGACACTAATAGAAGGAAAGTCCTTCATCCTGAAGCATGTGTTAATGTTTTGAAATGTGAGAAGCAGCATCATCCAATTATACCGTGTTTCAGGGATCGCTTGTCCTGTGTTCTGAAACCTGCAGTTTGGTCATACTAAAGGATGGCATTTCATTTCGTTGACACCAGACTGTTAGGTATTGGTTCTCTAATTAAACAGTCCCCTTCTAATAAAAAATTAAATTAGTAAGAGTGAATTGTTAAAGTTAGCTGCACAAATTGTCTCTGCAAAATCATAAAGAAATTAACAATTGCATAGCACACATTTTGCCTCATGTCAGTAGTTTACAGAAAATTCTCTGCAAATGTAATGAATTACAGTAAATAATCATATTTTGAGAGGATCAGCTGCGAATGGAAGAGAAAGTTGTGTTCACAGCACAGTACTTATTTTTATTAATGCCTTCCTTAAGACTTACTCTTGTAATACATTTTTTAAAATCAGTTTTCATTAAAGTTCTAGTTCTTTATACTCAGTTTTTTGAAATGCATATATTTCAAACTACCCTCAAGTCCATTGTTTCCTGTCATATTGTCTCATTACAGTCAATACCACTTTTGTCTTTTGGATTTTAATAAAATAATTATACCAATTTTGCTGCAAGGAAAATGAAAGAAAATGATGGAATAAAGAAAGAACTTTTGATTGCTTTGCTTAGAAGAATCACTAAATTGTCATTTTAGGCATACATGATTTTGGGAGAAATAAATAAAAGCACTGATCAATAATTCTAGGTACTTACATACAAATTCTGAGCATCTATTTTTAGGAGAGTATGCTAGAAGGTTCAATGTAGCTGACAAGGCAACAGGAAATATCCTAAGAAACGAGAAGGAAATAGACCTTTCTCTACATTTCCCAAGTATTTTCTTTTAGTTCAAATATCATGCTGCAAAACTAATGACAATTGCAATTAATATTGCACAGTTTAAGTTTATTTGCCCCAACCTCTCCTTGAGCTGGGACGTCATCCTAAATCCATCGTGCCATATGGCCAGGCAAACGACCAGATCATTTACGTGTTTGCCAAGCTGTCACAAACCTCTATTTGTGCAGCATAAAGCACAAACTGAAAAAGACTGAGAACTCATTACTTTTTAAAAGGCACTGGACAAGAATGCTAACATGTCCATCACGCTACAGCATGATAGAGTTGTATACATTCATGGAAGCCAATCTAATAGGAAGCAACAAATACATTTTTTCTCACTGGAGTTGCTCACTGGTCTACCTTTATTTAGTTTGAAACCCAGCTCTCCTCCCTGTCCCCTGCTTCCAGTTCCCTTTTAAGTTCCCTTAATTCCTACCAGGAATAAATTTGCCATTTATTTACTCTGAAACCCTACTCAACAGTGATGAACTATATCAGATTGAAAAGAGGCAACTATTCATTGTCTTGAATACTGACTACTGAATATTTGATGTCTTAAATAGATTCCTTAAATAGGGAATAAAGCAGTAAGTTGCACCAGTCTATTGTTTTGTCATGGGGAAAGCTAATACAAGTCAAGCAAACCAAAATATTGTACACTTTAGCCTCCAATTTCACATCTAAGAGGTCTTTCAGGATTCCACCAAAACATGCATTAAGGTCTGCCACCAGTAGAGGTAGTCAGTTTTAAGAAGGAATCTTTTATTGGCTATTTATGTTACCTTGCTACGTCTCCAGCAAACATGTGTTTTATGCAATCTAACCTTAATCAGGACTTTTACTTAAAGGAAAATCGCTATGGTATTTGAAAACAATTTTCTGGTGTTCTTCAGGTGTTTGATTTTAAAAGTAGTAAAGCCAGGAGAGGGAAATAGCTGCTGTGCTTGTACCCAGAAATTACACTGAAAGGTTAGGGAAATTAGTAATCTTCTTCTGCACTAATTACTGTGTTAAAGAAATTGCAGTCTAGGGGACAGCAAGGCACCAAAGACAGGATAAGCTATACAGACTGGAACCACCAATCCTTTCTGGAACACCATTCAGAACTGAACTTTGGGAGAAAAGGCAATGAATAGAACTACTGAGGTAAATACATAAAGTTCTTGCACTTTTGCATCTGAGAAAAGCAAATATGGACTGTATCATGTGTGCTGTAGTCTGAAGATCAGGAAAATGGAGGCTTCAGAGTAGGTAGAAGCAACAGTAAAAGTGGGAGCCATTGACAGGAGAGTGGATGGTGAAGAAAGACAACGGAGAGTAGTCTCAGTAAAAAGGAGGTTGCTCAGCAAAAACAGGTGCAACAAATTGAGGTGAAAAGCTAAAAATTCTTTGGAGGACAAAGTGGCTTTTTAAAATAGGTAATTTACAACCAACCACATTCCCATTATGAGGAATTATGAAATTGTTCATAAGTTTCCAGAAAAATCTGTTTGCTCCTCATATCTGAGAGAGGGATAATTTCTTGACCTAGTGCCAGCAGAAGTGAGGAAAGGGAATTTTTTGTGTCCTATAAAACATACTAGTGATAGGAAAAAAAAGTTATATCTTTAGCTCAACAATAACCTCTGCTATCTAAGCATTGAACAAATCTTTATGAAATCATATAAGGAGGGTAAACTTTTGTTATTGAAAATAGTTATTATTCTTCATCCAAAACAGGCTTCACTGCACAAGTTTAGTGGCACTACTGGAGCTCTAATGAGCTTCCAGATAGATCCCAATACTTCTGTGAAAGAGCTTTGAAGAGCTTTTGAGCTGGAACTTGATTCTAGTTGTTGCCATGCAAACAAATGCACCATATCTTGTGAGTCATCCGATACAAATAAAACTTTGATTGTAATGTAAACAATTTTCTACATCTGTTTATTTAGCCCAAATGGCTTTATTGCTGTGCCCAGAATACTGAAAATCCTTTGTGCTATCAGTGTCCTTTGCTCATAGCACATGAGATTGAAGGTACCTTCTACACAGTTCTCTTCAGAGTTAAAACAGATCTCACATCAGGATTTCTTGGACGACTGTTTTGCACATGGAGTGAACTTGAAGACAGGAAAGCCAAACCAGTTTTCTGCTAATTTTGATTCTGTCAACACAAAGGAAAGTGTACTTGTTTTTCAAATGAAAAAGAAACTAGGTAAACTAAATGTTTTCTTATTCTCAAGAAATGGCAAGAAAGGATCCTAAAACCAGGAAATGAAAAGAAAAATATTCTAACAAGCTTTTTTAAAAACATCAGAAACATAGAAATTAATGACATATTGACAGCATGGAATATTTTTAAACAACTTTCATGGCTACTGCTGTGTTACTTCTTGTACGTACTTGACTTAAGTGTAGGGTTGAGAATTTTTGTGAGGTTAAAAATTAAACTACCTCATTATGATGTTAAACTTTAATAAAGTTCATCCTCCAGTCTAAGCAATTCTATCATATATTTACTTAATTGCTAACTGCTTAATATTACCATGTATTATTTTGATTTTGTAGCCATGGAATAACCAGAAATACTGACGCTATGAAACCAAATTGTGATGAAACACTTTTATGGGATTTGTTTGCATGCTTTGTAAATATAGTATAAATCATAGCTGTAAACCCCTATCTTGGATGTATGGGATGTCACAGGATATTCCTTATTAAGCATACAGAGCTGCCTCTCAAGCTAATATGCACTTACAAATCAGGTTAAGGCAGGAACTTTTGCAAAGAACTCAGTAGACAGTGTATTTGTCTAATAATCTCCAATAATACTATGTTTGTGGGCAGGATTATGAATTGTGAAGAAAACAAAAACAACAAAAAACAGATGAAGGGTTGGAAAAGAAGATAAGACATGACAACAATGGCACTGGTCCTTTCAATTCATTTCACTGCGATTTCTGCGTTTACACAAAATTCTTTCCCTTAATGTATTTTTTTATACGTAGGTATACTAAATTTCGCTATGTTTCTCTTGACTGTGAGGCATAAGAAAACCTTTCAGAAAAAGGAGGTTTAGTTTCTCAGTATGGATTATTGTCATTTAGGCAATATTTTGCCCATGCTTTTGCTTACATTTTGCCTACATTCCCTCAGTAGCTGAAACATTGCTTTCAGCATGAATTGTCAAATGATAGTAAATAAACTATGAAGCAGTTACATTGTATGTATTAATATGTTGAGCTGATGAAGATTATAAAGATTTTATGATGACTATAAAATATAGTGCAGTACTAAGAGATAATTATTACAGAATGAACCAACATTAGGGATCAGCAGTTGTTCTTCAGTACCAACATCTGCACTCTAAAGCAAAAATGACAGTCCTTACAATATTTCATTGTAGCCATAGAAAGATAGCAGTTTTTCTTTGGTGAGATATTTTGGTAACACAGAAGTCAAACCGTTTGTCAGCTCATGTAGTTCACTACTGTGTCTCAGTGTAATATGACTACTTAAATCCAAACTAAACCTCAAACCCAAACCTGGAAATCAAAAAGAAATTATACCTGGTCTGCCTCCAACTGAATATTTTCAAAAGCAGAACAACAGTGCAGTAAATATTACTCAAAGTGTTTTTGTTTTAAAATATATTGTGCAAATAGATGTTTTGAATATAATTTGCAATCATTTAAGATACCTCCTTTTTATAAGAAGTATCTCTTATTCCATGTTTTGGTTCAGTCATATCCATTCCATTGAATTTAGAAATGCCTGTGTGTAAGTCAGCTGCGTATTGTTGTTAAGATTTTGTCAAGCATGTTAGAAACAATGCAGAATCGTGCAAACTACAAGAGGATGCTTCATCCAGCAATGTCCATTCTTATTATTATTTACCATTGGTGAACACCTGCATGGCTGGCTTTTGGTTTTGGGGGAAGTTTGGAAATTGTCTGTGTGCTTGACAATCAGGCATGGCCAGTCAACTCATTGCAACAAGGTCCAGTGGGGCTGGTACAGGCTGGAACTGAATTTGTAGAAGAGGCAATGGGAGCTTTGTTTCCCCTCTTTAAGGGCATTGCTATATTTTATATATGTGTTTTAGATGCTACTCCAAAAGCTCGCTTTTTAATGGAACAATCACAGAGAAACGGCAAGAGGCAGGCTAGCTACCATACTTCTAATGGCTCCATCAAGTGGCCCACTTGCTCTAGTACAGCCAAGTGTGTTTGCCTTTGAACTGGTACCTAGCTTCTGTTCTAGCCAAGTAAATTAAATATCAATGAAGTTGAACAGGAAAATATTGCTCCATGGCACCAGTTGGATGCATTTGGGTCAGATCAGAATGACTTGGCAAAAATATTTTGTCTTTTTCTATGTTCTAAAATAAGCAGCTTTTGCAGAGTAAATTAGATGTCATGAAAGCCTTTTTATTCCCATTAATATATTCTGAGTACAAAAGGAAAGCTTACTCCTGGGTAGCCCTTACATTCTCTACTCATGGGTACCTTTGAGGGGATATGATTAAACAAGATTTTTAAAAATGAGAGCTGTCATCTTCAATATTATTTGTGTCTCCTAACTTCTGATGGCAACACCACAGACATCTCTCCCATTTTAAATGTTGGCTCTAAGATAAGAAGAACAGTGATCTAAAAGTGCCTGTTTCTCTGCACTGATTGTAAAGAGGACCTAAAGGCGACTAGCTAAGATATACACATCTATACTGTATACAGTTACAGTTAGTCAGATGAATTGCACATCTTTTCTCTAGCAAGGGGCTTGGAAATATTCCAGGGACATGACAATAATTGCATATTCATAGCCTTTAGATTCAAAGAGCTAACTCTTTGAAACATTCCCAGACTGAGATTTTGTTGAGGAATCAGATTCTTATCTTCTAGGTATCCTGCACTACAACTAGGGAAACCAAGTAAATTTATTTATGAAACAGGGATCACTTTTAAACCCTCTGAACCCTTCTTTAAAACACTCTCTAAGGAGCTTAATTTCATTTAGCAAACATATTTTATGAGGAGTGACTTTTGAGGAGCTGTCATCAAAATTATAACTGTACTTCAGCAATTTAATCTCCATATCACAATCAGGATTCTCTATATGCTGGAACAGCAAACAAGTGTGCGGGTCTAGGAATTGTGAACTAATTCCTCTTGGGAGAACCAGATTTTTAATTTTTAGATATCACATTCTTTCTTAACCTTCTCAATAACTCTATCAGAAGTCAAATAAAACTGATGACATCCAGAAATAAAGCAAAAAATTGTTAACTCTAACAACCTGGACTAACATTAAGAATTTTTTTTTTTAATGTATTATAATTCTGACCAGTAATATGGCATATGTTTAAGACAAAACAGGGACTGAGACTGGAGATCCTTTACTGTAGTATACAAAGCAGTATCACTCACTCCTTTTATTTTTCTTTACCTATGTGTGAACACAACAACATCAGCCAAGTATCTTTTCAGTATCCCTTCTCTTTTTCCAGATCACATCTAACACTGGATTCCACCCAGTCAAGTCAGAAATATTGGGTTTCCTGTGTATAAGAATTTAATACATTCCTTGAAGATGAATATCCAAAAGAATCCAGATATAAATTTCCAGTTGTCATCTGGGTATTTAACTGTGAAAAAAACAGTTGTTTGTCCCCTGTAACACTCACAGATAGGACCCCCTTATTTTTCGCTACTCTGCATTTACACAGAGAGGATTAGGGTTCCTACTGGAAACTTACAAAAAAAGAATGATAACAGCCATATGACACATTAGCTTGATGGGAAAAAGGGTTGGAAATATGCCTTAAAGCTACTTAGAAGCCTAAACATGCAAATAGTCACAGGAATTTTTAAAAAGAGGCAAGGCATCTAACTTCTTAAGTCATGAGTCGTATAAATGAGGCATATTTTAGCATATGAACTGTTCAGACCTAAGTCTACAGATTGAGAGATTAGAGATCCATAGAGACATAGTGTGACTGAGGTTGGAAGGGACATCTGCAGAACATCTGACTGATCCAACTCATTGTTCAGCTTAGATCAGGTTGCTCAGGGCCTTGTCAAGTTTTTAATATCCCCAAGGATGAAGAGTCCACAGCTTCTTGACAGCCTCTTTCAACACCCTGTTGTGAATTTTTTTCCCCTAATATCTATTGAAAATTTCCCATGTTGCAACTTTTGTCCTTGAGCAAATGTAAGAAAAGTCTGGCTCTGTCTTTTCTATTCCTGCCAGTTAAGTACCTGAAGACAGCAACATCTCCCCTTTGCTTTCTCTTTCTAAGACTGAATAAATCCATCTCTCTCAGTCTCTCCTTGTATGTCACATACTTTCAAATAACCTAATCATCTCAGTGGTCCTCCACTGGGGAACTCAAAACTGGACAGAGCACTCCAGAGGAAGGTGACAGGCACTGCATACAGGAGAATAATGACTTCCACCAACCTGCTACCTACACTCCTGCTCACACAGCACAGTATGCAGTTGGTTTTCTTTGGTGCAAGGGCACACTGCCTACTTATGTTCAACTTGGTTTCCACCAGGACCCCCAAGGCCTTTTCTGCTAAGCTGCTTTCTGGCCAGTCAGTTCCCTGCCTGTACTGGTATATGGGCTTATTCCTCCCCAGGTGCAGGACTTTGCATTTGCTTTTTCTGAACCTCATGAGTCTTGTCAGCCCACTTCTCCAGCCTTTTGAAATCTCTCTGGATAACAATACTGCACTGCAGTATATTGATCGCTTTCTTACCTACAAGTCCCCAAATCTGGAGGATGAACACTTAAAAGGTATATATCTGACTGACTCCATCATGATGATTCCAAGCACGAGAGCCAGACATTTCTACTGCCAAAAGAGAGAATAAAGCACCTCTGACAATTAAAATTTAGAGTAAGGACACGACAGGAAGCACCAAAAAATATAAATTTCACTTGAATCTCTTCCTTCCAGAGTTTAGGTTCAATAGCTGCATTGTGGTCTAGGATGAGAGGGTCTATTAAAGACAGTTCCAATAAAGCATTAGTAATCTTTCAGAAAAACCCCACAGATGGTGGGTTGTCTTTTGCCTAGCAACCTAACACAGCACTTGGACAAGAAAAAAATGGGAAACACAGCTTTGAAATTTTTCCTCACCTGAGGAGGGTCCAATCCCATGTCTCTAACCTTCCTGGGGAGTCTCATAATCCTCAGGCTTAAATCCAGAATGGGAGGAAAATATTCCTGACTTCTCCTAGTAGAAGACCTACTGGATTGCTGCGAATGAAAGCATTTCGTAAGACAGAAAAAAAGTAAAGTAGGTACAGGAAGGAGCTAAATAAAGCAGTCAGGTACGCACCTCAGTTTGTGGTTTTACTCCGTGCTCTCTGGACAGAGACCAAGCACATATTTTACAGTAAACAGTCACTGGTTAAAGGCATGAGAACTTAATTTCAAAATGAAATGGTAATTATGTTGACAGTCAATGAAGTGCTCATTATTAAGTTACAACATTTGTGTTGATTATCAGGCATATATCAAACTATATAAATTTGTGATCAGTATAGAGTATCGATAAATAATTCTAAATGTTACTTTAGTATTCACCCCAAAGCTTGTTTAATGATTTAGGTTTGGCATATTTCACCTTTCAAAATAACTGCTTTGAAATCTTGGGCTGCTGTGAAACATGAATAAAGTTCTACTGAATAACAGTATCAGAGTCTGATCTCCATATATTTAAAAGTTTATGTATATTTTTAAATACTTCTGATTTCTGTTGAGTGTGCTATATTGTTTTGGTACAATATTAAAAAAATTAGTAAATACTGTTGTAAGGATGTCAAAAATTATGTGGTGTTGATTTTTTGTCTTCCTTTAGTAACATGACTTTACTTACAAAGTGATTGCTACCAGACCTATTAATTGCTACAGAACTACAATAAACTAAGCAATTCTTCACTTTTAAAGCAAGTGTGATTGGGTTAATAGTAAGATTAATGAATTTTAGTGCTAGTTTCTGTTTATTTAATTTGAAATTTAAATATTAGAAGACAACTTGATTCATAATGTAAATTATTTACAGAAGACATGAGTCTGTTTCATGTTTGAATCAAAGTTAACTACAAAAATGATTACTAAAATATAACCAGTCCTAGTCTCATGCTTTTTAATGGTTAGCAATGGCTTCCGCTTCTTAGTGTGTCTCTGCTATCTATTCTAATCTCATTTTGGTAATCCATTAAAAAGAAAAAAATGGAGAACAACATTATAAAATTAAGTCACAATATCTCATCTTACCTTCAACTCTAGAGATGATTTTGTGGGACTGTTTGTGAGACTTTTTATGATAAAGCCATAGACCTTTTGCGTTATCATTCTTACTCTCTTTTTCATCTCTTGAAAGGTGAGTTCCCCAGTCAATTTTTTCATTAGCAAACAGAAATATCCCCTTTTAGGCTTTGTATACTTATTTCCCTAGAATCCGGAAAGAAAAAAGATGTAGTTAAAATTAAAAGGCTAGATTCCCCAAAATATTTTAGTTTCTTCAGTAGGTCATGCTCCCACTTGTTTGTTCTCCCTAGTTTCAAGCATCTTTTACCCTCTGTTGCACAGTAGCAAAGATTTGGCAGGCAAGGTTTAAACTGCACAAAAATCTACCTTGAATTTTTTGCAATTTTATGTAAGAAAAACATGAGCTATATGGATAATGTGAAATTCATTGATAGCAAATGCCAACTGACTTAATGAGACATAAGTTCTGCCACAGTCTCTATTTATTGCAAGCCTAAAACTTTCCAGAACTTCATTAGAGCAAACTAGAACAAATACAAGGAACTCATTTTTAGTATTTATATGGTAGTTCTTTTTTTCTGAATATATTGTCCAATGTTAATAAAGACAAATTGTTACAGACACTAATGACAATTTCCTACTGATTTATGACTTTCATCCTGCTGCCTTTCTTGCCACAATAAGCACAGTTCCCTAACACCCGCAGAGCAAGAGAGAGCACTGAATGTGGCAGTTTGAATCTAAATGCATGTTGACTGCCTCACCAATGGATGTATTTTGACTAGCCAAACAGGTATATTCCACTAAACAGAATATAGAAAAGATGTATTAGGAAATTATCCTAAGACTCATGATATTATAATATGTATTATATTACATTCAAGTATTAAGAGATTAAAATCTTCCAGGGCTAGAATGAATCTTTTGGTTACATTCATGCATTATTTCAACACAGGAATTTTTTAATCCTTTATTAGAAATTAAATACATCCTTGTAATACAAATATTTTACAACATTAAATTTGGTGGATGTGTCTACTTTACATGTGAAGTATAAATCAAGCCAGAAATACATAAGGCTTGGGTAATTTTCCTTTCAGCTTACACGTATAATTATAGCTGAGTAACTTGGTAATTATCTACTATACCTGCAAACATTGAACTGCCTGAAACTGAAGATTTTCCTATTTTTATGTAGGTATATAAAATCAAGCATTTCATGATATACTTGTGATTGAACAAAGATAATCTTTCTCTGTCAAATGACTATGCATACTTTTTACAATCATATAAAAATCCTTACATTTCAAGGTAAGTACTTCTGCAGCAAGTTAACTAATGAGAAGGCAAAATCTCACATGCAGCAGTGCTCTCCTGGGTAGTGGCTCCCTGTAGGTTATGGGTCAGAAGAAAGTTTTTGACTGTTCTGTCGAAGTACGAGGACCTTCAGTGAGAGACAGGTCACATTCATAGTGTACTTTGGTAGGAACTACCCAGCAATACCTCAGTATCCAACAAAGTAGCGTGATCTAGCTTTACATAGCTTGCTCGCAGCTCATCACCCTTCCCATCCACTGCAGCATATGACACCAAAATTTCCATTTCTCTTTGTCTGCACAGCCACATTGCTTTCTCTTTTTTTTTTTTTTTTTAATGTAGTTGCTGCTAGTGAGACTGCCAACACTTGAACCATAGAGAGTGGACTATCCTTTGACTCCTTGGACTAACACACCAGGAAGTTGATCCAAACTCAGAAAGGCTGAGCTTGGGATTTCAGCTCTCTAGATTTTGAAGTCAAAGAGGGGCTGGTTTTTTGCTTCCTTTAACCTCCACCCAGATAACGGTCTAGTATGACCAACCTGCTGCCAAAGGGGTAGATCTTTAAAAAAAATCATCAGCACAGTACATAGGTCTGCATTGTCAACTCCACCTTGGACAGTCAGTAGTAAGTTCAAATCTGCTCTATGAGTTTGCCCACATCACATACCCGGAGTGTATCCATACCCGCTGGGCAGACAACTGAGTGATCCTTTAAAGAGGCTGATCAAAAAGTTCACTTTCTCCTTCAAACCCTGGATCAGAGGAGTAGAGCTTCTTCCATGCAAAAAAAATGCACATCCCAAAGTGTGTGTTTTCTTTTTCTGAAGGTAGGATCAGCTGCTGGTCACAGGGTACATCGGCAGCCCCTGACATGACAAGCAATGAACTAGGTCCAGGGTCCATCCAGGCAGTCCTGTCAGGAGCAAAAGGAGACCAGGCCAGAAACAGGACTGAAGAGAAGGCAGCAATGTGAGTCCAAAATCTGTCAGGGAGACAGAGCCGTATGAACCAAGGGGCCCATCCCATCTAGACAGGCTATCTACAGGATAGGTCTGAGATCCATCTGAGAGGTAGGACCAGAAATGGGAACACCTACAACACAGCTGAGGAAGGGAATTAAGGCTGAGCTGAAATGGAGCTCTGGGACCCATGGTCAGGAGAGTAGGGGCCCCAGGGAAGACCGGGCAGGGACTGAAATGCCCATTAGCACCCTCAGGGCCCTGACAGCCTGCTACCTAAAAGTCTTGTGCAGCTCTGTAAAAGAGAAGGCAACTACGCTGAGCTACACTCAGAAGCTCATTTTATTTGAATGCATGCTGGTTTAAGATTAAGTGCTGTTTGCTGGTTTAATTGACTGAGCCAGCATCAGTCTTTTTCATCATACATACAAGCTGGGCAATTCTCCAGCTGCAAAGCTGTCTCTGAAAGACTGGTCCCAGCATGTATTGACAACGGTTCCATTCTCTTCTGAACAAACAAGACACTTCCTTCCGCAAATGTGTCATTTTGTACAGTTATGCACAAAAATGAGACAGCTGCTTTGGAGCTCAGCAGAGGTGTTTGTAGTGATCACCTGTAAGGCAAGCAGGTACTGTACATATCCCTGAAAGACGAGAGCTAGAGAGCCAGGTGGTTTGCTGCTATCCTGTAGCTACAATCAAGAGACACTATATCTAGGAGAGAGAGTTTGCTCTACTTCATATCTGCTCTTAAGCTGGCCTTCTTCATAATAGAACTAAAGTGAAAATTAGCATGTATGTAGTGTGGACAGAAGACAAGGTCAAAACCAGGGTGTCCCAGTGTGACAGAAGGGGGCACCCACTGATAACAGATGTTCACTAGTGAGGCTCTTGTAACTCTGAAGAGTTAGTTATACTGCTTCATCTCTCCTGCTTTTCATCAGTCAGCATGTCATCAGCCAAATTACAAACTAAGAAACCACTTTTTCTCAAAAGTTGATGATCTTTTCATATTATGGATCATTAATTCACTTTTCTACTTTTTAAAAATGTTGTTCTGTTTCTATTTTAAGAAAAACCTTAAGAAACAGCTTGCATTTGTTTTCATATGCTATATATTACCTAAGACAAGTAAGACCCAAATGTATAGTTAGCTAAAACACTTCACTGAATGGTAGGAGAACACCAAAATCCTTGACCCTCCCTACCAGGTCATCAAACCTCTTGGCCGTGCACTCTGAATACTGGCAATACACCCAGCTTTTCTCTTTCTGTTAGCAGTCGTTTGCTCAAGTAGGGAGCACCCATGAAAGAAGTGACCACAGACAAAGTAAGTGACTCCTCCCTGCTCTCCTTCCTGGATGCTCCTGTTACATCAACAATAAGCTCCCTGGGCTGGTTCAGAGGATTTTGCTTAATGCTCAGCAAACACGATTAGAAGTTTTTACTTTTCCAAGGGCCAGGAAGAAGGGATAGTTTGAAAAGTAAAATCACTTTTGAGGAAGAATGCTGAAATAGAGTCATTTGTTCCCTGAGTCATGAAATAGTAATACGCTTCCTGGCTCCTAGACAGGAGCAAGAAAATACAGCGGAAGTAAAGCTCTGCAAAGACTAGAAATGTGTTGATTTTGGAGTAAAACCCAACTGAGAAAATAGGCATGCCAGGAAAATGGTTGCTGCCAGCTGTCCAGGAAATGACAACAGCGTGAAAAAGCTTAATATAGGTAGAGATGAATAGGTGACAAAATGAGGAAAGAAATGCTGTCCTCATGAGGAGGTAAGTGGACTAATTGTTGCATTCTTTACTGTTTTTCCTTGGTCTTTTAAAGATCATTACAGCAATACTACTATCAGCTTTGGATGTAAGCATCTGTTATTCTCTACAGTTAGATTTAGGCACTTAAGAAAAACGGTGAATGCAAAAGAGAAGAGAAAAGGAACTAATGAAGTACCAAGATAAAGGTAGAATGAAAACAAGACAGGCAAAGGTTATCAACTTAATAATGCAAACTAATTTCAACAATCTGAATCACTAGCTTGTTGACATTTCTGAACATCTTTATGCAGTTACCTAATAAAACTAATTTCATGTGAACAGGGGCATATTATAACAGTTAAGGAGTAATCACCAGCTTTATTTGATTATTACTGTTCATGCTCTGGAAAGTCTTTGTAGTTTCAGAATATAATTGACAAAACCTTATATCACTATATATTCAAAATTGAAAGCAATCATCTTCATGCTTTTACATCAAACATATAATTAATTATTCAGGCACTCCTATGTTCTTTCAGATACCCTGCAGTCCTCTAGGGAAACATTTCAAGAAAAAGCCAATAGGTCAAGGAAAATTTTATTATGGTATTTACATAAGTATCTCAGAGAATATCCTTTTCTGTTACACTGGAAAATCTGACAACATTTCTTACCAAGTTCCCTGAAAAGCATACAGCAAGTAAGCTGAGATCATCTACTTAACACAGACTTGGGTCTGAAGGAAGCAAATATTAACAAATGCAGCAAATGAAACCTCATTGTCCCAAATCTAATTATGTAGTCACCTAATCAACATTGCTTGCCTAATTAATTAATATTAGTATATACCCATTTTCCCTCTCTTCTTTCATTCTGTAGAAGCTAGTATGTGCATTTGAATATGCTGTTAATTACACGAATCATTTATTCAAGTCTTTAACAGGGATACTTAACTTACCAGCATTACTAACTCACCTAAAACCATTTTTTAAAAAAAAGACCTCTGAATTTCAGAGGAATTTAATCTTGTATATTTTTCAGATGTGATCTGCGTAATGGATTAATTCAGGGAAAGGTCAGGGTCAGAATAAATCTGAACTGGATCTTTGTCATAAACTGGGGCTTCAAATTAAATTTACAGAATAACACCTGGCATGACCTAGCCTGCTGCAGCAGCTATTGATTGTGGCTCCCCACCCTAACTGCTGTTAAGGGTGGGCAGAACAGTTTTCACCACTGCTAATAAAATGCAGGATTAAAGCTAGTGACCCTGGATTGAACACATTTCAAGCTGGCTTTCTAGGTATAATAGGGAAGAGCTTTCTATGCCTGTATTGCAGATCAACATCTAAGGCTGTAATGGATAGAGTTTGCTTTCTTTCTGAAAGCTTGCAGCTAATTTGGGTGCTTTCTTACAAAAGCAGTGTGCAGATCTCCATTTCACTCAGTTTTTGGGGACTTCATAGGCTCTAGCATATTATACACATGCATTTTTTAATTTGCTGTTACATTTATAGTATAATATTTAATCTTAATGTTCTAATTGGGAAGGGCCTGAGTGAACAGCCAGTTGTGAAGAGAATTGTAAGAAGTAATTTCACTGAGAGTCAAACTTGATTAATTTGAGCCTTTCTACTTATATCCTACTCATCTACTTTTGTTCTTAGCTCAACAGCTTTGCTTCATGAGGGCCAGGTTATTTGTAGTGCTGGGTAATAATGAACTTTCTCTCCTGCCATCTTACTCAGAGCTTTCTTGTTCATCATCTGCTTTCCAGAAGAACTCCTTCAGGTCAGTACACATGAGGATTTGGGTCTTCTGCATTTCAGTGGTGGAGCTGCTAACTCACAATTACCAGGGCCATCCTCATATTAGAAGACAATTTTTAGCTGAACTCTAGCTCTGGTGCTCTGCTCCATACCTTGTTAACCCAGACGATACATGCAATAATTGTTTTTCCTTGCATCTACCAACTGAATGCCTAGCTACTTTTCTTTTTCTTTTTCCAGCCAGAACATGCAATTGATTCAATAGCCAAAACTACTTCCTGGCATCACCTACATAAGAAAGGAGCTGGACAGAGGATTTAGGGACACACTAGTTTTCTTCTCCATCTTCCACCAAAGCCATATACAATGCAATGCACAGGGTGGACAATACATGCAATAACTGAAGCATTTTAGAAAGGATCAGGCATTGTCACTTGCTAAAAGATCAGCTTTACATTTTTTAGTATTCAGTGTGTTTTAGTGCTGTTCAGATGTTGCAGTGTACACTACACTCACACCTGTCTCATTCTGTTAGATTTCAGCTTGTCTGCCTTTTAATACAAAAAATCAGGCAGGACATATTGTTGCTTCTATCACTTTTTTGCTGGTAAGCTCCTCTTTAGCATCCTACAGTAGGCTTTATTTCACCTCATTTTACAGCATGAGCCTAAGACACAAGTTATCAGTCTTTCCAAGGGATACAGCTCCCTTAATGTGCTTGCCCAGCCACTCCCAGAGGTAGGATCAATATCTCTATATTGAAAAGAATGGTTGAGGTGCTCATGTAAAAAAAAGTAATGGCTGTGGCTTTTGTGCGTGGTGAAAGCAGATGTACTGCAGAGAGGCATCACACTGGCTTCCCCTGACAACATTGCCAATGTCTTTCATATCATGTAACAAACCCTATTCTGGCCCCAGCTTCTTCAACATAAGCGAAGAACTATTTATGCATTGTATTTAACATGTGTTCCAATGTAAAGTACAGTGTAAATCTTGATGACAAGACCTTCCAGAGCTTCTCTCCTCTCCCTCCAGGCAGGAGGTGGCTGCATTAGCTGTTACTCCATAGGCTCATACTGACTGCTTTTCTGTAGCCCAGTGTTACCATCGAGTGAAATAACTTTAAATGTGTAGAAAGCACTGCCATCTCTTCCCTTCTAGTCTGGGAGCAAAGTAAAGCTATAGGAAAAGAGAATTTCAAAGGTAACAAATGAGCAGCCTTCTGGATGAGTGATTTACCTGTTAGGCTACTATAAAAAAGTGGCAACCATAGGCTTTCTGGCACTGATGCCTTAAAAAGCAAGAGGTGATTTCTGCTCTGTTATCAGAGTGATTTAAAGGGTGGAGCCAGAGAGAAAAGAGTCATCTCCCTGCAACTTTGAGTAGGCATCAAAGCTCTAGATGGCATCAAGAAGCGAGCATTTCCCATTGCTAAACTCCCTCTGTTCTCTGCAGGTGCCTTGCGAAGAACTCTAGATTGCCCTCCAGGATCTGAGCTTCTGTAAATTACATAGTATAAATCACAGCACAGCAGCACCTACTAGTCTCTTTGGGCACAGCTTTATAAGCTGTATTCTCTACTGCCTCCATACCCTCCCCAGCACAGTTGTGGTCCATGTAGTCCCTGCATGGTTTGTTTGTGTTTATATTTTTTTCCTCTCTTAGAGTAGTAGTCACTGGGACTGATAAAGATAATACTTGCTTCTAGTTCTAGTCTTACCTAACCCAATATAAAGAGGATGTTTTCATCTTTGATTTAGACACAGAAACCTCCATTAACACAGTACAAGCATGTTCCTGAAAGATTTACAGACTTACAATACATGTACATTAGAGATATTAGGGCTTGCACACAACGCGTTTTCTTTCTCTTAGATAATAGCAGCACTGAGTACCTATAATTTCCTCTGGCTTCAAAATCTAGAGACACTAAAGGGTCAAAGAAAGATAACTGAAGAATAAGCAAATGATTATCAGAAGGCCTCTGCTTTCTTTAGTGGAGCTCATGCCTCTCTCTGTAAGAAAGTGTTTGAGAGCTCAAAAATAGAAAAATAAATGGCAAGGTTACCCACCAAAATATACATATATGCTTTTTCCATGAGGCAGAGCACAAATCTACCACTGTCTTTGAGGGCATTAATGCATTGTTACTTTTAGCAAGATCAATAGATAAAAAACCTTATCTGTAGCACTAAGGAGAATTCTCAGGCTATATCTGTGCAGATGTGTTGCAGGGTATCTGGCATAGATTTGTATTTATTTGTGTTTTTAAGTCAAAGACTGAGTATCTTAAAATCATAGAAATGTTGACTGTAAGGGAGCTCTGGCAGTCCTGTAGTTCAGCCTCCCGTTTGAAGCAGGATTATCATAAGCACTACACCAGGTCAGTTGTGATGACTAAGAATTTCCATTATAAACACCAGAAAAGAAGCTTTAAGAATCAATCTGTTTCATATCAGTAAAATACATTTGCTTTTATAAAAGGGAAGTGTATTGCATAAAATTACTCCTTATTTCATTTGTGCTAATATGTTTTGAAAAATTTTAATAAGACATTTTCCAGAATTTTCACCAGATTATTGTGTTGTCAAACTTCTTAAAAAATGAAAATTCAACCAAAAATACAAACATTTGTCATGTTTTTGATTTTAAAAATTTATATTTTTTTATCCACTTTCTTCTTAAGATTTCTCAGTTGTCTTTAATGACACATTCACTGTTTTATTCCAAGCATCATTTAATCCTCAAATATGTGTTTCCCTAAATGGACTAATTAAAAAAAGCTGCAGAAATCAGTGTCATAACTGAGATGATAATCACTCCAAAGCCTAGCTGACTTTTTCATAATGTCACATCATTGTGCCAAAGTTCCCTTAGTGAAATATGCATTACAAGAGAGAAAGCAGAGAAGATGTTTTTCTTTTGATAAGGTGGAGTAGAAATGATGCAATCTAAAAAAAAGCCAATGCTTTGGTTTTCAGTACAAGGTAACAACAGCAAAATGAGAAGATTCCCACCCGAAAGGTGTCAGAGGACTCTCCACCGATGAAGGGGTACAAAGTATTTCATTGCACATGAAGCCACTGTATCATTACATAAAAATATTTCTTTCTCCATTGCTCAGCCTGTATTCCTTACCTTGATTTGACTTCCCATAATTTAAACAGCATTTCATACCTTCAAAGTACTGTACATGCATTAACTAATTTCACTTATTAAAATTTGACACTGCTGTCTAATGATAAACTCCCAAATGCAGCAGTTTTGAAAGTTTCCTGCTAAGTGTGCCTTGATAAGCCTCCTCAAGTGTATAGTTGTAAACTGTCTTTTGATGTCATTAGATCTGTAACTGTTCCCTGGTTATATGGTGTCAGGTAACAAGGAGTTACAATTATTACTGAACTTCTAGACCAGAGCGGGGAGGAAGGGAGGCAGGATTTCCCTTTTCTTGGGGGAATTTTGCTACCCCGAGCAGGTGTTGCTTCATATCCACGTTGTAAAATCTCCATGATAACTCGGCCACCAAAATGTACACACTGCTGATATAGACCACTTTGGTATTGTATTTCAAGTATTGCATGATAAGCTTATTCTTCTAACCTGAATGCACAAATGAAGGAGACACCTGACACGCATTTACTCATTAGGTCAAGATATTAATGTCCTCCACAGCAGCAGCAACCAGCAATGCTCTGCATCGAGTATAGATGTTGTCTCAGGTTGGCTCCACGTGACCTTTGCATTTATATCATGGCTGGGGTGGCTCCTAAATTTTTCCACTTTTCAGAGGCAGATCTGATAGTTGTCAGTCCATGGACAAAAAAAACTGGTGAGTGACTGCAAGGAGAGGGTGTCAGGACCCTGAGTCCTGAATGGCACAAGGCCATGGGTCAGTCTGGATGTGGCCTAAATTAATCCTGGAACACAAGGTAGCAGCCAAATATTGCAAAAAACAGAGATATCCTGTTTGCCAAAGGTGGTTGATGGGGAGACTTATCCACAGGTCTTAATTCTTTTGATCTTCCCCACTTCTAAGAAGACAACTTAGATAAAGCATCTGTTGAAGAGCTCAATGGGCTGAAGAGGGGTGTGCAGGAATGACCACAGAGAAAGACTTCAAGGGTTCAGACAGAGGGTTTCAAATCTTGAAATTTCCTGTTCCAGAGTGCATTAGGTGGCTCGTTAGATGTACAGGTCTCTTCAGTAACATCGAGGCAGCTTCACCTTGCTTTCTAACACACCGAGCTGCAAATATTTAAAGGGTAAATCCCCCTTCTGAGCAGTAATGCCCATTAAGCATTGATAATATGACCTGCACAGTAGATACCTGTCAGAGTGCTAGGCTAAGTAATCATTAGCAGTAAATAATAATGTACGTAGTAACAGTGAATCATCAGAAAGAAAGCAGAGCACTAGTTCTGGAGGTGAATTAGGACAATTTACTCTGTGCATTAAATGAATTTCCCTGCAGTACTTCAGACTGCCTGGTTTTCATACCTTCCGATGCGTCTGCTCTTCCCGAGGGTTGCTGTAGTCACTCTACTGAGCTCCTGTTATATAAACAGAGAAGTCATCTCTCTTACCCTGCCCCTCCCAGCTTGTCTCAGCATATGCTGCTAGTTTTCACAGTTGACAGACACTCTGACAACTGGCAGTCTGTCTGTCAAGAAGATCCTAAAAGATGAAAGCACTGAATAGAAAGTTCAGTTCAGGATCATCTCCGTGGCTTTAGGAATATGTTTGCAACATAGATATTGTAGCAGAGTACTGATAAAATCATATACCTTCCTTTCCTGTGAATGCGAAATCTACTTTGAATTGGCAATATTTGCTTTATGCAATGTTAATCACCAGAAAATTATGTATTTTAAAACCAGCCCCTCTTTTCCTTTCTCTGGGCCAAGTACAGTCCTCACAAAAGACAAATAACCACCTCTCACTGCACTGCAAGGAGTGGGTGCTTTGCCTCAAGGTGACCCTCCTAGATTTACCTCTCTTTTGCTAGCTCTCTCTCCCCGTTCCTGGACACTTCGCCAGGCTGCTGTCACCTTCTTCTTGCTTCTTCTCACCTTTCAGAACATTGTCTACTTTCCTTCTGCTTGGCTTATGTCAGGTGAGGAGCTGATCCAACGCCGTCACACCAGGCAACTGGCGCTGGGCCGAGCAATGTTGTCCCTTTGCTGCTGGCAGCCGAGAGCACGAGGAGAGGAGGCGGTGACCTGCCTTGCAGCATTGACAGCAGGGGAGAGATGCCAGCGGCAGGGCTGGGATGGTGCCAGGAGCCTTGCTGGGATGGCTCTGGCTCTGCATTGCAAGACCTCTGCAGGAACGGGGCAACTTCACTGATATCCCTGACAAGCACTTGCATTTTATTCTCTGAAGTGTAGTCCTTGATGGAGTTTAGGAGCCGACGGACTAAAGCAGCTTTGTGCTGCTGTCACTGTTTCTAATTACCAGTTCTAATAAGGCTTCATCCTGATTCCTTCTCCCTGACTTTTAAAATAGTGTTATGGCCTCCAGGGTGAGTGGGCTATTCTTTCCAATAAGCCAGAAGCAAGAGCAAATCTACGGCGTCTGTTTGGATGTGAATCAAACTGACTTATAGTAAAATAGAAGTGCAGAATGTTATGCAAAATATTCACCCCAGAAAAATTAAGACTTGATACAAATAGATGATGGGAATGCTACCCAATCCTCTCCCTCATAAGTGGTTTATTTAAGCCAATTCATTTCAGGCATACAACAAATTTTGATCACAAAGAAATAGCTTTGTATATTGTATACTACCCTCTTCTTTCTGAATAAGAATAGCTCTGCTTAAACAGACCATTTGTCTTTGATAGCAGTCTGAAGGATTTTTGATGCAGTCACTGTGTAAGGCTGCAAACTGACAACGCTACACAACTCATCCACAAGCTGTAGTGCATTTGTCTTCAGACGAGTCTCTATTTTTTCCCCTTGTTTAGACTCTGTGCTGTCAGATTTGGGGATTTTTTCAAAGTGGGTTGTCTTCTTTCTTTCTCTCTCAGTGAGTTGATTCACCGAGTCACACAGTTCACCTCAGTGTTTTATACGATGAATCTGAAAGATAATTTAAATTGGCACAGACCCTATAAGATACGCCAATCAATTCTAAATGCCATCTGTCACAGTACTCTCAAAGTGGAGGAGAGAAGAAAGCACCCACTGGTTCAGTTCCCCCATGCTACCCAGCAGGTGCCTGACTGCCCGTCAGCAACCCTGCATCTTCCTGCTTTCTGAAGTTAATAGGACAACCAGTCGTCCTGTTTAATCCTGGAGTCTACAGCAGACTTTGTAAAATTTACACCCAAAGCTAAGGTTATATCCTCCCTTCTCAAAGGAGGACTCAGAGCAGTAAAAATCCTCTCAGTTTTCCTTATCAAATTCAGAGGGTAATTCTTCCCTTATCCCTCTTTTCCTCACAGTTAAGCACAGACATATAACTGTCTTACAGTTTGTATGTACATGGCTCCTTTCGAACCTGGGAGCATTTAAACTTCTCACTCCCCTGTAAGAGTGAGTCTGCTGCCCCAGAGCACCATTTACCTTTCTGCTACTATCTTTCCAACCCACAAGTGCTCACAGAAAGTGGCTTGTGGTTTTCCTGCTTCATGTTTATTTTGGGTTTGCTGGGGCAGGTAAGAGGGGTGTCTTTTTGGTTTGTTTGTTTGTTTTTTTTTTTTGGTAGGGGAAAGTGGTGCATATATATAACAATGGGCTAAATACTGAAGTGGTTTGCTTTACCTCCATTCCCTCATCTGTACAGGCACTATCTGTAACGTGGATACTTGTGCTGTCAGCAGTACCAAACACACCAAGAGCAGACTGGCTGGCAGAGATGGGCCATATCGCACCCCATCCCTCCCTGTCCGTAAACCAGACTGCATTTAGTGGGCTACCCAGCAAAAGCTTTTCTTCTTGTTTTTCTCCATCTGCTGTTATCTGCAGCCACAGGAACGTGAACACTGCAGCCAGAGTTCTTCAGGCAAGAGGGGTTTTTCTGAGATTTTCCAAATTCTTCCCCCAGGGTGCCTCTGGTCTCTAAGTGGACCTTACCAGCAAGACTCTTTTTTCTCTGACTATTATTAAAGGACAAACACCATAAGAAACTCTTCACTGTTTTATCCTCAACTTTCCTCAGCCAGCTGTCTTTATTCAGTCTTTTCAAATGATCTATAACTTTATTCCCTTCATTCCCTCATGAAATTAGCAACTTCAAAATCCTTCCCATCTTCTCTGAAGCTTTGATGAGTGCTAACAATAAAAGCAGCAGCCACGTTGCTGGGATTTTGGCAATGGCTAAGAGCTCTGAAATGGCCTTTCTCTGTCTGAGAGGGTTGCTCAGTGTGGGTGAATTACTTGATATCTGTTTCCTAGCAGTACCTTTAATCTATGTACTGGGAGATTATGTCCTCTGCTTCTGAAAGCAGACATGGTGAATAAAAATTACCTTCTTCCAAAAGCATTATTTATTTACTAGAAACAAAAAAATTATCACCACAGTGTCTTCAGCTGAAGTCAAGGAAGAGGAAGAACTAGTTGTTGTCCTAAAAACTTACCCAAACAAATAATGGTTGAAGAGAGGGATATTAGATCTTTGAGAGTCTGACCACCCCTTCTTTTGAATTTTTGTGGATATTTTGTGCTTGTTCTCAACTAGATACTGTTTTCAAATATAAATATAAAAGACAGTTACGCTGAAAATCAGGACAGCTACGGGTCATTAAAAAACATATGTTGAGATTCACTGATGCCATGAAGCACCCACTTAGTGGATGATGTGCAAGATATAGCCTAATTTTATACTTGATAAGCAGAATGTATGCTAGGAGTGGGCAGGTGGACAACAGCCTGTTTTTTAATAATAGTTGTTTTTCCCTAATCAAATAATATCTGCCTTCAGTAGAGAAGCAAAACATACAAACTTTTGAAATTTTTTTGTGCAATTTAATTAGACTATCATAAAATATCTTATTTTAACTGTATTAAATTAGATAAGTTTTTCTGCCTGTAAACCTGTAGCTTCATTTAAAATCTTATAGGCATTATCCCACTTTTTATTAAATTCTTGTTCTTGCTCTTGTGATTTCATTTTCCTTACACAATCAAAAAATTGCAACCCACTTTGTCTTGTGGCATGTTCATACACTTGGATTTACTTTTTTTAACAGGAGCTTTCCCATTTCCATTGATAAAGTGTCCACTTCCACCTTCTCCATCCCCATTTGAACCATTGACCACATTTTTCAGCAAAGTGCTTCCTGAAGAAAGGAGCTCCTATAAATGCTCCAGCAGTCCCCCTTCCTCTGAGTCAGCAAGTTCCTGCATTCTGTGTACACAGCACTCTTTCTCAACAAGGAAAGTGTTGAAACTACCAGATATAAACATTTGCCAAAGGGATTATGATCTCTTTTCAGTACAGCCCTTCTTACAGAGATGCTGTCTTTTCTTCAATTAATTATTTAAAATTAATTTTCTTCATGCTCTTTTATTACAGCATGACATCTCCTGACTTCTTCTGCAGAGTTCGTTTGTAATGTCTGCGACGTCTAAAAAGGCTAACATCTATCAGTTGCACATCAGGTTGACTGATGCCTTCCATGGTATGCAATGAACAGCCTGCTTCACTGCTTCAGGGCTGCACAGCAAGCTTCTCAACTGCAATCAACTCCAAAAGCTGTCTGCGCTCTACCGCTGCTCAGAAGCTCCGCAAGCATGATGTAAAATATATTATCTGTAATCATGTAAATTTGTACAGTCAGAGAGTCGATCTTTATTTGCTTGGCAGGAGAATCCACAGGCTTGCCACACTCCAAAGCTTTAAAATTGCTAGACACAACTGCTGTGACATTTCAATTCAGCTGTGTTCATCCCAAATGATAGAATGACCATCTCTGACCTTTCACATGCACGTATATGCATTAAGCTTGACAGTAAGTAAATGTTTGAAATCTCTCTCATAGTACCAAAAGCAGCTGCTTCCTTGCATGTGTATGTGTGAAGATTTAAAAGTTTTTTATTAATATTCTGCTAAAGTAAGCCTGTGAAATTTTATTGTTAGCAGTAGCACTCAGTCTCAGAGAAATAATAGGTGAAAGACAATATGTGGCATAGACAATATGTAGCGTTCATTCACATCAAACCTCGACAGAAAAGCAAAGCAGTGTCTGTAGCTACACTCCTCACAAAGGTTCATCTCCCTTACCCCTGAGCAGACCTGCCAGGCTGGTGTGGAGCTGTCACCTGTGGCCCACTCCTTAGCTGTATTATACCAGAAATGTCAGGCAGAGACCTGCATCCATACTGTGCCACTCCATTATTGCTTTCTTCATTCGGCCAGAGGGCCCAAAGTACATTCCCCTGAAGATGAAAGTGTTAGTTGTCAGAAAAATTTATGAAGGCATATGGCATATGGGAAATGAACTGATTTAGTGTGTATCCTAAGTAATATCTTGCAAATACAGATCCTCAGACATTCTGCCTGTTGATCAAAGCTTGTTCCCCTACCAAACAGTGGCATGTAAAGAAGTACTCATTTCCTCTTTCTGGCAGAAGGTTGAAGGGAACCTTTGAGAGCTGCATCTACTAATGTACGTACATTTTCTGCTTATAACCCCTCATAGGATTCGATATAGCAAAATGTGACCAAAAATGCTGCCTTTCATGCTGTCTTCTATAACAAGAACATCTTTTTGTCAAATGTGAGGAACTGACTTCCTACAAGAATTACTTTATAACACTTCTACGAAAAGTATCTGGTCTAAATCTCTTGTCAATATGTCACACAGCTAAGCTGAGGAACAAACCTGCATCCTCCTTTGTGGGCGTGAATGGAAACATGATCTTTGGATCATGAAGAAAAGGACCATAACAGACCCAATTGAGCCTCTTTAAAAGCCAATGAATTTCAATAAAGACTTTGTCAGCAAATACATTTTTGATTTATACCAGCATTACTTGTCCTAGAACCCAAGCTTACACATGAAGTGCCACGCATGCCAAGGGGAATCCCAATTACTTGGTGTTTGAATCATCAGAGAAAAGAATAAAGCAGAAAATGGCTTTCCTAGCCTGTGATATATTTTGACACATCTTTCAAAAAATCTTTCCCATTCTATAATGACAAAAATCCTAGATTTCAAGATGTTCCTATAGTATAAAGGTGACAAGAAAAAAAGCAACTCTGACCTCAGAACAGACATTGGCCCAGCAGTTTGGGAAAAAACAGAGACTTGGGACTTTTTATCCAACCCTTAGAGGTGTTCCACAACCATGAAATCATTAACTTCCAATTAGTAACTGCATTTCTGCCTCTGGATTTGATTTTTTCTTATGAAAAATAAAACATTTCAGCAAAATATGCTTTTTTTTTTTGAGGAATATTCATTTTCTGACATAAAAACCCTTTTGAAACAAAACTTCTGACAAGTTCCACCTGAACAGAGCTCTTCAGACCAAAATCAATATAGAAAGTGAATTACAGTTCACCAGAACTTTCAACCAAAATAACTGTGTACTGTCATGATATTTTGGAAAGTCAGAATGTAACCATCCAGGCAAATGTTATTTGTCATCTGCATTTTCTATTCAATATATGAACAACATGCATTTTCTTCTAATTACCATTTAGAATTTAGGATTATTATCTTGATCTTAGCTGTTGCATCGAAAAATTACTTAGCATTCAGCTGTCTGGCTGCCAGAAGGAGGTACAAAAGGAACTCAAAAATCTCACTTTAAAATGTGAAGGCACTCTAGGTTGACACTTCAGAATGTATTGCTGAGGTGAGGTCTCTCCCCTTTCACTTCTCCTTGCCAAGGTTTTTGTTCGTGGTAGTGGACTTCTAACGAAGGAGGAATCTCTTCAATAGTAAGATTTCAGAACAACTCTAATGAACTCTAAAAGCCCTAGAGAGCATTGCAAATGTTGAAGTGGTAAATCAGTGGGAATAAGCAGTAGGATTTCAAATGTTTCCTGAAGAATTCTAAACCCAGAGAGGAGAGTCCACCTTCTGCCATCCTTTGTACTAAAGCAAAAGGCTAAAGGGAAAAAGGTGCCTGGCTACCATCCTGCAGCAGTAAAACTCAGCAACTGCAGACAAGTAGGTGAGAGAAAAAAATATTGTGAGGGCATTAAGGCCATTTTGGAACCCCAAAGGGATAGGAAAGTGAATCCACCTTCTCAAATCTTAGAAACAATGTGGTTCAGCATAAACTTAGATCTGTTGTTTTAACTCATGCATGTACAGTCACTAACTAATTAAACCATCTAGAAATGAACATATAAGAAAACTATTAAATGTAGTATGTTTAAGACATTCATATTTCTTTTAGGCAGAATAACCCAATGCAGATGAAGACGGGTTCAAATCAATTCCTTTGAATTAATGGAATAAACAAAAAGGTGCTAGTGTCCTTCTGAAGTATCACCTTCTACAGAACTAAAGAGACAGTGTAAAGAAAAAAAACACAAAGCAAAACTAGACCCTCTCAAGATAGAAATTAAAAAAAAAAATCATAGAAATTAGCTTTAAGGGTGAATTGAAAGGGAGGAAAGAAAGTAACAAGTGAATCACTGCAACTGTTTTTTAGAGAAAAAAAATTTATTCTTATTATTGCGGGGATTTTGTTTGAAAAGTGTCTTACAGTTAATAATAGTTTTTGAAAAGATGCATGCTTTTCATATTTGTTAGGCAATCTTTATCAACATACTGCTTTTTGTGAACTCTTTCTAGCTGCTGTGAGACTACTACAGCCTGATTTGGCCACTGTAGACCAAACTCCTCTTCTACCTGGACGTGAGAGCACAAGGTCTGTTTACCTGAAGTTTCATGAAAGACCAGCATTGTGTTCTACCCATTTGTTCCCACGTTGGAGAGGCAAACCTTTATAAATGTAACGAAGTGGCTAAAGAGGTTACTGGGACAGCAAGTCTCTCAGGAAAGTTTGTGGGCACTAGTGACTAGTGCAGAGGTCAGCAACTTGCCATGTGGTGTGTAAAAACCTGCATTGCTTTCTTCAAACTAGAGCCTAAACCTGCTCAGAGGCATTGGACACGTGCTAATCATCATCTTATTAGCACCATCTTTCCCTCTCTGGAAAAGAAGGTTTCTGCTGGACTGAGAATACGTGAGACCTTGGAATCAAGGGCTACTTACTTTCTTAAGTGCCAGAACTTCAATTGCCAGACCCCAGCTGTTACAATTTGCCCATTTCTGTGGCAACAGAAGTGCACTGTGGGCACCAGGGCTATAAATTACTGAATCTAAATTAGCACCTCTAGAATATTTGACATTCTCTCTTGTTACCTTTGTCCTGGGAGAGTTGTATAATTATATCTATGAACACCACTTTAAAACATGCCCTGAACATGCTATGCTATAAAGAATACAGGAACATAAACATTCCTACAAGGAAAAATAGATATAAGCCATATTTATTCCTCTGTAGCAGATTTCACACCTTTAAACATTTCTCCATGAGACTGTTTAAAAATTGCTGGTATAAGGGAATAAAGGGCTGGAAAAGAATTTTACAGGGCTGAACCTACATGGCAAAACTGTATCATCATTTTAAAAGTTATAATATTACAAAATTAAGAATCTGTCTACTTTTAAATCTAATTTCTAATTTAGTATCTTTAAAAGATATGTTTATTTGCTCTAATACAGCTTATTAATTTTTCACAGAATTAGGGAAAATTCTAATGATGATTAATATTCACATATTACTAACCTAGGCTAAAGGTAGAGTTGATTTAATATTAAGTGTTCTTATTCTTTTTACTTATATTTACATAGATACAGATATTACTAATACTAAACCACTAGCTGGCTGTGTAAGCAGTTGTGTCATATATATCACGTCCACTTTTCAGCTGAAAGAGGCATGTCTCTTATCTTCAGTGTTCACCTGAAGGACATGTTAATCTTGAAAGTAGTTTATTATATTAAGGTGACAAACAACTTTTACTTTAAAGGAAAGAAAACAAGGTTAGAAACGTGTAAAAAAAGGTATGTGTTCCTGCTTCCTATTCTTCAAGTTTTGTTGAAAATTATTAACTATTACTCTTGCAAATAAGATCCCCACTAAGATAAGGTAGTCCTTTAAATGATGCTAAACCGATATGCTTGGTTAGCTACCTCTGAAACTAAGCTAGTAAAACAGCATATATGTGTATGTTAAACTAAGTTTGACATCTTTACTTGCCTTGAATACTACTGACTAATCTTACATAAATATTAAGACATATTACAAGGACAACAGCTCAGCCTCCTTCACTGTCATACAGGCTTAGAACCAGATCAGTCTTTCAAGCATCCTTGATAACCTATAACAATTCTTCTTCACAATTGTCATTGCACCCAAAGGTGAAAGATGAATTATTATTTCTGCCAGGGCAGCAACGGTAGCAAGATTTTTGAAATGATGTTATGAACATTCTTCACTTGATTGGAAATGATTGAGAGATTGGCTGATTCAAACTGATGCCTTATGTTGAATTTTATGTGATGGATAGTTCTGTGACTGCAGTAGGACAATGCTGACAGTATAATAACTGCAGACATTTCAATATATGTATAACTATGCACAGTTAAATTGTGATCAATATATCTTGTTTATTTCTTGGCAAGAACACAGTCTTACTATATATGATTACTGTCTAATCTACCTCCCACACTGTAGTATACATACAAGAAACTTTGGTAGCAGGCTGAGAAGGAAAAAGAAAATTAGATTGATGGCTGAAAAACAAATGAAAACTTCTGAGAATTTCAATATGAACCTGAAAGAAAATATTAAATGCAAGCATAAATGAAATATCCTTGTAAAAACTACGTTTCTTCACACGATTTTGTTATGTGTTTGAACCAAAGTGCAGGCACTGCCGGTCTGGCTGGCTCAGGAAGGTATTCACACCTTTTGATTAACTCAGGAAAGGCGACTTGCACAACCAGTTGATCCACTCAACTGACAAAGACCCAAAACAAAGGCCACTCTCCATCCCTTTGTGTTGAGGTAAGTTCAGCTTTCTTTTAAACAACTGTGGTCACTCCCTATATTATTATTTTCAATTCCATGTCTTGCCTTTTGACTTTTGTAAACTGCCCACTACTTTTCAAAGGCAGACAAATAGCATCACTGCTCTTTTCTGTATGTGAATTGCATGAATGGACAACACTGTTCCAGTAGCGAATCTTAAGGGTTGTGGCCAGGGTTTGGAGGCAAGCATGCACAAGTACCATTTCCTCAGGGATCATATATGTATGCCATTCTGGTACAGGAGAGAAGCCTGCAAGACACCTGTGTTATCAACATTACGATCACTCAAGTTTGCCCTTTTTCTCTGTCAACTTCTGACTCTGAAAGGCTCCTCAGTTCAAGTCCATAGCTGAAATTCCTCTGTAAATTGTGGTATATCTGTGGCTCGTTGTCTGTAAAGCTACTTGCTACAGTTCAAGTGTGTTGTGTACTGTGCCAGGTTGCACCCAGCCACAGTTCATCAGCCACTTTTTTCTAATTAACTATGTTTCAAATGGTGTTGACCTTAACACGTCTGAAATCACCAGTGTTGTGGCTTTTTGGTTTCTTTTTTTTTTTTTTTTTTTTTTTTTTTTTTTTACAAGACAGGTCTTAACATAGAAAACAAGCATTTTATCAGGAAATCCAAATGTGCAAGTATGATCTGGAGATCCCAGATACATCTGCTTGTCCTTACCAATTGTATGGGTTTAAATCCTCACCAGCAAAGGAAGCCTTCTTAATATGACAAACAGGTTCAGCTGAGATGGAAAGCTGACTTCTTAAATCAACCCTGTTAATGCTGATGTGGAATATTGAGTACTGAATCCCATGGGAGCAAGTGAAACCAATTCCAAAGGTCTTGTTGCTTATCACTTCCCAAACAGAATTTAAGATTTAGGTTTGATTTAGTAAGACACAACAGTATTAGGAGTACCTGTCCCAAGGCGAAGCTTTTCCATGTATCTTATCACTGTGGCTGTGGTCAGCAAAGACATGTAAGTTAGAACTCTCTGTTTAAAAAATAAAATATTTATGCTTCCGGAAGTTATTTTCCTTCAGTTTTAGAGCTTTCCAGGATATTTTTATTTAGAAACATGTTCAAAGCAGTGGCCTCCAGGGCAGGCTGTACTTTGCACCTATTAACTGTATCTTCTCGGGTTGAAAGGACTGATAAGAACAGACATTTGGGAGTTTGGTGGGAATCTGGTGTATCCTTCCATCATTTTTTTTTTTCAAGTTGAGGAGAAGCTGCTATTGCATTTCTATAAGATACATTTGTTATTCATGGCTAGAGGACTAAAGATCAAAAAATGTGCTAAAACTTTTGGAGATCAGTCCCACCCCCAGCATGTTTTTCTTGCACTACAGTGCTATATCTTCACCCACTTGATATCTACTGTGGGGAATGCCCTTTTGAAAGTGGGTATCTATTTTGAGAGAACAGCCATGGTTACAAAAGCAGGTCCTAAATTTTGCATTCAGCACAGGAAAATGGTCTTCCTTCAACAGGAGAGATGTGCAGTGACCCTCCTCATGGAATGCCATGCAGTCTTGTGGTTCAAACACTTTAAAAAAAATGAGTAGGTCCTTCAAAAGGTGTCAAGCTATGGAGAGCCTGTATCCCAAATTACTTACTTGCATATTCACACATGGCAACTACACGAATCATGCCAAAAAGGAGATTTCCTCTCCCTTTTGTCTACATTTAGACAAAGACTCAGCTTTATGAAATGGGGAAGCCTACTGTGAAGTTCTGAATCAGGGACATATGTTTTTGTGTAAGAAGTACTGAACCCTTTTACAGAAGTCTTTGGCTCTTTCCACAGTGAAGAACAGGTACCTTGCTCAGACATCTGAGAGCACTTCTCCCTCTCCCCCTGCTTCGAAAGCTTAGGCACCTCACCTTGACTTAGCTTGTTATGGCAAAGTGGCTTACCTTCAGTACACTGTCACACCTATTTTAGGGGCCCAAAGTATGTCTGCAGATTCTGGTCTTGAACATTTTCCCTCAGACAGCTTCCACACTGAAGTTTCTGTCTCTGTCAGTGTTACAATCTTCATTACCCATCTGAACTCCTACAGTTTCTTTGTCTCTATACAGGCTATTTTCTTCCTTCTGCTTAATTCAGTATTTCTAGCATTTGTCTTATACTCCCTGTTTTTAATTTTGAGGCACTTGGCGCTAAAAGATAAGCCTGCGGCAGATGTAATTATCCAGCAGGGTATTAGTCACTTTTTACTGCCACCTACCTGCCTTTGTCATACCAGAGTGTTTTGGCTGGGAAGGGAGAGCTTGGAAAGCCTTTCACCTCCCTTACAATTATTTCTTCATAATAAATAGCTGTGTGGAAACTAGACAGAAAAATCAGAAGTTTAAACCTTAAACCTGAGACTCATCAGTCTTGTAAATCAATAGATCTGACTTGCAGAACCTACCCGATGCTTTATCTCTATTGCTGGCATCACTGTGTTGACTTTTAAACTGAAAAGGATAAATATAATCGTCTAGTTTGTCCTTAGGCTTCTACTGTTTCGTTCAGGCCTGTACCTTCACTTGGAACCGGACACACCTTCCAGACAGTCATCCATCTTGATGTTAAAGCTTCAAAAACTGGAGTATAACTGAAGTATAAGCTTACTTACATTTACTGTTTATTTTTTGTAAGATTTTTGCATCACTTTTCCTAGTTTCAGTTTGCAGCCTTCGCAGCTTTTTAGGAGACTGCTGTAGGTGAAACTCACATTGTATTTGGACAAATAGATGATGCATCTAAGAACTGCTAGCTCTCTTCCATCCAGGGTAATGGAGTGGATTGGGACAGATGAGTAAGCAAGCAGGTGAACCACCCAGATCATAAGGATGCTAGGCAGCACTGTACAGAGGCTTCCAAATAACTCTGTAGACTCAGTTCACAAGAATCACTGAATCACTGACTGGACCTGAAATTATTCTCACAGTGGCTTCCTTGCATCAGGCTTCTGGTTTCACACAGGTTTACTAGTTCTGATACAGCACTGCATCTGTGTTGCTTCCATCCATTTTCCTCATTCTGCATCAGAAATGGAAAACACTTTTACCAAGACTTCTGGAAAGTGATTCTACAGAATTCTCTCAGATACCCATGACCTTATTCACCCTCCCCCTGCCCTGGCCAGGCTGGATCTGCACTGGCTTCATGCAGCATCACTCTGGTGGACTGTGTCACCCTTCCCAGAAGTGCCAGTAATGGGAATGAGTGTGGGGGTGCCTGGGCTGGGTTTGCATGCAGCAGTTCAGGAACTCCTGAATGGCACTACATTTACTGACTAAAGATCCAAACTGTGCAAAAGTGACTACTTCTGGGCACACATAGCTGGATTCATACAGCACTGCACCTGAGTTTAGAAGCCCAGATTGCAGAAGTTGGCTCTGCACTGAGTTAGCTCACTGTCTTTGCAACAATTAATGGAGTGATTAATGAGCAATTGGATAAACCACCCACAGATCATTCACAGTTGATTATAGTTTCTTTTATCTGACTGTGCTCCAGGACTGAAATTTTACGTAATGCTCAGGCCAAGAGTGTTTCAGCTAAATTCCTGGTGGGTATTTGCAATCAAGATACCACAACAGGGCTTGATACAAATGTTAACTTTTGCTCAAGGGAGTACAGGAATGATGGGGTTATAGGTCAGTAGGTCAGTATAAAATGAAAGGATGTCAGAGTAACAGCCCAATTTCAGCCAAAGCTGATGCTGATATTCTTAAGAAGCTGCTATGTGAAGGCAAATCTTGCTTTTTTGGGGACTGCAGTTTACAGAGGTTTGGTTTGTAGTCATTTGGTTATAAAAATGAGTCTCCAAGGTGGAAGAAGACAAAAATGCTTCTCTGCAATGGAAGCACATTGTCTGAGGAAAAACAGTTGCACAAAACCAGTGGCACATAAGGATGGAGATGGCTTATAAAGAACATCTGCTCTTGGGTGCCCTTAAAATTCTTATTATTTGGTACCCCAACATTAACTCAGCTAAAGGTCCTATGGGTCCTACCTTTGCCATGTTTGAGCAGAACTGGTAGCCAAAAAATTATTTTGAGAATTATCAAAATCTTATTTAGAAGTTTCTGTGAGAAGAAAATTTACTTTCTCAAATTAACTGCTGGTTTTGTGTATTTGCAAATGATTATACGACTCCAAGAAGATGGCTCAGTTAAAGACCATGCTGTGCTGAAGTAATATCACAAGGGGAACAACCTTTAGATATATTGTATTAATGTAGTAAATGAGGGCAAAAGACTTTTAGAGACTGAAAACTAACCTACAAAAATTCACAGAAGGACTCCAGTTTGCAGCTGTGTCTTTGAGCTGCTTGACAACTATCTTTATTGCTTTATGACTCTTGTAGGCATCTGAAGTGCCATGGTAACTATAATTTTATGGATAAACTTACCCTAAATATCTGCTGCTAGCTTCACCCTGAATCAACTGCAGCCTGGAAGCTGGTAGACATCTTGCTGATTCTAATTACTCATTAATCATACTGCTCCTCATCTCACCACTGGGCTCCGGTCTGGAAGATGCTCTGAGATTTCACCTACCCAATGGAAAAGATAAAGTAGCTGTGCAGGGGATCACAGCATCTCATACCACATGTGGGAAACCCATGTTCACACCCATATAAAACTAGGTCCGACAATAGAATTGGGTATCTCAGTCCCTGTTTTTCACATGTGGTCCCCACGACAGGAATTCATGGACCTGGGGAGGTTCCCTCCCAAGGCTGTAGGGAAAGAAAGATCTGAATCTGTCTGAAGTTGGCATATTCTGGATGCAGAATACCTGTAAAGTGAAAATGGAGATATGCGATGAGTCCGTCCCCAAACACCACAAAAAGGTATCTTTTCTACTCAGGATCCACACAGTTTCCTTTGTAAGTAGTCTCATCTTGTTGGCTTTATGCATTATATGTACACACATATTGGTTCAGGGATATTGCTGTAGGAACATCTAGCCTCTAGACCCAGTAATTTTTGTGTTAGGCCCAACTGAGCTTTGGGCAAGGTTGAGGTATAGCTCCACATGTGCAGAGACAGCACTCTCCGGCCTCTAGTGGACTCTGCAGCAGAGACTCCGGAGATTCAGCTCACCCCAGCCTCAGGCAGCAACTGAAAAAGGTTTATCAGAATTACCATTTTACTTTTACTTACCTAAATTCCATTTACGTCTTGTTCTAAAGTGCTTCATGACTGTCTTTTATAAACAGCTGTGGGATTAAAAGACTGTGAGATTTATGGATGAAAACCACTCTGTAAGAGTTAGACTATTTGAGTTATTTTTGGTAACATGGCTGTGGCTTGTCCATAACTGTCCCCCAAGATGTTAGTGCTGTAGACATATGGCAAAGAAACAGGAAGCTTTAAAAATAAAGAAGTAATAAATACTCAATTTTCTCATCTATAAGCTTTCAACACATTTATAGCAGTCATTTTCTTGCCCATTCTACTCATGTTCTTATTAACTAAGCAGCAGTCTTTCTTGGAAGTAAATATTTTATTTTAATAGCACATACTACCACCTGCTGTAAGCAAATGAAATTGCCTTTGCAATTTTCAAGCTTTTAAAGCTGCATAAGGCAGACAGCCTTAGATTTAAAATACAGCTAGATTGTTGACATCTCCCTCTGATGCTAATTTAATTATCTATTCATTCAAGTATTTTCTGACCATAGAAGTTTCTTAATTATATATGATTTGTAATAGCTGTTGCTTGACTGTCTCTAAGATGCATGGAAATTTAGGAAACAGTTCTGTTGTAGATATTAAATTGATAGCACATTATTTCAATAATAATTATGAAGATTAACCGTTTCTAAATACAGAAAATTCAGTTAAGAAATTAACAATTGCTCCAAGGTAAGCAGAATTTTTTTAATAAATCAAGCCATGAGGGATCAAAAATCCAGAATATAAATTATTAAAATACTTAGTGTTTTGCTCATTTGCCCATTTGACTCAAAGGAAAGCTAAGCAATGTTCAGGAAATCAAGACATCTCTTCATAACTTGTTAGAACAAGAATACTGTAGGGGCAAGGGACATATTCTATACGGCTATTTCAATGCATTTTCTTCCTGGCATATTTGCCTGCCTCCAATTAAGAAGCTGAATTATGTGTAAACAACTCTTTTGCCAAATCCTCAGCAGGCATAAATCCGTGTAAGTGCTATCAGGTCAGTGGCTTAGGCTGTTTGTCACAATCTGGAAGATGGTTTCTTATGTCTACTCAAGATTTTGGAGGAGGAAAAGAAAGGAATTAAGAAGAGAAAGAAGGCAGAAAGAGCTTTATGTTGTGTCAATAAGTATGCATATGTATATGTAGTACTTACCACTACATTAGAAAGTACAAGTACAAAAGAAGCTAATAAGAAAAGCCAAGCATATTGTCCTGTAGCAAATCCAGTTTCTGTTCTAGCTTCTAGGTTGCTTTTCATCGAGAAACAATCCCAGTCATCTTGTCCCTGCTGCCAATCTTTAGCACAGAGCTGTCTCACAGCATGAAGAGTTTTCTCTCTTCTCCATCCACCCAAAGGAGCCTAATTACACACCAGCCATGGGCTGCCAGGTGGTGATGCGGAGCAGAGTCATACCCTTCCTGAGCTGAACCTGGCTGTAGGTTTATTCTACTCTGCTGTCTGGAACTGAAGAAACACCCTTCTGGTGTTTCCACAGTGGAGCCTGTGGTGTGGCAGGAGCTACCAGAGCCATAAGGACAGCAGGAGGCAATGGCAGCTCTCTCTAGACTTCCTTCTCCTGCACGTGGCAGCAGCAGCCCTCCAAGAGTAAAGACCAGCAAGGAAAACTCTTTCCTAATAGCTGGTGTGTTTGGTGACATAATCACATCAGAAGACTGGTGGGAACAGAGGATTCTGTGCAATGTAGACCCAGCTACTTTCTCCTGTGTTGCTGGCCTTGCAGCACACGTTTCACTGAGGTTGATGCAGGCCAGGCAATGAGGAAACAGTTCTCCTGCTCCAAGGATGGTGTGAGCACACCCACAAGGGCAATTTGGTGTTAACAATAGTGGTAGAGCTGGGTACTTTCCTACCCCCTCATCTCATCACCTAGGCAGCCTCACACTGCAGGACTAGAACACCAGTTCCCTCACAAGCCCATGAAGGTATCCTGTTAGGGTATTACTCCTGTTAGAGTATAACTAAGGCACAACCAGCATTTGGCCGAAAACATGGAAAGGCTTGCCCACCCTAGTGCAACCTACCACTCAGGCCATTGTGTACTTTTTCACTACCTACCCATGCTAATGACAGGAACTATTTAGTTCTAAGTGCTGTTATTAATAGCAACAACAAAAAATTAACAAATTATTCCTTTTCCTTGTTATTTATTTAGATTTTATTATCACCTGTCTTGTCGCTTTACCTTTTCTTTTCCTTACCAACTCCATTTGCTCCCACTGTTTTACTGACTAATCCCACCAAAATTACTCCTCTCACTCTTTTCTCCCTTTATCGAGGTTGACATTTAAGGCAGCCTCTGAACACTTTTTTTTTTTGGAGATTTTAGGTGCCATTTCAGACATAGCCTCTCCAAAACTGAATGCCTTCTCTCTTTTTTCCTAATATCTCTGTTCTGTTTTTCTTCTTTTTTTCCCCCACTATATTTATAGACTTAAAATCTTTCACTCGTAACCATTATCTTGCTAGACTTGATTGATTTTGTTACAGTTTATAACTCTCAAAGCTTCCCTTTTCTACCTGTTACAATGTCAAAACATTTTGCCTATGTTCATGCATTGCTTTCAAAAGCCCCATTGCCTTCCTCCTTACAGCAGAGCTTCCCAAGCCTTTTTGTCTGAGCACCACCACCAGCAGTAGTGCCAGGAGGTGTCATCCCCGGAAAGATGGTGGAACACACCTCGCTTGTGGCTTGTCTATCCTGAACATTGCAGAAAACTGTACGCGCTGCCTGGGATCGACTGCACCAGGAAATCCAGACTTCTCTCCTTCCATCTGTTGGTGAATAGGGAAAGGAAAGGCTATTTCACCTGGTTTACTTGCATATCGTCATTAGGCAGGATTCCTTTAGTGTCAAACTGTGAGTCACCCTTGAGTCAGAACAGCTTAATAAACTGAAGTAAGGAAAGATTAGAGAAAGACTATGCGCAAAGAGGCTGCTGGGGGACTCCAGGTGATTTGTGCTCCTTGTCACCCTCTGAGATACTTCTGTCAATAAGACTTCTGTGAGAGAAGAAATTATGGCTGAAAACTTTAGGCTACCAAATTGAGATAAGGAAACATCTTTGTAGGACAAGATAAAATGGAGCTGCTGCCCTAGCCATTAGTGACAATAATTCTTACCTCAGCTTTCTGATCTCCTTTTTGTGCAGTCTTTCACCATTTCATTATTGATCTGCCTCTTCCCAATATGTTGGTTATGCTGGTTTTGTCCCTAAATTAATTTCCTTCCTTTTGTCCACTCTGTCCTCCATAACCATCTTTAAAACACACGTTTTCCAATGATCCTTCTTATCTTAAACATGAACCCTCATACTACCTGTTCCCTAACACCTGTCCCATATTTTGACTGCCTTAAACTGGGAATAGACCACATGTTGTTCCAGGATGCACAATGCTAGAAACTGCATTGCACTAGGAACAAATATGACAATTAATTATTCACTTTTTTTGAGCATGAAAAAGAAAGATCCACCTATTTTGGTGTGAGATTCTTCCTTTTCACTTAAAAAAAAAAATAGACTGTAAAACAATGGCCCAGAAATCCCAACATATTCTTTGGGTGATGGAAGTTTAGAGATGCCATACCTCTTCAAATATCTAGGCCATTTCCTGTCATCTTGCTGTCACTTAACAACTATAATGTTTGTTGAGACATGTCTCATTTTGAAGCATTTACCTTCCCTTACTACTCTTTTTATAGTTGTCTTATAATTTATGAGGCACGTTTATGTAGGTTCCTCATAAATTAAATATTTTAATATTTATGGATACATGTGTTTGATAACACCTCAGTGGCAGTACATATTCTTTTAAAGTACACTTTCTTTCATTGTCAGACAAATACATATGCAAGATTAGTCAAGAGAATCTCTCTTAGTAACATTCTTTCTGTCCAAATCTTTTTATTTTCCCTTTTATTTTGCTTTGGTTTAGTCAAAACAGAGTGGAGAATAGATTACCTGTGTTTCAGTTTTATTGCTACTGTTTCTGTTCTGCTGAACTCTGCAGGTTGTCTCCAAAAATACTGACAAGGAAATTGTTTCCATACTGTTTTGTGCTTTCACCCACAAGAATCGGTCAACCAAATCCACCAAAAATTGACTATGCTCTAAACGAAACAAAACAGTTTGATAGCATAAAACAGTACCATTCAAAGTCAATGGCTGTACCAGGTCGACTTTTGTAAGTTAAACGCTTGCTTGCTTCAAAATGTCGCTTCTGTGTAAAGATGTCCAGAATAATCTGTGCAGATCAGATGTGAAAACTAAATTTTAAATTTCGATGCAATCCTACCCATGCTTAAATACATTCCTTTTAAAAATTAATTTGAAAATACATGAATCAGTAGAACTGTTTCCATGCTTAAAATTAACCACTGCTTAAGCAGTTGGCAGGATGAGAGCAACAAAAATGCTACAAGCCAAAGCACTGAATACCTTTGCCTTTTTTCATAGCCTCTGATCTTTCATCTACTACAAGAATGACACATGCATGAAATTGTTTGCTCTCGATGCACCAACTGACATGGGTTTTTTTGCTTGTGTTGATTTGGCTTAGCATAAACAGCAAATGTGTTTTCAGCAATGAAAGAGCACTATATCTTCAGGCTCTTTGAAATGCAGGAAACAGAAAAGGTCAATTATTACTGCAGATGCACTGCTTCTTCACTGATGATACCATCAAAATAAAAGTGATGCTCTTCTCAAAAGTCAGGCTTTTTGATACAAACCAATGTCCTTCTAATTTAAAAGAAATACTTATACAGGTGTACAAAACCATAAAGAAGATGAGTGTCTAGATAAGTTTCTCTTACTTTTTTGATTTTCCTTTTATTAAAATGTCATTTTTATAAACACAATCATTTGGTTTTCTGTACGGCAGTAAGGTCAATTTAAATTTTAACTCTTGATTTATATCACAAATATTCTGTAATTCTTTCTACACATTAGTAATAGTCAGAGGTGGCTTGTCTCTGAATACCTCTTGGAAGCTCTGAGTATCTCTAATCCTTCTTTTAGTATTTATACAGGAATAGGAAAAAAATTATACACAGGTGCATATAGAAAAATGATTGCTTTTTCTGTTTTGACTACTAAGGAGGCATGACCCAGTAAGCAAGGACATGGGTGTGCCTGAGAGGTCACCTACCTCCAGAGCTTAGACACAGGGCCCTAGGCTATCCAGGGGCATTTCCGTCTAGTTAAAATCTACAGCCAGGACCTCTTCTGTAGGAGGATCCCTGTTTTATATATGTGTGTGTATATACATATATACAAAGCTAATATGTATATACAAAGCTGTATATGTATATATATATGTTCAGTAACAATTTAATCCATTAGCTTTGTGATGTTTTAGGATGCAGAAGCTCTAAACTTGAATCCATTTGTGAAAGATTGTTTATGCATTCTGCATTAAGCTGTTACTGAATAAAATGTATAAACAGCTCTTGAAGCAGAGTCGGCAACACAGCGCTCCTGTACAGCTTCCACAGACAAGGTGAGGAATGCCTGCAGTAGCCCATGGCCTCCAGCCTGCTTGCCTGGGTTTCCTCTGGAAAGCCAGTACAAGTGAGCCTGTAGCCTCTCAGCCACAGGATATTCAATTCAGGTCACCCACATCCTGCATGATGATGTTTGTTATAACAATGACCAGTATCACTTTAAAGAAACAGTGAATTTCATTGCAGTGAATTCCACTGCATTTCATTCAGGCTGGACCCACACTAGTAGGCTTGCTGTGAAGTGCTAAGTGGGTTGAGTCCTTGTGAAGAGATGGATGGACTAGTTGTGGATTATCATCAGATTTCATCGCCAACAATGCTCAGTGTTGTGAAAACTGAGATGCTGCTCTCCATATTCAGTAGCAGGAAGTAAAATGCTTTTTAAGATAGGGTACCAAGGAACTTACAAAGCTTTAGTAGCTTTTGGTCGCTATTAAACAGGTATTCCAGGATTGCAGTGCTAATTAGAAGTCCCTAAACTCTGCCTAAGGTGAACTTAATAATAGCTAAACCACATTTTGCATCTTTAATAAAATGACGATAACAATGTGCTTAATGTCGAAGGATTTAGAAAACATGAACGATACAAAGTACAAATTCCCACATCATTAGAACTACTACAAATTAGGAGTTAAAGGCCAGCCTGTACAAGCTGATGGGTGTCTTTCAAACAGGGATTTTCTGATTAAATGTTTCACACCTTTAGAGCTGTAGTTCATACTCTGGTCTTGTTCACTGCTGCACTTGGGAATGCCGACTGATGACTCAAGAACTGTGGATGCAATACTTCATTTACTCTTTACAGATCCAAGGTAATAATTATAATTTCAAAAACATAACAAGTAGTAGCTTTGCTTTATTTTTGTGCTCAGGAAGTTAAAGTTATGTTGCTCTGGCAGATTTTGTGCAGTTATATGTCAGCTGAATTTTCATGTACAAATGTATTCCCTAAGTTGATTTATCAGAAAACTTTAAATGCCAACTCAGTATTCAAAAGGAATCTTTTGTCTGCATTAAGAGCTGGCTGCTGTCAGTGATATTGGGTTACAGAGCACAAGAAGAGCCAGCCAAAAAAAAAACCCCAAAGTCATTGCTTGATTTAATTGTTATTCATTTTTAAGTACTTTCATTCAACTCTGATTGCTGTAGAATTTGTCTGCTTTATGAAAGTCTTTGAAAGGAGACATTGATGTTTTATGCTGTCTTAAGTGCTATCATCACTGTTAATGAACATGGACTCGTTAATGTCTAAATCATTCACAGCACAAGGGTGTTTCTTTCCCTCTTGAGTTTGCTTTTCCTGGGACAATTGATTTTTGTATTAGCTACTACATCTGCTTGCAATTCCATCCATGAATTTTAGTTTATCCTTTGGATCACAACACTAAGTTTTGCACAGTAAAGGTGGCATTTTTTAATCAGGAGAAGAGTTTTTAGAACCCCTCTCTATCCATAGAAGTACACATTTTTATTTTTATTTTTTTTAATTCTTAAATCTATGACCTATAGGTCTTTTAACTATTCCTTAAGTGAAAGCTGCCCTTATTAGTGTCAATAACATTACACTGTGAACCATGGAGAAAACAGATATACCTCTTGAGCACTGGACTATTAAAACTGATAGTATGACACTGTGACATTATCAAATCATGTAGGAACATGGTCAAGAAGGAACGACATCATCATACCTGCTCTTATCTTAATTTTGGATCCTGAAGAACAATGTTTTTTAAAAGAATGCTTTTCAGTGACATATTATTGTGACCATTTCAGGAAAAGAACAGCAATACCAAAGACTTGGGCTGAACGCAAGCCCTAACATTTCTAAGGAAGAAAAAGCATTGTCCTGAGAAAAATTAATACTCCAAAACTGCATCACCAACAAAAAAATAAAATTAAAATTAATAGTTCTCCTATAGGGTTGGACAGTGCAGCATCCCTTCATCCTGCACAATACCCAGTAACTCCTGTGAAGCACTGGAATACCACCTAAAACAAACCATAATTGAATCGTATGATTTTGATGGGGATGGCTGTTGATGATCAAATCACCCTTCCTATGCTGTGGACTTGGCAATTATTTGGTTTATGGAACTAAAAGGAACAATCTGTGGAACTGTTTTTGGTCAATCAGCCTGTTTTCCTCATCTTTGGCTCTTTCTGTCCAGGTAGAAATTGCCTTCTGATATGAGTACACTCCTTTTATTTCCACAGGATTTGGATTCATTGAATATGCATAAAAAGGATGTGATAGCATTGCATTTTTAGTATCTTTCTTACTAAATAAAAATGACAAACAGCACCAGGTTGCAGCAGACCGTAACATAGCGGGAGTCTGGTAGGTTCTGAGAGTCTGCATAAACAAAGCAAACAAAAATGATAGCATTTGCAGGAGTGGTGCACATCAGGTTACATCACGGACTGCAGCAATACTGAACACACATAGTCCTCTAAGCAACAAACCAGATGAGAGGGGTTTCAAAGAATTTTGTGGATTACTGATTAGATACTTTGATGCCTAATGAAGTATGAGATTTTCCTGTGGCTGGACATTCGTAGTTCCCTCTTCGCATGAGCACTAAGCAGCAGACTGGAGCAGGGGAAGTAGTGTCACAACCACAGAAACTTGTTTCCATATTGCTGCGCCTTGGCTCGACTGACTTTATGAGAAGATGAGATAACTGGGGGGAGTTCTTTTGGCATTTGGAATACTTTTACAATTTCTTCTTTCCAGGATGGGTTCACAGACCTCTCATAGAGGTCATTAATGCCTTCTTTTGTACTGAGGCACCTACAGTACTGGAGCCTGGGCAGAGAGAAGGATATCACTATTCCTTTGTGCAATTTGGTTAGAACTGGCTGGTGGGTTCAGAAGTTATTAGGTATGAATAGACACAGGCATTCACACTTTGATTGCTTAATGCTCATTCTTTTCAGGCAAAAAGGATTGCTTAAAAATGCAAAGGGAGGCAGAGGGAGCAAGTAAATCATCTGCTTTCTGTATGAAGAGGTCTGACTTTTAACAAGTTGCAGCTCCCTTCAGTTTGCCTCTTTCTCACTTTATGGTTAACATAAAATTTTTCTAGTGAGGGAAGAAAAGAAAAAAAAAAACAGGTCTCCGGTAAGCTGATTTTACTACACATAGCACTTAATGCATGTAGCTTTTCTCTGAATTTATTCCAAAAAAGTGGTTGCCTTTCAAGTTCTATTAAATATATTTATATATAAATATATGTTTTATGAATGTAGCCCCCTTTTATCTCCTTCTTACAACTACTCTTCCCTCTTTGAAGGATTTCTGCTGTCTATGTTTCAAGAACCCAAGGCTTAGCTCTGGTAGGGAAACCTGGCTCAAACTTCTGAGGAAATTGCTAAATTCTGAGAAACCACTATGACGATGTCTGTAGAGTAGAGCTGTGTGAGATACGAAAGGTAAAATTGCCTGTGGAGGTAGAATTATTGAAACCGGGACTGTTAGTAGCTCAAGGATTCAGGAGGGAAAATGCCAACATGGAAAAGAAAAAATCCTAAGGGAAGAACAGGGAGGTGGAAGTGAACAACTCAGGAAGAGCTGAGATCCAGGGACCAGCAGAGGTCAACCTTTGTGACTTTACCTGACTCAGGATCCTCCTGACCCAAACTCATTACTGATTCCCACCTGGCTAACAAGGAGTCTCTGAATGTCATATAGGAATGGGTAAAGATTGAGCACGCTGATGTTTAGCCTAGTTCTTTATTAGGTAGCTATCTTTTGTACGTGCCAAGCAACGAATAATTGCTATATACTTTAAAGCGGCACATATTATGCTGCTGCAGTCTCTCTGCAAATAGCTAAAGGTGCCCAAAGTGATTCAAACAGTTACATCAATTGGTTACATCAAACAGGTAATGACTTAGTCATACTGAGTTTCTGTGGATGCCACCAAAAACAAACCAGGCCAAAAGCAGTTGGTTGAGGGCTTGAATGGGGGGAGACTTTTGAGGTATAGTTTCTAAGAGGAAAGGTATTAAATGATGTGTACTACCCATCGCATGGTCCAGCCTTTGAAATCTGGCTGTTGAAGGGGAAATTCTAATTGTAACTGCTCAGCAGTGGTAATTTGTGACTGAGGAAAGATTTGGCATGAAGGGCAAGAAGGCCCAACTGCAAGGGGTTAAACTGGCTGGAAGCAGGAATGCCAGAGACAGAATGACTCCTTGCAAGGGACTGAAGGTTCCCTTGGTGATGAGACAAGAAAGAGCCTCAATATTGTCTTGTAGACCATTCTGGAATGAGAGCACTCAGGGGCCCAAGCTCAGCGGACACCTTTGGGCATCAGAGCTGGGCTGAGGGATGGACCCATGGCAGGTCTGAGGTGCTGCATGCAACCGCTCTCGGGATTGGTGCTGGTGCAAGTGTATATAAGGAATCTGCCTGTGCCACATCTTTGCAGACTCCTTGTAGAACTGCGTATTACAGTAGGACTCTGCCCAATGCATTGTTCATTAAATTTTTCTTTTATATTTAAGCACAAACATGTTTAATTCACCTCAAGGGGTACCATAAAAATTTCCCAACACTATGTATATGTTCCCTTTTCAGACTGGACCACTGTACCTTTTAACATTTCCTGATTAGTCAGAAGCAATATGGTAGCTGACAGTAAGCTATTGTCCCAAACTGAAACTCTAAGCTGACAGTTGAGAAACTTATGCATGTCTTCAACCAGCAGAAGAGCTGTGATGTGTGAAGTCTCTGTCCTCTACCTGAGAACTTTGCTGGAAATACAGTGTTCCTTGCATCAGCCCCAAACCTCTGACTAGGTCCTGTGGGCCAGTGGCTAGGGCACTTATCTGGATTACTGTCTGAGTTCCTATCATGATTTCTCCTTTTATGTAAAGACTCTGTGACGTAAAACAAATAAACAGCTTTGAGAGCAGGGACTGAAACTTCCCATGGCAAGTACTTTAATCCATGAATCCAGGTTATAAAGCCACTCTAAAATCTGGACATTAACCAGTCCTTTTCAAAGAATAGTTTATGTTCACTCAACTTTAGGAAGAATTCAGAGACTCTGTGCCAGTCTTGCCTTAGATATCTAAAATTGGGGGGAAAAAAAAAAAAAAAAAAGAAGTAAATTTCTTCTGGTTAATGAGATTTTTCTTTGTCCTTAGTAGTATTCCACTCAATTTGTGGGGCTTCTAGAGGCCCCTTTAGGTATAAGAGTCCATTTGCCAGAGTACCTACCCAGGCAGTAGGATGCTTTGGGTTCAGTACAACACTAGCATGGCTCTCCCATTCCTGGGGAACACCCAAATAACAGACTGTAAACAAAGTAGGTGAAATATATAGAAGGGTAAGAGCTCTATTAACTGTTCTCCCAAAGCCTGGATCCATGCAGGATTATAAAAGTCAAGGGGCAGGAGATGCAAAGAGCCAAAGGGAATCAGATTTCACTTTGATGAACTTCTTTCAGACAGATCAAAACAGGGTTTCTACTTCTGGCTTCCTGGGGTATGAGTATATGTTGACCATTTCAGTAGGAAGCAGTCCTGGGAAGAGGACCCACTTTATCTTAGGAAGTGTTCACAGAGTACTAGTTTACAGCTGCAGTGAACAGGCTGGACACCCAAACGAGCAAACTGCATGATTCCGTGGAAGTGCTGAATTTTTTTGTACAAGTAACGGGAAACAGGTGGACCTGGTTTCTCTCTGCAGCTCTCCAGAGCCCTCTGCAGCCTGATCATCATTTGAAGCTAGGTACGTAGAATGTTGATAGGTCAACATTTAAGTTAGAAGGATATATTGGCAGAAAATATTTCTTCCTTGAGATGGTCTTGAAATGGCTCACAGTACATTCATGGACCTAAGACAGACAATCTAGCCTGTTATCCTTGTACACAGAAATTATTTCACAACATTTTCAGCACATACTGCTTAATGCCAGGGAGTGAATTCCCTTTTTGCATTTAACTACCGCATCATCCTGCCAAATATGTTAATTCAAACAGCCTGCTTCCCTCTTTCAACAGCATTTAAAACCAGACCTAGCACAGGATTCTGCAGGGTGCAACCCCACCTAAAACAAGTTAGTAGCGGATAAAAGAAAGAGAAGCAGGAGGGGTGCAGGGGGAAAAGTTAGGCTGATTAACAATGCAAAGACCATTTCTGCTTGAATACTGATGAGCCAAGTTATCTATGTTGGCCATCTGCCTAAGTATTTGGTTCCTGCCAGAGCTTCATTGCTTGCACTGATCTTTGGGGAACTGTTATTGTATGAATGCTGCTAAATTATTTTAATCTTTATTTTAATTCTTGTTAGCTTTTAATATAATTGTAAAAGATAATTTGTGATTTGTGCTTTGTCTGATTGCTAAAACCTTTGTAAGATAATAAATGAATATTAAAATTCCCTATGGGAATTCTGGAGTTTAGTCAAAGGGCAGACAACTGTGGGTGAAGGCTTATTGAACAGCAGCAAAGCCCTGCCACTGCCCTTGCTGGACATTCACACTGATCATTTTGGTTGCATCAACAGAGCATTCTTCATCTCTCCTCAGCCTGTGTAAGAGGCAGCTATGGTCTTTTTTTCTTGGCCTCTGGGCACTCATTCTGTTTTGACATTAGCTATAATTGCATGGACAACAGTGAACACTTACAAGTCTTCCCATGAGCTCAGATTCCCACAGCAGAGCTCTGCCCGTGCCCTGGGACCATGAAACCCAGCCACCTCTCCATGTTTCTTCTGATCCTGAACATAACCCAGGGCTTAGCATGGATTTTCCATGGTCCCAAGGGTCCTCTCCATGTCAGTCACCAAGCCCAGGCTCAATTCTTCGTCCTGCTTAGATAGATCCATGGCACAGGCCTGCAGCTACTATGCTGTTGTCCATAATGTTAACTGTTTGGCCGGGAACAAACAGCTTTTTCCAAAAGAGTGAAGAAGTACCAGCTAGAAGTGCCTGGCCAGGGCTAGGGGTGCAGCTTTTGCATGACAAGCCTGTTGTAAGAAATGAGAATGTTTACTGTATGAATGAGAAATAGCTGGTGGCTGACATTACAGATTAAAGAGCTGTAATCGGGAACCACTCCTTCTGTTTAATATAGGCAGCAGGATGCAAGAAACGGTTATACAGTCTGCGCCTAGTCCTGAGAGCTTTTTATTTCTGCTGACCAAGTAAAACTTCCACGGCCCTTTTTCTGGATGGGGGGAAGAGGTCCATGTGTAAGGCACATCCACACTATAGCGGCAAGTTTGGTTAGCCTGGGGCAGTCTGTAGGTACCAAGCCTATGACACCATCACAGATTCTTGTCATCTTGCTTTCCCACCCACTTCTGGGACCTCTAAAAATAATCCTTAGCATTGGTAAAGGCAAAGGAATAAAAAGTGGTGAGGGCAGAAGAGAGCCGTCATAAGCACCACATAAATACGTCTATCTCTCTTTCTCTCTATATATATATATACACACACACACACACACACACGTATATATGCACTATGTATGTGTGTGCAGATTTACATATACTCTAACAGGTTTTGGATACTCTGATTTAGAAATCCCCCTCCTCTCCATGCAGTCCCTGGAGCTCACTCACATGCCGGACAGACAAGGCATGCAGCAGCAGAAATCCAGAGCAGGGCCATGACCGAGCCACAGTCCATCCCTGGGCAGCAGCCAAAATGTGGGTCAAGGGTTCAGCACCCCGACATAACCATAGAATTGTGTAAGTCAGACCAGAATTCATAAACAAAGAAGACCTACCACAAAGCATGTGCATTCATGCATGTAGACACAAATATCATAATTCTAAATGCATTTTACCCTAAAAGATAATGCACTATGAGAGGAAATATAAGTTTGATTTTGGAAAGGTTGAATTGGCTGCATCTGCCAAAAATACAGGTCAGGAAGGCAGGTTATCCAAAACATGTACAGCAGAATATTTTTCCTATCCCATTAATTTTTTAAGACCCAGGTCTCTTCGTAGTGGTAAGATGTCCCTTTATATTCCCCAGTCACTAAAAAAATCAAGTTAAATTTTTCAGTCTTAAATTTTTAAATATTACTTGTACCAAACCTCAGATGCCATTTATTGAGTGTCTGCCAAGAATCTGTATGAGATTTGTATACAGCAGTTGGTGTGTTTATAAAGCTCTTCATCAAGCGTAAGAATTTAGATATATCAATATAGAAAAAAATGCTTCTAGAGCTACCACGTAAGTCAGAGAAAAAAAAAAGGAGTAAAATTACGTTTTTCTGTCTCTTAACTGTCTTTTATTTATTAACTTTGTTAATGTCGTTAACGCATGTGATCCCACTGCTCTGACCTGGTTGCTGTTATAGCACTGTGTCAGGCAGTCTGCTCACAGCACCTGCTGTGTTTCAGTTACAGCTAGATCTGTCAACAAAACTGGCTATCCTGTTTATTTCTATTTTGTTCATACAACCATGTTCAGAGACCTGAACAATGTGACACCTGTCATCCTCATATTTGACTTGAATGATCTTTAATTTCTTCTTACTCCAATAGCACTCAGAGATATTAATTAAAAAAAAAAAAAATCCAAGGCATATTTAACTGTCTGGTATAATCATATATGCACGTTTATAGGATAGACTGAAGGATAACACAGAGGTACGCAAACTAGCTTTAAACTGGATGAATAAAATCATTCTGCTTTGGCAGCACACAGGTCTTGTATTTAAAAGTTATAACACACTAGTCAAGAGAGGCTAAGGCTGGGGAGGAGCTGTGGGAGAATAGGGAGGAAAAAAGCAACCACAAAAACTACACTGAGACTAGCTATGTTACATATCTATTGCTGTCTTTTACTTGAATACACATATCTGTGAACAGACATGCACACATGACCCATTTATCCACCTGCCTTTGACCAGACCGTTAGTTCATTAACTGCAGGTGTACAATGCAGAGGCTGAAAACATGGATTTGAAAGAAGACGTTGCCTCTGGCTGCTGCAGTAGCAAAGCCTGCTGAGGAAAGGCAGGCTGTAGCATATCGGCTGCAGGAGGAAGATGCCATGTGCAAAAACGTGGAGAAATCCTACCTCTTCCTTCGATCCCCACTTGCCCACAGGGACTTGAAATGTGGTTTGGAGTAGTGGTAATGTTTGTAAAGTCTACCATCACAAGAAAGCAGCTGTTACTTAAGCACCCCCAGATCAAGGCTGGGCAATCAGACCAAAGTGGCTAAGTTACCGGAACCTGTTTCCACTCTCAAGACTGATACGGCTATATATCACCTCAGACTGAAAGCAAGCTCTTCTGTTCTCTCAGATATGGCTATTATTTAAACATTTATACATATTGCTTGGAGATTTCTTTCCACAGAAAATGAGATTTTAAACAACCTTGGTGTTCATGTTCGGTATAACTCAATTTTGGTTTTGGAGGGGTTGTTTGGGGTTGGAGGGAGGGGGTTGCCTATGGACTCCTTAGTTTATTATCAATTTTACAGTCCAGGTTTACATAAATTCTATGGTTTTCCTTCAGCTTAATGTGTAGCTGTCAAAAATCACACTGATAAGAGTGCTAGCCATACTAATACCTGTTGTACTGCAAATGAAAAAAAAAAAAAAAAACAAACCATTAAGTTTGCAATGTGCAATATGCCACCATTTGACAGTTTTCCCATTCACAAGTGTCACGGTTTAACTCCAGTCAGCAACTCAGCCCCACACAGCCACTCACTGACTCCCCCCTGGTGGGATGGGGGAGGGAATTGGAAGAGTAAAAGTGAGAAAACTCGTGGGTTGAGATAAAGATAGTTTACTAGGTAAAGAAAAACCACACACGCAAGTGAAGCAAAACAAGGAGTTAATTCATCTCTTCCCATGGGCAGGCAGGTGTTCAGCCATCTCCAGGAAAGCAGGGCTCCATCGCATGTAACAGCTACTTGGGAAGACAAACGCCATCACTCTGAACGTCCCCCCCTTCCTTCTTCTCCCAGATCTACATGCTGAGCATGAAATCATATGGTGTGGGATATCCCTTTGGTCAGTTGGGGTCAGCTGTCCCGGCTGTGTCCCCTCCCAACACCTTGTGCACCCCCAGCCTGCTCGCTGGTGGGGTGGGGTGAGAAGCAGAAAAGGCCTTGACTGTGTGTAAGCACGGCTCAGCAATAACGAAATAATCCCTGTGTTATCAACGCTGTTTCCAGCACAAATCCAAAACGTAGCCCCATACTAGCTACTGTGAAGAAAATGAACTCTATCCTAGCCAAAACCAGCACAACAAGACACCAGAAATTAGACTGGGAACTTCAGTTCAGACCTGACTCACAGAATCACAGAACAATCGAGGCTGGATGGCAACTCTGGCGATCATCTACTCTAGCTCCTCTGCTTTCAAAGGGTCAGATACAGCAGGTTGCTCAGGACTGTTATCCAGTTGGGTTTTGAATGTCTCCAGGGTTGGAGACTCCATAACCTCTCTGGGCAACCTGTTCCTGTGTTTGACCACCCTCACAGTAAGGAAGTGTTTTCCTAGTTTTAAACAAAATTTCCTGTTTCATTTTGTCCCATTGCCTCTTATCCCGTACCTGGGCCGCTGATGACAACTCTTTGAGCCTGGCAGTTCAACCAGTTTTCAGTCCACAGGACACATGGATGAGAGCGTGGAATACATAACCCCTCACACCACACACACTCATTTTGTGTAGAACAATCCTTCTTTTTTCCCTGGTATCTTATTTCTGGCCATGGCTGTCCTGAAAACTGTATTTTACTTTGTGTGTATGTTACATGACCCGCAGCATTAACAGAAGAATGAATTTAAATATATTTTGTCACTAACATAGTGATGAATATACGTGTTGAAACATTCTTGATATGTCAGTTTTCAAATACAATTGCATGCTTAGGCATTCTATATCTTTCTACATTCTTTGTAAGAAAAAATGAAGAACATTAATGCTTGCAGTTTGAACTTGACATTATCCCTTATATGTTCTTTCAGAATAATCCTCCCCAAAGTTACAAAGAAAGGAAAAGCTACATCTGTTGAAAACTTCCCAATAAAATGCTAAATGTATTTTGTCTAGAAGAAAATAACTTCAAGATGGATGCATTTTAAATTCCTTCTAGAAAATAACATGGAGAAACATTTTAATTATACCTTTAAGCTCCACCTTTACTGTTAGGTTTGTATAATAATTCAAACTTACAGACTGTTCTCTCATTCCTATCCCCTCATAGCAAAAAGTAGTACAGTAAAATTTTATAAGCCCATCTCCTGTTTTGTGGTACAACAGCTGTTACCAGCTGGAGATGCTTTATGCTTGGTTGAGCTATGTTAAAAGGCATTTCCCTAGTCACCTTCAAATGCACATTTTTTTCTCCTTTTCAGGAACTTTTATAATTTACAACTTCAAGTCCCTCTTTTGAAAGAATTCAAATGGAAATTACATATGGATTGGAAAGATTAAAAGACTTTTTTTTAACAGGAAGATTGAAACTGAATATTGTAAAAACTGGAGTGTCAACCTCACCAGCAAATTAAAGAGCTTTTTAAAATCTCTCACCAGATCATTAAACCGAGGTGCCATAAACAGAATAACACACCTGATCTGTCATTTACCATAGGCTGACAGAGATTTTGACTGATTTCCTTTCACCTGATTAAATGGACAGCTTTTCACAGCTATTTGTGCCGACTCTTTCAAAATGTACAGATGTATTATTTCAGGGAAGAGTAACTAGAAGTTGAGCAACAGGGACCACACAGTTTTTAAGTGTTTCACCAAACAGATGTACTATGGTAAAAATTTATAAGATGTCCACAGTTTTTGAATTCAGTCCTGGAAAGAAGTTCACATCCAAACTAAATATCAGATGAATATCAGGGGGACAAGGAAAGGGGGTTCTGTGAGGGGTGAGGATTTCCATAAAGAAGAGAGGCAAGGAGGCTGGGTTTCCTTCATTCAATTCCATGTAGTATCAAGAGATGCAAGTAGGCTGCTCTGTGACGGGAAGCATCCTGGGAGCCAAGGGAACAGCAAGGTGGTTGCAAGGCAGTGTCCTCACCAACAAACAGCACCACCATACAAGTCCCACCCAAGAAGATGAGCAAAGCATGCCCCATGATGGTAAACTTGGTGAACTAGTGATGGCTAGGCAAGCCCATAGTGATGAAGCAGGTCCAACATCAAGGCAGGGAGTCAAGTCAGTGGGTGAGGATTGGGATCAGCTAGGTACATGGCCAAGCACAGCTGCAAGATAACTATGGTGAGGACTAAGACCAGGGCCCTGAACTTAAACACAGCTTCCAAGCTGATCAAAGGAGGTCCCTAGCAAGGCTTGTCACAACCCTTTTTCACAACTGTCTGAGCAAGGTAACACAGCTACACCACTGAAGAGCCTGCCTTGAGCACAGGCAGTCATACCCCAGGAGGAGGTGAGTGCACTGAGGGCTCTGACAGCTCCTTCCCATCTATGAAGTTCTGGTACACTACAAATGCTACTCATGTGTGTGGTTGAAATAGTTTCTCTTGGAAGTTATCATTGTTGGTGTGTGCCAAATATAAAAATAAATTGATGATATAATTTAGCTAGACAGGTTAAATATGTGAATCATCCTTGTTCTTCAAAAACAGAGAAAATGTAAATTAACTAAAAGAGGATGGTTTTCATTAACTGTTTAAATAATAATGATTTTTCACCATATTTTAAGCAAAACACTATTTACAGCCCCCTGACTAATGAAAGTATTCATTTAACTAGTTAGTGATCATTTCATGGAGTATGTGTAAAGACCAGTGTATAAGAAAATAGGTAGTGTCTCATGCTGACTCACTGCAGCTTCCTGACTTTTCTTTCTCCAGCAATTTATCTTCCTAAAAGCAGGAGGAAAATGGAGGAATTTGCTTCTGATATTCCCCTCACTTACAATAAAGTAGAGTTGCATAAAGAGACCCAAAGCTGCCATAATACTACAGCTAAGTTGTAGTGAAAAGAGAGGGAAGATTTTTTTTCATTCATGCAATTCAGCTTCCCCAGTGTTATGACTTACAGTATTTTAAATGTGAAATTGCTACGATAATACAACTTCAACACACAATCAGCAGGTTGCAATCTATTGCATATGCACCGTTACCTTCAGCGTTATTAGCTTTCAGGTCTTCAAAGGACAATTAAACAGTTAATAGCATGATATTTTGCAGGACTCTATTTTAAATCCTATCTGCAGATGCAAGAGTAAGATCTTTTTAAGCCCCTTAAAATAGCAAGACCGTCAGTTAGTTATTTTCAGTGTACAGGCACAAGCAGAGGAAACGTAAAATAAAGCTAGAGGGCTGAATCAAGTTGTGCTGGTGTGCAAACACCTAACAACTAGTCAAGGCTTTCTTGCTCTCCCACTGGCGCACAAACTACTCACTTCCTAGAAAGCAACCCTACTCCTCCCCACCCTAGTGAATTTTTCTTCATATGGTTAGGTTTCAGCTTGTTCATATACTACTGGTTTGCTTAACAAGGCAGGCACATTCCAAGTGGAATCAGAAGAATTCAGTAAGTTATCCTAGGAATAAACAGCCCTTGCCAACACCATATTCCAACGCCTTCTGAATGACAACTACTTACGATTTTCTCTTCTTATATTCTCACATAACAATAGCAGAAGCAACACGTGTGAGGTGGGAGCCATCCTCTATTGCCTTGCAATAGCCATATTTTCATCCATTGGCATATGAAAAGGGCACAGAAGAGCAATAACAGTGCCTGGAACTTGCTTTATACCTGGCATAAATGTCTACAATATTAGCAAGCCATAATCTTTCATTTTATATCATTAGATGTGAACCTGAGGTGTACATTTTGACATATGATCACATCTGAGATTTTACCAGCTCTGTATGGTCAAAACATGCTGTGTTTCCACTGACAAGACAGGCAAATAATTTGAAGAAATAAAAAAAATATTGCTCCCTGGCAAGATTTGTGATACTGTGTGCAAGCTGCCCACAGGCTTTTAATTCCAAAATTGCAGTACACAAGTTTGAGTATATGCCTTTCAGCGTAAAAAAAAGTTAGATGTGAGCCTGTTTTATTAAATTGTTTAATAAACAAAGTGAACAGCGGAACCCTCTCCCAGGGATTGTGACATTTATTGCCTGTGTAGAACTCCCTTTGTAACTAGCCAAGAAATGAGAACATCATTCACCAACATACAGCTCCAGACAGGATGGCTACCTACCAGATGTTCTGCTACAGCAGGTCCTGAAAGTTGGTCTCTTCTTTCTCCGTCACTGGCAGCATTTTTGAAAAGTGCCAGTTACAAGCCAGTGGACAGTAACAAGACCAAACTTTTCCCTATTTTTCCCAAACTGCAGGTCTACAGTACCTTCTTCTCTTCTTGCTTTCTCCAATTCTTCAGGAACACCATCTTAAAATAAACTTAAAACTTAATATTACAATGCAAATTGGAAGGCTTGCTCTCAAGCCAAGTTCCTATTATTAAAAAAAAAAAGTAAAAAAAAAAAATCAGCTTTATACAAAATGTAAATAAGCTAAGAAATCTTCACCTACAAAATCTCTATTTTCAAACATCTACATGTAATTAAGAAAATGGGAGTATTTATTGAAGCAAAAAATACAATAGGCTGAGGTTTTGTAATCAGAGGGGGTCCTCTGAAAGTTCAAACATCAGGTTAATGTTTCAGCATTTTGACTCCAGCTGTTCCTCTTTCTTGAACACTGTTTTTAACGGATGATGATTACCTAATAATAAGGCTAGTTTTATATGTCAAAAATTTTGTTTTTAGTTAGGCAAAACAAAATAGGTAAGACCTTTTTTCAGTACACAAACACTCTGTTGATCCATATCAGCTCTTACTGCTACCTACAAATCTTGTCTTATATTCATCTTTTCTCTGCACACCTCCTTAATTAATTAAATTTTTTAAGAAAACTTCTGTGTCTGGACAACATATTCTTAATTTTTGAATTATTTCCAGCCTTCATTTGTTCCTTCAGTACAAATCAGAATTTCCTTAAAACTAAGCAGATTGACAAACTTCTTCCCTTCTTCTCCTATTTTCCTGTCACTACTGCTCTTCCATGAGAATGCGTTTGCTTAGAGGATTCTCCTGTCCCCTGGCTTATATTCTAGATATGTACTTTAGTAACAGCTGGGTCCAGTTTAGTCCACAGATCCATGCAGTCCATCCACTTAAGTCGCCACGTAAAAGAATCATCTCAAAAGAAAACCTGACCTGCAATGCCTGTATTTTTACAGTGTAGTAGCAAGATTCCCTTTCTACATTGACATATGAAGTACACCATTTCAACTTTTTCAAGTAAATGTAAATTTGCAAAACAGTAACGAAAAGAAGAAACTCACGCCATCTAAATTGCTTGACATCATCCACTATGTTAATTATCATGGCACATACAAATATGCATGATTAACAATTAATTTCTAGTTCTAACTAGAACTGAGGCAAAAGACAAAATAAAACAAGCTAAAACAGCGTACTGCATCTGCAAGATTGTTTGGTTTTATTTGTGAAAAAGTAAACCTTCAGTTTAAATAAATATAAAAATAAACCTTCAGTACACTGTGTACTGAGGAGCCAGTTAAAAGAATAACAATTTTGCTGGGAAGTTACTAGTTCTGGATTTCCCAGCCTTGCTTAGCTTTGAGAGAAAAAAAGACAAGATGGAATTAAAACTTTTAAAATACATCTCTGTAAACAACATTTAGATCTCAAAGTGAGATATTTGACTACATCTCAAGAGTCAGCTGTTAATACATATTTGCCTTTTTTCTAACGTTCCTAACCAGGATCACCTAAAATATGTATTTTACTAAAACCCATTTAAGAGAAATCTGTGTGGGTATGAAGACAAAACACAACAAAAATTTTCTGTTTATAAATCAGAATATATGACATTACACAGAAGAAGCCCAGTAAGTTAAAACAAGTATTGTATTTCACATACACGAGTTACTACTACTGGAATTATTAGAGAAAAAACAATGCACTGTCTTTCAATATAGACTATTTTATGTATACAAGAAATACTCTGCTTTTTAACAATTTATATGGTGGCTTGAAAAAAGTCATTATTACATTTTACCTATTTAGTATATTTCAAATAAGGGAGCACCTAATGCTAACACTAAGAGATAAGAATAAGCTTCCTTCCAATTCGCCTTTCCTGTAACACTTCCCAATGCTTTTTACAGTATTTTTTTTATATGAACACGACCACAAAAAGCATTGCAGAAATAGGTCAGCCAAAACCTGGTTCTGTGCTATCAGCCCCACAGCAGTTTTGTTTGATACCAGTATTGACATAGCCAGAACTGAGGCCCAAACCCTTCTCCTCTCAAAGTTAATGCATAAATTATCTAACAGAGTAAAATCAGAAACTAAGTTTCATATTTTTCAAAAGTTATCTCTCACAAAAAAAGCATACCAGGCAGACTTTAAAAATATATTTTTATTTAGTAATTGAAAAAAAAAAAATTAAACTGGATATTTGGAAATCAGTCTTACGTTACTGAATTAGCTTATGAAACATTTTTTGAATGATAAAACTGATAGTTAAGTGTAAAAGCCCAGCTCTGTCACACTTCATGGTTTAACTTTAACTGTAATGAGCACAGGAGGTCGTTACAGTTTTTAAATAATTGATTTGCATTTTACAGAAATATAGGTCGTTATTAACTTATTAGCACCTCAATCAGAAGTTTAGGTTCTATTTTACAATGGTTATTTATACAAAGAAACATGAGATCAATGCAATATCCTAAAACCAAAGTGCTACTGAGGCTGTCTGGGGCTCTGCTAAAAACAATGTAAACAAATTAAAATACTACAGACAAGGTTTATAAATTACTGAATTCTGTAGCATATGGAATATACACAAAACAGTTCTACAAAAACATGAATGTGGTTGTAAATTGATAAATAAACGATATGTTAAATAGTAGAATCTCCGTAAAATAGTAAATTATTGTCTTCATTTTGAACAATGGAAGCAAGCGCTATTAATAGCTAGGAATTCTCTTATGTAAAATACTACATCTCTCCTGAGACCTGTCTGTGAAGTAAAAGGCTTACATTATTTACCTGGCAGTGTTTTGGTTTTTTTCCTCCTCCAACATAGCTCAGCACCCTCTTGCTTCCACAACAGTATAATTAAAAGCCTTCCTCTAATTTCAACAATGCAGTGCTACTCTTTAGCCAGAGCCAGCTTTAAACAGACATGAAAACACACAAAAAATTTAAGGCAACCTCATAATATCCAAGTCCAATGATGCCATCAAGAACGCGTTTGCTCCAGGCTTAAAAACTACTTTAAATTAAGTACTGATTTTCATTCTTCAGGACTCCTTCCTCCACTGACTCTGTTACCCACAGCTCAGATACGATTTTAAACTTTTTCCCAAATGTTCTCCGGAGTGCTTTCATCTCTTTTACTCGGGAATGGTCTTCTCCTATAACAACATGGGAGATGCCCTCTTCAAGGTGAGAGACTACTTTTGCACCATAAAAACGGAGCTCCAACGCTCTAATTGATAGTGTTGTTCCACGGATTTTGGTTCTGGGCTCATTAACAACAGCATAACAGTCCACATAAATAGTGTCTCCTCTGAACATACTGAGCTGGCAGCTGTTCCATGCATAACGTTCTTCTAACTCTGCAATCATGTCCAAATGCATCACCTTATTGCCCTTCATTCTTGCGAACACTTCCTTGAGTTGTGCAACATCTGTGCTTGCTGTGTAGCTGTCTCCATAACAATCATACTCCCGAGCAAAATGTTCTTTTGTGTCAGGAGACATGTGAATCATAAAGGCTGGCTGCCAGGGCACCAGCGTTTTGGTTCGAAAACACTGAAGGAGCCACTCTGCCCTCACCACATCGTATTTGTTGGAAGCAATGATGTTTTTCACCCTGACATTCTCAGCTCCTACAATGACACAGTAAGTCTCCGGCCCTGGGTTCTGTACTACGCTGCCCCCACATTCAGCTATTCTGCTTTCCAGTTCAGACTTTGAGTATTCTCCCGTTCCTGTCATAACACAAAACTCAACATCTTCAAACACATTTGAAACCTTGCTTACATTAGAAAGATCAGGAGCTTTAAATTGCTCAGCTATTCCAATTACCTTCCTCACCTTTGATACGGTTTTCCTTTTTTTCTCTTGTGGCTCATCATACTCTTCTATATGAAGGTGTTTAGATGCCAGCTTCCCTTCCGCTTTGCTTCTGAGATCTTCTAACATGTCTGAAGTCATGCACTCGTACCATTCTTTGTCCTCTCTTATCTTCTCAATTCGGGGGAACCTCAAAGTACAGTCAGTTTTGTACATATCACTGTTAACAATCTCGGCTGCCTTGATCTGAACTATGACAGAGTTGCAAGGTTCAATATACACTTCAGGTTTTTCAGTTCCACACAAAATGTTACAGGGAGGGTCCTTCCTGTGGTAGGGCTTCCAGTGTTTAGCCAGTTTCAAACCTAAATCATACAATTCCTTCATAGTATAGCCAGAGCCGACACGACAAATAGAGTGGAAAACGGTAGGTTTTTCATTTGGAGGGGGCGTCTCTGCAATAGCGCACAGAAAATGAGACATCATTCCACCACGCGAGCCCTTTCCCCAGTAACCACCAACAATTAAAAGGTCTAGTTCATCCATCAGCCCACTGACATATTCTGGCTTGATTTTTAACCAGCCTTCCCCACGTTTGTCAGGCTTGTACGTAGACATGGGATCTTTCACCATAATCCCTTCCTCTCTGTTATCTATTGCTTCATTTAAAGCATCAATTACTTCTTTTCTCGTTCTGGCACTTTTTTTACGTACAACATGTATCCTGCCTGTTACCGGGGTAAATACACTACTCAAGATTTCGTATCTTTTGCTTAGTATCTCATGACCCAACTTCTGATCGTTAACCATCAATACATCAAACACACAGAAGCACGTCTGCAGATCAGAGTCCTCCACCATTCTTTTTATGTCAAATCTGTTTCCTTTTTGCATAAAGGTTTGTGTCTCAGGATTGTAAGCCATCATTTCACCATCGAGAATGCAATTTCTTATGTTGCTCTGAAATATGTTATGAATAAATGGTGTTAACGAACCATCAAGGGGGGAGGCACCGAACTGCTGAGTATAGTCAAACCCATTTCGGGAAAAATATTTATACACATCTCCATCTTTGTGCATCTGCATACGTTCACCATCCAGCTTAGTTTCTATGTAGAATACCTGGTTATTCATTTGTTTCTCAATTTGCTGGACATCAGCAATAGCAGCAAGCATAGGTTTAAAGGCAGAAAACAACATGATAGAAACATCACTAAGCGAGACAGAGGGGTCATGCAGCTGCCTGCAAACTTTTTCCAGATCAGTCGTGACGTTGTGTAATTCAGCAGCATCAGGATGAAAAATGGAAAATATAGTTTGTTGACTAACACCAAGCTTTAGATCCTTTATAATCATCCGGATGAGCCATTTTTGTTCCAGTGCTGTGCTCTGGGTAATTAACTGAAGAAGACTTTTCTTTACCAGAGCCTTGTTTTTAGCAGCATTGTTATTAGCTATCGCATCTAAGTGTTCGTTGACTTGTTCTATTGTCAGTCTGCCTTGTTTTGGGCTCCTAGGTTTTATGACAAAGTACGCAACCATTGCAAAATCTCCAGCATCGCCACGTGAGCCAGTAGGAGTTCTGTAATTTAAAAGCTTTGCGGCATCTTTTCCATCTTTTGGTAAATTAAGCAGTTCGATATATAGCTTTGCAAGCATAGTTTCTTTAATTCCATACGCCATCCTTTCTCTTTCCAACTGTGGAATAATCAGCCGCATAGCTGGATAAAAAGAATCCGTGACATCTTTCTCGTTTTGATGAAGAGCATCGTGGAATTTTCTCCAGGAATCCAGGAAATCCCTGAAATACTTGGTTTTCTCTGGACGAGATTTACACGTCTGTATTCGCTCCAGAGTGGAACACAGATCTGCAAAAGGGACGTGAGAGGCCACTGTTTTTTTAGGAGGAGGCTGCGAAGCAGGCGCGGAAGCCATCCGAGTCCGTTTTTCACCAAGAACAAAAAGAGTATCTATTTGTACAAAAAGAAAGCGCCGGCACGTTATTCTGTCCCGAAGAAAAGGTATTTCTAGTTAGGATTTACCGATTTCTGTGATTTTTCTAATTAGATTGAGCTGTTATCTTTAGTTAAGAGCGACCAGCTGGCACTGCCGTCCTTTTTTAGGGGCGAAGCTCAGCGGCCGGGCAGCGACCCTCCAGCACAAGGCACCGCCCAGGCGAGCGGGCTGGAAGGCAGGAGGGGGCACCGCACACCCGTCCCGCTGCCGGGAGACCGCCTTTCTCCTCCGCCGCCCCGCGAGCACAGCCCGCCCTGACACCCCTCGCCCGCTCTTCCCTCCCCGCCTCCCCCCGCCCGGCGGCGGAGGGGACCCGTCGGGCCCGCCCCGGGGGGCTGCGCGGCGGCGCTGGGGCCGCGGGGTCCCACCGGGCCGGCTGCTGCTCCCGGCGGCCGCGGGGGCGGGGGGCGCTCCCGATGCTCCTCCCGCCCCCCGCCGCTACCGTGTTGCCATGGACACGGGGGGTGGGGGGGCGAGAAGCTCCTCCCAGCGGGACGCCGGGACGGACGGACAGGCGGTGGGGTCTGGCCACCCCCGGTGGGACTTACGCGGAGCCGGGAGTACCGGCCGGGCCCGGGTCACGCCTGCCGCCCTCCGCCCCGGAAGGGGAGGGGCGCCCCGTCGCCGCCGCGGCCCGCCGTCCTCCCCCCGCCGCGCGGGGAGGCCCCGGCTAGCGCGGCCGCGAAGTTAGTTACCGCGCAGTTACCGCCGCCGCCGCCGGGGCGGGGAAGCGCCGGCGGAGGCCGGGACGGGGGAAAGTGGGGAGAAAGAGGAGAGCTGTCGGGGCCGTGACCCGGAAGCGGAAGGCGCGGCGGGCGTGACTTCCTGTCCCGGAAGGAGCGGTGGTTGAAGTTGGGCGCCGGGGTCTGCGCCGGCCCCGGGCACGGCTTCCAGCTGGCGGCGGGCGGGAGGATGCGGCGGGTGGGTCTCGCCTCGCCTCGCCTCGGGCCGGCCCCGCCCCGCCCGGCGGGGAGCGGGGGGCGGTTGGGGTAGGTGGCGGGGCGGTCCCGCCCCCGCGAGGCCGGGGCCAGGGCCGGGGCCGGGCGGCGGGGGGGCGGCCGGCAGGTTTGGTGTTGGGCCGGTTCGGTGTCTGGGGACTGGCCGTGGCTAAAGGCGGCTGTCCGCGGGGCGGGCGGCGGCGGCAGGAGTGCCTCCGGCCGCCTCCTGCCAGGGCCCGGGAGAGCTGTTGCATCCCCGCAGCGAGGTCTTGCTCTAGCCTGTCGCTTGCCTGCGCTGCCGTGTGGAACGACCGCTGCAGGTGCTCGGGGAAGATGGGGCAGGTGGTGGTCGCTTTAGCGTTGCTTCACCTGCCAAGTGGATACATTGCAAAGGCTGAGCAGGGTGTTTCTTTTAGGTAAACATGGAAAAAGTATAACAGGTGTGGAAAACGATATGTTTCAGGAGCTTGTGCCCACTAGAAAGCTAAAGCTCCAATACGATAACCATCCTTGGTTTGTTGTTATTTTGGTTCTTTCTGCACATTACTGTCATAGTTCAAGGCATGCTTGTAAGGTTCATTAAGATTTGTCGGGTGGTAGGGAAGTATAATAACAGTTAAAAGGAAAACACCTTTAACCTTAAGTATGTACCACTTGATGTAGAGCTGTGGAAGTTTGCTGTTTGAAATAAGCAGGAGGAGTGGCTCGCTGATTTTAAAAGCCAGAGCCCTTAAATGCCTGACACTTAGTTGTTTTTGCTCTGCTTTTCCTTTGGTTAGGAGTAGCTACTTTGCTGTTTCAAAATATTTTTTTTTTAAAATGAGAATTCGTGTAAGATTTTAGTACTAAGAAAGTGTATTTCTCCTCTGCTTACTAAACTTGTAGGTTTTCTTCCTGATTAGTTCCCCCTCTGAAAACAGTTTTTTACAGTTGAGGATTTAATATTTCTACTTACAGAACTTTTCTGAATAAATATGAGTAAATGTAAAGCTTGTGTAAATCTTGTCTGTGTCTGGAGGAGGTAGAGTGTAGCGGAAGGAACCGCAATAGAAAGAAACAGGTGTCTTCAGATATTTCTCTGTGTTCTTAAGAAATACCTCATTTTGTTTGTTTGTTTTGAAACCATGAAATCCAAAAGATTGCAGTGAGTGCTAAAACTAACTTTTTTTTTTAAAGCTTTTTAATGAGAAAGCAGCCATTAAACACCTGAATGCTCTTCTTAGCACTAACTTTAAGGCTGCTCATGAAGTAAAAGTTACCTTTAAGGAGGCAATGTAAGTCTGTCATAACTTTGTTGTTGTGCACCATGTATGTTTTATACTGTGTGTTGTATGTATAGTCTGGGACATTTCAGTGTGATTCTTGAACTTCATTATAAGATGTTGTTTTCAAGTTTATCAGCTGTTTCAAACGAGAGCTGAGCTTGATAGGAGGAGCATGAACGTGATATGCACAGTTTCATCAGTAAAGCAGAGGTTACTTCTAGGGGTATTGGCTGTTAGCACTTCTTAATTTTCTTTCAAGTAACTGAAGGCAAACAGTAATTATGTGTGTAATTCAAAAGCAATCTTACTGAAAGTTCATAAATGGAATTGTCTTTCAGGCAGAGATGAAGCCTGGGAAATCATCACGTCCAAAGGTAAATGTTTTATAATGTGATTAGTGTATGAAAATACCACTCTTTAATATCAAAAATATAGACAAAGACAAAAAATAAAACAGCATTTGTGGCAAATACAAGTGTAATTTCAGCCATTCAAAATGAATGAAGAATTGTTCCCAAGTACTTTAAGTATGCACTTGAATTTTTATGATCTTCAGTTGATAATGATATTAATCATTTAAGAATAACATTAGGGCACAGTAGAATATTATTAAAATGGCTTGATCACAAAGACTTTTTTCCTCCAAATTTTTATTGTGATTTATATTTTCAGTGGTTACTTAATTATGCAATTTGTAGCTCATCTGATAGAACAGAAGAGGTCTGCAGTAGTTCCTGGACTGTGGATTCGGCAGTGGAGAGGTATAGATACAGATGTGCATGTGCGTATCTACATATGTGTATATACCTGTGGCATAAAACTGAACTCATCACTTCCAAATTTCATTTCTATTTTGAGAGGCAGTACAGTTCTGTGGCTGTGTAAACTGAACTGGTCTTTAATGGCCTTTAAGCCAAAGGCACAGCAGTAGTCTCGCTAAGTCTTACTTTCCTTAGGTCTTAACATTGAATCGGGCCGCATTGCTGTTCTTCTGTGTTAATGGTTTCCACAATAGAACTTCGTATTTCAATCTTGTCTTCTACTTGTCTCAAGTTTACAAGCATCATCAAAAAAACACTGGTAGGAATGACCAGCATTCCCAAAGGCTAGCCTTTCTAATGCAGCATTATCAGAGGGACAGGAGGAAATGTGAAGCAGCAGGAGGAAATGTGAAGCAGATAGATGCTAGAGGAAAGACCTCTGATCACATTTGACTAAGAAAACATCATCTGAGAGGAGAATGCAGAGGAACTGAGTTTGTGTAGTCTGGAGATATTGAAGGTAGGTTACATATTTGGAGGTTAATAAATGTTGAACTAAAGGTACAGAATTTAAGTTGCTAAGCCTCCCTTCCTGTTAAGTATCAGGAAATATTTTCTAGGTATAAGAGTAGCTAAGAACAACAACAGCTTATGTAGGAAGTTCCATTAATATAAGACTTACCTAGGAAGACATCTACCAGATAAAACTATATGGTTCTGCTCTTGATAACTGTGTATTTGTCACAGACGTTGACTTTCATGACAAGCTTAAAAAAGACAATCTCCCTTATGCTTGTTTTCATAGCCTCTAACTTAGCTTAAATCATCAGCAGTTATAAAATACTGTTACTGTGTATGCTGTAAAATGGGATGTGACTGCTTGTTACAGGGAAACCTTGTCTTTGGCGAAGTTATGACAATTACTTGAAATATAGTGCTGCAATATAATGTTCCTTCAAAAAAACAAGTTTTTTTTTTAGTGAAGCAAGACTGATTTCCAAGGGGTTAATGATTTATGTAGGAGATTTGAAAAGGAAATCTGTAGAGAAACTTGATTTCCCTGGCTGAAACGGAACTTCCACTAGCTGCCACTGGCCAGCTTGCCGACTTCCCTTGGTTCTGGTGTCCCCATCTGTACTACATGGATGACATTTCATGCTGTCTCTCTGTAGAGCTGTGATACTTCTAAGAGTAGAAGGCAATGTAACTGAGATAGTCCTGTTAAACAGTCAGCCATTAAAAATAACCTAACTAGTCATATTTGCAGATGACAGAAATTGATTAAAAAGTTCTCTTTTAGAAAACATAAAGGGGTGCACGCTTCTTGCCTCAACTGGGACATCAGGCAGTTACAGAGCAAGTCCATAAGTGGTTCTTGTAGTTCAGGAACAGAAGTAGTCTTGTCTAGAAAGAGAATCAGGCTTGTCCAGGTGTTGGGTCCGCTCTGTTCCTCAGGTTAACCAGCTCGGTCATCAAAGTCTAAAATATATTGTTCTCCTTTTCTTTCCCTGTCCTTGCCCTCTTTCCCTGATTATTCTGGCATCCTATTAGTCACAAAAATTAGAGATACAGGAGAATTGCAACACATGCTTTTTGTAATTCAACACAGAGTTTTTGCATCATAAGATGTTATATTGTAAACTGTTTGAAAGGTTTATAATTTCCCATCCAGCACAACAGTCATGGGAAATGAAGACCAAGAAGAGACTTTTTTTTTTTTTTGGTGTAGTCTTGCAGTATGTTGAGCAGTCTCAAATTTCATACACCTCAAAAAGTGTTGAGGAACACCTTCTTACTCACTGAAAATTACTATATTAGCTTACCCTTTTTGCTTGCATCCTTTAAGTGGAAATTTGGTTCTGCTTGTATCATCTTCTACTGTTCGGGTCAAACAAGATAAAGTTTGGAAGACCGGCTACTTCAGGCTCCTTAGAAGGCATGGTTTGTAGCTTTATTGAGAATGAGCTTGTATTGACTTGGTTTCGAGTCTCTTCTAGGCCCATGTGCTTGTTTGAGAAACCATCATTTTCCTTTCTAGTGATCTTTCAGTTGGTATTGGAAGGAGGCAGGGAAGAGCCTAGGAGAAACTTGTATCTTAGTTCTCTAGCTAACAAATCTTGCCGTAAGATGTGAAGTAAGAGACATGGTCTGATTCAAGCCTGGAAATGGATGGACCTAGTGAAGTTTCACGTTGCTGGGAAGAAAACTTTTAATTGTCATGTAGTTGTTCATTAGTGCAGAGTAGTCAGCTTTACTTAAGTATGTAGGTGAGTATGAAACGTTTGTGGGTGTGTCGTTTAGCCTTCCTGTTAACCACCATAATTTGAGTTCTAGTTGTAGGGTGCGTTGGTTTTGCAACTCCAGTAGCAAAGTTTTTATATATATGCATATATATATATATCAGAAGCAATCACACAGCAGCAGTATCTCAGTAGTATAGCATTTTGATAATACTGTCCTACTGAAATGAAAATAGAAGCAGTGCACGAATGAAACTAACATGGCTTATAGAATCAGCTGTGAGGATCAGTCTTCAAATAGCAATCCTTAGTGTATATGGGGTAGCCATCTGCAAAACTTAAAATCTTACTTAAGGTAATCTATGACTTCCTTGGTTTTTAGTAGTTGGTTTTAATGATGGGTGTCTGACTTTTGTCTTGTTGAGAAGGCATTTTTGAGTCTTTCATTTTGTAAGAAAGCCAGCAAAATTTTGAATAGCATAGATAAGGAGAGTGTTTTTACTGTGTCCTTATCAATGTTCTTACAGTCTTGAAATGTAATGCAGGAAATGTTTCTCAACTTTGTTAGGAAGTTCTCTTACAAATTAAAGTATCTACTTTATGTATCTCCTAATTACTGTGACTTCTTTACTATAGAAATGGATCACAAGAATTAAATTTTCATATAGACAATATTTGTGCATACTTGGATGTGGATATTGAACATGAGCTCATAAATAATACAAGAGAACAAATTTGGGATAACTGCTTTCTAGACTGCTTTATATTGCACCGGTTTTACATATTTGGCATAGATACACGATATAAAAGCTTAATTTCACGTTGCCTGTGGTTAATATGTGAATCTTAACATGCAACAGATTTATTTTTATTTCTGATTTATATCTAATTGTCACATAAAATAGAGAGGGCAGTTTTTCCTGGTCATATTGGGTGCTTATCATATCTGTGGAGTGCAAAGGCTGTAACTGCAGAGGTCATCTTTTATCACTCGTTCCTACCAAGGTGGCTGGTGCAATTGCAGCCCTCCCCAGTAGTATTAGGCCATACAGCTTATTTTGGTGTGGGTCCTTTGACTTAATTGAATGCTTGGATGCATCTCTGCATGTCAAACTCCTTTGGAGTTAATTCAGCTTCTTACTGGACTACATAATTTTAGGAGTTTATAACTCTGAGTGTGTCTAAACCGTAATTATTATCTGCTATATCACTTTGAGTGTTCTTAAACAAGTGAGCTTTTGTTTACACTTCCAGGCAGTATGGTTATTCAACTCAGTGGTGACTGAATGTTTACTGTAGTTCTCATGTAGGTTTGGCGGTTTTTGCCTATTTCCATATTACACTTGAACCCAGCAGTGAATAATGTGAGAGATTCTATGTATGCTCTGCGGCATAACTGTCTCTTATGGTTGGGAAGAAGATTTAATCCATTATCATTAACATCACCCTCCTCATTTTATGCTGTGTGTATGTTTTTGTCATAAGTCCAAATATGAAAAGAGACTTTTCAGCAGTTGTGCTTTTCATTGATCAGAGAATAATGTAGTTAGCTGACTGTTTTCAATGGTCTTGTATGATGATACAGTCTTTCATTCAGCTAAAGATTTAATGTGAGTTACTGATCTGATAGTGGAAAACTATCATTATAAATCAGAACCAATCCAGCTATAGCAGAAGAGCTGTCATAAATGTAACTACAGTGTGGTCTCTTTACTACAGAGGAGTCTGTCTCTTCTGACCAGTTTACGTGTTGCTCCTGTGATCACAGTTGATCAAAATTCTGAAAGACAGCCACTGAATGATAGCAGACCTGGTATGCATTGTGAGCCTCCACTGGCTGCAAAGTGAAGTGCGTAGGCTTACCGAATGCTCCTCTTGGCCTTAATCAGTAGCAACTTAGAAATAAGGGCTATTTTTGTTTATGTTCTCTGGATTCTAGAATTACTTATGTGAGAAGCTTCGACAGACTGGTGATACGGTCTGTATGATTGTTCGTTTGGTTGGTAGGGAAGGCTGAGGGAAAGCATAGTTATTATGGTCCCAGTCAACCAATATTCTGGTTCTGCTGCTTGACCTTGCCTGCTGAAATAATGTAAATGGGATTTTGAAGAGTTCCAAAGCCTTTTCCTTACGATTGCTTTCCTGCTTGTTTTACAGAGTTGAATGGTTTCCAAAAACTCAGAGGGAGTTTGCCACCGAGTTTGATGTTTATGCTTTAATGTATTGACTTACCATTAATCTTCTGCAAGTATGAATGCTTAAATCACTTCCTTTTTCATTCCCCTATATTTATACCTATATGTTTGGGTTTGTGTTTTTTTACAGGAAATACTTGGAGTAAAAGATCACTGACTTCTACAATGGAAAAGTCATGGATGCTTTGGACCTTTGTTAAGAGATGGCTACTAGCTCTGGCTTCCTGGTCTTGGAGTCTCTGCCGTATTTGTCTTTTACCCTTGATAGTAACTTTCCACTTGTACGGAGGCGTTATACTACTTATATTAATATTTGTATCAATAGCGGGTATATTATATAAATTCCAGGATGTGCTGCTTTACTTTCCGGAACAGCCCTCTTCATCACGCCTTTATGTTCCTATGCCTACTGGTATACCGCATGAAAATATCTTCATCAAAACCAAAGATGGAGTTCTTCTCAATCTTATTCTGCTGAGATACACAGGGGACAATGCAACGTATTCTCCAACCATCATTTACTTTCACGGGAATGCAGGCAACATTGGCCACAGGTTGCCAAATGCTTTGTTAATGCTGGTAAACCTGAAAGTGAACTTAATTCTTGTCGATTATAGAGGGTATGGAAAAAGTGAAGGAGAAGCAAGTGAAGAAGGTTTGTACTTAGATTCTGAGGCTGTGTTAGACTATGTGATGACTCGGTCCGACCTTGATAAAACAAAAATTTTTCTTTTTGGCCGTTCCTTGGGGGGAGCAGTAGCTATTCACTTAGCTTCTGAAAATTCCCATAGGATTTCTGCCATCGTGGTGGAGAACACCTTTCTTAGCATCCCATACATGGCCAGCACTTTGTTTTCTTTCTTTCCAATGAGATATCTTCCTTTATGGTGCTACAAAAATAAATTTCTGTCCTACAGAAAAATCTCTCAGTGCAGAATGCCTTCTCTCTTCATCTCTGGGTTGTCTGACCAGTTAATTCCACCAGTTATGATGAAGCAACTTTATGAATTATCCCCAGCTCGGACTAAGAGATTGGCGATATTTCCTGATGGAACTCATAATGACACTTGGCAGTGCCAGGGTTATTTCACTGCACTTGAACAGTTCATCAAAGAAGTAATAAAGAGTCACTCCCCTGAAGAAATGGCGAAAACATCATCTAACGTAACAATAATATAATCGATATTCTTCTTTGGGGTGGGGGGGTACCTGCACTGTACCTTGATTTTGTGAAAAGTGGTAAAAGAATGTCCATTTTTAAATGTATGTCACGTCTGTACTTGCCTAAAGAGTGGAATTAAACCTGGAAAGGTCTGATGCTTTATTAAGATGTTCCAGATAACTTTTACATTTGCAGCATTGTAAATGAACCATTTTTCGTCTTTCTCATACTTTTTTGGTATCTCTGTCCATATATTCCATTTGTTTGATATGTACAACGGATGCTATTAAAGGAACTTGCTACAAAAGTAGTGCAGAATGTATTAGTTTAGAACAACGGGAGGCTCTTCAGTATTCACTGCTGTATGTGTGAGCTTTTTGGACAGTCATGGTTAGCACAATGATCTGCTGCTTCTTTTAGAGTTTATTTAAAGTGTGCCATGCATGAGATTAATGTTTTATTCCTTGAAATTTTATATTATGCAAGGTGGGAAGTCTTTAATGTGCTAAATAATATAAAATAACACTAATGGTAGAGTATACTTGAGGGTATACTATCCTGGGTTATTACTGGTTTTTATGGTTATGCATACATATATATTTCAAACTGCAACTGAAGAGGAAAAGACACTTTTCCTGTTTTCATTTTACTATTTGTATTATAATAGTGCCCGGAAAGTTGTATGTGCCTAAACATCATAGCTTCAGGACTTTGCCCAGGCAATTTCTTCATAGAAGATAGGAGTAACCTTCAAAAAGAGAGCAGTGTGATCTAAGCTTCTTTCTGCCCCAAGCTCTCCTTGATAATATGCAGGCAAACTATTTGTTGGTATTAGGCTGCTTGTGCATTTGAGGTGGGATTTCCTGAGGTGGAGTGGGCGGTGTGATAGAAAGGAGTATCATACAAGGTAAAAATATGTATTTGTGTTCGATTTTTTTTTTTTAGGCCGGTGTAGTTAAGTCTGCCATTTATACCTCCAAAAGAAACAAATCCAAATAATTATCAGTGATCACATGATTATAGATTAATGTATACAGTTGTTACAGTGAGGATAATAAAATGAGCAGTGCATTAAATTTAGTAAACCTAAGCTTAGTCTGAAAGAGATGACATTTATTTTAACACTTTTACCCATTTGCTTGCAGAAAGTCTTTGCAGTTGTGTTGTACCATGTGGAAATAGCCTGAGCATCAGCAGAAGTGAGTTTTCTTTAGCTCTGCTGGGATTTTTGAAGCTAGTATCACCATTTCAGCGCCAGTTGTACTTAAATTGAGAGAGTGAGATTCTGACTGAAAGCTGGGGTTCTTCTTGTTCATTTGTTTTTAGGAGTCTTTATCCTGGGTAGCCATATCAAAGTCACACGCTGTTGGTTCACTCTGTATTGGAGTGTGGGGCTGTTTAAATCTGCTCTGCGGGTTTAATTTCTCATTTGCTGCAGCTGATAGTTTCCCTCTTCAAAATATTTTTTTTCTATGGGAAGAATGAACTGTGGAAAATCTTCCACACAAACTGTACAATTGCCCTTCAGATTGAAATTTTTAAATAAACTTTTCTGCCATGTTGTCCTGATTCAGAAAAGCATCTCAGCACACACTTAAAATCTGTTGCCTGATGGACAGTGGTATTTTAAGCTTGTGCTTAAGTTCTCTGGTTGAATAAAACTGCTTTCCTGAACTGCTGCCTTAATGGTTATGCCTCCTAAAATTTATTACATGGAATTACAGGTCTTATGTACACGTGGGTAATGGCTGTCGGCAATTTATAGGTAGGGTGATACATCTTTACTTAAATGTGATTTCTTTTTTTAAATTTTTATTTTAAAATAAACACATACATACCAGAAGTTGCTGCTTTCTCTGGTAAGTAGCTTTTGTCACATGATTATTAAGGTTTTCTTAGAGTTGATTGGAAAAGCTGTAGACCTTTTTGGATCTGTAGACCTGAAATCACTCTAGACAGGGCATAGTTTGAAATCTGAGTGAAACCAAAACTATCTCCTCAGCCTTCCGGTGGTGGTGGTTTTTTTGGGAGGGAGATAGGTGGGGAAGGTATATTGTTGGTTTGGCTAGGGGTGTGTGTGTTTATATAGCAGAAGGAAGTTAATAGACATAGCATTCCTTTTCCCTGGTGTATTCTAAAATGACAGTGTGAGCTGCTTGCATAGATTGTTTCAGCTACTTCAGATTGCTTTAGAATTAAGGTGGAGGGAGAGAAGGAAAATAAGTGGGCAAATACTGCTTTCCTAAAAATAAGTTGATAAAACCAAAAGAATAGATTGCTTGTTGGAGACAGAATGAAGAGGAAGTAAATAATTGTTTCAGAAGTTGTCATAGTTTGCCATTAAATACCATTTTTTTTTTCATAAAATGTTGATTTCTAAAGTAACACTTCCCACCAATCAAAGAGAAACAAAAACCTCAACCCAAAATACACGTGGCACTTATATACAGATGAAGTACTCTTATTTGGGCATGCAGACAGCTATGTCAAAGTCAAATGTGTGGCATTAGATTATGGCAATCTGGAGCTGTTCAAAGTGGACTTGTATTTAAACATTACTTTTGATTATCAAGCCATATCTTTTTCACTATATTGTCTGAAGGACATAAAGATGAAACTTTGTCTGATTTTGCAGGTGTTGGGCATGAGAAGACTCAATTGCCGTGCATGCGTCCTTTACACTTAATGGGGTTTCTTCCACCTTCCATGTAGGCATGTTTTTATTTCTCCCTTAATGGGCTGGATGCATACACTTGTGAATGAATGTCTGTTGTCATGCTGTTTGTCATTGCATTGGCTATGAAATCCACTGAAAGAAAATAGGAAGGAAATTATTTTTTATGCAAATATTCCACTACTGTGCATACGATCTTTTAAGGGAGGGAGAAGGGGGAAGAAACTTGTTCTGACAAGTTAAGACTTGTTTTTATTTTATGGTCTGTGTGATGGAAACCCACAGTTATCTGCTGCTAAAAAGTGAATTGCAAGCAACATGTAGTAATAACTTCAAATTGCCAAAAGATGTGTTATGATACTCTTGCATTTATTCTACTTAATACTATTACATGTTTTCCCTTAACAGTTCTCCATCTGTCTGTAGATGTTTCCCAAGTATTTGTCCTGTATATATAAATTTCTGGTTTTGGGGAGAGGAAGCTGAGTTATTTTCACAGGTTTGTAAGAAAGCCTCTTGGTTTAAATATGCTCGTTAAAGGAATTGTCTCTTTTATAAGAGGAACTTTAATTTAAAAAAAAAAAAGGGGGGGGGGGCGGTGTCAGGAGTTGAACTGGAATAGCTGTAGCAGTAGAGTCCTTGTAAGGAAGCATCCGGTATAAGACCTTGTGTGTGCACACGTGTGTGTGGTTTTAATTAGTGGAAATACTTGAGGCTTCCTGCTAACCCAAGTTTACATTCCCAATATTTGTTTCCAAACTGTGAAATGCGGCGAGATAAGCTGTGCTTTCATCTGAAGAAACGTTAACTGGAGTAGCTGCCCTCATGTCCATTTCTCAGGTAAAATTAGAAATAGAGCACAAATACATTTGGTAGGCTACGGACAATCTCTCAGTTGAAGGGCAGATGGATTAACTATTTGTACAAAATATGCATATCAGCATCTCTAAGCTAATAATTTGCATCACATTGGATGTTCACGGTGAAGAATGCAAGGCTGAATTGAGAGTCCAAGGTATGGTCTCTTTTATGGGCAAAAAGATGCAGACATACGTCCATTTGTATTTCATAACTCAATTCTTGAGAAGTACGTTTTCAGTTTTGTTAATAACAGGTGATTTTGCTAGGGGCACTTCTGCCAAATATAAAATCAGTGCCTCTTGCATGTGGTGGGATCAGCCTGATGTATCCCATTAAGAATAATTTACAATGCCATCCTGCTTGTATAATTTAGAGTAGAACCCTGCAGAAGTGTAAATAGAGATAGCATACTGAAGTTATAAATAACACTTGTGTTTTGAATTCAGAAAGTCATTGAATATATGATGCAAGCTTTTTATTTGATTTTTCTTTAATATATAGTTAAAGCAAAAATGTCTTATAAAGTATTCTTAAGTTTTGTAGACAAAGCATAAATGTTACTGTATATGTGCTAATTGTGGCAAAGTTTTACATTCTCATTCTAGTCTGGTTTTTACAATAAAATTAATTTTGCAAAAAACACTTTTCTATTTTTATGTACCGACATATGCAATAAATTGATACATTAAAAGTGCTGTTAATGTCTTGTTCTAGTTTGTGGCCTGTCTTCAGCATGTGTACAGGGGTATTTTTGTATGCATGGTGACTGATCAACCTCAAGATATCATTTTCAGTTACTTACTAAAACCAGAGCACATGGAATAGACATCCATATTGTTAGATGTGGCATTTGTGGAAAGCTATTACAGCAGGGAGAAACTGTATTACAAGTATCTGTTTCTAAGCTTTGTCACGTATCCTCACTTTCAGGAAGTGTTAATAAGTAAAACCGATATGCGGTAGCTCTCCATTGCTTTCTAACACATCCTGCATTTCAAAATCTTTCCATTATCTGGGGGACAGAGAGATGGTCTGAATATTACATCACTTAGGAAATATTTTAAGTGTTTCTGACTAGTTTTACCACCTGTTGCTGGTAATATTTTAAATGTCAATTTTAAATGCTATAATGCCGCTCTAGCAGGTTTATAGTTAATTCATGCAGCTGCAGTACAATACTCAGACTGAAGCAATTTCTACTTTCTTACAGAGAAATGCATAACTAAACTTATACCACCTCTGCTCCCATCCTGCATGGTTAATGTGAAATACGCAGAAAATAAGGATTTACTGCTGTCTTTTCTAAAGCTGCAAATTGTGTGTCCCCTCCTGGATTATTGCAAGGCTTCTAGTTCAGCTTTAACCTGCTACCTAGGAAATGGGGCTTGGGGGGCGGGTGGTACATTTTGACACTTTATTCAAGATACCTATTAATTTTGAACGGGGAAAAAAAAAAGATTTCCTATTCTTGAAAAGGAAGCAATGAAAGTAAAGGAGCAACTCAGATTTGGGTACTTCATGTGAATACTGCCCTTCTTGAATGAAAAGCAGTTTGCTGTCTTGTGAACTATGTCACTAAAGCTTACTTGTGCAGTCTTGCATTTGCTTTTTCTTATTTGAAAATTGATAAGCAGCTGGGCTGTAAAGTGCAACATAAACTGTGTCCTGGAATTTATATTCATTTGCTTAGTAGATATGTATAGGCCTTCATATCAGATAGAAGAAGGTAAAATACAGTATTTGAATTTCTCTCGGACTGTGCAAGTACTGCTTAAATCATAGTAAACATTCATAAGGGCATATGAACATCTAAACTAAAATGCTAGGAATGAAACCTAAACCAAAGGCAGGGGACTTGCTGTCTGTTAAAAAGATCAAGTATAGGTAGGTAAGGTTTTGAGAAAATACTGAACCATCAGCTGAACAAAAATTATTTGCTCCGAAGATATTGAACATGCCGGAGCTTTAGATCCTTTACTGGACCCTATTCAGGGTCTTCTTTTTAGACTTGTTACAGAGTTCTGTCTCTGTAAGTAGATAAGGAAGATACACTGAATATTTTCTTAGAATGTTTTGGAAACCTTAATGTGATTAATTTGTTATGCTTCAGCTTGCCTGGGGACAGAATAACCCCTATGTCTTGAAAAACAACAATTTTTCTTTCTCTGAGACGCAATACAGCTTAAGAGCAGACCTGGTTTTAATGTATTACAGAACGTGGTTTCACTCATAATAATTGGCGATACATTGTTAATAATCTTAAGCAGTGAGCTGAATAATGCCAAACTGCAAGGTTGCTAATATAAAAAGTAAACGTGTTCACATACCAAGTTTGGAGAGATGTTGCCGCTAGTTTTGACAAGCAACTAAGGAACAGATTTTGCTGCTTGAAGACAGAAAGAAAGGAAGTTCTACAGCTGTTTTGCGTTATGCTTATGTCTGGTGTGGGCTAATTATTTACAAAAATTCAAAGGGAAAGGTCAGGCAAAGAACCCTTCCCTTTCTGTCCTTGAGGACTCAGGGACAGTGTAGCAATTAGATACAGATATGAAGAAATAACGCTATGATTTGAAAGTACTTGGATCCCTGTCCTGTGCCCTCTATTAAAGGTCCACAGACTAGCAGCAGAAGCATGGCCACTCCCACATGAAGGGCCATGGCTCCTTGTTTATTTTGCTACCATACAAATGCATTTTTAGCCCATCTGTGCAAAATCGGTCAAGTTGCATAGTGTTGAAGAGGTGGAGAAATGCAATACTCCGTGTTGCTGGATAGCCAAGCCAGTGAGACTATAAGAGAAGTGAGCTACAGCTGTATGACAGAGCTCCTTTTTCCCTGTGCAGTAAGAAGGAATTGCTATAGCATCGTGGGGGTGGGGGGAAGGGGAGGAGGCTGGCATTAACCTGCCGTAGTATATAAATTTTGTGTTCTCTTTTTATATTCTCTATATATTTTTAAATTATTTCATATTTCTTGTTGGTTCTGCTGCATACTTTGAGAGACACCTATCATAATTGCTTTTCCTTCCTGTGCCATTTCATATTCTCTTTGAAAGCACCGTAATAACCATGTAAAAAGTAATGATGGCTGCAAGTCAGCTGTATGTTTACCTTGTGTAGTATGCATGCCAGATTTGGACCCAAATTGTCTAGATGTCTAGAGAAATGAAGTCTTGGGCAAGAAATAAATCAAGCATGGCATATCCAAAATGTGCAGAGACACTCGTGTTATCCTGGGCAATTTTGAAATTAGGAGGCAGAGAGAAAAGAATATCTTTTTTCTTCAGAAAAATCTTGTAGGATTTTTTTTTCTTTTAACAAGGTAGTATATTAAATAAGGCTTTAACTTTGTATAACACATCCTTTACTTGCAAGGTATTCAACAGCTTCCTAAAGTTTAAGATAATAGGGTGTAAGATACACAGCTATAGGAGCACCGTATCCACAAATAGAATGAGACAGGAACTTACTGAGTTTTGCTACTGAGTAAATTGCAGTTAATGGCTGAAAGAACTAATTAAGTGTCCTTGTAGGGAGTGTACTGTGACTGAGAGCTATCTCTGAATACTCTTAATACAGATATCTGTAATAGCAGAAAACTTATACAGGATTTATTCTGATCTCCTCCAAAATAGTCCATCCATTTTGCCCATCTTCAGAAAGGACTTGAAATTAAATGTGTTTAAAACGGAACCTTTGTTTATTCTTTGCTCCTCTATCTGTTCTGCACTGTCTTGTGTAGTGAGGCAAGCTACCGTGGCCTCTTTCTTTTTGTAATAACCACAGGGACCAGTTCCATTTTGTGGCTGCTTCAGAAGTATGTGAAGTTGGACCTTTGCCACTGGAGGCGTACTTTTAGTATGGCCATCAACATTTGCCTGGATCTCTGGGTTGCAGCATCTGCACAACCTCCCTTTTGAAAACAGAACATTTGTTTTTAAGTAAACTTTTCAATTTCTCCAGTAAATTGGGTTTTTATCCAAGTCTTCATATTCGAATCATCTCCTTCCCTTTTGTATGTTAAACTTCATTGTGGGGTTTTCCTCCCCCTCAAAGATGATGCTTTTGTGGTTAAAGTACGGTACTGGATTTCAGGAAATCAAGAGTTCAGTTTCTGGTTCAACCACAAATTTCCTGTGTGATTGCTTACTATCTCTGCCTTGGCTCCCCGCAGATGTAGTGATGATGTTTTATAAATTTGCAGGTTAGCAGGGCCCATCTTGATCATTTAATCTGATACTCTGCATAACGGAAATGAAAAAAATTAATTGCTTGCAGAAATTACAGGGTTTGTTTCTGCTGTAACATCTTGGAAGGTTTAACCAGCCTTGATTTTGTTCAAGAATTCAGCATTTCCCCTGGTGAAACATTCTCACCGTTAAGTCTTCAGTGGTAATGTTTTTTTTTATTATTATTATTTTGAGTTTTACCTAAATTTTGCTCTTTTTCCAAAAAGTAAAAGGCTTGGTTAAGTAACATTCTTAGACTAGCCAAGGCATTTCTTAATAGTTTTCCTTGGCTAAATGAAAGAGGTCCCTTTAGTCAGTCAACCTGAGTGTTCAACATAGCTCATTCTTTGGGTTAAGGGGGCACTAAATGGTTTATTCACTGTGCGTGCATGGATCAACTGTACTGTGCATGCAAAGTAGGACCATGTTTTCAGAATACCTTTATTATAAGATGGATATCATATCATATCATATCATATCATATCATATCATATCATATCATATCATATCATATCAGCTTCCAGAGTTAGTTGGCCAGGACTAGGTTTCTGCACTTTAATGCAGTTGCATTTTCTTATCTAGAACTACTTTGGAAAATGCTGCTTTGAACTGGGCTAGAGGTGGTCACTTGTTGCCCTAAGGTTTTACTGCATGCATGTGTAGCATAGCGTGTGTGTCTTCAGCCAAAAACAGTTAACATGGTACAAACTTTTGCCAAAGGGTTTTCAGGGAAGCTGGCCAGCAGAAGCAGGCTGCTAAGCACAAACTGAATACCCTTTCCATGATGAGTTTTTCAAGTCTCTTACATTCATTCTGAATTTTTGTTCTGAACCCTTTTCACTGTTCGGTTTCAGCAGTCATAACTCTATGCAAACAGGTTTGTTGATATAAAAGCATGATTACTGCTACCTTTTATTATTGCTTAATATTTTGCTCCAGCATGTATATCTAAATATTACATTTCTGTTTCAACAAGAATGTTCCACTGAGAGTTCACGTTCAGCTGGAGTCAACACCCTCCCATGTCTGCTAATGGAAGGCTAATCTGAGCACTCCATAGTTCTCTTCAGTCATACCTTAGTTTAAAACTCAGAACAAACTGCACGTGTGTTAATCTTACTGACTTTGCTTTAAGGAGGTTAAGGACTACTTCGCAACTCTGCCAACAAGAGGAATCATAAGGACAGTATGTTATGACAAGACATAGTGGCAAGCATCAGGGCACTGACTTCATGCTCTAGGCTCTGCAAATAGCATGGAATTTTTTGTTTGTTTGTTTGTTTAAGTAATTTTTCTGAGTTTTTACTTCAATGCAATTAGTAGTCTGCAATTTACTGAAGCTTCGTTTGACTGTGTTAAAATGGAAGTTGTTCAACTAAGTATATTTCTAGGCAATTCATGTTGTTTTTCATGATTGATCTCTCACTGTCATTGTTTATTGTTCCACTATGTTTTTGTCATCACAAAAGTTGTCTAAAATTATATTTTCTTTGAAATCTCTTAACTGCTTATGAAGCTATAGAACAACACAAGGTTGCAGAGTGATCCCTTTGATACTCAACTAGAAATACCTGTTGAATTTAACAATTTGCCATGTGTGGGCTGTTTCGATTTTCCTCATCTCCCCTATTAAATTCTGATTTATCCAAATAATAAGCAAGACAAAGCCAGATGTCTTACAGAAGTCCTCTGTGGAACCACAATTATTTTGTCAGCCCAAATAATGACCCCATTTAAAGAAGTTGTGGAAGCCAGGAACAGCCTATTTTCTCTAGAAGCAACTAGACTGATGCTAATTATATACCTGTCTGTTATTTTCTTATGTGTTAATGACTGCAGAGACCTCACTGGCCAATTGTTTCTCAGTATTCCTGGATAGCTAGTTAATAACTTTCATTCTCTCACTTGGTTTCATTTTAAATAGCACTTATTTTCTAACTGTCTTATTATTTTATTTTTGGAACACAGTCAGTACTAGGCTGGTAATATTCCGATGTCTAGTGATACTTCAAGGCATGTCTGCTTAGTTCTAATAATTGCTTACTCTGTTCCAAAAAACCTACCTTAGTTTGTCTTAAATTTCCTTCAAAATGCAGCCCCATTTACACCTTAGCCTTGAAAATAGGTATGGAAACAGTATGTTATTCTGTTCTTATTCCACCCTGCACTGACTTCTGTATCATTTCTCACAGTATGTATTTGCCTTCTAGGGGCATGTTAAGATACGTGGTATAATTTTTTTCCTCTGAATTTAGGAAAAGAATTTCTTGTCTGTGCAGGATATTGGGTGGTTGCTAGAGGTGGCAAAGTAAGGAAGACAGTACCTTGCATCATGATGGAAGATGATAAAGCTTATAATAACCCTCAATTTCTCATAGTCTTAAGAAATAGAAGTGGGAGAGGCTACGGAAGTTGTTTATTTTTGCTCCTTCTTCTTTCTCCTTCCCGACAGAATCAACTTGATCTGAACTATTCTGATGAGTATTGCCATCAGGATTCATTACACAGTGTTCAGACAGACTTGTAAACGTTCTCTCTCTTGCAAAGATAAAGTTTACTTATATGGTAAAAAAAGTTTCGATTCTAGTGGGGGTTAACCTGTTGATTTTAGCCCTAATTGTGATGTTTTCTGGTCTTTTTTTCTGTCCCAGACCATTGAAACTTTTAACAAAGGAGTAAAACTTTAATTTTGTGTGAGAAGACAATACAAAAAGCATATGAACGTTTGGGATATTTGGGTAGCCTTGCTGCTGCAGAGGAGAAAGGAATTCCTAATGCAGGGTTTTAAGATGAAAGGACTAGTAGAATCTTAAAAAGATGAGCTTAAGCCAGACACTCAGGATTCAGCTGAAAAACTTAGGTATGCATGTTTAAAGTTTTGGGGGTTTGGGGTTTTTTTAAATTCTCTAAATGTTATTTTCCTTCTATACCCCTCTGCCCTTTTCGCCCCCTGTTCTTATTTTCCCCTCTCATAATTCAAATCCTCTAGTTTTCACCCCTTCTAGTTCCCCTCCGCCCCAAGTTTCCTCTCCCCACTTCTCTGTGTCCCCTTTTGCATTAATCCAGGTGCTTGAATTCTATAGAGAAACTATATTTATTAGATAAGTTTAATAAAGTCATCCCTTTTCAAGTTAGTATGACGAAGTGAACTACAGAATCTGCAACTTCGTACAGTTGAGACCAGTAACTTGTTACTCATACCTGGGAATATTTGTCACTGTTGTGTTTAGGAAACCACAAAAATTTGTGTTTGGATAGGTTGTCCCCTCTGTAGGCATATAAACACTTTAGATATGAATATATATATATGAAAATATATATGATATAATGTATATACACAGTACATCTATATACCTACACACGCACAGAGGCACACACATTGTCATATGTGTATGTCTTTTAAGTAGCACTAGATGATATGCTGCCAGGAAACTTTACATTGTTTCTGCACTTCTAGATAAGGCTCTAAATTACCAGTGGAAATGGCTGTGCCTAAATTTAAAGATAATGGGAAACGGTAATAGCAAGCTGCCACATAAATAAATAGTTGAAAGTGAAAGGAGGAAGGTAGATTGAGCAAGTAGCTCATGAGAACGTATTCATTTCCAAAATGCAGCACAGAAAGAAGAAAACTAAAAGAAGACTGAACCTTAGACATTCACTCTGTACATTAAGTTTAATGGTTCTATCAACAGCTTCATATGACAGGAAATGATCTGGGCGTTTTGTTCACTTATTCTGGATGCCCTTAGTTTCAGAGAGCAACTGGTAACATGGATTGCACCTCGGAAGGGGACAGCTGAACTCTCCCTCTGGCTTTAGTGAGGAAAGAGCAGCGATGAAATCCGTGGACTGTGTGCACGTCATCCAACAGAAGGATACCGCCTCCTCTCCCTCTGCCCCCCCTGGTGCTTCTTCAGGCACCACGGGACTTTTTTCTGTCACATTCCTGTGGCTTGCAATGCTCCTGTCCTCTTGTCTTGCAGCAGTGTCTCTTTACTATGTTATCACCCTGAAAACAGAGTTAGAAGCTCTGCGCAGCGAGCTGATCTACAGGGTCCAGGCAAGGTCTCCGCTAGACCGGCCACCCATGTCCCCTGATGAAAATAAAGAGGGTACCCCTGTTTCTTCCTTCCTGCAAGTGTCTGCAGCTGGTGCCAGGCAGGTAAGCTGGAGGGGTGGGCTTTGGCTTGCAGGGGATGAGCAAATGTGAGGCTGCTTTCTGATGCAGAGAAATGACTGACTGTCACTTCTCCCTGTTAGGAGAACAGGCTTCCTGGTCCTGGCCCAGCTGATAGATTCCAAGAGGAAATCTGGAATGGGAGCAGAAACAGGGGGAGAAGGTCTGTTGTCCACACAGAAGAAAGAGGTAAATAGCACCCAGTGGAGTGGGTTGGGATGCCACAGCTGGATACTGTCTTGAGAAAAGCAGCAGTGCTTTACTCGTATCTTCTCCTGTCAGCCGATCCGTGCTCCCAGAGCCCATTAAGGTTTTTACAGTTACTGCTAAATGAATGGTGTTAACTGTAGGTATATTCTCCTAATGGTTACCATACTGTTTAAGGTACCAGATGTTCATGCTCTCTGCAGGTTGAATTTTGAGCATGAGATCCCAAATCTGCTTCTTGTAACAGAAGTATTACTCAATGATGCAGTGGAGTTGACTAAGGCAACTTTAAATTCTTCAGACTGTAAATTGCTCAATTCTAAATCCATTGTTCTCAGTTCACGGTAGTGCCTAACTTGTTTCTCTCTGATCAATATTAGGGAGGGAAAGCTATTATTAAAAATGCCAAGTCATTTTGCTGGGAAAACATGCTCATCCTAAAACAGAGAAGTAGCAAGAAAGCTCATTAACTTTAGGGAAGTAGGAGCTTTCAAAGAGAAAGTCTGGCTTGTACCTGTCAAAAGACACAGCCTACAAGGAATTCAGAAGTTTAGTGTCATTTCTGCATTAAAACAATCTATTAATACAATTAGCAAAATTAACAAAGGCATGCCTATCCAGTAAGATTATTTTTTTGTGGCCTTTTTAAAAGGTGCTTCAGGGAACACCGAAGACTCTGCTCTATAAAAGACTTCTGATGTGTATTGCAAAGTTGGAATATTAATGGGATATATTTGTTTCCTTTGGGGATAAAATGCCTACATTTTTTTCTTTTTCTCTTTCCAAACACAATGATGCCTGATAGGATGAAATACAGAATTTTATTAGAACAATTTGCATACATACTCTAATTGCACCAAGTAACTAAAAATGTTCCTGAGTTGCTAAATCAGTTCAGTCTTCTTACAGATACTTTTGGAACGTTTTAGCTGATGAAAGCTGATATCTTAAATTATTAATAGGCAAAATTAAAATGGAGTAATTTGTAGGTAAAGACTAAATCAGACTTTGCTTAAAATGTGCTTTTGATTCACTTTTAAATGTGAACTGTGTTTCACTTAAGCTTCAGCAAGATAAATGAAATTAAAGTTCTAGAGTATAATCACTCTACTTACCTCCAAGTCTCTCAAAAGAGAATATTCATTTAGGGCATCACCCAAAATCCATATGTTTAAATGGGATTTATTCTATTTCATTAGTAATCTTTGGTTAAGTGTCTTGGCTAAGAGTGATTTCACAAACAGGACTGGGGACAAGATTGCTTAAATTGTATTTCTTTCAGCCTGTTTCCTATCACAGGAGCCACAGAGCTTTCATCTTTATTCTTATTGCTATTTGAGTGTGTACTGGGGACAGCAGGGTTATGGGCTCCTCAGCTGTGCTTCTTTCTGGCAGATGTAAGATTCTTCTCATCAGATAGCCACCTCTGATTATACCTATTTATCTTTCTTCACATAAAATTCTAATTAAGCTACTTATTTCTGTAAGCTTTTTTTTAAAGATACAGCTGGCTTTAAAACTGTTGAGGATGGATAATAAAAAACACAGAATAAGAACATTCATTTAAAAGGGAAAAGCTACACAGGTTGACCTAGTACAAAACCGTTTTCTAACATGACCATCATATCTTTTTATATATAAAAAAAAAGTAAATTACAAATCTTGCACTTATATAAAAGGTCATCTGTCAGACAAAGTTACCTTTCTGCCTGCTCTAATTACAACAAATTAAATTTTTCAGATACTCAATAAGATGTTACATTTTCTTGGATGAGACTTCAGTGATGACCATGAACCTACTAGTCAATGTGAAATTTTGTTTTAGCAGAGTGAGTGAAATAAGAGAACATGGTGTTGTTCATGGTGCTGAATCCTGTCTGTTACTTTGTCATGTACACACAATTACTAGCCCTGCATTTTGATCTTCTCGCATCCATTTCTGGGTAGCAGAATCCAAGCAGCCTCCAAATTGCCCTGCAGACGCACTGCACTCATTCTGGTATGATGGCAGATAAATTAGGGTAAGGAGTGAGCTGCCTTGTTCTTGTGCTATTTCTGCTTGCTTCAACAAGGTCTCAAAGTAGAGTCTGGTCTCACAATTAATTATTGACCCATTATTTCACTTTAACATGGACCAATTCCTTAGAAAGTGAATACTTGAAAATGTCACTGATATATATTTACTTCTAATCAGAGAGCAGAAGTAAAATATAGAACCATTATTTTACTTATAAATAAAGTTGTGGTTCGATTTTGTTTTCATTTTACATTTTAATTTCCAGAAATGGATACCCCATGATTCTTTTTAGGCCTAGCACAGCCCTTCTTGAACATATGGAATTTCCATTTTTTTTTCTATTTGCATGATGTTTCTATTTCTATTCTTCCATCAAGAATTTCTATTTCCTTGATGTTGTGTGCATAAAAGTGGCTACAAATTAGAATTTTAATTGAAATGACAGTTGAATGAAAATGGATCTAACACAATGTTGGTTTTTTCAATATTTTTGTGGGGTATGCATTTGTCTGTGTTCATGCATAAAACTATTAGTCATCAGTAGTTGTATGCACATTTTGTGTCTTGAGAAAATTTCCAGCTCAAGTAGGTTGAAGAGATGGGTTTCAAGCATCAATTCCAAATACAGCTGTACAGTTAGCAGTCAGAACCAGAGTTCTTGATACAATGAGTAGGAGTTAATAGGTGATTTTGAAAGGTACATATTATTAATACACAGGCAGATAGATCATTTAACCACTTCTGTCAAATGTCACATCAGTACACATAAGAACAGATATAATTTTTCTTATTTGTCTTTCTTTGTATAAATTTTGCTTGTAGAGGAAAATTGCTACACAACAAAAACATCTCCTGAATTTTATACCCTGGCCACAATTACTGATTGCCTTGCCTGCATGTTTCTCTGTAAGATGTATGTGTGCTTGAGTCCAGGAACAAGATATAGGTTCCATTACCTAAGCTAGTTCAATGTACGAATGTTAAGTTTCATTTACATGCTTTCTCTGTGCCTTGTTCTAATCATTATTGTGAAGTTGTGATTCCTGTGGCCAACTAGGGAGGTGAGCATCAGGCCTTCTGTAAGCTTAAATTCAGGCAATATCCTGCCGCGATCGGATTGGAGCACCCATGGACTGTATTTATTTTGGTGTATTGAGGTTATCTATCTCAACCAGTCTGATGGCATGTATGGAAGGAACTGAGCAGAAATTCTAAGTAATGCCACAAAACAGTGAAACAGGCTAACCTGGCATGTGACTTGGCAATTTTTTTTGCTCGCGGTTCCCAGGTTCTACCCCAATATCAGTTGTGTCCATGGGAAATAACTATTGCATGCAAGCATGGTGTTTAAGTTGTGAGAATTTTGCCATTGTTCTTGGTATAATTGCCTTATTGGAACATTGGTACATTTGTTGGTTAAAAGTGTTTTGACTCTGTATGTTGCTGGTCTAGATCTCTGTGACAGAGGGATAGCAAGAACTTTTACAAGTGGAACTTGACTTTAGCGATCTTTGAATCAAGAAACGTAACCCTTTGTTACTAGTCTAAACAAATGCCACATATAAAATTCCTTCTCCAAGTAGTCAAAGTACTTTTTATTTTATTTTTTGAAGAGGGGAAATATAAGAGTTCTCTTAATTAAAAAAAAAAAAAGGCCTACTTCTTGAAAAGATATGTTATTCTTCTTTGTTTCTGCTGACAACAGGCTAACTCAAAAGGAAGTAGGCCCTTTTATGCGAAAGGATAGAAAATTACTTGATTCAATGCTTGCAATTTCACATGAAGAATTCCACTTACTGAATGAATGAATGAGTGTTGTGAGTTATGCAGAACACTGCAATCAAAAATACACAAAATAGGGTCTAATTTTTAAAATCAATATTCTGCTTTATACAGTATAAGACAACTCTACATAAAGTATTCTTAATTCTTAGTAAATTATTGCCTTGTTATTCTGATTGTAACATGTTACTGGTAGTTCTGTTAAGGTCAAAATAATGCCACCAATACTTTGAAGATATTTGTTAGATCTGGGTCATATCTGTAACTATGACCAAGACTTTTTAATGTAGGGACTTATTTAATCCACGATTAATGCCATATAAAGACTTCTTAATTAAAAAGCATCAAATTAACCAGTCTATAAAAATGCACAAGCAAAAAGTACAAGAAGCTCTCTTGTGATGAGAAATGAAGAAGTTAAGGGAAGAACAACTGCAAATTTTTCAAGAACATGCATATAATTTATAAACTGAATTATCTAGTGTTTAAGTATGTTTCAGGAAGTCTACAGACAACAGATCTAGACCAAAGAAGGAACCTAAACATGGAGGTCTGTTTTTTAAAGTTCAGGTTTTTTGCTTGTTTTTATTTCAGCAAAAATTGAGATGGATGTCTCAGGCTTCAGATTTTGAAACTTAAAAATTTATGCATGAGTTCACAGATAACAAACTTGAAATTTTGTTTGGATGGATTATGAAGTTAGATTGCAAAATATTAAAATCATTATGCAAGTTAAATAATACAAAAACTTGCATGGGAGGACAAATTTGATTTTACCAATATCAGGTCATAAATAATGCAGATATGCAGAAGGCTGTGTTCCTATCCCACTGCAAAAATCTAGATTTTTTTTTTTTTTTTTTTTAAATTGTGGTTACATTGCTCAACCAGTGGAGAACACATCCCTTCATGTGCTGGCTGTGGTTTATAAAGGCATCTGAAGTCACTAACTTCTTCAGAATTGTCTATTCTATTCATGGAAGAAGACAGATTCTGAAATGTTCTTCTCCCCATCCACACCCCTCAGAGCAGTCAAAATCAGAAAAAAAAATGCTTGTCAAAGCAAAGCTATTATATGAAGCCACAGGAGGGTGGGACACACTTTGTTGTTCTAGACACTCTGGTTTATACAGCTAGACCTCATGATGACACTCAGTCTAGATATTTTTACACATTTTTAAGAGGTATTTTACAAATCCTGTATTCCGCTTGCATTATTAATTATTCAAAAATACTTTAGACTACAAACCTGGTACTCAAGTTTGATTTACACTGGACTGAAGGGCATTCAGGTAGAGCTTTTGATTTATTCTGCTCAGTAGTGATAGTAACTATTCAACCCATATTTTGTAATGCATATATTATTGAAATTGTACTTCAGGGTCCTTCTTGGAATAGAATTGCTAACATTTCTTAATAATGTTAACTTTTTACTGAAAATCCCTTTTAATTTACCCAGAAAATATACTCTGTATATCCATATCTTCTCCTTAATAGTAGTGTTGTTGACTCTGAATTTGTTTCAATTAATTATTTAATTTTAAGCATGTATGTAGTTCCACTGAAGTCAAAGTGAACTGCTTGTATATACTGGAAATAGTTATGTGTCAGTCTTGGCTTCTGAACATTTTTTTGAAGCATGTTGTTGTTCAATCCCTCAAACACTTTTTTAGATATTATTTGTCCTTTGTGGCTTTAGGTAAAATGGGCACTGCTAACTTCTGTTCTCTTTATTGTCTTGCTGTATCCACATCTGGACACAAAAAACAAGTTTACTATACTCTCTGGAGCCTTATTTCTATCTACATATACTAAAAAAAGGGAAAGTGAGATTTTTTTAGAGAATATATGTAGATTTGTTATATGTAGAATAAAGGACAGTTAGTATGTGTTTTAAAAAGGTGGAAAAGACCTCAGACTGTACTGAACTTGCTAGTTTTAATTACTGTGTAGCAGTTCTAAACAATGATGACTTTCAGTGCTGCAAACAACTGAAACATAAATCCAGACTTGCAGACTGTGAATCAGGATAGTTTCAAGAATGTCAATGAAGTTTGCAGAACAGATTTAGCAAAAGTTGCCTTATAGCCATAGCTTTCACTGCTTGTGGACACCACTCATTGGTACCCAGCTGGATAGCAGCTGGTTAGTGTGAATCATAACAAATCCTCTCTTGTTTGGTTAGTGGAAAATCCAGTGGCCACCCTAGTGAGTTCTTTTAAAAGCAGGAATGAAAATTTTGATTTAGCTTACTGAAATACTAGGGAATCTGCAAATTCTATTCACTTTGGAGCACTTTGCTCCAAAGGACAGTGAATGAATACCTTGTGAAATAAATTGCCTGATGTGCTTTGTTGTGTGACTCCAGAAAATCATATTTTGATTTTATTTGGAAGCTTCTTTTTCAGAAAATTTTGTCATTTGCTATTGTGATAGAAAAATGACTGAAGTATAATACCTTTTTCAATTTTGTGCTAGCTTGGTTTTTCTATTCCTTATAAGAAGGCAGGGAATTCAGATGCCCTTAAATTCTTGGTTTGAAAATCTGTAGGTTTTGGCACATTGTTGATGAGTATTGATAGAACTCAAGGACACATTCCAGTGTAGGAGACGAGAGCTTGCAGGATAGCATTCCCGCTAAAGTAAGTAGGGTTCACAGGTTGTGTGATCATTGTGACATTGGAGCGTTCCCAGATGTGCGCTTGAATCTTTGACCATTGCCAGCTGGCAATGCTGAGTGCTGGTGAGCATTCAGCCCTCTTCTAGTATTTTCAGGCAGGCCCCCTTGGAACGGAGACTTAAATACAAAGAGAGGCTGTTTTCTACTCAAATCCTCTCACTACCTGTCATGCTGTGAGAGGTTTGTGCTGCTGGGCACTTGGTTGCACACGTGGGTACTGCTGCTGGCAGAGGTAGGAACAGGATCCCACGGAGTAGGGCACTGCCTGTTATAGCAAGAGTGGTCAAATCTGACCTACAGCCTTCTTGCCTGAAAAGAGGTAAACAAAAATGGAGATTCAGCAATCCATGGCAGAATTTTCTTCTCTTGACTCAGTAAATTATTTTGCTTTCTGTCAAGCAGAGTAAATAATACTACTCTGTTTTTCAATCTACAAAATAGCACTAGAACCAGATGTTTTTATTAAAATCTGCTCTAAACAAATGTGACTATACTTTTTTTTAATTTTATGCTGTTCCCTGACATTTATGCTTAGCAGATGTTTTTTAAAAGATCTTTGTTTCACTTGCGAGCCTATATTTTAACACACCGCAATATTTTTCTCTGATCAAACTCCTAGTTTCTCATTAGTGTCACCAGTCTCTACAGTTTTGAGTAACACATCAGTTTTGACAGATACTAAGCTATTTGTTATGTGTGCATTGATTTGCTAACAGTCATCTCTGTATCTTCCCTCTTAGTCTCAGTATAGGTTGCTTGCATGTGGGTATCTGAAAACATATTGAAAGTATATATATATGGATTTTGAGAATTTATTTTGAAAGTACCATATAACCAGTATACATGACTAATATTTTACAGCAACTATGACTGTAAACTAATTTCTTTAAATATTGTAGTAAACATCATTAGAAAATCTGATATCTGTGGTAGCTGACAGGGTTGGGGTTTTTTTTTGAGCTTATGCTTAGAAAATTAACAAGGCTAACTGATCTGATGATTCCTAGCTCATTTGACTTACTGCTACATTTTTCAATTATATTAGGACCAGAGATTAAAACAGGCAAGTATGACTTGTGTTACTCTCTGAGGCCTCCTGCTTAGCTGCATGATCTTTGAAAGTTATCTAGTATGTGTTGCAGTATGAATTTTGTTTTAGCATGTTTCAGTAAGACCTGAGTTAAAATCAATAGATTATGTTTTCAAATAAACGGTGAGACTGAGAGAAGATTTTTCTTCACGTAGTTCTTTCTTTTTTTTTTAAGTAGTTTCAAAAGCTTACTCTGTTCTATTATTTATATTTCTTTGATTTCAAAATGCTTTCACTTTGCAGTCCTGCAGGCCTGCTTGCAACTGATTGCTGACAGCAAAAGTGATATCCAACAGAAAGGTAAGAATATGTTTCATGATTTTCAGCTAACTATTCCATGTTTTAACTTTTCCAATCAATTTTATCTAACTTCAAAACAGTAACTTAGTTATGTTGTTCAATTAAAAAAAAAAAAAAAAAAAAGAGGTCCCTGCATCTGGACAGATCTTGCAAATATCCTCTTCTCAGTGGGGAAATCCAGCTACTGAGACTGGAAGTCTTGACTAGAAGTCAGCTTTGTTAATTTTTGGCAGATGAAAATGTAGAAAGTAACTTTTCTTTCTGATTATTCAAAAATTATTGTTTCTATTAGATGATTCAAGCATTGTCCCTTGGCTTCTGAGCTTTAAACGTGGAACAGCTCTGGAAGAACAAGGAAATAAAATAGTGATCAAAGAAACAGGATATTTTTTCATATATGGCCAGGTGAGAAACCTCAATTCATTTCAGCATCTGAATTTTTTTAAGGATTTTTAATGTTTCCGTACAATATGTTTGAAGTCTGCACCTCTTCATTCTGTAGGTTTTATATACGGATACAACATTTGCTATGGGACACTTAATACAGAGGAAGAAGGCCCATGTGTTTGGTGATGATCTCAGCTTGGTGACATTGTTTCGTTGCATCCAAAACATGCCACAGTCTTATCCAAATAATTCTTGCTATACTGCTGGTAATCATCTAAGTTTTCCTTTTCTTTGTTTGCACATAAACTGTATCATATAGAATCTGTAGTGTTGGGTGATTAAGTATTGTGGCAGTTGTAAAGAAAATGGACTGCATTCATGGATCTGGTTAATTGCAAAATTACAGAATACTTTAAAAATTTACAGTTTTATATAAAGTATTGGCAGTTGGAGGGCATGCATCTGACTTAGGTGATCTGAACAATTCCCCTCTCTCCATTGACTATATATTCTGGTTAGATACTTTGGTGCTTTCAGTTAGTAGATGCCCGAAGCAGATAAAAAGAATACATACTGTCCTTTCTGAAGAACTCAGTTTAACTTAGGGGTTGAATTCCACATTTAGTTATCCCAGCAAAATATTTAGGAGCTATGTTCTGCTTTAAAACATCATATATGAATTTCAGCCACCCAATTTTTGCATACCTTACAGTGGGATTTCCAGAGATATTTCTTATCAGCTTAGTTCTCTACTCCTTATAATGGCTACTGCAGTTTTACTATTTGGTTTGATGAAAAATGGTTAAGTCCTATAAGGAGCTCTTTCTGACTGCACAAATTAGAAACCCCATTAAGAAAGAAAGATTAAAATATTTAATGCAAGTCCATCAGGCTCAATGCTCAATATATATATATATTCCTGCAGTAGCATTTAAGGAATTATTGTCAAGGCCTATTAAACCTTGTTTGGTAGCTCTTATCTGTCTGCCTTTCCCCTTTAATGGTGGATTTGAGGGTTTTCTCTTTTGTTACTTTCCAACAAGATCTGTGTGAATAAATACTACCTTTTTTTTCAATACCTTGTAAAATGGGTGACAGTGAGTGATGGAGTTGACTGTTGGCAAGTAATGGCACTGAACAAATGGGAGGGGAAAGGAAGCTAATTTAAAAAAAAAAAAAAATTAGCTACTTCCTTCTGGCAATTGAGGCTGTCCAAACATTTTCTTTAACTTTCTGCCCTTCTACCCACACATTCAGGCACCATAACCACTTCAAACTTCATCTATTCTCTTATTTGACACTTGTATTACTCCCCCGCTTTCTTAACTAGGATGTCTACTCCATCCTGACACTTCACAGTTCCTGCTTCCCAAATTCCCACCCTTCTGCTTTCACCTGGAAAACCAAATCTCACTGCAGTATCTCATGCTGTTGAGCATGTGTCGCAGCAGATATTAAATGTGCTCTCAGCTCAGTGGCTGCAACTTGAAGGCGAGGTGCTTTTGGTTATCATGTCAGCTGATGTACGGCTGGCAGGAAGCAGACTTCTGTGCTCTGCAGTTGCAGTGGATCAGCTGATGTCTGGTAACTTCATTTGGTTGGTAAAGCTCATGAGACCTCCTCTAGAAGTCTGGGAATAGAGTGGTCTAGGACCAGCAATACCCAATGGTGACCTTGACCGTCACATCACCGTAACATGAGGAATCTGGGTACTTTGCTGTTAAGAATTTTTGCAGCGTTTGCTTAAGTGAACTGTGATATGCTGAGTGCAGAGTGGAAAGTAGATCCAGCTCCACAGAGGACGTTAAGTGTCAGCTTTGGGTATGCTACAATTTGTAAGATTTTGCCTAAAGATTAAAAAGCACTCATCACAAGTAAAAAGCCATGCTTATATTTGTAAGATGACATGTAGTGACTTTTTGAATACTGTTTATGAAAATAATGTATTTGAAATATTAACTTAAAAATTTTCCAAATATTTTGCCAGGCATTGCAAAATTAGAAGAAGGGGATGAACTTCAACTTACAATCCCACGGAGAAGGGCCAAAATATCCTTGGATGGAGATGGTACTTTTTTTGGTGCAGTTAGACTCCTCTGAAGCCCTTCATTTCTGTTATTATGCTTAATGCAGCTTTCTTCTTTTCCTATGCATTTGTCAGAAAAAATATTGAATTGTAATAAAGCTGCCAATTCAGTCTCTCCCCATCCACCACCAGCTTCTGAGAACTTTTCTTCGGTTTAATAAGCGAACCCAAAACAGGAAACACACCAGACATACTTGTGAGACATAACCATCATGTGATTACCAGAACGCCAATTTATTTTAGACAATGGAAGACTAAATAACAACTGCAAAGCAATGGATTTTTGGCTTTGAAACAATTTCTTGTCCACAAGGCAAATCAAAGAAAGAGTTGACCATAAAATATAGCATAAACAGGACCATTGACTATCAAATTGTTATCCATAATTGAAAAGGAAAACTAAAACAAAAGTACATCTTAGATTTGCTTTTTTTCATCAATAAAATATTTGAAGTATAAAGTATGGGGAAGAAACATCAAACAGTAGATTCCTCATCACAAAATTGAGGTGTTGGGTGGGTTCTCAGGTTTTTTTGGTTTTTCTTTGACACCAAGATTTTGGGAAAGGAAAAAGTCTAAATTTATGGGGTAATGAAGTCTAAATGTATTGGATAACGAAAACAAATTCCTCAGGAATATATAGAATAGTAACCACTGGCTTGCTTCTTCCCTGTGAACAAAATGTGTATAAATTACTAAAATCTATTAGTATTTACTAATTAGAATTAATTTTACTGGAAAAAGGACATGTAAGATGCTCCAACAGCTCAATCTTCAAAGCATTGCTACTTATCAAGGAATATGTGTATACTTCTATGTAAGCAAGGCAAGGATAAGAAGAAACACAGTGAGATTAGACACAATACAGTAGGTGGAATTGGATTTCTGGCTTCATAATTTTTGCATTCATATATAGATGTGTATATATATACAGTACATATATGTATATGTGTATATATGAAAGTATGTACACACACATATATAAGACTTTGACATTTGGGCATAGAATTTTATCTTCTTTTGAATAGTTTATTCAATGGAAAAATTACTGCATACACATTTTTTGTATTTCTCTTGCTTTTTGCTATGATCCATTCTATGCAATATAGTAAAAAGAAAAATCCAATAAATGTGGAATCAGCCATACAACTAAGAAAATACATTTATATCCCAGAAATCTGGGCTCAGTCCCTGGTTAACTATAGGGTTCTTCTGCAGTTTTGAATATATTGCTCAACTCTGTTTTACAAAAAAATCAGACCTGTAGAAAGACTAAACAGATGTCAATTTTTCTTTTATTTTGGCTGTTTGCCTTGTTCAGTAGATAAGATTTATGTGGTTTTTTACCCCAAGAATCCATGTGTATTGCATGGTCAAGGTAATTGGGTGGTAAGTGTGGTCAAGACTTCTAGGAGCTATTGTAATACAAACATTGAATACTTATTCCACTGTTCTTCAAAGAAGTACTGAAGTGCTACTGGCATAGATAAAATAATAAGCCCCAGAGTAATGAACTGTGTTTCATTTGAAAATATTTTTAGGGGTTGAGAATTGTGTCATACAAGCTCATTTAGTAAAGAAAAAATGTTTTGTATGTTGCAGTCTTGTCTGTTTTTATAAATCGTGCTGATTTGATTGTGTTCTCATGGTGATACACAATAAATAAAAGAGATTTGGAGCTAGGAATTACAGACTACGGTAAACTAATGAAACAGTTAATTCAACTTCTCTGGGTTTCAAGAAGACATTTCAGCAATAAGCATATGTGTATTGGATTACCACACTGGGATTTTTGTGAGGCTTAACTACAGTTTCAAAATGTCTGGAAGTCCTCCTTATACAAATCTATTTATTTATGTGTCCTGGAGACAAAGCTGCTGCTGCTGCTGCTGATGATGATGATAATGATTATTATCATTATTATTAAACTTTGATGTGCTAAGATTGCCAAAAAGACATTTTAAATCCTCTACAAGAACCCTCAGTTTAGCCAAAGGTAGTGTGAACCTGCATGTAGGTAAAACAATTTTTAATATGCAGTGAGTTGTCTGTTATTACTGACATATATTGGAGATGCCCAGAATCTCCAGTCAGAAGCTTGTTGATTTTAGCATTGTCTGGTTATAGGAAAAAAATGTTATTACTGTTGCTTCCCCAGAGACTTGATGGCTAAAATTGCAAATTTAAATTTTGGTATGTAGGTTTCCCCAGTGGTTTCAGCGGGCTTGTGTGTGTGCTTAGCTTAAGCCAATTCTGAAGGTGGTTGGCACCTTAGAAGGTGCAGCTTTGATATAAACAGACACAGTGTAATATTTTAAACATACAGCACATAGCAAAAATTCTGTGGAGCTAAATCAATTGTTGTCACTGCCCCTTTTCCTTGCCGTATTTCTTCCTTCTGCTGCCGGCAAATGTGGACAGCGCAGAACTCTGGAAAATGTTTGGGGTATGGTGTGGCTTGGAGGAAAACATTTCTTTTCTGAGCGACAAGATTGCAAAAGTGTTCCCTTCCTTTAGTAGGATGAAACTGAACCTGAAGTTTCTTCACAAAAAATGTAAACCATGAGAGCTTCCACATGTGTGCAGAGAATGCAAGTTGACAGACTGTGCAGATATTTCTACTGACAAAGCTGGCAATTCTGTTGTTGTTAGGTTAGTTTTCTGCTGGCTTCAGGAGTAAACTTGTCTTCTCAAAATTAATCTGCTTCTGCACAAAGTTGAGTGTTAACAGATCAGCATTTTCTGACTAAAGCAGGAAGAAAAGGAGAATAACTCATTCCTGATGGTTCTGCTAACAAACTGGTAATTCACGACGTAGCAAAGTGCATCCAGACCACAATCATGCTTATGCTTCAGTTAGTGGGAGTTACTGAAACTTTCTGCATTTGATAGATGTTATTTCAATAAGCGTGATAGGTAATAAGTAGCATCTAGTTGGTTCATACCTTATTTTACCTTCTTATCAAGGACATCTAGCATTTAAGATAGGTTTCTGAAAATGTAACAAACTGTGCAAATACTCTGGTTCTTTTTCATGTGGTGTTAAGCAGCATCATGGCAAACATAAGGAACTTGAACATTTTCTTTCCAGTACACATTTTCTCAGAAAGTGTGAGCCTGTGTCATTCTTTCCTTTTTAATAATGTGCAGTTGGTAGACATATAGCTGCTTTGAAATATGTAATTTATATCTTAAAAATGAAAATGTCTGTTAAATAATGTGCAGTCACACACCCTACCAACATACGGAGTATACTCATTGCGCGGCTCTCCCACCTCTGACTATCTTTCAAATTACTCAGCATCTGCCATTATAAGACCTTAATTTCAGTTGTCCCATAGTTTTTCCAAGCTTACACCGCTGGAGTTGAGATTTTCTGTATCTCTGGTTTATGTCTTAGGTTGACTTGTCTTGGATAACTTCAGCCCCCAAAGTTCTACTCTTCTGAAGATGAGGGTAGGAAAAATGCATTGTTTGGATTTTATTTTAATGATGTGGCTACTTTTTCTTTGGAAAGGTCTAGAGACTCTATGCTTTGAAAGAAGAAATGTGTGTAATGTGGGTTTTGCTTTGTTTTAATCAGGGTTTTCTTCCTTTCTTCCTTGTGCACTCATACTTCGACAGGTTGTAGTCTTTTGAAGAATATTTTCTGCTTTCTCATGTTTAGCATATTCTATCTCTATGGAACTTTCAAAAGGGAGAGGAAAATGTTCCCAGCAGTTTTTCCTCTTGGCTGAGTCCATGGATTACCACCATCAGTAAGATCCAGGGCTGTTTTTCAAGGTAGATCCAGGCAGCAGTGAGAAGGAAGATGATGCAAACACAGGGAAGAGGGAAGCTAAATATTTGATGTGGAAAGGATCTCATGGAGTTTGCAGGTAACATACAGCTTAGGGGTGATGGGGGAAACAAACCAGATTTGGAGCTGGACTGCAGAAATTGGGAAAACCGTGACTATGATTTGATTGCTTGTGAGGTGGGAAGAAATGCAAGGGCATGAAATGGACTGGCTGTGAAAAGCCTGGGAACTAAATGAGGTTAGGCAAAGACAGCAGCTTTGTGGAAAAGGGCCAAGGGTTCCTAGGGGAAAACGAGCTAAACACAAGTCCACAGTGAGCCCTGTCAGAGATGAAGGCTAACAGCATACTGCTCTGTATTACAGGATTGTCACCAGTCTAAGGGAAGTCATTATTCCTCTTTTCTTGGCACCTGGGTATAGCATATCTGGGATCCTGCATCCAGGTTTGAACACACTACACCCCAAATACAGGAAGGACAGTGAGAAACTTGAGGGAGTCCATTTGAATGCAAGGGGGTGGCCGGGGTGGAGCACACACCTGCCCTATGAGGAGGAGCTGAGGGAAATGGGTTTGTTCAGACTGGAGGAGAGGCTCAGGGTGTCCTAATAGCAGCCTTCCAATACCAGTTAGGAGGTTGTCAAGAAAACAGAATAATACTGTTTGAGAGGTCCGTGGTGGTGTGAAGAGGCAATGGGCATAAATCAAACTGGGAAGTTCGTACCTGACATAAGGAAAAGAATTATTACCATGGTGTCACGGTCCATTTGGATCTCTCAAATTTACAGATCAATGTACTCTGTAAATTAAACTTCATTTTATGAGCTCATTAGGAAAGAAAACAAACATGACAAACAAGTGTTCAGTCCGCTTTGTACAGACTAGTCTAACATGTGAATTCACTAATTCATCACTTATCAGGTTTCTAACTCACAAGCTCTCTGATTCATAACTCGCAACTATAACTTGTAGTTCATGAACCTATGGGCAAAACAGTTACCTAGCCGACAGGGAGAGCACTCATCCTTCCTCCTCCGTCATGGTACAGGCATACTCTGTATCACATTGGGAAGCGTGAAAGCCTCAGCCATCCAGCTGCTGTTGAATTTGCTTCAAAAACTTTTTGGGTAAGCAGATGTATTTATACCTTCCAGCTTGGAGGTTTGGTCTACACCATTTCCATGAGTTAGCACATTATGAAGAAACTGCCAGACAACCGATACACAAGGATGATGGCTGCAGGAAACAGCAAGCTGCAGGTGATAATGGCCACATAATGACCTTTAGCCCTTTCTGGCCACTGTGTCCTGCCTACACGTTGCCTTCACTTTGACCTAATGGTGCTGATCACAACATACATAAGGCCTTAGTATAAGCTGTGTGTTAGCCAAAAATTGAGCAGAAACTGAGTGAGAGTCACGCCATGGGGACAGTCAACCACTGAAGCAGGTTGCCCAGATGGGCTGTGAAAAAACTGTTCCTACAGATTTCCAACACCTTAATGGATAAAGCCCTGAGCAATGTGGTCTCAATTAAGTGCTGATCCTGAGTTGAGCAGGCTGGAGTACAGACCTCCCAAATGATCCCTCTCCCCTGGGTGACTCTATGGTAAGAAACCAGGAGATGTGGGGGGCAGGGAAAGGACTGAGACTGGTGGGAACAGATCAGAAAGGGTCCTGCTGGGGAAGGAAGGGTGTTCATTTCCTGAGTGCAAATGAAACATGGGATCCTCAGTGTGTGCTTCAACAGTATCATCAAATATTTATATAATGCACAGGGCAGGTTCCTGTTAAGCACAGCAAGCTGCTAGCAGTCATTGGGTACTGCATGACCTGAAACTCAAGACTGTAAATTGAATCAAACCGTGTGGCCAAGTAATAATCTTTATGCACTCACTTGCAAGTTTCCTTTGGCTTTTTTTTTTCTGCCCCCTCCCCCTGCTTCACTCAGTGGATAGGAGACACTTACTTCATCCTGTGGAAAATGGGATATTGATGGGAAGTTTTTTAAGCTAGGGCCCAGACTAATTTTCAGAAATATTGGAAGGAAGTAGTAAATGAAGCAGAACATGCAAGAAGAGAAATTATGGTGTCCTATTTAAATCAGAATTGCATTCCCCTGCCATCTGTGAGAGCTGGCTGAAAAGCCATGTTTACTTTCTGCAGATTTTGATTTTTTTCTTTCTTTAAATCTGGGGTTCTTTCAATTGTTACTTAAAACCATTTCTCCCAAAACGTTTTTGGCAAACTTAAGTTCTTCAGATCCTATCCCTAATCCTGATGAATGTTAGTTATTCCAATGGCTGCAGGAAGTCTTGTATCTCAACATGTACCTAAGTTCCCCTTCCAGACTGAGCTCAGGGTACTTGCTTTCCAGAGCTTCTTAGCCTAAGAAAGAGTCTTGATGAGCTCCGTTGAACCTGGAGACTGCCACTTTCAGTTTCCCTGGCTTAGTACTCAACAGCCTTTCAGAAGTCTAAGCTGAGTTCCCTCCAGACATCACTTTCAATTTGGTAACGGTTCCTTCAGTCTGAAATATTTCAAACAGAACATGCTGGGCTCCACAAACTGCCATTTTTGGCAAAGCTTTATTTTGTCTGAAAATGTCCAAGCTGCCCTAGTCTTTACCGCAGAGTTCCTTAAACCGGATTTTTCACAGGTGGACGCTGATCGAATGTTCCTCATTTTCTGCCTGCCTGACTGATGTCCTTGTGGTCTCATTTGCAGAAGTATTGAAAGTCACAGCTGAAACTAAAATTAGCAGAAGCTGTGCTTTGAATATATGGAGGGGTGTATAATTCTGCTTAGAAATACTAGAGTAACAAATACTCTGGAAAAGCTCTGGGGGAAATAAATTCTGGTCTGGAGGCAAACTTTTCAGGAGTGTGCAGTCAGCCAAGAGCTGTGCTTTGGAAAAAGCGGGAGGAGAAGTTTTTCACTCATTGCTGGGGTGCTGGACATTGTGTGCATTCAGTGTGATAGGGATCTTAATGGGAAGGGCACTGTGAGGTTATATAAAGTAACTTCTGTTACAGGTGCAGGGAACTAGAGCTGAGATAACAAAGACAATTTTGGCCCATCTTCACTGTGAGCATTTAACTTTGCATTGGAAGATTTGGTGGGGGTTGGAGGCAGAGGACCTCCAGGGGCCTGTTCCTATTTCCCGCGCTAAAAGAGAAGTTCTGCTCCCCACAAACCTCACAGAAACTACTACATGTAGCTGTGGAAGGGGTGGTGACAGTTCTACCTGTGCTTAGACAGTGTTTGGCTCCCCATTAAGGGAACTAGAAAGCAACCACTTCATAGTTCCTGACACCACTGGAGAGCAAATCTAGCACTTTTAAAGCAGGAAGAGTAAGGGGAAAATTTTGCCAGGGAACAGCAGATAAGCAGTGTCTGGTGGCGGACTGCTGGCTCAGGGTTTCTTACCTAGTTTTGTTTGTCCTCTGAATGAGAAGGTCACAGGGATGACAGATTTGAAAAGCTATACAAGTCTGTTTCACAATAACCACTTTGTTGATTATTTTTTCTCAAAGAGGAGTTTTGCCACCTCTCCCCACCCCAAGGAAGGGTCAGTAAGAGCAAAGTGAGTTGTTGGGGTGAAGCGGCACATCTGATGCTGTGGCAGGCGGGAGAGGTAGGTGGGAGGAAGCTGTGTGGGAGAGGGGCATAAAGCTGAGGCAACAGCAAGAAGAGCGCCATGCTGCTGCTGCCAGTCTTCCCCCGCTATCTCAGTTGCTCCATGCAACCTTTCAGTCCTGTGCTAGTCTGGCATTTAATCACAACTGGTAATTTTTTTTAGAGCAATTTCATGATGGGTCATACTTATGTCTCTATTCAGTTATCAGTTGCAGTTACCAGCCAAAATCACCAGTCCCAGTGCTGAACCTGTAGAATAATACCGATGATGCCCTATTGAGATGCTACATTGGAAGTGTGAGTCAGGGCTGATTCAAACAAGCTGAGCAGGCTGATGAGAAATGAAGTTGAGTCCAGCATTCTTCGTCTGTAAAATGATGATGGTGTACTTTCCTACCTGTTAGGCTGCCAGAAACATATCTTCCACCATCAGTGGAAACAGTGAGCAGTGGAAACAGGAGAAGCACATAGTCTGTTACTTTTTCCATCACTTATTTCCTTTCTTTCATTACCTGTTCTATCCAGAATCCCTTTTTCCAACTGTCTTTGGCCTTGTTCTCTCTTGCATTCATCACCGCTCTACTTAGAACATTAAAAAAAAAAAAAAGTTAGAACAACCAAAAATATTTAAAGCAGAAGAGTAGCTACTTTATATTGCCTCCCTCCTTGATTTTTGTTGGATAAACTCACACAATCACCGTCACCGTTTTTAAAGAGCTGGAGTCTCACACAGCCTGATGGTACAGCCGCCCTTCCCCCATCGGAGGGCAGCAGTGCACACACCAAACGGCACATTTCTTTCACATTTTCATCTCGGAACAAAACAAGCTGGTAGCAAAAAATCCTCTTCCCTTTAAACCAAGTGTATAACTTCTGACACTGCAAGTGGAAAAGAGAAAAAGAAAAAGAAAGAGGAAAGGAGAAAAAAAAGAAAAAGCTCTGGAGCACCGATGCCAATGAAGTAATGTTTTATGCTTGTGAATAAACAGTGAGCCAAAGCTGTCCTTTACGTATTGCATTTGCTGAGAAAAAATAGAAAAAAAGAAAAAAAGAAAGCAAACAAATAAGCAGACAAAACTCCCTCCAAAACCTGCTTCTTTTGGTATGTCTAAGGGAAGAGAAACATTTCTGTTTTTTTTCTCAATATGCAACATTTAGTTGAGAGGAAGAGTTTGAAAGTGAGCATAGTTGGCATACAAAGCCTGAATAACATTAGTAATCTTGAACAGCACAGAACTGGGTCTTTCATCCTAGGCCCAATGTCAGAAAAACTGTGGGTTTTAACCTTTAAAGAATTTTGGTCACTATTCCAGTATGGATCAGGCCCACCTTAACATGAACTCTCACTTCCCTCTGTTTGCATCCCTGAGTCTACACACTCTCAATATATATGTTTGACAGTAAGCTCCCCCTGGTATGAGAAATTCTGATTTATACATTTATTCATCCTTACACTCCTAGCATGAATGGATCCTTCTGCAAACTCTGAGCAGCTGAATGCTTTGTTTTGCTTTGCTTGTTAACCAGGTTGAAAAACTAGGGTGGAAAGAATAAGATTGTTTCTGTCATTTAGAAGCCAATGCTTTGAGATAGTTTCAATAGATCCATTTTCCTCAACTTGATTTAACAGCATGGTGGTGAGAAGAAAAATCAGTACTTGTTTTGTCATAAGTATCTTACCTTTTTGAAGACATTGCTTGTATTCCCGTAGCTACCCTCACATTTTCATTGGTTTCTAATATACGTCATATTAGCTCCAAACCTCTTTTCTGGTAAAACGGGAACTGTGCAAATCCCACCTCTTCAATACTACTCTCAAATTCACAGCTTCTAGAGCTGATGTGCTGTTTTAGTCTCCTCAAATACTTGCTTCTTTGGAGATGGTGATTGCTTATATATATTCATTAGTCATCTCCATAAAGGAATTGTACTAAAACTGATCCTTTGGGATGCACAGGCTGCTGGTCCATGAAGAACCAAGCAGAACGGCAACATTTTGCACCACTGTGGCTAGCCACTGCCTTATTGCTCCGTTTTCTTACCCTGCTGGTTATGAACGTAGCAGATCACATTGGCTTTCTTTAAAAACCCAGGACGAGGTGACTTAATTAAGACATCTGCAGTGAGGATGCCTCCACATTTTGAGGAAACCATCTGGAACCCCACTGTAGTCCATGGGGAGAAACAGGCATTTCTGTGTCAGTTTGTCTCTTCCTAAAGCAAATGATTCATGGATTGGATGAATCATACTGCAAATTACCTCTTTTATTTTTTCTTCATGACTATAAGACCCTCAAGTTACCACCTCACACAATGTAGCTATCCAAATTTAGTCTCTAATCTTACTCTTGATTACTGAAACAGCCAGGAATCATGAAAGGGAGCATGTAATTTCATTGCTTCCAGCAACAGCTGGAAAGAACTGTTCCAGAAACAGCTTCCCATACAGGAAGGGAACAGGACTATTGCTGAAAGTTTTACTTGTTGCAGCAAGAAAGGTGAAGGCTAAGAAAGGACAAAGAAAGACTATTGTGTAATACACCAATGTCAGACTCGTGTATAGTAAAATTATTTAATTATGCTCAAGTAAGAAGGGAGAAGTGTGATTTAATTGGAATTAATGGGTTAAATCAAACTACTGACTTGGAGATTAAATGGGTTGAAACAAGCTTTGCAGGAAGGAAAAGCAACAATAGTCTGCAAAATGAGCAACAATGGCATATAAAAACAAATGAAAGAGGATAGTCTTTATGGCATCATTTGTAACATGGCATTAAGTCAAATATTTAAAGGTGATCTCTTTTTTCCAATTATGTAAGACTACTTCCAAAGAGGTTGATTAGGCAACATTTTCTAATGAACTGAGTAAGCAAAGTAGCCAAAGAAATTCTGAGTGGAAGTGGAATATATTGAATTGGAATATATCAATGGTCCTGTTAAGAATATAAGAGTATTCATAGATTGTTTCTAATCCAGCATGTTGTTAGTGAACAGAAAGCTAGAGAAAAGTCCCAAATATTTATGTTTTTTATATACACACACACATATGTATATACATACATATTTATATAAATTATATACATTTAGAGGATGAAGTGGGAAAACATGTAGATTCTGTTTTAAAAATGATCAAAGACCTTACATGTATTTTTTAAGAGGGTGATGAGGCTTGCGGAAACCTAAGGCCTATACAGAAAAAGCAGCACAGTTTTACAGAGTGCCTCCTGTCTTCCACTGTCCCCCATCTTACCTCTGGTCTCCGAACCCAATTCAGGCAACCAGCTTGTGAAATCCTTCCTCCTGAGGGCCTCTGGGTGTAACTTTCAGGTCTCTTCTTGTGCCTTCACCTACAGGGACACCTGCCCTGATATGTCCTGTTCTGCTTCTGCCCAAGGAAAAGATCATGGTCTATGATATCACATAAGTTATGCTATTTGTATGCTATCATATGGAATAAACGATGTTAGTTCTAGGTCATAGTCCATTCTTCAGACAAATTCTTTCAAGACCTGTTGGTTTTCCTGTTTTCCCCCTTTTGCAACATCTTATCAACTGAAAAGTACCTCTGAAGATGCAGACTGTCATTTTTTTTTATCTTCCAAAAATGTACACCCATTGCCCAAGTCACCTACCTTGTCTTCTAGGCTAGTAGCAGTGCTCTGTTGTAATCCTTTGTGTGACTGGAGCTCTCAGAACAGGGCTGTTCTCACTTTACCCATTATAAAGTTCATGTTAATCTGGAGGCCTCACTGCCAGCCAGGGTTTCTGCTTCTTTTCACGTACACTTGAAGAGAAACCTTTTGCCTCTCAGCTCTACAGTCTAAGAAACGCAGAGAATAGTTGGAGGAAAGGAGACAATCATTCTCATACTGTACTGAGTGAAATGCGTCACAAAAAAAAGTGCACAGCTTGTCTAGGACAGTACACGGCAGAGCCTTAAACTTGTAGCCTCGGTGAAGAACACTTCTCTCTTACTATCTACCTTGTGTAATGAGACTGATATTGTAATGACTTAAATATGGGTTTTTTATAAAATCTGAAGTACTGACACATTAACATAATTTTCCACAGCCTTTCAAGAGTGTTTATGAAATACTGTTACACTTGTGCCAGATAAATTAATGAAGAAAGTCTAGAATCAGGTGCAGGTACACATAATATGAAGAGCTGAAAGGATATCTGTTTAAGGGGAAAGTGAACAAAGTTACAGGAGATTGTTAAGTAAGATTTTGATTTCAGTAGCTGGTTTTGCTTGTGTAAAGTTATATAATTGTTTTCAGGTCTGACTCTTAAAATTCATATCTAAATGTACACACCCAACAATGACTGTTGAAACACCATTGTTTAGATGTTAATTTCTATGGAGAAAAACTATACATGCATTGACTTTGAAATGGACTAAGTGCAGTTACTGTGCTCACAAGACTTTTGCACCTTCTGTACTAGGCTATTTTAAGTGGCTACTGAGCTGCAGGTCAGGAAACCAAAGATGCTACAGCTGGATCTTGGCAGCCTGGAAGAATCTCACAGCTGGCTGCCCACCCTTCTCTGATGCTGTGGCTGGTGCTGCTGAGACCACCTCTCATCACTAATGCAAAATAATGCCATTACTGCTCTCTCTTTTTTGTTGTTGCTGTTTTGGTTTGTTTGTTCGGTTGGTTGGTTTGGTTTGGTTCGGTTTGGTTTGGTTTGGTTTGGTTTGGTTTGGTTTGTTGTTGAGGTAGTCTTTTGTTAGCTAGGTGAGCACGAAGTAACTTGGCTTGTAAAATCAGTGCAGAGAGGGAGATTTCTCTAGTGGTTGATGCAATTGCCTAAACTTGATTATTAATATAAATGGTGTGCCTTCATGTCTGTATTTTGTGCCCAGCAATATTTAAAAATCAGACAGCATCTACTGCACTTTGCTAAACATAATTTTATTTTCTATTCTAGATCATGCCAAATATGACAAGAGGCTAAGAGCCTCCCTCAACCTCCATGTCTTTGTTTCAGGCTGCAGGAAGGTAAATGATTCATAAACATATTTGTATTTTTTTGACCCAAGCACAGTTCTAGAAGGCTAATGATTTATTAAAACCAGACACTGAGTCCTTCCATTGTATCTTACTATTATTTCTACAGTTCATTAACCCAAAGGTGCTCCAGAATATCTGCTATCTCTGATTATGGTGTAGCAGACCATCCTAGGAGGAACAAATTGCAGGAGACACAATGTTCAGTTCTACAGACAGTTCCAGAATTTAAAGCATATAGATCAATTACACTGAAAGTAGAATACTCCTCTGAAGCAAGTTTCTAAAAATACCACAGCTCTAAAGGTTGTTTTCCTAACAAAAAATTACTCAGATGTCACAGGGACAAAAACCGCCCAATTCAGGTACTTTATTTAAAGTCAGGATCAAAGCAATTTACTGATTTATTAAAACCCTAAAATTAACTAGCCTTCAATTTTTTTTTAATTTTTTTTTTTCTGTATCAACATCAACAATACAGCAGACAACCCACAGTAGCAGACACTTACAAAATGTTAATACATACATTCAAATTTCTAAATACCAGTTATAAATAATCCCAAGAAGTTCTAACCCCCTTCTCAGTGACAGTCCCCACCAACCATGGGGGCCACAAGCTCACCCCCCCAACCCCAGGAGTGGCTTCCCCTTGTGCACACCCCTTCGGTGGGGCAGGTGGGTGCCCTTGATACCATAAGTCGGCAAATATAAGAACCCTCTAAAACTCAATTTGTAGTTTTAGAAAGCAGGCATTCTTTACTGTGGTGCCGGGCGCACAGGGGATCACTCCACCTAAAGGGCGCGCTGAGTTGCTCTACTACAGGGGTTATATGCAATCAAAAATATATATATTCATTAGATTTCTAAGAAATTATTACCATATTCGTACTATTCTTGGAACTCATTAAAATATGCAAATGTCCTTAACACATGTGCATTCATGCTCGTCGGTGGTCTTCCAGGGTCCTCTGGTGGTCATCGATAGTTTTCCTCACCATGTCCGCTGACTGAACTCAGTCCCTAGGCATGCTCAGTTCATTTTTCAGCTTGGTTACACAATTCTTATTGATACTAAACTAGCTTATTCTAGTACATTTCCCTTATTTATTCTACTCAAGGATACAGTGTCTCCAAACTCCTTTCTATCTAATCACATATAGCAGGTTCTAAGACTATCTTATTCGTAAAGTATTCCAAGTATTTCAAAACTTAGCTATGTTGCTCCAGTTAAAGGAGGCTGTATGTTCTTTCTGAAGCTGGTGTCAGGTATCACCCTGGTGTTGTGTCGTTCCCCATGCTGCACCCTGCACCCACCGAGCCATGCACTGGTGACAAAGCTGCCGTGAGGCCCCTCACACCCTGGTGGGATGGCTGACCTGTACTCCTCTCTAGCTCTGCTCCGCCCCCACCCCGTTTCCTACTCCCCGTACAAATTTTCATGCTTCTTGTATACTGCTTTGCAAGCTGACTGCTGCTGCAGCAAAAATCTCTTTGGAAGTTGCGGGTTGCTTTTTGATTTGGCTGATGATTGTTTTCCTCTTTAGCACAATTAGATAGATTTGGGTGTTGTCCTCGTTCCTTCTCCCCCGCCCTCCCAGCTGACATCCACTCGCCTATTCTATCAGCTGTTGTTATCCAGGCTGTTTCATAAAGAGGGGAAGTACGCAAGCACTCTCAACTACTCATACAGTAGTTTACATATGAAAATTAGTTTATTTGAGTCTCTCCATTCCTTTTAAATACTGGACCAGCTCCACAGGTGCAAGAGCTTCTCTCTTTTTCTTTTTCCATTTTTGGTTTTATTTTATTTCATTCATTTATTTCTTCTCTTTCTGGACACAATCACAAATTCCAGTCACGTCAGACATGCATGAATATTTACAGTATTGCTTTACCTTGACTTTGCAGACAAACAGGGCTATTTCTTCTGCTTAGTAAGAAAGGTACAAGTCCCAAGTACAGCTTGGGGGTATCCTCGGCAGTGGCAGTGGTGAGTTCTGCCTCTGTGCCTGTCTACTTGCACCCACCATAGAAGGTAGCACCCTCTCCCTCAATCCTGTTATAAAATCCTTTCACCTGCCAGATTAAGACTCCAGCTGCATCCCACTCAGTTCCACTGAGCTATAAATAATTCACGCTTATGTTGCCAGTCCAGATCCACCTAAGCCGCTTTGATTTTAGCAGCCTGATCCACCTACTGGTTGTTTTGATATTCTGCAGGGGCCCGACTCTTGGGTATGTGAGCATCTATGTACTTTCACAACCAGGTTCTCTACCCAGGCAGCAATATCTTGCCACAATGTGGCAGATGAGTTTGCCTCTGTGCTGCCAGTTGTTCTGCTTCCATTGCTGTAACCACCCCCACAGGGCATTTGCCACCATCCATGAGTCAGTATAACGATAGAGCACTGGCCATTTTTCTCGTTCAGCAATGTCTAAAGTCAGCTGGATGGTCTTTACTTCTGCAAACTGACTCGATTCACCTTCTCCTTCAGCAGTTTCTGCGACTTGCCGTATAGGACTCCATACAGCAGCCTCCCATCTCCGATGCTTTCCTACAATACAACAGGACCCATCAGTGAACAGAGCGTATTGTTTCTCATTTTCTGGCAGTTTGTTATACAGTGGGACCTCCTCAGCACGTGTCACCTCCTCTGGTGGTATTCCAGAATCTTTGCTCTCTGGCCAGTCCATGATCACTTCCAAGATTCCTGGGTGACTGTGGTTTCCTATTTGAGCCTGTTGTGTGATCGGTGCGACCCACTTACTCCACGTAGCATCAGTTGCGTGATGTGTAGAGGGGACCCTCCCTTTGAACATCCAGCCCAGCACCGGCAGTCGAGGCAGTTGAGGTGCCGGAAGGAGCTGTGCTTCAGTACCAATCACTTCTGAAGCAGCTCGAACCCCAAGTGCAGGACCCGGTACTTGGCCTTGTTGAACCCCATACAGTTGGCCTCAGTGCATTAACCCAGCCTGTCCAGATCCCTCTGCAGAGCCTTCCTACTGTCCAACAGATTAACACTCCCGCCCAACTTGGTGTCATCTGCAAACTTACTGAGGGTGCAATCAATCCCCTCGTCCAGATCACTGATAAAGATATTAAACAGAACCAGCCCCAACACTGAGCTCTGGGGAGCATCACTTGTGACCAGTCACTGACAGGATTTAACTCCACTCACCACAACTCTTTGGGGTCGGCCATCCAGACAGTTTTGTACCCAGCAAAGAGTACACCTGTCTAAGCCATGACCAGCCAGTTTTTCCAGGAGGATGCTGTGGGAGATGGTGTCAAAGACTTTACTAAAGTCTAGGTAGACAACATCCACAGCCTTTCCCTCATCCACTAAGCAGGTCACCTTGTCATATAAGGAGATCAGGTTAGTCAAGCAGGACCTGTCTTTCATAAACCCTTGCTGACTGGGCCTGATCACTTGGTTATCTGGTACATGCTACATGATGGCACTCAAGGTGATCTGCTCCATAACCTTTCCCAGCACCGAGGTCAGACCGATAGGCCTGTAGTTTCCCGGATCCTCCTTCCAGCCCTTCTTGTAGATGGATATCCTAGTTGCTAATCTCCAGTCAGCTGGGACCTCCCTGGTTAGCCAGAACTGCTGATAAATGATGGAAAGTGGCCGGGTACCTGGAGAACAACTGGTCTTACTATTAAAAACTGAGGCAAAGAAGGCATTAAGTACCTCAGCCTTTTCCTCATCCTTTGTCACTATGTTTCCTTCCACATCCAATAAAGGATGGAGATTCTTCTTAGCCCACTTTTTGTTGCTACTGTATTAATAGAAGTATTTTTTATTGTCTTTTACAGCAGTAGGCAGATTAAGCTCTAGCTGGGCTTTGGCCCTTCTAATTTTCTCCCTGCATAACCTCACAACATCCTTGTAGTCCTCCTGACTTGCCTGCCCCTTCTTCCAAAGGTCATAAACTCTCAATTTTTTCTGAGTTGCAGCCAAAGCACTCTGTTCAGGCAGGCCAGTCTTCTTCCCCGCCGGCTTGTCTTTCAGCACATGGGGACACCCTGCTTTTGCACTTTTAAAATTTCTCTCCTGAAGAATGTCCAGCCTTCCTGGGCTCCTTTGCCCTTCAGGGCTGCTTCCCAGGGGATTCTGTCAACCAGTCTCCTAAACAGGCCAAAGTCTGCCCTCCAGAAGTCCAAGGTGGCAGTTCTGCTGACCTCCCTCCTTATTCCTCTGAGAATTGAAAACTCTATCATTTCATGATAGCTGTGCCCAAGACGGCCTCCAACCACCACATCACCCACAAGTCCTTCTCTGTTCGTGAACAACAGGTCCAGCAGGGCACCTATTTGGCTCCCTCATCAGCTGTGTCAGGAAGTTATCTTCCACACACTCCATAAACCTACTAGACTGTTTCCTCTCTGCTGTATTGTATTTCCAGCAGACATCCGGTAGGTTAAAGTCCCCCACGAGGACAAGGGCTTCTTCCAGCTGCCTGTTCATCCTGGTTGGGTGGTCTGTAACAAACTCCCACCATGACATCTGTTTTGTTGGCCTTCCCCCTGATTCTTACCCATAAACACTCAACTCTGTCATCACCATCATTAAGATCTAGACAATCCAAACACTCCCTAACATACTCCACCATCTCTCCTGCCTTGCCTATCCCTTCTGAAGAGTTTATAGCCATCCATTGCAGCACTCCAGTTGTGCGACTCATCCCACCATGTTTCCATGATGGCAACAATATCACAGTTTTCCTGCTGTACAATGGCTTCCAGCTCTTCCTGTTTATTGCTCATGCTGCATGCATTTGTGTAGAGGCACTTCAGCGGAGCTGTCATTTGTGTCACCTTCTTACAGGAATAGCCCTTAATTCCTTTGAAGTGTTTCACCAGTGTTCCCATCTTGGCTCCTAACACCTCAGCAGTCCCCAGCTCATCTCCGTACAATGTCAACTTTGCTCCAGTGAGCCCAGTGCATCTCAAAGACACAGGCTGAGTGCCCTCGATAGTATCGTGTCCCTCTAACCTTGGCATATTGTCCCTCAGCTTGTCTCAGGCAAGCCTAATATTAACCCCCTCCCCCTTCAAGTCTAGTTTAAAGCTGTGCCAATGAGCCCTACAAGCTCATGAGCAAACACCCTCTTTCCCCTTTGAGAAAGGTGAATCCCATTTGTCACCAGCAAGCCTGGTGCTGTATAGGCCATCCCATTATCAAAAAAACCCCAAACTGTGGCAATGACAACAGCCACAGAGCCATGTGTTAATAAGACTGGGTGCATCTGTTCCTTCCAGTGTCGCTGCCTGTAACTGGAAGAAGAGAGGAGAAAATAACCTGTGCTCCAGAGTCCCTTATTAGCTGTCCCAAGGCCCTGAAGTCTCTTTTGATTGCCCTTGGACTATGTGTTGCAGCTTCATCACTTCCCACATGGAAGAGCAGTAACAGGTAATAGTCTGAGGGCTGTACCAGGCTAGTAATTTTCCTAGTGATGTCCTTAACCTGGGCCTCAGGGAGGCAGCAGACTTCCCTAGGAGGAGAGTCTGTCTGGCATGTTGGACCCTCTGTTCCCCTCAGAAGGGAGTTGCCTACAGCTATAACCCGTCTTCTCTTTGTCATGGAGGTGGTTTTGATACAGGGGGTAGACCTTTCTGACCCTGGCCACACCACTAGTATAGACGGACTGTTATCCACATCTTCCATTGACTGGTATTCCACCTGCAGAGCCTCATATCTCTTATACAGAGGCACCTGGGAAGGTGAGGTGGCAAGGAGGGTGTTCGCCTGCTGCCCTGAGCATGGACTTGCCACCATTCACTCTTTTCCTTTGAGCTACTGCCTGCAGCCTGGCAGGGGGAGGATACAAAAACCCCCTCATCTTGTTTTTTTTCTGGTGGCTGCTCCTATTTCTGTTTCAGGGAGGGCAGAGCATGGTACAACCAGTATATTTCTTTCTCAGCCTCCTTAACCTTTCTACCTCCTTGTGTATCTCTGCCACTATGCTGAGCAAATCATCCACCTGGTCACACTTCACACAACTGTTCTTATGGCTGCCATCCATTACCAGTGAAAGGTTCTGGCACTCCCTGCGACCTGAGACCTGGACAGCTGCATGTTTTAATGGGACCTCTGTCAGGGTTGCCACGTCCATTCTGATGAGTGCAGAGGGCATAGCTTTCCACCAGGTGGATACCATAGCCAAGTTCCTACTGAAAGGGTGATGACCACCAAATGAACTCACCTCTCGGGCTGGCAGGGTGACTACACCCTTCCTGCATGCCTTTCCATGCAAACTGCTATGCCATGTCCTGGCTGACCTGTTGTGCTCTGTTTGCAGTGCTCCTCAGCCCTACGGGTCAACCTTGGGTCTCCCCTGGTGTTTCTGGCCAGAGGCTCCAGGTATGGCCGTTCTCCCCGGCTGCAGCATAGAGCATATTTTACATCTTGTCCTGCCCTGACTGGTCCAAGGGCTACTGGATGAACTATCTCCTGCTTTATCTGTTCAAAGGCCTGTCGTTGCTCAGGGCCCCATTTGAAATCACTCTTCTTCCAGGTCACTTTATAAAGAGGGCTTACAACGAGACTGTAATTTGGAATATGCATTCTCCAAAAACCCCACAATACCTAAGAAAGCTTTTGTTTCCTCTTTACTAGTTGGTGGAGACATGGCTGTTATTTTGTTGATCACCTCCATTGGGATCTGATGACGTCCATCTTGCCATTTTATTCCTAAAAACTGGATCTCCTGTGCAGGTCCCTTGACATTACGTTTTTTATGGCAAAACAAGCCTTCAGAAGGATTTGGACTATTTTCTTCCTTTTCTCAAAAACTTCTTCGGCTGTGTTGCCCTACACAATGATGTAATCAATATATTGCAGATGTTCCGGAGCTCCATCCTGTTCCAGTGCAGTCTGGATCAGTCCATGGCAAATGGTAGGGCTGTGTTTCCACCCCTGGGGCAGTCGATTCCAGGTGTACTAGACATCCCTCCAAGTGAAAGCAAACTGTGGCCTGCACTCTGCTGCCAAAGGGATTGAGAAGAATGCATTAGTGATATCAATTGTGGCATACCACTTGACTGCCTTTGACTCCAGTCTATATTGAAGGTCTAGCATGTCTGGCACGGCAGCACTCAGTGGTGGAGTGACTTGGTTCAGGCCACGATAGTCTACTGTTAGTCTCCACTCTCCATTAGACTTCCGCACTGGCCATATGGGACTGTTAAAGGGTGAGCGGGTCTTACTGATCACTCCTTGGCTCTCCAGTCGATGAATTGGCTTATGGATGGGAATCAAGGGGTCTTGGTTGGTGCAATATTGCCGCCAGTGCACTGTTGTGGTGGCAATTGGCACCTGTTGTTCTTTGACCTTCAGCAACCCCACAACAGAAGGGTCCTTCGAAAGACCGGGCAAGGTAGACAGCTGTTTAATTTCCTCCACCTCCAAGGCAGCTATACCAAAAGCCCACCTGTACCTTTTTGGGTCCTTGAAATACCCTCTCCTGAGGTAGTCTATGCCAAGGATGCACGGAACCTCTGGGCCAGTCACAATGGGGTGCTTTTGCCGCTCATTCCCGGCTAGGCTGACTTTAGCCTCCAGTACAGTTAGCTCTTGGGATCCCCTTGTCACTCCAGGAATACAGATGGGTTCTGCCTCTGTATAGCTTGATGACGTTAGGGTGCACTGTGCGCTGGTGTCCACTAAAGCCTGAGACCTTATCGCTCTCTACAACTACCTGAAAGGAGGTTGTAATGAGGTGGGTGTTGGTCTCTTCTCCCAAGTCACTAGTGTTAAGACAAGAAGAAATGGCCTCAAGTTGCATCAGGGGAGGTTTAGATAGGGTATTAGGAAAAATTTCTTTACTGAAAGAGTGGTCAGGCATTGGACCAGGCTGCACAGAGAGGTGGTTGAGTCACCATCCCTGGAGGTGTTCAAAAAATGTGTAGAAGTGGCACTTCAGGGCATGGTTTAGGAGGTATGGTGGTGTTGGTTGACGGTTGGACTTGGTGATCTTAGAGGTCTTTTCCAACCTTAATGATTCTGTGATTCTCCTATGGGTCTGACGTGCCAGGCCATCGAATCCACACAGTCCATGAAAACTGGTTGTCCCTTTCCTCCACATGGATGGAGGCAGGGCCCCTCTAGTCCTGGTCATAATGTTCATTACTCACTTCTTGTAAATGTAAATCAAAAGTCCCTTTATTAAGATTGGAAGTAAAATCAGCGCTTCTGCTCTGTCTGGGGAACTGCCCACTGGAGCAGCAATTTTCCTGGAAGAATGCCTGTGAGGGATTGTTTTTCCTTGCAACTCATGTACCCGTGCCTCTAGGATCGAGGTAGATTTTCCATCCCACTTACTCATGTCCTGTCCGTGGTCACACATGTAAAACCATAGGGTGCCCTGTGGTGTGTACCCTCTATATCCTCTCTCTTGAGCAGAAGAATGCTGACTCCTAAGAGCTGAGATACTGGTCCATACAGGTGGGGAGTAGAGCATATCCTTTTTGAGTTGCTGGACTTCCTGGGACAGTTTCTCCACAGCCAATATGAGGGAGGAAGAGACACTTTCTTCGTATCCCCAGAGGTGGCTAGCTGCTTCATCCACCATTGGCACTACTTCATCTTTCCGGGTCAGTATTGCCAACGAGTTGGCATACAGTGCTGGTGCGCTCCATACTAACTTCCGCCACATGGGTTGCGTGCACCACACTTCATCTGGATCTTTGGATAACTGCTCGTTGTCCAGGTCACCATAAATCACCTCCAGCATGGCTAATTCCCTTGGGTACTGGATACCTGTCTCCATGGTGGTCCATTTGCCTGGGTGATATATAACATCTTCCTTGAAGGGTTATATTTCCTTCATACCTGACAGTAGTCACCTCCAGAGGCTGAGGGCTTGTGCCCTTTTTCCAATTGCTTTGTCAATACCTCCTTCCCTAGAAAAGGATCCCAGCTGTTTGGCTTCCGTACCCTTTAATTCCAGGCTACTGGCCCCATTATCCCAGCATCTTAGCAGCCAGGTGACAATGTGCTCACCTGGATGATGGCTGAAATCTTTTTGCATATCTTGTAGCTCACTCAGGGATAGGGATCAGGTGGCTTCCATTTTGTAAAAAAGTTCTTCCTCTTCCTCCTCCTCTCCTTGTAATGGCCCTCCTTTTTCATCATCCCTTTCTAAACAAGCTGACTTTTGCTTCCAACATTTCTTCTTGTGTATAGGGGTGACAGATACTGGCACGGGTTGCCTCTCTGGTTCAGCTGCAGTGCCTGTTGCGGAGGTTGGAGTATCCGCCGTGCCTGTTGCCAGGGTTGGAGTAGCTGCAGTGCCTGTTGGTTTGTTTTCCCTCTCTTCTCCCTGAGGGTGCTGCATAATACTAAGCAGCATTTGGTAGATACTAGCCAAGGCCTAGCACACTACGATAAGTTGTGCCTCTTTGGAATAACCACAGCAGGTTTTTTTTTCAAGCATTCTGTCACTTCATCAGGATCCTGTAGTTGTTCAGGAGTGAAATTCCAGATGACTGGAGGTGAGAAGTTCTTCAAATACCTGCCTGTATTCTCCCACATGTTGTGCCACCCATGACCATCCATCCTCAGGGCAGTTCTCTGGGTGATTTTTCTAAATAGTTGTTTAACCCTAAACAAAACCTGAAATATATTCAGGACATATAGCAATAGGAGCATGCTGGCTTGGAAATCCTAAGGATATTCAAGATTCTCAAGAGCTGGTGTAACTAGGAAAAAGGGAAGGTGAAAGACTGGGGGAAAGCATCCCCACCCCCACCCCCGCACGCCTTCCCCATAGATTGATTCTCTGGAACCTGGTTCTGGAGGAGAAATGTGAAGGGTGTCATTATTAATAACTTCCGAGAGATGGCGCCTGAGGTACGGAGATGACAGCAATACCAACTACAAATACCAAATTAGGTTTTTTACTGGTAATATTATCGTATCATAAATCGATGTCACACAATACAGTAAAATGATAATCCTGACCCATCTCCCAGAAGTGATAAACAGCACCACACAGAATACATACTACAAGTGAGGATTTCCATAATACAACCATGTGAACAAATAAAACAACATTGTCACCAGTGACTATTAAGCTAATATAATGAATGCTTATAACAAATTTATTTTAACATGCTCTGGTCAGATCTGTCATTATGTCGAACCCTTTGAGCCCCACATTGGGCGCCAAAAAGGACCGTCGTGGTTTAACTCCAGCCAACAACTAAGGACCACACAGCTGCTCGCTCACTCCCCCCACCCTTGTGGGATGGGGGAGAGAATCAGAAGGGTAAAAGTGAGAAAACCTGTGGGGTGTGATAAGAACAGTTTAATAAATGAAATAAAATACAATAATAATAATAATACATTGTAATAAAAAGGAAAACAACAAAAGAGAGAGAGGAACAAAACTCAGGAAAAAACAAGTGATACAATTGTTCACCACCCACCGACTGATGCCCAGCCAGTCCCCAAGCAGCGATCACTGTCCCCTGGCCAACACCCCCAGCTTGTATACTGAGCATTATGTCACATGGTATGGAATATCCCTTGGGCCAGTTTGGATCACCTGTCCTGGCTGTGCCCCCTCCCAGCTTCTTGTACACCTCCTCACTAGCAGAGCATGGGAAGCTGAAAAGTCCTTGATTTAGTATAAGCATTGCTTAACACAACTAAAACATCAGTGTGTTATCAACATTATTCTCATACTAAATCCAAAACACAGCACTATATCAGCTACTAGAAAGAAAATTAACTTTATCCCAGACAAAACCAGGACAGAGGTCCACAAGCATCATGAAAACTGAATATGAGGCCAAGGTACAGAAAGCAATGAAAAGCATGATTCAGATGAAGCGCAAGTAATTTCAGTTTCAGTATGATTCATCTTAACTCCACATAACTATTTAGGCAGCCTAAACAGTAGCAGAGTGTGCTGGTTTTGGCTGTGATAGAGTTAATTTTCTTCACAGTAGCTGGTATGGGGCTATGTTTTGGATTTGTGGTGACAACAGTGTTGATAATACAGGAATGTTTTCATTATTGCTGAGCAATGCTTACAGAGAGTCAAGGCCTTTTCTGCTTCTCACCCCACCCCACCAGCAAGTGAGCTGGGGGTGCACAAGGAGTTGATACGGGACACAGCTGGGACAGCTGACCCCAACTGACCAAAGGGATGTTGCATACCATATGACATCATGCTCAGCATATAAAGCTGGGGGAAGAAGAAGGAAGGGGGGGACGTTTGGAGTGATGGCTTTTGTCTTCCCAAGTAACCGTTACCTGTGATGGAGCCCTGCTTTCCTGGAGATGGCTGAACACCTGCCTGCTGATGAGAAGCAGTGAATGAATTCCTTGGTTTGCTTTGCTTGCGTGCACGGCTTTTGTTTTACCTATTAAACTGTCTTTATCTCAACCCACAAGTTTTCTAATTTTTACTCTTCCAGTTCTCTCCCCCATTCCACCAGGGCAGGGGAGTGAGTGAGCAGCTGTGTGAGGCTTATTCACCAGCTGGGGTTAAACCATGACACAGAGTCTGTAGGCTTTCAAATCTCCATAGGTAAAACTCCTTTCATATCCAATGTTCTGCCGATGCACGTACCCCAAGGCAGCTAAATGGTCTCAGTACTTATCTCAAGCTTAAATCTGTTTGACATTCATAAACTAGTCACCCCTACTGATGAAAGCCCAGAGCATGACACAGTTTCATTCCAAAACCTGGCCACAAGAGGAGGAAGTGGTGGCCTGACCTTATTATATATAATAGCTTGGTGGTTAGAACACTTGCTGAAGAAGTAGGGCACCTGGAGTTCAGTACTCTCATGAGCCTGGGAGGGGAATCAGATGTGTACCTCAGGTGTCCTCTCTAATCATGCCTGCTCTGCAGGGAAAGAGCAAGACAGTCCCTCACAGCTGAAGGAATGATTTAGCTGTGGATGTGAGGACAGAAGTTAGGATGGTGACACTCAGTCTTACTTGAATAACTAAGTCAATGATTTAAAGAAGTGCCAAAGTCCTGGTTGACAGTTCCTAATTTTATGGTAATGCCTATGGGCAAGTTTAATGTTTACTGCTGACTGCTGTAAACCCCGCTGCACTGTGCCTACATGTGTCTATCACTTTGTTGTGGTGTGCTGACCTTCTTTCAGGTGCAGGTGGTGAGGTCTTAAGATACTTTCAGTATGATTTGCTTTATCTTTCAACATTAGAATCAAAACATTTTCTACAATTTATTCATTCAACCAAAGTAAAAGTCAGAGAGATGTTTATTTCAAGGAAATCCACAGCCCTCTCAATCTCCAAATGCTTGAACTGGTACAGCTACCACTAGCTAACAGCTAAACTGAAGAGAAGAAATGAAGAGAGCATGTTTACATTCTTTATATGAGAAATAACTCGAATCTGGTAGTGGAAACATATTTCTTTATCATTGGGAATCATAATTTCTTAACTAAGTTGTACTTGTGATAGGCTTTGTTTCTTTCAAAAACTGGTCTCCTTGTCTTTCGGTAGTAAACCATCAGGGGAAAAATATTTCCCAGCAAAATCTGTTTTGTGTAAATTCCAGAAATCCTTTTCACTGTAACTACATTGTTCTCTTTAGCATAGATACCCTCACATTCACATTCAGACATAGAATTGTAGAATCTTTTGGGTTGGAAAAGACCCTTAAGATCATCGAGTTCAACCATTAACCTAGCACTGCCAAGTCCACCACTAAACCATGTCCTTAAGTGCCATGTCTACGCATCTTCTAAATACCACCAGGGATGGTGATTCAACCACTTCCTTGGACAGCCTGGTCCAATGCTTGACAACCCTTTTGGTGAAGAAATTTTTCCTAATATCCAATCTAAACCTCCCCTGGCACAACTTGAGACCATTTCCTCTTGTCCTATCACTTGCTACTTAGGAGAAGAGACCAACACCCACCTCACTATAACCTCCTTTCAGGTAGTTGCAAAGAGTGATAAGGTCTCCCCTCAGCCTCCTCTTCTCCAGACTAAACAACCCCAGCTCCCACAGCCACTCCTCACAAGACCTGCTCTCCAGACCCTTCACCAGCTTTGTTGCCCTTCTCTGGACATGCTCCAGCAACTCAATGTCCCTCTTGTAGTGAGGGGCCCAAAACTGAACACAGTGTTCGCGGTGCAGCCTCACCATTGCCGAGTACAGGGGCACGATCACTTCCCTACTCCTGCTGGCCACACCGTTCCTGATACAAGCCAGGATGCTGTTGGCCTTCTTGGCCACCTGGGCACACTGCTGGCTCATGTTCAGCCGGCTGTTCACCAACACCCCGAGGTCCTTTTCTGCCGGGCAGCTTTCCAGCCACTCTTCCCCAGGCCTGTAGCGTTGCATGGAGTTGTTGTGACCCAGGACCCAGCACTGATCCTTACATACCGACACTCGTACACACCCACATAACAACACTCTAGCAATTACATGTATAAATACTCTCACTCACACACAGTGATAGACTCTCACATACACCACAGATACACACTAACATGCTGACACACTCACTCAGAAAAACATACATACATAAGAACACACTGTTATTCACACAAACCCACTTACTCAGTAATACTGGGTCTGCTGCATCAGGGCTGAGCTTCTGGAGCCACCCATTGTTGGGCTTGGCCCTTGGCAGCAGTTCTCCTAACACCAAGGCCAGATGCACGTGCAGGGTTAACTGCTGAGCTTGAGCATAGGAAGCTCATATTGCATGTCAGAGATCTACAAGAAAAATTGAAAGGAGGATTTTGGCCATGCGGTGCCCGTGAAAATGAATGCAAAATGTTTCAGAAGTATATGAAATCTGCAGATAGTTTTTTTAAAGTTTCAAAAGTATTGAATATTAAAAAAAACCCTCAGCAGAAATTTAAATAAAGACAGACAAGTGAGTCAGCAAGAAGATATAAAATCATCAGGAAAGGCTGAGTTTGTTTTAATATGGGGATTACTGTAAACACTAGAAGTGCATGGTAACAATTTGTCACCCATGTGGTTTGAAATATCATGACTGGTGTCAATAAACACAGTAAATTTCAACTTCAAAGAGCTTTGTGGATGTTTGGGGTGTCACAAAGACATTGCAAAATGGGGATTTTAGATGGAAACAGGTATGGGAGCAATCAAACACAGCTCCTATGTGAAGAAAGTGATCTTGTCAAGCTGTTAGAACTAAGCGTCTGTGATGGTGATTGTTGCTTCTTATTGGCTAAGAACTGCTCTCAGCCCCTGATTTCTTTGTCTCCCTTGTTTTCCACCCTGACCTGCTTGTTTGTCTCACCCACCCATTATGTTTCACTTCTCAGTCTAAATTCTTTTGAGCAGGGTCTGCCCTTTGCTGTTTGTTTCTACACTCCCCAGGAAAGCCTGACTGATTTCCAGGCACTTATCTCAATATAAATAGCAAATTCAGATTGTGTCTGTACTAGAATGACTTGTGGCACAGAGTAAGCATTGTCCTCAAGTACCGACAGGCTGACTTGTAAAGGTGTCTATCATCACCCCAGCATTTGATGCGCTTGATTCTTCCATGCACTGTGAACCACTGCTCCAGATTTTTAGGGCATGGAGAAGGGTGAGCAGCCTCCATTCTGTCTTCCCCATGTCTGGTTTCAACGGCGGTATTCTGAGCAGAAGATTTTTGTCCCTCTTCCTCATTCAAACTTCCACTGTATTGAAATACCCTCTTTTCCTCACTTTTTCTCTTGTAATATTTATTTCTGATGCATTTGGATTTACTCCATAAATCCATTCCCATTTGTTACACAAATCATATGCATGCTCCAGGGAGATGGTTCTACAACTGTGATCTTTCAGCTGTAAAAGCACAGACTCCTAACACTTAAGCTTTAGCACTTTAGTAAATTATTTGGCTTGTTTCTGGAATATCCCATAAAGTGCTGAATTACTACGGTACATAAAAAGGCAGTATACTGCTGTTTACATGACTTTCTGCCTTGAGACTCATGTCCACCACATGCCAGCCTTTTGTTTTTTTCTTATTTTCACCTTTTTGAGGTATTTAATGCATTGCTTCACAGCAATCAAAAGTTCCAGCTTAAAATCCACTTGGAAAGCTGCACTGGTCATCGCATTGATAGAGCCACTGTCACAGAGCGCTCTAGCCAACAGCCGAATATCTGTCCTCCCCATCCCAAGAAAGCAATGAGGAAACTGTGAGCCAAGCAGATAATCAGCATTTTAAGGGGGATTGTAAACAAAGATGGAGGCTAGATGTGCCCCAATAAGGTGGCAGATATATCTTGACTAAGAAAGCTAAGTTATTTTATGGAGAAATTAATGCCAATTCATCAAGTCCCTGTCAAGTTTATGAAGGATGAGGCAGGTCATCCTTGGAGCTGTATGTCTGAGATTTCCTAATAATTGTGTTAGCCAGAAAAATCAGTTGCCTGTAGGAAACTGATAAAGACTCAGTGGAATGAGTCTGAGGAATGAACAAATTCACTGCAATTATCCCCTTTTTCTGTGAAAGAGAACAAATCATGATTGCATGGATTTCATTAAGGAATTCTCTGATGAAGCATTATGATTTCTGGGGTTTCACCTGTATTCGGTGTACTGTAATCACATCGCTTCAACTGCTGCCCTGCACCATGCCTGCTCAGAATGAGGTTACATCCAGAAAACAGTCAGCTGAGGATGACAAGACCCACATAAATGCAAAGGAAGAACAGGGAAGATATCAAAATAATCTGGTGTAGAAAGACACAGAGGGAAGCATCTCTCCCTCAGTCTCTCTTTTTGGTAATGATTTCTAGATATGGGAAGACATTTATTCCTGCTGCTACAGGTGTTACACATTAGTCAGGCCCTTGGGGTTTACGTGGGCATACAGACTAAGAGTTAGCCAATCCTTTTCCCTCTGGTTTTACCACAGGTAAACTCGGACCTTTGAAACCTCATCACCCTTTTCTAGGTGCTTTCCAGTCTGGCCTGATTCACTCAGAATCTGCCCTGAGTTACATGTTGGTCTCCAGAAGTATTGGGACAGAGGATGGCTATAGAGAAAGGACAAGCCCTGGCCTGCCCAGGGGGATCAATTCTTTGCAGGTAACATGGTCAATAAAGCAAAAAGACACACGTAAGCCGGTAAGTGAAAATGTGCTCATCACTGACATATAAAGCAAATAAGACTGGCCTATAGACAACACATTTAACCATCTATGCATTTTTACAACCCAAGATCTGTGGGACAGAGATTATTCATGTTTGGTATGTTGTGGGAATTATATTATCACTGTGTTTCCATTGTGCCTCTCACCTTCGAGTTCATATACCATCCCACTAAGAGGTGACAAACAGTGGATACCATCTAGTCAAGATATTAGCAGTTTGTGTGGAATGGATTTACTCATCTCAGTCCAGTTTCTCATGTGTCTCTCCACAGCTGGCAGCCTCTGGCAAACATCAAAGGCCAAAGACAGACTGGCTCTCAGAAAATGAGCTATCTTTCCATTCCTTAATGAGATCTTGTCATTATCAGCGTAAAGTATACCGCCAAGTGAACACGAGAAATTTTTGATGTGTCATATTGTCTCTTCCATGAGCGCAATATACAGTACCTCAGCTAAACACAGGCAGTAATTTCACTTATTACAAACCCTATAGTAACAAAGTTAATTCACACATGCCCTTTTTAAGGTGATTTTTGACAGAACCAGTATAAGGAAACAGATGAGCATACCTCATCTAGGTTCAACTGCCATTTAATAATCACAGTCAATATTCCCTTGGTTTAATATTCAACATCATGTTCAAAAGGGAGTGGTTCGCTGTAAGCTGCATACAGACCACACAGGATTAAATGGGGCTTCTAGAGTGATGCACATAACAACCTCTTAAATTATTAGGACACCTGTTGACATTAATATAGAAGCATGCCTGAAAACAAGTGTACCACACACTGAAATATATGTACACAAATATTGAAAAGATTAGAGAAATTGCTAAAATGGATAGAGTGGCATTTAACACAAACATGTCTGGAACCTAAGCAGAATGGAAATAACATACACAGAGCTGATCCCTTGTTAGATGGCTTTATTTTTTAGTTATTCTTCTGGGGTATAATGCCTTTGTACAAGGAGGTCATTTGCTTACACTTAAAATTTCTCTTTAATATATATCTTTGTTTGGAATCTGCTTCTAATACATAATCATCTTCATTTAACAGCTAGCACCTTTGCCATGTGAGCTGCAGGAAGAAATAATTAAATTTAATAGAAACCACCCTTGCTTTGAAACTGCCCTGGATTTAGAGCCACAAGGAGAAGCAATTAAACTCTGGCAGACAATGATTCAAACTGAAGTTATATAGTGATATTTTTTCCTAAAGGAAATTTTCTCTGTAATTGGATTTGGATTGTCAGATCTGATTGGATTCAAAGCTGTAGAAAATTTCTTCTTTCAGAAATTTTCACTTGAAGCAGAATTAAAAAAAACCCAAATGAAGTTCCCCCTGAAATGGAGGTCAGTTGTAAAGATCTAGGATATTTTTAATCCTTCTGAACAAACTTCCCAAAAAGAGTTTGTTCTTCTCAGCAAAGTGCTGAATGGAAAAGGGAAGCATGGAAGGAAGACAGCTGCATGTCTGTGCAAACAGGTCAGCTTGCCAGCAGCCTAGGATATAGATTCATTAGGGGAAGGAATTTCTTTGCACTAGAAGGTATTATAAGCATTGTTTAAAGCTGTCAGGCTTTTTAAACCAGCAAGAGGCAGAAATTATTATTTCACTTTTGTGATTTTACCAAAAAATAGTCTTTAAGTAACAAGGACAGGAAAAAAAGACTCCAGAATGCCATAATCTGTGCCAAACACAGTTCCACCCACCTAAAAATATTTTTAGGAGTTTCCTATAAAGGATCAGAAAGGATTAATTTGAAAAATGTCTGCTTCTAATGCAGACGTTACTCAGAAAAGCAAACTGGTAATTCAGTTAATGTTTACAGAGGGACAAAATTGTCCTAATCTTCACCAACTTTTGGAAATATTTGTAGAGTCTTAGCTAAGCCAGAGGCACATGAGAAAATTTTAATTATTGTCATGCATGTGTTTTGCAATACATGCTTTTCTATTCTGAGGAAAAAATGCTCTCACGCTCATTACAGGGATACATTCATGATCCATGACGTGTTGGAAACGGCAAGCTGTACCTCCCCAAGAAGACTTCCCTAGAAATGGCAACCATCCTCTAAAAGAGGAATGGGCAAACACTGCTGGGGAGCCACTCTGGGGAACCATCAACTCTGCAAAGAATGTTTGACCCCAACGTCTTGGATGTCCACATTGTAATCTTTGACAATGGGTCTGGGTTATTCAAAGCGGGTATCACAGGTGACAGTGGCCCAATGTCTTGTTTTTACAACAATTGTTGGTTGCGCAGAAGTCAGAGGTACAATGCTGGGAGCTGGACAGAAAGAATGTTACATTGGAGAAGAAGCTCAGTCCAGAAGAGGGGTCCTGTCTTTGAATTAGCCAACTGACCATGGCACAGTTACATGCGGGGAAGATATGGAAAGGATCTGGAGATAGGTCTATGAGTATGAGCTGAGAATTAAAGCCAGTGAAAGGCCAGTGCTGCTTACTGAAGCCCCCCTCAATCTTCTGCAGAACCAGGAAAAAATGGCAGAGATCATGTTCGTAGGCTTCATGGTGCCAGCTATGACGTTGCAGTCCAGGCAACTCTGGTACTCTATGCATCAGCTCGTATTACTGGAATAGTCATGAACAGCAGGGATGGTGTTACCCACACTGTCCCTGTACATGAAGGATACTGTTTACCCCGTGCTGTCTGCAGGCTGGATATTGCTGGCCGGGATATCACTGAATATTTTATGAGGCTTCTTTTGGAGAGTGGTCACACTTTTGTTAGCAGAGCTGAAAGGGAAATTGTGAGAGAGATCAAAGACAAGTTGTGATATTTAGCTTTAGACCCCATCCAAGAAATGAAAGAATACAGATTGCCTGATGACAATATCATCCAGATAGGCAACCAGCTCTTTCGTGCACCAGAGACCCTTTCTGTGCCTGCAAACATTGGATTTGAAGCTCCCGGTGTACACAAAATGATCTTCAACAGCATCATGAAGTGTGACATCAACATGTGCAGGAATCTTTATGGAAACATCCTGCTGTCAGGTGGGTTGTCATGGTTTTAGCTGGGGTAGTTGATTTTCTTCACTGTAGCTAGCATAGTGCTGTGTTTTAAACTTGGTATGTAAATAATGTTGATAACACCCTGGTGTTTTAGTTGTTGCTGGGTAGTGTTTACACTAGTCAAGGACTTTCTAGCTTCCCATGCTCTGCCAGGTGCACAAGAAGCCGGGAGGGGAGGGGATACAACCAGGAGAGCTGATTCGAATTGGCCAGAGGGTATTCCATATCATGTGACGTCATGCCCAGTATATTAACTGGGGGGAATTGGCTGGGGGAGGCAGCGATCGCGGCTCGGGGACCGGCAGCGTCGGTCGGCGGGTGGTGAGCAGTTGCGGCACTTGTTGTTTAGTTTTGGGTTTTTTTGTTTTTTTTTCCCCTCTTCTTCCAGTTTTTCATCTCTCTCTCGCTCATTATTTTCCTTTTCATTATATTAGTATTATTGCTGTTTTATTCTAATTATTAAACTGTTCTTATCTCAACCCACGAGTTTTCTTTCTTTGGCCCTTCCGATTCTCTCCCCCATCCCACAAGGGTGGGGGAGTGAGCGAGCGGCTGTGTGGTGCTTAGTTGCTGACCGGGGCTAAACCACAACATGGGTCCATGCTATTCTCTGGCCTGGAGGAACGAATCCTGAAGGAGGTGCAGCTGCAAGTGCCTGCTGGCATGTTTGTGAGGATCATTGCACCTGCTGAGACAAAATACCGTGTGTGGATTTGGGCCTACATTCTCACCTGCCTGACATCTTTCAAACAAATGTGGGTCACCATGAGTGAATACAATGATTTTGGGGCAGCTGTCATTCACCAGAAATGTTTTTAAGGAGAACATCAGACCAAGTGAATGGCTTGCTACAACAACACATGAGCAAGAAACCCTGCTGAGAGCTGACTGACCTAAAAGGTGCTACAGCTCTTTGCACATTTATTGGCTGACAAAACCTGTATGAAAATAAAACACTAAAAATATTGGTAATGAGGGCCTTTAGTCATCTTGTTGTTTATCATCTCCAAGGGGAGCACTGCATGTTCCTACTTCCCTTGTTTCACAGCTTGGAGCCTTGTCTGTGTGTTCTTTTCCAACCCTCTACTTCATGGCTGGGGAGCTTGAGCTGTATCAAGACAACATTGCTGCTCAGGGGAGCAAGCTGATCACTGCATAGCAGAGAGGGGGACTGAAGCTATTTATATGGGACCCTTCCCCTTCCCCTCCACAGTGTTTACAGGTATGCACAAATCACGAGGATGCAGTAATGCCTTAACTGACTCACAGCCTGCCTTGGATTCATATAGGGAGTGGCATACCTCCTCTGCTGGGAGATTCTTCTCTAAGATCTGTGAGATATCTGGGGTTTGTATTCTAAATCTAGCTCTTGTGTTATTTTTTACCTCATCAAAAATACTTCCTTTAGAAATCCAGCAAAACCCCGAACAGAATCCAAATATAAATCAATGCAAATGCAATTACTGTAACTTACCCTCCTCTGTGCCTGATGGTCTGAAAAAAATCCATTGAGTCTCTGCTGTAATTTATCTGGGAAGTAAGAACACCCACTTTCACTTCCAAGTACTAGCCCTGAATCAAAATGCTCTACACTGCTGCCTCCCTGGTAGAAGCAGCTTTGCTGGTGTAGCTGCGGAGGGTTGTGAGCTCAGCCGAATGGTGCCTATTTGCGACAGGGGGATCTAGAAAGTTTTGCCAATGCTCTGTGCCAGCAGCCACTGCCAGGCACAGCACCACCCTGAGCAGAATGTCTGACTCCGTGGCGGTGGTGACAGAGACACAGACAGTGATTTTTGACATCAGCTCTGGACAGTGTAAGCCTGGTCTGTCAGAGGAACAGGCACCCCATTCGGTTATTTCTAATGCTGTGGGATATCTCAAATTCAAACTTGTCATGTTTGGGGTGAGTCTGCTATATCAGGGAAGAAGCCCAGTCCAAAAGGGGCATTTTGTGTTTAACTTACACAATGCAAAATGGTGTAGTTATGTCCTCTGATGACATGGAGAATATTTGGAGAATCTATATGAACAAGAACTCAAAATGGAACCTAGTGAGAGGCCAGTCCTGCTGACTGAGACCCCTCTCAATCCTTTGTCCCACCAAGAAAAAATGGCTGAGATGATGTTTGAAAGCTTCTAGGTGCCTGCCCTTTTTGTGACTCTGCAGGCGCTAACAGCCCTGTATGCCTGTGCCTGCATGACTGGACTAGTGCTGGACAGTGGTGATGGTATCATCATCACGGTCCCTGTTTACAAAGGCCATTACGTACTATATGGCATTATCAGGCTGGATTTTGCAGGCAGAGGTGTAACCAAATACCTTGCCAGGCTCCTCTTGGAGACCAGACACTCCTTTGTAAGCACAGCAGAAAGAGAAATTGTCAGGGGTATGAAGGAGAAGCTGTGCTATGTTGCTTTAGATCCTAGCCAAAATACACAGGAAAAGCCTGAAAAACTTATGTGCAAGTACATTCTCCCTGATGGAAGGCCCGCCAAGGCAGAAGACCGGCTATTCGAAGCTCCTGAAGTGCTTTTTGTGCCTGCAGAGGCAGAAATCACAGGGCCAGGGGTTGGGGGATTGGTCCTGGATGACATGCTGTTATTGGGTGGATCGACTCTTTTCTGAGGTTTCAAGGAAAGGCTTCTGAAGGAGCTCCAGACAGGAATTCCCAACACAACTCAAGTCAAGATCATCTCGCCACAAGATCAGATGTACTCCATGTGGATTGGTGCTTCCATCCTTGCTAGCGTAAGAGCATTTAGGAATATGTGGGTTACCAGGGAAGACTATAGTGAGGTTGGATCAACAGTACTCCAGAGAAAGCGCTTTTGAAAATTTCAGTGGGACCATCCAGGAATTTTTTTTAAGTGCCAATCTGAACTTCCAAAGAGTAGAAAGAGACCTCTGATGGAAAAATAGAGGGCTCAGGGGTATTGCTGACCCTTCACCACAACATTGGAGATCTCCTGTAGCCACCCTGGAGGAGCTCAGAGGGGACTGAACTTCTAAATTTGTTTTTGCTCACAAAATCAAAATATGTTGATTTGGCTGTTAAAGCAGAGCTCTTGGACCTAGAATATCTCTGTGCTGTTAGCGGCCTTGCCGTGTGATTTGCTGTGTCACATCAGGTAAAACATTGCCTCTGTTTGTCCATCTGTGGGATTTCACTAATATTCTAGCATGAGGACTATGTGACACTACATTTAGATAGCTTCATATAATATTAATTAAAATTAGTAAATTAATCAGAAAGCACAAGGTGAAAGGTGTCTAGTTTGGGTTTATTCTTAGAGGACTCCTGAAGAAATGTTTTAACTTCAAGCATCTAAGACAAGGTAGAGACATTGGTCCCTAGCTGACACTGATTCTCTTTTGGGAAAAGCTGAATATGTTAGGAGAAAGTGTTATTCCTCTACCTCATCACTGAGAGCTAGGGAAAGTGACAAAATAATCCTGCAAATATTTGCTTCACTTACTAAGCGAATCTGCCTTGCCAAGCTCAGTTTTTACAAATCATTCCACCAAATAAGCTTAACTAGTATAAATATCATGGCTAACTGATTGGATATCCAAAGTGAACTATGAAATTCATAACAAAGGTATGAATTTTCCACAATGAAATCTGCATTCAAATAAACTACTTGAAAATTATGCATTTACAGTGATTGTCTTGATAAAGACACCTGCAAATACAAGTACTGCATCCAGTCAGGCAATAGAAATCTTGTCATAATTTGTGAAACTAATGAGCACTATGATTTATATATTGTTCAAAAATTATTTGAAAAAAATCCTCAAGATATACCTGAGAATCTCTTGAATTTGTTTAAGTCTAACAGGAAAATACTAAAGCAGCTGAAATCTGTCTTGTTAATTATTCAATACAGTGTCTGGCTATTTTCATTCAGGTCTAGAGATGAATCTTCAAACTCATTGATGCCCTCTGCTGCCTTGGGACTGACTAGTCATCTGTCACCTCCTCTCGCTGCCCTTTGAAGAATCAGAACACTCTTTTCCTTTCCTACAAGATATTTACCAGTGCTCTGAGGAGAGGCACATCTAACTCCGTGTTCAGTTGTCCACCGAGCCCTAGAGCACTCATCAGGGCAAGTGGAAAAATAAAAAGGGCTGAAAGACCCAGCTGTTGAGGACGCGGGCAGGGTAGTAGAGACAATTTGTGGATGATGCCAGCAGTAACCACAGCAAGACCCTCCTGACCTCATTTTCCCCAGTGATCAGAGTGAAAGCATAAAGCAAAGAGTCTGGAGTAAGGCACATAGTTTTCCTGCTCCACTTGTGCCCTAAGCCTTCAGAAAGTTGAGATATATATTACTCCATCAAGTTAATGCAAGTATTTAGAGCACTTTTAGAGCTGTTATGAAATCAGTATCAGCAATCTTGGATCTTTCTTCTTTACAGTATGTTGCCTTTCAGCAGTCCACTGGAAATGTGTAAAGAAATTAATGATGTGTTTATGTGACTTTGTAGCCTCTGCTCTTTCAGCTACAATGGTCCAAAAAGTGACAGTTGTGTAATCCATTTACCCATTAGAGGTGGAAGGGACTCTTTTGTGTCTTGTACAGGAAGCCTGGCTATTGCAGTGGTCTGTTTTAAAATAATAGATTGACAATATCTTTTGAGGGCAATAGGTTCTAAAGTGAGATCTTTTGCCTCATGCTCAAGCAGATTACTTAACAAATAAATCTTTCTGTCTTCTTTAAAAAAACATAAAATAGAATAAATGAAACCCTCTACAACTTTTTCTCTCTCCGAGGGAAAACATTAGAAAGCAACTACTTTCTCCTCTGTTTAGTCAAATTTGTCTTCATTAATGAATTAAAGAAACTAAAGGATAGGCATGAATAGCACAGGATACTGACAAGCATCAGCACACTTGGAGTTATTTGATTATGCATGAAGATTCAGTGACTTACAAAACGGTATTTGTGCAGAGAGGCAATGCTTGTAGTTAAAGCCCAGAAAAGTTGTAAAGGCAGAAGAACAAGGACGTGTAGGATTCCCTACAGTGTTCTGGAGTAACAAAGAAGTAACAGTAACAGAACAGTAACAGAACTCTTGACAGTTCTCAAACCCTGATTTTGTAGCAAAACTAATGAAGTCAGTTTAGCAAAAGAGGGAAGAGCTGATACCGTATGATGTGATATGGACCCATCCCTGTTATCAAGCACGAAACTGTATTAGTGTTTTTAACTTTTTCTCCCTCTTTAGAATGAAATGCAGCTGCATGAGAAAGAGGTGATGAGGCAGCAGCATGAGGAGATGTTGAATGAACACAGAGAAACAATTAATGCTCTGACTGCAGAAATACTTCTAGTGAGGGAAGAAAACATTACTATGCAGGTACTGAGCCCCCCTTGCTCCGTACCCATCAGGATGATTTGTCAGAATACTGAGTTGTGTTGGAAATATGGGCTGAGATGCATTGTCTCATGTTCAAGAGATTTCAACAATAAACAGAAAGAAAATTATAAAATTGAATGAGGACCCTGAGAATTATAAAGGCAGGTATGAGGTGGGGGGAAGGAATGTTGGGAAAGTCATTATTTTATCTTCATTTATGATGTTTAACTTTAAAGCCTGAGAAAATGCTAGTTGTGTTAAACAGAGCTTTACTTTATCAATCTAAAGGTTTAAGCATCCTCCTCCATGCTTCTATAATGTTAACACTACTGGAACAACAGAGGAGACTAGGTATAATAGTACATTTTTCTTTTTTTTCAGTTTGCAGTGCAGGTAGATTTGTTCAATGGTTACATTTGGGAATGAAGCAATAAAGCTGTGTTGGAGAAGAAGTGGGTTGATGAGTTAGGAAAAGGGAAAACCAAATAATTTCTTTGAGGCAGGAGGTAAAATAAATGAGAAACATGGAGACATCAATATTTAATACCTCATTGGAATCCCACAAATTCATGCAGTGGTATTAAGAGACCAAATTTCTTCTCAGAGCTGCCTGTGGTATATAATCTACTTCCTGTCACTAGAATACAGATTTCTCTCTCTCTCTCTTTTGTTTTTCCTTCATCCTCTAGAACAAGCTTCAGCAATACATGACAGCAGCAGATGAATAGCTGATCTCTCTCACACAAGCATTTAAAGGCCTGCCTTTGGTAGAACCTAGAAGAGAACAAAGTCCAAACCATTTTGGAATTGCAAGCAAATGTCCAGTGAATAGCAAAGGTGTGTAAATGCATGTGTGAAGGATGAAATGGGAGTTGTGGCTAGTTTATCCCTGTAGTGGAAATTTTGATGTTTAATAGATATCTCCTTGAATAAATACCTCTTGTGTGAGCATGAATCTCAGTTCTGGAAATTCATATGCCATGGGTTCTGCTGTGAGCACAAGCGGTTTGTTACAGATTATTTTTTTAACAATATTACAGGTTGTATTCCATCCCCACTGGCATCCTTCTGTCTGGATCAGGACTTCAAGATTAACATTTTAGCCAAGTCCTGGGCTTGAGTTTTAAGTGATGCATAATATATTATATTAAAAAGAAAAAAAAGGGGGGGCGGGGAGGGGAGTAGCCTTCACCCATTAAGATGTCTTACAAAGTCAGGTTTATTCTGAGGGTTCTAAAAAAAAAAAAATCTCAAACCCATCTGAGTCTGGATCTCACCTTTCTGTTGCTGAGGCAGCCTGACAGTATGAGATTGGTTCTTCCATAAGACGCTGGAGGTCGCTGCTGACCAGAAGCAGCAGCTGCTGACAGCTGTTAGCTAACCAGGCAGAAATCTGTCACTTGGTATTTGTGACTTCATATCAGAGATGAGTGACCAGCTGAGTGATATATAACATAGACACAGGCTAAGTTAAGCCAGTAGCATTGATGGCCAAACTAACTGAACATGATTCACCTTGTACTTTTAACGTTCTTTCACCACAGATTTTTCTCCCAACTGTCTTTCCCAATGGGTTGTTTAAATGCATCAGTTTTGCTCTCAAGGCCAGTAACTCCTTGTGAATCCCAAGATTCCTTGGAGCTATTTGTATTCCTTAGTTAAATGTTGTTTTTGTGGACATTTTTGTGGTCAAAAACTTTCTTCCTGACTGTTTCTGTGGGCTTCTCAGGAAGAAGCCCTGTACCAGATCCCTTTTTTGTGATTTCCCCAGGCTTTGTAAAAGCAAAAAAAAACCCCACCCCAAAACATAAAACCCAAATGATCAAAAAAGTGCCCCTCAAAAAAAAACCCCAAAAACCCCAAACCTGAAACCTTCCTATCCAACAATTCTGCAGGACTAGAATTTCCAAATCTTCTTTCCTTATTGGTCTCTCTTCTCAGGAAAAGGCATCTTCCTGAGAGGAAAGCTTCCTAGAGTTACAAAAATATTTCTTCCTCTTTGTCCTTCAGAAGGAGATCTCCTGCATCCTTAAGGTGTCTGAGTGGCTGCGAGAGATTTGAGACAGCTAGTTTTAGCACAGAAACAATGTGGAAGTTAACATAGGACTTCTCTGGAGAGAGGAAGAGTGGCTGAGAGAGGAGTGAGGGGAATATCATAGTGACAAATAGCATGTGAGGAGGATGCTCTGGAAATGCAGCTCTGTACAGTGAAGCAGAGCAGGAAGATCTTTCTCATTTCTGGCCAGGGTCATTGAACATTATGTGGCAGTTTTTAAATTTAATCTTAGAATCTCAGTAATGTGAACCACAAGCAGTATTTTATGCAAACAACCTCTTCTGGCTCTTTGCCTTTCAAGGGTGTTTTTTGTCTCTTGCATTTTGGGATCAGATATGTTTTGCTTAATTTTCCATAATTTCTCTTTTGGGAACAAATGTCCTGAACAAAATCGTGAAGGGACAATTCAAAGATAACACTGATGGAACAGTGGATATAAGCATATTAAAATTACTGTGGCCTCACAGCTAGCTACAACTTTGATTTCATACTTTTCATTTTGTGCCCCCTGGTATGGTCAAAATAGATGGCAACATAGGCACAAACTAGTTGTAGTTAAATACAGAAGAATAACATTTTTAACTGAAGAGATGTCTCATTGAAATTAAGTCATAAAAAGACTATCAGAGAGCTCAAAAAAGCCTCAAATTTTTTTCTACTCCACCATTGTTGCCATCAAATTTATAATATAGGGGCACTAAGACAAGTGTGTAGGTCTGCTTTTCTCAAGAGAATATTACCAAATGCAGCTCACTTAAATACCTATTCCTCACAAGTCACGTGACTGTAAGTCTTGTGCATGGGCTGCAAACAGATCTTTTACTAGTATCCTGAAATTCTAAGGCTACATATAAGAGTTCTTCTTGCTCTTAAGGCCCGTAAAGATTTCTATTATGCTCCAGTGAAAGAGTTCTGTACCTAGGGATCAGAAGGAAGTTAGGAGTGTATGGGGAACATACTCTAGTCTGTCTTTTCAGATACCTGAATGTAAGAATTGTTATTGAGATTTTTCCCTAAATTGCTAATGCACTAAACCCACTTTTTTTTCCTTTTTAGTTGTTTTTTGGAGGTTTTTTTGTGTTTTTTGGGGGTTTTTTTGTTTGTTTGTTTGTTTTTTAACTTTTATCCCTGCTTTGTCTTTTTCTTTAGAAAAACCTGATTTGAGTTATTCTGAGCCCAGGACTGGTGCGGGCAACAGGGAAAATATGCTGAAATTCCCCCAGGAAGAACTTCCTTTCAAGTTTCCCCTGAGGCCAGGTGCCTCAGGTGGTTGCGAGATCTGGTAGAAGCTTGGCAGCTCACAACTTCCAGCCATCTATGCTGGTGTCATCACCTCGCTAGAAGAGCAGTCAGGAATTGTCTCCTCTCCAGAATGGTGAGATCACTCTGTCTGTAGTAGACTTGGGAGTCTGTGTAATGTGTAACTGTTTCACTCTCGCACTACCTTTGGAGATGTATTTTCTATGGAAATTTTTAACCTGTATGCTTAGCCACATTGGCCCTATAGCTGGAATATCCTACTTCTGCACCCAGATATGCATTTCTTTTCTTTCTATGTCTGTTGCTAGATTTCCTTTAGACTTTCTGTCCCATGCAGTTCTCCATCTACTGTCTGCAGTCCTGTTGGTGGCAATCCAGGCTGGATTTTGTACCGGTTTTGATAGTCACTTCTGTATCATTTGCTGTAGCTCTTTGTCTATGACATCACATCATCTCAGATTTCCGTCTGCTGATGGTGTAATCCAGCCTCCATCACCTTTAATGGTAGGACCACTGAAGACTGGAAATTCAATGCCTCTGCAGCCCGTGCTGCAGATAAACCAGGATGTCTATAGGCTGCATACTCTTGCTTTGAGCCCATCTTCCCAGCAGAGGTTTTTCTAAAAGCTTTGGGAACAGCTTTCCATTGGGTTTCATCGAATACAGAGGAAGTGGCTGAAGAAGTTTTGGGTGAAATTATATGCTGCCAGATAACAAGATTAGCTCAGTCTTGTGTCAGAATCAATAGGCTTCGGAAATTTCATAGGTCAGTAGCTCAATTCTGGTTGTTGGGAGGAAGAAAGTTCATCAGGGGTGATTAGGGAAGGTATTTATTGTTTAAACTTAATGAAGTGAGCAGAAGGAAGAACCTTTTGTGTCTCTCAAAATTAGCTGTTTTCTCCTGCAGCTGTCATTGTAACCACATGCCTCTTATTGAATATGCCAGGGCCCTGTAACACTCTGCTGTTGAGAGGTGGATAATTAGGTCTATGGCTAGCTTGATAGTTGCTGACAGGAAGAAGGGCACAGTAGTGGGTTTTGTGCCTTCCCTCCCCCTTTTTTTCCCCTCTTTCAGCTATGTTGCTTTGTAAGTCCTTTCCAAGTCAGAAAATTAACCTAAAAGTCTTTTTGATTTAAGGAGTTGGCAAGATAATTGAAAGTTTATATCTAGTTCAAGCTTTTGGTGGTCACCTATGCTGCAAGGAGGCATATAATAAATCAGGAGGAAGTGAACTAAAGGTAACTTTCTGCAAAGAACAGCAGCTGGCTTCAGTTCCATTGAGAACGATCAGATGTTGTCTGTCATTTGAAACAAGAATATAAAACTGTATTCCTAGACTTCACTATAGTTTAGCTGTGTGAGAAATGTATTGTTACTCTTTTAAGACTGTTAAGGATGCTAAATGACTCAACACATGTTGAACATTTCTTTATGAAAAAATATTCATTAAAAAAAATTATGCATAAATTTTTAAATGTGAGGCTCTGCTCAAGAAGCAAAAGCTAAAGCTGGGGAAGGAATGAGCTATTTGGTGTATAAAGCATGGAAAATCTGGTTTTGATCACAAAGTCCAACTTGGACTTAACATGTAGCAGCTGACAGGGTTGTAACATATTTGGTCATGTGTGTGTGGTGTGTTACTGGTTTGCTAATGATGACCACAAAAAATACCTCACTACTTTTGTTGGTTAGAGTGCTTCCCCTTTCTTAGGGGTTGTGTAAATAGCTAGTTTATTATTATGCCATAAGTCTTGTATTCTTTTGTTTTATTATTCTAAAAGTTCTGTTACCAACACAGTATAAATATCAGAACTCAAACACATAGTTTATTAGGTAAGGTAACTGGATGTTGGAAAATGGAGGACTAACTAAGAAGCAGAGTTTAATCTATCAGCTAAGAAATTCAAAACAATTTATTTTCTTCTCTCTGACTTGTCTCTCAATCTCTGATTAAGTCATGTAAATGTAAGACTTTGCAATAGGAAATACTTAACCTGGCGAGTTCTTGCAGCAGGATCTTGCATAGAGTGATTTTGATCAATAACATAACACCATTCAGGCTAGATGTTACAATTCAAGTTCCTGCTTGATTATTACTAGCCTGATGCAGTAAAGTCACTGTTAGTTTCCTTGAAGAGGATCACGTCTCTGTCCTTACTGTTTCTTTATTTCTTGTTTGTAGTGTTTACAACCATTTCTCAGTCTCCTGAAAAAAACGAAAGAGAACCATGCAAGGAAAGGAGCCCACCTCCCTCCCTAAGAACAACTGAGGAAAACTGTGTCATCTCTCAAAGACAACCAATTCCTCCTGCAGACAAAGACTTGGAGAGTTCCTATGAGAAAATTGGTCTGTCCTGCCCAGGTGACACTAGAAAAACCAGCACAGCTGAAGAGTTATTTCAAAACAGTGATCTGCTGGGACAGATAACCGAGCTCACATGGCAGAACTCCCTAATTAAAGCTCAGCTGAGCAAATTCAGAGGCTTCTCTGAACACACAATCAGAAGACACATCAGCCAGACCCAATACTAAATGCAAATTCTAGTCCAGACTCTTCACAAGGACAGGCAAGAATTTAACAGAAAAGGAAGACTGGATTCCCCTTTCTGCTGATCTGCTTTCCCATAGCTTACTGATGCTTTTAAGACTGTTTCTTTTCTTTTGTCAGTTGTTTTAAGGAAGAGAGTAGCAAACCAAATATTCGTCTCATTAGTTTTCTTGGAGACTTGTGATTGTTATCATTCCCTAAGGAGCTCAACAGTAGTTGATCATATTGGGCCTATGTTGTACATGAGTGCTGAAAAGTGTGCAGTACATTTATAATGTTAGGATAGGGTTGTGCTGCAAAGAGACGTGATTGCAACATGATCAGGTATACCTCTCGTAGCTTGGATAATATTAACAGTGAAAGCACTGCACCAACCCACAGGTTCTTGTCAAGCTTGTAAAATACATATTTAAATCCATGCCATACATCTCTTCTGCTACTGTGACCCAAAAACCCATGAGATTAAAGTTGGTGCAAGTACCTCTCTTGCAAGTACTTATTAATTATAATGTATGTACTAGTTGGATCTATCTTGCCTGTTCTGCTGTGTGGTGAAAAATCCCAAAATATTCGGGAAAGAGAGATCTTGAATGCTTCAGCTCACATAAAAAAAAAAAAAAAACAAACATTTAATCTGCAACTAAGCAGCTATTCAGTGGTACCCCAGTAAGTGGAGTTAACATCACAGAAATGCCTAATCCCTACCCTTGCTCCTGTCTTTAATTTTGTTCCATTGGAGTGGCTGAATTACTGTTCAATTAAGGATCCTAAAGATTTTAAATTTCCTTACGCAAATGTAGGCTGAGAGTGTTGTCACTTTCCACATTGTATTATGCTGTGTAATGTTAAGTCATTTTGTTTTACAAGACGATGCAAACTTTTTTAAGTGTTTTTGTGGAAGCAATTACTGGAGTGGGAGGGGAAGGGGTCAAAGTGGATGAAAACCTGATTTTAAGATGAGTTCCAGGATACTTCTGCTAGAAATCTGCTTTTGCTTCCCCACACCATCCTGAATATGTGTCTCTCTGATTAAATATTTTCTTAATTTTGGTTAATTACTGGATGGTTGGGAGGTTTCTTTTTTTTTTTCTTTTTAATGATACAGACAATAGCTGTTTTTTTACCTATTTGTAGGAAGACCAATTTAAAATATTGTTGTGTTTAGTCAATTAAGGACCTAGACATAGGACAGTGAAAGGGACAAAAGCAGATTTTCCACAGGAGGTGTTATGTAATTATGTTTACTTTCAGTTTGAAAATTAAATGCATAGAAGTACTTGAAGTATATTGCATGTTCTCCCTGAAGGTGCAAATTTTAAGTTTTTAATTGGAAGTCATTATCCAGTTACCCAAGAAGACTCATCTTGTGGTATTGAAGAGCTTGGAGGAAAGAATAGCAGAGCTGAATAGTCAGAGTACAGAAGCATGTGATAAACTTGCAGCTAATAGACCATCAGAGATTAGCTGATGATGATATGGTCCCTCTGATGATATCTCCTGTTCTTCCCCCATCCCTAAATTCTGCTGGTAAGCACTCAGCTTCAGGAGAAACAAAAACTAGTAAGACAATGTTTTTTCCGCTTTTGGGAGTTCCCTTTCCTCATCTGGTTGGATTAGCCTTTGTGGTCAGCAGCACGCTGGCTGTTAATGACTGTGTGGTACAAAGGCTCCTTACTTCAGAGAGCTAAAATTAATCAGCTAAACATCTCCTAAAGTTGGTTTCTTAGTAATTAGTCTGCTGCAAATATCATGCTTCATGGTAAATCTGTTCTTTGCTATGTCCTTGTCCACGGAACAGTTCTGCTACATAGTCACTGATGGGCAGAACTAGGCTTTTTAATCAGTCCTCTCTGCTGAGAATCTTTTATAAAAAGACTAAGTATTTACAACAGGCTTCTAAAAATCATGGCAGAGTGGTTATCCAATTCTTAACCACATCTTAGTTTTTGGCCTTTTGGGTGCTCTTTCCATCTGACTATCTTGCTGAGTTACTGCCAGTGTTAACAGAAAGAAATAACTGAAGCTTCCAGTCATCTGAAGAGATAAATTAGGGAAGGAAATATTCTTGCTGATTCAAGATTCATAGATTAGCTTCCTTGTGTAACTATAAACAAAAATACTCTCCAGCAGGCGAGGGCTGCTTTATATTTTCATGGGGTTATTGCAGTTACAGGCAGAACTGTACATGAACATGTACACATGCTCTGCCTAGGATACCCGCCCTTTCCCCCTTCCTAAACCACAGAGGATGTATAAAGGGAAGGACTCAAGGGTGAGAGGAAGAAGGGGGAGGAGGGACCATGTATGTGTGTACATATGTACACAGGTGCTTGTGCAATGGCTCATGCAGTGGGATCATAACATTTTTATCACTTCTATGGCTGTTGTAACATAAGTTCAGCATGAAAAGCAAAATCTTAAAGGAACAAAGTAGAGAAACTTGAAGTCGCTAAGCCTCTGATTGCCAAAAACCAAAGGGTTTATCTAAGGAAGAATCATTCTATATCTATGCACATTGTCCATAGTTTCTCTGAGTATCTGCTTTCAATATCTATCATTTTTGGAGAGTGGGTATGGGGTTCAATAGACCTTCAGCCTGATGTTTTTTGTCTGCTCTGTATATTCTATGCAATTGTGAAGAATTATGTGATGTCTCTCAAAAAATGGGAAAATAAAATTAATGTTGTGCAATGTTGCTCTGTTCTCATCAGAATCAAGTTGTTATTTATTGCCTAGAAAATGCAAGGAGGACAATTGAAGAGTCTATTCCCATGGCAGTTGATATGGACAGCTCCAAAGATGATAGTGTTTCCCGTGCCAATATTACCTGTATAAGAAGGTAAAAGTTAACCCTTTACTATTTCATTTTTATAGTATCTTGATTACCCATGCAGCAGAAGTTAAACACAATGGAAAAATTGCCATGTTTTCCTTTGGCTTCACGGACTTTCCCTGACTTCATCAAACTCAACTCTGTGGAAATGGGACGAAGGTCCAATAGCTTTTTCACAACCTCCATTGTTTGTATTTAAAATACCTGCAGTGTGACATAAGATGGATGACATGGGTTGTTGAAGACTATTGATAAGGGGTCCTAACTCTGGATCTGAGACATGATTCTAGTAGTCACTTCCATTTTTCACTTTTTTAATCTCATTTTGAATGTCTACAGTTCTGTAGGAGACTCTAGAAAACATTGTTCTCCCCTAAGTGCCATGTCAGAAAGTGTGAAATTAACTCCTGTCATCCAAAGGCCAAAGGTAAGACTGAAAAATCTTCAGCCAGAAAGTTTGAGTGCGGTGTCTTATAAGAAAAAAGCAAGACAGATAAAGAAGGGGAAGAAGCTTAGTCATACCTTAAATCTACAGAAGCTATTAGTAATTGATTCATGGCAGGCTGGATCCTGGACAATTGATAAGGGGAGACCTGAGTGCTAGTGACATTAGTTGTTTGCTGCTGCAGAGCTGTTCTTTATATGTGAATAATCCTATAACTGTATTTTCTGCTGTGGGAGCTTTATATGTTAGAACTGTGAACCTCTGGCAGTCTTTCACTGGTGGCTGCAGCAAATTTCAAGTAATTGTTATGATGTACTGGTAAAGACACATGTAAGAGGCAAGCGAGCTCTTACCTAGCTGATGCACAAGTCAGTTGCTGAAGGGTAAATAAATCCAAACAAAAAGAAAAATCACAAATCTGGATTTCTGATTCCTGATGTGCAAAGAGAAGAATTGACTACAGCGAGATGCTTTCATGGGGAACTCCAGGTAGTAGTACAGTCCGGTAAACCAGTCATAGATCTGTTTGTATGCTTGAAAGCAATCATGAGGAGATATTAATACTGTCCTTCCTGATGTCCACAATAAACTAAATTAGGAGGGATAGAAAGAAACAAAGTTAGGGTCCAAGACTCCTTATCCTGACAGCAAAGTATACATCCCCAGAGGGGACACTTAGAATACAAAGGTAGATGTGGCTTTAACTAGGTGGTGTTGCTACCTCCGTGTGCCTATGGGAGATGATTGCTACATATCAGTGAACTCATAGTGAACCCCTGTTGTCCAGGCATTGACTAGGGGCAGAGGTAGAGCCCTGCCAGAGGTTGCATTGCTTGCTGAGGGCCCATGGAAGCTGTGCTGGGCAGGGACCCAGACAGCATCCTCATCAAGACGTACAGAAGCTGCCCTCAGCAACATAACTGACCTCAGCATGGGGCTGAGGTGCGAGGAGAGCAACCCTTAGGCCAAAGACCACAGCTTACTCATGGGGTGGGAATGGTGCCTGCAGCAGCAGGACTTGATGGTCTCCTGGCAGCCCTAGCTGTTCTGCAGTATGGACCTAGGCAGATCCCTTCTGGCTGAGCAAGTAGGTTCATTCCCCTTACAGCTTCTGCTGAGATTTCCACGGGAATAACTGGCATTGATGGTTTCATGGATATTTGCTTACTGAGAACTTGGAGCAGGGCCAGCAAACAGATAATATGCAGACCAGCCTGCAGAGCGCAGCCAGCTCTGGCCAGTAATGGCCTGCACAGGGCAGATGAGACAGACCAAGGGCTCATTCGATCCCTTGCATGCCACACTCTAGATGTTGAGGTCTCTGGGGCTCCACACTGCACAGTGGGGCTGTTCCTCCTCCCTCCGGGTTCCATGGTGCACCTTGAGGCCTTCTGGGAAGATGCCAGCTGGACTCAGAGGGGCAGACAGGAAGATCACCCTGGTCCATACAGACCTCTAGGCTAAGCCTGCTCAACATCTTTCAGCACCTATGTATGTCCACTGTCTCCTGATCCCCAGTCATATATTTACTTTTCCCTGTGAGTGGAAGGAGTTGTACACCCCAGCAGCAAAGTCCTGGCTGTGCTTTGATGGGACTGCAACACTGCAAAATAGGTGGGAGGTGGCAGTCATGGCTGGTGTGAATCCTTTCTGGTCCTGTTTCTCTGCCTTGCAGATCTCCATAGTGCCTGTCATAACCAGCTGGCTGGCTTTACCCTACTCTGCAATGACACCATAGGGGAGCAGATGGGGCAAGGAGGAGAGGCCGTGCGGGTCACCATCACCCACAAGGACAAGAGAGACTGGTGGGTATTTCACCTGAGGACTCCCCAGTCACTGGGTTTGCCTTTCTGCCTACCTTACCCTGTCTCCCTCCTTGTTTGGGCAGGCAGGAGGACATGCTTCAGCACGTGACTCAGAATCTGTAGGGGAAAAGGCGCTACTGTTCTTCCCACTGGTATAGCAGTGCTTCCTACTGGTTGTATTTGGCTGTGTGGAGCTTGACAGGGCTGGCTCAGATTTGTATTGAGTCTTTGAGTGATTTGGGACTTCTTAAAGGATTCAACTCTCAGTAAGTGTTACATATTGTCAGAGTGAGCTCTTGCTCCTTCCCACCCCTACCAGTAGATGCCCAGGGCTCCTGCTTTTGTTAACACCTAATGAGCGTAAAACATAGCAACCCCAGAGTGACTGTCCCGAGTCAGACAGACAGTCCACCAAGCCCAGGAGCCTTTGACAGTTGATGGAAGTGCCTAGTTCATGTTCTGGAGAAAGAATCTGTGTCGGGACTTTATCGCGCTTTCTCCTGTAGTTGCAAGCATTGAGCACTTCAACATGTTTGGAGATTTTCTAGCAAAAGCAAGGAAGACCAGCTCCTAAGTGTTTCCACAATGAAAATGACCAAGCAGAAAAAAATATTTTGTAACTATTTCCAGGCAGCACTTGTTACTGTATGTTGTGGTTTAGCCCCAGTCAGCAACTGAGACCCACACAGCCGCTCGCTCACTCCCCCCACACCAGTGGGATGGGGGAGAGAATCGGAAGGGCAAAAGCAAGAAAACTCATGGGTTGAGATAAGAACAGTTTAATAATTAAAATAAAACAGTAATAGTAGTAATAATAATAATAACAATAATAATACAATGTAAAGAAAAAGAGAAAGAGAGAGAGAGGTGAAACCTTGCGGGGGGTGGGGGTGGATAAACAACCAAAAAAACAAGTGATGCAACCACTTGACCGACACCACTGGTCCCCGAGCCGCCATTGCTGCCCCCCCCCGGCCAAGTCCCCTCAGTTAATATATTGGGCATGACGTCATATGTTATGAAATATCCCTTTAGACAGTTTGGATCAGCTGTCCTGGCTGTGCCCCCTCCTCTCCCGGCTTCTAGTGCACCTGGCAGAGCATGGGAAGCTGGAAAAGTCTTTGACTAGTGTAAGCACTACTTAGCAACACTTAGCACATACTTAACAAACTAGTTAGCAACAACTAAAACATCAGTGTGTTATCAACATTATTCTCATACTAGATCCAAAACACACTATACCAGCTACAGTGAAGAAATTAACTCTATCCCAACCAAAACCAGGACACTATAAAGCAGTCAGGCACAAAACGCAGAACCCACTGGGGGTCAGTTCTTAAGAAAAAACATCTACTCTGTTTTATAGTACATACAAAGTAGCTGGAGCAAGATGCCAGCGTAACTTGTTCCAGGAATGCTGTTTGTGGGATGACCAGATGAAAAAAGGGGCAGGATGCTAAAACTCCTTGCTATGGGGGAGTGCTGGCACGGCACACAGAAGCAGTGCTGACTGCACAGGTGCTTATCAAAAGAGCATCATTGTTCAAGAATATTGTTCCAACGTACCTTCCTTCCTTAGGTGCATATACAACGAGGAAGGTGTGCACGTGAGGATTATGTGGATTTTGCTTGGTGGGGTAGAGGCCATGTTAACTCAATTTCTTGTTCTTGCATGTATACAGTTGCTATGTCCGTTGCTGAAAGCCATCTGGCTTTGGGTTGAGGCACAGCAGCTACAGAAGAGTGTGAGGTATCACCACACAGCTCCTTGCAGGAAATGATGTAGGCAGCTGTATTGATGTGAAATGGTGGGGGTTGGGGAACACAGCCTGCAAATATGGAAGATTGATAAACTGTGGTGTTGTGGGGCACAAGAGACTAATTAGTGGGGATTAGGAAGAACACCTTCCCCTATACAGAGCTGCCTGATAATTGTCTGTGGAAAGCTCTTTCAATTTTTCTGTGAAGCAGGCAATCAGTCCCTAAGTAACGAGCTGATGCTTTCTCCCTGGCACTCTGTCCATCAGGGCTTCTTGTGAAACCCAATGAGCTTCACTTTGGAAAGGGAAAGTTCATCAGCAGGGACCTAGAACTCCTCAGAGCACTGAAGAGAAGAGTTGGGGTCAATGTGTTTGGGACAGTAGTTGAAGTGATTAAAACCTGCCCTGTTTATGTCCTGTCTTATTCATGGCCTTTTCTGGAGGTAACTGCCCTCTGAGGCTGTGAATTTACCCTGTTTCTGAGGGCTCTTGTCTGATGGGATAACCTGACCTGCAAGTGTGCTCTCTGTCATCTGCTCTTTCAGCACTCAGGGTTGCTACAAGTCCTTGCAGTGCAGCTAGCTTTGTGAGGCTTTCTTTGTATGGCTATTGCAGCTCCCAGTAGCAGGTGTGTGTGAAACCTACTCAGTGCTTGAGCATTGCTCATGCATCCTGTTAAGGTCACTTGAGACCTGTAGCTGCTGGACAAGGTTGAGGATAAGGAACCAACCACAAATGAAGGCTAGACAATGGTTTGCATGTAAAGCAATTTTCTGCCAGTCACTGACCTCTTGGACTTCTCTCTGTTTGTAGTGCAGTCAAGCCAACAGCATATGATAATGGCGATGGGCCCTACCATATTTCCTACACCCCTGAGGAGCCAGGCTTGGATGCTGTCTGCATCTGTGTGAAAGGGCAGCATGTACAGGTAGCATTTCTTTTTCTCTTGTGCTGCTTTTTCTTTACCTGCTTTTCTTTTCTATGTATTTGTTTTAAATCTCTCTAAGGATTACCTCTATGACTTAGCAGTTTAAGACTGGGCTTAGTGATCTGTGACTGACAGGACAACCTGCTGGTTTTTGAAAACACAGACACAACATCTGATAGCATCCACTGCAGCAGCCTCTCTGCTTGCTTGTCCTCTGCAGGGCTCTCCATCACTCTGATGGTGAAAAACAAGTTCCACGAGCACCGAGTGCTACATGTTCTGCTCAAGCAGAGGGCAGAAAGCTGCTTGTGCCTCTGTGGGGACCATGCCAGGTGAGTGCTCAGCTTTCCCCATGCTGCTGGCATCAGGAAGGTTTGTTGCATTTGGTCCCCCCTAGTGTAGATAGCCGTGAGCAGATACTCCTGCCTTGCACATGCACCAGGCCTGTGATAACCTGTGTGTACGTATCTTCTGGTAGGATGGTACTGCAGCAGTGAGAAGTGCAGCAGGACATGCTAAAGGTCTTTGCAACACACCCCATAGACAGAGACCTGAGCCAACTCTACAGGAGATGGGGCAGGGCATTTCTGTCTTTCAGTCCTTCTCAGCAGGGCTAAACTGTTCCTGTTCCAGTGCTGGCAGGGTGGGAGCTACTGGGCCGTGTCACAGGGTGCCCAATGCTCTCCTATGGAGAAGCCTCACTCCTTATTTAGGATGGGAGTTCAACTCCCTTATTTGTTTAATCCCAACCAGCTTCCCTGTCCTTGACCTGTATGTGTCATTGTGTGTTTTGCATGTTTTGGTATAGAACCAGCCTCTTCCTTTTTCTTTGCTTGATCTGTATCTAACTATGGCCATAGCCACCAGTGGCAGTGGGGTTCTGCAGGCGTGTGTCTTGCATTACTCAACAGGAAAGGGGACGGAAATCTAAAGCTTTCTCCAGCAATTGGAATGAGGAAGTCCCCCTTGGTTGTTCTTTGTTTATAGATCTCTGGCAATTTTGGCCTTGAATAAGCTGTGTTCTTGTCAGCACATGCCTCCCCGTCTTCCACAAGTCCTGGGGCTGAAGCACTCTCTGACAGCCTCTGACACACTGGGATTTTCTGGCCCAACTCTTGTTCAGCTGATGGTGCCTCTTCTCTCGCTGGTAGGTACCAAGGCTGTGGCCATGGACACAAAGGTCACCCTGGTTGCTCCCACTGGTCATGCTGTGGGCAAGTGAAGGAGAGCTTGGAGTGTTTGGGTGGGCCTCCCAGCGACACCTCCCAGAGGATTTGGCTCAGAACAGTGGTGCTTTGAGCAGCCAGGTGAGCCCCTGTGAGCCCAGGGCACTGCTGCTGACTGCTGCATGAGTACAAACCACGAGGATCCCTGTGATCGCTGCATGACCTCGCTGCCAGAAAACATCATCGTGATGGGTGCAAACTGAGAAAGGGAATGAGGGAAAATAAAATTGTGCCTTATATTCCACCCAGGGCTGTGTATGCAAAGTTGTTTTGTGTCTGAACATGAGCAAACACTGTGCATTGTACTGGTGCCTACACTTTCAAGGACTCAAGGTCTGTGGGGTCAGGCTGTCATGGGAAACTCAGTCTGAGCAATTACCTCACAGGAGGGTCAAGATGTGTCTCATTCTGCAAAATCGACTATCTCTGCTGTCCTTCTTGAAGAGGCCAAAGCTGCTTGTTAGGGCACATTCCAAAGGGTTTGTGTTTCTGCCTTGGAAAGGCTTGGCAGCCTGAATATGGCTTCTGCCTCCGCATCAGATACGCAGCTGGATTCTGGCCTTAGAAGTGCGCATATAGCACAGTCACACTTCTGGGAGCTGTAGTTGTGTTTGTGTTTGCAACTCTTGTATTTTCTCCAAGTGAGCTGTAGTCTTATTACACACTTCCTGCAAAGTAAGAGCAAGATGGGTTAGTAATATATCTGAAGGAAATCCAAGGAAAACCCATGTCACTGATGGGAACAGGAGTTAGAATGTCATTCGCTCAGTTCATGTTTTCCATGGAGATGGTGTGGGACATAGTGCTGTGGGGGGTGATATCGGAGCCAGGAGAGCACCCAGCTCACCAAGGGAAGGTTTGGGGACAGCTTGAGCATCTATAGGAGCCATAGGCACAGGTTTGCATGTGTCCTGAACTGGGGCAACTAAAGAAGAGCAGCAGAAGGAGATGGAATACAGCAAAACTCCTGGATTTGGCTTGTGCAATCTTGGCGAGGCTCTGTTTTAAGAAGGAGAGCTTGTCCCATTTTCCACAGGAGAGAGGGCAAATATCTTCTGGGCTTGTATGTGTGCTGCCAACCCATAGTTGGGTTAATGGCATCTACAATGAGGAGGAAGAAGCACTTTCCTGGAAGGGCAATTGCTAACCTGCTGATTGCTGCTTGCCGCTTGCCTGGGTGAAGCAGACACCCTGGATACCGTCCTGAACAAAACACTTGTGTCATTGAGACTGGGAACACTACTGCCCTGGGGGTAACCTTGCTAGTAGGTGTGCATTGCTAGGGGCTCGTAATACTGCCTAGGGAGCTGGGGTGGGGACAAAGGTCTCAGTGTTGGTCATTTGGGGAGAGAAATGCTACTCCAGTGTCAATGATAAGGACTGGTTCTTGCTTTCTGGCTGAGGATAACTGGTTTGTAAATAGTAGAAACCTGTGCTGTTTGTTTGCTTGCTCAGACCTAGAAGACACTCATTTGCTGTTCATGTCTCTTACAAAGACAGTTTGGAACCTCTTCTTCCCAACAAAGGAAATAGATATCCTTATGCAAATGTTATTTATAGCTTTCCATTAATCATCCAGAAAGGGCTGTCAAACCAATGGGGGAAGGTTAGGCAGTTTAAATCTCTGGGGTAGCCAACTTAAGTCTCCAAGTTGCTGACTCTGAAGTTTCAAAGTGAAAGTTTAATTTGAATTAAGTAGTGCAACAATAACTAATTCTTGTCCTTGCTATGTGCTGAGTCAGTGCTCAGTACAGAATGTGAGGTAGAACAAAATGCCTCATTTTCTGTGTCTTTCTATTCCTTGCCCCCCAGTCCCTGCTTGTGCGATGTTTTTTCTTGGAGCTTCCGTGTTGTGTTGCAGAGGGAACACAAAAGGACGGCACTACCTTCTAGGCACATAATTTCTGTCTGAAGACATCTTAGTACTCTCAGACAAAGTAATGTGTTTTCGCTTTGTGTTAGGCATCCCTTATACACCCTGTCACTGACATTTCCCAAGGAGCTGTTTGTGAGAATTACACCAGTGAACATATAAACCTTCAGGGAATTGCAGTCAGCTTGGGCTGAGCTCTATGTTTGATGTGGGGAGAGCAGTTTTTGCACAGCATACAGTACTAATCCTGCCAGGGTCAGGCCCTTGTATCGATTTTTTTTTTTCTGGTAGACTTGAAGGCTCAGTTAGGCCCAGGGATTATAAAGTATTGACTGGCTACCACTCTGTTTGGGCAAAGCGGGTTGTGCGTGAGGATAGCTCGAAGAATCATGTGCAGAAAAGACATTTAATGACCTTAGTCACTTTGTGGGGGTTAGGTGCAAGCGTCCTCCTGTTATTTGCAAGCAGACTCTGCCCTCCGGGTTCATTACTTGGAATACTTTGCCAAATGAATATATCCTACGGATCTGCTGCAGTCTCACACTGGTCCCCAACAGCCATTCCCAGAAATGGCTTCCAGTGCTCTGTTGGTAAACAGCCTTGGGCAGGTGGTGGATTAGAAGGCATAGTTAGTCTGCTGGGCTACATGATGTTATTTCTGACCAGCTGGTCCTTGAGGTAACAAAGGTATTTTCAAGACAGACATACATGCAGTGCTGACAGAATGGCACTGGTAAATATGCATGTTTTTCCCAGGACAAAAGCCCTTGCTGATAAAATTGCCTGCCTGCAAAGTTTGGGGGAAAAAAAAATGGTGATAAACATGAGGCTTTGGGAGGCAAGGGAAGGAGGACTTACTCCCCAGATAAGGAAAAGAGAGCATAGCTGGAAGGAAAAACACAGCAAGAACAAGAGACTGTAGAAGACCTGGAAGAGACCCTGCAGCCCAGAAGGCTCCACATAGGATGCCTCTAGGGTCAGGTATCATGATAGGGTATCTCTGCCTTCTCAGAGGAGGCAAACCACACTGGTGACATGGCTGTGCTTGTGGGTCTGTGCATGAGTGTCTAGTTTGTCCCCAGAAGATGGCAGAAGCAGTGCAGAAGCTGGCTCAGCAGGGCTTCTTGGCCGTCCCACGGCAGGAGGTGATACACAAGGGTGCACTGACTACCTGGGGTGCCATGTCAGGACAGACCCTGGCAGTGGCCCACAGGCAGTGTAGGGGGATTTGCCTGTTTCCAGCCGAGGGTGGCTCACCACCTCCCTGTATTGAGAGATGAGGGCTTGTTCTGAGTGCTGCTGCTTCCAGCTTCCCTTCGAGGACAGGCGAGGCTGAAGACAGGTAAAGCTGAAAGGCAGTGCCAGGCTTTCCTCTTTCCAGCCTTCAGGGTGTGACCACTAGTGGTTCCATCTCCAGTACCCCTTGACACCATTGTTACAGAGGTGGGAACACAAGGCTGGAAAGTTGTCCAATATTTTTGGCCAAATCACAAGGATAGCTTTCATATTTTTCAGCCTGCTGGCTGCCTCCACATCTCTTAAAACCTACATCAAACTTGTCAGCTTGTCAGCTTGCCACAGTACCATCTTCTTCTGGTTCTCATCCTTTGCTGATAGCTCCTTCAGCCTCCTAGTGATGTTGAAATAAGGCACAAACTTGCCATGAGTAAGGGAACTCTTCTGACAAAATTATTATTTGTGAAGAAAGAAACAATTTGTATTATGAGGAGCAGAGTGGTCGCAGTCTGATTCTTGTGCCCATGCCTTCCCCAGACCACTGAACATCTTCTTGGGCCCTGACCCACCTTCAGTCCTTCCTGTCCCCACTGTTCCCTCATGCAGGCAAGAGGCAGCACGTGCTGTGGCCAGCTGTAGGGCACCAGCTGGTGGGCCCAGCAAAACTGGTAACACTATGTACCTGCTGTCGCCTTCCCCTCAGTGAAGGCAGCTGATGTCTCTGTTCCCCAGGTGCTCACCAGCTTTCACAGACCTCGTGGGACCAGATCCTGCTGTCACATTTCGTTGGATTTTGCTAACAGATTCAAAAGTGGTAAAAGCTGGGCAGACTGTGTGGTCATGGATCCTTGATTTCTCTGGGAAATATCCTGAATACCTCTTGGTTTTTTTTCAGTATAAACATATGGAGAGGAGTAGGCTCCAGCATCAGAGCTGCTCAGAAATTAATGTGGTGTTGCCCCGGTGAATGGGACTTGCCCTGGTCTTACCTGGGCTGCCTGTGCCTGAGAAACAAACCTGGTTTTCCAACATGGAAGCAACCTGATCATTTACTGTGCGGCAAGGTGTGCTGTGGCTACGACCCAGAGTTAACTGGTGCACTGCACCAAAGGCAGCTGTAAATCAGGTGTCACTGTGGGCAACAGGTTATTTCATGTATGAGTTTGACACTGTAGAAATTCACTCCTAGTTTAACTCTATCAACCCAGAAAGACCTGGCCCACTGAACTACTACACTCAGGAGTTTAAGGTAAGAAATATTTGGCCCAAACTCTCTCTCAATAATGCAAGATACCATCTACTCGATGTAGCCAAAGCAAAGCTTTATTGATAAAAGCAGCTTTATGCAAATGTTCAGCTATAAATTACTTCTAAAGAGTTGGCGCTGCAATGTTCAGACATCTGTTTAAAAATATTATTTTGTTCTTTTTGGATGCTTATCAGATATATTGTCAGATAAAGCTTTGTTCATGTGAATCTAATTATTCAGGTTCTTGCTAAGTTCTTTCCTGCTGGAGCTTCTTGCAAAATGGCTTCAAACTGTTTCATTTTCTGAATAAACTGAGTGATTCCAAACAACCCTTGCTGGAAGAGGAATAAATTAATGATTTGGAGCTCACAATCCTTTTGGTCTTCAAAGGATTTAAAACATAGAATTTAACTCTTCCCCTCTCCCCTCTTTGAAGTGGGACATTTTTAGTAAAGCAACTTAGCCTCAGGTTTCTTCAGAGCCAGTGCATTACACTATTCTGTGTAATACCAGAAGTGCTAACAGCTTAAAACATTACCAAACAGCGGTAGTCTGAAGACTTGTGTTTAAGAAAAAATCAGAATCAAGTAAGTTTTTTCTGCAAAAATTAATGTGGTATCTTTTGATTTACAGGCCCCAAAGCTAGGAATACTATTTTATTCAAGTACTAGCCAGAGTGGAAGATAGAAAAGGTAAGAAAAAAATCCATGGGAAAAAGGCATATTTGCATTGCATTACATTTTTATATGAAAAAATCAAACCACTCATTTTACATCATTTTAATTACTGTTGGTCTTTTTACAATTACTCACTATACTCACTATAAACTTAGCCAATTTAAGAGAATATCAGTAATGCCAAATAGGCTTCTCTCATTTCAGTGATATTTCTTAGGAATTGCTGAGGAAAGACTGAAGAAAGAAAGGCAAATGATCTAAATCAAGAATATGTTTTCATTCCAAAAGAATTTGAATTAATAAATTTTGAGATACCCCCAAAATTTCCTGAAAAAAGAAAAACTTCCACCTATATTAAGCATTTGGACTGTATTCAGCCTTAGACACACTACATTTAGGTGTCTATAGAAAGCTCTTTATATTTAAGCTCTTATTATTAAAAAGGATGTAGTCATCACAGTTTATGAAGCCACAAATGTGGTTCAATTCACCCCAAAGCACACATCTACATTTAACTCTAGATAGAGCTGAGTAGAGACTAAATCTCCTTTCATTGCAAATGGGAGCCAAGACAACCAGCTCATGTGGAGACACACACAAAGACCTAATTTTAGGTGTTGGGTGTTGAATCTTATCCTTGGGTTTCAAAGCAATCAACACTTTGCTTCTTTTTTCTTAATAAATATGAAGTAAAGTAAATCTCAAAATGAAAATGGAACTATTAGTTACATGTGGTGCAGTTTCATCAAAATCAACACATTCCACAAGAAAAGTTTAATTTTAATAAAACTGTCTGTCCCGAAGACAAAAAGTTTCATCAGGGGCAAAAAACAAAACAAAACAAAACAAAACAAAACAAAACAAAACAAAAAAAAAAAAAAAAAAAAAAAAAAACCAAAACAAACCAGACCTACTCTAGTCCACAGAAGATGGAAAAATACCTGGGAAATTTCCTTCCCTTTTTCTCCTTTAAGACAATAATCCAAATGGATATAAGACTTTGATCTTTTTAACAGGGTGTACTTGTACACCAGAATTAAATCCTCATGAACAGGTACTTGATAATAAATAATTTCAGAGCTCGTTGAAAAGTTACGACACAAATGTTAACTATTGGAGGAACTGGTCATCCAATATGAATATGGTTATGGAATATGGGGTCATCATTATACTGATTGCTCTAAACCAATATATTTCAAACCATTCACCATGGCAACACTGAAGAAAAAACAATGTTTCATGTAAAACAGTATGGTATCAAAAATATTACCATTCATTTTACCATGGTTTTCTATATAAACCACATATAAACCCCTAATTCCATTAAAATCAGTGGAACAAATGTCTTACCTTACTTACTTACTGTCTTAGATTATCTTTAAAATTACTTACTTAATTTTAAAAATAATGATGTTGATTTGTACTCTGTTTTACTTATTTGAGGAACCCATTGTCATATTTGGGAAGACTTTCTAAGAGACAAGCTGTTAGTCGTCTCACCCAAGTGCAGCCATCTGAGCACTGGCATCTATTCTAAGCTCCTTCTTAATGGAGAGAGAAAGATGCAAGAGAGCTTCAAGACATCTTGGAAAAACTGCCCTTGGAACCATTTCCTCTGTCTCTGTTGGCAATCAAGAACGCTCAGCCTAATAGTTTAGATTAAACACCTAACTTCTGGATGGCTACAAAGAGACAAATCTCTGCAAAACTGGTCATCAACAAGCTCACTAACCTGTGCCCGGGGAAACATGGCGTCTCAGAAGGGTTATGATGAGCTGGCCAGATGAGAAGCCATGTGAATCAGCACATCTGGGAATAAGGTGGAGGAGGATGAACCTGACCATGATTTGCCTACAGAAATGCTGATTACAGGATCACACATAACCTGAGGCCCACCAAGGCTGTGAAAGAGGCAAAGCACAGCAGCAGAGGAAATACTGGACCGTCAGACCCATTCACCTGCTTCACCACATTAGAGGCATTTCAGAGGTATTTGTGAAGCGGCAGAGGGAGATTCACTGTTTTGGGCAGACTACTCTTCAGCCCTCCGCTGAGTGTACACCACCATGCAGTTCCAGATGCAGCAGGCTAAAGAGAACCAAAGGAACGGCTGTCACTAGAGGCCAGGGCCCTCCCTGTGAGCAAGGACCCAATTCCATTCCCACCTGCCCCACTGTTACTACACTTTGTCTCATCATTGCTTAAACCCTAGCTGCGGTGCAAAGACCAGAAGCGTGTCCCTTCACACACAACTGAGCACCCCCACCACGAGGATGCAGTACGTTCTATTGCAGCGTTATGCTTTTCAATCTCTGCAGTATGGCAGAGCTTTCACAGGGCCTTAGCGAGCACCCTTACCCTGGAAAAGACTCTTGAGTTTAGAGGATACGGTGTGCTTCTCAGCAATGGAGAAGCTATATTTTTGAAACCCTGTAAGCAGAGGAGGATATTAAACCACAGCTTCCCATAGTCTGGATGACAACCAACTCATCTAAGACTCCTTCATTTAGGAACTGGAAGTAGTTATTGAACATTCAGTGATAGAAAATACTGGCACATGCATCCTATAGCACAGTAAGTACGTTCTCTAAATGCATATCATTTTTGAGCCACTCGCAGTTTTTTAGATTTTCTTTTTTTTTTTTTTTTTACTTTTTTGAAGCGAGCTGGGATTAAGCATAAAATAGGACTGAGTTATTTAGTGCAGCCAAAACTGTTGCATTTCTAGGCATATGCAGAAGCACAACTTCAGATGCCTGAGAGACCTGAAGTTTGAAGGCAAAGTGGGAGTTTAAAGACCTCTAAAGATGGGGGTAGTTGGAACAGTATTTTCAGAATTTGCAGTGTTTTCAGTTTTGGACTCAAAGGTATTGCCCAGTGCAAGGCTGAGCAAAGTTACGCGGGTTGGATCTCAGCGTGTGAGAGTGTGTACCAGAACCACGGTAGTTCATTAGCCTAATGGCTAGGCTAGAAGCCAGAATGTCACGCTTCTGCCACCATACAGCTGTTAATATCCACAATAGCTCATTCAGAGCTAGCTTGGTTATCGCTATACCATCTATGTTTGTCTGGTAATTATATTTTAAATTTCACCTAAATATTTTCCCATCTTTTGGAGAGCTCTAAGTTTCTGTCTATACTGTTAAATGTAACACAGCAAACTTGAAGTTACTTGAAGTTGTGTGTATGAGGGAATGCAGCCTGTGAGAATATTGTTGAAAGACGGTGTAGAGTGGAGGGGAACAAAATCGGTGAATCTTGAACATATTGTTTTGAGAAAGGTTTCAGCAGTTAAGTGCTGTCCCTGAACCACGTATAACTACGCAAGGTCTCACAAAGTGCTACATTGCGCAGGTCAAACCGTCCCACACACATCCCAGTTAAGCAGTACAGAAGGTCAGTGGTACACTACCCAGGGGCATCGTCCACCCTTTCTTTTATTTAACAGCACAGGCATGGCCTGACACATGTGCTGGCAACCAAAACCGTGCCTGGGATTCTAGCTACAGAAGAGACAGTAGGACTGACAGAGAAGAGTTGTACGGCTGACTTGCTGAACCAGGGAGACATGATCTGGCCCATTTAATCATCCTAGAAAAAGCAGAAGTGAACACCTGCTATTATGGAACCTATATTACGTGGAATTGTGTATTGGCCATCTAGCCCTCTGTTGCTACACTACGGAAAAAAGAACTGTGCTGGAAGTAAAAGGGCACACTTGGGAAATCATTAAGCTGGTAGCAGGATGTGTTTCTGGCTCCAGTAACTTCGCAGCGCACTACAAATTGAAGCAATGCAGTCTTAACCTATCGTGGCAGGACTGGCCCAGACACACACCTTCATCAGAACCAATCATTACCTGGCTGCCATGCCGACAGGGTAAAACAGAATAGATGAACTTGATGGATGATTTCCGTCTTTTATCATGCTTGTAACTCTCAGTAAAATGAATCCTACCATCAATTTGAAAAGAGGCCATTACTAATCTTTAATCACTTTTTTTGTTTGCAATGATCTTCACCAAGGCTTTCATAACTATCACTCAGGTGTTTTTAACATTTGTTGATTAGTAAAAGTGAGAAAAATGTTACTGGAGGTCATCTGTGGAATGATTACAGGGTGTGAGATTATTGAGGCTGAAATTATTGAGGCTAAAGTTATATACACATTTCATAAAAGTTAACTTCCAGAGTGGAATGCAGCTGGCATGCTGGAAATTGATTCAGTGATTGTTCCCTAAGCAACACCACCTGCACTCTTAGATTTTAGGAACAATGGGAGAGCTCGGTGTCCTAATCTAAGGGAGATAACTGGAGGAGGGAGTGAAGTGAAGGCTTCATGGCCAAACTCGTCCATAAATCACTGCAGATCTGGGGGCTGGATGGAACCATGAAACCATGCCTGGACCAGCGCAGTAACATCGTGCCCTGTGGGTGAATTTTGCTCATTATAACCTCATTATAATACTAAACCACACACCCAAAGTTACCTGCCTCCAATGTACGACCACCCCTCACTGAGCGTGTGCTCTGAATTTCTCTTAGTCTATACCTTTAAATCAAAGTGAGGAAATTCTACACCAATCAATAATGAAAGTATGTATGACTAGTCACTCAAGCTCCACCTAAACATAAAATAGTATACAAATAACCCCAAGAGAGAGGGACATTAGGGAAGATACCAGTGTGGACTACTGGGATCAGTCGACGGGCTGAACCTCTCTTCTCCCCCATAAGGGATGCCTATTGGGTAAGACTTGAACACTTGGTTATACAAAGTGATTCCCCAGGAAATTTAGAGAACAAGCTTGTTATTTTGCGTTTTGTGTTTTAGCGCTTTATACTTGCACATGCTTTGCAGACAGTATATTTATCACTGGCAATCCGATAAGAACCTGTATTTCTGTTGCTTCAATAAACTTCACTATTAGTGAATCTGGCCGTGAAGAGTTATTGGGCACAACTAGACTAATGGTGATTGTACTGTTAGTGAATCCCTCGTGGACTAACAGTGCTGAATTGGGTATCACTCAGAATCTAAGCCCAGCCGCCCCCAGCCCCTCTGACAGCTGAGGACCAGCTAGATCACATGGGGGTTTATTTTCTGCCAAATTTCTTCACCTATTAATGCAACATCATCTATCTGATTAATTCATACATTTAACTTTAATGGTGGGCAACATGTTATTTAGATGACACAAATTAATGCAGCCCTTTCCAGGTACTTCAAGTCACCCACTTTAATAAGGCTAAATACAGTTCATCTCAGTTAGCATCTCCAGCAGTGGGAAGAGCTGTCAAGAAAAGTCAAGTTTCTGATCAGCAAGAATCAAACACAGCGCCATTTTTATAGAGCTAAAGTAACTCACAAAGAAAACTGTCATGGTAATAAGCTTTTCTACAAAGCTAAATGATATGTTCATTAATCTATGTGTGAAATGAAAGGGAAAAATAATAGAGTTCCAGAGCCAAGTCTGCCATTTTTGTGCCATGTCAACTGTGCTTACAGGCACAAGGACATTTGTACTTCACTTAACAGATCACTTGATCTACTGAGCAGCTACAGAATCAGCAAGTGGACTCTGTATTGAAAGTGTGGCCAGTGAAATCTTTCTTCCAGCTATGCATTCTTTGAAACTACATCGCTCCTTCTCAAAACCCATGCTGTCCTAAACACAGATATTGCTAAAGGCAAAATAATGTTTGAAAATTCAGAGCTGAAACACAGTACAAAAACACATCAGAGAGCTCAGCTGGCTGCAGTCTTTTTTATACCAAAAAAGGAAATTAATGTCTGAAACTTTTTAATTGATAAAAAATGTTTGTAACACACACAGGCAAATATGCATTCTGCTTCTTTTTACAAATCAAATTAGATCCTTTCATTTCAGTGCAACTTAAAAATAAAAAATAATACAACCCAAGCTTTACTTTTCAAAAAGTGAAGACTGAGAAAAGCAAGGCCTGAAAATCACAGCAGGAAGATCTGGAGAATAAGTTTGTCAGGCTTGGTTTTCTCCTCCTAACCTTCTTTTTCAGTAATTTGAGGAAACTGACAGAAGCCTTACCTTTAATCTTGGGAATTATGTCAACTTACCTGAAAGGCCATTTACTCTACTCTCTCCCTTTCCAAATAAAAATAAAATGCAGTAATTTTATGTCTGGAAATAAATAAATAATCAGTCTTTTACTACTATGCAGTGAGTGTGAATCATTGTCTATGAATGATTATGATTTTTTGACAGAAGATCAGTCTTTGAGTTCTGTTAGGTATGAATTTATTTTAGAAACGTAGTGAAATCACTGGCCTGTAGTTTATTCTGTATTTGTTCTGATTTGTAGGACTTTTTACTAGTTCCCACTGCCTTGCCTTATCCAGTCATAAAGAACAATGACTTAATCTGGGTTACACCTTCTCCACTTGCTTGATTGGACTAAAGCAATGAAAGGAACCTGACCACAAAGCCACTTGTCACAGGAAAAGTCCCATTTGAACCCAACATCGCAGCACAACGCATCAGAAACAAGAGTCAGAGAAGATACCTAAAACCTCTACAGATATCTGTACTGGCTTTGATTAGAACCACACTCAAGAGCTCCATCCTCGTTTTCAAAGCTTCGTGGCAAAGATCCTGTTTATGAGAAAGACCGAGTCAAGCCTGTAGGTGAAAATTATGGCCAATATTTCTGTTATTTAGGTATACTGAACTTTCTGCCAGAAGAATAAACCTTATGTGACAAAAGTCGGAGCACCTCCAGGGTCTAGGCATAAAAGAACTTCAGCATGAACAAAAAGCTGTCACAAACTTCACCGATGTCCACTCAAAATGCAAGGAATGCTGCCTTGAGCTTGCTCTCTCTATAATAAAAATGTACACATGTACTTTGCATGCCCCTTCCTTAATAAATTGTTCTGGATCTCCACTCTTAAGATCTGTCTGTTAAGGGGTTTAAACAACCTAAACCCTTTGATGGAGGCGGCCTAGTGTCACTCGGATTTTTGTTTACAGACCAGACATATTTAGCCCAGTTTGCCTCAATGAGTTAGAAAGTCATGTCTCAGCAGAATCAGGTGCTCTGCATATTTACATTTTTCACTCATGTTTAAACAGTGCAAGACAGTAAATACTGCTGCAAATGATCTTGTAAATAGATACAGAGAATCACGGGGTGGGATTTAAACCAGCCAAAGACAACGTGCCTGATTCTTTTCTCATTTATGGTGGTGTAAATCTGGGACAATTTCACTCAGAAGTGATGTGTAGCAGTGGCCTAGAAAAGGCAACATCTACAATGCAAATCAAACAGTGTGAACAACTAAAACTCACAAAAATATAAAACCCGGTTTCACTGCTGTACCGGGGCGTCTCACTCTTGACTGTAAATTAGGGAACTTTTGGCTCCCTTAGATTAGGTAAGAGTAACTGATTCAATTCCCAAGTATTTGGGGAATAGTAGGGCAGGTAAGTAATTTGTTTATATTTGTTAATGGACTTGATTACCCCTAGGCTTTCTCATTTAATGCCTATGGTTTAAAAGTGATAAAACCACAGCATTAGTGTACCAGAAAACTGACACGAGAGCCTGGTGAATTGATTCCACATTTGTATCATTCACAGACAAGGGTTCTGAATTAAACTGGCAAGTGTGGGTAAAGCTGCTTGAAAACTCAAGTCCCTGCAATCTCAAGCAAGGCACCCAAAAACTATGGGAACACACAGCCTTGAGGCTTCTGTTCCTCACCTGAGCAACAGAATGACACCTTATGTCAGAACGACTGTGAAAATGAAGCCATTTACGTTTCTGAAATGCTTAGACAGTGAAAAATGTTGATGAACCACATAGAAAAACCACAGAAAAACTAGCAGTCTGTTTTTAAAGCAGCATAAAATGGCACAAGCCACACATGAATGAAGGGAAAATAAACTATTTAATAGCAGATTCATATAGTTCATTCTCTGCACTGAATGAAGTTGGGGAGGGGTTGAAAAACAGCAGCGTTAAATTTGTGTGCACAAGGCAACCCAAGAGTATCTCAGACAACTTAAGTTCTGGCATTTCCTGATGTTCATATGCTTGACTTTTCAAAATAAGCATCATTTTCATCTGTTTGCGTTTGTGCTCTGTGTGTATAACAAAAAGAGGAAAAGCGTGCACGTAATGTAATTGTGATAACTAAATATACTCAAATTAATTATATAGAATACAAAGGATGTATAAAATGTTAGTTTTAGGGATTGAACTTTATTTTTACAAGCCCAATTCAGATGCTATTTAGTCCATTCTAATGTTTACATCACTTTCTTTATATTCCTCCCACAACAGCTCATAAATGAAAAAAAAAAATCACACTTTTTAGTTTTACATTTTCTTTACAAATAGCCTATATTTATTGTAAAGCAAAGCAGGAAAAAGTGATAGTAATTTCCCATGCAGTGACATTTTCACTGAAGAAACTATCGTATTTGCAAGGGTACAGAGAACTCTTTCAAGAAAATGAATTGTAATTCCCACTATGAAATATTTCCAAAGAATATTTTTAGGAAACTCTTCTGAAAGCACAATGCATTGAAAGTGATAAAAAATGAGTCATTTTGGAAATGTTTGTCCAGTGGAATCTAATTTACTTGGATCAAAAGTGTGTCTCACCACACAGCTTTTCCATCCAGGAAGATCAGTGCAAGTAGGAAACTGTCCGTGCACAGTTATTTCTGCACACTCCCTCTCGCTTTAACACAGGGTAACTTCAGGATAGCCTATGCACACCAAAAATGAAACCTCTCCCTGACTGCCTCGGAAGATCAAAATTTTCAGAATCAAACTGAAGTTTTGCCCAATATTAATTTTTTTCACTAATGAATGTTTGATTAGGATTAGCAGACTCCCACTCACTCTGAAAGCAGGCACAAATGCCACACTATCTTACCTCTAATGAGAATACACACCAGTATGATTCCTAACACCTTTAGAAGAAGCTCAAAGCTGTAATAAATTACTTCAAATTTCAGTATTACAGAGTATACTTGTATTTTGTTAGCCCTAAACAGATGAGTTTATCACTTGTTTAAGGGATACTTGAAATACCCAATATGATACTAGATACAAATGCAAAAATTAATCTCTCCGTTACTTTTATTTCACAGCAAAGCGATACCCACCTCTCACAGTTTGTTATTCTTGGGCATAAAGGGAAATGTTATTTCCTGCGGAATGGAAGAGGCATTGCTAGTGGGATTTTTTTTTTTTTTCTTGTCTTTCTCTGCCACCTTGTGGCTGCACAGAACAGGGCTCCTCCACCTAATGCTGCACACTACTCTTGACGAGCTATGACTTCTCATGCTATTAAACATGTTCCTCTGACACTCCGTAAAACCCCCTTGGCTCTTTCGCATACTTTAAGGCCATTGATGCCTAACTCTGTGTATGGCTCACTGCGATCCCTCATCTACTAGTCTGTGGGTGATAGCAAAATAAAGAGATTAAATGACACTTACCTGCAACTAATGTTTTTTCCTTCTCACAAAACTGTAGCTCAAAATATTTTATCAAACAGCTGGAAAAATCATTCAAGGGTGTCTTAGCATGTCCAAAGGCCTCCAAGATACAGTTTACCTGCAAGACAGTGGTAAAGAAGAAAGAAGAGAGGAAATAAACAGGAAGATATTTCAATAAAAATCAGTGAGGTTGGTCTGTGATCAATAACTGGGGAGGGCAAAAAGACTGTTTTTCAGCTTGGAATTCAACAAATTCCTTGAAAGTTTTTTCTAAATAGAAATTAAAGTAAGATAGCTCAAAATCAAAAAAAGAAATTGCTGTCAGAATAGTGGAAGCTGTAAATGGAAGGGGAAGACAAGGACTTACATTTGAGCTGAATCCTTGGAGGTAGTCTGGGTACAAGTGACTGGAGTCATGTGCCCAGAGCTGGCATGCTTAGCAAAAAGATTAGAATCTCTGAAGGCAGCTATGTTTGTGAATTTACAGTCAGTCGATACTAATACCCAGCCAAAGGAATTTACAAGCTTTATATGATGCCAGAAATGGCACAAATTGTTGGTTTCAAACAGAATTACTTCAGCATTATACTAGTGAAAAAGTGAGGGGAAAAAAAATAAGGTTCTGACTTTTTTATGGCATCTCTCACTAATGCATTTCCATGTTACATCTCCATGGGCACAGCAAACACTTTTAAAAGATTAAAAATTTAAGGGGTGATAAAAAGTATTAAATGTGCCATCTTTATTCCATATTTTCTCTGTATTTACCTTTTCTGTGCATAATTAGTTGTTACACTAAATGGATTCCCTTCAGCACCTTCCTCTTTTGCATCCTAAGAAACTGATTGCAGTGTGGCCTCAATACACTATTGTTCTGATGTAACCAGGGTTTGCTGAAGCTGGATGACCTAGATGGGGACAGGTAGGAGGGAAGAGGGCTGTGGAGTGGCACAGACACCGTGTGACTCCAATCACAGAGACAGAAGCTCTAAAAATCAGACCCTTCAGAACTATTAATTAAACCAGCTTTTGTGCAGTAGGTGGCAGCAGAAAACTAGTCAGCCTGGTTTTGGTTCCACTCCAGCAGCATTGTTTAGGATGTATTTGCTCATTAGGCTAATTCAGCACTTGGCTTAACCTGTGCAGCTTTATTAACTTTAATGGTGCTATGCATTACAGCAGCAGGAATGAATTCAGGCTACTGTGTTCATAAGGCACCTTAAAAGGCAACTAAACCAGAATTTCTGCTTGATTCCCCATGGGTGGGATCTGCTACTTCTACCTTCACTGTCTGAGGTCAGGTGTCCCATCTAAGCTAAGAAAAGGAGCTTTGTATAACCAAATGGCAAATAATTTTTCTTAATATGTGATGATTCTCTTCTGTCGCATTGACTAAGACTCATTGACACATATGGCTACGTCTATACTATTAAACTAAAGAGGGCCAGGAGCAGCACTTTCTGTCCTCTGTGGTAAGTGGCCTGGTAAGGTCCACATTCCGACATCTACCTCTTCTTTTGCAGTATCGGGTGGACATCCTGTTGTGAATGGTCCCTGGCACACGTTGTCCTCTGAACCGTGGCCAGAAGATCTGCTGGGGATTTAAACTGTGTCAGGGAGCAGGATAACAACTGCGTGTTAGGGATTGTTGTTCAGTTTACTACATAGATGTAGAGTAGGTTAAAGTAGTCTACAAAGTTAATTAATTTTTCGATGGAGAAAATTAGGCCTGGTCAGCCCCCTCCCACACTGATTCCTCTTCTTCACCAAGGACAACATCTTATTTCATTTGCACTGGATCATGATGGTTGTCCCTGGGAATTTTCCTGTGGTCAGCAGACAAGTTGCAGCAGAGACAAGACTACTTCCCACATCTCCTGATACCCACTGCTGCCGTATTTGTATGCAAACCACACAGTTTTCAGTTGCCTATTCACAAAGTTACTTGCTTACTTAGTTCTTCTACTCATTACTTAGCCTGAACTTTAGGAAAGAAAAGGACTTGGAGGATCTGACCTGAATTTTGCAGTTCTACTTGAATAACATCTATGGCCTGATCAGTTCAAAACTGTAAGTAAACCTGTGTAGGTAGCAAATAAAAAAACACAGAGTAGAAATAGATACCACTTGTAGGGCTCCTGGGTTTAGGATAAAGTAAAAGTGTACTGTCCCTATATAATGGCATTATTGCAACACTTTAAATTTAAATCAAAAAAGTGAAAAAATAACAAGGGTATCCTTATCCTTAACATTGTCACGTGAAACCTAGATTAAATGTATCAGTTTAGGAACATCATCAATGAGTCAGATAACACCGGGAAAAACACTGTAACATGGCAATTGTATGACTACATAAAGTAAAGCTACAGCTTATTCAGTTGTAGTGTTTTCAGTGTCATCAGGCTTTTTTAATGTCATCAAAACCACAAATGCAACACTGTTTTCTAAAATCCACTCAAAATCCATCGGACTTTTATTACCTTATCAGCTGGAATACACAAAATATGAACCGGTGTATCTGTAGCCTTTCCCACATCCCAGTAATCCTGATTTGTAGGTTGTCTGTTAGTGTCAGCTGTATTTCTGACACTATTTTATCATCTTTCTGGAGTGAATCATGCATAACTTAGGAAGAAAGCAGTGTCTTTTGAATGATGCATGCGATGTTATTAAAAAAAACCCATCATGAACAATTCTAGAGTTCTGCTGGGTATCATGCATGTGGCAAGTGAAAGCTAAAAAAAGTATCTTGGGTTGTCTGTAAGTGCTGTAGAGGAAGGTCACCAGAGTGGGTGAAAGCGTCTGAACATATTTTTTTTTAAGTATGAAACTCAGAACCGAGTTATCACAACGCAGACTGTGCTAAAACATTCCATGTCAATCTGTCTCTGAGCTGGGATCTCACATGAGAAGTTTCATCAGGAAAGGCAATTTTTTGAAAGAATTTGAATTGGCAATCTAGGGTTCAGCATAATTTAAAATGTCAGTATGAGCCTTTATAGTAGCGTTACAGCTGTAACAATGAAACATGAGTTGCAGCGTTCAGTCAAACGAAAACTTTACACTTACAGTGTAGTAGAAAGGAAACAAACTCATCTGATGAGTGAGGCAGGTTCTCATGATTTCATGTTACATATTGGGCAGAATTTGGTTCTGCTGTGGCAATTAAATGTGACTGAGCAAATATTCAGAACTCTTGCCTATTTCATAAATATATTTAGTATACAAACACTGGGCCATAGAAATTTGTTCTGTCCTTGCAGTTTTCCTGCAACTTGCCAGTTTCTGTCTTATATACTATTACTTCAGATGCCTCAGCACTTCTTATATTGTCCACCACCACAACCATACAGATAAATTTATTTACTTACTGAAGGCAATTAGTGCACATTCAGGAGACAGTACTTTATCACACAAATGTTTCCATTCACTGAAACACTGCTTTCCAAAGTCACCAAAACATATAGAAACAAAACTGGCCTCTACTTTTTGGTTTCCTCTCGTCACATCAATGTGAGCTGAATTCTATTCCCAGTCAGGTCAATTCAGGGAAAGAAACCTCCTCTGACTTGAGTGGTGAAAACAAACCCTTTATGAACGTCCGCATAGCAGATGCCTTTTTCCTTACAGTTCAAATGTCTTGGCCTATCCAAGAGGTCAGATTTTTGCTTTGTTCTACTCAGTGATCAGAATGCTACTTACATGTTTTATCTTTGTATCAAAGGCATTTCTGCTGGAGCTGGCTCTGCAAGTGAGGTGCTTCACTATCTGTTTGCAGGCTTCAGTCTTCCCAGAACCACTTTCTCCACTGCAAGACCACAGGCAAGAAACAGAGGGGAGAATCATTGTTATTTTCACATTTGATATGTTATTTATATTCTCTGCTAGCTCTGTTTGAATGGATTTAAGATATCTCAGTCAAACTTTCATTTCAAATAACAGAAGGGTTATGGATGGCAAATAATAAAGAACAGAACGTAGGAGATAGATAGAGTGGCTGACTGTGTTCATGAGGGCTGTCAGAGCTGTCAGGCTATATTGTCTTGTGCCGCAAGCCAAGCCAATCAAATCTAAAGCTTTCAAGCCATTTTGATGGTATTTATAGCAAAGATTTTATCTCCTCCTTTATCTTCTGTCCAGCAAAGGAGCCTGCTTATGCTGCCTGGTTCTCTTTGCAGATGGGAAATGTTACTGTGGTAATGATGGGAGCCAGAAGGGAAGGGAAGAGTAGAATACAGTAGGAAGAAGGTCAAGAAAATAAGAAAGGAAGAGGAAGGAAAAGAAAAAGACGATTGATTTTACAACCTGCCCAGTTTCTGCAGGGCAATACACTCTGACTACAGTGATCCTATTTCACTTAATTTTCTGTTCATGATGTGGAATAAATATTCCAGAGAATGAGAATCTCTGAGGGGGGAAATGAGCAAAGAAAACGAGGTAAAAGGCAATATGAACAACAAAGGTAGGAAGAAACAACAGAAAAGTGGAAGGATGGAGGAGGGAAGCAAACTCAGTGGTGCGCTTTAAGCATGGGGAAGCAAGGAAAAGAAAAAAAAGAGATGGAAAGGATAAAGTTAGTGAAGCCTGATTAGGAAATTTGTGTAAGAATTTCTTACTTGCATATAAGAAGTTTTCTTTAGAGACAACTGAACCAAACAAAATATAATTTCATGCTCCTCCTTCATTTATCTGCTTGGTCAAATTTAAAAGGCTGTTTCTACCACAGCCTGTTAGATTTTTCACAAGTACAGTGGCCATGCTGGTTGCTCAGTCTGTTATCTGTATAGTTTAGTTTCTGAAAATGAGAGGGCAGCAAAATATAGTGTCTGTCTGGCCATTGCTTTATCTATTCAAATCTTACTTCAAAGGAGAAATCAATTAAATAGAGGAAGAAACAAAAGAGGGAAGGACAAAAAGGTCTTCATAGCAGGGATGGGGTCTCTGCATCATTCATTTTCATTCAACTCCTCTGGGACGTACACACAGCTCTGGTGGATGTCTTATTTGTTTACCTGGTAAACTGTAGTCTTAGGTGACAAGACAGATGTCTCATGACCATATGTGACGTGTCAGACTGCTTTTATCTATGTCCTCCATTTTCTATAAGTTCTATACTCCAGAGCTGGAGTCTGACCCAGGACTTCAAACTCCTGTTGGCATCAGTAGGAGGTTTGTGGTCCAAGACTGCAAAGGTTTGCGACCTGGATATATGTTACACAAAGACCTCAGATAACAGGCCACAAAGCCATATTTAAACCAGGTCTTAAAATGAAAGAAGTCATGTGAAGTCAAGAAGGTCACTGTCACAGCTAATATGAAACTCGTATCCCCACAGGATTAACAAGGTGCTCCGTAAGAGCACTATCCCTTGCTCAGATCTTCAGCTTCTGACTGTCTGGAAGAGTTTCAAAAGTCAGATGATACCCTCTAAAATCTGCATGCATCTCTGCCCTCTTAACGATGACTTCACTCTCCAAATGCTAATTGTACCATGCTGCCTCTGTTCTTAAGAAGTAGCATTAGCCTTCTGTCTTTGTAATGGTAGTGTCCAAATGCCATGTTCCTTCAGCTATTATCACTAACAGGAACAGAAAAAAGTGAAACAGGGCATTAGTCCTATGATTCTCCTCCCCTAGAGACATTTCATACTCTTGCAAATTACTGGTCTTATGCCTGTGTTACGCAGAAACTCAGTGAGCTTACAGGCAGATATAAATCTATCTTGCCATCTATCTTGCCTCCCTCTCCCGCCTCCTACTGCCCACTCACATCGGCCACTCCACTGGCACCTGTGTGTCATGTTGATGAAATAATTTTATCCCTCCACAACATACTTAATCCAAAATCACAGCTGCAACCTGCTATCACTATACCACAGGTTACCAACAAGATTAGCAACAGCGGCTCTTTGGTTATTTCAGCTGCTAAGGAACTTCTCTGAAGTGAAAACATCTCTGAAGTTTAGTACAGCCACAGTTACAGATGATGCCACTGAGCAGAAGTGTTCAAACATGTTTGAAATCAGATCTGAAATAATTCATAGTTTGTAAAAACTCACAACTTGTCCAATGTGTACTGCCCTCTATATGCAGAAGATAAATATTAGTATCATTCTGAGGACGGAACAAGACTTGCTATTTAACAAATTGTTGCAGTGGTTTATTATTTTGCTCGCTTAGGCCCAACTTCATCTGCCGAAACCAGCTTCTTTAGCAGAAGGCTTTTCTAGGATTAGCAGGGTGCGGGTATTTTTCAAAAAATTTTTCTCATGACTGGAGAAATTGGGGGCTGGGAGAACAGAAGGGATGCTAAAATAACATTTGATGCGCCTTTGTTTTCAAGTATTACAAAGCAGGCGTGCAAATTACAATTAAAAACAGAAAAACGCCTTCTTAAACAAAGGAACTGGAGTGTTCACCGTGAGTTTCCCCACTCAACAGCTAATTTGTTTCACTTGTTAAATAAAGCTATATTTTGTTTTTCACTGCAAGCTAACTGCGGCCCAGATAACACAGGACTATGCGAGGGTGTGCAAAGTGGACAGTTTCTGTCCCTTCTTGATCATTTCTTCCCAAGATTGCTGTTACCTAAACATTGCAGTGACACAGCTACAAAGATTTGATACTCTCAGCTCAATAGTTAATTTTACATCGATCGACGTTTTGTCCAGCAGTGTCACAGGAGCTTGTTGGCTAAAGCGGTTGCTAGAGCACAGCTCAGGGGCCAGGATTCCCTAGAACTTGGTTGCTGAAAGAGAGACACAATGTCATTTAGCTGTTCTGTGCATTTCAAGGGCTTATGTGTATACTCCTAGTGAAATATAGATCAAAGCACTGAGAAAGAAATGCCATGTTAGGTAAAGTATTAATTGTTGATATAATTGTTTGGAACATTTGGGGCAATAAGTAATTTAACAGTGAAAAAGTAATTTGGCAGCTTGAACCAGACCTTGTTTATTCCATTTCCTTTGAGGTGGAGTAAAGTTTTTTATAATGTCCCCATTGTCCACACCAGCATTGCTTTATTCTGCTTAGAGAACAATTCCTCTTCTCTGTTTTAAATAATTCTTGTATCACTATATTTTTCAAAATATAATTTACAATACAAACATTGGTTTCTTATAACTTTTGGTTGGACTGCCTTATCAAGGTGGAGGATAAATCAGCATTGCAGCAGAAAGCATTCTTCCACAGTAAAACTTCCTTAGAAGGCATTATGAAACAGGCAAAGCTTATTTCACAGGTAAATAAAGAAGGTTAAATTAGGAAATCAGTAGAGACAGTGTACTCCAAGGGAGAAGAAAATGGACAAAGAATGTGAAATCCTCTGCTCACCATGGGCTTTAGGCAAGTGCCGCTAAGCTTTCTCATTTTATTCCTCCTTTGGCTTTCTAACTTTCCTATACAAGTACCTGATGGAGGGCCTGGTTCCTACTGTTTCTTTATTAATATTTTCTTAATACAACCTCAATTACAACTCTAGTCTCCGTACCTTAAAATAATATGAATAATAAGAAAAGAATAGACTCTGTTTTGAAATAAAACATTCAACACTAGAATTGTTCAGAAAAAGTACAATTTGAAGTGTGAACATACAAAGGCATGTGAAGCAAAGAGTACAGGATGTTCTACAACCAGGGGAACTAAAGAAGCTACACCCTGCAAATCCACTGCACACGAATTATGAACCAGCCCTTCTGCTACCTTGTGCCAGTCTTGCTGGGCCGCTGGCACCACTCATGCCGGCGAGCTCAGTGCTAAGCATGTGCTTGCCAGACAGCCCACACGAACTGCCTGGCTGTTCCCTTTCAGAATAGCTGTGGCTGGAGTCACAACTGCCTTCGTGATGGCTCCCAAAACCCACAAAGCCTGTGTGAACATCCCGGCTCTGAGACCTCCGTGGCTGTTTGCGGCCAACAGGTTCAAAAGTTATTGGGTGGAGGGGGACTTAGAGGTGGACAGACAGAACCATTATGTAGAAGTAGTTAACTGAGGAAGCCCAGCTAAAATAGTCAGAAAACAGCAGACCCCAGGCAAAATTTTAAGAATTAATTCCTGCAAGTACCGAGAAGTACATCTTGCTTACCCTCGATTTCTGCATATTAGCCAGGTTTGTCTACATCTCTATGAATTCAGATTACTGGGTCATTGTTGTTTAGCACGTGTCAATTCCAGAGTAAAGAAATCCTACAAATCATCTCTTTGGGGAACAATATGACAAAATATGAAACACGTAAGGAGGAATGTACCTGCCATTTCAGATCATATAAGTGACAGGGTTTTATTGTCTGCGCTTCATTTTCATTTCTGACCAAAGGTACCGCATTCAGAAGTGAAGGAATACTTAACAAAACAAACAACAAACCCTAACTCTGCAGTACTTGAATTATAAACAGAAATGCTGGAAAACGTCTGACAGAATTTGTTCATATAAGATTGCCACCAGTTTTAAAGGAAGATTTAGGTCAGCATAGATATGTATCTGATTTTGTATGAACTTCTGAAACCAATCTCGTATTGTACCACCCTAAGCTGTGAGCATTACTACTCCAAATTCCCACTCTGATACTAAGACATAGCCAGGGAAAAGAGGAAGCTTGCAAACTTCTGGGGGACCAGAACGATTTCTCTCTTCTCAGTTTGCAGAGTACGTAAGCGAGACGCTGGGCCTTGCTCCATGACTGAGGTTTCTAGGTTTGAAATAAATATGTGCAGGCAAGACTGCTAAATATAAAATAGTGTGGTTTGTATCATCAGCAGTGATCTCTGTAGCTAAACAACCCTGCATGTTAGCTGGAAAATATATTTCTAAAGTAAACTAAACTGGAAAGTGTATTTCTAAACAATTTTCTTTACAAATAGGATGTCCAAATCTATAACTGTACTGCAGTAGCCCATTGCACTTATAATACATTGAATTATAATGTAAAAATTAAAGAGTGTTAACTTGAACAGAATGCCTGTGGTGACGCTAAACTGAGGAAATCAAAAGCTTTCAAGGCATTCCACTTTAAAAGACAAGGATTTCTCTTCATTCCAGATTATTTGGTTTAAAATCGTGATTTATATCACAACAAAACCATTGGATATTCACGTTCCTGGCTGCTAACATACACAAAATTGTAGCATTTCATTTGATACATTCATTATGGTTTTTGATTCACCAAATTGGCCATCAGCATCCCATAAAGCATTGGCTTGATTGACGAAGGATCCTTAACTTTTAACAAGCCTATTAACTCTACTTAGGCTTCCTAGACAGCTCCTCACTTATCTTGTCAGCGCATAATGCATTTTCGTATCCTGAACAGCAGGAGCAAAATGCAGTCAGAAGGAAGTTAATTACGGAAAGCCCACCTATTGGTTGTTTAAGAGCATAACATAATGCTATTTTATTTTGTAACTTTCATACATATTTTATACAAAGTCAGCTCTTGGTGTTAAGCATACCTGAGGGATGGTGGCTTGCTATAAACTAAAAGTAATTAAATCTTCCATAATTTGGCCAAATGCTTTGCTGTTGTAAAACACTCAATTTCAGTGAGTGAACACCTGATGAGATGTGAAGTGACTGAAGAAAAAAAAGAAAAAGTGGAAAGACTGATCCGGATCATCCTGAGAGCTTTAAATGGATTTTTTTTTTTTTTTCTTAACCAATTCAGTAGCAAAGACTTAATATGGTGTTTAGGGGATCAGATAGCAGCAGACAAAGACCAAACTCACAAAGAAAACTGAAACAGGTAACATTAAAGTGAAATAGTAGTAAGTTTTTCCTTACATTTGAAGTGAAAACCAGCTTCACACAGTTTAAATGGGACATTCTGAATGTTCTGCAAAATAAAGTGCTTTAACACTGTTGGAATTGTAAGAGTCTAAAGTGCAATTCTAAAGCTTCTTTAAAACATGATGATGTCTGGGTTTTTACCACGGAAGCACAAAATTTTGAGACAGAAGGGTTGCCACCGGCTTTGTAGCGGGTTCCCTTCCATGAACAGTATGTCATAATGTTATACTAAGGACCCTATCTCAAATCTGTGTTAAATCTGCGTTCTGTAAGTGTAAGGTTTTTAACATAATGCAGAGGTGAAGCCAGAATATTATAAACTTCATAACCCCTAACTTGTAAATTAAACAAGGATTTTTACAAGGAATATTCCTAACTACCTGCAATTTATAAAGAATATAGGAATGACAGAAGTATAAGTGGAGCTTTGAGTAGCTAACCTAATACATCATAGGGCACTGCCTGCTCCTTTGTCACTGCAGAAGATGCTTCAGCGTTGCACTGCCTGTTCTATCTCCTGTACATTCATTCAGCATGCTCAGCCTCTGCAATGTGAAGGATCTACTTGCAGTTGTACAGTCATTGGAATATTTTGCCATTGATATTTATGTATAATATTTTATGTAATGGGTGATTCATTTTACAAGACTAAAAAAGGATTATTTTTTTCACATTGTCTGCTTTGCTGCCTGGGGAGAGCCAGTGAACCTGCATGAAGCAGAGGGAGCAGACAAAGCAGAGAGCTGATGTGTCGGAGAGATCCAACCAACGAGAGACAAAAATCACACTCATGTACCACAAAGCAAGTCTGGCAATGCTAGATTCCCACTTTCACTGAGTCACGTAACAGGAGACAGAGGAATTCCAGCACTACACTGAGCAGCAAATTCCTTAACACTCTATACCTTCTAATTTAAGTTGCAAAACAATGGATTTCCTTAGATTAAAGAATAAACTTGAAAAAGATACTTTTAACACTTCATTTGCCCTGCAAAGGACTGGTCTGGTCCTAAGTTAACTCCAGGATTTATACTGGGACAGAAGTATTCTTCCAGACCTGTAAGGAAATACCTTGGAGATGGGTATTTGCTATTTGTGAATTGGTGTCTTCAGTTTTTTGGGCAACTCTCCAAAGCAGCCCCAAGATGAAAATTCAAGATTTGCTAAATATGTTTCCTGTGTGAACAACACCTTACTTACAAAAGAATCTTGCTGCTAAGGAAGAACGTTTCACATTTGATAGATCATTATGTTGAACTCCATTTTGATTTTTTTTTTTCTTAGATTTTAACCACTTGTTGGAAACTTTTCTTTGACTTGCTCTTGGTCTTAGAGCTTGCCTTCTGCTAAGCAATCTTAAGGTGATCTGACACACACCAAGTTGTGCATGCTACAGAAAGATGGGAACAATTCCATACCTACAGTGTCTTAAGCACAGAAAACAGAAAAAGTAAATATTAGGCGATGATGCTACAAAAGGGAGAATTTGTCTTCATCTGGCACAAGCCCGTGCTGTTTCTGCAAATAGCAGGTAGCTTAGTGCTCTGAGAACAGCCAGGCTTCATGACAGAAGTGCTGCCTTTTTATTGGCTTGACTTTTGTGCTCGGGGGAAGCCACAGTAGATCTGCAGCTACAAACCCTTTTCCTGTGATCACAGGAGCACTCACTGTCAAATCGTTGTTATTATTCCCAAAGAAAAGGGTGGAGTCTCTGCTTCCATATATCTAATTGCTGCCATCATCGCAATCATTTGTGTGGAGTCAGGAGACTCCAACCATATCTGGCTAAGGATACAATATAGAAATGGTCTGGCCCTGAAGGGCTTCTACTCTAAACATATCACTAGAGACAAGCAGCTAAAGAAAGAAAACCAGTAAAAACAAATAAACAGAAACCAGATGGAAGTTATATGAGGGAGACAGAACAGGACAATAGCTGTGAGCAGCATCCTATACCACAAGCACAAGCGCTCACGGGTGAATGTCTGATTTACAAAGATTCTGATCTCAGCGATGTGAACTAGCAATGCTTTGAGAAAGCTTGTGGTAAGGGACTTTGGTACAGAACTGTAAAATTCCTGGATCCCAGTCAGGCTTAAGCGTGAAATAAATAGTGCTGTAAGACTCTCTGCCCTGCCAGAAACTATGAGTCTCTCCTGAACACACAAATGGGCTGAAAATTGAAGTAGCCCTTTAAGGTCAGAAAGCAGAGTCTGGTAGTTCAGCAAGGATTTCAAGACCACAGCTTTGGACTTAGGCAGCTAAGTTCCAGTTCAGACAACTTCAGGTGCCTTCATCTCTTTTCATTATCATCTCTTGGGAAAATGTGGGAGGCAAAAATGACTAGGCTAAGAAAAACAGTGTCATTAAGGGTCATGCTGCATGCAGAATTCATTAGCAACAGTTTGTGTCCAATAAAAGAGTAATTCATGAATCATTAGTAATGGCCACTAAACTCATGGGAAGTATCTTTTTGTAATTACTCTTTGGCAGAAAAAAAATGAGCTGAAAAACATTGCTAATGGAAAACAAACTTTATCTCCACAAAATAAACAAGCTACGAAGCTTGATGAAGATGACAGGATTAACATGAATAAGGGTACATTTTCTGATATTCTTCCCAGTCCTTTTGAAAAGCTTGTGGGTAGCTCGACACACTGAAAATAAAATAAAAGACTTCTGTAGAGAAATTAGCATTTTTTAAAATAACAAACTCAAACTTTTTAGGAAAAATTCAGATGAGAGTTATACATACTGCCATCACTTGGTTCTTCTCTGGCAGTTAAGAGTTAAGCTAGACATATTTTGAGAATTGCACATGAAAAGTGAAACACTGGTATGGTACTAACTCTCACTGCTCCGTATCATATCACAACATGCCCATCAAAACAGTAGCCTCTTCTCATGGTAAAATCTTTACAATAATGTTAGTGCATAATTATGTTCATAAATTATAATAACAAATTACTTATAGTATACACTATTATTATAAGTAAAAGTAAAGTAGACCTAAAAATAAATATAGATTTAAGAGTTTTTTTCTATAATCACATCATGTTTCACTTGCTAATGACGACAACAGAAGGCAAAAGCGTACTCTCAGTGTGCAATTCCAAGAGTGTTCGTATGCCAAAATGGCGTATCTTGCAGATATCAAGGGAATTTCATCTTGAGATTAGTGCATACCCACAGGGATAATCTACTTTCACTGGATTTACTACTAATAAAACCAAACAAAACTAGCACCTTTCTGATTTGGTGTTTTCCCCTGTAGCACACCGATACTCCTCACTGTAAGAGCTCTGACTTGGTCAGTGTCTCAGGCCAACCATTCCACTATTACAGCAGCAGCAAACATGGCACAAAGATTCTAGGAACTATTTAGTCTAAGCCAAAACCACTACCAAAAACAGTGAACCCTGCCAGTCGTGCTCTGGCCAATCACCTCACTTCTAGGGAAATTTGGCTTTGGAACGGATTCAGGTTAAAATAGCTCCTCAACATCACCACCCTCCTGCCCAGTGTAATTTTGACCTGAGAGTATTTCTGCAGCCCAGCTGACCATGCCACCACCAGCGTGTTTGTGTTGACACAAAGGATGGTGTAGAAATCAGGAAACGAGCAGCCAAAGGTAGGAGGGCAGAAGCACTCCTAGACAGCTTATTCCAGTGTAACATTCTCATGGATTTACGAGTCCTTTTCGCTTGTTCATCCACTGCCTCCTTCCTTCTGAGCGCCTATATGAAAGGCCTTTCTAGATACAGAGAGCTTCTCTGAGCTCCCCCATCTTCATTCAATGTGATTCCACATTAGAGGGAAGTTTCTAAAATGTGTTACTAGGAGCACTCATTGCACTATACATGCATGCACGGAATTGTATCCCCCACTCAGCTTTATAACTAGAGATATTTTAAAATTACAGACCATAGGCCAAATGTGTACAGAATTCCCTACTCAGGAATGAAGAGTATGCTTGATAAGAGAACTTGGAGAAAACAAAGTAAAACACAAAATCTTGGAGTATTTCAGAACTGCAGAATTGCAGTTATTTGGTTCTGACAGGAAATGAAACCGGGATCTTGAAGAACTTCTCCACAAACCCCTCTTCAAGTGAAAAATCAAAGAAAAACTGACTGGACGCTATACCACATGCCCTCAGGGCCAGAAAGTTAGCCCTGCTCCATGCTGTGTATTAGCACAGATGTAACCAATGAATCATCCCTCACAGTAGTGGAAGAACCTTCTCTTGCTGACAGCTAATGTTGTTTTACAGCTGAAATAGCAAGAAAGCAGAAATCCATTTTGACCACACACACAAGCATATACACACACACACGATCAGGTGACAGCAAAGGGGCAGATGAATAACCTGAGTTACGTCAAGGATATTTTTCAGTTTATTATTATTATTATTACTGTCAGAAAACCAATGGAAATCTATACCACCTTTACTTTCCAGACATTCTTTATTTAGATTCCTCCAACGGACTAATATAATAAGAATATCCCATTTTTAATACCTCTTTACGAACTTCTAAAAGACCTCAGTTCCCTTCTGTTTTCTCATTTAGCGCTAGCAGAAGAAAGCTATTTACAAAGAACTCTTTCTAGCTGTTTCTGTTAAATTGTACCTATACTTATCTCCTATTCCAAATTTCCAGGTGCTTTCCTTTCAGCTTCCATTTTCACAAGTGACCTTTAGATCTAATTAATTATCCACATAAAGGATACTTTAGGACGGCATATCTACGGGCTTCCTCGATGTGATACACAAATGTCTTGCAAGTGCTGATGCCATCAACAGAGCACCCTCTTGTCACATTCTCCGTCAGGTGACTGATTTATAATGAGCTACGGTGGGCTGGGCAGGGATCAAGACAGTGGGGCTTAACATATGCCTTGACATTCTGATATAAAATCATCAGTATTCCCTGATATCAAAGCCATTTATTATTAAGTACAATATTCTTTGTGCAACACTACACAATACTTAACTTGGCAGTTAGCCTTTTTCTTGAAGTGTGAATAAGTATTATTTTGTGCTTCTTCTCTGTCTACGCTAATAAGCAACCTCACAAAGATATTAATCAATTAGCAGTGTCCCAAGTTCCTGCTTTGAAGAAAATGCTGAAAACAGTGCCTTAGGATATTTCTTAGCTTTAGCAAAATGATCATACCTAAAAAAGAGTTAATATTTACAAGAGGATAATATGAACATATAGTAATGATTTCCTTATATTGCTTGTACCTCTGCTTAAGTGTCACTGCTCACTGGATAAATAACTACTCTGTTCTGATTAGGTTATAAAAAGGTTAGCATTTGTTTCAACCAATCAACAATCAGTTCCGCACATAATTAATTTATACATTTATAATTTAGAAACTTATAAACTATGTTTTTTCATAAACTACGCTTTTAAAAGAAACATTTAATTACAATATTCACATGTATTTGAAGACTTAATATACTGAAGTTCAAATACTCACAGGAGTCTGTATCCACATAAACAGAATGCAATGAAAATGGATACATATGACTGTATTTATGTGTTCATTTTAACTCTTGTAACTCTAAAACAGCACTATTAGCTGCTTTTGACTATCATATCCTCTCCTTTTCACAGTATTCAGTTTCCTTATAACTAGAGGTAGTTCAAGAGCAATTACAAGATTTATCAAATGGATCAGCCTTTATTCCTGGTCAAATCAAAATCACCTTTATTTCCCCCACCCCCACCCCACCCCCATCTCCCATGAAGTTCTGCAAACCCTTGCCAATATTTCAGCCAACAGCAATTGTCAAAGTGACAAGATTGAGCAACAAATTTCTTTGAGCAACTACACCAAATTCACCAGACTCACTGCTTTCAGCTAGGATGAAGGAAGAAAAGGGATTAACAGATTTGGCGATCAAAAGTTCCAAGTGAATTCAAAGCTTCACCATTATAAAAACAGCATATTCAGATGAAACTCTGTTTCACTGGAGATTTCAGATACATTTATTCACAATCCTGAAGTTATTTATCACTGCAACAACACTGTGAAAAAAGAAACTGGTTAAAGTCCATCTTGTAGTTGGAGAGCCAAACAACGCGCTCATGGCCACGCAAACATGTGAGGCAGAGTGGAAACTCCAGTACAGGTGCCCCAACTCAGAGGGTCATCATTTAGTTGGGGACTTTCCATTTTTATTGTCATTAGATTCTATTTCTAATTCTGATCCATGTAATATTAGCAAAAACACAGAGCAGTTTTGAATTCTTTACCATTAACTCTTTGCTCTTAATTAGATGCAGCTAGATGGAGTGGCAATTCCCCAAGAGAATTTATGAACTTGAGATGTAATTAAACCTTTTTCAGTTCTATTTTCTCTAATGTATGATACAGAGATCAGTACACAGAAAGAAATCAGTTGGAGGAAAAAATACAATGGAAATCTCCACTGTTGAGTCCTGGGGGAAAGAGTTGAAAGGCAGGAGTTACAAATTAGTTAATAGAAAGATAAATTTTCACCTGAGGATAAAGCACTGGGGACGCTGCTCCTGGAATAGCATGTGGTAAGCTCTTTCAGCACAGGAAAATATATGTGGGGGAAGTGAGGAACACAGTTTTCCAGAGTTACTTAAATAAAGCTGGGTGACCTGAAAAATCATAGAAAATTAACACAATCAACACATTTCAAACTAATTATGTTTCACCCTCCCTAATCCTGGGTCTTTTGTAAAGCTCTCTAAGCATTATGAACAGAATTTCTGTATGCATACATGTGGTACCATTAAGGCATCTATGAAGATTTTAATTAAAGAAAACAGGGCTGTAAGCATAGAAGATCTAATTAAGATACAAAATTAAACATAACTACAGGACTCAACAATACTGGTTTGTGCACTGAGTAAAACAAAACCTATTTAGTTATTTTTTATACCTCATGATTATAGTTCTTCAATGTCTTGACTTAAAAATCTTACCAAATGAAATATGATCATCCCATGAAAAGTTAAAAACTGAAATTAAAGCCTTAAGTTATAAACTAATTAATTTATGACATGACAGAGCAGTGTCCCACAAATACTCCCTCTGCAATAGAGAATAACTTCTGTGATGCAGGTAGCTGCCAACACGTACTGTCCTTAAAGCTTAAGTATGAGTAAAATCAATTACCTGCTACTGAAACCCCATTTTTTTCTGAGGATATCCTGATGTTCTTTCAGCTAATATCAAGCAGATTTTAGAAAAATTAGAGAGCCTGCCAATATCTACAATTCTGTTCTTTCAGAATAAGTAAATATAATAAAGAAAATACAGAATGTGATTTAGGTAAGATTGTGAGCAGAAACACCATACCATTTTACAAATATCCTTAAATAAATAATTTTGCCTACCTTTTTATATAGCTTTTGTCAGACCTTCTCATGGGTTTAGCAAATTAGCACAGGCTCTACAGAAACCCATGGCAGCTGGGGGACAATTGGAACACTGTGAAGCATCTAGAATGATACCGGATGCTACCACTTAACCAAATCCCTTCCCTTCCATCATGTCCTGTTTTCTCCAACTATTCTCTCTAACAGCCTTGCCACCACAGTGCCATTTTGTATTTGCTCCTTTCTCCAAACTAATCAGGTGCTTATCACCCCTTCCTGCCCACGCCTGTCTTGTTTATTCAAATATTGAACTACTGAATCTTGAGGCATCTACAACGCTGTGGAGGAGTGAATCCTCCACAACACGGCCCTATTCTCATTCAGGCCTTTCAAGCTAAGGGACTAAACAAGATTAAGCCCACACCGATTCCCAAGGAACCCTTTCAGCATGTCACAAAGCAGAAAGAAAAACCTTCACATGCTTATTCTCATTGCATAATGTTGCAAGTGCTTTGCAGGTTTACATATTTTTCTAACACATGGACTTCAAGAATATATTTACCCTAATCGGACACAAATAAATTCTGCACAAATATAACAAAGCAGGATGACCGACCTTAGCACAAGCCGCTTCTCCAAACATTACTATCACACCTTTGAAGTGGAGTCTTGTCCTGGTTTTGGCTGGGGTAGAGTTAATTTTCTTCACTGTAGCTGGTATAGTGTGTTTTGAATTTGGATACCAGAATAGTGCTGATGGCACATTGATGTTTAGTTGTTGTTAAGTAGCGGCTAAGTGTCGCTAAGTGTCCCTAAGTCTTGCCTATACTAGTCAGGGACTTTTCCAGCTTCCCATGCTCTGCCAGGTGCACAAGAAGCCGGGAGGGGAGGGGGCACAGACAGGACAGCTGATCCAAAATGGCCAAAGGGATATTGCATACCATATGACGTCATGCTCAGCTTATAAAGCTGGGGGAAGAAGAAGAAAGGGGGGGATGTTTGGAGTGATGGCGTTTGTCTTCCCAAGTAACCATTATGTGTGATGGAGCCCTGCTTTCCTGGAGATGGCTGAACACCTGCCCAACAATTGTGTCACCGAAATCGGGAATAAACCTCGTAACACTAATGTAGTGTTAAAAGGCAGGCATTCTTTATTCACGGCGCCGGGAACACGGGGGATAGCTCCTCCTCAAGCGTGTTCACCTTTGCATTAAAATTTGCCAGTTTTTATACATATTTTCTGCTAAGTCATGATCACACCACATTATTATCATAGAATACCAAATATTCATTCCTTCATTAATATTCACTACATTTCAACATGATTGGATTCTTTTAAATATGATATCACCTTTAAAAATAATCATTGGTCATCTCCTCTAAGACCACTAACTAACCTAACTGATTACGTGATCTCCAAATCACAATGGGAAGGTACATGGGCTTCTGAGCAGTATCACTGGTGCATGACACTTAAATTACTAGACACAATTCCTTATTGTCTCAAAGTTCTAACAGAACATTCTTCATTCTTCACTATACCACTAAGTTAATCATTATGTTAAAAACAATATAGATTCAGTTATGTTTCTATGATCACACAGCACACAGTATTCTACTTGTTCTAGTTAATTCCCTACCTACCACCTTGGTTACAATTGGAAGCAGTGAATTAATTCCTTGTTTTGCTTTGCTTGCACGCGCAGTTTTGCTTTTCCTTTTCATTATATTATTATTGTTATTATTATTATTACTGTTTTGTTTTACCTATTAAACTGTCTTTATCTCAGCCCACGAGTTTTCTCACTTTTACTCTTCTGATTCTCTCCCCCATCCCACCACGGGGGAGTGAGCAAGTGGCTGCGTGGGGTTTAGTTGCTGCTGGGGTTAAACCACAACACATCTGCATGTTCCTAGTAGTATAGTGCTACTATAACGTAATGCGTAGTAGTACAGTGTATTTCCATGTACAAATGCATTAATATTATCATCTAGGAATTGCACTGAATTGCATATGAAGCAATGTACATCAGTGTCCATTATCATATGATTCTTTATGTCATCTCAGAGTAAATAATTGCTTATAAAAAGATTTATTTTAGTAGTATTCTATTGGAACTAAGTGTGGGAGGTCAGTGTAGGATAAAAAAATAAAGACTGCTGACAAGTTATGAAAAGTGTTTTTAAAAGAGAGAAGAAAACCTAAAGTGTTGATGTTATTGAAAAAAGTACATGATAATCTTTTCATTGCTTCATCCTGGTTTTAAAAATAGTATCATACCCAATATATCTTTGCATTCTTTTTCTGACAGCTAACAAACCACATACCTGAAACAAAAATGCTAACTAATGAACCACATCATATAACATGTCAGTGTCTACTGAGGAATTCACATCATCAATTTTTATTACTTTAATATACAGAGCATCTAACACTTGCAGACTTCAATATAATACCAGCTAAGCTGCTGCAGTATATTTGAGCATTTCAAAAATGGGAAAACAAAGATAATTTACAGCCATGGTTTTTTGATTGTCGGGGAAACACCTGCCTAATGCACAATACCACGCAGATAATAATGATGGAGTAAAAGCAACGATCATCCAAGGTGACCCAAACAATTACAGGACAAAAAGTGTCTCATGCTAAACTTGCTAAAATAGAACTATCACAGGAGAAGATGCTGCAAACATTCAGGAAACATTTTAATATGCAAGCCTACCATCTACATTCTTTTTCTTTACAGTTCTCTCTTGAGGCACAAGATCACGTATCTAATGTAAAATACACCGTGACAGGAAAAAATATCATCAACTAAAACCTCAGGGGTGATGGATGATTTCCATTTCTAGAAACTAAATTTAGACTCCCAACTTGGAATCTGCTGTTACTGCCATTGAATGTCACAGCACTTCTTTCTCTCCAATTTCTTACTGATACACACAAAGCCACATGACATAGCAAACAGCCACAGACTAGTTTGCTTACTAAGTTTTGAACCCTTTATAATTCTTGTAAGCTAAGTAAACATATTTGAACATTCCCTAACACAACAGCGAGCCAGATCTCTGTGCAATAACGTGATCTCAGTGCAAAAACAAGACAGTAATAGGGCGGGGGGCAAAGAAATCAACAGTTACGCTAATACTCTCTCTCTAAAGTGGCTGAGTGAGGATGAAGCAGAGATCAAATCATTTGAATTGATGTTACTCCCACTGATCTACAACGTCCACTTAAGTTAGTATCAATGTCTAGGTACTGAAATGATAAACCCCTTGTAAATAACTAGCCTGTCTCATAAGCGAAAGATTAGAAAGATAAGGCTGCTACTGTTCAAGAAAGAAACATCTGAAGCACTTCCTAAGTGGCCTTGTGCATACGGCAGTGCACACATGGACTCAAGTTCCCTTTGCCCATATGCTGCCGGTGCCCGACACAAACCACCTCCGTACGACTGCCCCGGTGCGGTGCTAAGCTCGTGCCGAGCACTTCGCACTCATTGCCTGCACGGTGTCTAGACTGAGTGGCCTGGTGTGGAGCGCAGACAGCCATTCTGCACCATTCAAGGCTGTCATCTCCATAAGCGTGTTTTGAGCAATGGGGGTGCAAGCTCAGCCAACCACTGCATGAAGTATGCGTCTATTTTTGCAAGTTTGGCAGTGGCAGAAACCACCAAGGTCATGTAATACATCAGGAACTATTTTTAAACAATCGAAAGTGCTCCTGCTCATACATAACATCAGCAAGATGGCTGTTTTACAAATAAGATGCAGAAAAAAATAGTGTTATCTTGGAAGAAAATAAAAATTTTTCACTAAAATTTTAAAACTAAAATTCTCCCAACATAAAAAAGGCATATATGTTAATTAATTTGAGGGGTTTAGCCTGCCAAATGAACTATATGAATCCACTGAAAAAGATCCGCACTGTAACGTTTTGAAGAGAGAATGCTTACCGTGGTAGAATAAATAGGAAGTTCTTTAAATGGGTTAACAAGCAACAGTATATCACCAATGTAGGTCTGAAAAAAGAAGAAGATATAATTGCTCTATTAAGTAAGAAATTAAATCTTTAAGGAGGCTAATGGTTTTCTTCCAGAAAGGACTTTTGGCAAAGCATCTTAAATCTAGCTATCAACATATTAAACATAATCTGCAAATTCAGAGCTTTTAACTTCATAACTTTAAATTGAGATCTAAATTTACAATTCAGATAACATTAATTATTGTTTTTGTAATAAAACTGAGTTCCTCATAACAGAAAATTATGCATGGAAGAATTGCGCTGCATATATTATTGGTAGATTATTTGAAAGTTAATTTGAAATTTACTACTTGTTAAACTACAAAAATGTGACATGCCTACCACATAAACCAGCTCCTCAAGCAATTTCTTTCATGAGATAGATGACAGAATTTAGAAATGTTATATTAATTATGCAGAAGTGATACATTAAAATATGTTGCTCGTGGGACAAGACAAAGCAATTGATAAATATATAAATATTTACACATGCACATGTGTATATGAACATATCTACATGCATATAGAAAAAAAAATCCTGGCTGTATTAGAAATAGCAAACCATCCACTGACTGCAACCGTGCCAAGATATTATTATTTCATATTTAAACACTCCTATGTGAAAAATGTACTTAAGTATAAGATTGTAGGTCCCCCTTGCTGCTATACTTCTCACTCCACATAAGTAGCTGCTGCCATATCATGCTCTTAGAACGCAAAAATGCCAGACCTCTGTCTCTGAAGAGGTCAGACAACAAACCATCATGTGAACAGTCCCAGTCATGCTGCCTTTTTCAAAATGAAGTATTCTGATTTGGGGAGGCAGAAAACTTCACTGTTGGGTTTTCCTGCAGAACAGAACTTTATTAAGCTTGCCAAAACATGAAAGAGGACGTGTTCAGTGCTGAGGAGGACTTTGGTTTGGAATTGGAGTCAAGGACTTTTCCTTCTAAGTCTGAGAACCAAATCACCCAAAGATGCAAGGGTGTTCAGCATTGATGCTGACACTCTACCAAAGCACAATGGTTGCTGTTGAGCAGAATATTAATGATCACTGCCTATAAATTTCCATTAAGCTGAGAATGCCAGAGCAGGGTATGAGATCCTCTTAGGTAAAATCTCCAGTATTTTAAAATAAAAGAAGCCTTCTTTTTTTCTAAATGCTGAGTATCTGTGGATCCTCCTGAATTCAGTTCAAGTTATCTGTGTTTGGCACCTTTGAAAGTGAGATAAAGCAAAAAAAATACTCATAATAAAATAGGATTTGACCCATGAGTCTAAAAACCAGAATTTTTGTTATCATTGAGTGCCATAACAGGTAGAATTGAAGTTCCCAAAATTTCAAAGGTATTCACAGCAACATGCCAATTCCCCACATTCCTTTAGTCTAAACACTGCAATCAACTTATACATTTAAAAACAGTTTGCATGTTTCACATTAACATGCCACTCAGCTGTTCAGTAAGTTAGAAATAAGGTATGAGTAAGATATGAACAGGGACAGCAAAATTTGCAAGTGCAGATTTTTCTTCGGAAGTAACCTACACCAAAGCAGATGTCCCCCGAGTTTAATACGGCAAAACCAGGAAAACCTGCTTTACAAAAACCTTGCTGTAATTGTTTCATTTGGTATCTGGATGATTAACGTTACAATACAGAGAATGATTTCTGTAATATAGGAAGAGATAATGAGTAATTAAATCTCCCATGCTGAATTCTAAGCTTTTAAAATCTAAATTTCTTTTAAATTTCCAGTAATCCTGTGCTCTACTAAAATTAAGTGAACATAATGTTAAAGATGGAAGGATCTTTTGGTAGTTTGAGAGGGAAGATTACATGTGCCCATCCATTTTTACCAATACACTTGCTCTGTGAAATAAACACACATAAATTTTACCCAAACCTATCTGAATTGTTATTCCATTTTTATTTTCTGCTTTTCTTATAGAAACTTGAGAAATTACACACACATGTCCTGATCCATTTAAATATTAGTCATGAGTCTGGGGTAGGTTGCTGTCCAGTACTTATGATAGCAATCCTATTTTTCCTATTCTCTCATTTGCTCTTTTTTGAAAGCTTACTGTTGATAGGTGAGTAGCAACTCACATATATCTGATTATTATTGAAACGCTTCTGAATCTCATAAAGCAGGCTGCTGTCTGTTAGCTCACTCAGAGAAGCCAGGTCGTCATTTGGAGCTGGAGGCATTAGCTTGATCTAGAAAACACAAATTAGAGAAATAAAGTAACTTCACAACCAATCATTCTGTACCGTAATGTTCTAACCTAAAGTATCAGCCTAGATCACTAGGATTTATGGGAAAAAATACATTAGGAAGCTGGAAAGTTGTCACTCCTCCCAAACAATTACACATCATTAATCTTAAGCAAGAAAAGAACATCAAAAATTATTATCCATATTAAGGTGTATAACTGCATGAGTCTGATGGGCTCTTAAGAACATAGACCCGTACTAGAGCACCATTTGCTATCCCTGAACCCATAAAGATTCCCAGCTCAAATGCAATTCTCCTGCTCTCCTTATTAAATGTTTATGGCAGAAGAAATCAAGACTATAAAAGTTAGTGTACTTGTAAACTCTTTATTGCACAGTATTTAAAAAAGCTCTCCTGCTACTCTTCATCATACAGGATTTAAAATTCTATTGGAATTTTTCCTGCAGAATAGAAGGAAGTTAATAAGAAGTTAATAAGAAGAAGGAATCACATTGTCAAGGAGACCAGAAGAGATTCAGAAGCAGCTACTTTAGCCAAAAGCGGCAAATGAAATGAGCTCAATATTTTTGAGATTTAGGAGGAGTAATATAAGCTCTGCAAGGTAAAGTAAATGCTAAGGAAACCAAAATGAAATCCAAAAGACAGGATAGGAGACCGGAGAAAAAAGAGTCGGTGATAAGGGAAATTTGATCAGCGACAAAATAAACATTGATACATTAAGCAGTGTGCTTATAAATTATGATCTACACCTAAAATGTAGGTTGATTCCTTTTTTATGTCAGCCTGAAGAAAAACATTTTTGCCTCTCAGCAGAATACCTAGAAACAGAAAATTCTCATGTGAACGATGGTAGAATTCTTTGAATGGTTTGTTCAGAGTTTGCTTAAATACTCTCCTGGTGCCTGTTTTGAGGATGAACAATGAAGATGAAACTGCCTTGTTCTACTGTTCTACTTAAGATGAAGGCTCAGGAGAAAAGCAGACAATGCCTTTCTTGGAGACCAACTCGGCATCCTCAGCCTCTGGCAGTGGCATGTGTTAGGAAGTCAGTGACAGAAGCAGCAAGCAGACTGGGAGATTTTGGAGGGAACACGGAGTGTGCTTCTGGCAAGAAGAAGACGACCTCAAAGACTATGGATACTGGTGTTTAATACGGGGCATCTGATCCCAAACTACCAAACTTCTATTGTTTCCATAGGTTCACGGTCTAGTTCAGAAATCATGATGCTCTTCCTACGCTTCTCAGAGCTGCACGGTGTGATATTGCTGAAGAATTTCATCTTAATGAAATAAGAATAACAACCTCTCTTCATCTCAACGTTTCCAGATTCTTGAAACGTACATACAAATGCTCATTCACGTGCAATTTTTTAGATGACCATGAGCAAACACCAGGAATTTTGTAGTCATAAACAAGCAGGATGAATTAGATGTGATTTTGTATCTTCTCAAAATCATAGATCTTTGACTCTACCAAAATTTTTCTTCTAAAGATAGGAGTATTGAATACCAGTATCAAAATATTCAATGAATAGTCATAAAACAGATGGCATTGCTTACTCTTCTATTTTACCACGAAGAAACAAACAAGGCACACCAGACATCACAACCACAAAACCACTACCCCTTAAGACATAAAACAAAATCTTGCTGTATTTTCTGTTTAAATTTCTCACCAGCTTTACTCATATTCATGTGCTGGTATGGTACAAATGAAGTTACAAAGCCATGAAAACTTCTCTAGTCTACAAATAGAGAAAGACAAACACAGACTGTAGAATATTAACCTCACACTTCATATTACACTAAATACTCTCATGGTTCAAGGTGTTTGTCAAAAAATGACTGCTCTCATGTCAGCACAAAAAAAAACCCCAAGACACCTCTTTTTATCTGTACTTATTGCATGTTTGACTCACTCCATGCCACTACGAACATTTTTTCCTAGCTTCCAAGCTTTCTAATGGTCTTAGTTATCCTAATATTTTGCAGTTGCTCACAATCCAAACAAACCGTCAAGTACTATACTTGATTTCCAGTCACTTGTGCAACTCAACTTACTCTTGTCTTCGTCTAAGTCCAGTACTGAATAATAAGACACAAGCTTAATCACTAAAGAAACTGCAAAATAGAGCAAAATTAATTCTAAGAAATATTACATAGAATGTATGAAGCCATAGCTCCCCACAGAGGAAAGGTATATGTAAGCAGGGCTTGCAAGGTCCGAGCTTCTCTTGAGTCTCAGAGCCCTGTGGTACCTTTTATCTATGGAGAGCACGCTTCTACTCTTTTCTTTACTTCAAGCGCTATAGCTATTATTGCATTTTTGTTTCTTGTAATAGCTCTGTCCTGGAAATTTTCACAACAACATTGGGGACTTCAAAAAACTTCCATTTTGGGACTGACACAGTGACTGGAAAAATTTGGGGACCTCTGCTTTACTCTTTAATCATTACATTACTATTCCTCTAAAGACAAATATATTCAGTAGAAAATAATGCTTAAAAAAAAAGAATAGGAGGAAACAGGCAAACTCCTCACAGAAAGCTGTCTCCTTTTTTTATCAGCTCTACCAACAGGCAATAAATGTTGATGACTAAAATGGTGTATGTAAACCTCATATGCATGTAAGAGCATGAGTATTAGCAAGAGATGTTTCAATGTTTTTCCACTCAACCACTAAAACAGGAAAGGTAGGCATCTAATCTGCATCCCACCTGCAACAGGTGTTGAACTAGACAGATAAAGTAGCAACCCATAAAAAAGTAAGGAAAATGTACCTTACAACAGTAGCTCTAGATGCACTCACTGCATAGATGTACAAGGACAAGAGGCAGTAGTACCCAATCACACTTTAATGATGCTTTCTATTTCTTTTCCTTCTTTCCCTGTAAAAATTGTGAAAAAAACCCTCTCATTCCATTAAGTCCAAAAAGCAATAAATGTACAAATGCAAAAAAGGAAGTAACTCAAGGAGATTATTTACTAGACTTAGCTAACGTAATGATTGTTTTTTACATGTATGTGTAAAATATACTTACTCCAACATGTAAACTCTACAAATAGGCCAGCTGAAAATTTCACAATTCCTTCCTGCAGTCCTCACCTCACTGATTCATTTTTCTCAGAAGAGATGCATTCTAAAATGGTGGAATCTATCAAAATGTTACTCTGACTATTCTCCTTTTTCCTGCCTATTTAAAATACTTGCTTTTTAAAATATTTGTATTTTCAGGCTCAGAAAACAGAATGTGAGTTACGAACAAGACAAACATACGCAGGTTCCCCGCTGTATCTGTCTGTCTCTTTCTGTCTACCTATTCTGGAGGTGCATTCCTCACCCTATTAAAGTGAACACAGATTCTTCTGTAGCATAGAAGATGGCATTTCTTGCTCTTTTTGTTTTTAATCACAGCAATTGGATGTAAGGCTGGCTCGAAAACAAGAATTCCACTTGGCAAACAAAAAGTAAATTACATGTTGACATTTTTTTTTGATGGTGCACATTGGAATAGAACAAAATTAACAAAAGAATCCCAAGAACTTTTTAAAATTTCTTGTAGAGGGAAAGCAGATGAAAGACAGAAGCCTGTGGCCTCCTTCCCTCATTAGTGTGCTCACCTGGCTTGCAGGAACAATGCAAGCAGAGGTCTTCACTATGCTCCCTTGTGTGCTATCAAAAGTCAGAACACCTGTGCCAAAGAATGACCTTCTCTTAATCTCTCTCTGTGAAGACTAAACCTACACTAGGCTAGAGACAAATGATATATTTGTAAATAAAAGAGGGGTTTGGATTCCAGCACTGCCCTGAGGTTCTCCATATTTTCTGAACATTTAGCACACTTCCTTGCATGTTCTTGGCTCATGCTAGTCAGCACTCACGCAGGTAACACCCAAGTATCATTCAGGTCACATGTCAGTGGTCTTTTCCCATGGGCTGTTTGGGCACAGCCCCATCTTTTGAGGGAAAAAAGAGTTTTGCCTTATGGATGCGCACTGACCCATCCACATATCCCTAAGCCAGAGAACAGGCCCTGGCTTGTTTTTATTTCATAATCTAGGTATAGCCAAAGATGCTGACTCTAAAGATAGATGGTTAGAAATATGAAGTGCTCAGTTAAATTCCAAGTAAGGGAACTGAAATCTTTTTCTGTTAACTTTTTTTTCCCCACGAAGTTTAGGATTTGGTGATTCAGCATTTTCTAACACTGTGCATCAAAATTCACAGCTCAATGAGCAAATAAATCACATAGAAATTAGAAACTCTAAATGCATTAAAGTCACAACCAATTTGACCTGGCAGTAAATATTACTTCCATTATTTTAATAACTTATTTGTGGGCTCCTTCAAATTCTGTTCTTCTCATCTACTTTTCTGAGCATACAGATGAGTTTTCTCAATTTTTTCACCTCAGTGCCTGTATCTGGCTACCATACTGATTGCATGATGCATATTTTATGAGATGTAAAAGAAAAACAGCCATAAATACAACAGAAGTTCCAACAGAACTATGCCTCTGGAAGTTATTAGTTTTTGAGTTTTTTGTAATGCTAACAATGAAGATTCCTATTTACCCATTTAAATGACATACACTTAACAGCATTCACAATCTGCTCAGATAATAATCTCTAATGATTTTTATTTTTTTAAATACGTGTGTCATTGAAATAAGTATGCACCCTAGCTCTTACGTGTAATACTACGACACTCATGGTTGTCCCTTGTGTATGTGGTAAGTGATACCAGAACAATCAAAGGGCATCAGGTGATACTCTCTCACAGAGTTCATACGGCCAACAATATGTAAACAAGAATTATAAGCCAAAGACAAAATATTTTTTTAAAAAAGACCCAATTAAGAAAAAGGAAAGATTTAATCTACATTTGTTTGTAGTACGAAGCACATAATTCGGTTCCAGGCCAGTAATTTCAATCTGCTATCAGGAAAATATCTTTTCCAGCTGAGAGGAAGAGAAATTACCAACTATGAAAAAATTCTGGAAATACTGCTTTCTTTGTTTGGCAGCACACCCCTTGATATTACAGATGATCAAAGAACACCTTTTACCTAGGAGAAAGCAAAAGCTAATACAAGCCAAGAGAGACCCAAAATGCTTTATCAATGTAGTCATTTGATCCCCATCTCCTATGCTTCATGTACTAAAAATCTTACTTCATGAGAAATAATATTTTGTTAAGGCTCTTTTTCATTATTTTTGCAATGAAAAAACCTGAGGCTACATATAAATTTGAGCTTTAGTTTTCACAAAGCCAAAAAAGTTACGACCTTTCTCTGTTAAAAATGCATGTTTCAGATGTAATAAGATGAATTTTTTCTCTCTGATCCCCACAATAAAGGCTTAATCTGCATGCCATATTGCCTAAGAATGTATGAAATTTCTGACACAAAGCATAGGAAATATCATGCTGATCTATTTTAATAATATATGAATCCAAGTAATGACTCCACATATCCTATTGAAAAATTAAACAGTACATGATTACTTTGAATGTAGTTTGGAATGCAACTGGTAAGAATAAAAGATAGCGAAACTCGTTAGAATTAGTATACCCAAGAGGCGGGGATAGGGGGAAGGCGATGTTCAAAGCTTTCCTTTGGTATCAGCACTAAAGAAAAATTTTAATTCCCAAACTGTAAAATAAGAAAAATAGAAATGTGTTACTTGGAAATACCATCTCTGGAAACTAAGATCTACATATTATATACACAAATATGGATATGATATACATATACCTACAGTTTGTGTCATGGCAAGTAGTATAGAATACAATCTCCATCCTCACAGGGTAACAAAAAATACATTAACAAGAATATTCAAAGTACACAGAAGTTTTGGTCTTGATTGCTTTTCTTCAACTATGGCTGTTTTTTCTGCCTCGATTCTTGGGGCCAGAGGCCAGCTTACGATAGGTATCTCCTTATTCCACAAGAGGAGAGGATGGAAGAAACAAAGCACTGCTCATAGTAAGCAATATATTTAAGTTACTGCATCTTAGCGTTCTGTAAAAAACTGAGACTGCTTCCAGGATCACAATTATGTCTCTTCAAAAAAGAAAAAAACCTCATATTTTAATTTGTCAAAACATGGGAATTCTTTAGTTTTCTAAAATTAAACTATTTCCTGAAGTGATTAAACTCTTTTACCCTCTTTTGTCCATAAGAGCCAAAGCCTATTAAGCCCTTGCCAACTGAAAAGTTCTGTTAATCCGTCTTTTCTTCTTTTAAGGCAACCAGTCGTTTAAAAACACAACAGCTGAAATAGCACAGTTTCTAACCTATCCCATGTTAGTGCTGATTTCCCAGATAAGACTGTTCCTGCTTACTCATTTCCAAGGGAGCTCCACTCCTTATTCAGCAACTGCAGATGTTGGGCAAGGTTTCTAGTTTCTACTGCTCCTAAAAGACCACAAGATACACATTCCTTCTAGCTCGTGTAGAGCAGAATTTCACAGTTTTCTGCAGAAATTTCTCAGCTAATGGAGCTAAAAGATTCACCTTTAATTCTGCTGTCTTGCCTTTGAATCGCAACTGTTGTGGGAAGTTGCATTGGAGTATGGTGAAAGAGTAGGAGGAGTAAAGTTTTGAAAATCTGCCCTGTGACCCTGAAGTGACTCTAGATCATGGTAGAGGAGAAAACCACCAGCATGAAAACCTCTGGTTGCTCCTTCTCACCTGGGAGATTAGCTGCTCTTCTTCCAGTCAGTTTCTGTGTATGTTTTACTGCACAAACTATAAAGCAAAAGTCTAGCCTGAGATAATGAAAACCTGAATAGTTTTACCTAGGTCCGCAACCAAAACAGAATCAAGCAGAAGGAAGTGTATGTGTTCTTGTGCACACTCCTGCTGAACATCTAGAAGCAAGTGATGGTCTCAGCAAGAGCCTAAGCTAAACAACTTCATCTCTTTGCCTACAAGTATAGGAGGATTCCTTCTAATAGGGTTGCAAGCATTTACTTTTCTGACCAGCAGTGCTTCTCTTTTGGACTGACTGTGTTTTCATCACATCACTGCACAGTCAGCAAGGCCGGAAACCGTATGACATGAAAACAAGATGTAAGCCAAGTGCAAAACATTTTGTGGTGTCTTCCGACTGAACAAGAAAATGAGTGCTTTCTGGGATTCCAAAGCTGAGGACTTTCAGAGATGGACTCATATGATTGACATGTGAACTCACTGATTGATCTCATATGATTAACACTTTCCTCTGAAACGTGCTCCAACAAAAAGCAGTGGAGCGTGCATGATTCTGCCAAGGCAGTATGCAGGTTTTTTTTGAACTGAATATGGTTTAAATGGAATTAATATCTTGTTCTTTTGCTACGCTTCAAACTCACAATCAATTATTTTAAATGGAAGTTTTCCCCTCCACCCCCCAATTCTAAAGCAGTTTTTTTTTCTTAAATGGCTAAATACTTTGGGAATATGTGTTTCCCAAATACATGTAACAGAAAATAAAACTTCTTGGACCAAAAAAAACCAAACCCAACCCAAACAACATTTAAGTCCTAAACATTCGAAGTTAGAACAGGCCAGATTTACAAGCAATAGGTAAATGACTCCTTTGGCATTCACACTATACACTGAATGAGGTTATGATCCTGTGGAGAAAACTGTAAAGGGTATCCAAACAATCAGTGCCTGTATTCCAATGCATTAGCACAAGAAAGGGATTTAACACTGCAGCTGTCAATCTGGCCATTCCTATCTTTAAATTACAATCACTTATTTTGCAACATAATATTCCTTAGACATTCTTTTTGGTTTTGCAGTCTCCCAGGTTGTTTTTCTTCCCTTTGTAAGCCAAAGTTGGAGACAAGAGCACACTTTGGGCAGCGCTAACAGTTGTCCCTCCCCTGTTGTGAACCATGTAGAGAGTCTGAGGTGCTCCGAGCCCTCCGGCTGCCACAGCCCCTGACCTGCCACCAGTAGCTGGCAGGAAGCAGCTGTTCAATTTGCAAGGAGGAACTCTTTGCAGGGCCAGACTGATTGCAGGGAGTGATCAAGGAGACAAGGCCCCACGGTGCAAATGATACTGCTGTGTGGTGAGGGGGAAAAAAGTACTGTGGTCTTTGGCTTCATGAAGTTTACAATCTCCAGTCCTAAGCCCTAACAAACATTTCAAGAAACTGCATGCCATTACCTGTTCAAGTTTGGTCGTAGTGGTCACAGTGACATTTTCAGATGCACTGTCCTGAGACTGCTGCTTGCATAAGCCTTTAGCTGCATCTTTAAACATGGTGTCTTTCTCCAGCAAACTGTCTTGCTTGGCAATCGGTAAAGCCAGGGGATTGCTACAAAGAGAACCAATAAAGCAATTAGACCGCTCCTGAAGGTGTCAGGCAACCAAAAGATTGCCAGGTGTGGGTGGCAGAAACACAGAATTTCAGGGCTGAGACACTAGTTCCCAGTCCAAGTACAGAAAAGAAATTTGTGAGAAATAAACTCTTCACATAGGTTGGTCTGTTCCCAAAGACACAGAGCAAAACACTTTTGATTTAAAATTCACCTCTATGCATATCTTTTCTGAAGCAGAACTGAGCGAGCCAAAGAGAATACGCATGACTCTGCTTTTGACAGCACCAGGCTGGCAAATCAATAGCCAGTTTGGAAACTGAATTCAAAATACACAATTAACCTACGCAATACTGTTTTGAAAAATAATATGTTTTAAAATAATTCAGTACAGATATTGCCATTGCAGTTAATAAAATTAAATTCCACCACTTTTTAGCTTACTTTTAATCAGACAATATCCAAGATATATTTTATGACCAAAAGCTGCTTCGAATTTGTGGTATGCTAAAAAGACCCCAGGCAAACAGCAGACTCCTGAAATTACTGCAATGGTACACAATACTCGGCATTCACATAGAGAGTTAAACCTATTCTTACATGCATGGAGGTGTTTTCCCTGCTGGCACTTCAGACCATACCACACTTCTGACAAACAACAACGCCAAAACCTTGGATGATTTTGGCAGTGCTTTACGTCCAGAGGAACCAGCCCCAGGAGCTGAGAACACAAACAACTTAAAGAATAGTCATCTGGGCTCTGACAGTGCAAGAGACAATCTCATGGAGTGTACAGCAGCTCCTTGCCAAGATGTGTGCATAATTTCTTTGAAAGGAAATGTGGACTCAATGTGGGAATGTGGGAATAGTGCATTCCACTATGGGATAAAGCCCAGATGTCAAACTTTGTTAAAAAAAAAAAATAAAATCTCGTTTTTACTCAAAGTTACTTGAGTTCCATCACTGATTCTAATAAAGCCAGGATTATGCACACAGTTAAGTCAAATGAAATGAAGAAGGACCCATAGCTAACATTGATTTCCATTGCTGTTGGAAACTGAAACACAGACATAGTTTTAGAAAGGTACAGCCCGAAGCAAAGGCAGAGCACCTTCCAAGCAGAATTCACTGGAAAACAAGTTAAAGTAGTTTCCCATTGGAAAAAAAATACATGAAAAAACCTTTTCTTTGGATGAAACCCTCAGTCTCCAAACACAGTGTTGAAACTAATTCTTTCTTTGTAATGAAATATACACAATTTCCTTTCTAATGATGTTTTGCTTCAGACATTTTAATGTAAAATGTCTAAGGGAACACAAGTGAAAATAATTTCTTTTTAAAGCTTTGACTGACCTAAGATAAATTTCCCATAAATTTGTTTACCAAATGTCACATGGACAAAAGGTCCAAGAGCCAACAGGTTTTCCCTTTTTTCTTGATTGGGATTGCAGAACAGAAAAGCCATTAGCCAACTCTTTTCATGAACTTGGCAATTCGATGTCACAGAATAAGAGATATGAGTGATTAGGCAGTAGAAGAAATGAAATACCTGTGACACCCACAAGCAGAAACGTCTAATACTAATGCACATTTTACCCAGACTCAGAATTGAACAAAACATAATTAAATACAAAGTTTTCTTTTTGAGTAGTCTTTTGCTGTTGTCCAAAACTGCTCAAATTCCTTTGCCCTGAATTATTTTTAAGGTTCAATCACAGACAAAGAGAAGGAAGATTTAAAGAAAAGCGTAAGCCAAACGAATTCAAACATTAAAAACCAAAGCTCTGCCATTTATAACTTTTTATTACTCATGTGATGTTTCTTTTACGTTGTGAAGATCCAGGATTTTTTTGCTGCGAAGTTGAACCTTACCGATTTAATCTTACCTCTTTTGTGTTAACTATATAACACACAATAGAAACACAGCTGTAAACTCCTTGCAACCAAATAAGCTTTTCAGGTATCACAAAAGAGAAGCAGGTTGTAAATCACAGCAAAGTGTGGGGAAAAAAGGTGCATACTGTTTCCACAGATACATTTTGAACTTAAGAGGACAATAATAACATGACTAACAGGTGTGCTCCGTGTACTGATGTACAGGAGAATAGCCTATACATTATGTGCATTTGTGAGATATTAATAGGACTTTTGTGATGGAAATGCTGACATATAATTCATATTACAACAAAAAGGTGAATGATTACAAGAAAGAAAAAACATTAAAATTACTCCAACAGTTCATTATGACTCAGGTTCAAGAAGACACTGTGAAAAATAAAACAAACTGAAATAAAATATTTCCAGAAAACAGTGGCTTTTTAGAAAAATATTTCTATTAACATTCATATGTATTTCTATGAGTCACAAGATGAAGTCAAGCAATGCCATTGAAAATTGAGCTATAGGACAGCACAAGAGAAGATTTTATGTTAATTTAGGCAAGTGGATTAGCACGAACTGTCTCCTTTAATAAATAATTAACCACAAAGGGAGACTTAAGCCAAAACAATGCTATATAACAGACAGGAAGGAGAGTTATCTAGGGTAATCTTTTTTGAACAAGGTAGGACTGTTGCTACTGGCATACCTAACTGGGAAAAGAGCTTGCCTGTTATATGGAGGAATAGTCATTTCAATTTTTAGGTGTATAAGCCATCATATATGGAATTAATTTGAAGTTTTGTGTAGGTTTTTTTTTTAGATAAACTGAGATGATTTTCTCTAAGTTGCCATCCCCAAGCATGTCCTTTTTTTTAAAGGAAAAAGAAATCATACAAAAAACTGGGAGCTGACAATGAAATAATTGGCAGTTTTAACATCAATATTTGAATCACTATTGCAGCTTATAGCTTGGTAGAAAGATGTTATAAAAAGCATTATATCAAGGCAGATTCTGCAATAGCATTTTCATGGGCTATTTGAGCTTATAGCTTTTGTTGGAGAGAACTTCTGTTACTGTAATCCTTCCACAGGCAATTCTGAGATCCTCCAAACACTTTCTAAGCCAGTTAACAACTGTAAACTGATCATCTCTGAAATTTCAGTCCTAAAAACTTTTTAAAGTTACATAACAGAAACTTCAGAATGGATTAAACACTAGAAGAGTGTTTGAAACCACTAGAATAATTGCAATGCAAGTTGCTACATAAATGGTTAAACGGAAATGCTCTGTAAGAAGAAAAATGTAATCTCTTTTCCGCTTTGTTGTCTTGGACACATCTATGTATATTCTATTTCACATTCCTCTGCAGATTTTGAAACACATCCTTTACTGTAACTAATATTTGCTTACTTAAATATGTATCAGAAAATAAATAACATGATTAAAGTAGCATTACTTTGAGAATAAGTTCCTAATTTTTAAGTAGTTATTGCTACCTAGATGACTCCACTATCTGTGTGCTTAGGGACTGTTTCACCAAGAAAAGTTCTACAAGTACATGCACTAAACTAGAAGTGCAATGGTGATCATTGCAGCTATACCACGAGCCTAAAGTCACCTTTAAACAGATACAGCCAAACTATAAGCTATGTCAATTTATGTATTCTGGTGCAGGTATTTTTGCCAGTGCAGTAACAGATTGTCTTCTGATGGTACCATTAGAATTAAAACTGGCAAAACTTTCCAGCATAGACCTTAGGTTGCTGCGTTGGTCAACCTTCAGAAAAACTTCATAATGTTAGTAGAATTCTGTGCTTTAGCTAATTTACTTGTTCAACCTTCAGAGAAACTCATACTGGTAATAGAAAGGAAAGACAAATGTCGATTATATGACAATGTGGTCTCCAATATAAAACCAGCTCCCTACTTGTTGGCCTCTACTGCCACCCATTTTCATGGGCCAGGTTCCACCAATTTATTCACAAATGATAATACTTTAGCAAAACAGTAAGAAACACTCAGATAAGGTGGCAATGCATTAATTAATGCATTAATTAATGGTACGTTGCAAACACATTTGTAGATCCTTATAATGAGATGCTGTTAAAATTTATATAACACCAAGAGCAAAGTGCATTTCCTGCAAAGTACTGTACTAGGTGTAAGCTGCAAGGGTTTGGTAGCAGAGAGGCTGCAGGGGGGCCTCTGCAGGAAGAGGCCACATTCTGCCCCATGCTGGACATGGTTTCAGCCAGCTCTGCAATGGACCCACCATAGGACACAGCTGAGCCTGTTGGCCAGGCTGGTGGCGCCTCTGTGAAAACATATTTAAGAAAGAGCAGAAAATGCCACAGGGAGAGAGGAAGAGGGAACAAAAAGACTGAGAAACAAAAGAGGGACCACCAAGGCCAGAGGAGTACGAGGTGCTCCACGGCAGAGCAGGCACCACCACCCCCTGAAGGGACTTCAGTTACTTCTCTCTGCTGCTGCTTCCTTCTTGCTCTTTTCCTGTGTGGCACATGGAGGAGCCACGCTGGCCCAGGTACACCCCTGGAAGGACTGCAGCCCATGAATAGGTCCACACCACAGCAACTCTTTCCCTGAAGGCACTGTGGCCCTTGGAGGAGCTACGCTGGAGCAGGTACTCCCCCACAGGTACTGCAGCTTGTGGAGGACCCTTGCCAAAACACAGGAAAAGATCAAGAAGGAAGGAGTGGCAGAGGGAAATAACTGCAACCCTGCCCTGTTGAACCCTGAATCCCTCACTGAAGGGATTAAGTGTAACTTGCAGCAATAACAAGGGGGAAGAGAAACGGTGCTTGGGGTTGAAGTTGAGCTTCAGAAAGGGGGAGGAAAAGTGTTTTACCTAAGTGTATAAATGTTTGCTTCCTTTTTTGCTTTCCTTTTTAAGCAGTATAAATCTAACTACAAATTTGTAACTGCCCGGAGCTGTATCATTTTATCTGTGATTGCACACGTTATTTTTACTTTCAGGACTTGTCCCTGCTTCTCTCATAAGCAATGGTAGTTTTACTACACTATTCCCACCTACCTTAACAGAAGGATGTATGGGTCTACAGTATTAACCTCTCATAATTCTGCCAAGACAACCCCAGATAATTTTACCGGCAATTATAACAATGTATTTTATTACTCATAGTCTGTATGCATAGAATTCAGGTTGACAAAAAGAGATGAGAGATACAAATATGAAAGATGATTCATTAGATTTCCAAAATAAGGGTTACTTGACCCATCAAATTGCACAGAATCACAGAATCACAGAATGGTTGAGGTTGGAAGGGACCTCTAGAAGGCATCTTGTCCAACCCCCCTGCTCAGGCAGGGACACATAGAGCCAGTTGCCCAGGACCATGTCCAGATGGGTTTTGAATACCTCCAAGAACACACAGACAGGATTCACAGATTGAGAAATACAGTTCAAATGATAATCTGGCCTCACTGCATCACTCTTAACAACAGAAACACTCACAGTTTGTTGGAAATTGTGGGCAGATCATGGATGATCTCTTCATATGGCTCTTCTTGAGATAAAGTAGAAACAGCTAAAGGGTCTTTTGTTTTTTCCTCCCAAACAATCTCAGCCTTCAGAAGCATTTCCTCAATAAACTCAGAAGCTGCAACATCTAAGACATTGGAACACCAAGGTATCAGACAAAGAAAATATTGCAGGAAAGCTCCTTTCTGTTCAAATCTCTGCATCAGATTAAGATTAAGATTAAGCATCTGGCCAGATAAAATGAAAAGGATTGTTCAGATATTGCTCATGAAATAAGACTTGAAATTACTGAGAAAACAAAGGCAAAGTAAATTCAGTAAGGAATTAAGTTGCCATTTGCAAAACCCCAAAGCCATTCTCACTGTGTACTGAACTAAGTATTATTTGATAATTCATAGGACTTCAGGAAAAGCAACGCAACTCTTTTCAACTCTGTATTCCAATGAAAACATACTGAAATCCTTTTCAAACCTTTTACTTTTCTGTAGACTAGATTCATATGTCTTGCACATACAGAAGTGCTGAAATCAGTTGTCTTTGTAGACCAGAAATATGGTTAGCTCAGCTGTGTTAAATACATACTAAATGTGGTTAGCTAGCTGTATTGTTAGATGATCTCAGTTTGGTCCGTAGCCTTTTATACAAATACAAACTGGCATGTATCTAACCACAAACAACTTTCCTGAGGTTAAGTGCCGTGAAGTTCCCTGTGAGTGTATTTGTCGGTGGCACATTATTTGAAGCATAACATACCTCAGTTTATTATGCAAAGGAAGTTTCTCCTCATAATCTGACAGAACGATTCTATTTTCTACATTACTGGTTTCCGTCTTCATTTTATCCTAGGCATAGAAGGTTGAACAACCATATGTTTCTTCTCTCCAACACTGCTATCTAGCATTACTGCATTTGCCCTGCTTTGATCACTGGGTTAGACCAGTTGATCTGAATTCCCTTCCAACCTAATGTATTCTGTAATTCTGTTATCTTTAGAGCCAGTGCTTCAGCTCCCTGTTGCTATCTGGTCCAAGAAGGTGCCTTCTTCTGTGGGAAACAACAGGTGTTACACTTGAAAACTGGGTGGTGAATTTGTTTTCTGTCAACAGCTTATAGAGATTCCCGTTTATGAGGCTATGTACTATCATCAGTTGAGACAAAGGAACTCAGAAGTTACCGAGGAATTGTAAATGCAGCTACCACCAAGGCACTGAAGAACTTACAAGGAAGAAAGATAACTAAAAATAAACAGGGAATGCAGCAGGTGGAAAAACATGCTATCATTTGATAAGACATCTTGCATCATCATGACTACCAGTTCTGAGCAATATATGAAAAAACATATATACACAAATGCATATGTCTATATAACTCTACAGACTATATAAACTATATGTATGCACATGTGTACCTATACTGTATGTCTACAGTACACATACTATACATATACATACATGTGTGCCTGTGTGTGTATAACTAAGAAAGGAAGAAGGAAAGAAAACAGTGTCACAGTAACTAGTACATAGACAGACATACACGGGTTTTCACCTACCTGAAGGCTTTTCATTATTGCAGTTAAGAAGATTGGGATTTGCCCAGTGCATCAAAAGCAGCTTCACAAGGTTGGTCTAAAATGGGAAAACCAGAGGTGTCTGAGATGGCAGAAGTAAGACAGGAGCAGTATACCTGTCATTCAGTTTACTCATTCCTTCCTGCACTAGCTGAAATCATATGATAAACCATAGGCAATCCCTCCAAAATACCACCTTCTGCAGCTACTACACACATCGGTATAAATCACAAAAAGCAGAATAAAATAGAGTTCTCGTATGATTTCCGTGTACCCTCAGCATAACTCCACCCCGAAGGTCTCCCTCCATTCTTACACGTGTAAACAAATCTGCATCAGCAACGAAAAAGACTAACCCTCCATCACCACCTGTCACGACTTAGATCACAAATATTTCTTTATGCCTAACTAATTCAACAACTGTATACCATCACTGCCAAAGAGGTTTGACTCACAGCCATCATGGAAGTAAAGCTGTTCTCTGTCAGTAGTAGAAATCGGCACATTTATCTTACGTTTACCAAATCCATTTAACGTATTAGCAATGGTAGCAATCATAGTACAGTAGAGCAGGGTAGAGTATCATATAATGAAAAAGTCTAAAACATATTTTTCAATTCCTGCAAGAATGCTGCAAGTGACTGTTTTTAGTGAGCTCTTCTATCGTTGCACCGAAGTCTCTAGAGATATTTCTCCATCAAAGGCTGGAGTAATGTCTACCCTGATAAACTGGTTGGTCAGGAAGGAGTAGGAAACTGCATAAGGAGCAAAAATACATTTAGAAGTGTGAATACAGAGCTCAACTAAATGAGAGAACTGTTTGCACTTTGGCATATATGCTAAAGCAAAAGGCATTTATAATGTAAAGGTAACCAGCAGGGGAGGCCAGGATGAGCACAGGGGAAAATAAGCTGTGCAGAAAAGAAAAGATTCTTTAGAGCAGAAGAAGAGAGCTGCAGATAATTGAGACCTGAATTGGAAGGCAGCTAAGGGAAATGAGAGTAATTTGGCATCAAAACAAGCAATAGACAAATAAATGAATAAAGGCTAAAGAGGGAGGAAATCATTGCAATAAACCCAATAAAATTCAATATGGATTCAGCACACGGGAGGCAACTTACTGCAAAAGACCATGATAAGGAGGAGTTGGTTAAATGCAAAAAAAACCCCCACAAACTTCTAGTCACAGAAAACCAGGAGACTATTGTTGCAAATTTCTGTAGAAATGAAAAGATCTTGCTCTCCTCAGCTGTCTAATGCTGGCTTTCCATTTTGAGAGTAACAGCAGAAAATTCAGCAAACTGTGGAAGCAGGGAGGAAGCCACAACAGGCTTATTTCCAAATCCAGTTAGACCTGCTTTCAACTGAGAACCCTCAACACATATATCTCTGTGTATTTTCATTATGAAAAAATGGAGCATGCCTAGTCATCGAGCTGACTAAATCAGCAGCAGTTGCATAATCTCATTAACAGCCATGCTGAAAGGTGGTAGTGGTTCTACCAAAGGAGGGGGGTTTTAAATGCACTTTCAGTTTAGCAACAATACACAGCTTTTTGGGTTACCAAAGCTCTGGATTTCTGCCAACAGAAGTCCCTTCCATGCTGCAGTGTCAATGCTTCCTGCTGCCAAAGAAATAACTCCTGCTGGAAATCCTTGATGCACGTCCCCCAGACTAAGGTATTCAGGTCGCTGCTAATTTCCATTACCTGCTTTTGGATATGCAAAACTGTCTGTGTTAGTTTTAACCTCATTCACTTATGTTTTAGGAGGATTATTTTAAAATCCAGTTGCCAGATCTTCAGAGCTGTGCCTAACAGTAGAAATATTTGTAGAGCAATTACAGCAAATTCTCACGATCCAAAGGTATCTCAATTGCGGAGTTACACATAAAGTAGATCCGACTACGTTAAGGGAAACTGCAATATCTAATGAAATATTGTAGACCCTAAGACTAAAATGACAAGATACATTTTATTATTTTCCAGTGTTGCCTTTGCCAATTCTTACAAATGAAAAAGCCAGAAGCTTCTTCACCAAGCCAGAAGCTGCTTGCCCTCATTTTCAAAGGCCTTCATAGACCCTTCATGCTTTAGCTATTCCCACGCATTCAGCACTCAGACTCCAATTCCCACCTCACATCAGCCTGTGATACATTTTCAAATACCTATTGCTGTGCTTTTTCTAGGCTGCACCTTATACTAGTAAGGAAGCCTCCAAAACATCTGCAAAACTACAATGTAAACCTCCATTCATAGCCTGTTCTGGTGTGATGCTTGCCAAACAGAAAACCGGGTAAGGCGCTGCCATTTCACCATTCAGGTGGATTGAAAATGGCTCAATGGCTGGGCTCAGAGGGTGGTGATCAGTGGCAAGAAGTCTAGGTGGAGGCCAGTAACTAGCAGTGTACCCCAGGGATCAGTACTGGGTCCAATCCTGTTCAACATCTCCATTAATGACCTGGATGGGGCAGAGCGCACCTTCAGCAAGTTTGCAGGTGACACCAAACTGGCAGGAGTGGCTGATACGCGAGAGGGTTGTGCTGCCATCCAGGGGGACCTTGACAGGCTGGAGAAATGGGCTGACAGGAGCCTCATGAAGTTCAACAAGGAGAATTACAAAGTCCTGCGCCTGGGGAGGAGCAACACCAGCATCAGTACATGCTGGCGGCCACCCAGCTGGAAAGCAGCTTTGCAGAAAAGGACCTGGGGCTTCTGGTAGACACCAAACTGAACATGAGCCAGCAATGTGCTTTGACAGCAGAGAATGTTAATGATATCCTGAGGTGCATTAGGAGGACTGTTGCCAGCAGGTCAAGAGAGGAGATCCTTCCCCTGGTGTGCCGTGTCCAGTTCTGGACTCCCCAGTACAAAAGAGACGAGGGTACACTGGAGGGAGTCCAGCAAAAGGCCACAGAGATGATTAAGAGACTGGAACACCTCACATATGAGGAAAGGCTGAGAGAGCTGGGACTCTTCAACCTGGAGAAGAAAAGGCTCAGGGGAATTTCATCCATGCGTGTAAATATCTGAATGGAGGGTGCTCTTTTCAGTGGTGCCCAGTGGCAGGACGAGAGGCAATGGGCACAAACGGAAACAGAGGGTGTTCTGTCTGAATGTCAGGAAACACTTTTATACTGTAAGGGTGACTTAGCACTGACTGGTACAGGTTGTCCAGTGAGGTTTTGGAGTCTCCATCCTTGGAGACATTCAAAAGGTGTCTGGACATGGTCCTGGGCAGCTGGCTCTAGATGGTCCTGCTTGACCAGGGGAGCTGGACGAGGTGACCTCCAACGTCAAACATTCTGTGATTCTGTTTAGTGTGGAAAAGGTCACCTACGGCTTTTCCAGAAAAGACCAATTTTTTTCTCCATCAGAATCAATTCGTTAGGAAACTCTAAACAGCTTGAATATTTTTCGACAGGGGAAATTCTTAATGAAAATCTATAAAGAAAGATTATATTAATTAGAGCTTTTTGCATAGGCAAGATTAAATAAAAAGGGGTTTTGTGCATGTAAAAACTCTGAGCTTGATAAGCAAACAGAATGCATAATCAGATGTGCAGGCAGACCACCGCAGTTACACAAAAAGAGCTATGGGTTTTTTTTCCAAAATAGCAAGTGCAAAAAAAAGCAGCTTCCCTACAGCGAACCTGAGCTTTAGTCCTCAAAGGAAATATTACAAGGAAATAAAGTGCAATTCACATTAATGGGAGCAACACTTATGATCTAAGGAGCTAGAGAAACATGCACAGATGAACAGAGAAAACACTGGCTGGACATGGGAGCATTGGAGTTGAACAGTTCTTTAAGCCTAATGAAACATGGAGTGCAACACTGAAAATAAAAAGCTATACTGGAAAAAATAATAATAATAAAAATAATGAATATATAATAATGAATAAATTTACTACAATAGGCACATTATAAAGCCTTCAACTACAATTTCCCCCTGCCAAAGAAGGGGCTAAGTTTTACTACACATTAAATGCCAGCTATGAAAGTCCAACGCTCAGTTTCATAAACCACAGGCTTAAGAGCACCGGTGTTTGCCAGCTGACAGACTGTGAAGCCTGTTGCCACAGACAAGTGACAGCAGAGACAGGGTAGGAAATATGGGGCATGAAGGAGTGACAGAGATTCCTCAAGAACCTCCCTGCGCACTTGAGGCTGCAAAGGCAGCTCCAAGCTGCTCTCAAGCCATGTTAGTTTTACTGCTAGTGAATTAGCTGGGGAGCAGAATCAGTGCTCCTGAAAAGTGTCTTCCTATCCCGTATGGTCAGATATTTTCCTCTGAAGCAACGCACAGGACGCTAGATCTGTGCCAGCAGCTGCAAAGGGTAAGCTGCTGGCTCTGGCTGAGCTTTGAACTCTTGAGTCCCAGTGCCACTACCTCAGATCATCTATTCCCTTTTCTTTACCATTGGAGAGATACCTGCTTCAGTTGTCAATTCAGAAAGCTGGAGATTTTATGCAAATGTCCTGATGTGCTACTTTGCACAGCAATGAATATGCAGCATCACCCAATTTGCATGCACCCCCAACAGTAAATTCCTTCAGTCCTTCACTTTTCTTCCCTGTCAAAACCAACATTTCTCTCCACTCCTCTCCTTCCATGTCAAAGCTGCACAGTTCCTGCCATCCTTAGTGACCTGGTTCACCACCCATCTTTTGTTCACACCCCCACATCATTTCTTATTCCTCAGGCCCCTTTGTCCCTGTTTCCTGTATCTGAGACTCCCAGCTCCTTACATGTATCTCCCCAACTTGTTTTCTTCTGCCCTTTTATTTGTGCTCTTATCCCTTTTTTGGGACAATGCTATTTTTCTTTTCCTTCTTGACATCCCTTCCTCAGTTCTCTTTGACTAAGACCTTCCCACTCTCTTCCTGCAATTTCCTTCCACCTGCTGCGACTTCTCAGGTTTCCTCTGGATGTGGTCCCCAGCATGCTTTCATCCACAGTGAGATGCAGCCATATAACAGGAAACCAGTAGATCAAAAAACTTAGATCAAAGTCAGTATTATTTTGGACCATCAACCTCACAATTGGGTGTGAAACAGTGAAATCCCCAAGTATTATTTTAATATCTAAGGTGCTTATTCACTAAACAAAACAAAACCTCAGGGAGAACATATAAAGTACCACTGGTTACACCATTATTATCTGCAGTCCTCACCACTGAGTAAGATGGCCTACATCTGCCCTCACAAGAACCACTTTTCAATTGCTCATAAGGCTAAACTTTACTTCACTGGGTTGGAAAAGTGCATGTTTACCTCACCGTGTGATTTTTATTAGGCAGTTTGCTAGGATTGCTGCCTGTGAGTGCTTATGATTTTTTAATTTTTTTAAATTAGGCAGAAAAATAAGCCAACCCAAAATGAAACACTTCTGGGAGCAGGGCATGGGAAAATATATTGATCGACCCTTGCGAGCTCCAGTGTATGATTTCAAGACTTTGTATGAGGCAGAAGATGAATTCCATGGGCTGAGAATATTCCTATCGTCGTCTGTTTGGAAAATTGTAAAACATAGCCAAATTTCAAACCTTGAGAAAATCATAGCCACCAGATGCTTACAAGATAGTTTTTAGATTAAAATGGATAAATCAAAGAGCCCACCTTTGCTAGTATGGTCCACTGTAGGCCTAAATGTTAGTCTAACCAGTATCAGCGGCTCTGTTTAAACATCCACTTGGATGTTTAAAAGATTTGCAATAAGAAAATATAAATCAGGGAAGTAGTTTCTATTTTTATTATTGTCATTATTATTGTTACCATTACTAAGCTTCTGTGATAGAAGTGCTGTAACTTCATGCTAGCCATACATTCAGCAGGTGGAATAAATAAGGTCAGATAAGTCATCAAGTAAGAAACTGCTTAGAATAACGCTGAAGAAATGTATTTAACTAGTGGAACGGGGTGATAATCAGCACCTCACTAAGCACCAAGGATATTGAGAAGGAAAGTGCAGGTGAGGGACCTGTATTCACTTAAGCTACTGGGGAGTGAAACAAACAAAAGCAAATCCCAAGGCAGAGGCTCCCAACATTTGGGAGTAAGGTAATTATCTAACTATTAGAGTTACTGTGAATTGAGTTTTGAAGACCGTATATTTATTTGTTCTCCATTACATAATAGTACGCCTTAGAAGGCTGAGTCTCCCTTAAAGCCAAAATCTCATATGTAAACCCCTAAATAAGAGCAATATCACTCAGAAGCTAAACAGCATTTTCTCTGCGATTGCAAATCTGATCCACAGTACTGCCCTAGACACAGGAAATGATGTTTGAAACTCATTACAGATCTCCCTTCTCAATACTATATACATGAGGAAGATATTTTTTCTACCTGAGGTGAAAAAGGGGGCCATAGCCACCTGTGGTCAGCAAAGTGGAACAGATTAGAAAAAGTAGGTTGCAGGAATGAGACTAGCAGCAGGGTAGAAAGAGTGGAGGGGAAAAACAGAACAGAGCATGGATAAAATGCTGGACTTTGGAACTAACAGCATGAAATAAATGAAGTGAAAGGGAACAAGAGAGACGTGGCAAGGAGCCAGGATGTAGGTAGAGACAGACTAAGCAGAAAAAGAAAAGGAAAGAAGTGACATGGTGAGGAAAAAACACTGAGATTGAACAAGGGAGACTGGGACCGTGAGCAAGTGGGAAGAAGGGGTAAGTGCAACAGAAGGGCAGGAAGGTTGGCATGAAGCCAAACAGAGAAAAGAGAAAGCTTGGATGACAACCGGGGAGAGGAGGAGGGGCAGAAGGTGGCTGTGCAAGGAAATTAGGATTGGGATAGGATGCATAGAGAAAGGACACGAAGCCAGGCAAGTGAATGAGACGATAAGGCAACAGAATAAAGACAAGAATGGAACAGACTGGAGGCAACGGGACAAATAAGGTTACGTGTGGGAGGAACGAACTGTAAAGACTGTGTCTGTTCATACACAGAGCTTGGAATGGAACCCAGGCTTCCCAAGTGTCACCACTACCTGCCCGCAGTCAGCATGTTTAACCTATATGGCCTAAGAGTAGGCCTTTTAAGCCTCTGGAATAGTTCAAGGAGGACAACCTAATACTCTTTTCAGCTATCTAAGCAAGTGACAAAGTTTACTTACAAGTCTTTCTATAGCTGAAGTAAAGACTTCAGTGGTCTTTACTTCCTATATATTTTTCAATCCACCAGGAAATGAGACAGAGGAAAAAATAAAATTAATCAGGGAAAAATATTATGTGATCTTGTGATTAAAGATGCTTCTAAGTTATGTTCCTACAAGTTGTATATTGATACTACAGAGAGGATCATAATTCTGTCACTTCTCAAAGTTTGTGCCTAAACAGTCTTATTAGACTCCCTTTTCATATATGCCTCTTGCGTTTTTATATATATGTATATATATTTATATGTACGTATACGACAGAAAGTTACTACAGCTGGTACCTCAAGGAAAATGAAATTTATATTGACCATTGAGATCCTGCAATAATCAAATAAATATATAGTGTGGTCTGTGCACATCCCAGCTTTAAAAACTTACATGTAAACACTGAGAATTTTATAGCAATTTTGTAAATTGAGGTTGCCCCTAGTCTGTATATGAAGCTCAAACTTGTAAATCTATTTTCTTATCATTTGGTGTTGTGTGAATCTAGTTTTTCTTGCCTTAGTGTTCTGAACCCACAATTAGCATTTGAATCATTTACAGAAACCTGCTGAATATATTGAGAGTGAGAGAAAGATATCACAGGCAGAAATACCAAAGCCGTCTCTCTGCTTGAGGAAAATGAGTGTAACTTGACCTGAAGGGAAATGCTGCTCTTCTACCTGAGTACAATCACACATGCCAAAGATGAACAAAAAGACTAAAGAAAAGAGGGTGAGATACGTCTGGATAAAACATTCTCTAGAGGATTTTCTGACCATAAATGAAAGATTCCCACTGCTTGACAGGGAAAATATGTATTCCCTGAGTGACTATACTCTATTCTTTTTGACACACTGAACAAGCACCCCCTTCTTTAGGCTATTCTCATTGAAAAGATTTGTGGAATGTGCAGAAGTCCAGAAAGTGCCTTCAAAGGAACTGCTATGGCAATGGTCAAACTTGAATGAGGTTAAATATCATTTCCTACGATGAGTTCAGGTATCCCCTTTTCATTGAAGCATGTTCTAATGATCTGTGTGGATTTTTTTTTTTTCTAGTTTGGGGTCACCATGCACTTAAAGAAAAGAAAATGAAACTATAGTTCATATAGTTGAGTCAAATGACTAATGTGTTTTGGTAACGATGAGCAAATTAGATCACATAGTAAGAAAGTGTGTTCTCTCAGACTTCAGCCAGAAGCTCAGAATCCCTTCTATGATCTAAAAAAATGCTGTGTTTGGATAAACTAACTAGACAGAGGGGTCCAAGCAAACAAGCCAAACAAATGTGTATTAAGGGAGAACATACTTACAGAATGGCAATTTCACACACAAATTTTGAAAATGACACAGGATGTATCTAGCATGCTAAGAAACATGAGCTAGGCATCTGAGCTCACTAAACTATTTTTATTTATTTGGGACATTTCCAATTTATTAATGGGAAATCCTTGCTAGTGCGGGAGTTACTCTTGGAGAGGTACAGCCAGCAGTTCAACAATTATCTTTTTTTTTTTTTTTTTGACATCATGAAGCTGTTAAACCTCAAAGCCAGAGGCTAAATCTGTCTTGCTAAGTAAGAGAGTGCAGTGGAGTAATCTTAAATATCCCTTATAATCCACGCTGCTTAACTGTTAGCTCTGTCCCTAGCTCTGCTTTGGACCATTCCAACCAGCTCTCTACAAACAAGACTAATCTCCTAAAGAGGAAACTAGTTCTAAACAATATGAATGGGAGCCAGACTGTTGCCTGGCTTAATCTCTGGCCTTTTTTTATTTAGCAATTTAACAGTTTAGACATGGGCAGCATCCCCCAAGGATGAAATTTTGGGAGAGGTAGTGTTTAAGCTACTGGGGAGTCAGCTCTGACCTGCATACCTCCGATAGCTGGTTTGAAAGGCGACATTTCTGTGATAAATAACAAAGAAGCAGCTTGTGCCTGGGAGTTGTGCCAAAGTACCCAAGGCAAACGTCAGAACTGCAGCCTATTCCCACCACGGGGAGGGCGAGCGTGTGCTTTCCTGATCACAGCAGCCTGGAAGACATCCAGCAGGGACAGCACTACCAATGCCAGAATACTAGCTGTTCACAAAGTGATTGCTGTCCTAAATTCAAATTAGGGGGCCAGCCTGAGAAATACCGGTCGCCCTTCCACAGCTGGTATCGGTGCCAGCGTGGGTGGTGTGGTGCCCAAGCGACGACGTGTGCCCCGCTCTGGTGTGCACAGGCAGCAGCCACATGTATACCAGCACTCCCCACGCTGCACGTGAATGAGACAAGGGAGTTCAAACTGCCATCAGTAACAGTATTAAGAATGTATATGTCCAAAAAGCCCTGTTAAATTTACGTCGGCAACCCTGGCATATTCTAATTTCTCCTTAAAGGCTTGTTTTGCTGTCCTCGTAATCTCATTTTGAAGAGGTTTTTCTGTGTCACTGATGCAAATTTGCATGTGTGTTGAAGAGGTTATTATATTCCATCATTTCATTACGGTAAACCTCTTAAGGTACGCAACTCTGACCTTAATACCTCAGTAATAACCATTTTTATTATAATGTTAGAATCTCAATGTACAATAAAAATAAAAACTTGCTTTTAGCCGTAGTTACATACTGTAAATATTAGGTTACAGGGGGGAAAATGACAACAGTCCTAGAAACTCAGAATAACCTTGCTTAAAAATATGCCTTTTTTTAAGGCTATTACCATTATTTTTTAATGTTTGCAGCTGGTAATATTTCAGTTAATAGTCTGTTGCACTCATCGGTAACCTAACCTGTTCCTGCAAAGCAGAGCCTCATCTTTCGAACGGAGAGACTGACCTTCAGGCGGTGGCCTCGGTTGCCTTATTCTGTACTTAGTAGACATATCCTGTACATAACCCTCAAACTCACTAGTAATATCCTGTACTCCCATACAAGAAAGGTGTTCTACCCTGGATCTACACACTCTGGCACCAATAGGACAATTCATTTATCATTCACCCATGCCCTTTTTCAAGAGTTGGACTAATACTATTCTAGCAAATTTTAGATGGTGAATTTATCCATGAGACTGCTTTTCTCTACAAATACTTGTAAAGACAGGTACAGATTTCTTCTTTTAACATCAGACAAAACATACTGGCACTTAAAACTCTTATTCCCTGTTTGTAAGCAATGCAACAACCTACTGCTACGTTTTACTTTTGATAAGATGGGTACTGTTGTAAGTATTTAACTCTACTCCCTCTGTAGGAGTCCCTCTGTGCAGCTTTACGCTGTCTAAGAGTAAGGCATCAACTCCATGCCCCCTTCATGCTGAGTGGGGAGACCCAGCACACCCAGTGGGCAGTTGACCCATCGTTTGGCCCCTTTGCCCCGGACTTTGGTCTGGATTCCTCCTGTAGAATTTTCAAATGTTCAAGTTAGGCCTCTAACATATGCTTATTGCCCATGACCTCTATAATCAGGGAGGGTCAGACCTCTAAGTAATGATTCATCCCACCCGTTTTGAATTGCACTCTGGAGATGACAAAGCTTTACCTTTGTACTTAAGTTGTAGTTGGCTAAAGTTAGTTGAGAAGAATCCCATCCTAAATAAAACTGGTTTTGCCATTATCAAGGTGTCTCTACAAGCCAGGTTTTGATTAGAAGGTGTTGGTGTCATGTCTTTCACATGCTTAGCTCACTCAGAAAAATGTATCTTTGCTCCAATCATTTCTCATATAATTTACTCTGAAAGTTAGTCCAATAAGCTTTTTGTAATCCACTTATGTTGTGTGTTAATTTACAGCTTGAGATTTGTAACAAGAAGCTTGCAGCACCTTTCTTCTTTACAAGTTTCCTCCTGTACAGATGCAAATTAAATTTTCTCACTCCAAATTTTAAACTTCAGTAGATTCTTCTTTTTTTCTTTTCCAGGTAAAGTAAATTGGTACCATCTCTGCTATTGATATGGTCTTACAAATAGCCAAATATGGGGTTTTTTTCCATGTCATCTAGTTTGTATTTATTTTCATTTTTTGTATTTTGTGTATTTGCAAACATAAAACTGTATATGTATAGAGCTCAGGTCCTTCAACTGAGTCCGGATGTCACTCAAACAATGTAACAATTTCTTCACTACTCAAATTTTTTCATAAGGTAATACGCAAAATGCATGTGTGCAAGGTCTAGAATATAAAATAGTTCAAAAACTAAATGTGTAATTTGTATAACTAATCCAATTGCATTTTATTAAGGTAAGCAGCTTCTCCAAATGAAAAATATATCTGAATTACAAAGAACTTTGTAGGTATTTTATAAAGAGGAAAAACTATCAGTCCTCATGACTCTTGGAATATAATACTAATCATCTATTGCATGGGGTTCGGCTGCAGGAATTGCAGCAGCAGTGCTAGTAAACTACTGAACAGCAATGGTTTAGAACGGGTTTTTTGAAACTTCTGTGACCAGTCATTAAAGGATAATGGCTTATTAGACAAGCCACAAGACAAGAAAAGGCTATTTTTCTGTTCAGGTACATTCCTCGAAGGAAAGAAATCCTCTCAAGAATTGAAAAGAACATCAACCTAAACCAAAACAGATTGTTTCACAGTCTTTTAGTAGAACATACAGATTTATCACTGTAGCGAGTTTTTCAAGTCAGACTTTTTAAAAAAGCCTGCCACAAATATGTGTTACAAGAGGGTGAAACCGTAAGGGATGGAGTCCAGAATTTATGTTAATGACTTGCTCAGGGAACATTAATATTTTTGGCTAAAAAATAACTATTTCCTTCTAAATATATTTTAATTTAAAACAGACTATCCAAATCACGTCTTGACTAAGGTTATTCCCATTCTGCCGTACTACTTTTTCCCAAAATTGTAACAATGCTCATATTTGTTTATAATTAACTACTCAAAATAGAATTATAAATATGATATGCACAGGAATTCATACTAAGGCTAAAAGATGTTTCAAAATTATCAACATAAGAAAGGAAATTTTAAAAACATCCTGATGGCTTAGCTACTGGATGAATTATTTTCCCTGATATCTAATAAATCCTTCTAATAAAGGAATTTCAAAAATTTACTTGTTTCTTACAAACAGAATCCATATGAAAGCTGTCTTTATCTCCTAAATAAGGATGGCAAATTATCTATAATGATAATAAGGCATCTCCAAATTGTATTATTCTTTAACATTACACAGGCAAGATATTTGCCCTGTATTGTGTTAATTTGAGTGAGGAAGAGTGCAATGTTACTTCATTGGTCATTGGTCTTCCTCCATGTGTACCCATAGTGCTTGTACAGTGAATAGCACAACTGGTCCCTCCCTGGCTTCTCACCAAAAACCCCTGGACCAGTAAGAATCACTGCCATCATCACCTGGGACATAAAGGGAGACACAGTTTGACAGAAAAAAACAGCAAAAAGGATCATCTCAAAACAGCAACCCGAGCTCTTGGAACACTTCAAAAGGAAAGACATTTTTCCATTAGCCACCTTCAATTACAAACTTTACATGTACAGGTCTGTTTCAAAAAGCAAAATACCTACCTTCATGAAAAAAAGGGTATTTCAAGTCATCCGGGGTTAGTGTTGCAAACATATACATGTTACCCGTATATAACTAAAGAAAAGTTCTTCCCCAGTCCTTTCAAGTCTTTTCAATAAAACTAGTGTTTAGGCTTCACACTACAAGAGACTTACAGCCGTTGTATAACTACATTAATGAAGTACAAAGCCTGAACTTGCAAGCCATCCTGAAACACAAGAAATAGTAGCTCCAGCTGAAGATACATCACTGCAATCACCTTACTTCTAAATGAGAGTTTCCTCGCCCTACTGAGGTCTGAGCACAGGTCGAGTGAGTGTGTGCCTGCCTGCAGTATCATGTGAAGATCCAGAGGGATCCGTGAGGGCAGCAGAATGGCAGAGCAGCACAGAACAAGATGGGATGAGAAAATCAAACTACAGTACATACAAAATGTCACCGATGCCTTGCTTGCTAACAAAACTTCTGTTCAGGTTATTTTTGCAGAAGAATTCTCTCTGTAAATTTAAGCTTCCAGAAATTGCTGAGGGTACACTTGAGGCCATACATAGATAAACCAATGACTCAATCTATTATGAAAAATATGCTGAGCTTTCACACTCTGTAAAAGAGCAGATCTAGGGTATCTCAGTAGGAGAAATCAATATCCCAACAGAACTAACTAGTCTCAAAACATTTATTTTTAGTATTATTTTTACTACATTTTTACTGTTTTCTTGCTATAAAGTGTATTATTTCTTTTCTGAAGTCCAAAAAGAGGTTGGAAGCCATTTATTCAATGAAAATGAGAACACAGGCCATAAGGAAATACACGTATGTCATTTTAATAAGCAACAGGACCTGAATCAATATATAACATAAATATTGAACTGTAGCCTTAAATGGCTTTGCAAACCTAAAAATATATTGTATACATAGCAGTTTTCTAAAGAAGACAGTCTGACAGGTGAATCATAATACCTATGCATAAGTACTTGTATTACACCTGTCTATCTAGATACATGTCTTTTTTGCTTTTCATTAGACATTTTGGCATGCTTAGAATCTACTCCTTAAACCTTAACATGCAGATCACCTGCAGTAAAAGACTCAAAAACAGGAAAAAAGAAGAAAAAAGAAAAAAAGAAACCCCACCAAAAAAGCAGTCTTGGCTTCATATTCTGATCCCTAAGAGTGTAGTAAAATCAGCTGCATCCTACCCCTTGTATCTCAGCACCTTCATCTTGTAATTGACGGCATTAGTCACAAGAGTACCAAAAAGCAGCTGAGATACCAGAAACAGACATGAACAAAATCCTAGTTCTCCTCAATCCTCGGCTAGAGATTCAGCTAAATGAATGGGATTGTCTCCACTGAGATCAGAAACAGAATTAAGATTATCTAACTATGGAGTTCATACTCCCACAGAAGTCCACAAGGATTTTTATTTATATTTATTAGAAAATAAAAAAAGAACACCAAACAGAGTCCTGTTTAGGATCAACAACTTTTTGCCATTCTGAATTATGTTTAAAAACACAGTGGATGGCAATAGAAAAAGGCATTTCAAGATGGCAAAGTACTGAAGAAACAGGGGAATGGCTTGACAGCTACAGTTCATTGCATTGCTGACTAACTCAGTACACCTACATCCACAGTGCTGGGAAGGATAATCCCTGCCATCAGCAGGAACCTGAAAGAAGAGAGCAATTTGTATTCAGAGCAACACCAGGAAGCCCAGTCTTGTGCCCACAGCAGAGGAGGTCCAGCCCCTCCTGGTGGAAGACAAAGAGAGGAAGGGACAAGTTTCCCAAGAGGTGCAGCAGAGACCTGACAGGAGAAAGGGCAGGAACATGGGAGCCTGAGTAGGATGCATCAGAGAGGTTTTTGGAAGGTAGCTGTGGGTAAGTGGTGATTTACGAGCCATGAGGTGGGTCACTGGGAGCTGAGGGGAGCCCTGCTGAAGTTGTCAGACCATAACAAAGGCGCACTGAGCATCTCCTGGGAGAGTCAGGATGAAGGACGGGAAAAGGTGGGATGTTAAGAGGCACAAGTCATGTCTGGGCACGGTCTCCAAATTCCAAACTCAGGGCGCCCTTCCACAACTCCGTGACTGGAAGACTCTGAAAGTGACTACTGCGTTAAGTGGATCCTGGACATTCATTCACAGACATATACACAGCAAGAAAGTTAGCTAAAAATAAGAGTTTGACATCAGAATATTAGAAAGTAATGGACAAAAGTGCTTCTTTTGGCTCCCTTTCAAATTTCAGTGCAAATTTAATTTTTGCTGGAGACAAACTGCTGTTGATGGTAGATTGATTTTAATGAGCTGCATTGGGTAGATAGCTTTACAGTGTCTATTCTCCAGTGATCTCTGTCATTTGAGGTGCCACCTATATTACAGAAATGTGTAAGCTTTTCACATGAAAACCAGAATAGTCTCCCTGGCTTGAGAGCATTTGCTATTCCTACAGAAGGCGACCACAAAGAAAAGAGAAGCAGGTGAAAAAATCATGCCTTACCTGTCCATACCTCGCAGCTAAATGTAGGGGTGTCCAGTACTGATTATCCGCTACATTGAGATCAGCCCCATGATCCAGTATCAGAGATGCAACATTCTTGTATCCATTAGCGCAGGCCACGTGCAGCTGCAATATAGAAGTATCTTAATAGCTGAAAGAACTCAGAACTACTGACACTACTTTCCTCCAAAAGGAATTCATTAATGCATAACCAAACCAAACACATTGAGTTTGCAGCATGAAACCAGTCACAAAAAATACTTCCTCAATTTTGAACAACAGATATTTTACTTCTTTTACTTGCATTGCTTCCCTCGATACATAATTGTATGTTGAGGCACGTACTTCACATGACCAGATTGATCCAGGTTAGTTTAGTGGTGTTTATTTTCTCATGGCTCTCTGCTGTTTTCAAACATTCCCTCCACTTCTGGGAGCAAAGGGGACAAAATTTGCATTTGGAACTTGGCATGATATAATTGCTCATCCCCAGTTAGAAGGAGTCAATTCCCATGATGGCCAGTAAGGACAGGCCTCAGGAAGACTGCAGAAATGGAGAACTGAGATTGGAGTTGGTAACCTGGATCCCCAAATCATGTAGCCCAACTACATGATTTTTTTCCCTTAAAGCAATATTAGCCAAAGAGATTATTTTTTTGAGGATTGAAATGAAAGCCGAATGGCAAGAAAAAGGTCTTGCAATAAGCCTGTTACTAGAACTGTGTTGTTCCAAAGTCACTATAAGCATAGGAGACACCAAAACCAGAATCCATTATATAATTTGCCTTATTTGCCATTTCTGGTTCAGCTGCACTGGCAGAGTATGCACAAAGTTTTCTCTATGAACATTCTTGATACAGAGGGATGAAACACATCACAGCTCATCAAAAATCTTCCCCTGGAAAGGAGGCAGAATACCCCTGCCCTGGGGCCAGAACACCAGTTCTGGACGCTATAAATGTTCTAATTTCAAATGTACAAAAACCTCAACATTTTCCCATAATTTGACATAGCTTCAGCTTTTCTTCTTTTTTAACAGAAGAAATTACATTTTCTATTCGGACATCAATTTGACAAGTGCTTTTTTAAAGTAGTTTAAAAGCTCACAGGACAAAGGAAATATTTTATGACTGAAACCTTTCAAAGAAAAAATTATTACAGGAGAATCTAGCAGAAAAGTTAATTTTGCCATGTATCATTCTGTCTATATTGCATATACACAGATGGATGCGCTATGAGTCTATGAGAATGTGTGCATTTATACATTTACAGCCTCAGTTTTTTGCCTGATTCATCTTAACTTACACGTGGACTTAGATACATTCTATCAAGAGAAAATAAATCTCATTTGCTACTTAAACTGAGATATTTGTTGTTTTCTCTGTACAGAGAGATGTAAAGCAACAAAAAAACTATTCCCAGAACCCTTTGATACACACACAGCTATCACAGACTGGCTGACTCCACACCCATGAATAGAGACAGAGCAGTTTAACAAATCCCGGATTTCCCACCAGTTTGTCAGACAAAAGTTTCACATGATAGAAATCTCAAACAAAAGCAAAATGATCCGCTCTGTAGCTACTTGTTGCAAGACTATGGAAGAAGTTCAAAAAATCCAAGTTCACCATAACAACTGTTCATGCAAAGAATGTCCCCGTTGTCTACATCCCACCAAGCAAACTATCCACAGTGCTTTTCTCCTAGTATCTGCAATACTGTTAAACACGTTTCAGACTTGCATTTCAACTATTCCAGCTATCTACAGAAAAGGTTTTATACAAGCTAGTTAGGTAAGTTCATAACTCAATTTAACTAAGCTAATTCAGACTAAAGCAGCAATAAGAGCAAAGTACGATAGAATCAACTTTGCATTTTACTGTGATTTAGCAGCTTAGCTTAAATGTACCACAGAATCACAGATTCATAGAATCATTAAGGTTGGAAAAGACCTCTAGGATCATCAAGTCCAACCGTCAACGCCACACCCCCATGCCTCCTAAACCATGTCCCGAAGTGCCATGTCTACATGTCTTTTAAATACCTCCAGGGATGGTGACTCCGCCACCTCTCTGGGCAGCCTGTTCCAATGCCTGACCACTCTTGCAGGAAAGAAATTTTTCCTAATATCCAATCTAAACCTGCCCTGGCGCAGCTTGAGGCCATTTCCTCGTGTCCTATCGCTTGTTACTTGGGAGAAGAGACCAACACCCACCTCACTACAATCTCCTTTCAGGTAGTTCTAGAGAGTGATAAGGTCTCCCCTCAGCCTCCTCTTCTCCAGGCTAAGCAACACCAGCTCCCACAGCAGCTCCTCACAAGACCTGCTCTCCAGACCCTTCACCAGCTCCGTTGCCCTTCTCTGGACACGTTCCAGCACCTCAATGTCCTTCTTGTAGTGAGGGGCCCAAAAATGAACACAGTGTTTGAGGTGTGGCCTCACCAGTGCCGAGTACAGGGGCACGATCATTTCCCTACTCCTGCTGGCCACACTGTTCCTGATACAAGCCAGGATGCTGTTGGCCTTCTTGGCCACCTGGGCACACTGCTGGCTCATGCTCAGCCAGCTGTCAACCAACACCCCCAGGTCCTTCTCCTCTGGGCAGCTTTCCAGCCACTCTTCCCCAGGCCTGTAGCGTTGCATGGGGTTGTTGTGACCCAAGTGCAGGACCCGGCACTTGGCCTTGTTAAACCTCATACAATTAACCTCGGCCCATCAATCCAGCCTGTCCAGATCCCTCTGCAGAGCCTTCCTACCCTCGAGCAGATCGACACTCCCACCCAATTTGGTGTTGTCTGCAAACTTACTGAGAGTGCACCCAATCCCCTCATCCAGATCATTGATAAAGATATTAAACAGAACCGGCCCCAACACTGAGCCCTGGGGAACACCACTTGTGACCAGCTGCCAAGTGGATTTAGCTCTGTTCACCACAACTTTCTGGAGTCGGTCATCCATCAGAAAACTGGAAGTTAAATTAACACTTTTATTAATTAAACTAAAAGTTGTGTTGTTTCTTCCCACCCCTCCCCTGCTTCCCTCCTGTTTTTAAATACAGTTAACTGCCTTGGGGTGGCCACCCCAAAAGTCATAGCTTTCTGTACAGACAGAGCCAGTGGATGGATTCAACAACCCCAGATATGAGGCTGCTCACTTTTTCAGTTATAGTTTAAACACTCCACAGGTATTAAAATATGGAATTAAATACTAATGATTCAGTCTATTAATTCACTATCATGCAATGTGATTCAGCATAAATGCTGAAATAATAATAATAAATAATAATAAAGTTCAGTAATGCACGCCTTTAATTATTTTAATACAGTATTGGCAGAAAAACACAAAAGAATTTAAAAAAAGATATTCAATATCTTAATCCTGCTGATGACCATTTACTGCTTGATAATGATGTTGAAGATTTTATATGCAAAGAGAACATTCCACAGTCACACTATCTAGGGAAAAATACATTAATTTAAAAACTATTTTATTACATTAATTTTAAAATTATTTGACAGCTGAAGAAGTAGTGATCCTAAAAAAACCAAAGGGATAGAAGATCTATCAGAAAAAAGTATAATGAGGCCCAGTGACTACAAATAACATGCAAATTTGGAAGAAGGAACACTTATCCACTGATATGGTGGATGCTTCATTACACTGAATCAGGATGGGATAGCTTCATGAAACAGTGTTTTAGCCTGGTTCAGCCAGAAGATATGAGCCTAAAACAGGAATCAGTGAGTGAAGTTTCAGGCCTTCTCTTACACAGACTGACAGAGACCATAAGTATCTGCTGCAGTTCTAAACTACAGTGCCAATATTTCTTTTTGCTATTAATTTTTGTGTTGCACATTCAGTGGCTAAGAGTAAGAAAGCTGTCATTAAGGCACAGATGTTGCACCAGCCTATTTTAAAACCTGTACTGCATGGCAATGACATGTATCTATTTTCAAAAGACCAGATGAGAACCAAAATCTTGCATTCCCTCATTTCTGTTCTTAGAGAATTGCCTTGCAAACATGCTCACCAGTACACAGTTGCAGTACATGCATATTCACAGGGTGATCACTACACGTTCCCACTCACCAGGGTAACTCCTTCATCATTCTTTTGATTCACGCTTCCTCCACTTGATATGAGCTGTCGGACATCTGTAAGCATTGTCGTAGGTCTCTGTGTCTTCATTTGGCGCAGTGAAGTCAGCTCTACACCTGGAAAAAAGAAAAAAGTAAAACCTTCTGCTAGTTCATTCACCAATAAAGAACGGATATAGGATTTTGTTTTCTGGGTTTCTAAAAGCTGAAGCAACACTTAATTAGACTTCATTGTATATTTATAGAACATGTTTACTTACTTATATTTACCAACAAGTTCACTCATATCTTTATTTATCAGTCACTACATGGATGATTTGACATCAGTCAGCAATATCAAATAAATGGGCCTGATCCCCTACTGACTGGCAAGAGCAGTTGTAGATAAAGCAGTTGTAATATCATTAAATCCACTGGGATTGTGAAAATAGTTGTCAATGGGAAAGGAATTAAACACTCTAAGGAAGCCACTCAAGTCTTTGGGTCTTACTTAGTGAAAATCATTTTTGGCCGCATTCTTTCAGCCCTGTGTATGCATCACAGCACCCAGGCCAGTCCCTCAAATCTGTCGCCTCAACTGCTTCAGAGATTGTGAAGTTGAGCAAATGACATTACAACTCAACCCTTTGTTATCTGCCTGGGTTATTTTTAACCAGGATTAGTTCTCCAGCTGAGCTGAATCGTTGCAAGGCCCCATAAACCAAGAGAAAATGTGGTATGGAGGCAGGAACAAATGGGAGGGGATGAAAGGAATGAAGGGCGTGGGATTGCTTGTGTCAGCATTGCTACTGAAAGAAACAGTTGTCAAAGTACAGCTTTAAAAGGAAGATAAGCAAGGCAGTCTATAACCAAAAGAAAGCATGGCCTCCAGTCTGAAGAGATTTAAAATTAGAAACAGAGGGTACAACAAAATCGCTACGTAAGTGGTTGAATTAGCAACTGGCTGTGGCTTGATCGGACAATCTAACCAAAATTCAGGGCTTGATTCTTCTGCTCCTACCTTCATGTGGTCACTTACATCCATATATAGAAAATGTAATTTGAGTAGAAAAATCCTTCCCCTCTGCCCTGGCCATGACATAACAAAAAACATATGAATAAATAACTTCTTGGTTCTCTTCCACATTTGTCAGTGAGCTGAAAAGTGACAAATAATGAATTAACTTAATTAATATGTATTTAACGTAAGAGCTTTTGCTTGAACAATTCATTTTATATTTTCTCTTCAGCAATTCTTGCAGTTTTTTACACTACTAAAACAATTGAAACATGTTTCAGAGTAAAAGCATATTTTAAGTCTCTTACTTGTAATCTACCCTGGAACTCGTATAAATGGGTGTACCATACGTAGTTCAGCAAAGAATCCTATTCATTGCCTTTCTCTAACATGCTGCGCTACACACTGCTTTATGTTCTGAATTTTATTTGCCTGCAGCACTTCTAAGAGTTTCAGCTCTGAGGTGAAGTGTTCAGAGTGTGAACACTGTCTTGCTGGCCACATTTACTTATTCTTGTATTTTCACACATGCCACCTAAATGATACTACATGGCACCAGATGTAAAACACAAATATAAACCTAAGCTGGAGAAATTGAGATGTTTTTTGTATCTGAACTAAAACCTGTGATCTTTCACATAAATGCAATTCAGACAAACATATACATATGACATTGACAGCTTAAACTAGATAACCACCCAAAAGCAGAATGTGCTGACATCCTATTGCCTGACAGTTGCTAGACTGGAACACAATGCGGGTTTCATATAATGTTCTGAGTATCTCCTAACAATCAATGTATTCATTTTGTCAGGAATGAAGTTTTTATGCTTGCGTTACATTTCACAGTAGTGACTTAAAGCTACCTGATGATATTTACAGATTACTGATGCCACATGGCATCAATTAAATCTCTTTTTTTTCTTTCTGTTTCTGCCTATTTCCTGCTATTTGCAACAGTATATCGATACTTTAGTGTTCTTGTGCCAGTGCCAGAACTCTCTCAAATGTGTAAGTTTAAATTTCCAAAACCCTTCGTGATGTGAAGGGCCAAATTAGTTATCATTTGCAGCATTGACTTCACTTTTTAAACACATTACATAGACAGACTGAGCAGCTGAAACAAAACTTGATTGGTCATGATAAAGCTCTTTCTAATGTTGTCAGGTAAGAAAGATTAAAGTTGAAAAATACATTTATCATTTTATACCTGATGAAGAAGGCCATTTTTAAGTACTACTGACAGAATTTATGTCAATTTTTTCTTCCTCTTGATGTCTCCAGTAAACAATTAGAATAAGTTTTGTTTTTCAAGGAGAGAGGCAACAGGTAGAAATTAATGTACTACCTCTTTTGTGTGTGACTAATACCCCAAACACTCAAAACCAGAAACTAAGTTCACAATCCACAAACCAGAAATACCACTTTCTGACTTTCCCCAGGAAGAAAAAAAAAAAAAAGACTGAGAGTGGAACACAGCTGTTACCAGTTGTTTGGTTCATTGTGTTTCGTGTAATTACAGTAATGGCTACAGGTTGAGGACAGAGGGCAGCTGCGTCCACTCAGCCTTTTTTAGCAATTTACTACTGACTTATGCTCAACATGGTTGGAGAATTAACGTATCAGTATATTCTTATACTAACGGTGAAATATCGTTCCTTACACCTTGAAAATTGCATTTTACAGAACCTAAAGTGCATCCTTTATGGGGCCCCAAAAAACATGGCTGTTGAAAGATTAACTTTGCTCATGCTGAAGGAGGAATCAAGAATAGAGTTCAGCTGCCTGAATTGCTCTATATGCTCTATCACAATTACAATTATACCCATCAGCTCAGAGAAAATGCACAAACAATGCTACACAGCAACAAAAGGCACAGGCTACATGAATCTCAAGATGGCTTTACTGGTTTCAAGCTAATTGTTGTATAAAGGAATAATACACATTTCATTAAACAAATAGCAGTAAACAGCCTGGCAAATGAGCTACCACAGTGACATGTTCCACAGGCTTCATTTTTTAAATGTCCAAAGGGGTTTTGAAAATGCTACAGAAACAACAGAGATTCCCTTCCTCTGTCTTTATAGCAAAGAGAAGGAAAACATGAAAAAATAATCTAAATTGCAGTCTTAGAATTGCAGAGTTTTGAATTCCAAGAACTCGGGAACTGCTAGGCTTCAGAGCGAAGGCTTCTCTGGCAGGGAGCTGAGAAGCAGTTTTACCAAGTGTGCACATGTATCATTCTCTGAGGCTAGACAAGGAGACCTGGTCAGTAACTGCCTTCCCTTAATTGAGTCTGTAATTCTGGAGAGTCCACTCTCCCTCCCCAGCGAGTGATACTTCTCATGAGTTTAGGTGGAACACCAAAATGTTACTCATACAGTAAGTAACTCTTGCTGCCTGAATCAAAGAATGACCTTCACGTTGCTTTTCAAAGGGGAAATGTGGTTTAGATAGTCAGCTGAAGTGGGACGACAGCCAGCATGAATAAATAGAGGAAGAAAACCAAACCAGCATGTCTTGTGGGAACGGACTCACATTTTAAAAAATGGAAAGTCAGAAAGAAAGGCATAGGGTGGAAAATATGCTCCAAATACCCTGTAAAATCAGAACAAGAGCTACACGCTCACAAATTCTGCAGAAGATGAGATGGAGAAGGAACAGTCAAAACAGTAGTGACCCTGTGGGGCACAGCATTTGGTGATGAGTATCAGTGCTGACGACAGGCAGGAGCATAACCTAAAAGCTACAAAATGTATTACTTCTCACTGTTGAAGAAGAACACCTGACAAGGCTGTTTCATGTGCTTTGGCTGTCTCACCGTCTCTGGCGTATGGTTATAGAACTGACGATCCAAAGGAATGAAAAACCTCAGATAAAAAGAGGGAAAGGAACTTTCAAAAAGTTGCAGTGTTAAAGAAATATGTGGCAAACAGATCTGAGAATTTCTATAAGAAAATATTTTCCTCAGAAATGTCCAGTACTAAGAAGTCTCCACCTGCGAGGGGAACACCCGTTCCTGCGACCGGCGCAAAGCAAAACGCTCGAGTACTCTTTTGGAAATACCCGTTACATACACCCGGCAGCCACTCTTTCTGTAAGTCATGGTACCATTCTTGAAACATTCGTTTTCATTCATGAAAATCTTCAGGTGGAGCTGTTGCTTTATCCAGCTTTATTTGCTTAAAGCTTTAGAAGGACTTTTTTGGCTGCTTATTAGATAACTTTGTAAAGAGCATTAATTTTGTTAAACTACATTGTTCTTGATATGCTCTTGTGCATACCGCTTGGCATTATGTGCATCTGATTTTCAAAGGTCAGCATATGAACAGATACATTTCAGCAATATTTATTATGTGAGAAGGGAAGCCAATATTTTCAGTATCTGCAAAAGACGGTATACTTGCAAAACTGCTGAGGCCTAGAGCTCTAACACACTGCAGAAGTACCAACTGAATGCTGTTGTTGGGTTTTACCTCTTTGCCTTTAGAGATACCATCACATGTGCTTAGTGAAGGATGTTTATTTCCTTCTAGTCTGAAAATGCTCTCACAAAGGAGATTCCCATCTCCTCCTCATGTAGACATCAGAGTGACAATTCTCCCACCCCAATGAAACATGCTTTTTTCCCCTTTCTCTTCTATAATAGGATGTTGATGACCCTTTCAGCTAAAACTAGTTAAATGAACTCTGACTCTTCTTGTTTGGAAACAAAAATAATTTTTGTAATTTATTTTAACAGATGCACAATCTCAAGGCTTAATAGTAAGGCATTCATCTGTGGATATATATTGCATGTTTATTACTTTATTTCTAATATTAATACTAGAACAAAAAAGCAAAACAAGTGTATCATTGTCTCTGGTTACTTGCAATAAGCATCATGTCTGAAATGAGCTCATCACATAGTCTTTCTATACTCAGGATTTCTCTGTGAGGTCTTAACATGTTATGGTTGGATGTTTTTGTGAGAGCGCCGTAGAGGCAGGCTACTCAACATGTGCCAGGGAGCCCAGAGCTGAGGGTGAACCCAGGGCAGGCAGGGCAGTGTCCTTGCTGACCAGGGCACAGCCCCACAGTAGCCAAACAAGAAAATCGAGCAGGTCTGGTGGTGGGAATCAGGGCCAACCAACAGCCCTGTGATTGCCAGAAAAGCCTGGAGCAACAAATCCAGACAAATCAGGCGAAGCCAGGAAGTCAAGTCAGCGGTTCAGGGTCGGGATCAGCAAGGTTCGTGGCTGGGCATGGGCATACCACAGGCAAGGACCAAGGGCAAAGACCTGAGCCTAATCGTGGCTCCCGAGCCAAAGGATGGGTGAAAGACCATGACAAGGCTTCTCCCAGCTCTGACTCACAACTTCGCTCTTTTCGCAGCCGACGCTCCCGGGTTACACGGCTGTACCAGATCAGAGCTGGCTTTGAGCAGAGGCAGCCAAGCCCCTGGGAGTGGGGGGACAGGTCGCAGGGCCTGTGGGTGCCCTCCGGGCACTGACAGTTTTTCTACTAACCTGCTGAAGGTTATAGTTTTAGGAATTCTATAAAAAATTATTATTTCTGATGGTAAGAGAATTAGATTTTTCATCAGTAAGTTCTTTGAAAGGATACAAAAAGGGCACCTGCAGTTTCTGATGTTCCTCACAATCTTTTTCAAATCTTTGCAAAGCCTGTTAGTCAAGGAGGTGCCTGTTTTCCTTCTAGCATCAGTTACAAAGGAGGTCATAAACTACTGGCTATAACTCTAAAATGTTAATTCTAGTGCCAAAAGTCTGCACAGTGAGTTTAAAGGTTTTCCTTTGATAGAAACATGTGGGTAACAAAATGTTTCCATATGATGGACCTTTTTCTTTAATTCACTTTTAAACGCCCACACATTTGCATGCTGGAAACACATGAATATTAAGAGAAGTCAAAGACTTCAAAGTCAGTTCCCCAAGGGTTAGAAAATATAAAAATTAAGGTAGCTTGTTCAAGCTTATATTAGAAAATACAAAGGCCAAAGGAAGACAGATGGGCATTCTCAACTATGACATTTTCAATCTGTCACGTCTTCTGTGTGCTTCATTTTTAGGACTTGAAGGGACCTGTTGAAACATGTCATTTGGTCCCTTGTTCTCACTGGCAACGCCATCACCTAACCCCTATCATCAATTAATCAAGCCCTCCAGAGAAAATAGACAGATTTTTTGTATGTGATAATCTTACAGGTAGGTGGTTCCCAATCAGCAACAATCGGAGTGAAAAACCTTTGAACCACCCTGAGGCGGCTTGGTTGCCTGTTTTTCTGTCAACCTACTGCTTCAATATTATTAATAGAAAATTTGTAAGCAGAAATCAAGATCACGTTGCATATGGTTCTAAAATAGAAAATATATCAGGGGATTTAGCTTTAGCTTAAGTTCACTGACCTTTAGTGGTAGCAATCTGTATGTATTGACATTTTAGTCAGTTCTTATTGTAGTGTGTTAGCAATAATTCTTTAATGTCTTTCATAGTTTTAAATATGAAAGTCTAGAGCAGTACTTTTCTGAAATGATATTGAACTATATCGATTGCTTTTCTTGAATGCACTGAAGAAACAGTATATGATTTTTTCCCCCTTGTTTCATTACTAGAGCTTTCTAAGGGTTTCTGTAGCACAACCTCAATGTTAGGACGTCTTGGTGTACATATTCTGAACACTTCTTTTAATTAATAACAATCCAAACTGATGAAAAATACACATAACTGGGGTTTTAATTTTGATCTTCTTCTCATAATAAGTGCCAGAGTGTTGAGAAATGCATGACCAGATGTATTGTCCAGGTGTTGGCAGCTGTGGGGCTGATGGGATGGCTTCTGTGGGAAGAGGCCAGGGGCTGTCCCGTGTGGACAACAGACGGTTCTAGTCAGCTCCAGCAGACCCACCGCAGGGCACAGCTGAGCCTGTCAGCCAAGTGCGGCACCTCTGTGAAAACGTATTTAAGGAAGGGCAGAAAACAGTAGACAGAGAGACAAAGGGGGAACAAAAAGAGGGAGAAACAGCTGAGGGAACACCAAGGTCAGAGAAGAAAGAGGGGGAGGAGGTGCTCCAGGTGTCGGAGCAGAGATTCCCTGCAGCCCATGGAGGACCCATGGCCAAGCAGATGGACATTCCTGAGGGAACTGTGTACCTGTGAAAAACCCACGCTGGAGCAGAGGAAAAGTGTGAAGAGGAAGAAGTGGCAGAGAGAAACTGCTATGTACTGACTGTAGCTCCCCCACCCCCTTGCGCTTCTTGCGGGGGTAGAGGAGTCTGGAGTGAAGTCAAGCCTGGGAAAGGGGGAGGAAAGGTGTTGGTTTCATATTTGTCTTTCTGTTTCTCACTACCCGAATCTATTCCAATTGGCAATTTTCCCCAAGTCAAGCCTGTCTTGCCTGTGACAGTAACCGGTAAGTAATCTCCCTGTCTTTATCTCAACCCACAAGCTTTCTCATTTTATTTTCTCCCTCTGTCCTGCTCAGGAGGGGGAATGAGTGAGCAGCTGTGCGGGAGTTTGGCTTTTAGCCAAGACTAACCCACCACACCAGAATTTACGAATAACTTCAAATTACTCTAAATTTTAAACCAAAATAATTCTTTGGACATATCTTCCCATCACATTCGAGATTGCTGTAAAGTGTCAGTCTTGGAGTAAATTTTTCCTTAATCCTTTGCCCGCTACTTTTCTGAATCAGCTTTTCTGGCACATGTTATTTCCCTTTTGCTGTTAACTGTTGCCTTCAAGGAAGTTCTCCTTATTGTAATAATCTGTGAGTTGACTGTTTCTGGCTAATGTTAAACACTGTCTTCAGTGTAGGATTCTGCACTAACCCTAACAAATAAGTGATACAGCTTCATATACATTTCCATTCAGATGATTTGCAGAGATTTATTTATTTAACAATCTCTCACTGAAAAAATATACTCTGAGGCTATACATAACTCACATGTGAAATGAAACAAAATGTGAAACCTGGTTCTCACACTGGTAGGTTAGTTGTTTTAAAAGCTTCTGCATTACTGCAGTTTTTCTGCTTTGAATTCCCGTTCTAGCATCTCCATATGAATGGGCAAAGCAGATCTGACAATGACCACTAACACTAACCTTTGTTAGTCGTTCCAATCTAAACGCACTGAAAATTTTTGTGACTCCATCTTCCTCCCCTTCATCTCCAAACTAACACAGTTCCACTGGCTTCAGTGCTGACTTAAATCAAATCAATATCCATCCTTTTTGGTTTTATGTCCTGTTCAATAAAAACATTCCAGAAGCTGAAGAGCTGGCTTACCGTTTTCTTCCAAGTACATCAGAAGGATGCTGCTAGATTCAGTCCCCTCGATGGCATAATCAAGTGCAATGTTTCCATTAACATCTTGCAGCAGCACATTTGCTCCAGCCTACAGGCAAGAATTAAAAACATTTTAGGATTCTGTAGTGAAATCTCAAAACACTACTGGGGTTCTTACACATTCCCATTCAAAAACATTTCAAAGCTGGGGTTCTTAGAGAGCAGGCTGACTGTAACCTGAAGGAACCCAAACCGAACCACACAAAAAAGCAAAGCCAAAATAAGGGACTCTTGAAACTCAGAAAGGGCTGGCTTTGCTCGGGACAGCTGACGCTGTTGCCACCCTAGCTGTGCAGCCTGTCTTTACTGCACAGCTGAGCTGCAAATCGGTGAGTTTTGGAACCACCGCCATTTGCAGCAGAGCATTTTAAAGTCAAGTAAGCTGTCACCGACTACAGTCTGCTTTAAAACACCACACAGTAAACAGCAGTGGTTCAAAAGCTGACTGACAAGCAGCACAGACACTCCTGCAGTAGGGATGGGTAGACAGCTGGTAGGGGTAACCTTGTCAGCTGGCCCAACCTCTTATGGCCTCATCCATCACTCCAGCCTCAAAGAGGACCATCCCTTGCTAAATAAAATTGTCATTTGTTACCAACTGGAGACAATGAAAATGAGCTTGATGATTTCAGCTGTAGTCCCTAAAGGAGCCAACCTAACATTTCTAGAAGTTTCATTCAAAATTCCATATAAAGGACAGACAACTAAAAGGAGCCATTAGGAGGGGGAAGGGAGGATGGGGATAGATTCATGAGAAGCTTGAAAAGAAACCACCAGCACAATAAGAAAACTTGTATTTTCTGTATTAAACACTCTCAGTGTAGGAATTTGGACTCTGAAGGGCAATTTTCATTATTTTTTATAAGAACGCTCTCATCTTATCCTCAAAAAGATTATACATGTCTGGTGGACGTAAAAGTTTACATTCCAGTGAGATGTCATAGATCTTCTTTAAGAGGCCATAACTTTAATTCACTTCAAGTGTTCTCTCTATGGCTTTTAACTTCAAGGAATTATGAAATAAGAGTGACCTCTGGCAAATTTAATTACTTTTCTTACCAGCTTGCACAATAAAAAGTTTAGCTAATAAAAATGAGGGGTACCAAGGACAGCCTTTCTTAAAACCACAGCAACAGAGGTCAACTGTAATAAGAAATTATTAATAGAAGGTACGACTGCTTCTTTCAGGAACTTACTCTCTAAGTATTGCATCAAAGACAAAGTCGTGATGGGCTCACCTCCTGGCTCAGAGTGAAATCTGACATGAAAAACTAGCAAATTCATGTGGGCTTCATGTCATCAAACTTAAGGTGTTGAAGCTGGAGTGCTAGTCTGAGGTGATCTCCGGGGTTCCCATCGCAGTGACGAGGGGACAGACAGGCATCAAAGAATGACTCACCTCAGCTATCTCAGACACCTCAGATATCCTACTAGACCATACCCTACACAGCAAAATAACCTATCCTGCTACAAAGTATACTTCTTTCTTTTAGTGCCTGTCTTGCTGCACTGACTGTAAGGGGAACCTAGACAGCAAATTTAGATCAGATGCCTATCTTCTGAATTGCTAAATGAGATTAGATGAGAGGAGTTGACTCCCACGCTTAGTGAAAAGGAATGGAAGGAGACTCATAAAGAAAGAGACTTACAAGGTATAAAAGGGTATATTCATAATAGTGCTATGAAAATAAATTTCTGCTTGCCTGTCTTGCCAGACAAAATTAAAAAGATGGTCAAAAAACAAATAATGGATGGACTTGACGATCATAATATCTTTGCAGGACGGTTTAGCAACTATTTATTGCACTCGTTCCGCTACCAGGAAGCATGGGTTTTGTTTGTTTTGCTTTCTACTCCCTGACCCATGAGAATTTGCTGGTAATGGTAGAATCAAGGAAGTAACACATTTTCCTATCTAGTTGACTTGCATACAATAAAAAAGCACAAAGTCCTGAAGGTACCTATCCTTCCCTGCATGTAAATAATCTGCAGGCAATGTCAGGAGAAGGTCAGGAGGGTAGTAATAAAACAAACCTACAACCTACTTACATTTTCTTCCTTGTTGCATTAAGAAACCAAAAGACCTTTGACATATTAAATTCAGGAAAAGTAGGATAATTAACTTGGCCAGCAGCACACTTTTCATTCCTTCTCCAAGATGTAATGTCACCAAAGGAAGGATATAATGTGGAATTACTCAGCTCCAAGTAATTTTTATTGGATAGCTCTACATTAATTCATTGCTTAAGAAATGTTCGCAATGAGCTGCTCCCAAACAGAAGGGCAAGTTTGGTGAAAACTGTGGCAGCAGAGGTGGGAGAAGCTCTCAGAATTCAGGTAAAGAAGCAATTCTGGACCATGGTGCACATTTAAAAGTAGCATCTTGCTTCAGGAAGAAGTATTTTGTGGTTTTCAATAACAAGCATTTTTAAGATGGTGTATCATCCCTGCCTCCCAGTTTTGTATCATCTGTGAACTTACTGAGGGTGTGCTCTGTCTCACTGTCCAGGTCATTAATGAAGACCTTGAGCGGGACTGGACCCACTAGTAACCTGTGGGGTTCACCACCAGTGAATTGCCTCCAGCTGGACTTTGTGCTGCTGATCACGACCCTCTGGGCCCGGCCACTCAGCCAGTTTTCAATCCACCTCACTGCCTACTTACCTAACCCGTACTTTGTCTATGAGGATGCCATGGGAGACAGTGTCAAAAGCCTTATGGTGGGTGACATCCACGGCTCACCCCTCAGCCACCAAGCTAGCCACCTCATTGGAGAAGGCTGTTTGACTCACCTGACTTCAGCAAATCTAATTTTAAGAACTGTACCAAATGTTTTAAGAATAGCCACAAACACCATGATTTGTAAAGTCTGGCGCTGGCTATAAAACAAGATTTGCATTGGGGAATTTTACTTAGTTTATTGGCCAACTAGCAAACTTTTAATTACTGATTCTGCTACCAAAAAATAGAAACAGGCAAACAAACAAACACTTAGAGAACTACACTTGGGCTCCTCCCCAGACACCACTCCTCCCCTTCCCCATCTCCAGTCCCCTTGCCACCTGCACGCTGTGCCTGCAGTGGGCAGTGTGGGAGATTGGGGCCAGCGTGTTGTGGTTCCTCTTCTTTGGTGGCTCCTTGTTTCTTCCTCCACTGCTCTGGCACGGGCTCCTTCACTGGCCACAGTCCTGCCGGAGACGTAACTCCCCCCGGGTCCTCTGCTCGGTCCCTGCTTGGGCAGATCTTTCGCTCCAGCCCTGCTTGCAGCCCCTCGCTGCCGCCACCATGCAGGTTATGCCCAGTACCAAACTCCAGTGTGCTTTAGAAAGAAAGCCATTCTAGGTACAGAGAGGCGGGAAATTCTACTGCATTCCCCTTCCTTAGTGCATTGCACGATATCCTGCCAAAAAGACGTCTGACGGGTTGTCAGCATAATGCAGACTGTACACACCAATATTTTGAAGTGCTCGTAGTATGGACATTTCTCTCTGTTCATTTGGATTACACATTTGCCTGCGATACATTGGAAATTACTCGCTGTTAAATGTGACACAGACTTTTCAGTTGCACAGGATTTCTTTTATTCCCAGGCACCTCTCAGCTAGTTATGGCAGGTCCTGAGAGCCGATTTGAAATCTTATTTTCTTATTATAATGCAAACTTTCCATTTAGCTACTTGTGTAAGTAAAGACAAGATGGCAATCCCACAGGTGCCAGAAGACATGGCAGAAGCTCACAAAGGTAACTGGTAAGGGTCAGAGCAGAATAAATGAAAGAGGCAAACTAAGCAGCAGAAAAGCAGCAGGCTCAAGCAAAAGGACAGACAGAGCACGACAAAGATGTGGAACATGTTGCAGGTAGCAAATGTCACAAATGCTGTGCCTTTAGTTCAAATTCAGATGGCCAAAATTGTGCTGGAGAACTTGAGTGTTATTATTGCATATATGGCCTTGTAGGCCAGACAATAAGAAACCCGGACATGATTAGAGATGTGGACGGAATTCAGATGATCTGAATATAGTCCTACTTTGTTCTTAGGTTTCTGTTCATAGCTCTTGAAGAAAATGTGAGCAATACTGTCCCCAGGCTGCTGATATTAGAGTTTCCAAATTGATACGCATACCTTGTTTACACTCAAAATGCAATTCCGTATTTATTCCATTTCAGTTCAAACGTTTTATCCACCCGCTTGAATTCTGCATGCAGTGCTCAGTGTACACAAAAAGTTACTGGCTTACCCATTCTCAACACATCCTCATTCTCAAGTCATTTCTCAATAAGGAGATAAATGTATTGCAAAACTTCATCTAATATGTCCCATAAATATAATAAATATTTTTGAGAAAAATAATTGTCTGCAATGACAAATTGCTTCTATTTTAGAAAGACTGCGGAACATCTTTAAATATATTATTAAACAATGTTCCCGAAGACACCTAGTTCAGAACACAGAATGCAAAATGCAACTGAAGTGCATGCTCTGCTATGCAGAACAACATCCATATGTAGAGAAAGCATATGAGAGTGAACTCTGGTAGTCAGTAATAACTGAGTAGATGGTGCCATATTTGCACACTATCCCCATACGACCAGAAATTAGAGCCTGCTGCCAAACAAAAAATAACTTTGGCTAGTGAAAGGAGATAAGATTTCCCTTCTGTTTGCAGACATGATGATTCAAAAGACTTCAATTTATCTGAGGATCACTGTACTGCACATTTTTTAATCCTGTTTCAATTTCCGCCTATTTACTTATTTGTAGAATCTCTGATACGTTTTCATTTTGGACAAACTGAGTAGAATAGCTGAATTCCACATGTATGCAAAACTGGTGACCCTAGAGATTAGGTACGGAGCTCACGACCAATACAGCAGCAGGAGGTAGGCTGGATGTGAACAGTTTCACAGTACCAATTTATGTGAACACCCCCATTTTTTGCCAACATGAAGTAGTTTGCGATGACTTCCCATTCAGTGGAAGAGAGATGAACAACTTCCGATTCACTGTAGAGTACATGATACAATGTACATTCCCACGATAACTTGTCCCATAATCACATCTTTGTATAGCTAAATTTCTAGTTAATTTAGGATAGTACAGGGAAGAACAATACTTTGCACACCAGGATGCAGTAGGAGCTGAACTCTTTCTTCCCAAATAACGTTCCAGAAGGTGGGGAAAGAACCAAATAGCTTTGGAAGTCCAAGCACTATTGGAAATTTTGATTTGCAAAAACTTACAGAAAAATAGTAACTTCAGCACATAATCACATGTGAATGGACTGTGAGCATAGCCAGAGTCCTCTACAGGGCTCTGCCCTTGTACAAGCTACCCCTGGCCACTTGGCCCAAGAGCAAAAGTATAAATGCAGTCACAAACTTGTCAGACTATGTTGCTGTAGGTATATCCCAGTGGATCGATGTCCAAACTCCCACTGGTAAAATAAGAGTTGAGCTTAGTCCACATTCTACATTTGGGAAGCCTAATTAGTGATACAGTTAACTCACAGGCAAACAATTTATTTTTAATTTTCTCCATCAATCTCTCTTTTTTTTTTTAAGAATTACTTGAAGTCTAAAAATCAATCTAGCATGCGCAGGGGCAAACCTTTAATTAAATATTTGATTTTTGAAAAAGTCTTAAACCTTCCTTCTTCTGTGCAACAGATGTAGGTTTATCAGTACTATTAACTAGCTGGCTAATAACCCCTGCTACTCTTTCTTATTCCCGGAGTTTCTTACACATCTTATCTCATGATTCCCACATGAGAAATATAGCTACCTACCATTACTTGAAAAAGAACAAGGACCCAGGAATCTCCATTCTGAGGAACGTGTCCTTCTTTACAGATTTAAAATTATTTCTTTCTTTCTGTCTCTCTGAATTCCACAATTTTTTGTGTATCAGCAGACTAACTTCATGAGGATAGGTGAAAATCACATTCTCCCAACACTTTTTGGTCATAATTATGACCAAAGCAGATTTGTGGGAAGAAGGGCTGTGGGATTAGACCATCTCCAGCCATCTCCTATATTCAAGGACAGAGTTCTAACCACTAGGTTGTATGTCCAGACACATAATATCACCACACCTGTTTGGACTGCAATGTGATCTGATTTAGGCATTCCTAGAGGACACCTAACTTAACGAGGTTCCCCAAGGACTTGGGAAGGATTTGGGCATGTCTCTGCCTAGGTACTCCTCTCGCTCAGCTCCGCAGCCAGGATGCTACAGCTTATGCACCCAGGGAATTTTGTGCTCACAAGGTTGAACTGCTTTCTGAACCAGAGGCAGCATCCATCCATTTTAGGTGGAAGCCAGGTAGACTTTGGGAAGTCTGAGTATGGTCCACTGAAATTCAAGCTTCAAGTCTTGTATTCTGTTGCATGCCTTAAATTATTCCTTCAAACTTGTGTTCCATACAGGTTATTAAAATATTTGAAATAACTAAGTATTTTAGCTTTACTCACATAGTAGAAAGCCCCAGGTGTGTTAGAAAATATTTTTCAATACAGAAATCATGACCCAGCCACTGCCTCTTTTACCTAGGATTACCGCCATTGGTTTCATGAGGCTTTATGAAGGCAATCAGAAATAAAATATAGCCTGAGGAATATGTCTGGATAGAAGAAAAAAAAAAAAAAAAAAAAGAAAGACAGAGGCAGAAACAACTGTCTTGTTAATGCACCTGTTGCTATGCAAAAAAAAAAAAAAAAAAAAAAAAAAAATTCTCCCAGTAACAAGCTTCTGCACAGTTTTTACTATGGTTCACATGCTCCTTGTGCAATTTGTGCAGTCACCTTCCAAACCCCCGCCCCGCAAAACCTGACTTTCTGATATCTATTTATATTCCTATTTATATTAGCAATCTATTTTTATTCCATTCCACATACTCCATATATATATAAATGGATGCATTTATATGTGTGTAAATGCACCAAAATTTACATAGTATTTCTCTCTTCTATGTTACCCACTCTTTCCAAAAGGGAAAGGCTAGCATTTTTTCAGCAACAGCTTGGACAATTCACTTTTTCATCATTTTTAAAAATATAACCACATGATTTACAAACTGTTCCCTTCTATGAGATAATATTAACCATGTAAATAAACCAAGACTAAATGTAGTTCTTCACAAGACATTTGTGGCATTTCACTTCCTGTAAGGTGAGCAGTTATGTTTCCCCCCCCTTTATTGACCTACTTCTTCACATTAATTCCATTAAAAGGCTTTGCTCGTTGAAGGATGTCCAAGGTTTACATGCACAAATGTGCATGCTCTCATGTATACTATGGTTACTGTGCAAATGGTACATCCTTCTAAAAGCCCTTCATGTACTATCACTTAAAAAGAAAGCAACAGTAATCAGGATATAACGCTCTACTTGCTTGCCAACAGAGAAACCTACAGGAAATCACACAGGCTCTTGGGCTCCATGGTGCATGCAAACTTCCTCTCCAACCTCAAAGGCTTGTGTAAGTTTTCATTCACGATACCAAATCCCAGAAATCTAGCTGGCTCCTCTTTCTGTGGCTCCTATTGGACTTGTTTGACTCTCGTTCATTAACAAAGCAAAAGGGAGAAAGTTGCTCTACACAGTACTGTGTTCTAGGTCATTAGCACTGGGTCTCACTTCTCACAAATTCATGATGCTAAGCAGAACAGGAACAGTTCTCAAGGCAGGGCTCAATAAATGTGAAAGAATCCGCCACATTAGCAAACCACAGACAACAAAATAGAAGATTAAATGAGACTGAGAAGCTGCTCTCAGTTCAAAAGCATGTTTTCCCTCCAACTCATTTCAACAACAGAGTTCCTTTAGGCAGGAGATTATTTCACAGAAATAACAAATTTAGTTACTAGAAGAACTGGGAAAAAACATGAGGTTTTTAGGGATTACAATTAGAGGTCCTCCGTTGACAGTTCCCCTACCTGCTCCTATCATAATCCAGGTTTACCCGTTTACTAAGAAGCAAACTGACACACACAAGCTGAGTTACTACTTTTGTTTTCTCCTTCTGGGTATAGAACAATTTAGAAACTATTTTACTAAATCTAGATATTACCTCTCAGAATGCTCGTTGCAGTCTTAATACCTTCATTTTAACTTTTTCCACATAAATCTTTAAGGAAGCCCTTTCTCCATGACACTGCAGGTTCTTAAGATCTTTGGGATAGAGCTAATCAACTTCTATCAACTCCAGAGTAAAGCAAGGATTCCTGTTCCAGAACAAAAGTTCAAAAGAAGCCCATGAAAAAGCCAGCTCTCTTCCCCTGAGCAGCTTCAGGACTAGGAGTCTACCATGCAGCTTACCTATTTCTAAATTTTTACTTTTATTCCTCCTCTCCCTGGGCTTGGCAGAAAACGGAACAGGGATCACAAATGTTTATAAGCCATCTATAAAGATATCTAAGTTCCATCCATGGTGTAGAGTACAATCACCTCAAAGCGGCTCTAGCTTCTGTTTTGGCTTTAATGACCCTTAATATGGCCTGCCAAGAGAAAAGAAAAAAAAGGCAGCATACTCCCTTTATGGAAGACAGGAGTGGGACTGATAGAAGACCATTCCCCAAATAGGGATACCTGCTATACAGCTAATCCTAGCAGACTTTTTTCTTTTATATATCACCAAGGAAAACAAACAAATTAAAATTTCAGCTGTACAAAAGCAACAGGTCACAAGCCTGTTCTTCATCCTTTTTAGGGCAGTTTCCATCACTGCAACCTGAGGGGCACACCTGACCTTTGATTAAATGGGAATTTCAGTTAGTCAAGACTGATGACCTGAGCTTCAGAGTACTATGTTTTACAAATAATAAACTAGAACTTCTCTCAGGCAGTAAAATTGCTTGCAGGTAGATAAGTTCCACATCCAAACACCACCACCCCCCAACCATAATGGATGCCAGACCTAGGCATAACTTTTCCAAAATAATAGGTTTTCCTCAGTAAATTCTTATTCATTGAAACCTGAACTTCTACAAGTATTGAGGAAATACAAACAGCAGTCTCACCATGTAGGGATTTCCAAATTGAAAATATTTTCTTCCTTTCTTTCCAGAGGGTCTCTTAGCCAAATAATCTGAACAAGAACCCAAACTCCACACAGCAATTCAGAAGTAAAATCTGGGGATCACAAATCGAAATAACAACTGAAAAGATCTAACTGCATCTATCATGCTTGCAATTTGATACACTAACAAATGTTCCGTGCATGCATTACATGGGCTTGTGAGGCTGCAGAGAAAACGAAGGGAACAAATCCTCCTGCTCAGCTGATTTCCTTCATAGTAGGGCATCATGTTAAGGCATAGTCATGAAAACAAATTCTCCCTTAATACAAATGGAAAAACTTCTCACTTCCTTTTAAATGGACTTGCAGAGAGCACAGCTCTGTAAACTGGGCTGGCCCAGTGCACCAGCTGCAGGACTTCTGCCATAACCTTGAGTCAACGGTTACCTGCCACTCATCTGAAGCAGGAGATCCCACCTCTCACAGAGGAAAGACACTGTTGATCAGCTGTCTGCAATCTTTGTTCTATTTCAGGGCTTTAAACTCTGTGAGAGTTGCTACTGTCTATAAACCCATACCTGTTCACATTACTAAAATTATTCTTTCACAAGAAGCAGGAACTGTCTGCCATCTGGATGAGCTTAACTTGTGATACAAGTAAAGGTTTGAATTTGTTTTCGACACGCCTGATCCTGTCGCGGAAGTTTCGGACAATAACACGCAGACCAATATGATCAGGTTAATGCCATTTTATTGCTCAGATAGCTCAGTTAATATACTCTATTGCCATGGGCACATGTTTTTTCTTAAGCAATACGATTGGTTCACCTATGTGTACATGCACCACACGCTTACTCGCTATTGGCTTGTTTGCTCTAATCACGCGCTGCTTGTAACAATTTTTCACCCACAATAGACCCAGTGTAAAAGTACTGCTGAAGTTTTCCCAACCTTGGTGATATCTTAATTCAGCCATGTCCGCAACTTGTGCTTCCTCCCTTTTCTACTCCCTTCCTTATCTTACTCAACTGCCCAAACGGCCTTCTCATAGTTGCGCTAGCAACAAGTTCTCTGTGCTTGGAATGTTTGGATTGTTCACAGGGTGGCCTGCCTGCTCTAAAAATTCTCCCACATGATCCCACAACATAAAACCACAAACACAAAAGCTCAATCCCTTATGCCTGTGACAATACAGCCTGCAGAACCAAAGCGGAATTCAGAGCCTTGTAAGTGCCCTCCAGGCACATAAAATAAACCGAAGAGGAGAGATCACATATCTCCAAAAAGACAATTTAAAGGAAATCAGATGATAACTCCATGCTGAAAATTTTATGCCAATACGCTTATATAATTGCTAGAACATATGTATTTCTATCAATACAAATTCATGCTATGCCATTACTACTTCCTTTTTTCCCTCGTAGCTACGTGCTAGACCAGTCAGAGAAGTTGGAAATTCACTCATCCTGGTGTAAGTAAAGCATCTCAGCTGCCATGTGGATACAAGTTCTTTCATTCACAGCACTTCTGGGTTTCACATTGCAGAAGCAGGCACCAAAACCTGAATCTGCAACTTAACTCCCGGTCAAAACAGACTTTTTTGTTACAAGCTAGAAATTAGGATTTATGGATGCATGCCAATGTGCATAAAGAACATTATAGTGTTCCACAAATCCCAGACATCTTAACCTCTGTGACACATTGGTTAAGAAAGGATAAAGAAAGGTGCCCATACAGTGGCTGTTTATAAAAAGCATCATACAGATGTACACATATAAGATCACCAATGCCTACGGAAATATCCAATTGTATTTGAAAACGTACTTCTTCGTTGTTGAATTGCTTCACACAAATAAGAAAAATAGTACTTTAAAATCATCAAAGTTCCACAACGATTTTGGTATTCATTTAACTAATGAATAAGGCATTTTTTCCTTAAACTAACAGAATGCAGGAAATGTCAGTTTACAGGAAAGATTTTTCAGCAGAGTTAAGGAAAAAAAACAACAAAGACTGTCATGGCACATATCACAGATTGCTTGACAGGCATAGTCTGTTTGACTAATGCATTCAGAAGATAAAAGAATTAGCACTGATGACTGAAAACTAAAGACCAACATTTTCCCATCTGTTTGTGCACCATGGGGACTTGAATTCCACCCATCAGCTGGAAGGCATGTAAAAGGCAAATAAAATCCCACTTGGTTCCAGCACTGAACACTCCTGATAACACTGCAGAAGTATAGTATGTTTTGAATAACATCTTTCAAAGTAAAATACAACTAAGCATACAGTTACAAGACGAAAAGTTAAAATCTACCAACCCAGAAGCTGTCAAATGAAAAATAATGAATGTTTCTCAAGTGTCCTGGTTTCAGCTGGGATAAAGTTAATTTTCTTCACAGTAGCTGGTACAGTGCTGTGTTTTGGATTTAGTATGAGAAAAGGGTTGATAACACACTGATGTTTCAATTGTTGCCAAGTAGTGCTTACGCTAATCAAGGGCTTTTCAGCTTTCCATGCTCTGTCAGCGAGGAGGTGCACAAGAAGCTGGGAGGGAGCACAGCCAGGACAGGTGACCCAGTCTGGCCAAAGGGATATCCCACACCATGTGACATCATGCTCAGTATATAAACTGGGGGAAGTTGGCCGGGGAGCAACGATCACTGCTCGGGGTCAGGCTGGGCATCTGTCAGCAGGTGGTGAGCAATTGTATCGTGCACCACTTGCTTTGTATATTATTATTATTATTATTATCATCATCATTATGATTATTTCTACTACGACAATTACTCCTCTTTTACTTTATTTCATTTCAATTATTAAACTGTTCTTACCTCAACCCATGAGTTTCTTCACTTTTACTCTTCCGATTCTCTCCCCCATCCCACTGCGGGGAGTGAGCGAGCGGCTGTGTGGTGCTTAGTTGCTGGCTGGGGTTAAACCACGACAGACCTTTTTGATGTCCAATGTGGGGCATGAAGGGTTTGAGATAATAGTTGCTGGTCACAGTATTGACCCATCTGTTCTCAGTATTAGTTTATCCGATCTGCACCATGCTCTTGTTTTTGCTGACCATGTTAAAGACTGGTGTTGGCTTTTGCAGTTTGCTGTGCTCTGCAGTGATTAGTGATATTTTGCCTGGGAGACCTGTTATTAAAACACTGGCCTTGAGATTTATCTGGTATTTGGGTTTTGTACTGAAGCCATTACAGTACTTCGGGTACCACCTCATGGAGACAATTCACAATTATACTCCTTCCTCTGAGAGGTTTTTTATGGAGGAAATACAGAATGGCACCTTCACTACCTTCTTCTATGATGTTTCCTCCTTCATTACAATAACTTTTCAGTATCTTGAACTTCCTTGCGTAGTTAAGACACTTCTATTGCTAGAACAATAACAACAACTATTACTGCTGCTCCACCTCCTCCTCCTCCTATTTTACTTTATTTCATTTCAATTATTAAACTGTTCATATCTCAACCCATGAGTTTTTTCACTTTTACCCTTCCAATTCTCTCCCCCAACCTACCGGGAGGGAGTGAGCGAGTGGCTGTGCGGTGCTTAGTTGTTGGCTGGGGTTAAACCACACCATCAAGTTACCACTATTTCTATGCCTTAGCACTACAACATTCATGAGGATTTGTGAACATTCTAGCAATTCCAAATGCATACAGATATTTACTTGGATCTTAATTAGTTGGCAAGTCAGCTTTCATGGTTGTTCTTCGTGTTCTGACTCCTAGCATATATTGCCAAGTTTTCTTGGAATTTAAGGTCTTAATTTCTAAGCCAAATAAAGTCTTTTCTTCTTAAATAAAGTTTTTCTTGACTTAGCTTTACCTCAAGAGATTATTTTTATTTCCTCTCTTCTCCCACCTAAATCTCCATAAACATGCAGAATCATCAAGTTAGCTTGATTAGAAATTGGAAGGACAGAACTATTTTTCTTATATCCATCTCTGTTTCTTTACTTCCACACTTCATTCTGTATCTTTCCAACAACCTCAACTAATCATTCTTAACATAACCAAAATCTGCGGCTCAAATGCATGACCAAATTTTGCCATACAATTTGAACACTAATTGTATCAGCCTTGGTATGTCTTTTTCATATGTAGTCACTGCTGGTTTTAAATCTATGAGGAAAGAGGCCATAAGAATATCTTTTCTCTTGCTCTTGTTGGCTAGATGTGAGGTCAGGGATGGGACACACTAGCTTAGCCACAGTGTAGGGCAAATGAAGCTATAGGGCTTTTGGTGTGACACTGACTTCTATCCACAAGCTTGGACCATGGGCAGAACGTGTTCAAGTCCAGTACTAGGGCTCCCACATACAAAAGAGAAGAGGCAAGGAAAAGAGGCAAAGAGATGAGGCACTAGGCTATCAGGAGGGTGCTAAAAGCATGAAGAAGCTCCTTCTTTTTGCTTAGTATGAAAAAAAAGGTTAATTGGGATAATTATATGAATTGCATGGACCAGTCTGAATGTCACAAAAATAAGCTAAAACACACTTTAACTTTTTTAATGAAACCATTTTCTTTGAAAGTAAGAAAAAATTGAGAATAAATCTCAGACTATATTTTCTCGCTGTAATTTAGTATTTATACTGGAAGTTGAGGTAGACTAAAGAAGTGACAATAAAAAGTTATAGCAAAATCTGTTTGCGTGATATTTGATCACAAAGAAAAGTTCTCTTTGCCAAGAAGAGCATTCAGTTCTATTTTTAAGACACTGCAGCAAAAATGCAAGAGATCAGAATGAGGTCAACAAAAAGGGTGGCTGAAGTGCGGAACGATGGATATTTGACTTGATATTGCCAGCTCTCAAATTATTTGGCAAGAAAAGGGAATTAGAAGGGAACCTTCAAAGAGCTTTGGCGACTAAAGGCTAAAATTTCCCCATCTGCCTGTGCACATGGGACCTGCACATTCCCCATCAGTAGCAGAGCTTATGGAAAAAAATGAAATTATTCAAGCACTGTATGCCTCTGATAACAGTATAGGAACACACTTCCTTTTCATTTCTATTTTAATCGTAATCTTTAAAAATTATGACAGGCACGCAGAATAATGATCAGTCCCTGTCTCATGATACTGCAACAAAAGGTCACTTTATGAAATGATTGCCTTTTATTTTTAGAACAAATAGAAGGAAATTCTCCTGCACACAGCAAGGAGTGAGCCTTTGGAATTAATTCCCTGTCAAAAAGTCTTTAAATCTGACACTACAGTTAGAGTTAAAAGTTAATTTGTAGTAACCATTAATAAAGCTTGTAATTGCATAAGGTCAACCAAATCTCATAGTTTAGGAAATAACAAGATCACTCCCTGGGGTTAGTAAGAAGTGTCATTTGTGTACAACACTGGAGAGTAAGGCACAGTTTAATTGTAGGCAACATGGGGATAGGAAGCATCCTCTGACTATCCGCTCTAGTACTGCTAAGGATAGGGCACAAATAGGAAAATAGGACAGCAAGTATTACCTTCTACTAATATGTTTCCTCCTAAGTTGTGTGTGTGTGTGTGTGTGTGTGTATCTGCATGCATATACATGGGGAAGTATTCATACATACTTACATACACACGCTCCAAACAAAACAGCTGGGGAAAGTTTTGCCTAGTAGCTTCACTCAAAGGGTTTCCAGCCCTGACCCACCACTGTTGAAGGCAGAACAAAAAAAACAACGACATGGAGCAGCAAAGAAAGGAAGCTGATTTTGATGGCTCAGTAAAGACTGGAAGCTGATTTTGAGGAGCTGGTAGCTTCCAGGCTCACTTGAAACAACATAAATGGTGGAAAATCTAACTAAGGGCAAAACTGAAGACCCTGTTTAACGTGACGGTCTTCTCCTTACTCCCTCCGTGTGGGAAGCTAGTCTTTTCTTCCCATCTATGCACACTGTCATATCTGTGACTATATTTAGGCAACTTGGAAAATACAGATGCTGAATGTTCTGATCTTCATTCTCCAGTCCATCCTGAGATTACATACACACTCACAAATATGTACATATGTATATATGTAAATTAAATAAGCTTCAAATAGTAAATTAAAGAGCTTCAAATGGAAATACGCAGCACTACTTCAGGAATGACATTAGATATTACCGTTTAACTAATGCAGAGAAAAAGTCAAAGTCTACATTAATCTATATATTTGTAGAGTAAAAAAGAAAACTGTACTACATGTCTCTGGTATTAGAAGCAAGGGATTAAACAGTAGATAATAACTGATAGCTGTGTACAGTGTACAGTTTCTGCAAAGATAAATGCATTCATTTCACACAAGGAACTAAGAGTAAAAAACTGCTGATTTCACTCAGTTAATTTGCATTTTTATTACGAGACAGGCTCATTGTTTTGATTGATAACATCAGTGTATTCCCAGTATACAGGGAAGGGACTGCAGAGCAGCTTGATCTGCTCTCAGGGTGACACTGTCCTACTGGTTAGTAATTAAATCTACACACTCTACAAACAAGTCATCGTGTGAAATACCAAATGTATTTAGCAAGTGTAGTATGCCAGTCATCTTAATACAGAAGAACTGGCTTCCCAGAACACCAGTGTGTAATGAGAGAACTTGCCAGACAAGCAGATTAGCCTGTTATTTTCCTGCACTTGGGTAACGGGTGAAGTGCAGCAGATATCAAAACCTTCCAGCCATAAGAAGTAGCAACTTGCTGCGTGGGACTGCAGTATCCTAGAACAACTATGAGGGCAATACACTCCCCATGCCAAATTTCCTCATCGATTACATGAAAAGGAAAACACACACTTATAAATCCTACCAATACATGCATAACAACAGCTGACATTTATATATTAATCAAACATAAGATTCCAGGTTCATTTGCATAAAATGCTCTCAATCCATTAATGCATATATTAGAAAAGTGTCGGAATTTTACACAAAATTGAAAGAAACCAAGACCTCATCTATGCGCTTTATGAGACAGATTTTTTTACTGGTGGTCATATAGTGTAATTTTGGCAGTAAATGATGAGGTGATAAGCACCTATCATCCTCCTATCACCTTGCCCAGCAACATTTGTCCATAATGATTCCCTTATCGTTCTTTGGTCTTCATCCCAAACAAATACATTTTCCCGACTTCCAACACTCTCATAATTTTAATGAGCATCCTTCTTCCCAAGAAATGCAATATCAGTAATCTTGCAGTACTTATTTTAATTCAACAAATACTTGCCATCTTTCAACACACTGGAAAAATGTTATTTACTGTGTTTTAAAAGTTTGCAATATATCGTAGCTTCTAATGACAGTCATTTGAAATGAGGGCAAGTCTGAGTTGATAAACTTTGATTTTTACGTAGCTGAAGATGCAGCTGCTATTCAGAAATTGTATAAAAAGCCACTTTTTTCCTGTGCTTTCATATTCCAACTTTTATACATGTCTTCCAACATCCTTTTAGCCTTTCATCCTTGCAGACAGCAACCACATCTTGCTCAAACTCATTATCAAAAACAAAAAAAACACCAACCCTACATCCAACTTCCCACTATTTTTCAGTTCACATCTAACTCCTACACTTCATTATGCATTCCAGTCTCATTATCTTACCTTGGTCTGCACTGAACTGAATTACATACGTTTCCACACACAGTCTACACCAGTTATTCAAATTTGGGAAGTCAATATTTTTCTCCACCTTTCCCAGTCTAATTGAAAAGTATTCTAGAAACATGTGCAAACAGGAGCCTTTTACTGACCCTCATGCCACTTCATTTATTACCTCCACTCATCCTGCACTGTTATAATTTACCTAAACCATCTGCTTTTAATATCTAAGCCAGTTTTTCCTGCAGCAGTTTTCTTTTCAATGACTTTACACATCAATCTTTATGGTGGCATATCAAGACAAGTTGCCCTTGAATTTCTGATAAATTGTATCAGTGCTGCATTTCCCCTTATTAGCTCACTCAGAAATTCAAGAATTCATGAAGATTCATTTGATGGTTCTTTTTTCATAGGTTCGTGCTCCCAAGCCCTTCTAAATTAAGCATTACAAACTATGCCATAGTGGTATTTCATTCCAGTGTTTCCCAAAAGAAAACACACAAAAACCCATATAAGATTGAGGGGGAAGGGTGTTGGTTTGGGGGGGTGGTTGAGCATTGCAGCTCTACCAAATAAATAACATGGTATCAACTTACCTGAAAGAATATCCCTCGCTCCTTTTTTTTTTTTTTTCTTTTTTTTTTTTTTTTTTTCCCAGAAGACAGCAGCTGACAAGATTCCTGCAAAGCCTGGGAATAATATCTCCCATCCTTTTCATAGTTCTGTTTTACTAGAAATTTGGAGATACTGCAAGGTTTGGTCATTTTCTGTGAGATACTCATTTTTCAGAGCCTCAAGAAAAGGGTGACAGTGAGAGATCTCAAAAGGCAAGATGTGTGTTTGGGGCTTATTATGGTTGTTGTGAATAACATGATTAATTGTGGAAAGAAGGTAGGAGAAAGAGGGAACTGAAGAAGTCTCACCTGTGTTGAACATTTTATAGTTTTCAGGAGTGCCTAAATAAAAAGGCAAAGGCAACCTTTCCTTACTGCTGGGGGCGTGGGGTGTGTCATAGATCTGGGTAGGTAAATGTCCCCGTAAGAGGAAATACAGTATACATGTACGTCCTGCTCCATCAGATCTAACACCAGTGGCACACTGAAAATCATTGCAAACAAGCTGTTCAACCCACTAAGCTGCCAAAACCATCTCTTTCCTTGCAGACTTCCCTTTCCTAGACTTCAAGAGAGGCAGCAATATACATTTTCTAGCATATTGACAGCTGGCTGACCTTCATGCTAGGTTGAGAGAAGTGCCCCAGTTAGTACAGACAGACATTACCCAACACTAACCTAGGTCTTTCACATCCCAGGCTATTGTTCTAATCACTAGACCAGTGACGTCCAACCTGCTCTTATTGTGCACCCCATTGGTAAAAAATTTTTGAGCACACACCCCTGATACATGTATATTTGTTTATAAATTAAATACATGTACCACTGTACTAATATATTACGTACCTTATAAAACATACATGAAAATAGAAATTAAAAAAGGGTGAGATAAAATGAAATAAAGAATATTTTAAAATAATTTTTATTTTATCTATTAATAGTACAAAAACCTTTTTGCTCTGTTAATATTAATAGTAATATTTTTAATAAGAACAATGTGATTGAATATGCTTCACTATTGTTTAAATTTTTAGTTTAACACTTTATGATACAGTGATTCAAAGGTCCGGTTCTAAGTTCAGTTTACTTCAGTACTTGGTTTTCATGTCTGTCATAGCTGGAAAAGATAGCTCACAAAGGTATATCAATCCAAATAGAAGATGTGCATTGTTGGTGGTGCTTATGAAATCATGATACTAATTTTTCAACTCCATCTACCAATTAAGCAAAGGTTTTTATTGAAATTTGGCTAGGAAATTCCCATCTTCCCTGATGTCAACCACTTGCACTTGCAAACTAATGAGAAGGTGCTGCATTTTTATTTTTAACAAATGGGTTCAAAACCCACTGAAACTCTTTGTTTGGAACAGTTTTAAAAACAGTTTAGGAAATTCTGTTTCCAAGTTTTTTTCAGTGTACAGGCACGAGAGTTTTCACAGGTGACATGCATCATTTTTGGCAACAAGATCATATAATGATGGAAATGTTTCCAAACTTCTCTTTTCAAAATGCTCTCTCCATGGCGTGAGTTTCTTCTGAAAAGCACTTAACTTTCCTACTCATTTTTAAACCATCACCCTTACTTTGAAAGGACAGATTAAGTGTGCTTATTTTTTCCAAAAGTATCTGCTAGGTAGCATACTACTGACAGCGACTTTTCACCACAGAAAAGGTCAGAAAATTTGGAACGTTTGTCTTTTTGTGACAGAAGAATGCGGAACTCCTCTCTAGGTTCAACAAGTCTTTTAAGCGCTTTGCCACGAGATAACCAGTGACCTTCTGTGCAGTACAGAAGAACGTCACGGTCACTCGCCATCTTCTTACAAAGTATTGTAAAGATTCTACTATTTAAAGGTCTTGTTTTTCTAAAATTAACCAAATTGATGACATCCTGTAGCACTTTGTGCACTCCTGGGTCCAACGTCCTGGCTGCAATAGCTTGCCTGTGAATGATGCAGTGAGTGAATTTCAGGTGTGGCGCCACCACACCAAGCTGTGTAACCTTAGCCCAGAGTCCTTTCTTACTCCCGCCAGAGCAACTGCTCCATCGGTGGCTACACTTGCACAGTTTTGCCATAAGACATGGTTTTTATTAAAGCCATTTACTGTTGAGATTATATGTCCTTTGGCACATCTTTCTTTTAGTGGCTCACAAGAAAGTAGTGCTTCATGGATTTCATTACTGAAACAGAATCTAGCAAACACCATCAGCTGAGATATGGACGTGATAGAAACACCTGCAACTTTCAGCCAACTGCCCAGCAAACCTCCCACACCGTGTGATTTGTTCTAATACTTGTTTCTTCAAACCTTCAGCAATGTTTTTGACACCTCTTCCAACTGTATTTGCTGACAAAGGAGCGCATTTTAGAGGTTGTTTGCATATAGTTTTCCATGTATTATTTCAGCCATTTTTACTGCGGCAGGAAGAAGTGTGTCCCAATAGTATGTGGCTTTTTGTCTTTCGCTATTAAGAAGCCTCAAAAGAGGCTTCTGAAGATTTATCATTAAGTTTAGTGGAATTTTGTAAAATACTGTACTGAGTATTGCATGACTTTAAACAGTGCTGATTAGACCTGATTAGACTGGAAGTGTTTTTACCTCGTAATAATGAAGAGCTCATACTAGGGCTAAGAGAAGTGTTTGCTCTGCCATTTTCCTGTTCATTTGGGCTGTCATTATTAGCCTTACTATCTTCAATCTGCAGCTTCTTTGCAGGAATCTTTTTAAGCCACTTGTCCATTTTCTGAGGGTTAGTTTAGTTAAAACTAGATAATATAATCCATAATTCCACGAAACCAAGCATACACAAACTGCAACACATCGCAATACTCTGCAAGCAGATGAACGAGTGAGGGCGCCACTGCCAACACCTCTGCATCAGGGAGCACCCGCTCTTCCCCCAGGATACCTCACCTACCATTCGTGACACGGGACCCTCTGATCTAGGGATGGAGTGAGGGTGCCAGCATCAACATATTAACTATTAGGAAAGATTAATTATGTTCTTATTTCTTAGAAAAATAATAAATATAAGTAGAAGTTCTAATACCCCCAACGAATCATCTTGCACACCTCCCACCTTGCTGACAGCTACAAAATGGAGAAGGCATAAATAGGTCCCTGGGAAGCTATCCACTGTGGGTAAAATGTTGGGATGGAAAGAAATAGCTTCAAGTATTTCATTCTGCTTTTATTCCAAAACCAGTACCTACAGTTCCAATTGTCTTCCAACAGGACATGACAGCAGATCATCACATTGCAAACAGCTACAGCCCCTCCTAGCTCTCAGTGAAAGACATTTCAGCTGACAAGCTTTACTTTTGTCTTTGCTATCTACCAGAGGACAGAAATAATGAGTTACCACAGCTAAGCGGATGAATGACAAGTCACTATCTTGTCTGAGCCAGAGAAACATGGAGACCACCAAAGGTGGGAGAAAATCAGAAACGGGGCTTGCTTAAGTAAGTCTTCATTAATAGCCTTCTGGGATCCACGTACAACCTATATTCCTTTTTTTCTACTTTCCCTTCAGGAAACATTTTGAAGTCCTCACTGAGGAAAGCTCCACTGGCCTCTGTGACAGTTTTCCAGGGATCTGAATTTGCACAGGTCTCAGTTAAAGGGCCATGCTGTTACCTTTTAGCTCACATCTTTAAAACAGATAGCACAGCATTGTACATGCTGAAAAGTCAATCCAGAAGACATATTTATCTAAAAGTAATTCATGATGGTACATGAAGTATTACTTTCTCTTCCAACTAAAAACTGTGGCATAACAGAAGCTGCCTGTAGCTCATATTAGCATTATCCAGGCTCGTGCTACACATTAGCCATGGCCCATGAAACTCTCCAACCTCAAGGCAAAGTAATTCCTAATATCAAATGCTCACACAAAGACAGTTCGAGTTGTGAAAAATACTTCCCTCCAACCTCAGTTTCCATCTTCACTTTGTCAAATGTTATTAAAGATAGCATTAATGTATGGTTCAAAATCTATTCCTCACCCAGCAATATTTCCCTTTCTCTGCTACAATACTCCATTTCTTATTCCCACTCCCGAAGGAAGAGCTTAAAGTTGTTATTTATGTAGTCAAGGAAATTCTGCCTTAAAAAGTGCTGACCACCTAAAATGTGGGCAAATTTATCAGAAGTTATTGCAAATAATATAGACAATTCAAACACTACCTGCAAAAATCCATATGGACGTACCCCTGCTTACTGAAACTTTAATATATCAGATGACCTGTTTATCCCCAGTTATCAGAAGATAATTAGAACCTTCACAAGAGGACAGCTTGTAATAAACAGGGACTAAATCAAACAATATTCAAATGGTGGGGGGTCAAAAATAGTTTTAGATATAACCCTGGGTAGAAATACTTAATGAGTTTTTATTAGATTGGGCTTCATGCAAAAACAGGCAGGGGAAATTTTAGAAGTGCCCTGTATAACCCCAGCTGTTCCTATTAACATCAACAACAGCACAGCATTCAGTAGTTCTGAAAGTTCCCCACATTACAAGAGTTTCCCACAATACAAGAATTTTTATAGATGAGCTTCTCTGTTCTAATTTGTTTATCAGTTTAGGAGTACACACAAATCCAAAGGATACACAGCCTTCCAAAGTATATACATTGAACAGATCAAGGTAATACAATCACCTTCTGGAAATTTTATCCTTTATTTGCCAAGAGTAGTGACAATGTTTAGAATGGGATACTGCTACCAGACATATCTGATGACTGTGGTTAGATAAGCAATACTATTTTAAGCACTAAGAAGAGAAAATCAGATTTATACATGTTTTATATATGTTGCCTTGTACATGTACTGCACCTAATTATACTTGTAATAGAAAAGCTGAGAAAACGGACATTCCAAGCACGGCAAAGGCTGTATCTCTACTATTAAATCAAGTGGACCTGGGAAAACTGTAGGCATTGAAGCCAGCTGGCATCAAAGAGACCTTGTTTAGTCCAGTACAGACTCTTAGCCTCTACAACGTGAGAGCTGGATACAAACTGGTTCCTGGGACTTTCCAGCTTCAAAACCATGCCAGGGAATTGCCTGGAAGGAACCTAAAGTGGCACATGCCAAAGTCATGCCAGAGGACATCCAAACAGTTTTCTAGTACAGATGATTGTGGTCCAGCACCCAGGAAGACTCCTGGACACCTCTTTCTGGTTTTCTAGAGCAGGTGTAGCCTCAGAGGCCATCAGAATCCTGAGAGATTACCCAAGAAGATCAGGTACAGATCAAGGTTAAAACTAGAGTTACAGATTGGAAGAAGCAACCACAGGATAGAGTAAAAGTAATTCCAGGTTCCAAACAAAGGTTTTGGTGAAGCCCATGCCATTAACAGAAGGTCAGAAAGTAGCCACAGTACTTCTTTCAGATACATGGCATTATATTATAGGTAGCAGAATGAGTGAGTATCACTCACTATGCTGAAGAAAATCAGATTACCCCCTCTAGTACTGAAGATTATTTGCTTGTAGTGCCACGCTAATTCTGTGCAACACACTTATATATTCCACCAAGTATAACTGAACATGATGGCTTAGCCTCATGAGATTCTGAAGGCAGTGAGCCTTAGGTTGTTAAAAAACCACAAAAAAAAAAAAAAAAAAAAAAAAAAAAACAACCAAAAAAAACTTTGCTTCATTGAAGTTGTCATAGCAATTCAAAGGCTTCAAAACAACACATGTTTATGAGGGACACAACATTTTTGGGAAAGAATCTCTCCAGAAATTCTTTCTAATTTGGTGTGACGCAACTAGAGTTTACACAGGAAAACCTTCAAGAGTTACCTGTTCTGATTTCAAATAAAGGTTGAAACTTAGGAATTCAGAACTGAGATGAAGGGAAGGAAGGTATCATTAATTCTGAATTGAACACAAAATTTTATTCTTCATTTATTTTCTAATTTAGTATAGGATATTATTTACCCTGTTTTTTATAAAATGAAGCAAATATGCTAGACCAGAGAATATCTGTCTTTCAGAAAGAGCTCACATGTAACCAAGAAAGCCTGAAACAACAGTTCTAAGGTGTAAACTCTCACATTAATCTCTGTGGATGCTACTTAACCTGCTGATTATGCTTCAGCATTAGCAATTAAGCACCAAAATATTCCTAAGAAAATAACTACACTATGAAATCTATGTAATTTAGTAAATACTCTTCTGGGAGAAAACAGACATTGATCTGACTTTTCTCCAGAAGAGGAGACATTTGGACTCAAGTCCTCGAAAGCCAAAGAAGGCTCTAATCAGCATCACACGGGTTAAAAGCCACGCTTCCCATCACTGACCTAGCGCAAGTATGCAGCTCCAGAAGAGTGTTCCCAGCTATGACCTTCGAGCAGAGACAGATATTTCCCAACAAGATGATCTCAGACGGCTAACTATTTTCAAGGACAAAATTTAGGCTATACTCTTTTCTTTAGTATTTCCTACTATCTAGCGAGACATCTTCCCACACAAAACACTTCTGGGACTAGGACCTGGAGGGCAACAGGTTGAGCATGAGCCAACACTGTGCCCTTGCAGCAAAGAGGGCCATAGATTTCTTGGACTGCATTACCAGCAGGCCTAGGCACTGGTGAGAGCCCAACGCTGGTGAGGCACCAGTTGAAGGCTCCCCAGTAAAAGGAAGGCATGGACATACTGGAGTGAGTCCTGCAAAGGGGCTCCAAAAATGATGAAGGGACTGGAGCACCTGTCGTACATGCTTCTGGAGAGGCTGAGGAAGCTGGGACTCTTCAGCCTTGAGAAGAGAAGGCTCAGGTGGGTCTTAGCAATGTGTGTAAATACCTGATGAGGGGAGTAAAGAAGATGGAGCCAGACTCTTCTCAGTGGTGCTCAGTGAAAGGGCAAAAGACAATGGGCACAAAGTGAAACACAGGAAATTCTGTTTAAACCTAACAACCCCCTTTTCTTTTTCTGTGCAGGTTGCCCAGCAAGTTTGTGGACTTTCCATCCTTGGAGATATGGTCCTGGGCAAGCTGCTGTGGCTGGGTCTGCTCGGAGCAGGAGGATTGGACTAGACAATCTCCCAAAGTGATTTCATAAAAGCTATTATCAAATATACGGTCTTGAAAAATATTTTCCCCTTCAATATACCTGTAACATTGAAATGCCATTGTAAGTACGCTAAAAAATGCTGAGCTACTTGCAATGACCCATTAAGAACATACAAATTTTAAAATTATACAAATTGGATTAGAAAACCCTAAGTCAGACAGTGAACTGCCTCTGCACTACTGTTTTAAAGAGCAATATAAAATGAACTAGGAGAAAGAGCTGCATTAATATCCTGGTGTAAAACCAGAGGCTGTGATCCTAGGAATGGAAGCACAACATGAACAAAGCTGTTCTCTACAAAGGCTGAATGCCATATCTGTTACTACACTGGGTAAACTCTGCTTCAAAAAGTCAAAGTTGTTTAGATAAATATTAAATTGGCCTCGCTTTCACCATGCCCACAAACACTTCTTTATGAATACTGAGCGTAATTGAGTGAATACTTGCTTTTAAGAAGGAGTTTTTGATAAGATTGTCTGTGAACTCAGTCCTTAACAGAAGGTGACAAGGAGAAGAGAAAAGAAATGATCCGAATCTCCCTTTTGGGACTGAGTGCTTACCAGAGATATAAGCTCCTGACCACAGGGAAGAGATAGGAGAGACTTGACATTGATGTTTTTATTGTATTCTCATTGAAGGCCTAAAAATGCTTCACTATATGCCTTCTAAAAATCCTGAGCACCAAAACAATGTCAAGAAAGAAACAGACACGGTATATGCTTTCACTGATATGATTAGTAGTACTATATTGCATTCATACAGCAGTTTCAGATGTTATGGTGTTACATTCTATTTCCTTTTCAAGAATACAATGCATTGAAATGCTTTACTTACTAGTAGTAGTAGCAGGACAATATCAGGATTATCACATGCACAGGCTACATGCATTGATGTCCAAAAATCCTCATCTTGATGATTTACATTTACTCCTCTGTCAATTAAAATTTCTGCAGCAAATGCATTATCGTAGCGGGCACACTAGAAGAAAGAAGAGTGGATTAGGGATGGTGTTTTACTCAGCGTACAACTGAATTTATTGCATACAATTCTTGCTCCATTTAACATTTAAATTGAGCAGATGACGCACTGTAGTTAAACTGCTGTGTTTGTAGGGGACAGCAGATGATGCATCTACAGAAAGAGTTTTGTGAAGACTACCAGTCCCATGTGCATGATTCACAGAATCCCTTAATCCCTGTGAAAAAGCACTATATGAAATCTGCTGAAATCTACAGTAACGATGAGGCTTTCTTTCTGTCAGTATTGTCATTCCAAATCAGTGCACAGGCATCCATACATGATGATCACATCATGAGTAGCGACATCTAAGTATATGTACACCCACACATACATATGTCCACACGTACATGAACTTATGCCTTTCATGCAGTTCAGATCAATAATACACGCCCTTCCACACCCACTCCTATTTCCAGTCCCCTAACTATACTGATTCCTATTCCAGTGTCTCTGACAGATAAATACTCTGCACACTAAAGGTGTGTTGAGGGCAGGGAGGGTGGGGTTACACACATGTGTGTGTGTTTGTATACTTTGTTTTGTTTTGATGATGGAGGTCACTCCTTTTGGCAGAGAAGAAGAAGAAACTGGCTTAGCCATTGTTTTGACCTTACTGTTCTGTCACATCTGTGACTTTTTATGGCTGTGCTTATGGATAATACTTTAAAAGACACTCTGGGCCCCTAAGCTAAGATCCTAACTCTGGCCTAACATACAGTCTCAGTAACTCTTTAGAGAAGGATCCTCTCTCTTTCCCCACTGGAGAGAGGCTACAGGGAGACTAATTTTCTGTATTAGATACTTAGATGCTTGGAATACAATCCTTAATCTCTATGCCTCTTCCAAGACTTAAAGCTGTGTAGTATTTCCCTGAGAGTACAAATATAGTGAAACCTGCAGATAATTTGCAAGTGAGGGTTAAATAAATACGTTGTTATAGCTGTACTGCATGTGGAACCGCACCATGGCATCCGGTTTGCTGATCTGTATTAATTTGGCGTGGAAGCCAGGACGCTGGAGGAAAAAGGGAAGAAGGAAAAGTGCTTAACTGGATTCCACTGTGAAGTCAAGACACAGCTGAGATATCCAACTGAATGTAGGAGCTGCAGGTACTACTGCGATCGTAAATATCGATAAATCAGAAGATGAAAATTAAACTCTATGAGGCTAAACAACAGTCCTGCTTTAAATGATTTCCAAACATACTGACCATTAAATTAGAGAACAGAAATTAAGTTCTGATGTATTTCCTTCAGCTTGTAACTTATCTGACAGCTCTAGAAACAGAGAGAATTTTTGTTTTGTTGCATCAGTATCATTCCTTGTATCAGTAGTATAACTTAGACTGAGCTGTTCAATGTTCAAATTTTAACAAATCAGAGATAAGGCATTTCATCATACAGATCAACATAATCTCATACCAATCACATTTTCAAGGCATTGTTAAGCAAAACGTTTTCTAGAGAGCTTCCATACAAAACAAATGACAGATGTCAGAGCCATTTTATGTATTAATAATAGATATAGGGCCTTTTGTTAGTTACCATTTGTTACCAGTTTGAAAACTGCCTAGGTTTGTAGCAGCAATTTAGTTGCTGCTGCTCCTTGATTCTTGTTTAATGGATTTTGTGAGGTGATCGGCCAATCTCAGTCAAAGTTCCAGGAGAAAAATGGCATCCATATTCTTTGTTACTAGGGCGGGTTGGGTGATTGCCTCTGTGAACTGATATGACACTATCTGCTTCCCACTGAATGGGCAACTCAGGCAAATACTCTCTTTTTTGGTACTTCTCCTCTCATGGAGTCTAATGAGAGTTCAGTGAATGCCTTTGAAGCTCCCATGGCTTCCCTGCGATTCAACCATACCGGGATACTCTCTACAGAGACAGCAAGAGAATCTGTACCAAGTGTCACATGTGGGTGTTTTTAGAACTATATCACATTTTGGAAGTTAACAGAAATGGAAAAAGAAAAAGGAATTATACCATGAATCAGATTTCAAGTAAGATGTGAAGATAAGTATATTTCCCATTCATTCTGGAATAAAAACACTTACCCTGCAACTGGAAAGAATAAACACTGATCAGGTTCCCCTTTGGAGAAAGCAGCTTACATAGAATCATAGTGGTAAAACTAGTACCTAGAATGGATCTGAGTGGGCTTTAAAAATACAATGAAGATGCATGCTAAGTTACTATTTTGAGTTCTTGCAGGAAAATAACCTTGGCTTATCTGTTTCCCTGTATCATGACTCTCCTCTCCTGTCTGTACGGCTCCCAAATCAGGGTCAAATCCAATTCTCATTGAAATCAGGTTTTCCCCTGTCTCCAACGGGACCAGCATTTTCCTGTAAATGAACTAGGAGTACCTGCAAGTAACTCTGATCAAACTGAGGCAGTAGGTTACACACAGTTGTCTATTGCAAATTTCTTACTGCAGGAACCTTTCCCTCCTTCTGAAGCATGTGTGTGCCTGTGAAGCAGCCGGCACCAGTGGAGAGCACTGAATGTGACTTGTGTGAATTGGGACATAATGCAGAAGATCAAGAAATGTAAAGCGACGCTTCAACCGCAGATTTTATCTGCAGTTAAAAAGTGTGCATCAGCTGAACTCGACAAAGCAACCTAAAATCTCTAAAGATGTATCTTTCTTTCTTCTACTTTAAAATGTCAGTGAGACAGATGTCACATCAGCCACGCTGAAGATACAGATTGTCTCCTAGGGCTTTCAGCACAGGATAAGATTTAGGATGCCTCAGTTTTGGGAATCCCAAAGATAACATCTCGTATGGGCTGCATTTGTAAAGAGTGATTGAGCACATTTGCAGCAGGCAGAGAGTCGGAGGAGAGAAAAGAGAACTAACATTTTCTCTGTTCCAACTCATTACCGCACCCTCCCCTTACACAGGGCTCTATTTCCCAAAGCCCTTGGTAAGCAGCATGGCCACAGAAGATGGAAAACACCGATTAATTACTCAAGGGAAAAGCCTCTTCTTGCAAGAGCATGCTGGCAGGTGTGCTGGAGTCCAGTAATACACAATCCTTTTCTGCGTCGGGAAATCACTCTATTTTGTGTACAGACTATGAGAAACTCAATCCAAATGTTCTACAATGAACCACTCTGCCAGCAGGCTTTTCGCTAGATCTGTTACTCCCTTGTATCTGTGAAGTCACATTTATTTTAGCAGCATTGTGCAACAAGATGGGATCCAAATATCTTAAAACAGTTCCACATTGAATAGAAAGCATGGCTGCAACTGAAGCATCACAGAGCAAAGTAAAGGATCATAAGACTTAGGAATTTATGATGAGTTTTGCCACTGGCTTCAGCAAAGCCAAAATTCTACCTCTGCAGTATTTTCTTTCTGTCTGCCTGTCAGTCTTTCCTCCACATGCCCTTACACCTTGCTTCTCTTTTGGCCATTGTGTACAAACTGTTTTCCTGTTATCTTCTGGCTACTTAATCTAAATTGCTATGCAAATAATGATAAACTAAATACAGACAATATATTAAATATACCCATGTAGGAAACTGGTGCAAGAAAATATGCACAAAACCAAAAGGAAGGATGTTGCATCATGGTGTTTTTCATATAGGACCTGTGAATCTCTGAACCATATAATTCTATCTTCGGAACCAAGCAATATTTCCTTTGTTCTTTCTTACTGCACAGTTAATTTATAAATAAAACATTTTGTTCTGCTTTGTTAGTTACCATTCCTATGACATGATCCATCCTTTCGTAAGCAATTTGAAAACGACCATTTATTTCACACGCATAGCTGGATGCAATCATAACCACTGTGGAGGGCAGCGCAGATAAAAATTATTGTTAAGCCTTTCTTTTTGTTCATATGCCCAATCTGCTACTCAGTATCCCACCATATTTATCCACGGTCACTGACACTAATCTTCAATCACTCTTACCAGATGGAGCAAGGAGCCTCCTGAGGAAACAAGCGTATGAGGGTCGGCACCATCCTTCAATAGCCGTAGCACTGAAATAGCAAAGAAAAGAGGAACAAGAATGAATGCAGCAACATACCTAATTCGGAGCTGTTAATAGGCTGATTCTTCATCATCTTCATTACGAGATTTAATAATATATGCAAACCTCTCAGATAACATTTGCAAAACGATCATGTCAGCATTTCCCATCTCATGTATTTTAATGGCTAAGCCTGGAAGCAAAGGACCTTTGATAATGATGTTAAATACGAACAGTATCAAGGACTCCTCAAGCAGACAGATGAGCATGTCAGTTCTGTACACAGGAGGCGGGGGGAGAGCTGGAGGAGAGACCCTGTATCAAGGTCACAATCACCTGATCAGTTCAGCAACTTGGGAGCAAAGTCAGAGTCAACTGGTTTTATTTTACTTTGTAGAGTTCCCATGAGACTTGTTGGCTTTTTCAGCAAATAATTGAAACTAGTGGTCATAACTTATATCACTTGAAATTAATCATCATGCCAAAGCTAAACGACCTGCACTCAATTTAGCCTTTCCAGTGCATTGTCAGATCACTGACGCGGCATAATTCTTAAAATGCTATTTGGAGTCAAACTCCACTCCCAGTTACATGTATCAAACCCCTTTGAAATGAAAAGAGGCTTATAAATGCAAGCAAAACCACAACCCTTCAAATCGGTGCTCACTCAGGTGTGAAAATTCAGCACTTTTTCCCCATGGTCTTTACTGCCTTTATAACCTTTTCACTGGGAATCAAAGCATTCACTACCTCATGCTACCAGAGATCATTTCTGGAACAGAATTGCACAGGCACAATGCCAGATGTTATCAGGGGAATCCACACCAGCATTGCAACCCTGTCTTCACTAGACTGGTATGAAGAACTCTTCTAAAAGGGTCAAGTGTCCTCGATGGGTAAGAATCGAGGGGAAGGCCAACAAGGCAGATATCATGGTGGGAGGCTGTTATAGACCACCCAACCAGGATGAAGAGGCAGACAAAATATTCTATAAGCGGCTGGGAGAAGTTTCACAACCACTAGACCTCATTCTCGTGAGGCAGTTCAACTTACCAGAGGTCTGCTGGAAATACAATACAGCGGAGAGGAAACAGTCTAGGAGGTTCCTAGAGTGTGTGGAAGATAACTTCCTCACACAGCTGGTGCGGGAGCCAACTAGGGAAGCTGCCCCGCTGGACCTCTTGTTTGTGAACAGAGAAGGACTTGTGGGTGATGTGATGGTTGGAGGCTGTCTTGGGCACAGAGTTGGTGAAATGACAGAGTTTTTGATTCTCAGAGAAGTAAGGAGAGGGATCAGCAGGCTGCTACCTTGGACTTCCAGAGGGCAGACTTGGGCCTGTTTAGGAGACTAGTTGACAGAATCCCTTGGAGGGCAGTGCTGAAGGGCAAAGGAGTCCAGGAAGGCTGGACATTCTTCAGGAGAGAAAGTTTAAAAGTGCAGGAGCAGGCCATCCCCACGTGCCAAAAGTCGAGCCAGCGGGGAAGAAGACAGACCTGGCTGAACAGAGAGCTTTGGCTGGAACTCGGGAAAAAAAAGGAGAGTTTATGACCTTTGCAAGAAGGGGCAGGCAAGTCAGGAGGACTACAAGGATGTTGTGAGGTTATGCAGGGAGAAAATTAGAAGGGCCAAAGCCCTTGCTAGAGCTTAATCTGCCTACTGCTGTAAAAGACAATAAAAAATACTTCTATTAATACAGTAGCAACAAAAAGTGGGCTAAGGAGAATCTCCATCCTTTATTGGATGTGGAAGGAAACATAGTGACAAAGGATGAGGAAAAGGCTGAGGTACTTAATGCCTTCTTTGCCTCAGTTTTTAATAGACAGACCAGTTGTTCTCCAGGTACCTGGCCCCCTGAGCTGGAAGACAGGGACGGGGAGCAGAATGAAGCCCCCATGATCCAAATGGAAATGGTTAGTGACCTGCTACACCACTTAGACACACACAGGTCTCTGGGGCTGGACGGGACCCACCTGAGAGTACTGAGGGAGCTGGCAGAAGTGCTCACCAAGCCACTTTCAATCCTTTATCAGCAGTTCTGGCTAACTGGGGAGGTCCCAGATGACTGGAGATTAGCAAATGTGACACCTGTCTACAAGAAGGGCCGGAGGGAGGATCCAGGGAACTATAGGCCTGTCAGTCTGACCTCGGTGCTGGGGAAGGTTATGGAGCAGATCACCTTGAGTGCCGTCACACGGCACGTACGGGACAACCAGGGGATCAGGCCCAGTCAGCATGGGTTTACGAAAGCCAGGTCCTGCTTGACTAAACTGCTCTTCTATAACAAGGAAACCCACTTAATGGATGAGGGAAAGGCTGTGGATGTTGTCTACCTAGACTTTAGTAAAGCCTTTGACACTGTTTCCCACAGCATTCTCCTGGAGAAGCTGGAGGCTTATGTCTTAGACAGGTGTACTCCTCACTGGGTAAAATCTGGCTGGATGGCCGGGCCCAAAGACTTGCGGTGAATTTTGTTAAATCCAGTCGGCAGCTGGTCACAAGTGGTGTTCCCAGGGCTCAGTATTGGGGCCAATTCTATTTAATATATTTATCAATGATCTGGATGAGGGGATCAAGTGCACCCTCTGTCAGTTTGCAGATGGCCCCAAGTTGGGCGGGAGTGTTAATCTGTTGGAGAGTAGGAAGGCTCTGCAGAGGGATCTGGACAGGCTGGATCGATGGGCCAAGGTTAATTGTATGAGGTTCAGCGAGCAACCCCATCCAACGCTACAGGCTTGGGGAAGAGTGGCTGGAAAGCTGCCTGGCAGAAAAGGACCTGGGGGTGTTGGTTGACAGCCAGCTGAATATGAGCCAGCAGTGTGCCCAGGTGGCCAAGAAGGCCAATGGCATCCTGGCTTCTATCAGGAATAGTGTGGCCAGCAGGAGTAGGGAAGTAATCGTGCCCCTGTACTCAGCACTGGTGAGGCTGCACCTCGAATACTGTGTTCATTTTTGGGCCCCTCAGTACAAGAAGGACATTGAGGTGCTGGAGCATGTCCAGAGAAGGGCAACGAAGCTGGTGAAGGGTCTTGAGCACAACTTTTATAAGGAGCTGCTGTGGGAGCTGGGGTTGTTTAGTCTGGAGAAGAGGAGGCTGAGGGGAGACCTTATCGCTCTTTGCAACTACCTGAAAGGAGGTTGTAATGAGGTGGGTGTTGGTCTCTTTTCCCAAGTTACTAGTGATAGAATGAGAGGAAATGGCCTCAAGTTGCATCAGGGGAGATTTAGATTGGATATTAAGAAAAATTTCTTCACCAAAGTGTTATCAAGCACTGCACCAGGCTGCCCAGGGAAGTGGTTGAGTCACCATCCCTGGAGGTATTTAAAAGACATGTACATGTGGCACTTTGGGACATGGTTTAGTGGTGGACTTGTCTGTGCTAGGTTAACGATTCAACTTGATGATCTTAAAGGTCTTTTCCAACCTAAATGATTCTATGATTCTAAAAGGCCTCCCGCCAGGCGAATAACTGCCAACGAAGTTTCCTGTGTAGGAACACAGCTGGTTCTGCCTCCATCATCTGGAAATCCTGGTTTTAATTCCTAGTTAAGACTCCTGAATGGAGTTGTGCAAAGGTCTGCAAAGAAATTTTAAGTTCTGAGTACCCCAGAATCCTGTTCCACTGCAGTGTCTGTCCTACAGGAGGGCCATACATTTGTCTCAGGGCTCTTCTAACTTCTGTGAATCTGTCATGAGACTAGTGTACACCATCTCCTCCTTAACCATGCATTTTTTCTAGGTGTCTTTCTCGATTTTCTTGCAACTCCATTTTCACTGTACATTTAAACTCCTTACAGCATTCAAACACTCAGTTGACCTATTTGAAAGGGATCAGTTTTCTTTTCAAATATTGTCAGTTTACACAAGCAATGTTTTCTGAATCTGTTGAATGATTTTTGACCAGGTGCCCTAGAAAAATTCAGCCTAAGAAAGAAAAATCGGCTAAGTGGTTGCAAGCCTGTAAAATTAAAGTGAAAGACTTGGCGTCATCATTACTAAATACTTCACGCATAGTAAACACATCGGTATATTGGACAAATATTTATAATACTTATACAAATCCATTTAATCTTTTGCTCTTTTTTAAACTTTGCGAATCAAACATCAGTCCAAACCATTGTATAAATTCATACGTCATGAATAGTTGCATGGTACCTATTTCTCCTCACCAAAGGTTTTGCTTCTTTTAACTTACATAACTGTAAAAGACTTTTCTGTTCTGGCAAATGTCACTTGGGAACTTAACTGCTGTTAGAAGTCACTGTTGTCCCCAGCATGTCCGCCAAAGGTAGAAGTGGAACATTAAGTAACACAGAATAAATGAACTGTACAACAACTACCAAGCAAGAAGAAAAGCACTGAAGCAGAGCGGGAGGGTGGAGAAATATTTACAAATTTTCATAACCTCGGGAAAAATGGATGAACGGCAAAAAGCAAAGTATTTCTTTCTGCTCTCAGATCCACAAATCCAATACTAAAGTACACAATTGTCCTCATCCAGACAGAGACCATTGAAAATAAAGGTTCAGAATGAAGTTCCTTCTTTTAATACCTAAATTGCTGACTACAGGTGGACATGCTTCCTCTACCTCAGGTTTTAGTGAGTAAAGACCTTATTGTAAATCCTCCCTCCTTAAATAGGTGTGTAACTACATCCTCCTCGAGAGTTAATATTTTCTATGTTCCTGTGTTATGCCATTTCTTTAGCAGGCCAGAAAATACAAATTCCGTATCACAGAAGATTTCTTAAGGCTCCAAAGGTAATTTCCTTCTGCCAATCCCATCAGGATTCCACCTGAACAGATCAACACTCCAGGTTGTTCGCCTTCCTCCATCCCTGCTTCTCAGGGAGAAAAAATAAATTCCACCCATTTCAGTCTCTCAGCCACTTAATACAGTGTTTTTATGTAGCAAATGTCTTTCTTATGGACTCTGTGTGTAGGTTAAAAATGTGAACTATGGCTTGGTTCCACCTACAGGGATAGTCTCATTTGCAAATATGGGAATTAAGGCAGATAGTCCTTAGAAGCATCATGTGCAGAAGTTATTAAACTGCCATAATTCTGTTCTCAGGGAGGCTTTAACTGATGACATCGGTGAAAGTATATAATTTTTTGCAAATGCCGCCTTTATGGTGTATTCTTACAGACTGTCCTGCTGTCAAAAGGGGGAAGGCATGTTATCCACTGCGTGGCCCACTCTTCCCTTGTGCCAACTCTCCCCACCTATGCAGCTGCACATTCAACGGGACCAGCAAGTCTTTTTCTTTTCTTTTTTTTTTTTTTTTTTACTTTTGTCTCTCTTCTGGCAGGGCTAGTTTTCCACCCCATCAATGTGGCTGACTGCATAGCTTCCTAAGCACCAGCACAGACGATACAAATACACACACCACGTGGAGGCAGAGCAAGCACGCTGCGTTTTGGTGGCAGAAGTCTTACACTCACTAAGGCTGATAATGAAGTAACATCCTCAGCTTGTGTTTCTACAAGATGGGATAAGTCAATTCAGGAGTCAAGCAAAAGGGTCTGCTCCCTTCTCCCATTCACAAAAGGACTTACACATCATCTACCTCTGGCTACTTCTGCATCCGGGAACTGACGCTAACGGCACAAAATAACCCCAGCAAAAATAAACTGCAGAGTTTCTTGTTGGGTCACTGAGATGAACTCAATCATTTAGAGTCTTGGGATCACCAAAACTGGCTTTTGGGTAGGTCCTTCTAAGCAAAGACAGAGGGTGAAGACCTCTCCCTTTTGGCAGGAGCAGGACACACGGGAAGGTCAGAGGGTTGGGAAACTGCATTTCTAAAAATATTGCACAAGAATTTCATCTGGAGCCTAAAATAGCAACCAAGTGACAGAAAGAGCCTGTGCCTACTTGGGCATAGAAAATATGGTCAACTTATTGAATCTCTTCCTTCCACCCAAACCCCAAAGACTTGGTTCTTATAGAGAAGCTATGCAAAATGAAGTAACGCCTTTCCGGATCCATTTAGCAACACCTTGTTGTTGAAACCAAAGAATGACAGTCCATTTCTACATCTGAGATTAAATTTCATAAGAATAAATGGTTTTGCCCTGCTCTTTTCCCCCCAGCAGAAATGCAGAGCAAGATTACAGCATAAAGCATTAATAGGTAAACTGCGATCTTAAAGTAGAATATTAAATAATTATGACCATAAACAAATGATTAAGTCACACACAAAAAATTAGGGCAAGTGGATAAAAGCTCAGTAGTTCTTTTCTTTGTCGGGTGTATTTTCCCTCATTATTGCATGTAGCTTAATCAGTGCTTCAGGAAATTCACCGCACAAAGACAACTAGGACAGGATATGCAAACTCTCCTTTCAACTGGGCAAGAGTCTTTGTTCTGAATCAGGATTATGTGCTCCGTTCCTCTGCATATAAAGACAAGTAAAAACCATCCCTCTTTCCTTGAATTCACCCCCCCTGCAAAGCACAGTAAAAAAGAAAATAAAGAAAAGGTGATCACAGAAGCACAATCCCCCTCCCTACTATGTGACTCACTTAGGTCATTCACATAAGACTTTACTAGTCAGTAGGAAAATCTTCACCTTATGTTCATTTTTTCCTTTTGATAGAACTACTCTACTTACTGCTAGCAAGGTGGGATGAATTGCCCTAACGAGGACAGAAACTCATAGAAAACTAAATTCCAGAAATGCTACATATCTCTTAATGAATGCTATTTTTAAGGAAGTTTTCACAAGACTTTCTTTCAAAACTTGCTTTATTTGTCATCTCTCATGGAAGAGAAGTCTCCAGAAAAGATGAGGAGACTGAAAACAGGCCTTAAGGCAGGAAGCTGACATTTACTTGAAAAAAACCTGAGAGTAAAATTTTCAGGAAACTCTCAAGCCCTTCCTTTGTGTGTATAAACAGGTCCATCCATTCTCTGATGTCTTTTAGATTTGACACACAAAATTATCAGCTACTTAGAGCAGAATTTCACACCTCATTTCATATCTAATAAAGGTGTTTTAGAAAGCATTGAAGTTGCAAATTCTCGGCAGTAAAGAAAGATAATAATCAAGGTAGCTTTTTACATATGCAGGATGTTACATTTTTAACTAAAAGATTCCGGTGAGCTGAATATTTTTCCACAGGCCACTGACTGTATTGACTAGATTACGACTTATCAGGTAGCCTTCTAATCCAGTAAGGACAGTATTGCTGTGCCTGTTACCAGCCACAGGCCCCGTACTAACTTTGCTTGTGGGACGAGGGCTGTATGGCTTACTTTGGGCTTGGCTTGGCTTGGCTTGGCTTGCTTGGAGCTTTGTTTTAACTTTTTTAGCTGTTATAGCAATGGGCTGATGACAAGGTGACAGTTACCTAACACATTTTAGTTTCATTTAGCTTTGTATAACTGTGCTGTGTAGTGCGTTAAGAATTTTGGTATATACGGCACTCACTAGTACTTATGCTGTGCTATGTTGAATAGCATCTAGCTACTCTGGCATGTAGACCTATCTATGACCTTATATGCTGCAGACAAAAGGAGTACAGATCTGAAGGGACAGTGGAGCCTGGAAGGTGAATTTGGAGGACCCAGGGCTATCAATAACTCACCACTGATCAGCTACTGATGGTAATGCAAACTTAGGAGCTGGGCAACGCTGCGTTCACAGCAAACCCAGTTTTAGCAGTAACAGAAAAGACAAAAAAAACCCCGTGCCTAACATATGTAAAACTTAACCGTTGGCCATCTGCTGTGCTGGATTTAGAGTACCAGTATAGGTTTCTATTAATCATTCCTCTGGGGAGTAGCAGCTAGCTAGTGCAAAATTTGTTCCTGTTAGCATCTATTTTTGTTCTCTTTAGTTTAGCAGGAATAACTCTAGCTGGAAGGCTTTACTTGTTCGTTATGTGTAGAAACACGACTTACTGCAGAAGCCTAGCTAAGGCCATGCTGTTGCTGGAATGGATTATCCCATTCTCCTCCTGCCTCAGGCTGCGTGTTTCTGCCGGTTGCCTCTCGCTGGCACAAGGCAAAGATTACTTTTCAACTAGATCAACAATCTGGGAAGGTGGTACTGGGTAAGGGGTATGAGTAGGGAGAATGGGGTAGCCACCACTTCCAGCAACAGCTGAAAGCACTTTGGGATTAAACTGACCATAAAATTTGAACCGCTGGACAAGAGAAGTGATACTGAAGGAAGAGAAATAGCGCGCTTCCACCTCTTCCACTTCCACCAGTTAAGGAAGTGTCATATTTTGCCCTTTACTCCCTCCACAGTCAGACCGTTGGTCCAACACTGGCATCTTAAACTCTGTATAGATGCGCCACTTAGAATTCTTGCCACCTACATGCCTCCTTAGTACTCTTTTCTTATTCCTCAATAGTCACTCTGTACTTTCAGCTTGTACCAAAGGTACTTACGAGGAACCTGCTATGCAGCTCAGCTGCACATGAGAACAGATGAATGCAATCTCTGGTAAGTTATTCTTAATCAGAACAGCAAATGAAACCAAGTGAGATGTCATAAATTTTTGCTTAATATAGGCTTAGAAAAATATTTACCTCATACCTTTCCTATGATTGGTTCAAAAATAAATTTCAAAATCCAGGTACCACTGTTGGTAAATTAATAATGTCTTTAAGTTTTTTGTTTACCTAACAAACACATTTACAGTAGCAATACTGTTACCACATCGTTACTAGTGCAATAGCTGATGCTTTCTTTCAAAGCAAGTTCTAACCATCGGTTGACAATGGTCATCCAGGGCAGTCGTGCCCTTAAGGGGCTTTTCAAACAACAGATTTGTAATCCTGCTGCTTTTTTCCATCCTTGAAACACCTCCAGTGATCATTGGCAACATCTGTCAAACTTGTTCAAACCTCGTCTTCTCATTTCCTGAAGAACTCTTGGAAACAAATTCTCACCTTTGCTGCATAAAGATTGAAGACAACAAACTGTAAAGGAAATATGCACAACACCTGGACAGCTAAGTGTTACGCAGAAATGAAAAGAGGAAAATTATTTTTTCCATACTGGCTGAGTTTGAGAACGTTAGCTTTCCATATCCAAGCTATACTGTCCACTGTTTGAACAGAGCACTGATGAGGATAGGGCTGGTGCTTCTGTCCTCCCTGGCAGAGCTCCCGTAGTTTATAATTTTTTCAGGCAGCCAGGAATCAGATTAGCATGACCCCACAGCAACCGGGACATTGATTCTCTGCTGCATTTAAAAGCATGATGTGAATTGTCAGGCTGATTCCTGAGCTCCATTCCACACAGCATTACCTTTAAAAGAAACAAACCAAGCCATCAATGAAGCAGATTGATGGAGGGTGTCCTACAGCCCCAGATGACGTCTCTCTCAGCTTTAATGTTAGGCCCAGATCAAAATACACGTTGGTTCTATCCCCTGCTCTCTTTGTGGAGAAATCAGTCAGACCCCAGGCTTGGAAGCAGTTGAGGGGCTCAGTCGCTCCACTGCAGGAACAAACTTCAAGCTGCACAGGTAGGCACATGACAAGACAGCTCCCTTCCTTTCTGCCTAGTCCTCTGCTACATTCCCACCAGGCCCTGCACCCTCAACTACGGTATGCCCAAGCCCAGGCATTCAGCAACCCTGACGGCTTCCTGCCAACGCACTGTTGCTCTGGAGGTCGAGGGCACAGCCCTTCTCTTACCTGAGGTACCTTCAACTGGAAAACCACATAAAAAATAATGGTTGTGTCTCTGGGCCACACAGACACTAAGACAAACTTCAGTGAGATCTGTGAGGAGGGTCGCAGTTCCCTCAGTGGGGCAGGCATTTCTATCACTGTAGACATAGCCAGAATAATTTATGAGCTTAGGGACTACGACTATTTAGTAACTGCTAAATTTAAAGCTTCTTCTCCAGGCAAATTCCCCCTCTTTCACTTCATTTTGATGTACATGAAACTGAATGCAGTCTGTGCCTCCGCTGGAAAGTATTAAGGCCACAAACCTAACGGCCTAAAAAATGCTAACGTGTGCCTCTTACGGTGCCCAAGCACAGCGATACAGTTTAACTTATCTCCTTACACAAAAGTGACAATGGACAGCAGTCAAACGTGACACGCCTGAGTTATCTTGCCATATGTCGGGCAAAGCATCTCTGTTTTTAAGACCCTGAAAAGACAGATATTCACATGGAAAAGCAGTGAGGACTCTGAAATCAGTTCAGAGGAAGAAGATTTAAAAATAAGTGGGTCACATTACCTAATAGCTACAGCTGATTTCTTTCTCTCTTTTTTTCATTTTTTGTAGGATATTTATTCCTAAAGTCTTCTTTTCTTTCTTTTTCAGTTCACAGTATCCAACTCCTTCCTACTTTATTGTTACTCCTGCACATAGAAGGACCTTAATTTACATCATTTACTTGCAAATACATGCACTGACAATATCTAGAGCAGCTTGGAAAACCCGTGGTGTAAATCACAGTAACTTAGAGAAGACTGGAAGTAGCCCTTCAGTTCTATGGCCCAAAGGTCCTGCTGCAAGGGGCACACCCAGGGTCACTAGGCAATGGTGGTGGCCCCTTGTTCTGCCTCCGTTTTGAATGAACTCTTCCAGAGCTGGGGCTTTGGCCAGGTCACAGGGAGAAAACTGCTGTGGTAAGGTCTGTCTGTCTTGTTTATAAAGCTGTGATTCTGCCTCCCTGTAACGAAGACCTGTATATATTACAGAGCTGTTGCTAAAAGGATTCAACACCACCTCACAAAATAACACATGCTTAGCTAAAAATATTGCTTCTGTCATGGCTGATAGCACAGCAGGGGGTTTGCCACCATAGCTACTTCCCAGGCCAAAAGAGCTGTGTCATCAAAAACTGGTAGCACAGACCTGACTGAATTCTGAATTTCTCTTAGTGAGATAAAATTACAATAAAAGCAAAGCTTTTTAAAATCTACCATAAGACGAACACTCTAAAATTAACCTTAGGGGACACTAGCTGATCATACAGTAAACTTAAATATGGCTTTTCTCAAAGCTTTCATTTCCAACTAGCTTATGTGAGTTAGTTATTTCAAGGTTAAAAAGACCAGAAAAAAGGAACCTAATGTCTTAGCATTTAGGTCACCTATTGCATTCTGTATACATATTTTATCTGTCTCCCACGTGTGCGTTCTCCTGCAGGTCCTGACAAAGGTGACTAAAACCAGCACGAACACCACCAGCAGGCTACAGCTGGTTGTTACAAAAGCTCACACCCCACTGGGCTCACCTTAGAAGTATCTGTGTCATGGTTTTAGCTGGGACAGAGTTAATTTTCTTCACTGTAGCTGCTACAGTGCTGTGTTTTTGATAGAGTATGAGAATAATGTTGATAACACACTGATGTTTTAGCTGTTGCTAAGTAGTTCTTACACTAGTCAAGGACTTTTCCAGCTTCCCATGCTCTGCCAGGTGCACAAGAAGCCGGCAGGGGAGGGGGCACAGCCAGGACAGGTGACCCAGTCTGGCCAAAGGGATATTCCATACCATGCGACATCATGCTCAGTATATAAACTGGGGGGAGTTGGCCAGGGGAAGCAGCGATTGCAGCTGGGGGACCAGCGGCGTTGGTAGGCAGGTAACGAGCGGTAGCATCACTTGTCATTTGGTTGATTTTCAACCCCTCCCCAAGGTTCCACCTCTCTCTTCCCCCCCGCCTTTTTCATATATTATTGTTGTTATTATTATTACTATTACTGTTTTATTTTAATTATTAAACTGCTCTTATCTCAACCCATGAGTTTTCTTACTTTTGCCCTTCCAATTCTCTCCCTCATCCCATTGGGGTGGGGGGGGGGTGTAAGCGAGCGGCTGTGTGGTGCTTAGTTGCTGACTGGGACTAAACCACGACAATGTGTCATTTGAAAGCTCTTAAAATTACTGGTGGAATTTTTAGGCTAACTTCTCTGCTACAGTCACACCCGATTACAAGCGTTTGAATGTACAGAATTGAACACAAGTTCCAGATCTTCACAATATCTTACTAAATATGTTAAATGTATTTCAGACTTTGCAACTTTCCAATCCTATAGTGATTCAACGATAAATACCAAAACACACATCAGCAAGTAACTCATTCTGCAGTCAGCAGCTTAATATGAAAACCATTGCCATCCCATGCTTTTCCCTGGTGTGACAGTGAAAGGTAAAGAATTTGCATACAACACACATTTTCTGCTGAATAGACTGTACACCCCCTCTGTTTCACCCATCGTTTACGTTGACCCTATGCCAACGTTACTTAATTGGCGTAAATCAAATTACTGCTGACTTACATTCCATATGAAGCAAGACTCAGTCCCTCTTTTAACTCTCAGACCATGCAGAGCAAGTTTATGCCAGCTGGTTTAGAAGCCCTGTAAGCAAGTCCTTACAATTTGTATTAGAGATCTTCAAGGATAACAGGCTATTATCCTGCTTAGCAGCTGCTAAATGGTACTAATTACCAGCTGTAGACCACTGGCTGTTAGATTCCCTGTGTATAGCGGAATTCCCAGGGTGTGCACAAGGAAGCAAGCTTAAACCAGGCACTATAGAACAAACTTGGGACATTAGCTTATCCGTGCATTAATCCAAAATAGTCGTGCATGTGGCACGTGGGTGACCAGAGCTGTGAAGGAAATGTATGATTCCAGGAATATCTCACCACTTGACACATGCAGCTCAGGCACCACCTTTCACAGGGTGCAATCTGTGACAGTTTACATTGTCAAAATGGGAGCTGCTTCCCTCTTGTTCATGCTTCCATTCACACACTCCTGCCCTCAGCCTTGCACAGCAGTGCCTCATGTCACGAGCTGGTACGGGGAGCTCAACCAGCTGGAAACTGTCTTTCATGAGGTTAGCCTTCAGCTGGTTTAGCTCCCTGGCTCACTTCAAGAGGAGCCTAAAGAGAGGAGGACAAAAGGATAGGACAGAAGCTGAGCAGGACAGAAAGGAGAGCAACCAACGGCAACCTCAATTTTAGCTTACGTTTAAACTGTGTTAGAAACGCACTTTGCAAGTGTCATTTGGTATTGCACGTACCCTTAGGCTACTGCCAAATTACATCAGTGGCTCCCAGATGCCTGCATATTCCCTTTCCTTTCTTTGCCTCAGCCCCATCAGCTGTGCGACAGGTAGGTGAATCTGTTCAGAGAGCTGACACAGAATTTAACTGTTGATTTCAGGGGGTGGGTCATTCTCTCTTGGAGCAGTGTGCTGAACTGACTTCCTCTGCAGCCACACAACTGCTAAATCTGATACAAAGAGCATGCAGTGAGAACAGTGGTGGGAACAGGATCATAAAAATATGACTGAAAATTTCTGAATTAGAAAATATAGTATTGGCGTAACATCCAATGAGCATAGACGTATACCAGCGCAAGCAAACATTGATACAACCTGATTCTCTAGTGAGAAATGCACTCAACTCACAGAAATACCTGCCTACTGGTGTAAATACACCCCTGTGAGAGTGAGCAGTACAATTTCAATCACAACAGTGTGACTGGAGTGACACAATTCTTTCTTTAGGCAAATCGTATCACATACAGGGCCACTACAGGGTGTAATCATTAGAATATTCCCAAACTTTTAATACACAGACAACTATAACTACATAAACAAAAAATACAGAACTGATGCGTTTTAAAAAATCATCATTTTAAGTGTTCCAAATAAGGAATATTGCATGCTTCATTTGGCAGATATCGCTATCCACAAGATTTTTTCTTCATCATCTAAATATAACCTACATTATTTCTTTGACTTTATTTACACCTATCTTGCTGTATCTACTGTTGATTTTATTTACACCCACCTTGCAGTATCTGTTAAATCCAAGCCAATTCCTTCCCAGATTTGGTATTTAGGTGTTGCAGATACTCTGTAGATTAATATGGCTACCATCTGATTCCCCTTAAAATAATGTGTGTTGTAATTTGATCATTAAGTAGGTGCTGGAAGAAGCCCACCAGGTCACGGTATACTGGCATTCGTTAGTAATATTTGCCCTTATCCTATGGGGTAGCTCTCAAATTTCTACTCACAAATCACAACAATCAACCTGCTAGTTTTCCTTGGCTTTTGCCCTCTCCAGACTTCACACGCTCTTTCAGACGATTCAGCGACAGCACGCCAGTTCATTAAGACATTCTAGGAGGGCAAGCCTGAAGCCAATTCCTGCACCCCAAAACCAGTACCACGCTCTTTACGGCTACCTTTCACTGAGAGAACTTAGACCCAGTTTGGGTAGCAACACTGGACGGTGGATGCCGTGCAGCTGCCAGGGCCGCGAGGGCACTGAGGCCCCCCCTGCCGTGCCCACCCCGGCTCTCCCCCACCCCGCCCACAGCCCAGACCCCACGGCAGCCCCCCGGGGCCGTCAGCCCCTGCCCCAGTGACACCACAGCCCAGCTCCCCACAGCCCTGCCCAGCCACCGGCCCCACTGAGCCGGGCCCACCCGCGGGCCCACGGCCTGGCCTGGCCTCGGCCCGGCCCCGGCCCCACAGCCCTGCCCGGCCACCCGGGGCTCCCCTCACCGGGCCTGATCCTGGCGCTACCCACAGGCTGATGTCCTGGCCCGACCTGGTCCTGTCCCCAGGGGGGTGCCCGGGGCTGGGGCTGCCCCGGTGTCCCCCGGCTGCCCGGATCCTGGCCGGGGCGGTGGGACAGGCCCTGCCTGCCCGGCCCGGCCCGGCTGCCCCAGGGAGGCCCCCGCGGCCCAACCCGCCGGGAGCAGCCGGCCCTCACGGAGCCCCTGACCTTTACCTGCATTTCACTGAATTCGAGCGAACGATCACCTCCGGAAGGATTTCCAGTCCGGCCCACACTTCCACAGATTTCATGGGAGCAGAATCGCGTCTCTGCTGTTCCACCCTGGCACTTCAAATGTCCACAGAATCAAGTTTTTCTGACTAAAACCCTTTTTATCTACCTATGTCATTTTTAGCACATTAAAATTTGTGTGCTGGGAAACATTTTCTGGTTGAGGTACGTTCTGCTGTATGGTAAGTTTTAAACTACCAACACACTTCAGTCTATTGATACCACCACCCTATTTCAGATATCTATCTCAGAGATGGTCAAGAGACGCGAAGAGCTGTGCAGAGCACTGTGCACACGTGTGGTCATTCCCCTCTCCACATCTACAGAGTTTTAAAATGGAGAGAAGTTGGATTTTGCTGTATACGTGTCACACTCGTCATTGTTGTTTTTCAACGGCATCGGCATTCAGTCACAGTCCCCTACGATTTGCCAAAACCAGCTGAGAATAACATACTAAACTTTTTAGTGGTTCTTTTCTACTTCACAGTGTGCACCCACTCCTCTCAATTGCAGTTTTTTCCTAATATAATGCTTGAGGCTTGCAAAGCCTAATGACTCCTTGCACATATGGACAGCGTGAGACACATCCTCCTATTGGAGATGATGGAACAGGATCTGCTTTTCTTGGCAGCTCGAGGATGGGATCACCACACAGAGACACATCCAGAAAACTGGGCTTCTGGAAAGACAGTGTGGAGCTCCTCCTACTCTTCACCAATCTGCTAGGTGTAGCTGACTGACAGACTGATCGGTGAGGTCTGGAGAGATTACCCCGTGCTGTGCAAACAGCCAGGATCACTGCGAGAAAGCGGGATATGGGATCTTGCCACATGAGTCTCCCATATAAGCATGGATATAAAAAGCACGCATGCTGCATGAATACTTTAGTTTGGCTAAGCTCTTCAAGTATTTCCTTATACTCCCATTCAGCACTTATTGCATTGACTGCAACATGCTGGTTACCAAGTCCTTCTATTAGCCTGTGCATTACAAACAACAATTATGAACATTTTCACAATTTGGTTAGCTGTCACATGCCTTTATAGAAAATGACTATGTCTGTTTTCTGTGTAGTTCTATATGCTGCCTGTGCATCTAGCTCAACGAGGTCTTCACTCCTCATTACTTCTTTTCCAAAAAAATTGATTTGGCCAAATGGCTGCATTCTTGAAATGCATTATGCTTTTCCTAGTGGTATTCCAAGCAGTTTATATCCACTAGTCTCCAAATCTTCTTTATTCTTTTCACCTCCTCTAATTTTGAGTCAGCTCTTTCCAGCCAAAGCCCGGGGACATGAAGGGTCTGACAGTTACAGCTAGAGTTTCTCTCACATCTTGGCTCCCAAACTCCCAATCTTCAAGGAATTCTTTCACACTTGGCAAGGGCAGGCTTGTCACACAACAACTTTTGTAACCTTTGTCCATTTCTGACAAGGTGGCCCAAATGTTACCATTCACACTTGCCTGCTGTGTATTCTTTGCACAGACTAGGTGTCTTCTATCAATAGTGACTACAACAAAGGTGCAACAGAACGGCAAATGTTAAGTGTCCTAAAGTCAATGATAAGGTTCTTGTTTCAACTAAATTTGTTTTAATACATACTGGAATCGTTATTAGTCTCCCTGAGAGCTGATGGATGGCCTGGATGTCCAGCAAGGAGAGCAAATTGCCCACAAGCAGGTCCACATAATCTCCTCCCGTCAGTGCTGCTCTGACTGTGCAAGCTGAGCCTCCTGGAAATCATCCTGCTTCCACTCAGTCTTATCCTACAGCTATCTCTGTGTGCTTGCGAGTTCAGTGCATTCTGGCTAACACCTTCATTTCCCCACAGCGGTGACAGTAACCACCACCACTACCAATACGCCAACAACAAAAAACTCCTGAAAAATCAACAATGACCACATAATCACCCTAAGAACAACAGACCATGTGTATAAAGCCAGCACAGAAGGAAAGAGCTATCATAAACTTGAAGCCTGTGACTACCACTTCCTTAAACCACCTCAGAACATGCAAAGGAAAACATCTCTAGGTATCTGCTTTGAGGTAAGGCTATCACAGTGGGGCAGCTGAAGATGGCAGCAATGTGGACTTCACCTGCTTTCAACATTCAGTACTTGAAATACAAAAATCATACAGGGACACAGGGGACTGCAATGACAGATTTATACCAGTTCATCTAAATGCCGTTTCCAAACAAAGAGACAAACTTGAAGCACAAACAGTTCTGCATTCAGTATCATCAAGCTCACAGATGGCTAAGCCTGCACACCAATCTTATGCAGGGTGAACCTGCACTGGGTTACCAGTGAAGCATTTGAGGATCTGGGGAACCTAGGGTGAAATGTAGGGGAAACAGACCCTCCGCCTCATATTTAACATTCCGTGCCTCTTCTTTGACACCAGTAAGCCTCCAGAAGGGCCAAAGTATCATGCCATAGCTGGGGCAACCAGTAAACCTCAAAGCAAATTTTGCTTTACTTGTGCTTGACTTAAGCTTTTACAGGTAGGGATTGTCACAGTATGGACTGCAGTTATAGGCCAGCACGGAGAGGACAAAATTATACTCACCCAGCAACTGGTATAAACATGTCTTTTTCATAGCTTATGGAAAGAAAAAGTCTGACAGACAAGTTGATGGTTTAATTTGGCTCTGAAGTAGAATTATCAGTTGTTCCCCATAGGAACCTCCCTGCTTTCTTGGTCTGTTCTTGCACAACAACAATAAAGAGCTGCCTTAGTTCAATACCCTAGTTAGCTCAATCCTCTCCAAAATTCAGCATGATGTTGTACTACCGACCTCCTGAGGTCCTTTCTAGCCGGACCGATTTTACAACTCTACAAATTCAGCAATCTTGATGTGAACAAGGAGAAGGAGCGACCAGCATCACATCACTTGACAGAAGAGCACCTCTCAGTTCTGAGTCATATCACTGAGTCCATGTCCATATGGAGCCACACGGTGGGTTTGGGCTGCAATGATGAGCTACAACTACAGAGGCTCGAGCTTTCCGAGTGGTACGCAATGCCATACTTTCTCATTCCCTCAGTCTATGCAGCTGACATGTATCCGGCACATAAAGCTGGTAAAGGAGGGAGAAGCCAGGGAGGACCCTGCGCTAGAAGTGCCTAAGTTACCAATAGAGAAAAAGTTGCCTAAGTTAGCAATAGCAAAAGAGATGAGGACTAATCCAGGAGAACGTGCATGTATATAAGCAAAACCACATGTACGGGGAAAGAGTGGGATAATAAACTAATGTCCATGTAAGCATCAGTAGAACTATATACACCTGGACTTTACATCTGTCCTTTTCTGTCCAACTTGTATCATTCTAAATATTTGTACCACAGGATTTTTAGAGAGAGGTTTAAAAGCAAAGGAAGCCCAACGTTCATCCCATATAGGAATGGAGTGAAGCCAGTGAAGTTCAGATGGCGATTATTAAAAGGTTTGATAGCTGGTACCCTCTCATAGGATGCCCCCTTAGTAGACTAAGAAACAAAGCAGCAGCTCAAATTTCACACAGGTGCTTCCAGCTTTAAGAACACTTCAAGTCATATTTTCTGTACTGTCAAGGGGTAAATGTGGAAGTCTAGAAAAAACTGCCACTTTATGCCAACAATAGTTGCGATTGCTGAATTCTGGAGCACAGACCCTAGCTCAATGATTTAATGCTGCAGCTGCCATGTTTGCCTTTTGAGTCTGAATGTAATCAAAACCCTAAAGAGTGTACGGTGTGAGAAATTACCTCCTGCAACCAGCTCATTGTTTGCCCTGTAAAATGACAGCATGTCATGCTTCAAGGTCACATATACACTACACTGCAATTGAGAGTCATCGGAAAGAAACATGGTAAGAAAGCAGTATGCAGCCCCAGGCCGACTGTCTGAATTCCACCTTGAACCTTTTACATATGCCTAATGTTTGAAACTGGACATTTAGAAATATTGCCAATTTCACCTTAACTACTCACCTTCCCACCTCCATTCTTGGATGCAATTCACACAGAAACACAAGCCAAATTATCCATTCCCTTACATCCAGTGATTGTATTCTTACAAGCTTCAGTTCCTCCACCGTAACAACCTGCTACTGTGATGGCTGCAAATAACAATAATCAAGGAAAATCAGCTGTCTCTTCATTACGCCACGTAACCTTTTCACTCGTTTCTCTCTCATAGCTACAGAGCTTTTTCACTGTCAACCTGAAGTGCAAAAGGTTTTAACAGCTAAAAAACCTTGCAGACTGAGTTAAGATGATACTGCAGTGTACTGAGAAAGAAGAATCCTCCAGTTCATGTCTCAGAGAACAGAAAGATGACTGAAATAACAAGCAGTATATATACTTTGTGTTTAGAATTTTTATTGAGGAGAAAAACCACTAGGCACTCTACAAATAAACCTGGCTCTGCCTCGGATATATTTGTGTTTTTACGGGGAAAGGTACTACAGTTCAGGCAGAAGGAAAGAGCAGAGTAACAGAAAAAGCATACAGAGACAGGACTTAGCAAGTAAAAAAAATAATTTGCTGCATTTAGTGGCTCTGGCTATATTCATTTAGTTCTACCTTCAGAGCTTCTAGAGGAAGATACTCCCCTTAGTTATTCCACTTCACAAAACCTCCAAACAAACTCCACTTTCCAAAAGTTCTGAACAAATGTTCTTCTCAATCTGGCAGTCAATATGACAGTGATAAAGTGAAGTCCGTATCTCGCAGGATCCCAAAATAAGGTCTGTTCCCAGTCTTACGCTTAAGTATTCCATTTTATCAACATTCCTCCAGTGTAACAATGTAAGCAGTGTATACCCTGCTGGAAGAAGGCTTCTGAAATTGAACTGAAAAATTGAAAACATTTTTAAGGAATAAGGGAAAGTGCAGTTGATTTTTTGTAAAGAACTGTATTATTGCTTTAAAAGTTTGTTCTTTAAAAAAGAAAAAGGAAATAGAAAAGGTTATTCTCTGTTGGTTTCTGTAGTGTCCCAGCTTAATTTCTGTGAGAGTCATCTGTGACTGAAATGAAAACATTTTAAAGTAAGTGATATTGACAGATGAATACAGAAAAGTTTCCCCTTTGTCCTGAAATATTATTGGAAATCAACCTGAAGCACAATAAATGCACTGAAGAAGAAATGCACTGCAAATTGCATAGAAAAGATTCTATTCTTGCTATCTTTTTGTTTCACAAGTACAGAGTAGGGTCTTCTGCCATCACAGCAATCTTTCTTTTTAATCAGTGTGACTTAAAACAATATCCAGGGAATGCCAGCAGTACCTGCCACTCAGTGGATGCCATCTTTCACTGAGAGAACAGGCTTCTGAACGCTGCCAATTTATAGCCTTGCATCCCACTGCATGATGCTGGAAAATCAACTGTGGATCCCCTTTGAAATGAATAGGAAGAACACCAGGTGCCAATTTGTTGGTTGTTAATGGCTTTGCGACCCTTTACTGGCATGACAGTGAATTTGTGAGTGATTAGTCTTTGTGTTTCTTACTGCTTTTGGTTGCAGAAAGACGTGGAAAGAAAGATCTTGCAGGGAAAAACACCGACATGGAACTATAAATGAGCTTGATAGGCTTAAAATGAAACAAGGACAGATATATGTCTTTAAAGGTTATCTGTTCAGACCAGATTATACTCTTAAAAAGCTGGATTCTTGTGTAGGGGTGATGGTCTTCTGAATATTTTTTCTTGACATTTGAGTTTTTGAAAGCCTTTTGAGTTAGACCCTGATCATGCAAAGTCATGAATAATTTACGTACTGACTTGTCCCACTGAAGAAAAGCTTTATATCATAGCCCACCAAAATAAAGAGTTGAGAATTTTAAAAACATGTTCAAAAGGAAATAAATAAAATTCTTAGGAAAAATTGTGTATTTTTACAAAGTTTTCCTCATACGTGTCATTTTTACACCTGTAATTGAGGCAACATTCAAAACTATGATTGCTAGTTAACCAATTGTGTTCTTGTTTGGATTTATAGGGTTAAGGTTCAAGAATGGACTTCTCTACATACAAAGCAAGCAATTCAGTGCCTACATCTTAGAAATCTGTGATTCAAAGAAAAATCCAAAAGGTAAGTTTCTAGAAACTCTGCATACTAGCAAGAGAAAGGCATACTTTTCAGAGAGGTGATCAACAAATCCTTCAGGGTGAACTTAGAAACACCCAAAAACATCAAATGGGAACTGCTAAGTCCAAACACCTGTCTCTGTCTTGATTTATTCAGAGCTTAAACATGTGAAACGGGTCTAGTATATACTCCTGTTTTCAAAACACAGTTAGTCGCAGAGATGACGACAACATCAAGGTTTTGTACAACAGCTTACTATGCAGTCAATTTTCTACAGTTTATTATACCATGAGCAAGACCATCCAGATTCATTTTGCCTCTCAGGCCCCTTCCCCGGGAGAAAGCCATGCCAGCCAGACACTGCCCGAGAGGCTTGAGGTGTGTGGCTGGGAAGAGCAGAGGAGAGAAGAGGCAGTGGGAGAGAGAAATGCACAGACCCAAAACAGCTCTCAAAGCAACCCACAGGCACAACCTGTAGGCGAGCAAAAATGGGTGGGTGACAGCTCCAACCTCAGTTTCGTGGAGAAAAGGAGGAAGCTATAACTTCATCCGTTTGACAGTAAGACAGATGAATTACATTTGGTGTGAATCCCCCTCCTAGGGGGGAACCCAAGATGGAGGGATGCTCTGTCTTTAGTTCCCTCCTGGGTACAGGCAGAGGATAGCTGTCCAAATCAAGGTAGTTCTGGGCATGTGCAGAAACAGAAACTGCAGCTGAAACAGCCCAGGGAGATTTCAGGGCTAAGAGAAAAGTAGCCAGGAAGCAAAGACACTCCTGCGGTTAGGCAGTCCACAGGGAGAACAAAAGGGCTAGATAAAATCTACACCATCAAGCCTATCCTTCACTTTTTTGACATGTTATGCCTTTTTCCGTGAGTTTTACTTTTTCCAATTAAATAAGTGTTGTATACTAGGAATCATACATATTTTTATCAACCAAAAATAGTTTGACATTCACTTCTCATCTCAGCTTTACCAAACTACTAAAAATGTAAACACGCGGACAAAAAACCAAAAAACACATATGGAATCCTGTAGGAATTCAAATGTATTCAAATTTCATCTCCCTGTGATTTTATGATTACTTTTGAAATGGGCTGCTTTAATTACTTAACATCTGTTACTCAATAACTAAAGGCATTATGTTTCCCTGCGTCATAACAAAAAGATGCCTTGTGTTGCTGAATTTAGCACACATGGAGCTAAACAAGGTTAACAGCCATGTTGAACCTATAGGACTGAAGGCTTGCTCTCGTTTGAAATGTGCCTCTACCTTCTGGGCCTTTGAAACAGCTTCTTCATCAATGGGTGGACTGAGACGCTTGACCCTTCATTTTTCTATATACAGAGCTGATTAAATCAATAGCAGCATGCCTGACAGTCAGCTGCCTTGGCGTCTTCCAAAGTTCCCAGACGTAGAGTAGGAGTTCCCAACACAGAATGCATGTACTTGCCTCTCTTGTGGATGTATTTATTTACAGTATTACAGTATACGTTTTTCTTTCTTTCCGAGAGTCCCGACTGGGAAAAATATTGTGCACTTCATTAATTTCATATGCCCTGAGTAGTCTCTTGACTTCACTGTCCAGTGTCTAGTGTTCATGTCTCTTAAGGATTGGACAATAAATATTAAAATGTATAAATTATCATACATATGTGTTGTGATTTCTTCTACAATAGTTCCTGGTAAATCGACATTTGCCAATAGTCACTTCTAGATTATCACCCAATGTACAGATTTCTCCTCTGATTCAAAGGAAACTAACTGTAAAATCCCAAATAGCCCTGTATGGGCAAACCTCCCTCTTAGTACCTCTGTAGTGCATTTCATATGCTTTCCCAGTAGGGGGGAAAAAAAGAAAAAAAAAAAAAAGGAAGTTTAGATGAAGTTTACCATGAGAGTAAATAGTAATCTAAAATTAAAATGTATTAAATACTACTAGCACAATCCTGAAACAAAGCACTATAATACTTGAGAAATCTATTTGTGTTTTAAATTTTTAAAAGGACTGGGCATGTTAAGGTAAGGAAATCTAGCGTCTATAATCCCTCAAATGCATTTTAGCTGCCCTGGAGTTCTGTTCTGAATGTTCTTGGTTATGCTGTGTTTTAAATTCCTCAAATTGAGATTAGATTAATTTGGTTTTTGTTTTGTCCCTCCTCATGATTTCACTATGCAATAAATTACTAATCGGTGTAATTGGTCTCATTTCCTATTAATATAGGTTTTGACCCAACTTTTCCATTTTCTATTTTGAGGGCTTTCTTTCGTCATGAAGGTTTACATGCGCATACTAAACACACTACAACTGCTTGCTGTTTTATCCTGCTCAGGGTTGGAATGATGCATCCAGAGTTTACTGGTGAAAGTGAGATGGTTTCCCAAAAGAGAGTGTAAAACCAAGAGCACCGGGATTCTGTAGACCGAAAAACAGAGAACCGGGAAAAGCTGCTCAGATTACACAACCGCATCCTGATTCACCAACCACATTTATATTTCTGGCCTTTATGCTCTTGGTGTAATACCCATATAACAAGGTTATATATATAGTAAAATACCCCATGCATTTAATTTTTCTCTTCATATCACTTATAAAATTTTACCCCTGCCTCTTCAGAAGGCTTTAGCTGAGACAAAGAGTATACAAAAGAAATGCTAATTAAAGTACCTCTGGGAGAAGAAGGGACTGAAAGGAGCCGATACTAAATATTAATCATAAGAAACAAGGCAGGAAGATTTTTAAAGGTGGAAGTAAACAAGAGTGGGTTATTTTAATTTCAGATGGCATAGAAGATTGATCTGAACTTTCACACAGAGGCCCTTCTCTTTTGAAAAGGGTGACCTTTTTTTTAACTCAAGATGGGTGTTTTTTTGCCTAATTTAAGAAAACTCTGGCTTAATGGTAAAGACCTGGCAGATTTAATGCTACACCTATTTTTCACCTCTTTCCTAAATATTAAGCATAATAATGAGGTTTATTACTGTGTCTTTCTGTTATCTGTTCTATTACTGCAATTCTTTGTCTTCAGTCAATATATTCTTTTATCTTGCAGTCTTGCTGAGTAGCAAAGATGCCTCTGAACTACTGACACACAAAAAAGCAATCCTCATCCAAGGCTTTGGTGAATTTTACAAACAAGGCATTGCCATGCTCAGAGCCTCACTTTCTAACCACTCACCCCAGCACACGCAGCAGGTAAAATCAGAAAAGGTGCCTGCAGTTAGTTTGAGAGGAAGGGGTGTCATCGAACATCTAAAAAGGTAGGTTGAAAGTCAGAATCCCAAGGGCAGACAGGTTAACTGGATATATTCCCACTCTTCTTCATTATAAAAACGTTTGCGATGAATAGTCTATGTTACACACTCTCAGCGGTCTTTGTTCCTCAGCCTCTTCCTCCAGCTTCCTGCTCCCTGACAACAGGCTTCACCTGATGGAGTCTTACGTTCACAAACCCGTCGCTACTGCCCTCGTCCTGGCTCTTCCACCTTTTTAAAAAGACTGCTGGCAACTCTTAAACCTGGTCTCTGAGGATCGGCAAGTTTGGCCTGATAGGTTTGCCAGACACAGGCAGTGCAACCCACTGTTTTCCAGAACAACTTGTCTGTAACCAGCCAAGCAGTTTGTACTGGAAAAAGACAGAATAGTAAAGCATAAGCAAGCCTCCTGCAATAAGATGCAAAAGTAAGGAGTCAGTAGATTGGGAGACAATGCAAGGAAGTAATAAAAAATGTGCTTTACTTCAGCTCAGTTTCAGCCTCAGTTTTCTGTTTCAAATTATTTTTATACTTTTTCTGTGAATAGGAACAATCACTAGAACATCTTTGACACATTCTCCTAACTATTGAAAGCTAATGGTTGGCTCCCAATGCCACCTCAAAGACATGTTCTGCTTTTGAACAGATTTTGCTTTCCCTTCCCCTGGGCCTCTTTCATAACCCAAAGTTGTTAGGATGCAAATTACACTCCAGCACCAGCCCCACTGGTACCCACCCCCTTTATGCTTCTTTACACAGCATTCTCATTAATGTCACTGAGATTTATCACAATATTGTACATTACGCAGAGCTCACAAAAAATATCTAATAATACTAAAACCTTCCATTATAGTGATTACTCCAATCCTCTCAAATATCGTGATACTAGCAAATCTCACAAGAACATTAAATCTTTCAAATGGCATCACGGCAGCGGGGGAGTAAGATGCGATCCCTGTTTTTTTCCCTATGCTAAGCAACTACCCTGCAGCCAATCTGCTGGGGACAGGACCCAACCCTGGGAGGCCTCCCTCGGCAGCGGACACTACGGCAAAAGTAGGATGTTGGTATCTTCTGCATTTTAAAATGCTGTTTCCAGGCATCCCCTGGTGAGAGGAAGGAGAGTAAGGCTGTCCCCAGCCATTGCATCCTATTGCTAAAGGCAAAGGGCCACGCCAGTAGCTCTGCAGGGTTGAGAGGAAGCTCAAGCAGAGTGGAGGAGGGCTGAGTAAAACACAGAATCGGGCTCAACCTCCATGGAAAGGGACAAGAATCATTACAGATGCAGCATCCGTGCTAACACTCACTTGCTTCAGTATTGCGGCTATTCAGAATCACAGTGCTGTCACAGAATCGGCATATTGCTCATCAAAAGGATGAAATGGGCTTTAGTTAGGTTTAGGGAATCTGCATTTCCCTTTTGAAATGCTGATTTTCACAGGAACACTTCTTTTGTCTCAAGACTGAATTGCTGGCTCTCTGGATTTCCTACCCTGACCTTCCACGCCCTGCCAGCCCGGCAGACCTTACGGTATACCTCATGACTACATCACGACTTAGACTTTTCATAACAAAAGATACTACATACACAGAATTTCTGACAGTCCTATGATTTGGGCAATGTTGCAGGATTTCTGCAAGGCTGCGTTACAGAATATACCAAAAGGCGTCAGCTGAAACTAAAACCAGTGCTTTAGTTTCCCCCCTCTGTTAGATTTCAGGTACAGGCCTGTCACATTCACTTTTAGCTACTCTTTTCATCGTGGCAAGTTTATCTCTCAGTTCACACTCAAAAAATCACCCCTTTCAAAGCAGCCACTCTCTCCCATTGTTGTCAGTGGCAATAACTCCACCATTGCTTCAGGAACGGTGCATATCCCTTATTCCCAAGAGGACAAAATACCAAGATCCATTAGGCATGACTACCTTGTATTTGAAGCAGAAACTGTGGCTCAGATTCACTCAGTTTGTTTCCTGGTTGCTCGGCTCATTTCCTTGTACATGTGTCTAAGCTGATGTGCAGGCTCAGCAAATACTGGAGTATGCGTATCACAGAAGAAAAGCTGAGTCCACGCTAATGCAAAGTGTAGGTGCAAGGACGCCTCTTTCACAGTGGGAAGGAATGGGATGCAGAAGCCTGCTCGGCTACATCTCCCACTTTGCAGTAAAACTAAATGGCTGATGTCAGCAGGACAAACATCCTGCTGCCATTATTAATAGGGATTTAACATCTCACAGAACAAAGCCATATAGGATTTAAAGGCAAACACATTACAGGTATTCCCTTGCCAGCAGTAGAGATGTACGAAACCGGTGTCAGAAAACACAGTGCGCTCACTTATTCACCAGCTTCTGCTTCTATGCATGTCCTCACTGAGAATGAGAGTTGCAGACACTTACAAAATGCTCACTGTTAGTAGCGTGGGTGAATGTGGCCCACCAACAGCGCTAAAAAGCACGTTCCTTTAAAAAAGAGAAATTGCAATTGCAGGAAGCTGCAGGGAGAAAGAGAAGGAGGATTTCCCTTCCAGTCTCCCTGGGTCAGATAAAAGATCAAGTTTCAGTCAGGAATAACAGAAAAAAGTAATCTTAAATGCCTCCCAACAGAACAAAGATACAATATTTTGCCAGGTTTTAACTTTGTGAGAAATACAATGAGCATATATTTCATTTCTAAACTTGAGACAAAGCAGGTCACTGATAAAAATTTCTAGAAGCCCATCCTAAAATGAATTTTAATGCCAACTAATGATCACACCCATTAGCATGCAGTGTCAGAGATGCATTTTGTGCCCAGTAGCAGCTGCTATAGTAATTTTGGAGAAGATACATTGCATTCTTCATGAGTAACAAAGGCAATGGATTCTTAAGAGTGAAATTGCAATCAGACTCAGGTGTGAAATGTGTCTGCACTAGCCATATTTTAAATTCCTCTTTATACATATTCATGTTACCCAGTTTACTTCACCTACCAAACTAGACTATTCTCACCATTTCCAACTGTGCTGTCCAGTCTATATAGTTTATGATATTCCCTAAGAAATGAGCCCCCGGACTTCACTTGGGAAGCTGCTTCTAGCCTATTCTACTGTTGCGTCCTCTTTCCACTTTTTGTACTACACTTTTTGTATTCCCTTCATAGAACTGTAAAACATCCCTCTCTAACTGTCTTTTACGCCTACAGAATGGGTGTTCCTTCTTGCTGAATTATTACCAGCTGCGTTCAAACTTGCTCAGATGTGAGCATCGCTTTATCACTCTCATAGGTCTTCATCTCCTCCTTTTTAATCACTCTCTGTAATTCCTCCTGGCTTGTTGCTCTTCCATGAGCTCCATGCAATGTATTCACATTTTCTACTTAATCAGAATGTAACTGAGAGAAATTTTTTATAACCAGACCCCAAACCAAGTAAAGCTACTCCAGCTTTATGTTTATCCTGTTGATGCTGATTCATCAACAAACAGGATTTGGCTTAACAGTCTCAGAGGAGGACATGACACTCAAACACACTTTGGTAGTGCTTCAATTTAAAGAATGAAGGAAACACAGAGTCGTGGGTAAAGCCTTCAAGAGCCCAAGATTTGCAAACAATTCCGAAATACATCTAAAAGTTGAAGAAAAGAGGCCCAGCTGCAATTCTCCGAAGATGATTCCACTCTCTTATAATTCTGTTGATGTATACCCTCTCCCAAAGGCAAAACTGGAGGAAAACTCTATGAATCCCAGAATTTTAGCCTTGAGACTTCCAGTTTCAGTTTACAAAAACCCCACACCCCAAAAGCTGTGACGCTTGAAGGCTTACAAGCACTTTGAAACCAAGGATCACATTTTACAATTTACATTTACGTTCTCATCACAAAATTGACTCCGTCTGTGTGTAGCCAGTTATTTCATTTAAAGCATCCAGGTTGCACAGTCCTCTTCTTGGACACCACTGTCTGCCCATACATCCTAAACGGCAAGATCAGCCTCTTTCACAGCCATGTGAGTTATATTATACCTCCAGAGGAATTCACCACTTCAAAGCCAATGCACTTCAAGTTCACAAAACTAATTACCACAAGGAAAGGTGTCACCTGATAGAATTTAGTCTACTAAAGCTATTTGAGTACTGACTATGTTGCAACACACCTTTACATTTGTTATTAAATATCTCATTATAAACAAAATGTCTAGTTTGAAAATTAAATTCTCTCTGAAAAAGTAGACGTTCAAACTGCATTAAAGTGCCCTGCTGATGATTATTGATGTTTAGGAAACAAAACTGAACTTTTGAAGATTTGCTGAATTCTCATCTTGATTACTTTCAGCATTTAGTCCAAAATATACAATATCCAGATCAGTCTGAATCCCCGGGTTTTTACAGGATAACAACTTCTCTTCGCGTAGCAGAAGGGGTTTTATTCTAAGTCATTAAATTATTATTACTAATTCATGTTAAGGTACTTCTCTGCTACTTACTTGCCTTCAGCTACCTTTTAAAAAAAGCTTGTTCAATGCCTAGCTTTTCCAAAGAGAAGCATTTTTTTAAACACTTATTACTGAATTTGGTTCCCTGTATTCAAACTGAGCGTATTTGGGAATGCTGCTGATTATTGAGCACACTGTGCAGTAAAAGCCAGATCCCGGAGACCAGGCATGGATTTACAGGAAGAAAGGAAGACTGACAGGCTGTTAGAACCTGCCTCCCACCTTTTTTTACTTAACCCAGTATTACAACCTCTTTCTCCGTCCCCCAGGCCGTTTCACCAAAAGCAGGGAGCTGAAGAGATAGTGTGACATTTGAAGAGCCAGGAAGTGTGTGCTCGTTCCCATCTGCAGCCTTATATTGCAGGCATTTCTGCCCTAGGACCTGGTGAAGGGGAGGGTTCAGATCTTCTTTTTCACACCAGAGCTGTATTTACTCCAGCTGTACAGATAAAGTTGATGTGAAACTGTAGTGAGGTGGAGGATACCCCACGCAATTATCAGGATCCTTCACAATTACCTTCCTGGCTATACATGCTCATTAGTAAATAGCAATGTGTAATATGAATGATGAATGTTGAATGAATGATTGAAATATGAATAAATAGACCAGAGAAACAGGTGGTCCCCAAAGCCCAACTTCCCCAGCTATACCTGTTTCAGCGGGATTACTTCAACCTACGTCTAGCCTGGCCTTATGGATTAAAAACCCATTACTGTTTGGAGGCACTAGGTGTGCCTCCAGAGCACATCTTCCAGTTCAGTTTTGTCTGAAAGGAATCTAGTTTGCCTGCTCCAGAAAGCAAGACTACACTCAGTAAATGGCTATGATATTTACTACAAAAGCATACGTCTAATTTGAACTGAAATTCCAATGTAGGTATATTGACTAAAGAGTCATGGTTGGATGTTCCACTCAACAACAATAGGAGGAGAGCAGCTTTTAAGTGTATGAGGTTCAGTGGTTTTGTTTGTTTTTTTTTAATTTTTGTTTTTATTGGCTCACATGATAACAGTTCCTAGTATAGCATTATTCAGCTCAAAGGGAACAGACTCTGGGAACATTTGGCTAAAATCACAACAGACAGGCACTTGCAGGTCCCCAGGCTGCTTAAAGACAACAACCACACTTTTTCATAGTGCTGGGAAAGGACCACAGGCGTCACATTCAGGACAGTGTTGTTAGTCCTACTGGGGTTGCCCATGGGCTATTTGAGCTCCTTGCTTCCGGGAACCTATTTCATCTGTTTCAAGTGCAGGACACCATCCTGGTTTCCCCACCCCCACCTCACTTTCCTCTGCCTGAGAGATCTCCCCTTTGTGCTCATGCTATTCAGTCTCAGCAGTTGCTGAACTTTCTGGTCTGATTCAGGTGCAGCTCAAGGCCAAGTATGAGCAACACAAAAGACTGTGGATGCCCCATCAGCACTCCAAGGAGCAAGCTACATTTCTTCAGCATAAATGTCAAAAATAGCCTCAAGTATCTGACTTTTATGAATGCTAAAAGTCATATCTAGTATTCTGCTTAGTGTTTAGAGAAAGTTGGGAGCTATGGGAACATGGAGGAAGAAGATCTTCACTTATAATCCCTGTGCTTTTACACACTAGGAGAGTGGAATGAAAGGTTGTGAATTTTATTTGTAACTGAGTTATAAATGATGCCCTGGGCACTCACTTGAAGAGGGGAGCTCTTTGATTCATTTCCTCTATAGATCTACAAGGGTAGGACTATACCTCAGTGATAAGCAATGATACTTAGAGCAAACGTTCATTGAAATGAAGAGTCAGGATTGAGTAAAAAACCCATACCTGATCAAACTGACAAAAATTAGGAGAAACTTGCCAGTTCGTCTGCATGACGGGACTCTGTTTCAGAGCTTCCCTTATTCACGCAGTTTTGTGCTAATGGGATTACAAAGAGCTGCCATAAAATCTGTTTGCAAAGGGGTTGCTAAAAGCATTGCAAGAGTTCTTTTCTTCTATCCATCCCTCCCACGCAACAGTATGAGGATTCCTGGGGACTTCTAAACCTTGAGAGATCCCTACTGCAAGGTTTGGTCCCCTTCTGAGGTGTAAGTTACAAAATGCCTCAGGTTACTGTCAGCTGCACTGGGGATTCAAACAATGCCAGGACACCTAAAACAGAACACCTAAAATATGGTTATGTATTTCAAAAGGACACAAACATCATTTCACAACCAGAAAGATGATGTGTCTATGGGTCAACACCATCTCGTTGCTCTAGCCAGGCCAGCGTCACTAATAGCCGCACTCATTCCTCCAGATTTTGGCTAAAATTGAGAAACTAATTTTCCAAGGAACTTGTGTTAAATTCTATGGCTCATGTAGGTATATAAGAGCCACACGTAATGATGATCATAGTTCTTACTGGTTTTGAAATATATTAGTGTATACATACATTAACCTCAGACTAAATTCATTGGGTTTCTGAAGGTTTATTCTCTACGCCTTATTCATTTGAGTAACAAGCTATAATATGTTGTGTGCAATACATGCCTGCATATTCTATTATGACAATCACTTTATGATTACTACCATGTAAAATTGTATTTTTCCTAAAGATAGGTGAGCAGAACAGGGAAGCTTTTCCTCTGAAACTTTCAGCTATGCAAAAAGAAAAAAGTAGTTCAACATTAATAAGTACCTTCTTTATCATCATGTCATATGATTGCATCCTGTATCATATCAGCAAGGTTAAAATGAACTCGATGATTCTTTCCATGTTTCAGTTTTTTCACGTAGCCCTCCCGTTTCTGGAAAGCTTTTTCTCGTTCGTAATATGCCTTTATTTGGTCACAGCGCATCTGCTTCACTAGCCGCTGCCGCTGGCCGAGGGGGAGGGACTCCAGCAAGCACTGCTCAATTTCCATCTCATGGGACCGAAAAACATTACATAGCTGGAAACAGCCTGTAAGAAATTAAAGACAAACACATTTAGATCATGCAACAGTGTGTTTTCAAATGTGCAATGAAACCTCCACCAATTTTCTCCTTGTCCTTTCTAACCATGTGCAAGTCTATCATGGGACATCCTCCTATTCGACCCATGCTGACTATAGAGAGGATATATCATTATCATTTACCTTTTTTTTTTTTTTTTTGCATTGTATAGAGCCATCCAAAAGGAATCTTCTAATGAACCTGTCAGATAATGAAATGTTCATGTGGAAACCAATCACAAATTTGTCTTTGATTCAGTTAATCCTAACATTCACAGCATTAACTTTAAGACAGATTCCTCATGTGTTGTTACCGCTGAATCTGGTATTCTTACTGACATTGCAATAACAGTGATGGCCTTTTCCAGTATGTTCTCTTTTCCACTGAGAGTGAAGACCATGAGAGACTACTTGCTGCTATTTGCTTTTCAGAGGACAGTTCTGTTACAAAAGGAGACTAGTGGATTGTCAGATAATTTTATTGCTTGAGTCCTTGGATGTGAACCCACATCTTCCGCATCAGCGACGTACCCACTAACCTACCATAAGAGCATTTGATGTGGTGGCTGGAGACCACCCAATCACTTCTGATTCTCATGTTCTACTTTATATACACACTTGCATTTTCTTCATATGGGAGCTAGATGCCCAAATTTGAAACTTCTGAGGACTGTCAGCAGCCCAGATGAGAGAGGCTTTCTCTCCTTAGTTTGACAGAAGAGCTCTTGAAGGGGATATAGACTCAAGTCACCTTGGACAGTTAAGAAATACCAAAACTAAGCATTGCTGTGCAACTTTAATTAGGCCTGCTTTTGTCTACCCATTTTGCTAAGTCTGTAATTACATCATCAAAAGACCCTTACCTCATTCAGGGCACTAGCCGAGTAGTGCTGACTAAATGACCACTTTGGTTTCTCCTTCTTGCCTCACATACGTCTAATCTACTGAATACCATTCAAACCCCGCTCTGAAGGCATAATGAATAATTCCCTGACAGGCTTTTGGAAAGCTCACATCATCAAAGCACATAAATGCTTCACAAATATTGATTTATTTTCATTAAAAAAAGAGGGATAAAGGGGCATTCTTATCTACATTCTCTACTGAAGAACTGAAAGACAATGATTTTCTTTTTAAATCACTAATTTTGGGTGTCCAATCCAAGAATTCTATATGCTTTCCTTGAGGTTTTTTTGAAGGTTTTTGTTCTGCTTTAAAGGCATAGTATTCTATACACTATTATGTATCATAATCCCATAATAAAATACTACCAAACTGACAGTCCTAGGTCTGCATGTCAATCACTCTATAAACTATATTACATTATGTATTTATTTGTTATATTAGTTTGTGTGTTACATACTGTATTTTATTATATATTCTACGATTTATTATATGCACTCACTATGAATTAGAACCCAAGGTCTCAAAGCAGACTTCCCAAAATTGAAGAGCATGCATTTATGCAAGAAGTGCCCAGAGTGTCTTGTTGAGAAACTCCACGGCACAAGCAGGCGCATAATACAATTCTACAGGTCAAGTTCAGTCAACTTATTTTAACATAGGCTACCCTTCCCCTCTCTGTAATTCCTCTTCCTTTCTTAGCATGCCCCTCTAGTTAAAAGAAAATGAGTTGTCAGACTAAACAACTGGAAACACGTATTGGCTTGCATTAAGCCAAAACACAAACCCTTCCTTTCTGCATGTCAAAAGCCAACAGCTCCTTCTATATAAAACAAAATTTTCCATTTGACCTTAAATGATGTTTCATTTCTGAGCACATGTCGGAAAAAGAGAAGGAAAGGAAGAGGTAGCTCTGTCAAGCTGCAGAAGATGTAACTTCATTCCTTGCTTCAGTCCCAGTGTTCAGAGCATTCAATCAAATAGGAAATCTGCACTCAGGCCATCCTCAGCCCAAGGCAGTTTGCGACTGCATCCCCTTTCTGTCATGATAGGACTGGGGAATGAGCAAACTTCAAATCTTCCCTATTAGAATTGTTCTGCTTTGTATAAAATATTTCAGTGCCCGTGCCGTAAGCCTACACAGTATTTTTGGCTCGTAAGACTCTAAGCTCATTCCCTAACACTTCTAAATCTGGGTACAGTGCCTGCCGGCCAGGCTCGCAGCCTCAGAGGGAAAACCAGCTTGCTGTGTTCAACCTTGTTTGACAATGCAGCTAAGAGTCCAGCTGCACAAGAGTTTTACCTCTGCTCTGTTCCTTCCTTCTCTTTTATGAAGGGAAAAAGCAACAGCCGTGCACTTAAGCTCTGGCAAGCTACAGCTGAAGTTGCTGTCTATATCTGGAACACTCAACTGAGGGTGAGAATTGTTGCTGTTGTTGTTAGCTGGAAATCAGCGGTGCTTGCTGACAACAGACTTTAATTGTATCTTTGCCTTTCCTCAGTTTAGCTCATGTGTAGCCTCTGCTCTTGGGAGGAACTGGCAGTGTTTGCTGCCACATCACAACTGAGACTGGTGCAAGCTGTAGGACACCTTTGCCATCACGGTGTTCTTCTCCCCTGGGGTGAGAAATCAAACAAAGTAGCTTAATGTCTTGGTCAAACAGAGCGGAGCAAAGATGAACTCATGCAGCCAGGTCCCAGTTTCAGGAAGGCTATGGCTGTCTTAGTGTCCTCTGCCTCTCCACTGGGATGACTTTCAGCTGGCATGAGTGCCTGTCTATTTGTTCCATGAAGAACAGTGCTTGACTGCCAGAACTGGCCTCACATGGTGGTTTCCAGTGTGTGGCCAGAGTCAATCAGTTCAGGCAGATGGAGAAGAGGACTCTTAATCCACTTGGGCACTGGTCTCAGCTGAGAAGTAATGAGTTGCAGATGGGATTTTCTTCTCTCAGCACATCGGGAACTTGACACATCTCAGAGGAGATCAGTATCTGACTGTGGGTATAATAGTTGCAGGTCAGCAGCCTCCTTAGGTTAAGCCTGGAGTAAACAACACAGCATAGATGCAGACAAGGCAAACTCTCTGAATTAATCTTTCAGATGCTCATCTTTAAGGCATGCAACACTCAGTCCCAGTTTTAGAACCAGGCAGATCCCTGCTCTGACTGTGCTGGCCTAGTGAGCATGGGGAACTGCTGACAGCACAAGAGGCAGAGCTTCCTGGCTATCACTCCGAGACAGCTGGACTCAAACCCAGGAGGGTTATAGACATTCTAGGGATGGCTTAGTGCCGCTTTGAGCAGGGGGTTAATCACCAACATCGGAGCAGGTAACCGTGTCTTGTCTAGCAGAGTCTTGAAAACCTCCATCAATGCATTCTCAAAGTTCTCTGGGTAACCTGTTGCAGTGCTCTACTGCCTTCTATCAAAGATGCCTCAGGTTTTTTTGGTGGCCATTACCCCTTGTTACTACGGTCACTACTGAGAAGAGTCCAGACTTGTCGCGGCTGTAATTATCCTGGTAGCCTGCTGCTGCCTCAATGTCCATCTTACCCCACTTCCTCAATGTCCATCTTACACTGCGGCGACCAAGACTACATGCATACTTGGTGCAGGTGCAGCTTCACTAGCCCCAAGTAGAAGTGGGACAATGACTTCCCTCAGTCTGCTGGCCATACTCCTCCTAATGTAGCCCACTATGTGGCTTGCCTTATTTACAACCAGCGTGCAGGGCTGGCTCCCATTCCACTTCGTGTCCGCTGGAAGCCCTGCATTTCTCTTCAGCAGGGCTGCAGCTCAAGCCAGTCTGTTCCCAGCCTGTACCAATGCACAGGGTTAGTCTGTCTCAGGCATGGAGATACGCACTTCCCCTGTTGAACTGCCCAAAGTTTCTGCTGGCTCAATCCTCAGGATTAAGCTCTACCATTTAAAGTATGCCAACCACTCTCTCCTAATTTAGCATTGCCAAGAGCAGCAACAGCTTCCGCTGTAAAGAAAACCCCCAGGAAAAAATAGCTGCTAAAATCCACAACTTCATTAGGTGGATGTAAACTGCTACTGTTGAGAGACTGACAACTCAGCTACAGCCAGGCTTGAAAGAGAAGCTATTAGAGCCTCCTAAAGGGTAACATGTGCGGCAGGTCTGTCCATCCTTTTCTCTTGTGTACGTGAGAAAAACGGCACAAAGCGTCACACTGAACTTGTACAAGAACCTTGTATGGGACCCATTCAAATAGCAGAAGATGTACAGAAAACATGGTCTCAGCCAGAGCTGGTTTTGAGTATGCTAGTCAGGAGGCAGTGTGGTACCATGAGGAAAAGTTTGTGGGTAGGGAGAAAGGTTGCCTTCTGAATCCATTTGCATAACAGTTTATCTCTCAATGCATAAGAAGATTGCATAGTTGAAGATTATTTCATGTGGTTCTTGCCTCAGTGTATGACAAATTACAGTTAGGCACAGTGATTCGATAAGGTCACTGTGACTGTCATGGTATGTTGCACCGGATAACTCAGCAGCAGCGTCTCCACCAAAACACTGAAAAAGCTTACCAGGGTATTATTTATTTAATGAGAAGCCCTGGACCAAAATGGCTAGAATAAACAGGATTGTCGGTAGATACCTGGTTTTAAGGTCTGCATCTTCTGTATAAGCACGCAATACAAAAACCTTTCTGAAACACTGAAATATCAACACCAGACATCCTTTCATTATATCACATTGGCTATTAACTAGCACAGGACAAAGGAAGTCACTACCACTGTAACTAACAGGAAAAAAAAAAAAATGTTTCAAGGATGCTTGCTAGTGTAGAGCTGCTTCACTGACAGGGTCCACCCTGAAGCACTAGAAAGAGAAGAATCATTGCTACAAAACAACCTGTTCATAAAACTGTAGCAATTCACTCACAGTTGGACAGAGTGCCGATTGCATTACAACACAAATCATGAGCTTGATCCTGCCAGTTCGAACAAGAGATTTCGGAGTACAGAGGAACTGCTTGCTTTGAATTGTCACCCGTTCTCACTGTGAAGGTGAGAGAAGGAATATTTTGTGGCACTACAAGCACCAGCTCCTGGACAACCTGAAGAGCTTGGGAAGGGTGATGGCATACAAACAGAGAGGAAGAATGGGATTGCTACAGGCTTATTCTCCTGTCTTTTGCAGGTTATATGAGCCCAAGTAACTTTACAATTTGTAGGAACTTTTTTACCATATCTTTTTTCAGAAACCATATTGATACAGCTTTCTTTTATATTTCCATTTCTTATGGCTTTATGCCACTTAACTTTTAGTCACTTGCTCTGGCATTTAAATTGGGAGTCTAGTCATCCTAATAAATGCACCTCAGATGGTAATTCACATTGCCTGGGCATGCTCGTGTTCCTGTCTAATCTGGATCACGTCAGGAAGCATTTCCAGAATGTGAAGCTGAACATCTATATATGTGTTCACACAGACACCACAAAAAATTTTGCCACTGTGCTCACACGTATTGTGTTTTGACTTTTCATATGATATAAATATTTGTTGTTGTGATTCAACAAGGAAGTTGGATTTGTTCCTGGACCCTAGGAATAGTGTGTTTTGCAAAGTATGGTGAGTTAAAAAACTCATCTCTTCATTAAAGGTGCACACACACACACAACCAAACTGCTGACATTGGTTAATGCAGCAAGCATCTCAAATAAGGTGTGCTGGTTTTGGCTGGGATAGAGTTGATTTCCTTCAGAGCAGCTGGTATGGGGCTGTGTTTTGGATTTGACAAGTGTTGATAATACAGGGATGTTTTCATTATTGCTGAGCCGTGCTTACAGAGAGTCAAGGCCTTCTCTGCTTCTCACCCCACCCCACCAGCGAGTGGGCTGGGGGTGCACAAGAAGCTGGGAGGGGACACAGCCGGGACAGCTGACCCCAACTGGCCAAAGGGATATCCCATACCATATGACGTCATGCTCAGCATGTAAAGCTGGGGGAAGAAGAAGGAAGCAGGGGGATGTTTGGAGTTATGGCATTTGTCTTCCCAAGCAACCACTACGCATGACGAAGCCCTGCTTTCCTGGAGATGGCTGATGACCTGTCGGCTGATGGGAAGCAGTGAATGAATTCCTCGTTTTGCCTTGCTTGCAGCTTTTGCTTTACCTATTAAATTGTCTTTATCTTAACCCACAAGTTTTCTCACTTTTACTCTTTTGATTCTCTCCCCCACCCCACCCAGGGGAAGTGAGCGAGCGGCTGCATGGGGCTTAGTTGCTGGCTGGGGTTAAACCATGACATAAGGTGACACAGAATTATGGTGCATAATGCTTAAAGCTACGAATCTGCAAATACTAAGACACATGCTTACCTTTACTTATGTAGACATTCATGGTGATTTTGATGATATTTTAAACAACGAATAATTAAGCTTCTGGGTGTTTGAAGGATTATGGTCTTTACAGCATAGAAACAAAATGTAGAAAGCTGAAATTACCTGGAAAAATGTCCAGGAATGTATCTACTTGAGACAGCTACCTAAAGAATGTTCTTTAAGCATCTTGATCTCATTAAAGTAAAAAGGGTAAAAACCCCTCTGAGACATACACTGTGTTTAGCTTGGGTCTTCTGACACTTCAGCTCCAACCTTGGTCTGTTCCTGCTGAAGGTATGGTATCAGCCCCTCTTCATAACTACAATTGAACACCTACATGCTAATTCCTGAATACCTAATACCTGAAATTGTCCTGAATTTCAGAATGATAAAATATTTGAAAATGTCACAACTTGACTGAAATAGATTAGCATTCATTAAATAACAAACAGAAGCCATTTTTTAATAAATACTGTACGATTACATGACACTTAAAGCTGGCTAGCCAAACGTATTCACAGTACTCACAAAGGTATGTGGGAAAAGCATGCGGTGAGCAGCAAGTGCTTTGGCACTTACAGATGCAGACACATGGATGGTGTAAATCAGTGGAGCTTCTTCCAGCCCAAAAAGCTGCATTAATTTACACCCCATGTTTGATAACAGCAATCAGACCAGAAACTAGAGCACTGACCATTTCAGTAATGCACTTTGTTGTTGTACATAATGACGTCACTATACATGATGATGTTCTGCTATCAACAATGCATATTATTTAGATTTATTACATTAAATTAGAAATAATATAGTATTATTATATAGTACTAATGATAGTATTTATACAACCCAACTGAATTCCATATGAAATCAGTGATACGAATACAATAGCCTAACTGAAGTTATGGTGTCAGGACCACAGATCAATGCATGCTTTAGAGGTGCCCTCTTCAGAAATCAGATGTTATTATGTGTAGCCTACTGATCTTCCAGTTTCAAAAAGAAATACTTCTTACCCACAGAAGGGGCTAGATTAGTTTAAATCCACCTCAAATTGCAAGGTTAAGGTCAGTAACAAGATACTTGGATTTGAAAATCCTTTGTTCGGCACAGGGAAAATTACTTACCATTTGGACAGCCTCTCCATTACGTTTGTTAAGTCGTAACTGAAGCGCGGTGCTTGTACCCACTCAGCCTGATTTTGACGGCTAAAGCGTTTTCATCAGGTCAGCAGTGCTCTGCTCACTGTAGTGATGGGCTTATGCCTCTTCTTTTTCCTTGGCTCCCCTCCCCACCCCATGAGCAGATAATCATAGGGGAGCTGAATGAATGTAAACTATTTACCTTGTAAAGAAGGTAAAGAATTCAATTAAAGCCAAGTCTTCTGAGAATAAATTACATTGCAGTAAAGAAGCTGATGCGCTTCTCCTGTTCCTGGCTCCAGAGAGCTTCTTTTGGGTGTAATTACAAAGTTAGGGCTCTTACATGACACGCTATACAAAGCTTCCTCGTTTTCTGCTTAACACCCAACTGTGCCTTTGCTGAAGAGCAATCCTGAGCACATTCAAGCAACCGTCCTCTTTCAAAACCCTACTCCTGCATGCTGCTCTTCAAGAGCCTTTCGATGTGACGAGACTGGTAAGCAGGAACTGCAATCAATTTCCAGCTTGATACCAAGGAAAAGTTACTTATCAGACACTATTAATCAACTCTACAGGCTTTCTAATAGACTCTGTTATCTATCTATCAGCAATTCAGTGAAGTTACAGCAGCATGCTCTAAAAATGCATTATATTTAAATCAAAGAATCAACCAGTTTGGGATCTTGCCTTTGCAGTGATAGAAGAGCGCCTGAATAATAACGAATCAAACGTAACAGAGGGCTCTGCACTGTCATTTGTGATTTATGTCATGTAGCAGCCTGTAACATATGGATGTTTTATGTTCTAGGTACAAGGCATTAACTGTGTGCCAGCCTACTCAATAAACACAGCCAAGCTGCCCGCCCATGCATTAGCCTTCAGTGCAATAAAACACAGGTTTCAAATACATGCGTACGGGGTTCTTCTCATTTTTTAGAAACAAATATCATTATTATTTTCTTTTGCCTCCCTTGAGGAACAGGGAACTCACACATCTGAACGGTCTGAGAGGAACTGCGTATAGCCCAGAGCAGTAGTCCTCGTCTGTGGATCACATCCAGAAACTACGTGAATGCAAGCAAAATGAACAGACACGATCTGCTCGAGCTCATACCGTTCCTTTTGGTAAAGCTGTTGTCTCCATATCCTCTCTACTGCTGTCATCCTTCCACACTCCCTTGGGGGATGAGACAAAGGTGCAGTCTGGATTCCCACAAACTACAGCATACCTCAAGTACCTTCTCCCACAAACTGCAGAACCTTTTGTAAAACAAAGTAAAAGACCATTGTTTGCTCTGGAGCACTGGAGTTTCCAACTGAAAAGACTCTGTACTCTCAGGGAGGAGGAAAACACATTAAACTGTTCATCTCTTCTCATATAATATTCCAGATAATTCAGCTTTCAGGAGATGAAAGCCTACCCTCAAGATGGATTCAGGGCTGTATTGTAGCATCTCTAAATAATGACTGTCCAGACAATAGGCTGAAACACTACCTGTTGCTCTTCTGGACTTTAAGGAAGGCTTTTGAGCAATTGGTCCATGAGTCTTGGGACCCAGTATTCCCTTACCAAAAAGAAAAAAAGAAAAAAAAAAAAAGTTCATTTTGGATATATTCTATATTGGATATATTCTATTTTTGGATCTATTTCTATATTCTAGTACATAAAAGAAGGCCAGGAAGCAATCTCTGCCTCACTACTTAAGTGTTATGTACTGGCTCATGTTCACAGGGTGAAGGTTCATGCAGAACAAATGAAACATATCTAGACTGCATAGCACATGGTCTTGATTCTCCTGTGATTATCATGCGGTGCTGTTGTGCTCTAGGACATAATTCTCTGGTTTGTGGCTTCTAAACTTCACAGTGTCTGAAGTGGACACTGCACTGCAATGTAGCAGAAAGGAATTTTACAACATAAGAACAAAGGTCTTTGCATATGTTCTAGTAAGTAGTAGGGGAGTATGTGTAGGCAGGGAACAGTGTTTGAGGCCACAAAGCCTTCTGAAATAGATGGAAGATTGGAAGACTGGGCATAGAGCACATAACCTGGGGGAGTTTCATCCGCCCTGTCTATTGGGAGAGGTCTCTAGATACCGTCTGTAGCCTTTGCCATAGAGGGAGCTAGTTGGGACTGTTCAAAACTGAGCCAGCGAGCTAAATAACAATCCTGTAGACCATTGGAGGTCCTATGCCTTTCCCTCTTTTTTACAAAGTGTAGACAGACCCTCTGAAGTTTGTTCTATGAATGCTGTCTAGCCACCTCATCTTTCTGCTTGCAGCAAGGCAAGCGGTGCAAAGGGAATTCTGCAGGGCAAAGCATTTCATCCAAGGAAGAAGGAGCTTACTTGCAGCAGGCTTAAATTTCCTTGCAACATACTTGAGACTCCTTGGTATCTTCTGTGACAAGAGATACAAGGGCTATTAAGCTAAGCCTGATACCCAGGTGGTAGAAAAGCAGCATTATCATGTCTAACCATGACAAAATAGTTGTGCCATGTAGTACCAAACACGGCTCACCTGTTTGAACAAATTGTGTCACGATTAACTTGCTTTTGAAACATTTTCTTGAAATTGGGTAACAGGCTTGGAAATTATGATGGGAAGAAAAACTAAAAGGTGTGCGCACGCACACACAAACAAGTAACATAACCACACAGGCTTTGTTTCCTTAGGAAAACCATAGCAAAATACGCTTATATGTTTCCCAATGATTAACAATATTACTCCTAAAGCAGCTAATTTTACATTTTTTTTAAAAGAAATATTCTAAGTCCCCATGCCAGGATCTGAGGAGAGACTTCAAAGTAATCAGAAAGCAACAGTCATCTGATTCAAACTGACCGCACTAACACATTTTTTAAGATATATCTACCCATAGACACGTTAGAAGAAAGAAAAACTAAATTGGCTGTTTGAGCTAATCCTTATAATCTTTTGTTCACTCTTGGATCTATGAATTCATATCACGCATTATTTGGGATTTCCAGAAGCAAGCAATGTATGTCTGTTAGATTAATATAAAGCGCTTAATAAGGCTTGTCACTCACAAAGCCTTTGAGAAAATAACATCTGCATGTTTGGTCATATTTTCATAATCTAAATTGTTATAAATCACACCATCAGCAAGTAAAACTCAAGAAGCTCCAAGCCAGAAGGCACAATGAGAACAAAGAAGATCTGGACTTGCCAAATGACAATAAAAAAGATATGAAGGAAGAGGTGAGAAGTCCTCTAGAAAAAAAAATATCTCCTTTTAGTCCTTGCATAGACCTGGCTGTTTTTATCTGGCTGCCGTGCAAAACTTAGGAAATTACAACTAAGCTGTGAAGGTAAAAGTTATTTCCTTACAAGGCAGTAAATGGAGACGAAATAATACATTCACCTCTAGTCCACGTTTTCAGATATAGGACAGAGAGGAGGGGAGGACGTGCATCTGGGAACAGAGGCACTGGAAAATTCTTCCTGCCATCGCAGGATAATATAAAGAGTTTGTTATGCAAACCAAGCACACTCAGATCACAACAAAAGATGAAAAACACTTCAGACTGTTGCTGATAGTTGTAAATCTGCAACTTTGAAGGCTGAATTAACACATAGGTGCACAGGGAGAGGAAGCCAAAAATTACAGTTGCTACACCTCAAAGGTACTGAGAAAGTCGAACAGCAGCAGAAACAACCAACTGTTTTACTGTAAATTAACGTCTGAACAAAGAAACAAAAAAATCAGATTGTTTCAAAACCTGGGGCACTTCTTTCATCACAGACATTCTCACATATCACTATTTAGGCTGCAGATATGCCAGGAATCAAGAGGCATAAAGCATATGAGAATTACAGAAAGCACAGGCAAAACCCACATAAATCAAAATTTGCTAAAGTCTGCATGCAGCAAATCTAGTAAAAAAAAAAAAAAAAAAAAAAAAAAGGAAAAGGTATATGTGGATCAAGACAAAGAGGATATTCAGCACCATACATCACAGATAGTCAAAAGCCAAAAGGGAAACAGTGGTTCATAGACCTAACCATAAGGACTGGCAAGCACACAGGAAAAGAGCTCCTGTGCCAAGAGGACTGTGGTTCTACACGCAATCTAATCATTTACAGAGATTACTGTAAAGTAAAAGCAGATGGAAAACTAGTTTACAGTACAGTGGAGCTGACAAAAATTCTGCAGCAGAGCTAATATGTGGGCCTTTGGTCACTGTTCAGTGGACATCAAGGGACTGCCATCTCAGTTTCCAAACAGCAAAAGGATTGGAAACAGGCCCCACTCCTTTCTGCAGAAAGGCAACTTATCTGGAATATTGCATTCAGTTCTAGACGGTCAAATCGGAGCAGTTCAAAAGAAACTACCACAAATGGTTCTGGGGCCTGAGGGACTGATTTATGAGGAAAGATGAAAAGAATTAAATATGCATAGCTTAGCTAAGCAGTGACTAAGGAGAGAGAAGTTAACAGAAATTTGAAGGGTGAAAGGGAAAAAGAAAGGTTATATAGCATAAAAAGGAAAGGAATCTGGAACAATAAAATGAATTTAATATAGTGTAAATGTAGGCAGCGTACCAAGATAAAAATAACACACATGATGTGATTAACAGGTAAGACCACAAGATTCCTTGTTTGGTATAACTGGGTGGATAGCCACACAAAAGCACCAACGTGGACACAGCAGCCCCATGTTTCTGGCACTCAGGGCAGCTCACTCGCTCAGCTCTGGCACCCCTCAACGGCCTGGCAAAGTTCTGTAAAGACAACCCTCCAGTAAAGTGGAGAAGCAACCCAGGAGAATTTCTGCTATGTAGAGATACACCATTGGCATCTGAAAGACTCCTCTCCCTTGCGCTGGGGGTATAGTTACTGGGTCTGTCCTAGGTAAGCCTGGGCTATGGTTAGAATAGCAAGGACGGTGGCTAGTCTGAGCTGGATCTTCATGGATAAGTGAAAATGAAAGCAGGCTGAGCAGCTGTCCTGACAACAGAGTTTGCAACAGGCTGTTAAGGTCACCTTCTACATCTACCAGCTAGCATTATACCTGTGGTCACATAATAGTGTAGCACAGCTGTATGGGCACCTATAACATAAGAAAAAGAAGTGCAAAGAATCACTATCACACTTCCTTGTGAACATGCATAGCGATCTCACTTCTGGGTTCAGTTAAAATGGGGAAATCCGGTTGATCATTTGTCTGAAGAAGAAGAAGAAGAAGAAGAAGAAGAAGGAGAAGAAGGAGAAGAAGGAGAAGAAACCAAACAGCTTCATCTCAACTGACAAGCTGAAAAAAAAGCACCGTCTCAATGGATGGACTCCTCGTCTACATGAAGCTCCAAGTTCCTTCACTGATGAGGAAATAACTAGACAAACATAAAAAATGCTTCAAAACTATTGAAGGAACTGATGCAGAAATCAAACAGAAATCATTACTGCAGCTCCAACATTACTGCTCACAAGACAGAAAAAGTGTCTGTCAAAGACACGATAAATCTATATATTTACCGGTGATTAGCAGGAATTAAGTGCGTCATTTAGAATGCCTTAAAAGCTTTACTTTTCACAACTGCCTATGTGATTTACACATAGCACTTCTGTAACTAAGATTATTAGTACTGCAGCTAACAAAATCAAATAATTGTGGCCAAAGCAAAGCACCTGAAAAGCAAGGTATTCATTTCATCTGCAGTCTGAACATAAAATTTCTCCTGTTTCACATGAAATGAGTGCTGAGTAAGGAATACATTGTTTGCACATATTTTCTTAGAGCCTCCTGCAGTAAGCTACCTAAAGACAACAATACTACTCTTTCCACAAAGACTGAAAAAGGGGGAAATTTCTACATGCCTGCCACCCTCCTTCCTTCTCCTCAGCTTAGGTGTCAACATTTACACAGCTTTTACGGGAGAAAGCTTGGATTCCTTATTTAGTAAAAGGACCGTATTTGAACGCCACCGATTTGCTTTCAAAATATGACCTTAATAAATCGCTCCATTTCCTGTAGATGTCTTTACAAGGCCCCATATATATTTTATATGTCATACTTCATAACAGGATTTGCGCCGAATGGGACCACAGCAGGACTCTACCAGCCTGAGGTGGTATGGCCCACATCTATTGCCTGTCTACACGCTCTGAATATCCCTTCGATCTCTTCTGAAAAGTCATACTGCATAGAGAGACCTTCATAACAGGATTTACGGCCAAAGATATCAGACTCCACGTTGTCCTTCTTCCCAAGAATAACATTTTCTGTTTTAAAATCAGCTGGGAAGTAAAAGAGAGTAAAGCACACTTCCAAGCGGAAACCCTGCAGGAACGTCCGTATTCTAGCTGGGTAAAAACCTGGTAGTAAACGACCAAATGCTCTTCCACTTCTGCGTTGTACCCTCCTCTCCACACTCCTTGCCAGTTCCCATCCTTACTGGCCAAAAAGAGATTAAAATGGACTACATCCCAGCTCTCTGAGTCACCTCACAGATGGGGGGAACGTGTCGGGGTCAGCTGTCTTTCAGTGTACAAGAATGGCACTGGCAAGGAAAAGAGATTTGGCAATACCGCTTGCATTTGTGTTTCTGCAGATTACATCAGATTGACCCATGTCATCTGTTACCTGAGGCTATGTCCAGTAGCCAAAATACTAGAACTTCAAGATTTCTTTTAGCAGGTCTTATTTTGTTGTTGTTTGCACTGAAGGCAGTTGCTGGAAAGCAAACAAATCTAAAATACACCTTTTAATAAACAGCCAGACATGAATTTTTTTAAAATTGGTGGTGCCCCTTTAGGATATGTTAAAAAATTTGCATTAGGACAACTCTTTTCTTGTTCCCAATCAAACTAAACTTCTGTTGACTTAATTGATTTCCATTTGTTTAAGAACAAGTTAGAATTACTTCAACTTAAAATGCTGCTTGCTTTAAAATAACCATGTTTATACTGTGGCAATTTTGATGCAGGTGCTAATTTCATTACCTACAAATATTTTCTCTTTGGTTTTACAGTTTACCAACTGTGCAAAATTTGCCATGATGCAGTAGATTAATTTGTCTGAAATGAGAAAGAAAAGGAATTGTGATTATTTGGAGCAAGAAGTTACTTCAGGAGTGAAAATATGTTCCTGAGCCTCAAAATTTTCACAAACTTTGTGAGGAAAAGTGGCTACATCGCTACAATTTCACACGTGGAAATCCAGAGGTTTGGGGTTTTTTTGCTCTTCTCTGTTCTTGCAGCAATCTTCTCAAAAACATAATATCAGAATTCCAAAGCTTCATGCATGCTGTGCCAATATGGTGAGGAAATATGATACCTTGACCTCTACAATCTGCTTTCATTTTATTTTCAGGTTGGCTAGATTTCTTTGCTGTCAGCAGAATCACTATATTAGAAGAAAAAAGCACTCCAGGTACCAAAAACATAAGAGATTTCTTTATCATTTCCTTACAAGTTGACAGTAAAGTTTCCCACAGAAAATGCTGATGCTTCTCTCTCGTGACAGATTTTTTACAAAATGATGACATAAAAATTATTTTTGGGATGATTGTAATTCCCACCAAAAGGACCGTAAGCGGAACCTATTTTTAGTTGAATACAAAGCTGGAAATCTTGTTGCCTCCAACTGTCCAAGTTAATATTCCTCTTCTTGCTGTTATTTCAAAATGTATTTTTCCAAATACCAATTTAATATAAATCTTCATCTTATTCATAGCAGTTGTTATTGTTAGGAAAGTCATTGTCAGTTCTCACTGTGAGGAGAGTTTTATTTACTTGGAGGCACACTTGACAAATTATTAGAGGACCAGTATTACAAAAGTGCAAAGATAATTGGGCTGCTTAGCCCAATTTGGCTACCAGCCCAGAATATACTTTTCTAAGTATCACTTCCTATGTCTAAATACAGATATTAAATTAAAGGTTATTTTTACCTCTTTCCTGGCATCCAGTGTCATGATTTCTAACTTTCTGATATTTAGGCAAGGTAGAAAATTAGTGCAGATTGAAAAAATAACATTGACTTTCTGTCATTGCCACATGAACCCAGGAACTGGAGAATAAAAGTAGATAAATCAATCTAGTATCATAAGCTGGTACAGAAGTACAAGCGTTCGTAGGCTGCAGATAATTTCCTTTTTTTCCTGTTGGCCCGCACCTGTCCGATGATTACAGTGAGAGAGACACAGACACAAAGAGTTTAAGAGAAGTAAAAATGTTCTCGCTGTGGCTCTACTGGTAGCGAGGTTTGTAAGATAAAAACCATTGTCTCTTGCCTGCAGCGTTAAAAAGCAGTTTTACCTAGTTTTTTGGGTGTTCTTCATGACACCTGAATTATCATACTGACTTTAAAAAAATCTGCATTGTATATCACTGATACAACAGACTCAGATTCACTCTGTCAAAATGGAACAGGAAATACTGTGTACTGTATTAGCATTCCTTTCCTGTATTTTAGAGTATAAGCTTCTCAAACAAATATCTTTCATCAAAATCCCTTTATTCCCCCAGAATTGCTGTATGCACCTTCACGGGATCTGAAAACTCCCAAGCAGTGCCTCGTCACGCATACCTGCTCCTCTCACTCTTTCTGGACTCCGGGGAAGCCGACTCCTGCCTCTTCCTCCCAGCCTCGGTTTCAGCAGGCAGGGCCTCTCGGTCATGTTAGGCATCTCATTTCAGTACGAATCTTAACCTTATGCCATAGGTCACAGTGTCATAAGCATGTACAAGGAAAAGGAAGCTTTCCCTGCAGCCATTTTGTACTTTGCTCTCTTAGTGCAGAAATAAACCATGACACGAGAGTAAGCTGACGCCATCATGGAATATCAACCTAACCCAAAGGAAGGGCTGTTGAAGAAGGACTAGTACAGACATCCTGCTTCTATTTACAGCTCTCCTTCCTACCACCTGCATATTTTTTACTTTTTTGTGCCTTGAGCTCCTCATTGGTGCCAGAAGACGTGTCCAAGAGGACGTGAGAATTCTCCGGGACACCATAAAACGGGCTAAATAAGTGAATACCGCCTCCTGCCCAACCCTGGAATAGAAGAAACCTGTTCATGGGAGGGAGAAAACACTTTGAAGACTTTGCTAGTTCTCTCACGTCACGAACCGTCCAGTGGGACAGAGCACCGATGTGTCACTGTCACTTGGGTCATCTCACATGCTGCACACGCTGCCAGGGAGGCAAAAGGTTCCTGTATCACAGACCAACTAAGGGTCTCCAATTTTTCTTTTCAGGCTCCTCTTCTCTTCTTAGTCAGCCTAAGCTACAGCAGCTCACTCTATTGAAACACAGACGAAATTTTCACAGGCTGTCTCCCGCTGAATCCCTTGGGAAAGTGCACAGACTGGATTGAAAGTGCTAAGCGAGAGTTTGGGATGCTATGCCTCTTTCCTCCAAAGAATCCTGGGACGTGCTAATAATGCAGTCTGACTTGATGATCGTAGAGGTCTTTTCCAACCTTAATGAGTCTATGATTCTATGATAACCCTGGTGAAAAGGGACAGATGCCACCATGGGTGAAACGCTCATCCAACCATGTTGACAGTTCCAGTGGTTAATAATTCTATTGAAACAGCAAATGCATTGAAATGGCAAGCTATGGAAAAGTGGGGTAAAATGGTATAAAATGGAAATCATAACAATAATCCATAGAATTTACTCTTCTTTCATTCATAAATATGATGGCAATTTTGTTATCAAATACTCTGTGAATTAGTGTGAAAAACACTCAAGATGACAACTGTAAGTACATTAATGCTGGCTTTGGCCTTCCAAGACAAAGAATATGACTAAGGTCTCTGGCATTGCAGACTAAAGTCAAAACTGCATTTTTTTTAACGTAAGGAAAGACCCCTCTAGTATATGGGGTTTTTAAGTACTATGATTAGGAGGCAGCAAAAAAGAAGGAATAAGTCAGTACAGACGGCAAGATATCTGAGGAGGATACAGCAAAATTTAAAGGCCAAATCTTTCAGTGCATCTTCTACTCTAATTAATTTTCTTCACGGACAATCCTTGCCATGTATTCAGATGCTGAAGGTAATAAGGGCTAGATGTTGGAGCGCATTATTATATTTCTTTTATATCTTGTTTCAAATCCTGAATTAAATTCACCAATAAACATCTAACTAGTATTTCCATCCCAGATCTCTGTAAGCATTGGTCTGTAACAAAGCACAAGTCAGTGTTTCATAATTCATACAAAGGAGATAAAGGAATCAGAAACGGAGATCATCCAGAAAGAATGGAAGTAGACTCTGATGTTCAGATTTGATGATCCTAATATTTGGATAAATTCACTTGGCTCAGGCTTTCCTCTGGCATGACTATAACTCCTTAGCAAGGTTTTAATTCTGTTTGCATTTATGCACCTCTACAGCATCTGCAGGGGAAATCAGACTCTCAAGTAATGAATTTAAGTCCCCTGATTACAGTACTGGTTTTCTTAGTTACCTTTGCAGATCCCTCAGCGCAAGGCCAGAGCACAGGTGGAAAACCACAGCATAACATGTGACTGATGATATTTATGTCATAACTAGATATACAAGGGAGAGAAGCTGGCAGCAAGGTGCTGCCTCATTTGCAAAATTACATTTGTTTGTACAGTCTGTCTCACAAATCATCGAGATAAAATGGTACGCAGCAGCTGGCAGATAACATGTGGTGCTCTCCTACGTACCACTGTTCTCTCTTGTAAATAGCTTACGCTAGCGGATCGCCAAGGAGAAGCTACTAACACAGACAGGGGCAGCTCTCGGCAGCAATGATACGTGGCTGCAAAAAGGGGATGGGCGCTAGTAGTGACTGCCTGAGCTGCTCAAAGAGGCAGACGCGCATACAGCTTGTGATCTAAATGCTGCAGGTGCCAGCTGAAGACAACACGACAGCTGCAGCAGGCCTTATTCCAGAGTATTACTGGGATGAAAGACCTCACTGGGCATGGCCCCGGACAATCTGGTCGGACCACGCAGCTGCCCCTGCTTAGAGCAGGAGGGTGGACCAGAGACCTCCCAAGGCTGGATCTTTCCAACCTGAAAGAGCCTATGACAAGATGGTGACAGTAGATCTCATTTTCACAGCCTCCTAGTGGGAGTAGTGCACTGAAAAAGTGCAGGAATATTAGTAAAATTGTACTAACGCCATAGGAGAATAGCTATAGCCCTTCCCAGCTCAGATCGCCACACTTAATCTCTGCAGAGGTTAAAAAAACAAAGCGGAAACACATGCAAAAGCCAGGCACATAGCACTACAGTTCATAAAATACGAGCTTTGGAAAACCATTAATTTATGTCTTTTAGATACTTCCCCTCTCCCCAGAGTAGACCAAAAGACGGTGCTCTGCAAACACTCTTCCTCTGGTTCAATGTCTTTTCCTTCTGATACAGAAATCATCAGTGAAATGGATTAAAACCAAAGCGGGGTGTGAAGAGTCACACCCCAACCCCTGTGAGGTTCCGCTGCTCTCAGCAGACCTCAGAACATCGCTGGTGCTGCCACCCTGCATGCAGCCCTGGCCTATCCCTCATGCCAGCTATCTGCCAGACACAAATATCAGCAACACTATTGGCACATTAAGTCAAATGGTAACGCTCAGGGGAGGATGACAGAGGAAGAGGAATTATAAGAATAATTTCTCCTTCACTAATTACAGGTGGAGATGGAAGCACTTTTGCCAATTCTGTATGGAGAAGCACAGGCGGTAGTAAAAAGCCCTTCTGGCAGGCTCCAGCCAGGACCCAGTGTCTCTAAAGCACACTATTTGGAAGGAAAAGTGCTATGTGGTAAAATACCCTGGATTAGTGAGAAATCGCTAATCATAAAATTCCAGATTTGGAAAAGACGGAACAACTAATATTGCCAAAACTAATGCTGTGCATTCACTGTTCCCTCTGCTATGTTTCAGTCCTTCGTGCCTGCCCTCTAACCAATGCAATGAACATCCCAAGTGGTCGTCATTCGCTTCCTTTTAATGAGAGAGCCTCACGGCCATCCTCCTCTCTTTCCCATTAAGGAACCGATCGTTTCAGTGTAGAGTTACATATTTAACAGGCTATTGAACACACACATGCCCGTATGCATTCGCTACAGGTTTACTTTAAGAAAGTAATTCCAAAGTGAATAAAGACCGAACAATACTTTTCCGTCATCTTCAAGAGAGCTGTTGTGCAGCAAATTCTTCATTTGTATTTATCAAATCTCATGACAAGCTCAAAGACTTCTTATGAGAATGCACCTTTAGAACTACGCAGTAAAACTCATCTGTGCCCCTCTGCATGAACAGGGAATTTAGGCTTCTAACTCCCACCAGCATTAAAAGCAGTTCCATACACAAGTCCCATTGAATCCAGACAAGGGGAAACCCTCATAAATCATTCTTCCTTGAATTACTAAAATACTTCCAGGGCACCTTAATTTCATAGTAATACATCAAAGAGCCTCATTACTCGTTTCTTGACGGTAACACAGTATTTTAAAAATAGTTTCAGAAATGTCCTTGGCACGCTTGATCATCAAAGACCACAATCTGGAGAGAAAACCTTGTACAGCAATCTGCTATTTGTCATGTAAAAACAGTGACATAATCACTAGAAGTCTGAAGTTTTCCAAGTCCTGCAGTAAAAAATATCCATGGCTAACAAACTACTACTGGCTGTCCAAAACAACTATCTAAACAATAATTCATTTATCTGGTGTAAAACCAGCAATTTCCACGCAAACCCTGGATGCTTTAAAAGGCAAACCCAAAAAGCTCAGAAAATGTGCAGCTAGGAAGGACAAGCAGCCTTGATAGGCAGACCAAAATTAAAAAAAAAATGCTGCTAGGATTTTGCTCTGCACTGAATCAATACATTTAGCATCGATCCTAATTTCAGTCTTTTAGGAGGCAGCTTGCAGGATTCAAGGTTAAAAGTTCATTATTGTTTTTTAAGTCTGTCACACCAAATAGCTAAATATTCTGATAAGGAGGGGATACGAGCGTTTGATCTACAGAAGATGATGAGATGTGCTCCTAATTATGAAGCTTTTCTCGTTTGTATAATCTTGTAAAGTGTAGGAGCCATGTCCGAGGTTGTCCTTACCGGCGCCTTTAACATAACGCTAAGGATGACATGTTTCTTCTTTTTGGCTATTATTTTGTGTGGTGATTAATTTAAAGAAAAGTTTTAAAGGCTGAGCAGTATGAACTTCAGAATGAGAGCTTTGTCACACACACAATGAAGTTGCCTCTGAACGGAGGAGAAACAGAAACACTGGGCTCTGCCTGCGTATTCACATGCAAAGTAACAACTCCCCTTCCCGGCTACCACGTTGACATCATGCAGCATCTGCCTTCCACTTTGTGCATATGCGTTGAAAAGACACACCTCAGAAAAGAAAAAGACAGTTTTAAAATCAAAATAACCATTTTGTTACTTACAGCATTTGATGAAATGGTAATGAGACATTCTTTCATCTCAGGCTGTAGTCTTGCCACAGGTTTCAGCATTCTCTTCTGCTCCAACTGTCATGCCCAGAAAATGCATTATTTAGAGCCCTTCCTCAGGTATCCAGTATACCTCAGAAGACATTATTCAATGTCGTTGCTGTTCCAGGATCTTGCAGAGGCTTCCAAGCCATCCTCACCCGACTGCTGGAGTTATGATAAACCTCTGTGCGTCTTGAACCATGACTACTGCACGTGCTATTGTAGCGCAATTGATTGACACCGCTCCAAATCCCACATCCCCAGGAAGAGAGAGATTTAATTGGTGTGCACTTGCAGCCACATTCTTCCAGCACTGAGGTGTGCTGCTGCACTGCGGCTCTCACAGTCCTGCCAGTTAATGGCTTTTCAATAGCTTTCAAATGGCAGCAAACTAAGCTTGATGAGTGGGCTCGAATAAAATAGCAGAAGAAGGGATCTGACTTTTTATTTGTGCATGTTGCTCGTGTGCCAAATGTGACCAGATTCTTAGCTGGTACTAACACAGGATTATTTTTAGTTGCCACCAGTTGCTGTGTGAATAGGAAATTGATATCGCTTGCCAAAAATAACCACCTTTTAGCATCACAGATCATTTTTCAGTACATTGTAAGGTAAAAATCAGGACAGAGCTCACAGCCATCTTCAGGCTCGCCTGGTTTATGCATGGGTTCCTTTAAATTGAGCTAAGAAATGTGCTTGTGTGTACATTCCTCGATATGTTCTTGTTCTGCCATTTCTTTGTACTACATTGCATCTTTTTCACAGATGAAATATTTATGTCAGAAGAAAGAAACTGCAAGCTCTGCATGACTTATATCATGCTTATGCGCATGTTATCTAATAATATTTTAATCACTGATTCTAAGACAAAATGCCTAAGAAAATGCATCACTAAGAACAAAATCCATACAACTATTTATCAGAGCGTGCAGTAACAACTCAATGTATACTGACACATTAACTGGTTCCAGATTAAGGGCAAACAAAAGGCAGACCTGCACTGTGTTTTAAACACCCAGGCTGCATCATCCTCTGAGCACAATTCCTGCATTATTTTCCCGAGAACGGTCACCTAGGAATTTGGTTACTACTTCTTTGAGAAACCTACGGCACAACTCCAGTAAAATAGCATTATAAATTCAAATAATAATTTAAGAAAACTGTGCTCAGAGAAGATTTATGTTTGCTTACCATGTGTCATGCTTACCACAGTCATCACTTCCCTGAGCGACAGCTCTTGTGAAGGCAAGCTGACAGCCCAGCCATATTTAAATCTTTTATTCCTCTGAAAGGTTCTTACCTACTATTTTGTACACAACCCATTTTTAACAGCTACAAAATGTTAAAGGGACTACAAAGGGAAAAGGGTCTAACTCATTAGTGAGGATTACTAATTCAGAGTCTATTAACTGTTCTGCAAAGTTCCCACAAGAGCAGAAAGATATATATTCACAGGCTTCCAGTGATCCATTAGCAAAACCCTTAGGTGAAATCCCTCAGCCCTAACAGCCACATATTTCAAGTCCTCTTTTAGGTACAATATGCACAACAATAGTTTTGCACAACTAATTATTTAGGCGGGTTTGGGTTTTTTTTCCTGAAAACATGACTTTTCAAAAGAAAGAGGAAAAATATCTAGAAATACCCAGGGGAAATAGGGATAAATTATATAAAACACAATACAGTAATTACATTACCATGGAAACTTTTACTGTAAAGCTCAAAAGTCCAAAGTAATTAAATCTACCCAGACTTTCTTTCACACCTACACAACACTAGGCCAGTTTGGGCCCTATGGTTTATAGAATAAACATACAGAGTGTTTCAAGAGGCAATGGTAGTCATAGTTCATGAGCAAGTCTCAAGTAATCTGACAAAAAGCCCTTTGAGCAATACTTTTTGGTGGAGACATTCCTGACAGCTTCATCTCTGGTGGTACTGTCAGGCAGACAGACTGCCGTGTCTAATAACATCACGCTTCCACCAACCCACGCTGGTTAAAACCAGGAGGACTCTTCGTGAGTAAACACTGGTGAACGGGAGCAACGGACAAAGGATGCTTTTCTGAAGACAGACATAAAAGGAAGAGGAAGCATTTCTGATTTCGGATTGAACAAAATGTGGAGAAAGGGTATTTGGATCTGTCTCGTTTCAGACTGTAATATATGTGTTTCTCTATTGAATTGCCATAGTGAAAATCTAGTACGGTGGAGCTCGGTAGCATTTATGTGACAGATTAGACGGCATACTCCGTCCTGCAAGGAATGAGAGACAATTCATAAGGTCAAGTGCAAGGTCCTGCACTTGGGTCGGGGCAACCCCTGGCGTCAATACAGGCTGGAGGATGAAGGGATTGAGAGCAGCCCTGTGGAGAAGGACTTGGGGGTACTGGTGGATGAAAAGCTGGACATGAACCAATAATGTACGCTTGCAGCCCAGAAAGCCAACCAGATCCTGGGCTGCATCAAAAGCAGCGTGGGCAGCAGGTCGAGGGAGCTGATTCTGCCCCTCTACTCTGCTCTGGTGAGACCCCACCTGGAGTGGTGCATCCAGCTCTAGAGCCCTCAGCACAGGAATGACATGGACCAGAAGACGGCCACAAAATTGCTCAGAGAGTTGGAACACCTCTCCTACGAGGACAGGCTGAGAGAGTTGGGGTTGTTCAGCCTGGAGAAGAGAAGGCTGCGGGGAGACCTTATCGCGGCCTTTCAGTACTTAAAGGGGGCTTATTAGAACGATGGGAACAAACTTGTTAGTAGGGCCTGTTGCAACAGGACAAGGGGTAATGATTTTAAACTAAAAGAGGGTAGATTTATACTAGATATAAGGAAGACATTTTTTACAATGACGGTGGTGAGATGCTGGAAGAGATTGCCCAGAGAGGTGGTAGATGCCCCATCCCTGGAAACATTCAAGGTCAGGTTGGATGGGGCTCTGAGCAATCTGGGCTAGTTGGGGATGTCCCTGCTCACCGCAGGAGGGGGTTGGACTAGGTGACCTTTAAAGGTCCCTTCCAACCCAAACTTTTCTATGATTCTGTGGTCCCTTACAGAGAATATCAAGGTACAGGACAGACTCTTGAACGCTGCAGGCCATTGACTTCATCTTGACATCAGGCTAACTGGGAGCAGAGCTGCTGTCTATACGGCCAGGACGTCTCCAATTTCTTCTTTCCTAACATGCACTAGTCCATCCATGTAAGCAGGGAAGCACGTGGGGCTGTTTGACAAGGGAGGCTCTGCAACGCTACACTGTGGCTGGGGATCACACCCTTCAGCTGGATCTTTGGACTGTGCAAGTCCGTCGGGTGGCACGTACCCACCTGCAGCAGGGCACTGTGCTCTCTCCCCTTCTCCGGGAGTCCGTGTGCCAAAAATGTGTCGTCAGCCGCTCAAGCATGGATGACAGCCTGCAAGTGAATGGAAGGCAGGCACCAACTTTTCAAGAGGTGACACCTGGCAGATGGCTACCTCAAAAGGCCTTTCCTTTTAGAATACCACCTGTGCTTTTTTAAAGACATTATAGAAAATATTTAGTTTCATTACATGGGTAATTATCATGAGTGGGCTTTGCAAAAGAAGTGGAAGTTGAAATGGAAAGAAAACAGCATTATATATTGCTGTCAGCAGGAAGCTCTGACACACGTGGAAGGGCATCACTAAAGCAGCACAAAAATGAGGAGGGAGGAAAGGTCCCAGAGAAATGGTAGAACGAAAACACTAGGCAGAGTAAGAGGCATGAAATGGAGAATGTACAGAAGTGAAACAAGGGATAACTGCAAGTGCAAAGACAGGGTAAACCTTGAGGAGAAGTGGCAGCTAAACTTGAGGCAAAAGGAAGCCAGAATAGCAATATTGAAGAGGAAGAAATGTGGTCCCCCTGTTGGAAAGACACATGATTTCCACTGCAACCTTTTGCTGGGCTGGAAAGTAGAGAAAGAACAGCCAGAGAAGAAACTGCAATACTCATGGTGGTGGACATCCCCGTCATAAACAGAGATTTCAAGTGTGAGAACAAAAAGAAAGATTTACGTTTCTGGCATGAGCCCAAAGGAGGGAGTATTTTATTGTCAGTGGTTTTACAAAGCAAATTGTACAATTTGCTTATTCACAAGAAGAGAGATACTAGTCACATTAGGTATTTTCTCCTGACTGAACTCCAGCAATGAAAAAGGAATTCTGAAGAAAAAAACCAAATGATATAAACAACACTTAAAATCCAGCCATGTAAACTATGCAAGTACACCTGGACAAGCTCTAAGTGCATTACAAAACTGCTTTCTCTGAACATTAGGGAACACAGGCGCGTGTTCACCCACAGCCCCGCTGGTTTCAAGAACACGATGCCAGTGTTCAAGCCTATGAAGAGGCACTAGTGTACTTGGACTGGGGGACAAAGGCTGAGCTGGTATGAAATCTAGTGATAAAACACTTAATATTAATGTGATTGATTTTGTCCAGCTTACCAAAACTAGAGATAAAATAGAATCAAGGTCAGAAAACAAGATACATTTAGTCCTTCCAGGAAAACCCCTTGCCACCTCTCCCTATAGAAAGAGAACAGCCACTTTCATGCTATGTACAAGTCCAGCATTCAGTGAAATTACAGATTTTTTAAATAGAATCTTGGAACTGGTCAGCCGTCACTAGGACAGTTATCTCTCTTCACATAAACACACATTTATGGATCGTCATCTGAGAGTAGACACTGCTTCCACATCTCAATTTCCAAGGCTCAAAGCTTGTCTTAGGAAAAGCAACTATGAAATGTTTCCTACAATAACCTAGCAAACAAAACCACTGCTTAAAACAAGGTCTTGCTGACCAGAACTGACATGCTGTATCGTAGTCATGCCATATAAATATTTTGTTAGTCTTCCAGTGTCTTCCGGTGTCGCAAACAACCGAACATTTAATATTTTTAACATCTTCGTATCTTGTAATTCACATATAACTGTAAGATTTGATAGAGAAATGCAGAACTATCTGAAAGCAGTTTGAATAATGAGAAAAACACTGTAAATACTGGTTTTGAAAACATGACAGATGCTCCCCGTTTATGCCATTTTCATTCAGTGCAACAAAGCTTGCTACATTCCTTCAGATGTTACAGTTTCATTGCATTACTTATGGGTTTAAGACTGCAGACAAAAAAAATGGAATGCAGAGTAACATTAACATTGCTCATATATTTGGACAAGCGATACCGCTCGGCAATCAATCCTCAGCCATGCTATCCAGCTGCCAACAAGCCACTCTTCAGATAACATCTGGTAGTTGTATGCTCATCAGGAAGCTAGGGGTGAGCCACAGCAGATGTAGATACTCAGCAAGGAGGACTCTATGCTAATTTTCTCTACATGCGTCACAGCAGAACAGAACACAGAAGTTTTTCCAAATAAATTTTCAGATGAACTGCCCTGTAAGACGGATGCAAGGTTTGCTCCATAGAGAGCAGCAACAAACCAAACCTCATCACTCAGTCAATCACTCAGAATGTGGCTGACCCCTAGAGAACCAGATGCCTTTTCCTCTTCTCTTCCTCCAAACTTTGCACACTTTCCTCCTTTCCCATTTCACTGGAAATGCCTTGATTTTTCAGGAAGTCGGCGATCTTCCTCTCATTCTTCTGCCACTGGATCAAACCCTTACAGAATAAGAAAAGTGAAAAAATCCTTTTTCTTCTTCTCCGTTTACTGTTATAACTGAAGGTATGTGGGTGGACTACTCCGTAATTATTTTTTAATGGATTGGAAACGGTAGATTGAAATCACAGGACATTATTACCCGGTACTGACAAAGTTCGCAAAATTACCAGTAGAAGTTATGTGCCATTTGAGAGTACTACTTGCTTCCTCTCACATGCAAAATGACCATTTTTAGGCTGTGTGTAGACCCCTCTAGCAGTTCCTTAACGGGACAAGATGAAGCAGCTATCCCTTGTGGTCGGAGAGCCCCGATCGGTGTAATAACAAGGCCAAATACAAGAGAGAAATCCCAATAGTCTCATATATGGTTAGTCCCATCTTTGGCGCTGGTAGTGACTCAATAATGAATGTCCTCATTACAATCGGTGTATATGGTTTTTTAAATTAGAATTCTTACTAGATATGAAGTAAGGATGTTACAGAGAGGAGTTGCAGACTTTTTATTTGAAAAGCCCCTTATGAGACTGAAACTATCAAGACACATGTTAAAATGATAAGCAGAAAAACGTGACAGCCATCACAACAACCAGACACAAGTAAAAAAGAAAAAAAAAACATGAATTCCCATGTAAAGAGTTATTATACAAGCAGATAGATTTTTTTTTAAAGTTAATAATATTCAGGAAAGAAATAGACAAAGATAAGACTTCAGTTCAACATGAAAAGTGGATTGTTATCTTCCTGATACTTAGCAAATGCCATGGTTCGCTGCATTATATGCCTATTTTTTTCTTTTCTAATTGGTTTGATAGTTTTAAAACCAGGAGACAAATAATGACCTCACCAGAGGATGGATAAAAAGCCAAGAATAGAACAGAGGAATTTGTCTATCCTTTACTGGGGCAAATGTTCCCACAGCAATGTAAATCTTGAAATACAAGTAGAGAAAACTTGAAGAGACTGCAGAAGAAATTAAGATAGAAAGTGTTCCTAATTTGGGAAAAAAGAGCTTGCACAGCTGAAAAAGCTGAAGAACGAGTGACAGAATCAGACTCTTCTGGGACTGTTGGGCAGCACAGACGATGGTGTGGGCATTGGTAATCTCAGAGATAGCTCCAATACTAGGTGTTCCAAAGGGAAAAAAAAAAAAAAAAAAAGAAAGAAAGAAAGAATTGATGTTGAAGATTTGTAAGGGGTGGTGAAGTGACAGTATTTTAAATTAGCCAATCATGACATCCAAAACACCAACCCAAACCAAAACACTAGCACCATATGCAAGTGCTATAGACCAAGAACAGAATAAATCTTAGATCTAAGTTCTAACTGAAATGACAAGACACTGAGGGGAGTTCTGCAGACACAGGATGAATACTGGAGAGCTTTTCTTGTACTGACAATTATGATGTATGTAATAGTTTCAATATAAACACTGTAAGCAAACTAGGATATTATTAAATTATATAAAAGGCAATCTGAGAAGCAAAGAGTAAAATTAGGCGAAAAAGGCTACCCAAGACCTATTTTATTTTCTGATCTTTCTACTGTCCTTTTTATCTCACACTAAATACACTATTGCTTCCTTTTCCGAGCCTTTCTGCACTCCATTCTTCAGGTAACTCAGCACAACTTGTTAATGCATACTTGGCTCCCAGTTTTTTCTTATGAATGAAGCACAGAGCAGAAATGGGACTTAGGGAGGGAAGGGTCACAAGGTCTGGAGAAATAAATGTCACTTTTAATAAACTGACAGTGCTGCCAGATGTGCACAGTGTAGCAACATGCACCCGGGACGGTCACTCTGGTTCTGTACCTTCTCGGGGCTCTGATGGCTGCGAGTATTTATTTATTTCCTCTTTTTTCTGCGTCTGCATCAACGCTTAAGGAATTCATCATTCTGACCACAGAGACCAGGTGAGAGTCTCAACTGATGAGAAGAATAATCAAATCAAAGGGTATGATGGTAAGATCTTTTGACACAATATAAGATGCCATGCTATAGCTTGAAGATGACACAGACAAGTAGATAAACTCAGTGAACAAGAGAGAGATGCAGAATTTACTGCACTCAGCATGAGCATAATAGAATTACGTCTCGTTCTCAAATTAGCAGAGAATAAATAAGGAACTGACAGGAATTACGCAGTTGCTAGGGAAAGGAATGGAGCTGCTAGGGGGAATGAGACAGGTCGATGAAGAAACTAGGAAGTAGAGGCATGGTAAGATGACTGTTAAAGGCACTGATCTATAGGGACATCCAAACAACACTAAGAAAGCAGTAAAACAATACAATTTTAATAAAATTATCTGAGGTCAAATTAAGGGCAGTCAGTGAGCCTATCAACAAAGGCAGTCAGAAAGATGGTGGAAAAGAACTTCTCCCACGTGGGCAGGTCACAGCTGAGATGCCACTGAGTGAGAACAGAGAAAGGAAGGATTCCCCAAACGCCGGCTGAGAATGGTGTGGAGAGTGCTGGGGATTCATCCATAAATACAAGATGCCTTGATAATCCGTTCCTCCAAACAGAAATAAATTAAATATTGTTGTGGTTTAGCCCCGGTCAGCAACTAAGCACCACACAGCCGCTCGCTCACTCCCCCACCCTTGTGGGATGGGGGAGAGAATTGGAAGGGCCAAAGTAAGAAAACTCGTGGGTTGAGATAAGAACAGTTTAATAATTAGAATAAAACAGCAATAATACTAATATAATGAAAAGGAAAATAATGAGCGAGAGAGAGATGAAACACTAGAAGGAGAGGGAAAGAAAAAAAAACAAAACCAAAACTGAACAACAAGTGCTGCAACCGCTCACCACCCGCTGACCGACGCTGCCGGTCCCCGAGCCGCGATCGCTGCCTCCCCCCAGCCAATTCCCCCCAGTTAATATACTGGGCATGACGTCACATGATATGGAATACCCTCTGGCCAATTCGAATCAGCTCTCCTGGTTGTATCCCCTCCCCTCCCGGCTTCTTGTGCACCTGGCAGAGCATGGGAAGCTAGAAAGTCCTTGACTAGTGTAAACACTACCCAGCAACAACTAAAACACCAGGGTGTTATCAACATTATTTACATACCAAGTCTAAAACACAGCACTATGCTAGCTACAGTGAAGAAAATCAACTATCCCAGCTAAAACCATGACAGTATCCACCCCTTATTCCATACCATTTACGTCATGCTCAGGTCTCATACTATCCAATATGACCTCAATAACAACCACCCGCCTCCCCATCCTTTGATGACATACGTAGATATCATTTATCATTCCCGTAGTCTATGGACCATCCCTGTAGAACATCTGTAGAGGGTCCACACATGTCCATTGAGTTCATTCAGTCCATAACTTTGGGCTCCATCTATCGTAACAGTCTTTCAAGGCCGGAGAGATGGTCTGCGTGGTGTTGGATTGTTGCATGCTGAAGCCAGTCTTTGTTCCACCACCGCTACACGTTGTTTGGTTCAATCAAAGTTCATTCTTCATTAGTTTTGGAAATTCTTACTATGATACCATTGATACAGCATATAACAACCATAGGAGTGATGACATACAATATCATATAGCAATTAACAGCATACCGTTCAGTTCATTGGCTATTTTCACCCAAAATCAAATCCCCTTGAGGCACACATCGAACTCCTCCATCCTCCCGCATTACCCACCAAGTGCACCCAGGTCCTCGAGCAAAAGCAATCCCACGAATGGGTTTGCCTTTGCCTCAGACAGGAATAACCCAGACGGTTTTCCCCAGCATATTTTTTACATGCACTACAGGGACTTTACCCCCTTCCACAGTACGTAAGAGTTCTGACTGGGCAGGCCCAGCTCGATTGGCAGATCCCCTAGTGTTGACTAACCAGGTGGCTTTTGCTAAATGTGTATCCCAGTGTTTGAATGTCCCACCCCCCATTGCTCTCAGTGTAGTCTTTAACAGTCCATTGTATCGTTCAATTTTCCCAGAGGCTGGTGCATGATAGGGGATGTGATACACCCACTCAATGCCATGCTCTTTGGCCCAAGTGTCTATGAGGTTATTTCGGAAATGAGTCCCGTTGTCTGACTCAATTCTTTCTGGGGTGCCATGTCGCCATAAAACTTGTTTTTCAAGGCCCAGGATAGTGTTCCGGGCGGTGGCATGGGGCACGGGATATGTTTCCAGCCATCCGGTGGTTGCTTCCACCATTGTAAGCACATGGCGTTTGCCTTGGCGGGTTTGTGGCAGTGTGATATAATCAATCTGCCAGGCCTCCCCATATTTATACTTCAGCCATCGTCCTCCATACCACAGAGGCTTTACCCGCTTGGCTTGCTTGATTGCAGCGCATGTTTCACATTCATGGATGACCTGTGCAATAGTGTCCATGGTCAAGTCCACCCCTCGGTCACGAGCCCATCTATATGTTGCATCTCTTCCTTGATGGCCTGAAGTGTCATGGGCCCACCGAGCTATAAATAGTTCACCTTTATGTTGCCAGTCTAGATCTACTTGAGCCACTTCAATCTTAGCAGCCTGATCCACCTGTTGGTTGTTCTGATGTTCTTCAGTGGCCCGACTCTTGGGAACATGAGCATCCACATGACGTACCTTCACAACCAGGTTCTCCACCCGGGCAGCAATATCTTGCCACAATGCAGCAGCCCAGATGGGTTTGCCTCTGCGCTGCCAGTTGTTCTGCTTCCACTGCTGTAACCACCCCCACAGGGCATTTGCCACCATCCATGAATCAGTATAAAGATAGAGCACTGGCCATTTTTCTCGTTCAGCAATGTCTAAAGCCAGCTGGATGGCCTTTACTTCTGCAAACTGACTTGATTCACCTTCTCCTTCAGCAGTTTCTGCGACTTGCCGTATAGGACTCCATACAGCAGCCTTCCATCTCCGATGCTTCCCCACCAGACGACAGGACCCATCAGTGAACAGGGCATATTGCTTCTCATTTTCTGGCAGTTTGTTATACAGTGGGGCCTCTTCAGCACGTGTCACCTCCTCCTCTGGTGACATTCCAAAATCTTTGCCTCCTGGCCAGTCCATGATTACTTCCAAGATTCCTGGGCGACTGGGGTTTCCTATTCGAGCCCGTTGGCTGATCAGTGCGACCCACTTACTCCATGTAGCATCAGTTGCATGATGTGTAGAGGGGACCCTCCCTTTGAACATCCAGCCCAGCACCGGCAGTCGAGGTGCCAGGAGGAGCTGTGCTTCAGTACCGATCACTTCTGAAGCAGCTCGAACCCCTTCATATGCTGCCAATATCTCTTTTTCAGTTGGAGTGTAGCGCGCTTCGGACCCTCTGTATCCCCGACTCCAGAACCCTAGGGGCCGACCTCGGGTCTCCCCTGGTGCTTTCTGCCAGAGGCTCCAGGTAGGGCCATTCTCCCCGGCTGCAGTGTAGAGCACGTTTTTTACATCTTGTCCTGCCCGGACTGGCCCAAGGGCTACTGCATGAACTATCTCCTGCTTTATCTGTTCAAAGGCCTGTCGTTGCTCAGGGCCCCATTTGAAATCATTCTTCTTCCGGGTCACTTGATAGAGAGGGCTTACAATCAGACTGTAATTTGGAATATGCATTCTCCACAAACCCACAACGCCTAAAAAAGCTTGTGTTTCCTTCTTGCTAGTTGGTGGAGACATGGCTGCTATTTTGTTGATCACATCCATTGGGATCTGCCGACGTCCATCTTGCCATTTTATTCCCAAAAACTGAATCTCCTGTGCAGGTCCCTTCACTTTACTTTGTTTTATGGCAAAACCAGCCTTCAGAAGGATTTGGACTATTTTCTTCCCTTTCTCAAAAACATCTTCTGCTGTGTTGCCCCACACGATGATGTCATCAATGTACTGAAGGTGTTCCGGAGCTCCGCCCTGTTCCAGTGCAGTATGGATCAGTCCATGGCAAATGGTAGGGCTGTGTTTCCACCCCTGGGGCAGTCGATTCCAGGTGTACTGGACACCCCTCCAAGTGAAAGCAAACTGTGGCCTGCACTCTGCTGCCAACGGGATTGAGAAGAATGCATTAGCGATATCAATTGTGGCATACCACTTGGCTGCCTTTGACTCCAGTTCGTATTGAAGTTCTAACATGTCCGGCACAGCAGCACTCAGTGGCGGAGTGACTTCGTTCAGGCCACGATAGTCCACTGTTAGTCTCCACTCCCCATTAGACTTCCGCACTGGCCATATGGGACTGTTAAAGGGTGAACGGGTCTTACTGATCACTCCTTGGCTCTCCAGTCGCCGAATGAGCTCATGGATGGGAATCAGGGAGTCTCGGTTGGTGTGGTATTGCCGCCGGTGCACTGTTGTGGTGGCAATTGGCACCTGTTGTTCTTTGACCTTCAGCAACCCCACAACAGAAGGGTCCTTCGAAAGACCGGGCAAAGTAGACAGCTGTTTAATTTCCTCCGTCTCCAAGGCAGCTATACCGAAAGCCCACCTGTACCCTTTTGGGTCCTTGAAATACCCTCTCCTGAGGTAGTCTATGCCAAGGATGCACGGAGCCTCTGGGCCAGTCACAATGGGGTGCTTTTGCCACTCATTCCCAGTTAGGCTCACTTCAGCCTCCAATACAGTTAGCTCTTGGGATCCCCCTGTCACTCCAGCAATACAAATGGGTTCCGCCCCTACATAGTTTGATGGCATTAGGGTGCACTGTGCACCAGTGTCCACTAGAGCCTTATACTCCTGTGGATCAGATGTGCCAGGCCATCGGATCCACACAGTCCAGTAAACCCGGTTGTCCCTTTCCTCCACCTGGCTGGAGGCAGGGCCCCTCTAATTCCAATTGCAGAATTCGCAACCCACTTCTTGTGAATGGGAATCAGAAGTCTCCCTATTAAGATCACGGATAGAATCAGCGCTTCTACTCCTCTGTCTGGGGAACTGCCTACTGGAAACTGGAGCAGCAACTCTCCTGGAGGTCCCCCCTTGAGTGGTTGTTTTTCCTTGCAACTCATGTACCCGTGCCTCCAGGGTTGAGGTAGGTTTTCCATCCCACTTCTTCATGTCCTCTCCATGGTCACGCAGGTAAAACCATAGGGTGCCCCGTGGTGTGTATCTTCTCTCTTGAGCAGAAGGACGCTTACTCCTAATGGCCGAGATATTGGTCCGTACAGGTAGGGAGTAGGATATATATTCTTTGATTTGCTGGACCTCCCAGGACAATTTCTCCACAGCTGAGACGAGGGAGGAAGAGACATGTGCTTCATAATCCCGGAGTTTATCAATCACATCCTCTACCGTTGGTGCCTCTTCATCTTTCCAGGACATTACTGCCAGGGAGTTTACATGGGATGATGGTGCGCTCCGTACAAACTTCCGCCACATGGGTCGTGTGCACTGGGCTTCATCTGGATCTTTGGATGACTGTTCACTACCCAGGTCACCATAAATCACCTCAAGCACCGCTAATTCTCTCAGGTACTGGATACCTTTCTCCATGGTGGTCCATTTTCCAGGGCGATATATAACATCTTCCTTGAAGGGGTACCTTTCTTTCACAGCAGACAGGAGTCGCCTCCAGAGGCTGAGGCCTTGTGTCCCTTTTCCAATTGCTTTGTCAATGCCCCCGTCCCTAGAAAGGGATCCCAGTTGTTTGGCTTCCTTACCCTCTAATTCCAGGCTACTGGCCCTGTTATCCCAGCATCGGAGCAGCCAGGTGACAACATGCTCACCTACACGACGGCCGAAATCTTTTCGTATATCTCGCAGCTCACTTAAGGATAGGGATCGGGTAGTTTCCGTCTCTTGTACAAGTTCTTCCTCTTCCTTCTCCTCTCTTAGTAATGGCGCTGCTTCTCCATCATCCTTTTCTAAACGAGTTGACTTTCTCTTTGAAGATTTCTTCTTTTGTATAGGGGCAACTGATACTGGCACGGGTTGATTCTCTGATTCAGCTTCAGTGTCCGTCATGGGTGTTTGAGCGGTCACAGTGCCTGTCGTCGGGCTTGGAGCTGCTGCAGTGCCTGTTGTGGGGGTTTGAGGGGCCACAGTGCTTGTCGCTGGGCTTGGAGCTGCTGCAGCGCCTGTTGTGGGGGTTTGAGGGGCCACAGTGCTTGTCGTTGGGCTTGGAGCTGCTGCAGCACCTGTTGTGGGGGTTTGAGGAGCCACAGTGCTTGTCGCTGGGCTTGGAGTAGCCGCAGGGCCTGTCATTTTCCCTTGGTGGTACTGAATACTGTTAAACAGGGCTCGGTAGGCATGGGCCAGGCCCCAACACATTGCAGTGATTTGTATCTCTCTGGAATTGCTAGGGTGACAGCATACTTCCTCCAAATATTCTACTAATTTTTCAGGATTCTGCACTTGTTCAGGGGTAAAGTCCCAAAACACTGGGGGTGCCCACCGTCTCAGGCATTTGCCCATACTCTCCCACATACCCTGCCACCCATAATTATCGAGTCCTGGGGCAGATCTCTGGATGATATTCTTGAATTGCTTATTAACCTTAGACAAAACCGAAACAATCTGCCATAGGAATATCAACAGATGTATCTTAACTACCCAAGGATGTTCAAGAGACTGAAAAGTTGTTGTAATGAAGGAGGAGACATTACAGAAGATGGTAGCTAAGATGCCATTCTGTATTTCCTCCATAAAGAACCTCTCAGAAGAGGAGGTATAATTGCTAATTGTCTCCATGAGGTGGTAGCCGAAGTACAGTAACGGCTTCCATGCAAGACCCAAATAACCGATAAAACTCAAGGCCAGTGTTTTAATAACAAATCTCCTAGGCAAAACATCTCTAACCACTGCAGAGCACAGCAAACTACAAAACCCAATGCCAATCTTTAACATGTACTTCAAAATCAGCATGGTGTAGGTCTGACTACTAATATCGAGAACAGATGAATCAATGCTGTGACCAGCAACTGTTATTATCTCAAACCCTTCGTGCCCCACGTTGGGCGCCAAAAAAGGACTGTTGTGGTTTAGCCCCGGTCAGCAACTAAGCACCACACAGCCGCTCGCTCACTCCCCCACCCTTGTGGGATGGGGGAGAGAATTGGAAGGGCCAAAGTAAGAAAACTCGTGGGTTGAGATAAGAACAGTTTAATAATTAGAATAAAACAGCAATAATACTAATATAATGAAAAGGAAAATAATGAGCGAGAGAGAGATGAAACACTAGAAGGAGAGGGAAAGAAAAAAAAACAAAACCAAAACTGAACAACAAGTGCTGCAACCGCTCACCACCCGCTGACCGACGCTGCCGGTCCCCGAGCCGCGATCGCTGCCTCCCCCCAGCCAATTCCCCCCAGTTAATATACTGGGCATGACGTCACATGATATGGAATACCCTCTGGCCAATTCGAATCAGCTCTCCTGGTTGTATCCCCTCCCCTCCCGGCTTCTTGTGCACCTGGCAGAGCATGGGAAGCTAGAAAGTCCTTGACTAGTGTAAACACTACCCAGCAACAACTAAAACACCAGGGTGTTATCAACATTATTTACATACCAAGTCTAAAACACAGCACTATGCTAGCTACAGTGAAGAAAATCAACTATCCCAGCTAAAACCATGACAATATGCAGGTCAGATTTCTGGGGCTTGTACAAACATGAAGAAATAAGACAAGATTCCTCAACTCAGCGAGCAGCTGATTTACACATGAACAAGCAAAGAGTAAGGCAGCTTTGTACAGGTACTGCACATACCACTAGAGCAGTAATAAAGGTCAGCACACCATCTAAATGTAGAGAAAATTCAGAAAGCTAGAACCCAGTTTTTCTGTTTTATACTAAGGTACTTCATGTTCTATTTCATTCCCCAATGATCTGAAAACCTGTGGACCCTATTCCTACAGAATAATGCATTCCTTTTCTTACTGGAATGGCTGGCTGTTCATAACAAACAGGAGATTAATTTCTTTGCTCTCAAATGAACACTCACTTCTTTCAATCAAACACGGTATTAGAAAAGTAGTTACTCTTCTAATATTCTTTTCTTGGAAATACAATAGTCATTACCTTTTATTTCAAATAGCAAGGGATACTTGAGAAGGTAACAAAAAAGAAAAGCACAAACATAACAGGGTAAAGCATATCTATAAAGAAGAACTATCCAGCGGGGTAAATCACATCATTCCAAGCAATTGATAAGGCTTTTTTTGCTTTCATTTATAGCAGAGTTTTCCTTGAGAAAGAAAAGGAGTATTCAGCACCAGTATGCCATCCTGGCAGAGGGCAAACTGCATGAGAAGTTGTTTCCTTCACCCTTTAGCATCCTTTCATACATTACGTTGAAATCTTCAAGGATTGCCACTCAATGCTGTAAATTCTTAGGAGAAGAGAAAGCCACACAAGTTGGAGCTGACTACAAACCATTCTTTCAGAATTCTTAGATTTGAACCTCAAAATCAGTAAGGGCTCTGTCATTACCTTCAAAGGGAGCAAAGCTAAAGCCTTTAAAGTGAATGACCTAAGATTATTGCAAATGACATAAATCTTGGAAAAACAATTCCCAGAGCACACCAGGACTCATTTGCATAACATCTTTCAGATGCTCCTGCTGAACCTGGAGTTAACTGGAGACTATGCATTTACCAATTTCCCAATAACTTTGTCATTTCAAAAACACATTTCCTTTTCATTACCAACATATTTTTGTCATATTCAAGGACAACATAGCCGTAGGCAATGCAAATTTGACTAGAGAAATCAGTGGGAATTTTTTCACCAACTCTAGGTCTAACCTATTGGCCTTGGCTGAAGCCAAGAGCGGATAGGGCTCAGCACCTTTTACTATCAGTCCTTCTGGGTCTTCCATCTGTGTAAATCAAACGTTGCATGAACACGGGTTTACTGAATTCACTTCCTTCTGTTTTAAGGAGAAAAATAATCACATCTGCTAAAAAGCGTTGGCATTTGCTGAACCTAATTATAGTGTCTGAAACTAACACGTATTTGGAGTGTTTGCTAAAGACAGTTTCATATGAGGATGCATTTAATCATCAGAAGCAAATTTCAAAAATGGACTTTAAACGTATGAAAAAAGCTATAAAGGCTTAGCACACAGACATACCAATAATAATATGGAAAGGTCCAAAGCTCTGTGATATCAAGAATTTTTTTTTAGTGTGCATCTAACTTTTCTCTTCTTTTGATTAGGACACCATACACACTAGAGGAGACAAGTTATAGCTGGTTTTCTGTGGTTCAGCCTGAAACACACAACCACAGTTAGAATACCTCCAAGTTGGCACAGGTCAAAGAGTGAGTTAACAGGGTCCTTCAAAGACTAACTTCGGAGGTCAGTTCACCTGTAGGTATTCTCATGTCAGAGTGGTGAAACATCTCTGTACCTGCTCTCAGTCAGCACCTAGTAATGAGCTGCGTGCAGAAATCCCACTTACATGTTGGCATGAAATATGTTCATCAGTTTAAAAGGTGATAGAAAAATACGACTCAGTAGACGCAGACATTTCACAGTGAGGCTAGGGGTGACAAGGCTGACAAGTCGCCCACTTTGTAGGGCAACGAAGCTGGTGAAGGGCCTGGAGAACAAGTCTGATGAGGAGCGGCTGAGGGAGCTGGGGTTGTTTAGCCTGGAGAAGAGGAGTCTGAGGGGAGACCTTCTCACTCTCTACAACTACCTGAAAGGAGGTTGTAGTGAGGTGGGTGTTGGTCTCTTCTCCCAAGTTACTAGTGATAGGACGAGAGGAAACAGCCTCAAGTTGTGTCAGGGGAGGTTTAGACTGGAAATTAGGAAACATTTCTTCACCGAAAGAGTGGTCAGGCATCGGACCAGGCTGCCCAGAGAGGTGGTGGAGTCACCATCCCTGGAGGAGTTCAAAAAACATGTAGACGTGGCACTTCAGGGCATGGTTTAGGAGGCATGGGGGTGTTGGGTTGACGGTTGGACTTGATGATCCTGACGTAAGGCAAAAAGGCAGTGCCCTTGACCACACAGCTCAGGAGATCTTCTGCAGCAAGTCAGCTGGAAAGAAGGAAGGAGGTTTTTCAGATTTCGACTTCTAGCAACAGATTAATAGCTATTTTTGCTTTCGCTGTTGTTGTTCTTTCTTGTTGTTTCCTTCTTTTGTATAAATATTTGAAACCTAACTCTATTTTGTATGTTTCAAATAAATATTTGTATTTACACTTATCTTAAACTACAAGTGATTTCAAGGGAGTTAACCTGCATCAAAGCACTTTACATTAGTAAAAACAATGGTGATCTTAATACAGGAGGTAAAAGGACCCTGTAGTGAGCATCCAGGTTACCAGCATAGGTGAACATATCACTACAAGCCATAGCTGTCTGATAGCTACCTCACGGTATTTCTCAGATGAGCTGGCAGCCCCTGGCTTCCCAGTGATCCTCCACCTGTAAACTTAGAGCCTGCAGCTCACCAGGATGCGCTCTGAGATGTCGCAAACAACGACAATGAGTGGAAAACAGACTGAATAGTTCAAAAATGCTCTTCTTGAAACAGATACATGAAGGGAACAAGGTGCACTCAGATTATCTTAGCTAGAAAAAGCAGAGTTACTAGCTACTCTTCCGCAACGAATAATCCATAGCCCACTGCCAGAGAGAAACAGTTGGAAGCTACCACCCTCTTCACAGACCTTTTTCTTTCCCTTGATTCCTCCCCATACTCACAGAGGTACACAGTGGACAAAGAAATGCTTTCCTCCCCAGAAGTGCCTTTTTAAAGTCCAGCTTTTAAACAAAAAATGTTGGGGTTTTTTAGTTACTCTGATTTGAGGCAGTTTGTACTGTGCTCTTCTTGGCTCTTCTTCATAAGATCCTGTCCTAGGGACTTGAGAGTACTTTCTTCCCTATTTTACCAGCAGGATGCCAGGAAATGGTGCTGGACAGGAACCCTGTCAGCGGTGAGGATGACAATATCAGAGAAGTGAAGGCAAGGGAGACAGAGGGCACTCAAGGTAGACTCCTTCCAGTCCTGCTCTGATGAATACGCCCTGAGTTGGTCACGATGGAAGAGGAAGGCAAGTCTGCAGCTGTTTGCTCTGTGCCCCCACCAGCTGCTCCAAACATATCAAGGGTAGAGGAACCAGGGAGAAGGGTGAACAACTGGCTGACAGCTGACAGAGGGCTCTCACGAGCACATCCATCAGTCCAGCTCCAGTTGGCCACCTCCCTGCGACTCACAGCCTGGGGCAGCTGCCCTGGGGAGAGCAGAGCCGGGGACGGCAGCCCTCGGGCATTGGCCCAGCCCACCCACTGGCTCTCCCAACACAGCAGCAGCGTAGCAAGGGCAGGCAAGGAGGTAAAGCAGAGATCCGCAGGCTCTTGGCTCACAGTCCTGCTCCACGTATTGCAGGCAGGTGATAGCTTATCAGTCCCTGACAATGATGTTTGATGGGAATCTTGCTGTAAGACCTAGAAGCAGTTCTCCTCCTTGTTATCAGGCACCTCCTAGGGCAATGGCGGGCTGGAACATAGGAGGAGGCAAGACTGAGCGGCCGTGAAAAGCCTTGGTGGGCAAGGAGGGGCAGAGCTGTGCCTGACTGAAATGAGATCAGAGCTGGAAAGGACAGGAGTGCTACAGCTGGGGAGCTGCAGCAGCACTGTCTATCCTGGTTGAAAAACGGTTTTCTCTCCAGTGAAAATCGGGGCGGGGGGAGGAGACCAGAGGTTCCATAGCAGTGGGTGAAGATAATGTTGCTTTGACATGCATTAGCCTTTGACTAAGTCTCCACTTTGACTATTTGTATGATATTCCCTTAGACATGGTAATGGAGTTTTTCTTGCCCAAGCTTCATTTTCTACAACGCTTCTTAAAAATCTTCCAGAATCCCTGACCATGATGGCCCCACTCTGATCTTTTACTGGTTTGGTGCCTTTCAGTTGTATTTTTATTCACATCCTACTATACCTCTTAGCCAAGAGAAGGAGGCGGCTCCTCCCTGGGAAGGAACATAGTCCTTCCACTTAGCTGTTTCAGCCGCTCACTGTGTGTTTGTGCACCAAGAAGGGCACCACTTGTGGAATATTCCTGCCGATTAGTACGTTAAGGTAATGACACGCTCTTCTTCTAACAATAAGCATCTCTACAGTTGATTTCCTGTATCTCTTTGGGCCTTTTAATAAATATTCATGCAAATAAATTAATGTTCTCAAGGAAACTTTTAAACAAAACCTGAGGACAAAATCTCTTGTGTAACTTGCTAAAACAGTAGGTTTGTTGTGCACAGAGAGGATTTGCTGGCAAACACACACAGGCTACTGTTTGAATAGGTAATGTCATGGTCCATCTACTGCTCTTGAATGACCCAGTTGTACTTACCCCCTTGTAGGAACACCACAAAGAACATCAGTGTTCGTTTTTATAGGGTATGAAGTATTCAAGAAGAAAATCGGTGCGAGACCTAGACTATATTCCTTCCAGTTTCCGTTCAGATCTACATCGGAAAGGAATAATAACCCACGAAGAAAGACGACTTAACTATGTTAATACTGAAGTTTTGAAAGGCAGCACAAAGCCTGTCTAACTCTGTACGGTATTGCACCTCTTTGTTGATAAACTAGGTAAGGAAAGCTTCGTTATTTCAGATGAGCCATGTTATTTATCTGCAGCTCAGAGATGAAGGAGAGATGTTTCACAAATAGGATTTACATATCAAGGGCTGGCAATAAACTAGCCAAATAACGGACAGCAAAGTTTCACGTGAAAGTAGTATGAAGGTATATGTTCACGCGGAGATGTCAAGAAGGGCAGGTACTGAAGAACATCCCTTTATACAGAGATCATATATATTATCAACAAGACATTATTCTCAAGAAGCTGAAAGCAAAAAAATTAATGGGGAGATATTTCTAGCAGACAGAGTATACATAATCACAGAAACTAATGTAGAAATCATAAGCTACAGAAAGGTGTGCAAAGATGCTGCTAATCTACTGAAAACTTCCCTCCTGAACCAGCCATGTGACTGGAAAAAAAAATATTTATTAATTTATTCAGAATTGAAGTGGCATTGTAAATTATTATTTGCCGCCTTTACCACGATGGGTATTTTCCACTTCGTGTATATGATCTGATCCACAGGAAAAGCATACCAGGCTTGAAACACTTGATCGTACCATCTTTCTAGCCCCTGCTCTGAAGCATATACCTCTCTACACGGGTGCACATCTGCCATGAAATTTATGATGAAATTTGTGTTTTGCTATCCTTTCTTCCCTTAAGGAACACAATGCAAATGGCTAGGGGAATTTTACTGAGCAACTGTGGGGACTGTAGTGGGTGCTGTCCCACTACAGTCCTTCTGCCTTTCCCTGTCACCAATACTGTTGTACGTGTGCGGTCAAGTACCTGCAGCCTCTGAAGACTGCGGAAGAGCGAGAAAGAACAAGTTATGCTGTCATGCTGCCAGAGCTTTAGCAGAGCTCTCAAGCTGCTGCCTTTTAAAGCATGACACACTGCTGCAACCTGTCCCATCCCGGTGCCTGCTGAATTCAGAGCCCCATCAGATAGTACATCTCTGCCCTAAAATACAGCACCGCAACCTCCTCTTTGATTCTGCACGTAGGTGCTACGGCTGCAAGCGGTCAACAGAGCAGCTGCCCCACTGACCAGCCCATCTTGCCCCTCATGTTTCAGGCTGGAAAAGCCCATATGTAAAGCCACCTGAGACATGCATACCGCTATGCATGAGTACGAGGCACCAGATGCATGCATCTTGTGGTCCTTTTATGTCTTTCACCATGAAGGAAGGGTACAGACCTAAAAAAAGTCATTTATTACAAGTTTCTGCATAGGGAAAACTGCTGTGAACTGGGTATAGGCTCTCCTGCTGCAGCCATGAACACTTATTGCAAAATAACAAGTGTCATCAGTGGGAATACACCTCTCCTATTCCGCAGTAACCTTAGCACAAAACATGAAGATCATAAGCTCAAGGACCTTACCTGTACATTTGCAGAAAACGGGGTGCCAATCAGCTTCAGTAGTACCACTGAATCTCTGAATAACTTGAACAGGTTTGAGGAAGCTTTAATTTCCTGAAAACATACAGGCTGTTTAAACATCCAAGTGTTCTCAGGCTAAAACCTTTATGTGTCAAATGAAGGAAAACACCTGTAAAATGTGTATCCTCAGTTTCTGGCTCTATTCTTTCTTCTTCTTTCAAATGAAGAAAAAATCATTACCTGTTTCCAAAGTCATTTTACAAGTCCAAGATATGTTCTGTTCCTACAAAATAAATGAACAGCTCTGAGAGTGGATTGCTACAGTTGCCGATTTGCTACCTATCTAAAATACTAGCTATGTTTTCTCTGTTACGGGGAAAACTAAACCATTTTTAAACACAGCACAGAGATTATTTGGTATGTTCTATTTTACAGAGGAAGCACCGGGTGTGACTCGACAACAGAAACAATTTTGCTTGCAGTTTATTTGACACTTTCAGCTCTGTCCTCCAAGCGTCCTCAGCCTGCCTCATATGCTCTTAACCCCAAGAGCTGAAGCCACCTATTCCAAGAAACAGCACTCCTTCATTCAGCACCCTCTGCTACCTTCTGACATGCTTAGCTCCCTTCAATTCACAAAGGCTGGGAGAAGAATACAGAACACTACATAACCCAATACATTTGCATTTCATTTCTTTTCACCTCATGGCTGACAATGCTGACATCTTTAAACCTGCATAATTTCACGGGATTTCATGAATTGTTGTTGTTTACAGTGGTAAGGAAGAATGTTTTATCTGGTGGGATGGAAGTCACTATTACATGAACAAAGGAAAGTTTCGTAATCTAAGGCACAGGGCAAAGATGGCAGAGGAAGAATTTTCTACCTGCATTAACAGCCTTTCATAAGAATCATGAGTGATGCTCAGCCAACATTAGGAGAGACCTAAGAAGGAAAGACAGACACAGAAAAATCTGAGAGCAAAGGAGAAAAAAAGCTTATGAGCAAGAACTAGTCCTCAAGATGCTGCATCAGAACTGCAGAATCAGACCATTAAAGAGAAAGAGATGGGGCTGCAAAGAAAGAGACCTTCAGAAAAGAAAAGGCTTTTGCGTAATCCTGTCTACAGTGGGTACGAGTGCTGGGAAAAAATTTTGAACCTTCAGATCATTCAACTCAGACTTTTTAGGATGCCATTTTTTAAAATCAAAGTAGTTATTTCTAGGTTCCTCTGCGTAAGACAATCTTGTTATTAGATCATGTAACAGCAGCAACAATCATTTTAAAGAACGGAAAATACCATATACTGAAAATACATGGGCAATTATTTCATTAGAGTATATTATCTTGGAAAGCATGCCTGGAAGTACTATGTACAGGAGGCTGGAGTTAAGATCGTACCAACTCCAGTAAGTCATAGCAGCAAACAGAAGGCAAGAATGCTAACGTGTACCGCAGAGGGGATTGGGTAGAGCTTGTATGACATAGAAGATCTTGTGCAGTTTCTTTACAGATGAAATTAAGCCTCAGTGTTTGCTCTTATAAAATCAGATTTTTATTTATTTGACTGGTTTTTAAATCAAAGTCTTTTTATAACCAAAATGTTACAGTGGAATGTATATTCAAGAATGCTCTTATTTTATTAGGTCTCTTGGGTGAAATTCCCATGGATAGAATGGGAGATCTGGGTGCATGAGGACAGCAAGGTCGGGCTGTGTAATCAAAGGGGCAGAGTTGTCACCGGGACACCAGTTGTGCTCTCTACAAATTATATTAGGTACTTGGTCTTAAAGTGAAAATGTTATTTAAATTTTTAGTAAAACAAACAGCAACTCCTACAACATAATCTTGTGGCTCTTTCAATTTTCAGATAGGCATTTAATTTTAAAATAGAATTCCTGAAAGCTTGATCCAGTGTCAACTGAAGCACCATGAAAATGTTTTCACTGACTGTAGCGGGTTTGGATCTGGTGCAAGGTTTCTCCAATGGCTTATTGCTACTTCCATTCATAATGTGTTAATCAAACCTGGCAAGCGCAGACAATGCCATCAGGAATATGTCAAATTAAAAGTTATGCTAAGACCAAGGTGCTGAGGACTAACACAGAATAGGAGGACCAGAGGTTATGGGGAAAGACATCGCTTGAACTGGGAAACTGGGATCAAAGGAGGCAGGTAAAAGGTTTCTGAGATGGACCACCTACTAACCTTGGTCTGATCATGTGGAAACCTTTGGGGTTAGAGGACCACCTTAGCCTCCAGATCTGTACAGGGCACAACCTTTGCGCTTCATGGCATCGACTATGCGTATCCACAACAGTCACAATCTTCCACTTGGTATGCTTGGTACAGGCGGCAGCCGCCTGGAGCACATTCTGAAATCTCCTTTCCAGACCATGTGAGTTTCTGCAAATGACACCTAAAATGTGTTTCACACCCAGCACGCAAGACAGATGATGAGGAGCTGGCTTGGTTATGTTCTGGATGTTATCTTGCAGAGCCTTCTGGTGGCATTTAGTACTTTTTTCCCCAAGTCCTTTGCCATCACCTATCTTGACCAGTAACAGTGGCTCGGTGAGGGAGTTAGAAATGGTCACGCTAAATGACCAAAAATGTGTTGCTAAAGGTGGTGTGACCTGTTAGGGAAGACCAAACTCTTCAATTTTCCTTTAAGTCTGACAGGAGAAGCTACAGCACAAGATTTTTTCTCCTACTGCGCTGCTCAGAAAATGTACAATTTAAAAATAAATATAAAAAAAGAAAAATCCAAGAGGAACATGTTCAGTTACCGTTAAAGAAGCTTCCGAAGAGATTTCGGAACATGCCCAAACAAACCACTGGAAGAAAGATTAAGAAATTATCTATGTTAGGGTAGGACAATAAGGTTCATCTGCCCTATTTCAACATAGTTTATAAACTAGTTTATGAAACTGCACATTCAAAATTTTTGCTGTCCATGTTGGTGAGAAAATGATCCTTGATCTTGGTAAGATTTGTATGTGGTTTAAAGAACAGCAAGCAATGATTTCAAGGGAATATAAAAGTCAAGAGAGAAACAAGACCTGGGTTTATACCTTGATATATCATCCTATATTCTCTAAATAAGGTGACCAAAAAAAAGTACCCAGAATTCCGATGCCTCGTTACAAATATTAAGAAGCTAGTAAGAGTGGATTTTAAATATAGTTGCCACAACAAATTAAAATTATACTGCCTTAACCTTCATCTCCCTGGCATAGCAAAGACTAAAGAGTCACATAGTCACTCATCAAAACAATCATTTTCTTTGTCAAATATTCATCACTGACGTCAGCGTTCTGAAGTTTGTTTAAAACCTGTTGCCAATCACCTTTTTTTGCAACACAAGTTTTACTCAAATGTCAGCTGGGTATTTTTCCCCCCCGACAATCAACAAAATCCATTTCCAACATCCATTCTGGCAGACCATCCCAACATCACCAAGCATCGTAAGTGCTTTGCTTTTGGGCTAGAAGCCACCTCGATAAAGGCACTTTCACAAAAGGAAACTACCAGTCTCTGGCCTGCTCGTATTTCTTTGGGCAAAAGACAAAGTTGCTAGAGGACTACACCGCCTTTAAAGTTTCATCAGCATTTGTGAAAATAAACAAATAAACAAACAAATCTATGAGATTTCTGAAATCCATGTCTTGGAGCCTGTTTGTACAAGTAGAGGTCTGACCTCTATCTTCAAGTGGAAGTAGTCTGATGTCTTAAAAAGGCAAAAAAAGAGGTGTGGGAGGGGTGTAACACCAGCAATACAGAGAAGGGGGAAAAAAGTGGATACGAAAGTTAAATGAGGAAAACCGAGGGTTAGCTTTAGTAGGCAAAGTTCAGGTAGAGTAACAAAGAAGCCGTACCTCAGCCTTACCGTGAAGGGCCAGTAGTTCGATGTCAGGCAGACATAACTGTACAGAGAGCATAAGACACAGCTTTTATCTTCTGCTTAATTTCCAAATAGATCAAAAGGGAGTTTTTGGAACTGGCAGTTCCCTATGGAGAACTGTAGCTGATGGGCATGCAGCAGCCTATGCTAGGAACAGCATAAAAAGGAGTCAGGTAAGGATTTGGCCACAATGCTGATTCACTGAAACCAGAAAATTTTGTGGAAACTTCCATATTTAACTGAAGCTTTTTTTGGAAAGGATTTTAGGTCCCAAAATAGAATTTCTGGTTGAAACACAACAAAACACCAGAGCAGGCGACAGCACGGTGATCAATATGTGACTTGGCTGCAAGAGGAGCAGGTCCTATCAAGAGCCTGCCAGGTTTCCTGTCAGCTTGGCTGGTGACCTGAAAGGGAACAAAGCTTGCAGTGTCTCCAGGCACTCCTGCCATCTGGACTGCCTCCACATCACGAACCCTGAGGTCCCTAGGGACTGCAGTTGCAGGAAAGCCCTGCCACAGAGGCGTCTTGCAGGTCACTGTCTCAAGAAGTTCCCTGCGCTGGAGGTCCCGGCTCCCGAGACTGCTTGATTCCTGCTAGTGATGACAGTGAGCAAGTGGCCTGGGAGAATCAGGAGACAAGGGCTGAGCCAAGAACCTTAGCCTTGGCGTTGCAGCTTCCGACAGAAATTGAACGAATGATCTTATTCCTAAATAATTTTACCCCTTCTGTGGAGTGCTTTTTTTCTGAAAGGTCTGGGTTTTTTAGAAGAATTTCCTGCAAAACAGAAATTCCAATGGATTCTTCTAATTAAATCTAATACAAGCTAAATATTATACTAGGCATCCGTATTGCACCCCTTCCAGTATCACTGTGAAAAAGATGGGGCATCAGGACAGACAGACAAGGAAATTGTATTTGCAGGAATAATACTTCTGCTCCTCATGCAATGCAAGAATAGGAAAATATGCCAAGATCAATATACACTTTAGAAATATGGAAATACGTATATAGAATGTATTTCTATATTTTTAGAAATATAGAAATATATATAGAAATAGAGAATTTAGAAAATTGCCAGGCAAGTGCTTATTTCTCACTGCAGTTCACTACAGCCTACAATCACCACCACTCTTCCCGTTCAGGGTACAAGCATTACAGTCAACAGCTCTTTTCCTGGGAATAGTGTCTGCAGGATGGACGCAGAATGGACAGGTTTCTGTAGCAGCATGGCTTGGGTTTCTCTTCTTTTTTAAGATCTAGCCATTGCTTTTCCTAAAGCATGCCACGCCCAGCTTTTTAGCTTTCATGTTTACTAAGGAAATTAAAAGCTGCAGTAGTCACTCTGTGCTCTTACAAATTCTCTCTAGCCTGCTGACTTTTCCTACTCTTCCTCACTTTCTGAACAGGATTATCGGGGTGTGAAAGCCTGCAGCATTCTCTCACAGAATATGAAAGTCTGTCAGGAAGATGACATGCTTATTTTCTGATTTATATCACTTTCAGACTCAAGTGAAATCACACATTCAAATGAAAATCACTGCAGAATTGGAGATAGGGTTTAACCGAAACTTGGGGGTGTGCACATGTCCGTTTTGCAAGCTGCCTGAAGCCTTTTTTCCCCACTGTATCCCATCAGACGCTTAAGCTTGCCGTCTGTTTGCACATCCATTAAAGTTTTATTTTTGCCTGATAATGATTTCCCCACACCCGTGAGCCTCCAAAAGCATGCTCTAGGTTATAAAAAGATCCCGCGGCTTTCAGTGGAAGAATATTCACCAAGGACAAACACAAAGTGGCAGAAGAATGAGAAGAATATACTTCGGCCCTACAGAAGCTGGTTATAATTATTAAACATCGTTAATGATACCCATTTTAAATGGGGCCTCAAGAGGTGATCAAAGCCTCAGTCTGTCAGGGACCGGAAGCACCCAGGAGAGAGCACTCTTTGCCCCGAGATGCCGTGAGTCTGAGTGTCCAAAGACAGACAGTGGGACAGATATCGTAACGAAGTCAAAAGGACAAAACATCAGTGACGCTAAACTGACCAGAATAAGCTTAAACCACAGCAGACCAGCTGCCTGCAATTGTTACATGTCCAAATCCTATCAACTCTGGGCCTCTGCCTGTTTCTAAAATGTAACCTGCATTTTCCACATTCTTCAGCTAGCAGACAATGCAGCACCAAGTGTTAACTACCGCAGAGCCATGAGGGTCTAGCGCTGCGTGGGATCCTCTGAGCTGACACGGTCATTCCCCTTTGTTAGCTCATTTTCCTTGCCAGGACCTGCTGCCAACCTGCCAGAAGATGGCTGTTTCATCCCTGCCACAGAGCCAGCTTCCAAACAGCTGTCACGGCAAACAGTGTTCGAAACTCTGCTGCCAGCTAGTTAACTATTTGAGTATTTTTTAAAATGCGGGAGGGGTGATTTAAAACTATGCATAATGTAGACACACACACATTTGTGTTGGCACCGGAATTATTACGCTTCTCAGATGATTTAAGGAACATTAGGCCAGCAGCTATATCAAGTCATGGGCTTTGCTTTGCTGATTTTCATTCTCCGGCAGTGATAGATCTTCCTTGTCAGGTGGCTCGCTAGCTGGTTTCCAACTTGTATTTTGGTAAATTGCAATGCAACCCTCAATGCACACTAATTCTATACCACAGTTAATGACAAATGAGTTAATCATGATGAAATCTTTACAGAGGTTCCTGTGGGTTACCTACTTAAGCTGCTGTCAGTATTACACAGTCATTACACGCAAATTAAAGGATCGTTATGGCATATACTGAATATTTGGCTTCACAGCAGGTAAGCTCTGTTCAACACATCTAGGATGCTGAGAAACAGTTTCCTTTGGTCCCCCTCTCCAAAATATCACCAGCAGGAGAAAACACAATGGGATTACCTTAGGAAAATATTCCTAGGATGACCTGCTTCAAATTTACTTCTAGAGTGCTCTTGAGACCATTCCATCTTTCACAGCAGTGCCCAGTAGCAATAAGGTAACTTAGTACTCAGCGACCATACCGCTTTTACTGTGCCACTTTTACAAATCCCTAATTCCCTGGTGCAAAAGACATCATAGCCTGTACAGTAAGAACCCCAAAAGAAAAGATTGCACGTTCTTTCTTTTCCCTATCATCGCCACCATCCCCATCCTGAGACAACAGATAACTGGATGCTGCAGGAAGCAGCAAGTCTGTTCATTCTTCTGCCAAGTATCCTCTGCAAGGTGCTGTACACTAGAGGTGCACTGAAAACTTTCCCTGAGACATGCTAAATAATCTCCTTAAGCCCAATTCCTAGGAGGCAGGTCACATATAGAGGTGAAGGCACCTACCCTCAAGGGCACCTGGGGAACACTCTTTTATCGCAGCACAGAAATAAACACTGAAATCCTCAGTTCTTGGGGAAAAGTCCTCCAATCATCTCAACCACCAGGGGATCATGGTATCATGGAACTGTAGGCTTCGATTCACTTCACTATATACTTCTAACTTCACTTACTCTAGGTTTGTACAAAGAAAAAGGTAGGGTGAATGTGCTCCACTCTTCTTATTCCGTAACAGTGTGAAGACCGAGACTTGGCTTCCTGTTCAGGTGGACCAAGCAGAAAACAAGACAGTGGTGCAAGTCAGTGGAGGGAAGAATTGGGTTCATACCTATAGCTAGCCGATTCTGAATTCGATGGCAGAAATACCCAGATGCAGGCAAAAGTAACTTCAGGCCTCTCAGGCTCATACTTTTCACGAGACTCATCCAAATGCTTTCTGCCTGACTACGTATGGATGCAAGAAGATTGCTAAGGGGGCTTTAGCTCCCCGCAACATCATCAGCTGCCTTGGCACCCGCGCTGGCATCACCGCTCTCCACCCCTCCCCAGAAGCTAACCTCCCACAACTCACGCTCTTCCAGCCACCCCTCCAAAAGCCGGTGCCCAGCACTCCTGGCTCCCTCCGCTGGGCAGCCTGGCACCCCTGACCCGGCTCCCTTCCCTCGCCTGGTGCTGCAGCATCTCCCACACATTGGGAAAGCAGACCCTGGGGACTGATTGCTGCTCCTAAGGGTCTGAAAGGCCATTCTGGAAGTGAAGTAGAAAAAATCCCACACTGCTTCAAAGGCCAGCAATATCTTTCAACCCTACTAAATTTTCCTGCGTCACGGACAGCAAATAGTAACAGTGAAGGGCAATGAGTGGAAAAGGTGAGGAAAAAAATAAAAAACGTTGTTTTGTGTTTCTCTCACTTGGGGATACTCCCCATATTAGCACAATTCGCTCCTGACAAGATCAAATATGAAAAGGAAGGCCACACTGAACTAACAGCTTGCAACTCCAGTGTTGCAGAAGTACTTGGCAGGAAGGAAGCACATCAGCTAAGCAACCAAGGTGAGCGATTTCTTCTTAAATACAATTTCAGCAGCAAGGTACGACTCTAATCAAAATGGAGCTCTTTGAGAACAGCAAGCTTCAATAGTTCCCCCTTCTCTAACAAATGATCATGCATTTAAAAATACATTATCGGTTTGTATGGGCTTGTGGGCGGGGTTTATTTCATTTTTTTTCAGACAATGCTGAAGCACTGGTCTGAGCCTACTACGAACTTCTCAGCACTCTGAAAGAAACACTGGACTAGAAGTGACCCGCTTACTGTGTTCTGGGTGAGTAGGTTTAAACAGAACACAAATATTCCCATTGGGAACCGCTTTCCTGGCTTGGCTTGAAAGAGTCTAGTGCCTGGATCTTGTTTAAAAAAACCACGATGGGCCAAAGTCAGAGAGTACTCAAAAGAAAAGAGAATTCAAAACAACACAAAACAAAGAAACCCAGCCTGACCCACGGACTGTGCCAGTGACAGTTTCACAGCATTCGACAGTCACACCGTGGCACATTTCTAACACCTTTCATTAACAAAAAGATACTATTTTCTGTACAATTGTGCCAAAAGAAGGAGAGAAAACAGTTTGGGCTTTGAAAACACTGCTGTGAGTTCTAAACCGAGCCGTAGCACAACGAACACTGCAAACACAATTATACCTGCATTAGAGGTCTATTTAAAAAAACAATCACATTGACCCCGGAGATGAACTGACTCGTTAAGGTAACTGAAATACATACAAACTCACATTTTCTTTGAGAAGTGCCATCACAGAAAGATAAGACAATAGAACAGGTACGAGAGTTTTGATTTAGGGGAAAAAAACAGACCAAAACAAAACCAAACCCCAAATCCTTTCCCTCATTGCAAATACTTTTGCAGAAACAGCCTTACTCCAAAGTTCTTCCGATCATATAACCGTAAAAATCACATGTACTGTATCACTGGTTCGCAGTTTTACTAATGCCGAGAACATTCTTTTAGGAGCTTAAAAAGCTGGTCATGGACAGAAATAATCATCTAGATGCAACTTTATTAAATAACAACGACTGAGTGAACATCATAAGCCAAAGCAACAAAGCAAGCCTTTTAGCTTGCTATCTGAAACAAAGAAAAAGGAGGGAAGTGTTTGCCAAAGATGTGACAAATGGCTGTTTTCTTTGCTCTTTTTCTAGAAGTATTATTGACACAGAAAGCAAACACAAAACCTTAAAATATGCCAAACCGCATCCATGTAAGATAACTTTGCATTGCGTAGCACTTTTAAGACAAAATTCCAGCATATGGCTGTCAAAATAACAGCTCCAAAGGGCCCATTTACATTTTCCTAGCAGCTAGAGAATTGCCATGGAAAATGGCAGCAAGCAAGCTTAAGGGAAGCATCTTTAAACCTGGGTTTCCTCTTTCCAAGATATGAGCCCAAGCACTGCGCTTCGGAGTGAAACACGCCCTGTTGGCTCAAACAAAGACCGAAAGAATCCCAGTGTATCTCTGAGAAAAACTGATGAAAGTGATACTCATTTGTCATATACGAAGGGAAAACAAAAGGAAGAAGCCAGGAACTGCTCAGCTACAAAGGAAATATCAAACGGCAGGAAAATACACACGGACAGCTTTAACCTGCATTTTGTAATATCTATTACAGGTGCTTAAAAGAAAACCACATGTGACAGGAAAGAGCATTTACTATCATTTTTTATGTGCCAATAGTTACTCTGAGACAGCAAGCCTGACAGAACCTAACTTCATGTAGTGCCTGGATTACAGCTGACCTGCACTCAAAAGCCTCTGTACAATACAATAACATGTCCTGTGATACATTATCTCATGTTATGTGATATATAACATATCTTGCTGTCATGGTTTTAGCTGGAATAGAGTTAATTTTCTTCACTGTAGCTGGGACAGTGCTGTGTTTTGGACTTAGTATGAAAATAATGTTGATAACACACTGATGTTTTAGTTGTTGCTAGGTAGTGTTTACACTAGTCAAGGACTTTTCCAGCTTCCCATGCTCTGCCAGGTGCACAAGAAGCCGGGAGGGGAGGGGACACAGCCAAGAGAGCTGATCCAAACTGGCCAAAGGGATATTCCATATCATATGCCCAGTATATTAACTGGGGGGAGTTGGCTGGGGGAAGTGGCAATCGTGGCTCGGGGACTGGTGGCGTCATTCGGCGGGTGGTGAGCGGTTGCAGCACTTGCGGGGGTTTTTTTCACCTCTTCCCCTGGGTTTCATTTCTCTCTCTCGTTATTTTCCTTTTTAATATATTATCAGCATCATTATTATTATTAACATCATAATTATTATTATCATTACCATTATTACTATTACTATTTTATTTTAATTATTAAACTGCTCTTATCTCAACCCACGAGTTTTCTTGCTTTTGCTCTTCAGATTCTCTCCCCCATTCCAATGGGGTGGAGGGAGCGAGCGAGCGGCTCTGTGGTGCTCAGTTGCTGGCTGGGGCTAAACCACGACACTTCTGATAAGCTAAATGAGGGTGATTCTTCCCTTCTACTCTGCTCTCGTGAGACCCCACCTGAAGTACTGTGTCCAGCTCTGGGGCCCCCAACAGAAGAAAGACATGGACCTGTCGCAGTGACTCCAGAGGAGGGCCACAAAGGTGATCAGAGGGCTGGAGCACCTCTCCTATGAAGACAGGCTGAGGGAGCTGGGCTTGTTCAGCCTGGAGAAGAGAAGGCTCCGGGCAGACCTTATTGCAGCCTTCCAGTACCTGAAGGGCACCTACAGCAAAGCTGGAGTGGGACTTTTCACAGGGGCATGTAGTGATAGGACAAGGGGCAATGGCTTTAAACTGAGAGAGGGTAGATTTAGATTAGGTATAAGGAAGAAATTCTTCACTATGAGGGTGGTGAGGCTCTGGAACAGGTTGCCCAGAGAAGCTGTGGATGCCCCATCCCTGAAGTGTTCAAGGCCAGGTTGGATGGGGCTTTGAGTATCCTGGTCTAGTGGAAGGTGTCCCTGCCCATGGCAGAGGGGTTTGGAACTGATGATCTTTAAGGTCTCTTCTAACCCAAACCATTCTATGATTCTATGATATCCCAATTAGCGCTAATAAAAGCCTCTTTGGAGGCACAGCTCTACGTAGCCCTCTTTTGACCTCTGGGCAAACAGAAGAGAATATGAACACTTGAAACAAATTCATTACCAGACAAATTGTTTACTTTCTATCCAAATAGTATAAAACAGCTTTGACTTAGTTGGGAAAATAGAGATTGACCTCACGTAATTGGAAAATGGGGTATAAAGATTGACTGCTTTTTGGATGGTGACACATGGTCTGGGTCTCAAGTTTACTTAGTCCTGGACATTTTGATAAAATGATTCCAAATTGTAGGAAGTCAAGCAGGCAAGGCAGAAGGCCGGCTTGGCTGAGCAGGGATATTCTTCTAGAAATAAGGTGAAAAAAGACAGTATATGGCCAGTGGAAGCAAGGTCAGGCGACATGGGAGGACTACAAAGACGCTGTTGTTCGCCACTGTAGGGAGGAAATTCATGAAGCCAAAGCTCAATTAGAGTTGAAGGTGGCCGTACTGTAAGGGACAATAAAAAAGGGCTTTTTAAAATATGTTAATGGCAAAAGGCAGGCCAGAAGTAACATTGGCCCATTACTTGATGAGCATGGTCACCTCACAAGCAGGGACATAGACAAGGCAGAGATGTTTAATGCTTTCTTCGCCTCTGTCTTCAACTCCGATGATGGGCTCTGGAACCCCCAGAGCCCTGGGCTAGAGAACCATGACTGTGGGAATGATAAACTCCCAATCAACCCCAAACTTGTGCAGGCCTTGCTGCTCCAGCTGGATCCCTATAAGTCGATGGGGCCTAATGGGATTCATCCGAGAGTACTTAAGGAGCCGGCTGATGCCATAGCGAGAACTCTCTCAACGAGTTTCCAATGCTCTTGGGAATCAGGAGAGGTCCCCGTTGACTGGAAGCTGGCAAACATTGTCCCAGTCTTCAAGAAGGGAAACAGGGATGACCCCAGTAACTACAGGCCCATCAGTCTCACTTCTGTGCCTGGCAAAACCATGGAGAAGATTATTCTGGGAGTTATTGAAAAACACCTAAAAGACAACGCAGTCATTGGTCCCAGCCAGCACGGGTTCACGAGGGGAAAGACCTGCTTAATAAACTTAATTTCCCCCTATGACAAAGTTACCCACCTAGCTGACCAAGGGAAGCCAGCCAATGTAATCTCTTTGGATTTCAGTAGAGCTTTCGATACAGTCTCTCACAGTATCCTCCTGGACAAAATGTCCATCATACAGCTGGATAAACACATAATGCAATGGCCGAGCAACTGGCTGATGGGTCGGGCTGAAAGGCTTATAGTAAACGGGGTTACGTCAGGCTGGCAGCCAGTCACTAGCGGGGTTCCGCAGGGATACATCTTACGGCCAGGTCTCTTTAATCTCTTCATAAATGACTTGGATGTAGGACTTGAAGGAATACTAATTAAGTTTGCTGAGGACACAAAATTGGGAAGAGCTGTTGACACTCTCGAGGGCAGAGAGGCCCTGCAGAGAGATCTAGACAAACTAGAGAGCTGGGCAATCACCAACCATATGAAGTTTAACAAGGGCAAGTGCTGGATTTTGCACCTGGGGCACAGCAACACTGGAGGTACATACAGACTGGGGAACGAGAGGCTGGAGAGCAGCTCTGCAGAGAGGGACCTGGGGGTTCTGGTCAATGGCAAGTTGAACACAAGCCAACAGTGTGCCCTGGCAGCCAAGAGGGCCAACCGTATCCTGGGGTGCACCAAGCACTGCATTGCTAGCCGGTCGAGGGAGGCGATTGTCCTGCTCTACTCTGCACTGGTGCGGCCTCACCTCGAGTACTCCGCAGCAGTGTGCAGTTTTGAGTGCCACAGTATATTAAGGATGCAAAGCTACTACAGAGTGTCCAGAGGAGGGCCACAAAGTTGGTGAAGGGTTTAGAGGGGAAGCCGTATGAGGAGCGGCTAAAGTCACCTGGTTTTTTCAGCCTGGAGAAGAAGAGACTGAGGAGAGACCTCATCATAGTCTACAACTTCCTCACAAGGGCAAGGGGAGGGGCAGGTGCTGATCTCTTTGCTCTGGCAACCAATGATAGGACCCGAGGGAATGGCAGGAAGATGTGCCAGGGGAGGTTTAGGTTGGATATTAGGAGAAGGTTCTTCACCCAGAGGGTGGTGGAGCACTGGAACAGGCTCCCCAGGGAGGCAGTCACAGTGCCAAGCCTGACAATGTTCAAGAAGCATTTGGACAACGCCCTCAGACACATGGTGTGAATTTTGGGGTCGTCCTGTGCAGGGACAGGAGTTGGACTTCTCGATGATCCTTGCAGGTCCCTTCCAACTCTGGACGTTCTATGATCTATGATTGCAAGACAGTAATAGCGAAACCCAGGTATCATTAAACTGATGAAGCAGAGTTGATTAACTGTTTAGCTAGCCAGAAGAATGTGGGGCACATGAATGTTGGTGACAAAGAAAAGCTTATGTAAAGTTGATGACCTGGGATATAGCCTAGCCTGAGCAGCAAGAAAACAGCCTAGCACTTTGACAGGGTCGCTAAAAAGAAAGTTGGAGGGAGCAACTTAAAAATCCTCCTTCCCGAGAGTTTCCACTTTGATTCAACAGTGCACAGTGTAACTCACCCCTCACACCCACCACCCCCGTTAGTTTCAATTGTGCAATTGTCCAAAACTCCCAAGAAAAGCTCTCTCACAACTGCTCCGGAGAAAGAACCCAACAAAGGAACAAGTGTCTTCCTGTCTGTGCCTCTCCCACAGTTACCATTGCCCATTCCTTTCTTAATCATAGGCAATAGACAAGACTCATAAATTAAGGAACTATTGCATTATCAAGGAAAATAGAGAGACTAGGTCAGACTGCAGAATATAGGAGCATGTCCTGGCACTTGGGTCTGGGTAAGCACCTCTGCTACATCCTTGCTACGCAATGGCATAAAACCTGAGTGTACACTAACCCCTCCCCCCTGAGGAACAAGCTCAAGTACATCGCCTACAAGGGAACGACAGCGTATTCTGGCCAGGCCGCTCACCTGAACAATTAAGAGAGCAGGACTGTGGGAATGCTGCAACACAAGATTATTCAGTCAAGCATAGTATCAACAGCTCGACAAGCCATGCCTCCTTCAACCCCTGTTCCCTTCCACCCAAGCTTTCCTCACTGCCAAAGTGTTTGTGCACACAGCTACAGCCAAAGGTATGTAGGAGCACCCAGGTGAGACAAAGGTAGAGAGTACTGAGAGAAAAGGATGACTTGTTGGCATCTCACTGTTGTTTCAGTCCCAGTTTTGTAATTATGCATAGCATCATTTTGATTATCCGGTGCCAACGTCTGGGATTCCAAGCCACGGTCAGCTTTCATTTTTCCCTCCTAGGCTTTTCACAAAAAACTGCCAAGGTTCGAGGGACTGCAGCATCAATTTCTAATGGCACAGGCATCTTTCTCTTCAGCTGTCAAAAAGATGTAATCAGCTGAGAATTTGTGCTTCACTGCTTCCATTCTGTTATTTAACAGATAAGGATAAGCATCAGCATTTGACTCCACAGTCTGAGTGAGACCCTTATTACTCTCATGCTGTTTTCCACCAAACAATTCTACGGCAAAGAATAAGAATCCAAAGCGACATGAGCACACCTGAGCTTCCAAACTGCTTCATCTCTCATCCTGAGCCACATTTCAGTGGGCAGAAATTTAAGCAGTTCATGTGTAATATGTTACCTACTTTTTCCTCTCCACTGACAATTTTATAGAAAACTACTTTGCTTCCAGGCTGATATTCGTCTTACACCCAACAAGCCTGTACTTCTGGAGGAAGGACCACACACTTGCATCTTTCAGCAAAAGACTTCTCTCAAGGCTAGCACAAAAAGAAAAAAAATGGACATTTTGGCACTCCCATACATTGGAATGCAGCCTTTAAGATCAGTCGTCCTGGACAGTATCTTAGGAATTGCCGTCTTGATGCTTTTAAATTAAGTCCTCTTTGTTTGAGAGCTCCCCTTTAAACTAAGTTCAGGGTCGAGAGTATATTTTCCACACTGCCTGCTTCTTCGTGAAACATCATCTAAGGTCTAACTCTTTTGCCTGAGACTGAATTCAGCATCTTTGCTTTATTCATCAGGATTCGTTTCCAGAAGCCTGCTTGAGCCAGCACCTGAAGTGCAGCCTACCGGCAACGTGTAGCATAAGCATATGCATAACAGAGTGAGTTCCTACTAGTTTATATACTCCTTAAATTCCCTAATTCCTTCACTCTGCTACAAACTGCCTGCATGGCTTCAGACAAGTCATTTCACTGCACCTCAGCTGTCTTCCACAGAGTTGAAATAATTACACAAGCCTTTTATGTATGAGTTATACACGCAGGGGAAGCTCAGAGTGAAGGGCTCAGAGGTAGACAGAGTTGCAGAGATTTTTTTGACAACATTTCTGAGACAGCTCTATCGAAGAACAACCTCAGTGGATGAGTTTAATCAGAAATTTGCATTTTGAACAACCCACGCAAGACAAAGCGTGCCCTAAGGGATGAGAAGAATCATTATTCCCTACCCTCTCGTAATTGTCCTTGCTTCTTTTGGGGACACACAGGGATGTCACTGGCGCCGTACTGGGCTACTCAGCCCCCTATCTAGCTCCAGCTGGGGCCATCACTCTAAGAAAAAGTAAAAGCAGGGCAAGCATTCATTCTTTCCCGGTTACTCACCTAGTCTCCGGCTATTCTCACAGCATTTCCTGAGCCTTATATGCTCTCTCTACTGAGCAGCACCTAATGGATTCCTCTTCAGCGCACTTGATCAGTCTCCCTTTGAACTCATGTAATGCAAAAAGGGAAAGGATATACTCCCCTTACCTCCTACCCCCGCCAAAAGTGATTCCAAAGGCATTGTGCGAGCACATGTCCTGCCTCAGCAGGCTGTTTTGAGCTCTTCCACTTCACTGACAACATTTTTATGCTCCTGCCCATAGTGCTCCAGAGATAAAATTAAAGCCACAAGTATCCAGTGCTGGGCTCCGAGCCCCAAAACCTCCTGAATAAAAGATAATAACGCCATAGTTAAAGCCACAGGAAGTTGTTAGAAACACACCGCTACTACTAAGAAAGAAAACGTGGCATAATTTTAAAGTACAATGAACAAGCAGCAGAAAACGCACCTACAGCACTGAACACTGGGAACAAAAACATACAGACAAATGAGAGTGTGTTCGTGAAGCCAACTCCAATATTAACTGCAATATTACTTATGATTACTATCTCACACCGTTCTTTAAATGTTCTTCCTAACACTACTTGCTGCTTGCCACTGCATTTAGAAGAAACTTTCTCAAGGGTCAAATTGTACCAGAAAACTCTCTCACTATTAATGGAAGTTTGTGTATGTGTTAAATGCTTCACATAAGCCTCTGATCTACCAGAAGGAAGGTACCGATTAAGAGGTATCCACCACACGAGTTTCTACTGATAATGCTGCTTTTATGATACACATTTAAATTCCATTAACCTAAGGCAAATGATGTCTGCTGGATCCAGCAGGATCTGGATCTAGGCATGTTTGTGCAGTTAACTTTTCGATCTTGTTTAAAAATCTTTGGGTAGGATAGCGCACATTTATCAAAAAAATCATCAAGCTGTGTTTTTTCTATTAAAGTTCTTATTGAAAATCAAGAAGTCTTAAGAAAGGCATTTCCATGGAATATTGCCTGTTATATATTGTCAGTTTGATACATGAGCTCTCTTTCTAGCGTGAGAACGACTTACAAATATGCTCTCTGAGCCACCATACTGCACCTTGAGCTCTTCCTTGGAACTGAGACTCAAGAAAAATATGTAAGCCTGATTTATATTTCATGAATGAACTCACTACTTAATGGAAATATAAGGGAAAATAAGCCATTTTATTCAGACAAACACAATCCATGAAGCAATCCTAGGAAGAGGGGGAAAAAAACAGTCTTCACAAGTATAATAATACATACCAAAATAACCTATTAAAGCTCCCCAATTAAGAACTTTTTAACGTGTCACCTAAGTTGAAGAATCTCAGAGATCTGAAACTCAGTAAAACCATCTTCTAGGAGAGCTGCCAACAGTGTGAAGCAGTTATGGCTGAGGAGCTCATGAGTGAAATGTAGGGAAAAAAGTTCTTCTGGTTGAAAAAAAAAAAAGTGTATCTTTGCAGTTACAGAAAAGCCTCTAGACCACAAGTGAATTTGAAATTAGCAATCATCTAAATTAATAAGAGCAGGACATACAGAAATAAAATTAAATAACAGCAAAAATATACAGGGTTTACAACACAAGACTGCAGATAAGGATAGAAAGAAAAAATGAACAAAAAATGGTCGGGGTTGGGTTTTGTTTTCAGTTTACAGTACACCACATGTTTAAAAAAAACAAAACAGAACAAAACCAAACCCTGAATGTCTTTTCCTGGCTATCTCTAATGTAGCATCCTATCTGAGTTGCTGATGAGTTGCTTTATACCTGTCTGGCCTTACCAGGACACAGCTCTCCATTACTACAGTGTCATATGGTAACAGCCCATTGCTGTGGTGCCACCTTGAGAGCAGTACATCACACAGGGAAACAAGATACACGATACCTGTATCACCTTGTCCAATTTCTTTTGGACAACCAAGTTTTGTAATCATTTCAAATTACACCCTCAAACTATCTTTTGCCCCCCACTCCTCCACTTTGGCAGCCACTTCACAGTGCAATTTATGAATACTCCCTTTTATGGTCAAAAATGGAGCCACTCAGCAATCCTCTGGCAAAACAAGAGCCACGCTGGAAACAGCCATCAGCTGAATCTAATCTGATTTAATAAACCCCCTTGGATTCAGCTTTCAAAGAACTGAAGTGAAATCTTGCCTGGCTTCCCAGTGGGTGGCTGGAAGCCTGGAGTACCAACATCCCTGAAGTTCGGGTAGCTGGCCATGAGCAGGGACTTTGGACATCCCCACCAAGTAACCTGTACCAGTGCCAGAGATCCCGAAGCCTTTAATTATCTTGACTGCTGGTGTCCAGAGGCCTGACAGCTCTGGGAGCCCCACACACAAGGAGGAACCTGTTCTGGCTGCACAGCCTGAGCCACTTGAGGCTCCATTAACCAGGCCAATGAGCTTCACACGTGCTGGTGCTATCCTCAGTATAGGGTTAAATGCTGCAACACAGCAGGCCTGACAAGGAGGCTAATACTGGAAGGGGAATATGCTGCTTTGCCTCATTTGCCCTTGCTTTTCACACTCCCTGTTCCTTGTGCCAGTAATGTAACATCATCTCCCCTCTCGCACCAGCTCAGAAGCTCACCAGTCTCTCACTGAAGTGATTCAACCCGCTATCCTCATACCACAGAAAGCTGTTATGGTTTTTATCTTGGGCGTAGGGGGCTAGGACCAGTTAGCTAACTGCCAGTTTGGTGAGTTGAACTGACTCGGTAAGCAACCTCCTCCATCCAGTCAAGCAGATGTCAAGTCACCACCAGTCAGGTAAACTGTCTGGTGAGCAACAACAGAAAGCCTCTGTCCTACTTCACAGGCAGCAGTCGTCCTCTGCCCCGCCAGACAAACTGCCTTCTCCACTACAGGATCTGCCCTCTGCTTGTCTTCTGGAGGACTTTCTTCTCCCTGCTTCCGGGGCACAACTTCATTCAGGCTTTTTTAAATTAGTTGCTAAAAGCTACCATTTCTCTTTCATTTTCTCACAGCACCATTCTCCTAAAGGACCCACATACTTTCTGATACACCTTCTGATTTCTGAGTGGAGAAGCTCTGCTCGGGGCCCTCCCTGGCTCAGAAGCGGGGCACAGAGCAGAGCCTCTCCACGGATGCTCTTATCCCAAGCACTGGCTACAGGAAAATGATTGCAACCACGTGGAATCTCACTAGGGTACGTGTTTTCAAAATAAACCAAACCTTTGCACATCAGCATTTCCAAACTGGATCTGGGCTGACAAAAATGTATAGTTATTTTGCATGGCCTGTCTAGAATACAAACTGGGTTTTGCAAAATCAGAGCTTTTTCACAGACTGACAATACCAGCTTTCAACCAACTCAATTTGCAAATCTTTAATTTCAAGCCTTTCTATGTTAATGGGTAATTCATACCTATTCTTTTCATGTCAGCTCTATGCTTGGTTTTAAAGACCTCTTCTGTCTTCCTTACTGGATTTACATGGCAAGGTGCTGGCAGTGGGGTAGGCTGCTGGCGTGGCACCATGGTCTGTTTTGCCCATGATGGTAACTGGTAAGTGATCTCCCTGTCCTCGTCTGGACCAACAAGATTTTCGTCTTATTTTCTCATTTTCTCCCTGTTCTGGTGAAAAAGGCAAGGGAGAGAGCAGCTGGGTGGGCATCTGGCAGCCACAAAGGGCCAACTCTCCACACCTTCATTGTGTTCTTTCCCAGAGATCTATTTTTAAGAAGTGAAGGAGATATTAAAGAACCGCAATTCCAAGAAAGACCTACAGCATCACTGAAATGAGTCTCTCCTGCCCCTTCCCAGCAAAACCTTACCAATTTCAAGAACCTTTTGATGAAAAATGGTGACTTTATGATGGAAAGCAGATATTTCAGTTTTAGGAGTAGCAGTAATACTACTACTACATCCACCAACAGTAATACATTTCTAACAAAAAGGAAGTGTTGACTGAAAGTTATTAATCAGGACCAATAACACAATCAGAATGGTTTTTCACTATCTAAACTGCCCTAGCTACTCTGCTATAATACAAAATATAACTTTCTTTTGCGGAATCCACAAGGTGGCCACAGTTGCTTGGGAAACTCAGTTTCTAACACATCTGTCTACAAAATCTAATGCGTGAGGAACCTGACATGAATTATACATCTAATGCAATACTCTCCATCAGTTTGAAATAGACCCACACGACAATATCAAATCCAAGACTACTAAACGTTTCCTTAAGTCTAGTCTTAGGTCTGGCCAGACTCAGATATACAAACAGATTCCAAAGCCATAACTTTGGTCTCTGGAGTAATTGGGTCCAGCTTCTGCCACCCACTACCTGAGAACCTCAAGGACCTTGTTGGGGAGACTATGTGGGCATAATCACAGGACTGGAGCTTTATCCATACCTCCTTAGGCTCTTGTACCTAAGTCATTGTTTTATGCTAATATTTCAACTTAATAGTCTGGACTTACATTTAAGTCCCTCTGTTAATATTGTGGTTTTTATTAGTACACGCTCTGTAAATCCACAGTATGTTCACATCTTGTATAGTCTATGCGGTTTGGATCACGCCAGCCACACAAACACAGCATAACTACAGAAAGTCAAGAAAAGGTACATGTAGTCCAAGCGCAATGCAACTTCAATACTGAGATAGAATAAAATGGGTAAGATGCTTACTTTGAGAAAGACACTGTGAATATGGAAATACCAGTAAATAGGACAATATTTTTTATTGTTTATCATAATATAAAAAACAAGCAGTGCCCTTAAATACCAGGCAGGAAGTTTACAATAAAACCGTGGGGATTTTCATGGCACATCATTAAATTTTGGAACTTTTTGACATCCCCTTTTGTGAATGCTACAAGTAAGTGGGATTAAAGAAATATGCCTGTGAGGGATTAAAGAAATATGCCTCTGAATAGCTTTTAGTTATCCAGGTACTATGACCTAGATGGAGCCCTGGGAAAGAAAAACAATCACTGTGCATGTGCCCTGTTTCTACACTCCCTTCTTAAGGATCAGCTTCATACCATTGCTGGAGATAGGAGCAGCGCCAGCAGGTCTTAGGCTGTATTCCACATGGCAGTTCTTCCACACGTGTGGACACACACACAAACTCTGTTGCATATGCATGTTTAAATGTCCTGATAAAAATGAAAGTATTTTCAAAACGGGTGCTTTCTTTTCACAAAACTATCATGGATGTGTAAAATATGTGAGGAAGCACGGGCCAATAAAAACCTGGGAAACAGGCAGTGCACCTGAAAAATCAAACAATATGAAACTATCCAGCTATTCAATTTAATCTAGAAACCTTTTCAATTCCAAAATAACTTGACAGAGTAACATTTGTATCAAAAAGGTTACTCGAATTTTTGGATCTGTTACCAACTGAAAATCTCATCTCAGTAAGGATGACAGACTCAAGGAATATATGATTTGCAATTTAAGTGCCATGCTGAGTGCCTCCTTTAAAAACATATGTATATTGCATTTTTCAGAATGGAAAGATTTTTCCAGGGTGAGGTCCTCTAGACCCTTTGAGTCATGGTGTTAATTTTCTGAAGTAAATCTATGTCACATTTAACAACGTTTTCCTCCAAATACCAGTTATTTCTACAAGACAGAAACTAGAAATTCAGATGAACAATATTAAAAAAAAAAAAAAAATGACAGATATCTCATTTAAGAAATTTCCATCTTGATGTAATGGAGGCAAATTTCATATCAACTTCTGGAAGTGCAGGAAGAGGTCTGAAACAAACAAACAAACAAATTCACAGACCCTTCATTGTCCCTCCCCCAGTAACAGTGCTGCAGTTGCACAACGTTTCTTACTTGAAGTCACTAAGCTGATAAGAGATGAAGAACAATAAACACACAGATATTGAAAAATCCCTTTTCTTTTGAGCCTACATCATTTACACTAAGTAAGTTTATGCCTCCTCCTTCAGAAAGATAGAGGATAGATAAAGGAAGGATAACTCTTTGTCTGTAACTAATATTTACAAAATAGTATTGGCTGCTTTTAAGATTTTCTGTTTTGCAGACAAGAGATGATGAAGATTTAAAATCCACTTCTAACACACACCAAGTATTCTCCCCAAGTTTATATGAAACTGCACAGCTCAGCTAACGGCTCTAGGGCAAGGGAGTTAGGACTTCCATTACTTGTCCAGCACCAGATATGTACGCAGTTGTCTAAAAGGATTTAGCCATTCTTTATTCCCTTTAAAGTGTCAGCACCAAGTAAAGATAACAAATTAACAGATGCTTGGAAAACAGCATGGATACTATATGTGCTACGACAATCTGCGCATGAAAAATCTGGGGTTTGTTCTGCAGGTACTTTTACTGGACTGGGCGGGCATCCTCGCCCAGCTTCCACTGCTGCTTGCCCAGATTTAAGGGGCTGCTGCTGTCCCAGAACTTCATAGTTATACCCTCTGCCAACATAACGGCAGCGGTTGCTGCCCCTCATCCAAGGCTGTCAAAGTGAGGCCGTTTTATAAAGATTTTTGCGAAAAAATCACAAAACTGCTCTAGATCATCTTGACAGACCTCAGCGAACAACTGGCTACGTGCCTTTTGGCTGGCATTTTGGCAGCCAGCACTGGTTGGCGTAGCTGGGAAAGCAATGTCCCAAACTGTATGAACTGCAGGAGCACATGCAGTCGTTTCCCTGTTCTGCGGGATAAAATCCACCTCCAGGACACAGGAGCAAACAGATTTTATGCAGGTGGAAGGCAAAAAGAGGAATGATGGCACTGAGCTTCCGTGAAGTGCAGGGACAGCAGGTGCGTCAGGCTGTGGGCAGGAATAGTTGCCCGTTGCCATCTGCTCTCACTGGTGGGAGCACATACGCAGGGGATGCCGCCGGCTGTGCACAGCCTGCGCGCACCGGGGCAGGCGAGACCAAGACCCGGGGCTAGGGGCTGCCAAGCTTCCAGCATTCCCTTTGGCCACCAGCTTGACCCCGACCTTGGGAAACTTCTTCTGTGGAAAAATTCATTTAACATGAAGGGGTCAAGGCAGGAGAAAAATGCAGCCGTAAGCCGTAAGTCAGTCTCGGTCAAATCCGTTTCCCCACAACCTCGTAAGCAGCCATCTTCCCCTTTCAAGCTTCCACACAGGACACCATAGGATCTCCTTCTCCCAGCTGAGATACATGCATAGCGATGATATCCAAATAGAACTGAGAGCAGACTTTGGTGAAAACTACCCATGCTAATACTGAAATGAGCCTTATTTTCCCTCAGACTTATTTAGTCCTTACCAAAAACTGCAGCTTACTAGTTTTACACATCTCTCCTTTTCCCAGTTTCCTATGAGAACTGCCCTCACAGACCACGGCAATGTACTAACTACACCCTCTTTCTTGACGTGGCAACTTCAGTGCTCAAAAGTCGCCATTTCTTAAGTGACAGTCTGCTTAGTTCTCTGCTCTTTCTTCACATGACCATTGCATGCTTTCAGCTTTGTTCTTATATAATTCATGCCTTTCCTCTTTCCTGTCTTCTATTTTAAACAAGTTAAACAAAAACCAACACAGATACAGAAAGAAACATGATTTTAAAACTGTCCTTTTCCAATCAGCAATGAGCGCTGTGTTTGTCGACAGCGACCAAGTAGTAATTCATTGGTGAATAAAAGACATGGGAAAGTTAGAAAACAATCATATTATACAAATCTCCAGCCAAACAAGCAGAGAGACCCTTACATGCCGTTAGTCTTTCTGTAACGAGATAGCAATGCAGTAAGTGAATCGCGTCAGCATCAAAATTAGCTCTCTTTGCACAAGGTTTAAAGCAGATGATAGAGTTATCATCTCGCTCTTCAGTGGATACGAGAGATTTTATTCTTTTGCTATGTATGCAACCCAGATGGACGGTTAATATCTCGAAACAGGTCCCAAAAGAGCAAGCAAAATGAAATTGTGAGGGATGGAATTACAGTTCTATGTCCCACAAGTAAAATTGGTATTTATTTAGGTTTTTTAAAATCTCTGTATTGTCTTTTGTAAAAACTTGGAAGTAAAAACCAGATCTCAGTAGACTCAAATGATCACACTGGGAGAATAGGGAGATATTGCAGACAACTGTAATGTCATAATGGAACTTACGCTGTGTGTGCAAGAAGAATATAGAAAGGAGGCAGTAATAAGGAAATTGCCTTAGCGATACACAGAAGACAACCGCAGCCTCAACAGTCTGCTTCTTTTTAAGTCAGTGAAGAAGAGGAGGTAAGGCGGGTTCTTGATGATGATCCCCAGTTTGTGATGGCTCTCGGATCCCTGAGCACTTCACATCACCCCACGACTTCTGTCTCCCATACAGACAAGCTTTGTTGACACCAGATTTCAAACTTGTTGAACAAAGATATGTTATACAGTGGATACACACAGCTATCGCCTTCATCCTAAAGGCTCAGATAGTCTCTTGGATGGCCTGAGTCCAAACCAAGAAGCAACCTGAGCATGAATATCCTCAGAGGGTTGCAGAAGTCACTGTGAACCAGAGAGGGTAGGTGCTGCTCTGAGACATTTGTAACAGCTTATTTTAATGAAGGCATATACTTCAGACTTCCATACTCGGTCACACTTCTGGAGATATGTCTGCCACGTGGAGGATTGCGCCATGAATGCAAATGCTGCAAAACCCCTTTTTTCCCTCCCACCCATAACACCTGTGTATTTAGTTTCAAACAATTGTCCTCCATTTATGAAGTGAATTTTATCAATAATAAGACGCCTATAACACTGATTCAATCAAGCAAATGAGTGTCCTACCACGTAGGGCACAGAACTCTTGTTTAGTTTTCATGTTGCTGAGGCTGACGTCTGTGCTGTCAGCTGACTGCCAAAAAGCATCTATGGGACAACCGAGTCTGAATTAGCTCCACAGCTGAAGGACTTTGCAGCTGCTCATTCTACGTTCCCTTCCAGGGAAGGATGTTCATCATTAACTAGGAATTTGTTTACATCCTGACACTCTCATAGACACATTAGAAAAATAGACATCTCATGCTCAATAGTGTGACTTGCTGGACCACAATTCATGGTAAGAAAGAGGTAGCTGCCTCTAGTACTTAGCAGAAACAAAACTAAACAAAAACCCCCACCCCGTACAGGCAAGCAAAAAGCCATCAAGAACACCAAAAGAATAAACTGGTACCTTAGAAGCAGTTTTAGAGTGGGAAAAATCTAGCGTATTCTGGCATGAACATGTGATCAAAATTATTAAATAAAGTACTAGAACTGATGCCTGTCACCTAGTTAACTCTATGAGCAAGGTTTAGCCTTCCACAATGACTTCCACTGCATTTTACTTTGCATTTAGAAAGCCGGCAAACACAGACAGTTATTTTGGCTGATGGTGTCTTTTTATACTACAGCAATTCAAGCCCTTCAGACTACATGCTCACTTAACTTCTAGGAGATAAATACATTTTTCTTTGTCTAACTTGCTCCCTGTGAACTTGCTCAGGAATGGAAGGCTTGATACTATGAGGCAGCTATATCGGCTACAACCTGTGAGTCTAAGGCGAGTTTCTTCGGCGTCTGGAATACACTATGTTTCTAAGCGAAAGGACAGTGTTCCACTACACAAGGCAATGGCTATTTTGGCCAAGAGCGATATCCGTTGCTCATGAGTTGGGTTTGTGAATCAGTGAAGAGCGTGACTCAAACTGAAAGGTTTTAGGCTGAGATTTCCCTTAGGGTGTCCAGAACATCAAATGCTCATGATGCCTGTGAAAGCTTCCCAAATGCCTGTAACGAATGTTGGCCCTCTGCAGCAATTGGGAAGTTCTGAATTTATAAAGCCTCTCTCATTGACCGCTGAAGTAGCTTAGCACCATAGCAAGCATCTAGAATTGGGCTTGGCATCTTCCTGGGCAGCCAAAAGGAAGATCGCTTTGTCTTGTCATATTCTCTCTGCAGCATTTAAGCTTCGAGCCTTTTCTTTTCATCCAAACAAGTGTATCAGAAAACCCTTGTGATCCCTCTGAGCAAGCACAAATTAAAAAATCAACATGGCTCAGACCACTAAAACACCTGGCACAACAGTTTGGCTCTGCCACTCACAAATGGGGGAGCTATTTAGGGAGAGAGCATGAGCCAAGCATTCCCGCCTTCCCTTCTCCCACCCGCTTCAGTCTATTCCCTAAATAATCCTCTGCCTTGACCACCATAGAAATAGGGATGCTAGAGTGTACTTTGGTCTATTCCCTTTAGTATCTCTCTAGGGGATTGTTGCCCATGAATTTGTCTTTTTTTACATTTTTTAAAAACTTGATAGCGTCTGCATTCACAAGCTCTTCCGGCAAAAATTTCTGAATTTGTAACTCTGAAAGTACTTTCATCTGTTTTAAGCCAATCTCTTCCGAAGTTCAAATGTCACACAGTTCCAGTACCACAGGGTTTGGTGAATAACAGCTCTGCCCCTATGATGTGAGAACTTCACTCACCTTTTCCACTAGTAGTCTGCTCAAAAGGAGTAATCCCTGTGATGCTGGTCCTCAAAGACAGCTGCCTCCCCTTCATCAATTTAGTGGCTCCTCTCTGTTCCTCTACTACCCTTCCTGGGGTGTGGAAAGCAGACCTGCACACAACTGTCAACGTTTGGGCACACCAAAGTTGTACACCGCAGCAAAACACAGAGCAGATATTCTCTGTCTTGTTCTCAATACCCTTCCTGATGACACCCAACATTTTAACAGCCTTTTTGGCTGGTGCTGCTACATGCTAAGCTGATGATATCAGGGAATTGTTGCTGGTGACCCCAAGACCTTTACCAGTGCAGCCCTGTCAACATTCATGCTGAACTCTCCCAGGGTGACGTGCATGAGATAGTTCTTGTTTCTAGTAGTCTGTAAGTGGAATTGCAGTCTGTGTTCGCTTTGCCTCCTTTTTCCCTTGCCAGATGAACAAATTCAAATGAAAATGTGATGCCTGATGCAGTAATGGTGTCAAGGAAGGTAGCTGCAGTGCCGCCTACTTTTGTGTCCTGCCTAGAACTAGCAAGATACATCATACAAGTATGGCAAAAAGACAAAACAAAGTCCTCCAGGACCGGCAGCATCAGGCAGGCAGGTCTTGATGAGGCAGGCTTAAGAGCTTATCATAGACTTTTTGCTAACTGGCATCAGCTTTCTGCATATTTTCCTCTTTGAAGTACTGAGCACAGCTCATAGATTAATATATCGCATAGTAGACATCTGACTAGTTTTACAGTCACCGTCTGTAGAGATTGAGGCTAGAATACTATTTCAAATGTCAATATTGTAAAATCTTTTCCATGTCTTATTTTGAAAATGAAATGAAGACAACTAAAGCAGGTACTTTTAAAAGTTCTGTCTTCTGATTGTCTGTCAGGCTGACTGAGTATTCACTTTGGATCACTCTAAAATGCCAATAGCATGGTATTTCCCCTTCCTCTTGTACTATTTAGTGTCACCTCCTTGCTTGCTGCTAATCCTGCTCCTTCATTAGGAAGAGAATCCCAAGAAAGCTTAATTCCTTTTGGTAGAGTCAAAAAATAATCATGTTTTTGAAAGGTCACTGTTTATAGCATGATGAAAACTTTTGACAATCCAATCACTTAATAGCAAACTGAACCCCTCTAAAAAATCCAATTCAAGGTATCTATATAGCGTGCATTACCAAAGCGTCCAACCATTTAACTTCTTCCAGAATGGCTGAACATATAATAAGGCGAGTCAGACCAGACCATTGTTCCAGCAAGTACCAGAGGATTAGCTACCCCCTACCTGAGGCTCATCAAAAAGTACTATGAGCTTGCAAAAGCCATCCAACAGCTGAGCTGCATTAAGAAAGCTGGTCTGGGTAAGAAGGTTAAGATGCTAAGATGCACTGGCTACAGGAAGAAAGCTGACAACGCAGAGCAGGAGTGAATTCTTAGTTGAAAAGAACAGAACAGAGACCTCCAGGTAGTACAGATGGGTCTTTGGCAGGAGAATCAAGGTTAGCAGAAAGTATTGACAGGTTTTGCACAGCCATGCGAAAGAAAGTTGAAGCCCTGAGAAAAAGAGTCTGGGCATGGTGCCATGCCTTCTTGAGCTCTGAGGGCAGACTGCCAGCCTATACCTCTAAGTTGCAGCAGATTTCTCCTGACAGCATCTCTGTGAAAGAGGAGTATTAATTCTCTTGTTTCAAGAAGGCACGCTCTTACTATCCTCAGGGACAGAGAAAAGGCTGTAGGGAAAGATGATTAGGATCTTCTATTTTATTCAGTTCTGATTAGTTTCCTATCTAAACTAGGTGACCCAGGATGTAAGCTCTGGGGGGGTTCACAGGGCATGTTTTTTAGTGGAGGGAGAGGGAAGATGGAGGAATAAGTTTCCTGAGTGTCTTGCCATTCAGTCTTCAGAAAGAAAGATTGGCATTGCTTTTGATTTATCTTTTTGGAGAAAAAAAATAAATTATTGTGTTCTACTAACTTATTTCAGCTTCAGAACTAGATTGACCTCTTTCTTTATCTATAAATACTTATCCTTTAATTTTTCACAATATCTACAGATAGTTTGTGCAGAAGAAAATAAACTCAGTTCCCTAAGAAAATGAAAGAAGGACAAGGGAGACTAAAAAAATGCACATATATAAAGAATGCTTTACAGAATAAATTAAAATTATTCTTCACCATCAACAACAACAAGGAAGTATCTTACAAAGTAACTTTATCCCTGTCATACCTCCAGATCAATATAAAGCGCTGATGAATAACCTCAGCGAGTACTTGATCTCTGTAGCTGCCCTGCTGTGGTATTGCTACTTCCTCAGAGAGGCATTCCCCCCACAGATGCACTGATCAACTTATACAATAGCCAATTCAGCTGTCCCAGTTTCTGAACTACATTCTGACTATCCTTCAGAATAGTGAGAAGTAACTTTTTTGCTTTATCCATAGCTAAAATAATCAGGACCAGGGCTCATAGAATCACAGAATCATGGAATGGGTTGGAAGGGACATTTAAAGATCATCTAGAGCAACCCCCCTGCCCATGGACAGAGGCATCTTTCACTAGACCAGGTTGCTCAAAGCCCCATGCAACCTGACCTTAAACACTTCCAGAGATGGGGCATCTACAACTTCTCTGGGCTACCTGTTCCCATGAAGAACCTTTTCCTAATGTCCAACCTGAACTTCCCCTGATGCAGCTTCATTCCATTTCCTCATGTCCTATCGCTGGTCACCAGAGAGAGGAGAGCAGCACCTCCCCCTCCACTGTCCGCCTTGGGGAAGGTGTAGATTGCGATGAGGGCACCCCTCAGCCTTCTCTTCAAGCTGAATTAAGCAAGTGACCTCAGCTGCTCCTCTTAAGTCTGGCCCTTGAGGCCTTTCACCATCTTGGTCGCCCACTTCTGGACATACTTTAATAGTTTGATGTCCTTCTTGTATTGAGACACCCAAAATTGCACACAGCACTCAAGGTGGGGCCACACCAGCACAGTTTAAAGTGGGGCAATCACCTCCCTTGACCAGCTAGCTATGCTGTGCTTGATGCACCCCAGGACACAGTTGGCCCTTCTGGCTGCCAGGGCACACTGTTGATTCATAGTCAACTTGCCATCAACCCAAGTCCCCAGATCTCTCTCCACGAGGCTGCTTTCCAGTCTCTCATCCTCCAGTTTGTACAAATAACCAGGATTATCCCATCCCAGGTGGAGAATCCAGCACTTGCTCCTGTTAAATTTCATATGGTTGGTGGTTGCCCAGCTCTGTAGTCTATCCAGATCTCCCCGTAAGGCCTCTCCACCCTTGGGGGAGTACACAGCTCCTCCTAGTTTAGTATCATTGGCAAACTTAATTAATGTACATTCAATTCCTGTGTCCAGATCATTTATAAAAAACTTAAAGAGCACTGGCCCTAAAGCTGAGCTAAACCCAGCTGCATTCATCTGCTTTTAGAAGATGCAATCTGCTCCAGCTGACTGACATTAAATCAACAAAAGCACTCTGACCACAGCACCAGGGAAAACCTCTTCCACATGATACCCTTCCCTGCCCATGAGAAGCAGACCTGTCCCTTGGAAAAGGGAGAGAAGAGAGGCAGTGCAGGAGGGTCCCTTCCTCCCAAACATGGGCACCCTCCACAGCTCTACATAACACACATCATCCTTCATCCTGAGGCAATACAATTGTTTGGCTGCTGGTAGTTGCTTTCCAAAGTTTGGGGGAAGCAGTTTCTGAAGTTTCTAAACCAGGCTCACAATTGTAATGGCAATAGGGAAGAAAGAAAACACAAAAAAAATAGATGCTTGTTTTTTCAAGTAAGCAAAAAAGTGGGATCTCCCCATTTGCTCAGGAATATAATTCAGCTGAGAAGCTGGATTACCGTTGTCTTGCGACGCACCAGTGGCCAAACAGAAGTGAGGAAGGTTTCCACTACGTATTGTGATATACTGCCTCCCAAACTAATTGTACTTGTCATTAGCAGCAAACATATCACACAGTTGAGATTTTAACCATGCCACATTCTGAACCTCCCTGTGCACAGACAAGAGAGCTGGTCATTCAAGCAATGAATGCATTAAGCTCACTGTGCCATACCAGTAATGGTTAAATGTTGGTCTGAGCTAAGGGGTGGAATAGGACCAACAAAGAAACCCCTAGAATGGAAGAAGGCTCAGTGGAGATGACAACAGAGAAGAGAACAGTTCCCATTATGTATTTCTATAGAGATCTGGCAGTGAAATGCCATGCAAACATGTAACTCTTCCCTAACACTTGCTAGCCTCTTCCACTCCAGAACATCTTGCAAACGCTTCCTGGGGATCCACAGTGGCACTGTATTAGCACAAACCAACTCTGTGCAGAGCTGCCAGCAGGTCCCACTCTGCTCTTTGACTTGGCAGCGTGTCAGCAGTATGTAGTAAGTTATACTCAGAGAATCACAGAATGGATGAGGTTGGAAGGGAGCTCTGGATGTCATCTGGTCGGTCCAACCCTCCTGCTCAGGCAGGGCCACCTAGAGCCAGTTGGCCATAACTGTGTCTAGCTGGCTTTTGACTGTCTCTAGGGAGGGAGACTCCACAACCTTCCTATTCCACATGAACAAACTATTGAAACACTTCTGTGAAGTGAAGGAAGAATGACTACTTACCCCTGGGATCTTGCTGAGGCTCAGGGAAGGGATTTTGTCGAGAGGCAGAGAAAACACATCTTCTGCTGAATGGCTTTATATATATGGCCTACAGGTACACCTGCAATGAAATACAGGGGAGAAAAGTTTTCATTCCATGCTGTGACCAGCTGCTCCATGGGGCAACTGCAGAGAATGGAAGTGGAATGTATGATAACATGAGACTGTCACACAGGTCGAGACACTCACAGCTGCAGAGGGTCTAGAATGAGATTTTGCCCATGATCTGGTTAATTTCAAAATGAAAGAATGGTCAAAACTTACCAGTGCCAGCTGCTGGCAGACCACAGTCTCCTTGAAGACCTTCAGAGGAAGTATTCCATTGAATTGCACCTGAGTAAAATATTAAAAAGTACATGTTTATTCAAAGGGAGTGAGAGTGGCCCTAACAATCCACTGCCTTTGCAGCTCGCACTGGAAGCAACACAAGGGTGGAGCCACTAGCAAGTGCAGCTTTGCAAGGCAAAGCCCCCTGGGGCACATCTCTGAGCTCTCCCAGTTCCCACTACTCTGCTCTTTGGCACTTCTGAGCCTTGGCCAAGAACATGAGAAGGTATGTTCCGTCTGAAAGCAAGAGGGAGAAGAAGTGCTTACCCTAGAAAGTGAATAAAGATTGAGTATTTACCCCCAGGATAGACTCAAGGCTCAAGAAAATGGTGTGGCCAAGAAGCATGGCCTGCATGCACACCTGTAAAGAAATACAGATGAGAAAGCTTTTCATTCTATGTTGTGAGATGCTTCTCCATAAAGGAACCAGAGAGACTGGAAGGGGATTATGGACCCATGTGGCTTGTAGGGAAAGTCTGATGGGGGCCCAACCCCGGGTATCTCTGCCCTGCTACACCTCTGCCGGCCCCACCACTTGCCCACCAAATGTCCCCACAGAGGCCATGACACCTCCATGCCTCCCCACGGGGCTTCTGCCTCCCACCCACCCCAGAGCTGGTGCCTTCATTGTTGCCCACCCTACTTCATGGGTGTAGTGCTCCCAACAGAGCTACCCAGCTGTCCCCGACACACAGGGCCACCAGGAGGAGGAGGAGGAGGAGGAAGCAACTGGGGGAGGTGCCCCCCACACACACTTGCCCCATGCTGCCCATCAGGAAAAGCCACCACATGTTTACGCTTTCAAGGTCACGAGCGCAGTGTGGTGTCTCCTGAGCCTGGCATGGTATAGGACAGGCCATCTGTGTGACCTCACAGGACTTCTGCATGACTTCACAGGAATCTTATCTGACACAACATGGCACCTCTGTGGGGACAAGGAAGCTGTGAAGCCCTGGGTCAACCCAGGACCTTTCTGATTGACAGGATCACACAATGCGCTCAGCAGGCAACATCTGTGGTGATGGTGTCTTGTGCCACCACCATGTTCCCACAGGGCAGGTTACTGCCTCTGCCTACATGCCTGGAGACCACGCGCTCTCTCCCCTGCTCTGCAGCTCCCCGCGGGTGCTGTCGTTCCAAACCGGGGCCCCTAGCACAGTCACCTGCTGCACCCTCTTTCTCATCCCAAGCCCCAAGGCCCCTTCTGTCAAGCTCCAGGCCAGATTTCCTGACCTACCACTTCATTAGCTGTTGACAGCATGGAAGGAATATAGAGAGACTGTCCAGATATATAGGCGTAAGCATGAGGTTAGGAAAGTCAATGCCTGCCCGGATTTGTATCTGGTGAGGGATGTCAAAGGAAATAGGAAGTGCTTGTTTAAGTAGTTAGGTTGCAAAAGGAAGGCTGGGAAACATATGGGCCTCCAGCTGAATGGAACCAGGGCACAATATCTCCTGCTGGTTGTAGTTCAAATTCTGGGGTCAGCAAAAGCCTTACACTGTTGCTGTTGGGGAAAGCAGAAACTGGCGGCATTAGGCTACAATTAACTAGGAGACATGAGCTGCATTTGTCAGCGACCTCTGCTGCTCAACTTCAGTGGGGGCTGCCTCAGTGTCATTAAAATGCTCTGCAAAGGCCATCAGTTTACCATGGTTTAATTATAGCGTTGCAATCCTCTAAATACCATGTTTAGCTATAAGCTGTGGCATAATTTCTCTCTCTTTCAGGGTGAATGAAGTTGATAATAATTTTGCAGAACAGTTTGCAAACGATCATGCTCAGTGTTGCTCTTCATAATGTGATTGAAAAAACATCCAACAACAAATATTTCCTACTAGAAGTTTCAGCACGTAACTACCACCTGTCTATTCTGACTTCCAGTTATTTGAAAAATGCAAGATTTAATCTTTTAAAGCCTGTCAGCTGTAAGTATACTGCTAATTGGCAATGTGTTTTGTTAGGAAGCCCCAGGTTATTTTCTTTATATACAGTTTTCTATGAAAAATAAAAAGAAATACTTCAGGATGTTTTAATGAAAAAAAAATTCCTGTTCTATCTGAGGGGTGTTCCTGATTTTTTGAGTGACACAAAAGCTTTCTTTCACATGCCTTTAAAAAGTGATCTTTTGCTACCAGAAGATGGTGCGTTTCCACCACAGCCAGCTTCAGAAAGGGATTTTGTTTGCTGTGTAAAATTGTCTCTCCTCCTAACATAAGCAATATCATGATGAAATCAAAATGAGTTTGTAGTAAAAAATATATTTCATACTTAGTGAATGCACAAATTACTGTATTATGAGGCATTTTCTGCTTCTACTTTAAATGAATTTGTATATATAGTCATTTTATCAAAGGAAGCTTTTAAAATAAAATAAATATTAAATTATTATTAGGAGAATATAATGCCTTTAACTGAAAAAATGAACAAGATTTAAAATACTTCGATGTCTTTTAATATCTGAGATATTGTTCAAGTGTTTGAAATGTTTGCATGTAAATATTGTTTACTTGATTTACTTTTATGTAGATCTTGCTGAAAAGTTTATGTTAAAGCTGTTTTTGGTGTTAAAAAATTTATTCTATAAAATGTGTAAATATTTGATCTCTGTGTAAAACAGTAAACAGAAACTGAAAGGTTTGATCCAAAATGTTCCGGATATTAGCAAAATGTTACAGTCTTCAAAAAGTAAAAAGTGTCAAACCTAGTAGAACTACATCATCACAGTACATTCACCTGCATGGTATATAGGGGTCTTAAACTGAAGTTTGCTCTTTTGTCTTCTCTCTCTCTCTCTCTCTCTCTCTCTCTGTCGGGCGTTGTTCATAGACTGACAAAGGATAAGAAAATAAACTTCCCTTTTTAGGCCATTCTGATAACTTTCTTAAAGCATGCTGGTTTTATAACTGGCCTAATTTAAAATAATTTATATTTATATATCTTATTCTTAGGCCCTTGAGTTGGGAAGTGAAGTGTAGGAGGCAGCATTATGAGTAGTATTACTTCTGGGTGTGAGTGGCTGACAGGTTGAAGTAAACCTCCATACATCTTTAAAGATTTTATAACATTCAACTCATGTTTATGCCTTTAGAATGAGAAAACAGCAGAATGATTATTCATGGCTTTTACTCATTGGAAACTCCATACACAAATAGCACGTGGATGGTGCAGTAGCATCAACAAAGAAAAAGCTTTGTTGGCAATGTGTGCTTTGTCCTCTGTAGAAATTTGACTTGGTTGCCTAGCATGGTTGTTTCTCACTTAGTTTTTCTTGGAGGTAATGTCAGGGTCACTGGGACATGTATGCTGAGCAGGGAAGCACAGGCACTGACTGATGTACTACAAAGAACTACATAGCTATCTAGCTGAATAGGCTGTAAAGAAAGGGGGTTGGGGGGGGGGTTGCTGGATTATTTTTAGATATTTGCTTATCTCAAAATGAAAAATAAGAGAAAGTTTTTCATTGGCTGCAGACACTGAGGCTAAAGCAAAACAATTGCTAAACTGAACTTGTTAAAATATAGATATTTTTGTCACAGATTTTTCAATGTTGGATTTAAAAACACCTCAGCTTCACCAGGAAGGGTTACTAAGATTGCAGTACAGCTAAACCCAGATAGCCTTGTAGTTTACTGGAGAAATGATAGCAGTGATGCAGCAAGACTGACTTAGACATAATACTAGTTTTTGTCACTGGAATCCTGTGATGTCTGTCATCAGAAGAAACTGAGATTTTACACAGGTCTTGTGTCTGGGGTGGCATAAATGAAGCCATGAAGGAAATTAAATACTCATGCTGCACCCTATTTATTGCAGGGGTACCAACTATGGTAATAAATAGCAGTGTTTATACACAAATATTCAAAGCCAACTGCAGAGTGGGACAATGCAAGTGTATGTCATATTTTGAATGTCAGGGACATGAAACAGAATAATAAACTTGCCTTTCAATGAGAAAGAAAATTTAAATATGTCTTTGAATACAGAAAAGAATGAGAAGTGTGACAAAAACAGGTTTAAATCTTCGTTAGTACTGAAGTGATTGAAATCTCTTACAATTTCTGGGCCTGTAGTAATTTTATATGAGCCTTTCCATAGAATGTGGAAACTTATTGAAGCTTTTCTAGGTAGATCTTTGGAGGTAAATCACAGACTGATGACTGAAAACCATTACAGTATATTATTGACAGGGTAGATACTACATGGTTCTTAAGAAAATGTGCAGAAAGAGAGCATGTATTAAATCTGGAAAATGTTTAATACACATAGATGTGTTTCCAAAAAGACCTCATTTTACACCGCAGTACCATGGACTAGCTGAATCTGAGTCAATTCTGAACAAAATGCATACCCATGCAACTGTGTTCATGTTTGGTACTTTGTCCAAACTAACAAACCCTCTTTAGAGGCTTGTTTTTTTTAAAGCCTTCTTCATTTATGCTTTTCAAGTGCCAGAACAAACTCTGAACTGTCTGGAAAAGGCAAGACAGATATATAGTTAATTAGCATTTTGGAAAAGGTTATCTGGTTAACACAAAGCAGAAAGATCATCTGTCTGTACCAGAGAGGTAGGGTTTCTTGCTTTATTCAGACATGCCCACAGGAACAGGATAGCTCAGCTCTCCAACCATGGCAGTCTGGTGGATGAGGATATAGAGCCATTTAATCTTAAGCCAGAGTCCAGTTTTAAAGTCAAATATTTTAAGCCGCAGAAATGAAGCAATCACTAGCACAAGATAGGCTACCCTTCATGAAGGGTAGGCCAGTCTAACATGGAGCTATTGTAATACATTAAATACTGAACCAATTGCTTAATAAGATCCACTTTTAACTTCTTAGGTGCATGTAAAGAAGAGAATGGTCATGACACAAATATAATCCACAGCTAGCTTTTACAAAATGCCAGTGTTATGTGGGGGAGATAGAATTAGCACCAGGTTGTCTGTATGTACTCAGAAGGAGGATCTCCATCCTGCCAGCATCAATTGCTGTGGCACATACTACTCAACAAGAATAGGATTTGCAAAGTTAAAAACCCTGATGTATCCTGGAAGACAGCTTTCATTGACAGCCACAGGATATAGATTTTCTTTTTCCCTCAGGTCTTCCTTAGAGGTAAGCATTTAAACCCTTCTTTAAAATAATTTACAACCAGTAAGAATAAAAGCTTATACCTCAGCATCCATGCTGGGCAGAAAAGGAAAAAAAATCCACATTATAGAAAATGCAGGAGAATAAAGTATTTAGTATATCTTCACCAAACAAACCTCCTTGCTGTTGAAGCATCAGCTGATATGCTGGAAGCATGGATTTACCAGAGGGCCAGTAGCACTCACCTTAGGTCCTGCCATTGGTCTTGGTGCCATACACAGCTCTGCACTAGACCCCATGAAGTGCTAGCACTGCATCAGGAAAGAAGAAGGAGGAGGTGTCAATGGAAGGTAAAAGCTATGGCAAGCTGAGGCAAGTACTACAACCATGGGGACAGCAGTGTTGTCAGAGTTGGTCTAGCTCTGGAATCAGTCCAGTACTGATAGTAGAGAAAACTGTCTGTAGACAGAAGCCTGGGTAGTGCTGTCCCTACCAAATCTGGACTCAAGGATTATATGCTATGTCCCCATCATGTAGCCATGATGACAATCAAAGAGGATTGCATCCATTTACAAGGTATTGCACCAGATTTTGGCTACTCCACTACAAGGAAACTGCAGAGGCAGTGGGAGAAGTCTAGAGGAGATGATTGGCAATGGTAAATGGCTTTGAAAAAGCCACCCATTAGGTAAATTTGAAGGAAATAGATTCAATCAAACTTGAAAAAGAAGCTAATAGCTTCAGGTATAAAAAGTTGCTATAAAGAGGATTTGTAATCAGCTGTTCACCTTCTATTCACAGAGAATGAAGTTTGGTGTAACTGGCAAACGAGGAGTTTTGGTTACACACAGAAGGACATTTCTTAGCTTTAAGGACAGAGACACAGTTGAATTAGTCTCTTAAAGGAGTTCCGGAGGGTCTTTAGTTGGCTTTAATTGGTTTAACAAACACCTAGCCAGGACAAAGTGTTAAGATAAATCAAGAGTTGAGACTACAGAACTATAGAATTAAGAGAATCAATAGCTATTATGTAGAGATCATAGGAATAGGATTAATGATGAGGTGCTCACAGCTGTGTAACTACAGGTGTGTAGGCAATGTTAAGACAATGCTGTACTGCTCATTTGTCCCTTGTATAGTCCCTACCATGGTTGGACTAATCCCCAGCTGAGTTAATCAATAAACAGTTATAAATGAGAGAATAGAAAGTAGGTAAATTACGTAAAGCTGATTAGGGTTAGCTGATATAGATATAGAAAAGATTAAAACCTAGATAAGAAATAAGGTATTTCTATAATAAAGATTGAAAGGTTATGTTCTTAGAATTTAGGATGTTTAAAATAGAATACTGAGTCTCTTTTCCACCAAAGAAAGATAAGAAAGAAGCCAGTGATCTTTCGAGATGGACCAATGAATTCCAAGATCAAGAAGCAGAACTGAGACAGAACATGCTGACAGAGGGAAATTAATGGACTTTTGGCTAACCAGAAGAATGAAGGGTTGAGAACACAGTGGAAATTTATGGTGGGCTTTATTTATGATGTAATTGTAGTTGAAAAGTATATATATGGTAATAATTGTAACACTTAGTTGCCAGTCACTGAGGTGATGGCCCAACTCTGAGCTGTTAATAAAGCAAGCCTAGATTGACCCACAGTCTGGTGAAATTCTTTAACAGAAATTATGAAATTCTTTAACAGAAATTGGCAACCCAGGTGGGGCTCTAGGGCACAAGAGATAGAAGTCCAGACATCCTTCTGGAAAACCCGTTACCAATACTCAATTTGCCGGCATAAGGACAAGTGAGTCCTAGAGACTTGGGCATGGGTGGATCCAGACAGATTTGTACTGGGAAAACTCTTGTGTTTAAATTTGCAGAAAAGATATAAGAAAGAAAAGAGAGAGAAAAAGATCAAGTTGGGATCTATACTCAATGTTGAAAGGGGGACACCCCTTGCTGAGGTTTTAGAAAACTGGAAGAAGATAGCTTTGGCACTGACATTGCAAAAGAAGAGATTAATAGTATTATGCCAGGGGGAATGGCCATTCCTAACCAGAACTAGAGGAGGAGGACCAGTGGATATTTAGCCTTCCAAAGGTACCTTTGAACCACATAACGAGAAGTTTTTAAGGATTATTTTAGAAGATTCTGGCAGCCAAAATATTGATTATTTATATATTTAGTATAATTGGGCACAACAAAGGAAAAAACCTCAAAAAGAGACTAATGTTGGGGAACATTCATTTCCCTCTGCCCCTAAGGTTGAGGAACCTGAATCTTCTCCAAGAAGGGTAGGCATGTATCCTATGTGTCTGGATTACATCCCTAACCCAAGAGCAGGACCTGGAGCCCTGCCAGAAATTCCAGCTGTCACTGCTGTAGTTAGACATGAACCTTGGAAACAAGGAGATTTAATAACCTGGCAGGCAAAGATGCCCAGGTTGAGAGATGACGCAGATAAATGTGCACAATTACTTTCTGGTATTGTGACTGATTATTTTCCTAATTGGAGCGATACGAGAACTTTGCTCCAAGAATTATTTCAACCTGAAGAGAGAGAGAAAAATTTTCAAAAACGCTGGGAAATTGCTCAAAGAGGACAAGGGTTAAATCCTTGGCCTGAGCAAAATCCTAAATGGGATGTAACAACTACTGAAGGAAGGAGAGCTTACCAGCCTGCTGTCCAGCAATTATTGGAAGCAGTCCGGCAAGCAGGAGAAAGAGTAACTAATTGGACAAAAGTTATGGAGTGTAGGCAAAAGCCAGATGAACACCTGAGTGATTACTGGGGAAGATTAAAGGCTACTTTACTAAAATATGGAGGAATGATCCATGAAAATTTTCAAGACCCTTTAGGTATTAGTGTTTTTGTAGAGCAATCTGCACCTGATATAAATAAGTATTTTAGAAAGCATATGCCAGGATGACAAGGTGAGACCCTGACAAAAATTTTGAGTATAGCTGCATTTGGTCTTGATGGAAGGAGCGAAGAGAAACAAAAACAAGAAGAAAGGCTAAAAGTAGAAAGAAAGAGAGATCAAAAAGAGAAAGAAAGGGAAATTAGTCTGTTAGCAGCTGCTATAACTCAGAATTTTAATCAGAGAGGAAGGAGTAGGGTATTTCCCCCCAGAGGAATGAGAGGTAGAGGAATAAGGGGAAGAGGTCCTCCTATTTCTTCTTATTCTAATTTGCTTGAATGTTTTTACTCTGGTAATCTAGGACATCTACAGCGTGCATGCCCACTTAGACCCATAGCTTTGGGAGAAAGAAACTCTGTGGAGAGACCACCAAGACCCCACTATCAATGAAAAGAATAAGTATCGGACTCCCCGGTTCATGGAATTGACTGGAATCAAGGTAGATCATAACGGTCAAATTACTGCAAAGGTAAATGGTATATTTGTTGATTTCTTAGTGGATAGGGGAGCTACCTTATCCTTATTAAATTTTAACATATCTCAAATTTCTAATGAAACTGTGATCATAAATGGAGTGGTGGGAAGGAAAGAATTGTGTCTTTCCCTTCCATTACCAGTTGTATTGGATGGACAATTGATTTGGGGAAGATATGTTATTTCCCCTGACTCACCAGTATCTTTGATGGGTCGAGACCTATTGCAAGAATTTGGTACCTGTATCTCCTTGACTCCCCGGGGAATCTGATGGGTAATAATGCGGTCTAAATTAGTAGAAATAAAGGAAAATAATGAGAAAGAAATTGAGATACCTGAAGAATTAAGTGATATCCCCAAAGAATTATGGAGTACTTCAGGAGATGAAATTTGGTTTATTGAAATCAGCAGAACCTCTGGTGATCCAAACAAAAGGAGGGTCATGCCCTTCAATTCGTCAATATCCTATTGTGGCTGAAGCTATACCAAGTATTAGTAAACAGACTGAAAAATTTTTACAAAAGGGAATATTAAAAGAGTGTAGTAGTCTTTATAATACACCAATTCTGCCTGTCGGTAAACATCAATTAGATAAGGACGGGGATCCAGAATATAGATTTGTTCAAGATTTAAGAGCAGTTAACAAACATGTGATTTCTCCTCACCCTGTAGTACCTGATCCAAGTTTGATTTTGACCCAAATACCATCATGGGGACAATATTATACCTTTTTGGACCTAACAGGAGCCTTCTTTAATATACCAATTTCTGAAGAAAGCCAACTAATTTTTGCCTTCTCTTGGCAAGGGAAACAATTAACTTGGACCAGGTTACCTCAGGGATTTGCTAGTTCCCCAACCATTTTTTCTCAAATCTTGAAAAATGATTTATGCAACTTTATGTTTCCTTGTGCTTCTGTATTAGTACAATATGTAGATGATTTGTTGATTATCAGTAAGACCCGAGAGGATTGTCTATGTGATACTAAGTACTTGTGTAGACAATTGGCTCAAAAGGGTCACCAAGTTTCTCCATCTAAGTTGCAGTTTTGTCAGCAAAAAGTGAAGTATCTTGGATTCCTTCTGAGTCCAAGAAAAAGAGAAGTAGATCCAGAAAGAGTTAAAATGATACAAGAACTTCCAAGACCTACCACAAAGAAACAGTTAAGGTGATTTCTTGGGCAAGTTGGATTTTGTAGACCATGGATTCCCAGGTTTAGTGAAATAGCAAAACCTTTACATGAAGCTGCTCAGAATGAGGAAACAGAACCCATTGCTTGGGGTCCTGAAAGGGAAAAAGCTTTCTGAACTTTAAAAACAGCCTTGCTTAATACCCCAGCCTTAGGACTTCCTGATTATACTAAATCTTTTAAATTATATTGTGATGAAACCAAGGGAACAGCAAGAGGAGTTTTAGTACCAACATTGGGACCACATGAAAGGCCTGTAGCCTATTTTTCTTCCTTCTTAGATACTGTAGTTAGGGGAACACCCTTTTGTATTAGAGCAATTGCAGCTGCTGCAGAAATGGTAAAGAAATCTAGGTCAATAGTTTTAGGTAATGCACTAACTGTATGCGTACCTCACGAAGTGGAAATTTTATTAAAGCAATATGTGGAGAAGAAGAAAACATAGTTCTAAGACCCCTGTGTGATCAGGGATGAATGCAGTCATTCCTGTGTCTCGTGATCTGGAGTACCAAATGCTGTTTATTTGGGCAGGAAGAGGAAACACATTGTTTCATTTGTAATATCTTGAATGTTAGTCTATGAAGTCAAGTGAGAACAGCCATCTATACGTGTCATACAGAGTTATAAAACAGCCTGTCTTTACTTCGGAAGATTGCTAATTAGTGATGACTTCCTTGTAATCACAAGTAACCTTTGGCATACAATTAGTCTGCAAAGCAAGGCTGTATCAGCCAGTGAAGGTGTACTGTTCATCACATTCCTTACTGCTGTAGTTCAAGAGGATCCAGTGATGGAGTGGCATCTCTCCCACTGCACCATGTTGCTGGTCATGAAACATGTTAAAACTTGTTAAAACAAGTTGTCCTTCCTATGAAGGCATAAATAAATACAGAAAAGGAATTCTACCAGGGTAATGAAGTGAAACCATTGTATTTTCTTTTTTCTATGCAGCGAGGCCCACCTGCATCCTGAAAGCTGGGTATGTAAGCTTTTCTCCAATCACTAGAAGAACACTCTACCTCCTCAGGCTTGCATTAGTGCCACTTCTCCCACATAGGTCCTCTGTCGCTGCAGCAACTAGCAGCAGGACTTAGTCATTCTTGCTACTCACTGTCACCTTCTTTTCTCCCTTCCATCCCCCTCTCCCTGCCCCTTGCTGACCTGGCATGAATATGTTGCTTTTATCTTGGTTAATAAGTTCCAGCCTGAGCATTGCAATCTCTCTTGTAAGGAACACAACACATCTTTCAGTGAGTGGGTTATAGAAGCCAAGAGGACAAAAATAATGTTGACCAAAATGTAATTGCACAGGGTAGAAGAACACGTGCAGAAGATTAGTACAGTATGACACAAAGAAAATTTGCGTCAAGGATATTGAGAATACTCTTCACAAAAAAGAGAAAAAAGACAGCCTATAATATTTTAAAAGGTTGGTGCCTTAATGATACCTGGAAATACAAAGCAACAGATCAAATTACACTAGCCTAGCACCATTCAGCCTATGTGAGAAACCATGGTTTTGAAATCTATCCAAGATCTATCTGGAGTTGTGATCAATCAGATACTCTCAGAATCCACAATGTCATCCTGCTTTTACTAAAAACAGTGGGAATTTAGCTTTCCATGAAAAGGGAATTGGCTCTTTCTCTATTTTTGTAAAGAATTGTTGGTTGTAATGGTATATAATTATTGCACTAAACCAACCTTGTCACATATACAATTAAAGCAGAAATAGTGCTTGTGTCATTACTAGGCTGGAGATGAGAGACTTCTGCTGGCAGCTTTATGGCTAGCACATTCCATCTGTGGAAAGTTTTCAGATCTTCCTCTAACCAGTGTTCATCTGTAAACACTATCTTAGACTGGATTCAGCTCAAAACCTAAACTGTCTGGTTGCAACTACTTTCCCTACATCTCAGGGAAAAGTTTTGTGGTTTCTCACTTGGGACATAATGGATAATTACAGGTGGGACTCTAGTGCTGCCTGTTATTAAGTCCCTGTTCTGAGTTTTTTATCATGTTGCCAGATCTTAACCATTTAGGCTGAAATTTTCCACAGTGACTGTCTGCTCCAGACTGAGTTTTATTTCCAAGAGGGAGAGAAGGGGGAAATAAGTTGTTTTGTCCAAGTTAAATACATCGCTCTGTGAGCAGTAAAACCACTGAAATTGCGTGTGATGCGTTTGTAACTCAAATGTGTTCTCCAACATCTCGTAAGTATTGAGTGAATGCTGAGCCTTTTTCTCTTATCTGTATTAAGAAGGTCTCTCTCCTGTACTGGTGTTTTTATGAAACTTGTAGAACATTGATACACTTGGCTTCTACCCCCTTGTGGAATTTGGTTAAACAAATAAAGATATACAGAAGTTATATCTGTATAGCTATAGTGGAGGACTGCCTGATATGCACGTGAGTCCATATGTTCTTTCCTTTATGAAAGAGGGTTAAAAATCTAGGTGGAAACATTTTTAAAAATCCTATTACCCACCCCTACCCCAAGCAAAGTGGGAGGGATGCTTTGCTTCCCTGTCATGTAGAGACTAGGAGCCTGAAACTGGGTAAGCAAACCACAGGAAGACTGTGAGTGGGGAAGAGTAACTTCACTGAGAGTGGAGCAGGGCCTTTTTGGACAAAGAGTGAAGTCAAATCAGCACAGGAAGGCCTAAGGAAGCTAAAGAAAATAGTGAAAGAATAGGGATGGAGACAGCTGGGGCAGATGCAATTAAGGACAGCATCCTAAAGTGCATACAAAGAAGACTGATTAAGGTTATATAACCTTCACGTCTAGCATATCCCATTTTTTTTAAGTCCTTGACTTTGTAACTTTAAAGTTCTCTTAATGTAGTGTTTTGGGGATGTATTTTAATTTATACATCTGAAAAGAGGTCATCCTAGTCTCTTAGGCCTTGTAATACTGAGCTGACCCCAAAAACTTTTAAAATTCTGGGTACAAAATCCAGGCTCTGTGATGAAGATGGTGCACACAGCACAATGTCAAACCTGGCAGGCTCCAGTTTTGCTGTGGAAACCAAATTCAAAGTCTGGGCAATTCCCAGTAACATCTGGATATTGAACTGAAATTGGCTTAAATTTACCAATTTCTACACAAAAAGGGCTGTTTATTTACTTTACATTTATCAGTTGTTACCAAAAAGCCTTAGAAGTAATCACAAGAGGTGAGAAAATAATATTCCCTCTTTCCCATACCAGCAGTGAATACTTTAATCACTGGTTTACATGATTCTCCTCTTTTTGACTGTGTCTAGCCTAATAAGTTTTGATTTCTTAATTTTACATGGAAGATTCTTAGCCCCCCTCCACTTTCCTTTTCCTCCCTTTCTTCCTTTACCCCCAGAAAAGTTGTGTAGCATGTAACCTTATTTCATACTTAAGACAAATTTCTAAGAAATGTTTATCAGAGCCTTTCAAGTGTTGTCATATTATGTGAGAAAAGGTAGATGCTATAATTGCTGATTTTATAGGAAAAAAATCCACTATCTGTGTGTATCATGAATGGTCTGATCTTGTTAGTGTGTTTTAAATGACCCCATTAGGAAGAGATGTTTGAATAACCGATAGCTGAGTGTTGATTCTTCCTAGTTTGGGATCTAATGGCACTTGCATGGAACTGAGTCATTGCTCTGCCCAGAGAGCTGTTGTGCCAGGCATGTTCACATGCGAAGAGCTTCAAAATCAAAAACCAAGTTTAAAGCAGTTTCAATGTTCAGTGGCTGCTGAGCAAGAGATTTTGGGGTTCTACTGCTGTACTTAAATGTAAACAAATTATTTTTTGGATCTGACCCCAGCTGGCATAAATCAAGACTGTCCAGTCATCTTCTGTTACTGTGGTGAACATGATACCTCTCTATTTTTCTTAGAGCTGACTCCTGTATGACTGATTCACAGTTAATGGTTACCCTCATTACAGAGGGTCCTCAGAGCCCCCTGCAGAGGTCCTTATGGCTCCCTCTTGTCACTTCAGGGACAGCTGTGAGACCAGACCAGGTGGCTCAGGGCTTTACCCAGTCAGGTAGTGGAAAACTTTCAAAGACATAGACTGCACAGCCTCCCTGGCAGCCTGTCCTACTGCCTGCCTGTTGTACTGGTGAAAAAAATTCTCCTTATATCTAGCAAGGACCTCTCTTATTTCAGCTTATTCCTGTTAGCTGTCAGCCTCCTGCCATTCATGGCTGTGAAGGGCCCAACTACCTCTTCTTAGTCCCATCCCTGGAGCCATCTGGGTGGCTATGAGGTGCTTCTGAAACTGTCTCTGTACCAGGTTGGACAAGTTTCACTGCCCCAGCCTCTGCTCACAGGGCAAGCTCCAGTCCTAATAATCCTGATGGCCTCTGCTGAACTTGCTCCAGTTTGCTGATGCCTTTGCTAAACTGGGGGCACAAAGGTATACGCAGTGCTTTAGATAGTCTGTCAAGTGCCAAGTAGAGGGGTCCACCACTTCCCTTAAGCTGGGTTACTTCCCAAGCTGAAATCTTATGAAAACCCAAGAATAAGATTTCTGTTATTAAAAGAGGAAGAATTTACATATCCTGTTTTATTCCTTTCTTTTTCCTTAACTGTTTCCATCCCCTACTCAGCCCTTTGTTTCAGTGAGTCTCCCATTATCCTTGCCCATAACAATGTGATCATTACTAACAGCAAACTAAAATAACTTCAGCAACAAGGAGAATATAGTAGAGATTATATGGTGCTGTATTTGGGTACTAATGAGTGGGTGAAATGATATCTAACTACTTGTTAGCTCAGTGTAGATTTTAAATTTTCAGCCTTTCATAATCTTTACATTAAAATTACCACAAAAAGATGGATGAAAAGTAGTGAATAATATTGCATTAATATATGTTTCTATGCTCTTTGAAATTATCTTAATCAGGGCAAGCACTTAAATAGATGGCTGCGTATCCACAAGGGTCTTCCAATTAAAAGGTTTGATTATAACAGGAAATATAACTAGTGGGATAAAAATACACCAAATTATTGTGAATGCCAGCTTATGATTAACCTTTTGCATTCAGTTAGATGTTGCCGACTATAAACCTGAAATAGTCCTTTCCATATAAATATTTGACTGCTGTATCTAATTTTGAAATCATTCCATGCATGTCTTTTCCAAAATATTCAGGCAGAGGTATAGCTAGCCCAACAGAATATCTTTTGAAATAGCAAATAAATGCTGTAACTTACAAAAAGTACTTTCTAACATAGAAAATCATTCTCTCTTGAAAATACATCCTGAGGTGATGTGTAGAATGTTTCCATCTGTGGTATTTAATCAGCTTGTCACCCATTAGCTGTTTTATCCCAAAGTGTTTTTGATTAACAGCAGATAAATGTTCCCCTTTATTCCCAGAGCATTTACTGTATAGGGTATATATTCCTCTGATATGATTAAAATCTCCACTGAGTTCGCAGTGAGCATATGTACACAAAATTAAGACAGCTTCTGTATGCTGAAGATTGCCTGTTTCACTGTGGTGTAATTTCTGACATGATCAATGTAGTCATCTTCCCATGTCAATGCTATTGACATTCTGCTAAACAGTATTCTCATCCTGCAATTTTCCTTTGAGAAGTCAAATCTTCCGTATCATCTTTTCTGTTAATGGTACAGTTTCTATAAAGAAACCACAGGATAATAAGCTGCCTAGTGTAATTTTGGTTGTTATATTGGTGAGCCTTACAAAGAAAGATTTGATTGCAGTTATTGGCATATGCATTTTTAAACTTGAAAAGCTATTCAGTGTACATAAATTATACAAGCATGTGGTAATGCTTACCTTTTGCTATTCTGAATTTAAAAATAAAGCAAACTTGTTTTTGTGCTACTGTCACACTATTAGTGTTGTACTATTATTTATGTATATTCCTTACCTTATGTACTTTTAAATGCACTATTAAAAGCATAGTGCACAACTGCATGTGCACTTATATTTTTGTAAGCTCTGCTAGGGAAGAGCAGATGACCTTGAATGTAGCAAAAGGATGTCATTTGTTGACTTACAGGACAAAATAAGGCTTGTTGTCAAAGTGAAATCAAAATTATAACCAGTGTTTAATCTTCCTGTTAGGTTCTTATTCCCTGCAGTTTTCTACTTTTCAGTGGAGATAAGCATGTTTGCCAAGTTAAAGTGCAGGCAGATTCAGGTGTTTTACAGATATGAATCTGCATGCAGAAATGGTCACAGCACAGCAGTATAAAGTAATGAACACAGATGGGACAACTAGCAGCAAGCACCATTTCACTCAACAGATCTAGATGATGAAGCCTAACTGTGAAAGTCTCCAGATCCGCTTGCTCATGCATGCATGTCCTGCAGATGCAAGCATTCACGTGCAAATTGAGAAATCAGACCTTGATAAACTTAACTGAAATTTAGAAGGTTTCTAAACATCGCAGAAATAAAACTGGAACCACTTTCAATAAGGAGTTGGGAAGAGACCCAGTGAAAAGTTCTGGCTAACATTAGCCTAGAGGAGAGAGCCTGAGATGACTTTTGGTAAGTTTACAAAAAAGATTTCATGATACTGTCTTCAGTTACAATAAATTGGGATTTACTGACCACAAATGTTACTTATTGTCATATAAGTATAGGTATACATAAAAATGTAAAAAACTGCTTATTTGTAGACATGTAAAAATATGTATAAAGGTACATATTGCAAGAGTCCAAGAGTAACTGACTGGTCGCTGGCTTTGAAAGTAAACATGCCAATTATTTGATTGGAAAAAAATGAGAGCAATGTAACAGTAAATCATGAAGCCTACACCTACTTCATTGCATTCCCAGAGTTACACAGGGTGAACATGTGTATCCTCATCATGAAATCAGTAGTAGCTATTGTGTAGAGGCAGATGGGAAGTTTTGCTAGAGAAATAGCTTTTCCTTCCTGATGACAATGCTCTTATTGTAGCTGTTCAAAGTGCATTCCTGCTGTCCTCTGAAACAAATCTTTCCCAGCTCTTGGAGATAAAAATTACTTTCCCTTCCATTCCTCATATTTAACCATCCTTCCCAGCAAAATGATGGAGCCTCTTTTAATGTTTCCTTTTAGGATACGCACAATCTCTACCTTTCTTGCCTAGCATTCACTTGTCTTATTTTTGCCTGAATTAATGTTATAAACTGTCTGTAGTGTTTGGAATATATCACTGATTCACCCCCCTGATTCCACTTTTTTTATTTATTTCTAATCCAAATACATCTTCATATTTTATTATAATTGTATATGAGGTGGGCTTTGTCCTTGTTCCACAGAAGACACCAGACTTAACTCTTTCCATGACATGTTACAACTTACCAGTCCTTCTTTGTGCGATGCATTATTTTGTTCTTGTTCATAATGCATTTTACTTCCAATCATTTTACCTAATTAATTACCTTATTTTGCTGGCATTCCCCACAATACTTTCTAGTGTTGAATAGAGGTAACATTGTCAACATGTTTTCCCAAACTCATTTACTTTCATCATAAGATATTGAAGACAATCAGATGAATACTGATTAGGAGTTAACATATTAACTTTTCTCTATAGAAACTGGCCTTTTATTTTATTCATTCTTTTATGTCTTTTAAGTAGTTTTTAATTTCTGAGGGGTCATCATCTCATTCCACAATGGTTTTGAATCAAGCAAAGGAGTTTCATAAAAAATATCTGCAAAAACTCGTCAGTCATAGCAAATAGATGACTATTTTGTTAATTCCTCCCTCCATATGAGAAGTTAATCATACTGAACTTTACATGCACTCTGGCTACCATCAGCCCATTCTATCAGCTTTAACATTTCATGCAAAGCCATGTTTGAATATATGCATTCCTTGACCTTGAGTGGCCTTGAAACTGTTTATGAACTTACATTAGGAAAACTTGTGAATGAACCAACCTCAAATTACTCAAAGTTTGGGAGTACAGGGATGTTGTAATTCCATACCCACCTTGCACCTGCATGTCTGAAACCATTTTTGTCCAGGCCAGAGGACTGTTTGATTTTCTTTATCATTTTTTTCCCTTATCCTTTCCAGTGAGGCTTCTGGTTGTTTTTCTGTCTCCCAGTTGCAATACCATCCTTAAATAGATCTACTCGGAAGTTATTTTTACATTGTTGATTTTAGAATAAGAAAACAGCATGAATTAAGAAAGCTAGTGAAATGTTTTTTCTCAGATTATGCACTTTTGAGAAGAGCATCTGGCATAAAATATTACTTCCAAAATTGTAGAACAGTCTATAATATTGAAAGTAGAGAAAATCACAGTGAATTGCTTAGTAGAAAGTCTGAAGTTACAGCAGTTCATATTAGTAAGAAATTAAAGGAGAAAGTCATACTGTACATAATGGTGAACTACATGTTAAGGTTTCTCAGTGAGATGAACAATCTAGTGCACTTTTTGAAATTAGAAGCAATGACATGAAGCAACAGAAGCTTTATACTGTGGGAAGATGTTTTAGTCTTTAAAATATTCTTGCCAAAAGCTGAAGGTGAAAAACAGAAATAGTCTTTATAAAAGCAATGTTTATGTGCCAGTAGGTGGAAGTAGATATTTAGCAAGGCTTTTCTCTTCTTCCCTGCAATGCAACTGGTAATGTCAATGTAACAATGGGGAAGTTTACAGTAGACCTTCTCCAAAGTCTTCCAGAATCTGAGGGGTTTTACCATGAACTTTGAATGTGCTGTCTGTGTATGTAAATGAAAGGCTTTCAAACCAGAAATCACGGTAAAGAAAACCCATTTCCTCATAGGTTAGAGATTCACGTTTTGTTTTATCCAGTGAGTTTTGAGTCCTATTTCACAAAATAGAATATTTTCTAAAGAAAATTATAGCATGTTAATGTCAAGATGACAGTATTATTCTAAGAGGGAGAAAATGTGACTTTACTTCTCCTTTGGGAAAGAGAACAAGCAGATTTATGTATGCAGCTAACTGGATAAGTACTCTAGCTGTTTGACTGTGGGTACAGGCTTCCTAGAGGGGTGGTCAATGCCCCATGCCTGTCAGTTGTTAAGAGGCATTTGGACATTCCCTTAATAATATGCTTTAACTTTTGGTCAGGCGGTTGGACTGGATGATCGTTGTAGGTCCCTTCTAACTGGAACTATTCTAATCTATTCTATTCTATTTTGATGGTAGATATTCCAAAGCATCCTGCCATATTTAAACTCTCATTTTTGAAAGCAAAAGGACATTTAGCACAGAATTAATTTCACTTAAATTTATATGTAATAGCACATATCAGAGCTGGCCACCTAAGGCTCTTTTAAGAATCAGTAGAAAAAAAATAATCACATAAAGTAGACAAACATCTTGAAGTAGACATACAAACCATGTCAGATGAAGTATTCCCTGTAAATACCTATTAACCATGGAAAGAATTTCAAATTTCTATGTCAGATGTAGACATTAAACTTGTAGACCTCTATAGTCAGGAAAGACAAACCCCATCACTATTTCTAGTGTTCTACAGAAATTTAGGCCTGATCTAGTTATTCAATTGCTTGACCCTGGAAGACCAGTATTGCTGGAAGCAGAATTTCAGACAATGTGGTCTGCCTCAGAATCTAAAAGATTAGTTTAGATTAAGTTGGATTAGTTTGATTAGTTTCCTGGAGCATAAACTTTCAATGAAGTAAAAGAACATCTTTTCACATCTGACATGAAACATTTCAGCAGATGTTACTGTGTGGGTGTCACCTCGTTTGGACTTTTTGTGTACAGAGAAGCAAAGTACAGGGAGCTGAAAGTAAGATATCAATCAGAAAAGCTGAAAATGCACTGGTAAGAGGAATAAACTAAGAACCTTGATTCAAAATGCAGTGAAACCTGTTAAAGTCCTTCTGCTTGACCTCATTTAGTTCTGGGACTGTTCCCAGACAACCTGGCAGCTTTACTTCTGTTTCTACCTTTGCTGATTTGCAGATACCATATTTTGTAGTTTTCCTTCTAATATTAATTCAGGCAGAAAAGCAGATTTTTTAGATGCGTTTTCTTTTCCTTTTTTTTGGTAGAATACTGTTTGGTGTAAATTGAATATTCTATTTGATGTACATAATAAAAAAAATCTGTGACCTTATAATTAAAGAAGTTCAGCATAAATAAGGCATTATACAAGACTTCCTAGACTGTGAACAGGAAATGTGGGGGTTTTTTTCTATTAGACCAGCCTTTAACAGGTTTTATTTTGCAGAATCTCAAGAGCTTGTGAGTAATTCAATAACTTAATCCTTGAGGCCTTTAAAAACATTTAAATTGGCATACTTATTTTTTCAGCATCAGCAAAAGATTACTACTTTTTTGCTTGTACAATTAAAACTTACCAGTCAAACTGTGTGTCAGTCTAGTTCCAACTAATTTCATAGTAAATCAAAGTAATCAAGAAAACCAATTCCAACTCTGACTGCTCTCACTACCATGCTTTGTTAGTTACAGTACCAATATTCACAGAAAATGTGTATGCAGCACAGATAATGGGAGGAATGGAACTCAGATTTAGGTTGCAAAGTCCAGAATCACTTGAAACTTCACATTTAGAACAATTAATTTTAGAAATGGGGCAAACCACATGCTTGTAAGTTGTCATAGCTCAGCAGTTCACTCTCAGTCACATCCTGTGCTATGAGGAGTTGGCTCCATCCATTTTGGTATTTCATATTTCAAATTGTTGGTAAGGTAAAGAAGATCAAAGTATATAAATATTTCATTGAAGATATGAAAAGAATCCTAACAGGACCTTGCAATAACTTATTACGTCTTGGCAAATTTCTCACTGTCACGACTTTACATTTCCTAAAACTCTGTAGTTGCTTTTCCAGCGTACTCCCAACAGTAAATAACTGAAACCTCTGATAGTTGAGAGTACTCTGTGTAGTAATTCTTTTTTTCTTTTTATCCCACCTTTTCCATTTCAGGAACATATTTCATTTCTGTGTTTTACATACTCACAAACCATTTGTGATTTTATGTTCGTCTCCATTCTTCAGAAACCTAAATCAGAATCCAAAAGCTTTCAGTCTTGCTCAGCCAAGATATGTGCACACCCGCATAGCAATTAAGGCCTTCACACTGCATTGGCAAAGGCAGGTAAGGTAGTCTCTCACTTGTGGACCTCAATAAGCATGACTGTTAATTTTATTTAAGAGCAAATAAATTCTAAAAAATCTTCTTGCTTTTATTGGAAAACACTGACTGGGGAAAGGTTTTATTGAAAAACACCATACTAGCTCAAACTTTAGTTTTCTTTGAAGTTTGTTGTCTTGAATACTATGTAGGTCTAGTAAATCTTTCATCTTTCATGTGGTATCCTGACTCAGTTTGTGTTGCATATACAGGATTACACACACTCTTACAGAATATTCTTTATGACACTTTCAGGAGACATGGTGAGTTATTATCATTAACCTCAGTTAAATGCTAGCCATTTTAAAAACTGTTTTCCTCCTTGTCCTATGTTCAGGCAGCTTCTGGAAGATCTTTCCCCACATATCTCAGCCATTGACATTTAACAACTCTGATTTAATATGTAAAACTATAAAAATAGATGGCGGGGGGTGGCAGTTTAAAGAAGCTTTCATCTTGTTTCCTGTTCCCCTTTGATGTGCTGGAGATTCATCTGCTACTGAAAAAACTTTCAGCTTTCTTCTCCCTGGTGCTGTGTACTCCATGCAGAGTGCTGCAGAGCTGCCACAGTGCTGCATGGCAGTCAGGAGTATGAGTTGCATCTCAGCTAACTCCTATGTTCCAGGCATGTTGGAGAAATTCTTTTCCTTTTCCTGGTCAGAAGCAGTTCGACAATCAGTTGAAGAGCTGTGGAAAAGCTCTAACTCATTTTAATCTTTCAATTTCTTGTAAGGGAGTCATATTACAGAAATAAATTGTACCCTTTGGGTTAAAAGTGTGGAAACATTTTAGTACTTCTTTCCTGACAGGAGACCCACAAATATTTACCAGTCCTGTTCACAAAAAAGAACAAAGAGAAAGTATGTACTATTCTGTATGTTCTTAAGTATAACAGATACTATTATTCTTAGAAACTCACACTGTAGTTTCAAAAGTAGTTGAATGTTTTGTATATGATACTAGAGGTTCCCATGTATACAGTACCAGAGGTTCCCATGTGTACTTCAATCTTGCAGAAAACTCTGTCCGCATTTAGAAGAATAGTAGTGTGGAGAATTTCTTAACTCTTTAAGAAGAGTTAAGACAAAGAAAAAACCTCAAACAACTGATTTTATTTTCCAGCCTTCCTTCAACAACACTTCCCCGAAGGGTTCATCAATAAAGCTAGAATCAGCCTTACTCTGCTATTAGAAAAACACCAGAAAATACATGACATTTTTGCAAAACCAGTGCTAAATGGAGACAGGGAAACTGGCACTTTGTCACCAGCCCCAGTTCTGTAGATCAGCAATTAAAACAAATGATTCTCCTTTCCAAGAAAAGGAGAAGGCTCTCTCCAGGTGCCATGAGCTATGTATTTTACCCATTCTCATGATTAGGAGAATTTAAGAGTAGAAAAGTAGAGACAAGATTTTTCTCATTCTAGTTAAAGTATTTTCAAAACAAGGTTTTGATCACCATTTCTATGTACCATTTCTATGTAATAAATCTCTGGCCAGAAGAATACTAATGTGGTCAGACCACTGATTATGCTGAACTCCAGAGGAGAAACCATGAGAAATATGAATAAAGGAGGAAGAAGAAAGGTGTGAGATGGGCATACTAAGATTTTAAAGATACATTTGTATTTTGAAGCCTTAACAGTAGGCACTTTTCTAATTCTATACCATTAGTTTGTAAAGCAAATTAAGCTTTATGTTAACCAATTCTAAACACCTCCTAAATGTGCAGATGATCAATCTGAGAACAGACCAGGATTGGTGATCCCTTGCATGTCTCGATGCTGTTGTGTGTTATTTGTCAGTCTATATCTCGTGTATTTATGGTTTTTAAGTTCCTTGAAAAGCTCTGGATAATCTAGGAAGTAGAATATCCTTGAGGTCAATTTGAAAACCTTTTTCCCCATCACCTTTTTTTAGACCTATAACAACAGCAAATGAATGAGAGGCACAAGAGCATCCACAAAGAAACATTGGCAGAGACAGGAATTCCGTGTGGTGAAATTCCCATTTGAAGGAATTTCCGCTAAACCAAAAATTTGTCTCCAGATAAATTAAATTGAGTCTAGCTGTATATTTCTCAATACATTATAGAATACAAGTCATTGGCAGTTTCAGTAAAGTTCAATGAATAAAGATAAATTCAAAGTGACTGAAATAGACCCAAAGTCCTTGAAAAAATAAATACAGATTGTATGTTGCATCTGTTAGAATAAATAAAATCTTGTCTCTAACTTCAGTGGGCATATCTGAAAAGACTGCTAATCAAGGAATCTTGTCTCCAGTTTCTGTTACAAAGTAAAATTAGCTACTTTAAATTTTATTAGTTATTTACTAGAAAATAGTTAGAAGTATTTCATTTGTAGTGGGAGCCTGATGCAGACTTCTGGCTGGGCCATGGACCAGGAAATATTAATGTGAGTGTGACATTCTTATCTTCTGAAACCTTTGGGGACCCTTAGAATGGGTATACAAAGCTCCTATTTTTAAGCAAAATAATACGGAACTTGTTTTGAATGCAGGATTGTAGTGGAGACTGGTTTAATATGGCCACTGTGGCATTCTCATGAATAGCAAAGAATAAGTATGACTTCCTACATCCAACACAACACCCTAGCTGATATCCACATTTTTACCCCAATGGGACAAATCAGTGAAGAATTTTTTAAAAAACTGTAGACTCGTGTCAAAAATCTTACTAAAGCATGACAATGCATCATGAAAAGCATACACTTTTCAGGGTGTAAAAAGTGAATTATCACAGCATATATAGTAGAGCGCACTCGGCTCAAACATGAATCTTAATACCGATAGCATAAATGTGAAACTGTCAAATAGAGAAGCTAATAGCTGGAGGCAAGCTGGGATATTATAGCTAAGTATAATTCTGAATTGCAAGATATGTAAACATAAGTAGAATAAAATTATTTTAAATATTTCTTGTTTAAAGGAATAATCTTTAATCCTCTATCACAAAAAGGGTGGAGTTCTGTGGAATAGTGACCAATGATCCATGCAATTTTTCACTGATATATTTCATTTTTATTTTCAGAACATCACAACAGTATCTGGGGCAGTTTTTACTTCAAGATAGCAGACTATAATATGATAAAAATGATGGTTGCTAGTGTAATAGTACCCCACCTACAAAAGAGTCTTCATTTATTTTTCCAAAGATTGGCATTTAAAAGCATATTCAAATTTGAGTATTAATTGGGGTTTTTTTTATTGTGGCTAATGCTGGCATTTCTTTGTCCAATAGACTCTGTGTTTTTGATAACTCTCCAATGTTATATGTCTATACAGCACATTGGAAGTTCTGTCTTGTATAGAAAACATAAATTTAGTTAAGCATTAGGCTTCTTTGTTAGAATTTAACTTTATTAAGTGAATACTTGAGAAAAACAACATAGCATTTAGAAATGTTTTGGAAGATTGACATTTAAAAAAAAAATTTTCCCTGAGAAGACTTGGAATATGTTTGGCAATGGCTTGCCTGCCAAAAGCGTTGGAGGTAAAATCAGGCTCTGGAAGTAAAGAAGCAAACAGGTTTAAAAACTGCGGTTCTTAAAATAAACACTTATCCAGGGAAGAAAGGATCTAACAAAGGCATGAAAAGAACAAAGGATTACAAGAAAAGCTTGAAATATATGAAAGAGGATATCTAATTTCCTTCCTCACACTGAATTTAGACACCACTTCTGCATAACAGATATGACTTCAAATTTAGCTTTAAGCAACATATGGAAATTTAGAAGATTCTCAGAAAAAGTACAATGAGTATGACTGCTAGGAAATTGGTAAAAATCCATTTGAATCATCCCTCGAGGTTCAAGAAATCTACCAGTTTTTCCAGTGATTTACATCATAAAACTATTTTGTGGCTTACTTTTCCACGTCGTATAAGATATATTTTAGTATTTTTCATGTTTATATATGGAAGTTTGTTTCACAAAATAATTTCAGGTTAATGGTGACTAAACGCAGAACTTTTGCAAAGACAATTTCATAAGTAAATCTTTCATGTAACTCTAGCATATGGTTAATAGAAATGTTGTTTGTGAGACAACTACATAGCTTCTACCACATGTCTCTGTCAGGCTGGATTGTGAAAGGCAATGCAAGGAGGTATATTACCACAGAGTTATCAGCAAAGCAAAGCTAAATAGTCTTGTGCAGATCAAAACATGCTGATAAACCAACATTAACAACTTGTTGCTGAATTACAGGAAAGAACACTGTATACAGATGCAAAGTATTTATTATAATAGCTTTCAAAGACCTTAACTGTCAATATATGAGATAAGCTTTATTGAATTATTAGCACAAATATAATAGAGCAACTTTATCTAAATCTCACATTAACAAAGATAAACACATACATTATGATTTACGTCTAAGATCAGATTCCTCCAGCTGCTGATATAAATCCTTACATGTACCCTAAAGGCAAGCTACTAGATAAGATAACAGAGCAGAAGCAGATTCCCATACTTACTATGACTTAGGCAGTGCTTTAAAGCAATCTGGTGTAGCACTATGACTCAAGAAAGAATAAAGTTTATCTATATTTTCTTCTTGAATTACTACAAAGAAATACCTGTTGCATTTGTAGTAGTTCTTTTGTTCCACCTGTTTCCTTCTTGCACCTTCCAGATCTTTAATTTTAAGAAGTTTGGGAGGTCTTACCTATTGGGGAATTATAACAAAAATGTATGTATACCCTTTCCATGTTTTAGGACTCTAGAAAAGTATGTAGCAATTAGTATTAAAAGAGGAGACATTACAATGCACCAAGATGCAATATCTGCAATTCTTCTGTCATATGGCCAAAAATCTGAGGCAGCTAGTCCTTTTTTACCAAATGAGGTTCTGGTGAGATTATGGGACTTCTGAATCCTTCTCTCTAAACTGGGAAGATACGGATTTGATGGGTGGACTGTTCGGTGGATAAGGAGGAATTGTTTGGATGGTAGCATCCAGAGGGTAGTGGTCAATTGCTCGATGTCCAAATGGAGACTGATGATGAGTGGTGTCCCTCAAGGGTCTGTACTGGGACGAGTACTATTTAATATCTTCATCAATGACATAGTAGGATCATGTCCACCCTCAGCAAGTTTGCAGATGACGCCAAGCTGAGTGGTGCAGTTGACACACCAGAAGGATGGGATGTCATCCAGAGAGACCTGGACAAGCTGGAGAGGTGGGCCTGTGAGAACCTCATGAGGTTCAACAAGGCCAAGTGCAAGGTCCTGCACCTGGGTTGGGGCAACCTGGTTTTTAGATAGCTCTTTCCTGGTCTGCTAGCTATATGGAATGGGACAATTCATGAGAGGATCCAAACCAGCTACAGCAAGTTGCACTCATGGCATTTCACATGCTTTATTTATTTTTTTTTTTTTTTGAGGTTGTGTCATCCGCTCTGCTCTGAAGTCTTTCATCTTTGTTCAGAATGAAAACCTCTGCTGGCACTTAAAATCTTTAGAGAGAGGATGAACAGTAAAGCATTAATTTACACTGTTAATTGATGTGTAAATTAAACCATGTTCTCTTGAGAGTAGCTGCTTCCCATGTCAGATTTTCATGATGAAAGTTATAATGGCAGTTCTGCAGCAATGTGCCTTTCCCTGCAATGCAAGATTCTGTAGCAAAAATGAGCAAAATTAGTTAGCAAAATGAGATTCAGACAGGAGGAGAAGAGGAGTAACAGAAGACAGAGATTAGTTTATTAGAAGTAACTTAGTTTCTGTTAAAAAAGTTTGCTGTGCCACAGAAACAGCAAGTCTGTATCAGAACGTGTCTTTCCTGATGAGTTAACTATTCGTCAGAGTTGCCTAAATTTGGAGTGGGAGGCTATGCCCTCACCTACTCTGGTGCTTGCCCCTCAGTCCTGATAGCATGGCTTTCTGTGCCAATGCTAGCAAACACTGCAGTAAAACTGTTCTTACCTCACCTTTCTCTTTTTCTTGTACTGCAGGGTGGGATTATTTATTATCATTGTGTGCTTTTTCTAAATATGTATTTAGGAAATATTCTGAAAAAGCATATGAGAAATATTATTACTACATCCTACAGAATTTTTCTGGGCTGCTCTACAGTACTGGTGAACCAAAATCGACCTTGTTTTTCCCTCATTGCATTTCCCCAAAACAAACTGAGAGGAACAAACTGAGAGGGGTGTTTCCTCATGGTTCTTTCCATAGCACTTAAAGTCTATGATGCACAAAGTTCACCACCCCAAACTCATGATTTCCACTCAGCTCTGCCCTAGCGCCTTCTTGCCATCATGGGGAAGCATCTGGAGAAACTGGAGTTCCCCTGTCAATGGCCATGATCCTCTCTATGGATCCGCCTACCTGCTGAACTAACCTGCTCCTCTAAAGGCAGCAGCAGTCTGCCAGTAGCTAACACAATGCCAACTCAACCTGGTCAAAGGTCTGATTAGACCTCCCCACAGAAAATACCAACTCATAGGAAGTGGATCACCCTGTGGAAATATGCTTCTTTTGACAAAGTGTTGGAAAGAGCACAAATAGGTTTTCACTGAAGTCAACCCAATCTTCTGGCCAGCCTGCCAAGGGCTGGGGATGGGGTGGGGGGGTGGGGGTGTGTTTGACAAGAAGATTGCCTGAAGGCCTCAAAATTCAGCACCTTTTTGATTTTTCATTCTTAATTTACTTCCTGGAGCCTCAAGTAGACACAAATGCTTTTCCAACTTGAAATCTTAAGCAAAGTAGAGCTGCATCTCACAGCCCTGTTCTAATCAGTGGTTGTTTTGACCTGGATATGTAATAAGCAGAGGCTAATATCTCATCATAATTGGTTTGTACACTTGAGCATAGCTCTTCTCCTTTTCTGAACTACTTGTCTGAAAATAGCTGTTCTCTAGAAGCAATCTAATGCTGGAGTTGCCTGACTCCACAGAAACAGTGGACTTACACTGTGACCCTAAACATTTGTACAGGAAAGCACACCAGAACTCATACATAATTTGTAGGGGAATCATTTCTAAAATGCAGCACTATTAGTCAGACTACTCAGGGGTTAGGAAGACTGTATCTGCCTGTGGAGGATCCCTGTTGAAAACTTTGCTATGTCCATCAGAGACAGACTACAAAGCATTTCCAAACTTGTAGATGTTGCACTGATAGGAATAGGAATGGAGCCTTAGTAGCATAATTTTCTCATAGTTATTGTTTAGCCAAGGTTTGTTGTTAGTTGTTAGCATCTTCTTGTGGGCCTCAGAGCCTTAGGGCTATTTCAGGTCATCTGTGTCATATCTGAATAACCAGATCAAGGTCAATTTTTTTTCCCTGGAGTGACAGAATAGTCAGTGATAGGTAATCCCACCTAAGTAGCACAAGGGTCCCCATTCATTAAGTAACAGAAATCCGGTCTACCATCTTCTTCCTAGGAGAGATGGGAGACAGCTTTTTGGATAGTCTTTGCTGAACCATGCAGAGCTGCAGGGCTCTGAATAGCCCTACCAGGAATTACTGCCCTAGTCAATTCCATGGGTGAGAAGATGATGGAGATAGACAGGTACTTTGCCTGTGCCTGTGCATGGCTTAATACAAAAGCAGGAGCAGCTGCTGCTCTCATTACCGTGGTACAATTCAATAATCTTCCTATTGAAATTCCAGAAGGTGCTGTTTAAGAAGGAAACATGGCAGTAAATTAAATAGTTTATTCTGTGCGCAAGCTAAGTCTGACATTTAGCTTCCTGACCAAATATCTACATTTACGTGTCTACAATGCAAGTTTCTACATATGAGTTGGGTATATAGGTGTCCATTATAGTCAGTTAAGTCTAGTGGGCTTTTTAGATCACTCTAAGTTCATGTGGTCATTTGAATAACTCTCTCGACTCATTCAGGTTTACTGACTAGATATCTGTTGACTACAATGGGGGCTTATACAGCTCCCTTGGATGAAGTCGCCTCTAAGTGTGGCATCTTAAATTTAGGTTTTGAATCTAACACTGAATTCCACGAAAAAATTCATCCCAAAATTCAAACACTGGCATCTTTTTTTTCCTTGAAACACAGATGCACTTTATGATTACAGTTCACCCAACTCACGTTGCTAAAAAATGAATACAACAATAGATTTTGTAATAGTGCGTAAAAATGTCCCAAATGCTATTGCACATAAACTAAGTCTGTGTCTATTATTTGTTGTCTTTTTGAAGATGAACAGAAAAAAACCAAAACTGAGATCAGACAAAGGCTTTGGTCTCAGTCTCATAGATAACCATGGGAACTGAAAGACAAGCCTTCAAGGAATTCATGTAAGGACCAGTTTCCAGAGCCTCATCAACTTCTGCACAACCTGTGGAAGACTTTCACATTGAGATGCACCCACAATACATAAAGTATTTAGTTCACATTGGCACAAACTTTGCAAAAATATTGAGGAAAATATAGTCAGAGGCTAAATTCACAGCTAACTTCAGTACTGCAACACTCAGTGTTCCTGAGGCCTGATTTTCAGTATCATCTGTGATGCCAGATTATACAGGAAGGCTTTCTGTATGAGATCTAGGAAAAAGTATCGCCTAAAATGAGCACGTACAGCAATGTGCTGTGAAGGATGTTATGTAGCAATTAATTACGTGTCTTTAAAACTTCCATTCAAGTAAGGCTACATACAGCATCTGCTTTGGCTTGCCACCTAACTTGCTTTTTCATCAAGTACATGTTTCTCCAAATATGTGGTTTCATCAAGTGGACAGTGCAGATGGAAAGAATATACAATGGCAAATGGCTCCTTTTGCTGTGTGTTGTCCTTCCCCAGTCTCATTTTGGGAGCTTGTCATGTACTCCTTCTACACCATATAGTACAAGATGACCATACAGCATTTGATCAACATGGATAAAATCCAGCACAATGATGGAATGTGACCAGCAAAATCATCAGTCACTCTTTTTCTGAGGCATGGTAATAAAATGTATGCAGGGCTGTGTTTTCTGGGTACAGGGGAAGCATTAAGGTTATAAGTTAAGCTCCCAACCATTTTCTCCTTGACATTTTCCTAGGATTTAACTAGATTCTAACACTAATATAAGAACAAGCAAGCTTAGCGAATTGGCTTGTTGGCCGCCCACAAAGAAGACTTTGTTTACATTTTAAGAATTATAATTCATTTAAGGTAAATCGTTGTCTGGATACTTCCTCCACATTTTTCAATATGTGTGTGAAGAGAGACTGGGACAAATGCTGCTGGATGATTCCATAGGATATGATTTGTGTTGAAACATATGAAGTAAGCTTCACATAGGAAACAAAAGCAACATTTAGATTTTAAATTGGAACACATCATCATGTTAATTTTTGCCCTCATGTTCCTCTGCATGAAGTTGGTAAGGACTTAGCAAGTCTGCCAGGAAAAATGAGCCCCAGATATTTTCTATTCAATGCACATTCTCTCTGAAGCACTGCATCACACACGATATTGGATTTGCAATGCTGAACACAATTTCCTATAAATTGCATAGTTCTGGTATTAGTTTGTAATAGTGTCATTTTGTCCACAATGATCCACTTCCCTGGATTGATTTGATGTGTGCATTTATGGAAGACTGAAACTTCAGGTATTTGTTTTGCCTGAAGGGGGAATCATCTGTTTGTTTGTGTTGAGCTACTGTGTCAGTGTGCATTTATATGATTTTTTTTTTTTTAAATCACAGTGTATGTACTGTGAAAATCTCATGTATGTCTGAGAGAGAAACTAAGAACTGATCTCTGCATCTAAGATTTAGTCTTAATTGGAAATGAAGAACAAACACAAAATCTCTTGCTAAAGGAGCATTTTAAGTTACTTTTTTTTAAAGGAAGTGAGATTTATACAACTGTGCTCTTTGACCTTGTGTATTTTGAACCTACTGTCCAACTTCAAATAGACTTGACAAAAAGTACAGAGATGTCAAGCACATTCAGTACTTTAAAGTTTGTTGAAAATGCGTAACAAGCTGCTGGTTTATTACTAACCACACAGAGCAAAAGGCTCATAATCTTATTCTTTGTTAGATGCTGAAGGATCTGTGTGTGCAAGAGATATGTGGGAAATCAAGTCTGATTAGATTAGCTGCTGACAGAACTATCTTTTGAAGTAAACTTTCCAGTCATCCATTTTTGTTATTATTGGTATTAAAGACTTATAGTTGAGGATCCTAAAGAGAAAGTGATTTTTTCAGGGGAATTATGAAAGGAGGGAGCAAAAGGGAGTGTCTCGGGCACCAAAATTCAGAAGATATTGAAAGTGAAAATAATAAAATAGTGGGAGTATGAGCAAGAGAAGGAAACAAAAAATATCATATGGTCAGCTAGTCAAAGACTGAAGTTTAAGTAGTTTGAGACCACTGACAAGTAAAACTGTTGCAATACAAGTTCTAATTTTCCTGTCATTCTTACCAGCATTTAAAGGCACATGTTTTTTTTCTGTAAGTCAGCTCTTGCGATGAATTTCATTCAGATGGCCGACAGTACCCATGAAGACTCCCACTGAGGTGTTGTCCTACCTTTCATCTGATTCTTCAAAGGTGTATCTACTTGAAGGTACTCCTTCTAATTCCAGAGTCTCCATTTATTTGTGTGCAGGTATTCTGTAAACTGGCACATGACCAGCCTTACTGTGTATTCAATATGCAAGTTCACACTTGTGGGATTAAAAGAGTTTCTTAAGATGTAAGATCCTGTAAATTCACACCCTCACTTACTAAATGGGAATGTTCCAAAATGGACAAGCCCTCACGGGCTGTGTAGCAACCAACAGAGGTGGATAAAGGGGGCTTTTTCTATGCGATGAGGTATTTTGGTGGGTTTTTTTTTGTTCTCCTTTAAATTGTTACTAGACCTTGCTGTCTGAATTGACACTTCCCCAGGCAAATACTGTACTCAGGATTTTATTTAACTTAGATCTGTCGTTCTTCCCAATTTTTGTGTATTTTTCTTGAAGCACTGAGCTATTTGCATAATCTACATGAGAATTCCGTCCAGTAATGGATTGCTGTGATGATTTGCCCCAATAGTCCTGTGTATATTTCCATAGCTCATTTCTGTAAAAATCTGATCATGTCAGAAATACTTACCCTATTCATGCTGCTCACATAATTCAATGACAAATGCGGCAGTGACCCTTGGAGATTAGGTTAAATACTTAAAATATTAAAAGTTGTTGCCACTTATGGGGGTTCTTTTTTGTTAATTTAATTTTTATCCAAGACCACAGTTACTCCTATGGTTATCATAATTATAATTATTCATTTACTAAGTATTATTAAAAAATGCTATTTCATCTTACAGATTTGAATTGTTTTGATGAAAAATCAACATTACATAATTTCAGAATTTTTCAAATAAAAGTTCAGCCATAATCACTTTACTAATGAAATATGAGCCAATCTTTGTTTTCCACTAAGTTTAAACTGTAGCAAAAAACTTAGGAGCAGAAGTGTATTGTATTGAAACAAACCTGTATTACTTTCGTCTACTGCCTATGGTCATCAGTATGTTGTGTGTGAATTGTGTGAATACTATGTGTGGAAAAATCTCTATGTGTCAAAACATGTCTAAAGTGAATCTAAATATACATGTAAGTTAATTAAAGCAAATGTTTTAATTGTATTTTGTAATGAGACTTTCATGCATTTATACTTAAATGAATATTTGTTTCTAAAATACTTCTTTCATTAAGCTTTTCATATTAAACTTTTCTTTTACAGATCTAAAATCACATTACAAAGGCAGGCAAGTATCATTATTCTTGTTTCACTGAAAATAAAACTCAGCAGAAAGGACTCGCTTCATATAGTACGGCTAGATATAGCGTCTTTAGAGATTTAGATAGCTAGAAGATGGTTGAAGGCAGGGAAACAAGAAATGGTCTTTCACAAAAATATTTTTTGTCAGCTATTTCCAACAAATAAAGAAGTGGACACAGAGTAAAAATAATTTAATCGCAGTCTTATGGTAGAGTTATGGAGGACGAGACCAGATCAATATTCTGGCCCCACTGTAGTTAAAAGGAATGTTGTCATTTTCTTCTGTAGGTAGAGCACCATGCCAGGTCTCCCAATGCCTAGGAGTTCTCGCACTGCCCCTCAGAGTTAAGTATTATTGTAACTGTGTGGGTCATTATCGAAAGATAATCTCACTGCACTTTGTGGATTGTGAGTCCCCTTTCAAGGATTTTCCTTTTTTTCCTTTTCCTTTTCTTTTTTTTTTTTCATTTTCTTTTTCTTCTTTTTACTTGTCAGATGCATATATATGTGTTTGGTCAAGAGGTGCAAAAATGAATCAATACTACCTCAAAGCTTATGTTGTCATTTGTTTGTCTGAAACCTACAGAAAAAATAATAGCTTTCACTAAATACAGAAAAGTAGCTTGCTGGTTAATACACTTCTAAATGAATTGTGGTCCTAAGCAACATTGGCATCCTCCACGTTTTGTTATTTATATGTAAGAATCTGTCTGCCTGCTGGAGGGAAGTGGGAGGGAGACAAATCTACAGGAAAGCCTTTCATTTATGATTGCCTTATTTAGACTGGGTGGATTAATTTTCTCTACTGCTGAGAAGCAGGTTAATAGGTCCTTCTACTGAAATCCAAGAACAAAGTGAGTATTGCGGGCAAATACATTGCAAGATTAGCTCATTTACTTCATGAAGAACCTTTACACATTTTTTTTTAATTTTCACTGACTGTCAGCTATGTTCAGCTACATACTTTCAGTAAAAAACACACAGCTGAACTATACTAGCAATATGAAGGTTTTATCTAGAATGTTATATTACCATGCAAGCACTCTTTCTACTAGATTGAGCACCACTGGCTGCTTTTTTTTAATATTTGCAAATATCAGCCACAGCAGAAATACTTAAGTATTGCTTTTATATCTCTCTTTCTTTATGTATTTTGAGTGAATGGCTGTTGTATGAAAACCCATCAGAGGGTGCACTCAATCCTCTCATCCAAATCATTGATAGAGATATTAAACAAGACTGGCCCCAACACTGAGCCCAGGGGAACACCAGTGAAGAGTACACCTGTCTAAGCCATGAGCCTCCAGCCTCTCCAGGAGGATGCTGTGGGAGACAGTGTCAAAGGCTTTACTAAAGTCCAGATAGACCACATCCACAGCCTTTCCCTTATCCATCAGGCGGGTCATCTGGTCATAGAAGGAGATCAGGTTGGTCAGGCAGGACCTGCCTTTCATGAAGCCACGCTGGCTGAGCCTGATCCCCTGGTTGTCCTGCACGTGCCTGGTGAGCTCACTCAAGATGTATCGCTCCATAATCTTTCCGAGTCCCGAGGTCAGGCTGAACGGCCTGTAGTTCCCTGGATCCTCCTTCCGGCCCTTCTTGTACATGGGCATCACGTTGGCAAGCCTCCAGTCATCTGGGACCTCCCCTGTTAACCAGGACTGCTGATAAACATGGAGAGTGGCTCGGCAAGCTCCTCCGCCAGCTCCCTCAGTACTCTCAGGTGGATCCCATCCGGCCCCATAGACTTGTGAGTGTCCAGGTGGCTCAGCAGGTCATAAACTGCTTCCTCCTGGATTATGGGGGTTTTATTCCGCTCCCCATCCCTGCCTTCCAGCTCAGGGGGCTGAATACCCTGGGGATAGCTGGTCTGACAGTTAAAGACTGAGGCAAAGAAGGCATTAAGTACCTCAGCCTTCTCCTCATCCTCGGTGGCAATGTTCCCCTCCGCATCCAATAGAGGATGGAGATTCTCCTTGGTTCTCATTTTGTTGTTAATGTATTTGTAAAAACATTTTTTGTTATCTCTTACTACAGTGGCCATACTGAGTTCTAGCTGGGCCTTTTCCTTTCTAATTTTCTCTCTGCAACTATAATAACTCTATGGCTACAACTCAGGAAGAATTTCTTCCCCTCAAGAAACTAAGGCGTAATCAGTGAAGAAATCCCAGTGAGACTGTTTAGATGACATGTGGGGCTAAGTATTATGATGAATTAGTTGGCGACTTTACTGCAGGAAGTTCCCAAATCTTTTTTGAAAAGACAGACACTCTGAAGATAATGCTGGCATTTGAATAAGTAGGAAATTTTAATATATTTTTTAAGTACTTTCAGTTGAAAGAAAGTCCTAGGTCCACAGCTTTCTATCACCCTTCCTCACATGCTTAGTACAAGGAAATCTTACTTCACTTAATTCCAGCACCAACCACTCTCTGTCAGACTGAACCCTACCAAACAGAAGTGAAACAATATTTACAATAACTGTTTCTTCTTAGTTTTGTTACAGGTATTTAATTAAATATATCATTAATATAGAACATTTGTGTACTGTTTTTTTAAATGAACAGGTGACTCTCATAATGGGGAAATTAGACACTCCACAGGAGATAAAAAACTAAAGATTGAGAGAGGATGAAATGTCAAAATCTCTGCACTGAATGAGATTTGATTCTCATTGTATTTGTGGCAGCCTTCCATTGCAGAACCTGGAGGGAAGTTTGCACGGTCGCAAATTGGTTCTTTTCCAAGAGACCAGCTAAATCCCCCAGACCAGAACTTGGTGGCTGCAGTTTACCCTTTCCTGCTGGTGATTATGGAACATCACACAATATGAATTATTTCAGGGAAATTTAATTATTTCATGGAAAAAATGCCTACTTTGTTGAATTCAGATTTGATTTCCCTATGATATTGTGATTACATGTGTGTAAAAGGTGTTTTAATGATAGCTTTTTTACTGCTGAACTTTCTTTCCTTTTTGAAATGTAAAGTTCAGTGCATGCAACTGACAGATCAGTTTTTAATTAAATCAAGTGTTTCACAATATCTTTTGTTTTACACCAGTCCCGCTTTAGTGATTCTAATGGTTTCTACTCAGTATGAGATTCTGGCCAAGGGTAATGGTGAACCAGGCCCAAAAGTTTTGTGGGTTTGGTGACAGCCACCTGGGCTATTCCTGAGCACCAGTGATGCTACATCTCTGCAAAAAGTAGGAGCTTACAACACAAGCAAAATCAGGGTGAGGATGGCAGGCTCCTTAACTGACCCATTAAAAGTGTCTCCTATTATGATGACAGACTTCCCAGCTTGACCTCAGACCTGTCTCACCACTGTGAACTTGCCCAATACCTGGGGCTGGGGCTGCCCTTGGCTGCTCCCCGTCCTGCTCTGCTCCCTAGCTGAGATGGTAGGACAGGGCCCTTGCTGTCCAGCCCTGCCCAGATGGACCCCATGGTGACACCCTGCTGTTCCAGGCCCCTAAGGAGACCCCAGCCCCGATGGCACCCTGACACCCTTCTTCCTAAAAATGCCTGCTACATCCACATGTTGCAGTACTGTTGTCAAACGAGCTGTCCCACCATATCTACACCACCCCTGTGAGATCATAGCCCTGACACATTTTACAAGGAGGCAAGGAAAGACCAGAAGCCAGTAGCAATGACACTCTGTGGGACATGAGTCAAGTAACTAAGCAGTCTTGTCTTCTATGCAATACAACAATATTTTTGCTCTGCTCATGTGTGTTTGAACAAATGAACCCAAGCTCTCAGTATTCTTTGTAGAAAACCTCACTGGGCATGATCCCTTCCTGTAACAGCTCTGGGGACGGTCAGTGGGGTGGAAGTGATAGCGTGTTAAAGGATAGCAGCACAGAAGTGAAAGGGAGGCAGGATGGATGCTGAAGGCCCATGAACACCTCTTCAACCCGGCTCCCTTTAGAAAAGGAAGCACAAGTCTTCACCCCCAGAAAAGAAGGATTAATAAGAGATTTTAGTTAAATAAAAAAAAAAAAAAATAGAACAAGACAAAAAAAACAGAAACCAAAGGAAAGTAATTCAGGGGTATTGTGCTTAGAGCATGTTATCACAAGTTTTATGTGATAAAATCATCTCATCATGACCTGCATGCCACTTCAGTTGTTCTGACTTGTCCTGTGAATAATAAAATAGGTATCTACTTCTATGAATTTCCTGTTTATATATTAATTGTCTAAAATCAAAGTTAAGGAGATTCAAGAAGTTTCAAAAAGACTCTTAATCTCCTTGCTCCTCATACACAGTCACCTAGGAAGAATGTTAGGAACAAGAAAACTAGTTTGTTGAAGTAAACTGAAATAGCTTTCCTTTAAGAAACACATTTTAATGAGTTCCATCTGTTGGAAATGTGACTTCTTGCAAAGAAGACACAGAACAGCTTTTGAAATTGATTTCCAAATTAGATGTGGTAGCTGCTATTACTTTCACCAGCTATGAAACAGCAGCAAGATGAGAAGTGCTTACAGGCACGAAGCTGACACACTTATTTTGTGCACACAGAATGATTCAAAGGTTAAGGAGGAAGAAGAGATATTTGTCATCCTGATGGCAGAACATAACCTTTCATCTTCCTGTGGTGATGCTTTAATGAGATTTATCAAAAGGACTTTTCACAGACCTAAACCCTGCCAAGAACACAAACAGATGAGTAACAAAATTCAGTGGCCCAAACAGAGAAATGTGTGCTTTAGTGTGCTAGTGTATTACTGATTTCTGTTTGTTATGCCGATTTCCTTCTTTCAGTCCTTCCATGCCATTGCCAAACACCCCACCCCACCCCGAGCTTTTATTGCTGAGCACAACATCACATGGTATGGAATATTCCTTTGGTCAATTTGCGTCTGCCATCCAGGCAGTCTCCCCTGCCAGCCTCTTGCCACTCTGAGCCTGCTTGCTTTTGGGGGCAGAGGGAAGACAAAAAACTTTGACTCCTGGGATGGGGAGTAAAACCTACTGGGATATTCCTGAACATGCAAGTAATCTCACTGAATTGGTGCATGGCTTGACAGAAGGGTGCCTTGCATACTCCAATGAGACCCACCAGCTCCTAACATGGTTCTGGGGCTTGGCCTGTGCCTATTGAGCCTCAGTTCAGCACCATCACAGGAGCAGGGGAAAGAGGGCCTCTACTTCTGAGGACACCATGGCTGAGGCAGGGACCCAACCCAAGCTGATCTTGGTGTCCAACAATCCAGCATGCTGCTTCTCCTCTCCTGAGTGACCTTTTTGACAGATGAGGACCAAGTCATCAACTATTGTTATGGATATTGCAGAGGGGGCACAGAATGAGGGAGTAACATCACGGCATAGGATGAGGAAGTATGTGTATCAAGGGTCAGGGGATAGTGGTTAACGAGGATGTGTAAACCTGACTGTTGGAAGTAAAGATGATTTAAGTATGTAGTACAAGTTATAAGTGTTGGTAAGAGGGCATTCCAAGAATGAGAGATAGAATGGAAAACAGAAAGAAAGGTATGGTTTAGAAGGATCAAATATTGCAATGCAGTCTGGGTTAGATAAGCAAGTGCAAAAGTTAGAGTAGGGTACAGAAACGAAACATTATAGAAATGGGATGATCAGAGGATACTTAGATGTATCAGATAGGGTGAGACCTGAGCATGACCTGAATGGTATGGAATAAGGAGTGGAGATTGCACTGGGTCTGGCTGGGATGGAGTTAACTTTCTTCACAGCAGTCCCTATGCTGCTGTGCTTTGAATTTGGAGCTAAACCGGCATTGGCTGTTGCTGAGCAGGGTTTTGGCTATTGCTGAACAGCGCTTGCACAGCATCAAGGCTTCCTCTCAACTCCCCGCCCCCACCCAAAGGCCCGCAGGCTGGGGGTGGCAAAAGGCTGGCAGGGGACACCACCTGGATGGTGGACCCAAACTGACCAAAGGGATACTCCATACCACATGACTTTGTGCCTCAGCAAGAATGGCTCTGGGTAAGGAGGACGGAGGGGGGATGTTCGCGGTAATGGTGATTGTCTTCGCAAGCAAGCTGTTTGCATGGAAGTGGCTGGACACCTGCCTGCCGATGGGAAGTAGAGAATTAATACCTTATTTTGCTTGGCTTAAGCATGCAGCTGTTGCTTTGCCTATCCAGCTGTCACTAAGAGGATCCACGAGTCTTCTATCCTTTCTTCTATCTTCTCCCTATCCTGTGGGAGAGGGGAGGAGCAAAAGACTGAGCGGGTGTTAGCTAGGGTGGACCCACCACAGATGTAGATGACAATTCTTCCCTGGTACACAATATTTGTACTTTGAAGACATACAAAGACAATATTAAAAACAATACTTACATACATTTAGCCATTTAACCATTTTCAACCAGAGCTTAAAACCATTTTGACAGATTTTGGCATTAGATCGTGTAATTAGTGGTTCTTCACTGGGCCTGTCCCTCACACAAACACTTTGCACAGCTTTCAAGATGACGTACTGTGCTGTTGGAGAAAGAAAAATGTGCCTAGAGAGGTAGCGCAGTCAGTATTTCAGCGTGTGGGAGCAGAATGCCTCACGCTGATGCCTGCTAAGGGCAGTTTGCAAAGGCTTAGTGTGAAAACGTGGTCACACTCATTGAAGATGTGAAATTTGTTGTCACACTTGAAAGAAAAATGTCACTGAAAATGAGATTCCTTCAGCAAATGCATTTACCAGAATGGAATTTGTACTCCTTTTCTGATTAAGGAGAGAAGGTGGCATATATGAAAAGTGGTATTAATAGTTATGTGACCAGCGAGCTATCAATAGTAAAGTTGCAGGGAAAATCTTTCCTCCTGAAGTTACTGGTAGCTCTATCACTCTTTTTATTAATGGTAGGTCTTAATCTAGAGCTCCAGTGTCCCAATCGTCAGTACATACCACTTCCTAATATACACACTTTTACAGAGAAAAATATATTAATTCATGTTACCAAAACATGTTGCCTCTCTGACTTCCAGAAAATGCCTGGTGGTTAGTCCTCTTTTCCTTAGTACCTCATCCTTTTTTACAGGGCAAGAGTGTTGAATAATTTTTTTAAACATTTATTTCTCCCTCTGTTTGCCTGTATCCTGTATTTTTCGAGTGTGGTAGAAAAAATGTGAATGGCAAGAATGAGTTTCTCCAGTACTGCAATTGACAAAGTTCAGATTTATTTAATTTCTTTAAAAAAATACAAAGGGAGGAAAAAGCAATTTTACTTGATCAATAATGTATAGTCTAAAATGAAAGATAGAAGTGGGCAGGAGAGGGAGGAATGAAGCTGCTGCCCTGAGCAATAATTTGGCTTTATAAGTTGTAAAACAGTACATGTGTTATGTGACATCTGCAGGATTTGAATAGCACCTTATCTTTTTCCGTTTTAATACTTGAAAGATCTGTTGTAGATCAGGAGACACGCGTTCTGTTTGCAAGCTGACAAAGTCTGTTCTACAGTCTGCTCCCAGCTACGTGATCAGGTAATTTAAGAGTATTCTGAGGCACTTGGCAGCTGTACTATGTTTACAAATAAGGGCCTTGGTGGAGCTTATCTGCTTTACACAGGATCTTTTTTCTTTGACAGCCAAAGGCTTGATGCTAGTGAGATTGTTTCAATGGTATAAATGCTCTTAATATAGAATCTAATATGCCAAAATGTATATTAATACAGGTTCTGGAGAGTTTTTCTGTAAAGACAGTTTCTGCCTTGTGTTTGAGCTCTTGTAGGAATTTCAATTTAAGATGAAAGAGGTATAAATAGTGCACTTACACACTGGAAAGACATCAATTTGCATTTTTTTCTGCTATGCAAAAAGTAAATAAATTCAGATGATCTTAGCTGTTGTGGTAGCTGTGGGTAGCTCACCGTCAGGATGAACAGATTAGTGTGTAGAATATAGGAAGCAAGGGCAGACTTTCCAGCAAAATAAACTAATTTTCAGTGCATGAGCTAGCCTTCATTATTTAATGGGGAACCTTTGCCTCTAAACTTCATTTTTACGTTCTTTATTTTTCTCTAGGCTTTTTTAACTTCATAACAAGCAAATTTATAGGGGATTTTATGTTGTATCTGTGTCTTTTTGACTCTCTAGACTGAGGCTTAGCTTACCCTTTCTGTCACCTCATTGTTTCTAGTATCATGACTTCATGTATATTGTCTGCTTCTTTTTCTAATTAGCTCTCACTAAGAATTATGTTGTATTTAAGGTGTAAGTATGCCCAAACTCCCTATCAATTCCTGTCTATATAAAAAAACTCCCTGTTTTCATCTTTACAGTCCATAAGCTATCTGTGTATTTGGAAAAGAAAGCCACAAAAAATCCGATTCAGCGGCAGTGTAGGCTCTGTGCTCATGGAGTTGATACAAAATTTTGGACGTTAATCTTGCACTGTCTTTGTCCCAACAGTTTCATGCTAATAATCTTTCAGAGTGATTCTAGGACTCTTTTTTAAAAGATAGCAGACTGAAATATAGCTTATAGCATAACAGTACTGTCACTATTCTTAGGAAATCATTATTTAGAAAAGCCCTGAGAGATCTTCTGGAGATATTTTGTGCTCTGTTGGAGCTTCTTTTCAGGTGACAGTCTGTATGCTAATCAAAACAAAATGCTGAGGTCAGACTTGGTCCACATATCTAGAAATAGAAAAGTAGCTTTAAAAAAAAATTAAAATTATTGCAAAATGTATTTTTTCTGTGCTTAATCAGCTTATTATTCATAAAATAAAAATTATGTTAACGACTAGTAGATGGTTTCTGGTTTTCCGAAAATGATGTTCAAGCACATGGGAATTGTGGGTCTGTGCTTGGGTTTGGTTTAGTATTTTTAAAAAATGTGAAGTAATCTTATTTTTTGCCTTAGGTATCATGTTGCTCACACATTCAGGGATAATTCAATTCTATTGTAAATAAAGTTTCTTGCCCCAGGGGGTCTGAGTTTGATAGTAGGTGTCAATATGGTCTGAACATCTGCTCTTCTGAAACAATATTTTACAATATTTATCCAGCTCCTTTTTGAGACATGACAACGTGTGCTCTGCCTCCTTAGAAATACAGGGGATGTGTTTGTTCCCATAGACAGGACTTGGCTTAGCAAACTGTTTGTGCTTGATGAATGATAGGATCCCTTAATGAATGTTAGTTGTTCCAGGAAACTACTCTTCTTGTATAATAGCAGGATAAGAAGAAAGTCATCTTATTAGCATGAAGGGAAGCTCTTTTATGATAATACTCAGTCCAAGTGGATCTTTCCTGGCCTTACCAAAGGCTGTACTGAGAAACACAGATGACTGAAGACTGAATCTAAACATAAATTTCAAGGAAAAAAAAAAATTGTTGAATATCGTCTGAACTAAATGCCACTACTAACAACTATTCATTGCCTGAAATCTTGCCTTGAAGGAACTGATTTTTCTATATAATACAGCCACCTAAAGCAACAAGCAAAGTAAGTAATTACATAAAATGTTACAATAGCATCAGCAGACTGAAAATGACTGTATCACTTGGTGCAATGTAGAGGGAGTGCTAACATGCATCATGTGCAGCATTTAATTACATTATCAAACATTATAATATCTCAAAAAAATATTAAACTATATACCAAGTGTCCTCCTTCTTTCAAAGGATCGCAATCCCTTTTTCCTGGATTGTCCTCTGGGTTTTACTTCCCTTCCCATTTGGCTGTTCAGGTGTACGTTGCCCTGCAGTGCTCCTGTGACCAATGTTACAACACCAGAATGCTGTTTGTCATGGCCACTGTAAGAGATGGATAATATCTTCATTTTCTAGACAGACATTGGTGTAGCAGGACTAAGGCAAATAGCCTCTGGCTATGCAGGGACTTTCATGCAGGAAATCTAAAGCACCAAGCCTGGAATATATTCATCAGGAAATTGATACGAGATGTGTAAATCCCCTGTTCCTCTCCAGGAGGCATAATTGAGTAAGAAGTTGCTGTTCCCCAACAGTGAGAAGTGGGGGTGGGAGGGTGGGGGGTGGGGATGTCGTACTGCAATTCTGCTGGACAGATACCTCTTAGCATCACCATTGATTCTCCTTGTTAAGTCTGTTTTCATCACCTTTCAGCTCCATTTGCCCTGCTTATTGTTCTCCCCTCTGCCCCCTGTACCTCCCTGGTTGCTATGAAAATGCCTTTCTGCTCTTCTACTACTGTTAAATGTCATTGCAGCCAAAAATGGCCATCAGGCATTCTAGTAAGCCCTATTTTCTCAGTGTTGCCTGATGACAGGACTCTGCTGTTGCCCCCCTTCACTGTTGATTGGGAAAATTATAAACAGCAGCAGAATGAAATGACCTGATTGTTTTCTGTTCCACTACTGCCCATCATCACTGTTTTCTTTTGGATACAGTTTCTTTGTCAGCCCAGTTGGGACAGAGGCAGGTTGATTTTCTGAGTATAAGCAGGGTTAGAAAGATTCCTCAGAACTTCATGGTATTCTCCTCAGGAACCTTTCTGCCTGCTATGGGAGAGTGGGTGACTTCATATCTTCAAGTTTGTTACTGTCCTAGGTAGTTAAGGTGTTCAAAGTGATTATAAAGTATAGTTTTCTTTAAGAGAATAAAATGATGAAAATAAGTTGATTTAAACAGAGGTGATAATGAAGTCTTCTTTTCCACGTAACTTTCTTCAGCTGGAAGTCATAACTCACCAATACATTGCTATTATTAATAAGCCTTCTCAATTCTAAACTGTGTGAGATCCTTAATTTGTGAACATAGCATTTTACACCATTTTAAGGTGCAAAATACTTTTTTCCTTGGTTAATTAACACTAGCTAGATACCCACAAGAGCATAACCCTGTAATGCATCCAAATAACAAGATTTAATTGATTCTTCTATGGCCTATTAAAAATGCATTGAAGGCCTAAAAGATTTAAATGGGAAAAATAGAAAAAATCCCGGACTGACCTCCATCTGACACTCAGACTGCATCTGAAAATTCTAATAAATAGAAAACTACTCTACATGCAATTTTCCAACCAATCTCTAACTGTACAGAAATGATGATATGGAATTTAAAACAAGAAATTGTTACTTAATACTAAATACAGCCCTTTATTTTCTGGGGGTTTTAGACTGAATGCAAGATGAGGTGAATAAGTTGAATTCAGCCTCATACATTATTCACAGGGACTGAGCTAACATGATCATTCTTTTTAGTTAAAGCCACTACAAATAGCACAGCTATTCATTTTAGCACTGTTAATACAATGAAGACGTGTTAATATGGAACGTCAGTGTCTTAAATCTCTGTTACTATTCTATCAAATCTATGTATGTTTAAATGATTTTTTCTATATACCCTTATCTTTCCCAACTCTGATACTTTCCATGTAATTTTTTAATGATTCAAAATACATGCAAATACAGCACAAACTGAAACAGTTTATCTACATTTATGCAATAAACTCATTAAACCCTGTTAGCTGCTCTTTATTTCTTGCATCAGGCTTGTACTGAGAGGAAATAATTAATGGTGAAATCTTTGTTAATGGGTGGCCTGCTGACAGGTCTCCTGAGTTCATGTTGACCTCTGCTTGCTTGCAGGCCAAAAATCCCCCATTTTTAATGTCTGTAGCCTTCCTGATTGATTTGGATACTATGGATCTGATTAATTGTTTGGAATGCAGTAGCCCCAGAGGGTCTAATCAGACACTAATGTTCTGGTAGGACAAGTACATCCCTTTTTATGTGCACATAATAGTGGCTACAGACATAGTAGCAGTGCTCAGCAGTGTTACAAAAAATAAGCTCAGTAATGAATATTCCGTTTTTTAACTTTTACACATCTCATGGATACATGAGGCAGAGTGTTGAAATCTCACAAAACCTGTAGCAGAGCTTGAAATGCAAACCAAACTCTGAGATGTAGTCTACCACTCTGCTTGCAAAGCCAGCCTGTACAACCCAAGCATGCAATGCTTTTTTTCTGGCTTTGTTGGATTTTTCAACTACTTTGTACAACTACAAAGCAGTAGTGAGCACAGTGCTTTATAACATCCTTGACAACACAGCCAAGTTGTTAGTTCTTCACATGAAGACCTTCACGAACTGATTGCAGTCCTTGTTACCTTCCTGTGTGAATGCATATGCCTCAGGAAGCATGTGAAACCTAAGCAGAATATACAGCGATGTTGGATTTTTATAGCTAGACATGGATATCTGTCTGTATAGGTTTGTGTAGGTATAGAGCTTAGAATAACTCTGTGACAAATCTAAGAAATGTATTATCAGAATAAAAATGTTCCACTATCATTTTAAGCTTCTTCCAAGCAGTACCCCAGGCTATTCTGAAAGCAGAACCAGCTGCTAAAAATCACCCTCAACAAACATTTCATCCTGGTCACTTTTGCCCCTCTTTGGGAAACATTCAGCTTGGCTTCCTCCTTTCATTTCCTTCAACTGTGGTGTATGGCAGACTCCCTCCATAACCCCTAAAAAATGCATAATACTGTTTTTTAAATTGACCCTTGATTTTAACCCAGTGTTAGTGCTGAGGTTCATCTGAATTAGGTGTAAATTTGTAAGAAACTATTCCAGATGGGAACACACAGGTACCCTCTTGGGCGTGAATGTATGCAATCCTAACTGGCGTGGACTTGGCAGCAGTTAGTTCCGTCGTTGATTAACTTCTTGGATTAGTGTGATCTCGTGAGCCATGCTGTCACGCTCTATCATCTTATGAAAGGGAAGGCCACATTAGCCCTTCCATTTCTAACAAGAACTGCCATTCCTAAGGCAATCTTCAGTAGCCAGAGGTGATCAGCAAAACAAGGAGATTATGTAAGTCTGAAACACCAATCACTCTCAGGAAAAAAGAAAGAAGAGCAGTTTCAACCTAGAAAGAATGCAAATGAGTGTAATGGCTTGGATCCTCAACTGCAAATACAGATTTAAATTCTCTCAGCCAAAGGAAGTATTGAAGCTGGGTCTCACAGAACCCCGAGAAGATCTCAAACCACAGGATTCTTGCTTTTTTTTAAATGGGAGAATTCACAGAAAATGAAATTTTAAAATCTCTTTATGAGTAGAAAAATAAGGCGGGGGGGGAAGGTTATGTCAGAACTGAATTTTTCTCCCATATTTTGCTTTATCTACTAAACTGAAATATCAGTTTTTCAAAAAGTTCCCATTCAGGAGGTCAGGCTAGCTAACCAAAGGGATTTATCTGGAGATATAAGCTAGCAGGGACATACCCAGAATTATGTCCCTTTGGGACATTTTTGTCAGTTTTGTCAATACTCCTTCTCTTTATCTCTCTCTTTCATACCTGGGAGGAAAGAATCATAGACTAGGCTTTTCTGTTATTGCATCAGCTTAAATCCCAAAAACTAAAGGATGAGAATGCTTTCCTACTTTCATTATAACCTGGAAGTTGGCAGATAATTCCTATTTAAAACTCAAACTAGGGCAAAGATGCAGTACAGTGTGGCAGCAAGCTCTTTGCCAGAGTTTTGAAGTCTGGCACTCAGTCAGCCATGCAAAATGTGGCTTGCAAGTCCTCTGTTACTTGCTTGCTAAACCTGCTTTTTATTCCTGACTGAACAATATGCCATTTTGCTGTAGCCCTAGTAAAAGGCATGCTTTAAAATCTTTAGCACCATGCTACTCCTGTTTGTAGGTGCTGTTTGGCAGCCCAAGGCAACTCTACAAATAAAAGAGAAAGCTGGTCAAGAATATCTCAAAATTCAGATAGAATGGAAACAGACAAACAAAATACAGCTCTCTTGAAAATTTTGACTGGGAATGGCCGCCTCCAATGGGGCATCCTGAAGGGATATAAGGATAACAACTTTAAAACTAATAAGCCAGACTAAAAGTCAGAATAGAAAGACCAGGATTTGCCTCCTGATTGCTCCTGAGAAGGACAGATCCCCTTCTCCTTCCCAGCTATCTTTCTTCTTCGGCCCTTGTCTCACCGCCAGTTCTACACTGCTCATTTCTCCTTTTTCCTGTTTGGCCTGCCTTTTGCCTTTTCTTTAAACTCTGCTCTGTTGAACGCCTGAGTGCCAGCCTTTCAGGATTAAGCCCTTCCCAGTTTGGAGTCCATTCAAAGCTCTGCTCTCTGCCTAGCAGTTGCAGAGCGTATCCATCTAGCCTGCTGTGCATTACTTATAAGATAAGCACCGGTCTCAAGACACGTTCAGAAACCGATTCCCACATTCATCTTTGCTTTCCTTTCTGATGCTTTAATACACAATGATTTGTCTTCTGCTGGAGGCACAAATTTTGTATGAAATACTATAAGATTTCACAGCCAGTGTCTGTTGTCTCTCCTTCTCCCCAGCTATTCACTTACCTGACATCTTGTTCATCTAATGTCAGTTCATCTAATGTCAGGTCATCTCATTTGTGAAGTGCTTCAAGTAGAAAAGTGGATTCAGAAGCAAGACAACAATATCTGAGGTTTGTATGCCTTTGTGCGTACAGCTCAAATGTGCAGTTGCATTTCTTGGGTTAGGGTGGAAGGAAGGGACTGTGAGCAGGAGTGAGGTACAGGGATAATATAACAGGCATGAGTGAAATAATATGTGAATGTGCTGTGATTGTGAGGTCTTTAATGCAATGGTAGCATTATAAGCATCTGAACAGCAGATGTAAATCAGATGCTTGCAGGTGAAGGATAATTGCTAGAGCAGGGTAACTGTCCCAGGATTCCCAGCACACAAAAAAATCTATTAAGATTTTTAAGACACCTTTCCAGATGTCTTATGCTATATCAATGAAGCAGGAGCAGAGTCAAAAATATGGGTTCATAACTGGAAATAGTAGAAAAATAACTGAGGTCAATAAGAGATTATCATCATTATCATTGTTACATTTTGTCACCTGTGAGTAGTTGTGAACGAGACTGATTCTACTTGCTCAGCCAACATAAATAATTCATGCTGGCAAAGCTGATGAGAGAACAAGAAAAAATTATATGGTATTTGATACTATTACTTCCTCTACTCATTCATTTGAATTCTGTTAGAGTAAAGGTAGAATCATGCTGGTTTGAACTTGTCTTGTTAATGTTGTATTACATACCTATACATATACATGTATATATATACATATATAACAATGTTACAGTAGCTCTTGGTAGTATAATTACAACTACCTATATATCAGACAGTATTTCAATGCGTTTTTTAAAAATACAGCTATCTGTATAATTTTTTTTTTGAGCTGTAACAGTCCTAAGCAATGGGATGTAGAAAATCTGGAAGACCTTCATTTTTGCAGTAAACCCAACTGAGATAAGTCTGAAAAAAAATTGAGGTCTACCTTTGATTTTAAAAAAAGTAGGAAAAATTGCATTTTAGGATTTAAGCCAGAAAGCCAGCTATTGTAAGTAGCGCCAATGATAAAAAACCAGCACAGCAGGGAAGAAAAATGGAGTATGAGGAATTCTTTGTATTCTTCATTGGAACACTCCTTAAGGTTGAGTTATTATTTTGGTTAGTTTTGTTTCTTTCTGTATAAATACAACAAAGAAATCAAAGTGCTGCTAAGTGAAACTAAAATTATTGTCAACATTTTCTGAAGAATAGGAAAATTATAAAATAACTTCTCTTTCATAATACTGTGTGGCAACTGATGGTGAATAACTATTTTCAGTGCCAAGTACTTTATACATCATTATCCAAATCTTTGTACTTAACCTACTGAAACTTGTGAAGCAGAGCATAAAATTTTGTGTCTTGATTCTGTCGTGTCTGTAAAATGCAGCTGGCAGCTCAACAGAGATCCCACTGAAACTGAAATCTGTGTGAAGAATTTGTAGATCCAGGATTGTGGTCATTTCATCTGCTCCAGCTTCCTAACATCACAACCAAGAGAGCATTTCTGACACAGAATGGGTATTTGATGCCTACTCCCCAGGGCTGTCACGTGCCGCTTCCCTGTACATCCAAGGGAAGGAAATACCCTCAATGATTAATGTAGGTGGTGAGTAGTTTGAAAGGGGTCTAAGTCTTCCTAGTTAGTTAGGTGCCTGTGGGTCAGCAGCTGAACTAAGTACTAAGTACTAAGGCCAGTGTACACTTAAAAGAAGATGGATATCTAAACACCTTTAAGAGTCCAGACCTGACAAGCTCCATTTCGTAAAAGGGCAGATCAGGTCCTCTCAGGAATATTACATGGTGGCAGTACTTTAAAGAGCACTGTTTGGTGTTGTTTTTTTTTTTTTATTTTCTTCAATGAAAGCTACTGCTGCTTTTGGATGGTGTTAGCACAGGGGCATTAAACAACTTGCTACAAAGTAGAAACCTGGTTTTGCTCCTGCCTGAGACACAAAAGGTCTGACAAAAAAGTTTTGTCAAAATACAGGTAACTTGCATGAGCTATATGGAAAAACACTTCCCAAATGATGATCTATAATTTTTATTGCACTGCCTAAAAATACTTAGCCCTAGCCCACAAGCGTGCTACCAATATAACAGAGACCACTCCTGCTCTGGAAGATGGGCTGTGTTCTTCGCCCAGCACCATGCTACCCCTTTGAGACCAGTCACGCTGCAGGTCTCAGGTCAACACGCATGATCTATGCTGCTGCCTTCTCCATTTCCAAAGACTGGATATCTGTTCTTGGAACTGCCACAGCTTTGCACTTACAGAACAGCAATTAAGTGTGAAGTATCTTAGAAGGCATAAAGCAAAGCTGTAAAAAAAAAATAGGAACAGGATTTCAAACAAAAAGGAAGAGTTTTCTGTTTCTTCCACCTCTTGTTTATCCTTTTGCCAATATTTGAAACAAATAAAAAAAAAACCACAATCAACAAACATTGTAACAGATGAGACAACAGAGAAGAAATTAAATTGTGAAAGCAATACCAGAAAAATTGTCTCAAAATATGTAGTTCATATAACCAGTATAGAATGTGCCTGAGAAAATTCTGTAGTAGAAAATACAGAGCCGAAAGAATTTAAATTTTAGAATAGGAAATAGTCTTCTGATTCTGACATTAGGAAGACATTAATTTATCAAAAAAAATCATCAGCTCAATGGTGTTTTGTATTTAAAATCCATTTTAAATTTACTTGAAAGGTTGGTAAGAAAAGTAGATGTGGAACTGGAACAATCTTTCATGCCTATGAAAACAATGGCAGGCTGAAATGATGGGATGGATGATCATCATGGGATGATCATCATGGGATGATCATACATAAAAAGACTTGGGAAGTGAAATTTAATTTTGGAAGCATTTTAAATATATGTATTTGGCAGTATCTACAGCCAAAATATACTACATAGGTGGCAGAAGACAGAATCCAAGAACAGTTACTCCTTTCTTCTGGAATGCAGGAATGTTTTATTGCATGAAACTTCATTCACTCTAAATATATTCCTTCACTTTTTATTCACTCCTTCATCCTTGGCAAAGGAAATGCAATGAAGAAGCATAGAAGAAGTGCTGTGAAGAAGGTCTCTTCAGTTGTTACCCAAGTCCTTGGGCACAAGGTTTACAATAATCTATATCAGTAGCAAACCCCAGAGTTATCTGCCAACAGACTCTTAGAATCAATGGTCTGTAACTGTTCTCAGATTTCCTCTTTTCCCCATCTCTCAGCATCCCCTGCAACAAAGAAAAGAGAGTTGATAAGACAAAATAAGAAGTCACTGTTTTCTTTTGAGAAGTGGAAGGATCAAGGAAATAATCTCTCCTCTGTTTTGAATAATTTGGGGTTTTTTTGGTCACAAGAGGATATTGATGTTGTTTGGTTTCGTGCTGGCTTTGATCCAGTAAAGAAATAACCGTATATATATATACGTGCATTGACATGATTTGAAGGTCTCAAGATTTTCTGGCTTTTGCATTGTAGTAAATATGCTGCATTGTTTTGTGGATTAAACTCTTATGGAAAAGGTGGTGAGCAAATAAAAAAGAAAGCACCACCTAACAAAGAAGCCATCTGTTCTTCTGCCACAAATTAAAAAAAAAAAAAAAGGTCTATTTTGAGTTGCTTGCATGGCTTGGACACCCTTCCTTCTCAGTGTGCTTATACAGTACATTTAAGCTCACATCAGAGACCTTCCTGGCTGGCATTGGCTAAAGACTCTGTGAATATGCTGAAGATATGGGCTATGAGAGAAAAAAAAAAACAAGCTGCTGAAAACAAAATGTTAACACTTTTGTAAATCTGCCAAGTTTTTCAATATAACTGCCAACAGCTTGATGTTCAGAGGAACTCAGCAGAATTGCTAACATGCATGCTGCATAAATGGCTATTCATTAGAAAGATGCTGTAGTTTATATGTGACTGCTTTCTTTGGCTGGCTAATATATCAAGTATGGTACTTGTTTTGTACTGTGAAAAACTTTCTCCATTACCATAGTAACCTCTTGCTTGTTGGCGGAAGCTGATGTCATTCATGGTATTATTCCTTCTTAGTGAATTGGTCCTCAAAGTGCTAACAAGTTCCAAGGAGATAAAGAACACTAAGTATACGTTCTGGTTAAACATGATTTAACCCTTTCACCTCACCAGGTCCCTGGAGATATATAGGTACATATATTTGATATAGACACATACACATATTTATTTTCTTTAATATTGCTAAGGAAAAGGTTAGAATGTCATATTTGTCTAGCATAATTCTGGAGTAAAGAGTAAAGGCATGAGTCCTCTGTCACTCTCTTTTTTTTCTCTGATATTTCAGCATTACAGGTAAACTTTTTTAAGGAAAAATAATTTAGTCATTTTCTCTATTTATCTATCCACCAGAAGTTACTTCATTCTTCATCATTACCTATAGTTAACATTGTAAAATATAAACTGTTTGCTCTCTAAGTATTTTTACAGCTGCTATTACATAAATCTAAAGTTTGAATAGGATTTTCTTTGGATGTATTCTGCAGATATTCTGTAATTAAAGTGGCAGCACAAATTTGGGCATTTGCTTTTGATTGGGGTGGGAACAAGATCAAACTGCAGAAGGCAGCAAATCTTACCTGGAGTTACATATAACATAGAAACCTTGATACCTTCTATAATCCCTTTGTCTATGAACTTCACGTCTCACGTACAGTAGTGGGAGCCATGTGTGTGGTGGCAGAGGACTTTTAATGAGTTCCACATCAAGGACAGGGACACAGCAGGACTTGATCCTGAAACTTCTTCCTTTCCCTTTCCATACCTACGTACACACAAACACAGGGAGAGGGAGAATATCTGTGTCAAAGCCTGAAGCGGCAGAGAAGAAAAAGCAAGCTTCCCTTGCCACACTGAGTACAGCTGTATGACTACAAGAAGGGGAGACAAGGGTGACATGGAAATAAACCTGCTTGAGACTGGTTCCACTGGATTTGTTGAAATCCCCTCCGACATAGCCTTACGGGAAGATATGTAAATTTTGCTGTGCTTTTCTTTTTAGGTCTGTATAACATTTGCTGTTTCTTCACTGTTATGACTAAATTTGCTGATATTAACCCTTAGTCAGACATAAAGGAAGTCCGTACTCTATCCAGCAGCATAATATGCTTAATTAGTGTCACTAATGGACATAGCCTACAAACCAGTGTGTCCTAACTAGGTCTTACTCCTCTTGAAAGCTGAGAGTCTTGTTTTCTCTTTGTGCTTGAGGTTACATGTAAACTGGGGGACTGTGATACTCCACAACTTGCTCCAATAGATCACAATGATAAAGGGATTAAGGCTGTGGACCTTATTCCAAGACATACTTCTCCCGTACCTTTGACAGAGCCTTTTAAAATTCCTACCTAAGCCCACGGACTTCTTTTCTAGTTTGTTTATGGACAGAGGCATCCAGATGTAAGCACCTGAACTTGTCATTTTCCATACATTTTTTTTTACTCAGCTAATGTCTTTCTATTTTATCCTAACTAGTTTTGATCCTATTGCCATTTGTGCAAGCTGGCATTAAAAGGAGTAGAGTATTATACTGGAGTGCAAAGAGTAACACAGACTACTTCTGACTCACTTTTTTCAAACTAGCTAAGTAACTTCTATATTCTATGTCCCTTGTTTCACAGTCTGATCTTTTTTTTAAGAAACCTGTCAGTCCTGGAATACCAGCCATCAGGTCTAAGAAATTTCCCGCAATCAAAGAAAGTCTTCTTGAGATAGATGTGGGATTTCTGGAAGGCATAGATTGCCATTTAAAATATTCATTTCTCACCTGTTGGCACATCACTCATTCACCTGTTCTGTTCTCTGACTTTATTCCATATACTTCTGCTCTGAGGTTCCATCCTAGATCCAAAGTGGAGAACTCACCAGTTCAGACTCTTTAGCTAGGGTCAAGGACACCAAGAATCTCTTGCTGTAGAATTTAAAAAGCTATACTGAAGTTATTTCAAAAGAAAATCCTCAAAAGCATGTTAACGCATGAAATTTGCTTCAGAAGCTATCTTGGAAGGAGGCAGCATTCCCAAGCTACACACAGAAATTATATTCTATATATAATAAATCCTCCTTTTAGGGGACAGTGAAGACATTCAGTATGTCACCATACTGTTTGGGCTAACTTCTGGCTCACAGTTTGAACACAACTTCTGAGCTCTCTACAGTTATTTTCATCTCTGATGAGACTCACATGCTTCATTGGCTGCTTAATGCTCAGTTCTTCTTAGGTAGAGGAAAGACTTACCTGGTCTTCCTTAGGCAAAACTCATCAACAACCAGAGCAAGGCACCACAACAATTTGCATAACTGTCTATAACCAAATTAATGTCTCAGCACTTTTTCACTGAAATAGTAATGATGGCAGCATATATTTGAAACAACATCTCTCTAAAATGAATGGGAAGGTTCATTAGTATTATTGTGTACATGTTGTGTAATCTCAGAAGGACACTCTCTACTGTGCTGGTGCCAGAGGAAGTGCAATAGATCTCTGCTCCTGGGTAATTTTGTCAAGGCTATCATAATAAGCAGAGGATTAGAAACACAGTGCTAAAAGCTTCTACCTTTTATTTAAAGGAAATTGAGATAATGGTGCACAAGACAAGCTGGCTCAGTCTAAACCCTGTATTTGTTGCCTGCTGGTAAAGAGTTCTTTAGTTGAAGGGATCCTGAACACCTGAGCTGTGGTGTTGGAATCTGCAATGAATATTACTGGTAAAATCAATGTTTGCTTGGTCCCTGTATATAGTAAAGATAGTCACTAGTCTGTTGAGCTAAAATGACAAGTCTTCATATTTTTTAATTAATGTTTTCTTTGCTGATTCCACTAATTCCTTCTAAATTTGTAAATTAAGTTAATTTAATTTGAACTGTACAATTCAAGTGAATATTGATTTGCTGATTTAAACTTCAACACTGCCACACTGGAGTATAGCATCCATCTTTATCTATCTGTATTGCTTTAAAAACAAGTACTGAATTTTGTACATGTATAAAAGTATAACTAAATCAATGTCTGAACTTCCAAACCTTGTCACTACTGTTTTAATTCCACTACTAAGACATTTGAACAGGGATTATTTTGCTACCTGCAAAGTTAGAGAACTAGTAAAACTAATGGAAAGGTCATGTTTTATCATGCCTAACTGGTTGGTTAAATCATCTGAGGAATTTGTCAGTTCCCTGTGTTTAAACTTTTCTGTACTGAATTGTTAATTCAAAAAAGAATATGTTCTATTTGCATTTTCAATATAAAAATTGAATTAAAAAGCATTCCCTTGTCCAAGATGACAGGTAAAATACCAGTTTTGCTAGTGATAGCCAGAGAATTTCAGGAACAGAAACCTGCCAGAAAAATGTGTAATTCACCATTTTTTCATTTTTTTCTAATGGATTTAAAAGTGGTTAACAAACAATTTATTTTTGAAAGAAGCTTTCAATTAATGTTAAAATACATATTTATCAGAAATTAAGACAAATTTATCTTCCATGTTTGGACAAAAATTGGGATACCTCTCTGTTGAAAAAAATAGTTTGCTTTTCCTAAGCAAAATGGACATTTCGGGTGGGATTCATCTGACTAAATGATTACTGGCACTACTGAGGATCACTCACTCTATTCAGACTAGATGTACCTAAATACCTTCCTAAGACTATGGCATGGGTAGGTTAGTCTAGAAGTTTCTACAGGAAAAACCTCCTTCCCCAGTCCTTTAGCCCAATCCAGAGGACACTGGATCCAGAAGATAATTTTTTTTTTTCCTGGATATAGTAATTCCATCCATTCCATTCCAGTAGCTTCATTAAACTTGTAAAGCTAGTTTCAGCCTACTACCAAACCATGAATACCCAGCAGATATTGAGCTATTGCTTAAACTATGGGCGAAGTTTAGGCAGTCTCCTTAACAGATATTGATCAACAACCAGCAGAGACAGCCAGGCTGGTTGTCTTGTGGAGTGGAGGAATATAATGGATGACTGAATGCACTGTGCTCAGGTGTGACTCTGTAGGATGTGAGTTGTTTGTGGAAGAAGTGGGATTTGGCAGGGTTGATGCTGTGGCTCTGAATAATGAGGTCCTCATCTGTTGACCCATGATGATGAGGGTAGGCTTAAGGTTATATAGAGATACAGGACAGTTAACCACCATCACCTTCTCTGAACATATCTTCAAGGATAAAACTCTTTTTGTCCTCCACCCCCTTCCCTTTCTTCCTCCTGCTCCCCTCTGTTCTCCTTCACCTTCACTTGTGATCATGCACAAGGTGTCAAGTTCCTCTGAAATACCTCACAGCTACACCTCATACATCTCTTGCCAAGACTAACAAAATTTTTTCCCAATTTTAGTTTTGTTTCATGTACCCTGATTCAGTTTTCTCTGGCTAATCCACTCAATTATCTCTACCTCAGAACAGTCATTGAAAATGGCTTTGGGGATTTTGTGCCAGAGTACTTGGGGCACAGTAGTGATGTGGTTCACCTGGACTATGTAAAAGCATTGTAAGGTTTATATATTTTTGGCATTTGCCCCATGTTTTTCCAAGAGCATGGCCCAGAAAAAGCCTCAAACTAAGCAATGTAAACATTTCAGGAATGTGACCTGCAGAGTGTTGCCACATGCCATGTAGCAGTAGAGCATAGATACAGCCAATGATTTCAGATAGATGCCTTTTGCTGAGTAAGCTGCTTGATTAGGGTTCATGTTTGTAACACAGTATGATATTTTCATTACAAAATAATATACTTATTAGTAATAAAATGGAAACTTCTGTGGCAAATGAGATCAGAGTTAAATTTCTATAGATTAAGATCATGACCTTTTTTCGTCTGAAAGGATTTATAATCTGTATTAAACCGATGAAAGGATATAAGAAAAGGAATGTCATGAACCCATTTTAAAGATTCAGCATTTCTGAGAGGCCCAGGAAATCAAAATTCCATTCTACAGGCTTCTTGAGATATTAGAAACACTCATTTTTCTCACCAGCATGTAAATAAAACCTTCAGAAAGACTGGGAGCAGTGAAGTAAAAGATTAGCTGGCTCACCCACAGAGAATAAGAAGTAAATAGGACATTTGCTTGGTGTGTCTGAAACACATATTCAGTTTGTGAGTCTGCCTTATTCAGGCTAGGGGTTAATCCTCATTGGAGTAATGAGGAATAGATCCTCTCGTTTTAACCAGCTACACTGTCCATTTAGCAGCTCTTGTAGGATAAGGACATGCACATTATTATTTACTACAGTTCACTGATTGCATTGTTGCATGCCCTTCTCTTGAGAAAGCCTTTCCTGACAAAATGTGGTTTTGAACTGGCAGTATTAAGGAACTGGTTTGGATTCCAATGAATAAAATGTTCCTCTCGAAATACCAGTTGCTAAAAATGATTCAATAAGAATTTAAAGTAAATGGAGCCACAGTGTAACTGAACTAAAGCTAAATGCAGATATCCTCTGCCTTACATTCTACAACAGTCACGAAGCTCATGTTTTTCAACCTTTATTATTTCGACCAAATAATTTTGTGCACCTCAGCCCAGTAGGTAAATCACCCACATAGTGATGAAAATGATAAGAAACTACAGAAGAGTAATCCGAAATGAGTATTTCGGACACAAGTCTATAGAATGCCTAAATGTAAGTTTTCTGAATGATTACTCCTGTCAATGTAACATATTTCCCTCTGTAGAAGCCAATGGTATCTAATTCAATATTTAAAATGCAGCTATAACCAAGCAGCTGAAGCTCTTGGTAACCCAATCCTCGACTAACACATCAACAATTAGTAGTTTTATTGTTGTGATAGGCCCTTATGGAGTCATAAATTCAGCTCAGCAGTGGTGCTATTCAGAGCTTAGTAGCTGCTCCAGTATTTCCAATCTTGTACTTCCCCAAGCTAATTGTCAAGAAGATATGTGGCGTATTAAAATATGATGCACCTTGATTAATGCAAACCCATGAATAGAAATCAATGGCTTTGTCAATTTGCCTGAGCTTAGCATCTGATCCACTCTGTAGAAGTACAAAAGCACTATGTGGTTTGGCACTGTGCTTTGCACTATGGATTCAAAGTAAGCCTTTGAATATGGCACGAGATAAATATTGACACTTTCTTTTTAATTTGCCTTGCTTATGCCAGTATTAAAATGACATACCCCATACTGTAATTAGTTCACTGCCAGAATAGAAAATGATATATGAGTCTCCAGCTTAGGATGTAGAAATTTTAGCAGAAAAACAAGTCCTTATTGATGAATTTAGCTAAAAGAGCTGGAGAAAGAAAGCAATCTGATTAGGTCATTGTCTTATCTGGAAAACAAATAAACATCAGTGAGTATAATTTGAAGTGACAGACACAAAAATACTGTGAAATTCATACACACTTGAATGGATACAAAATTTTTCTCCTTGACTAGCTTTCATAATGTTTCATTAACCTTGGTGGAAAACTTCAGCAAAGACATTTATTCACTAGAAGAAGTCAGGCTGCTGTGTATTTGTTATGTATAAATAAAGATGTTTTCCATTTGAAAGGACAACTCCTTCACCTTTCCATTTCTGTGTTCTCTTTTCCCTTTTCCTGATGCTTCTGTGATACTGCATGACCTCTCCTTTAAAAATAATGGTCTTTAATGTGAGTATTCCACAGCAAGCAATAGATGTGTGTATTCTAGGTCACTTTCTTCTCTTCACTTGCTTCATATTTTTGCATTACCTACCACCTCCGTAGCCATAGTAGCTTATTTACTTATCTTTCAGTTTATTTTCTTTGACATAATCTGTCCATTTGTGTCTATGCAGCAAAACTAGAATGCCTTCAAAGTTAGAAAACTAGGTATATTTGGCATGATTAAAAATATGCCCTCTCCCTTTCCTTGACTCCAATCTTCTTTAACCTAGCTTCCCCACTTTTCGTTTCTGAGATCACTACAGTTCTGGCTGTCTATAAACTTTTTACTGTCCTCACTTCACCCCATGCAATTTGCATGAACAAAGTGTCTCCCAGCTTTCAGGCAGTGATTCACACCTCCTACCTAAGCATTTAGCTGTCAAACTACAGAAGTTTTTCTTCCACAAATGATTGTTCTATTCCATTAAAAAGCAACCAATGCATCTATGTAACATGTGTCATAGCTGCATGGGACAAGCAGAGACAATGTCATGCCCCTACCTCTCCAAGGTGCATAGCCGAAACTGTATTTCTGAAGAAAAACCTTAAGTCTAAAAGAAATACACAAGTTGAATATATGCTGAGGAAAGTGTAGGTTTAGCGTGATCTTTAGTTTGAATTGATCTGGAGAAAATACTACTCAGTTAAAAAAAGGTGAAAAAGTGAAAGTAAGTCTACTGGAACATTGGAGGGCAGCCTCTAAACAACCACAGATGTTCAGCTTCTTTTCCTATCAAACAGAAACTTCTGAGCTGCAAGGAGGAATGTTGTTCATACTCGTGCTATTCCAATGGTATGTTTGGCATTTTGGTAAAGCTCATGCCATGGGAATTTGCATGTCATCTTATGGCTGCTCTCTACTTTTTTAATTGTAAAAATAGTTGGTGGACCCGCATTAGAATTTCCCGCCAACAGGAGGTTACAGAAAGGAGCTGATTGACAACAACTCCAAATTATTTCAAATTCCTTCTGATTCAGATATTTCATCCCCTGAACTGATATATAATGACATGCTCTGGAGGAGAAGCAAGGAGCAATCATTGGTATGCAGGTTAGTGTCAAACATGATACCAATTTAGATTCATAACTATCAATGAAAGAATGAATGAATGAATTGTGATAGCATTCTCGGTAGACTGCACACAGATTGGAAATGATACTTAAGTCACATTCTGCTCATATTGGAGTTTGAATAGATGCAGTTAACACCAGTGAATGATCTTAGCTCACCATTGGAAAGATTTTACCCAAAAATTAATATTTTTTGTTACAAAGCCATACCAAATTATTTCTACAGTGAACATTACTAACTCCGGATATCCATGGTTGAGAATTTTTTTATTGTCTTCTAATTTGTGGCTTTGCAAAAGTTGAGTTGTACATGTTTCTATGTCAGCAAACTAATGAAACTTAAAAAATTGGACAGCTTTATGTACATTGGATGTAATGGTAAACTGACCTTTTAGGTCTTCTGATATGGGAAGAATAATAAGCTTTAGAACCAGAAACAATATTGCTGTTTTAATGAAATATTGTCAGTTTACTGAAATACTTCAATAATTTATTAACTGTTAGAATGATATTTTAATATGGACTGCCTGCTGGAAGATGGTATGCCTACACAGCACAGTGCTATGTCCTTGTGTGCAAGAACCAGCACAGACCCAGCACTCCTGCTGAGACTACACTGTAATGCAGACATACACTGCACAGGCTATTGGCGCTAACACGTTGAGAGCTAGGTATGTATTTCTCCCTGGCACTGAAGTTTGGGGCTAGAGAACTGGGTGCAAGAGGAATGATTGGGAGCACTGTGGGCATAGGGAGTCCTTGGTTTAATGGCTTGCTCCAGCTGCTATTATCAATTCTTAAAGCAAGCACTAGAAGTGAGGTCTTCCCTCTGCCTGATGGTGTGTCCTAATCATGAAGTAACAGAATCTTTCTTTCTCTAACAGTTCATTTATGTCATGCAAAGTAGAATATATATAGTATACCTAGGAACAGCAGATTTAAGGTACACTCTCTTCTGAGCTCTTCCTGTGAAGGAATTTCACAAGACAACTAGTTAAGCCAAATCGGTGGCTACCTGCTGCAGTCCTGGGGCAGTTCCCGTCTCCTCTCACTGGCAATACAGCTGCTCTCTGCTTCTTTCTCATCTACCCAGCACTGACTTTCTGAGAGCCTACTCAAGCAACTAAACTAGCTATGAAAAAATCTTTAGTTTTCTTTAAATTTTGCTCCCACAGAGGAAGCATTAGGAGCAGGACTGCCACCTTTAGGACAGCAGATAGCTCCAAAACCACCTTAGCTGCATTGTAAAAGTACACCCTTAGGGAAAGCAGCAACTCAATTTACTGCTGGAGTCTCCTTCTGTGACATCTGAACCTTTTTGTGCTTTGTTTCAAAGAGACGTAGGCACCGGCAAGCGTGAAGAGACAGGGGCTTTTTTTCATACCAGTGCTCCTGTTTCTCTTCTTCCAAGAACAAAAAATGAATTGATTGTTCATTTCATAATATGTAGTTCTGATTCTTTTGTAACTTTTTCATTTTTCTCACTTTTGAGGCAATCTTTCAGCTTGCAGGGATTTTCATTTGCTTTGTCTCACAAGTCACCTCAATGACTTGCAACACAATTAGCCTTGTAAATAAACTTTTAGATGTCAATATTTGCAAGAACAGGGCTTACCTCAGTAATACTGGCAACAATTTCTATTTGATTTGAAATAGTTGTTTTTAAGTAATAGTCCAATGGATCATATAGGATACCATTAACAGACTTCATGGTTGTGAAAACAAAATGAATGACAAGATGTGGATCTGGTGTGCCTTAACTAAGGTACTTTACACAGCTATTGTTTCATTTCCATTTTACATTCCTAGTCCCTTAAGCAGGGAAGGTGACTTTAGAGTAAAAGTCTACATTACATATGCAGTCAAAAGAAAGAAATAGGCCCCACAAAAGGCTTCTAGGAGATCCTTTCCACCCAAGGAGCATCAGTCTTTCTGGGCTGAGTGGAGATCAATGGGAAATGACAGATCTTGTGCATGAAATTTGCTTACAGAGCACAAGGAGGAAGTTACCTGGCTTTTGCATAACAACTGACTATTTAGAGTGCTTGGCCAACAAGCAAAGAGCCGTTATAGGCCTTCCTCAGCCCCAGAGACTTTCAATCCACTTCCTAAGAAAGTGCTTCAGCAAGGCACTAAGGCATGCTGGGGCTTGGGGGAAAAGGAAATAGGGTACTCCATCGCTGTTAGGCCAGAGGGCAGCCAGGATTCAAAGTCAAGGAGCCAGAAGACATCATCCAAGCATTTGACCTGCAGCAGACTGAATGAGGGTCTAAATTCTGCTGGTTGCCAGGATAAAAACTGTCCCAGGAGCACATTTCCTAACTGAGCACCCCAACCACTAAGCTAGAGACTAGGTTCTCCTTTCCTTCAGCCCTCATGGCTCCTTCACTCCTGCTGTGTACTGGTGCTCTGCTCCTACCCACCCTCCCCTACCACCTGTATTTAGTCTGGCTACAGGGACACTAAATATTCAGGTATTGGGTCCAGGGCTGACAACTTGGGCTTCTCCGGAAAGCTTGAGTGAATTTCAGAAGTGGGCCACTTACATGTGGATCGCAGTTGAGGTTTAAACGAGGGACAGCTGCTTACATCCCTTACAACCAACCTTGAGTCGGTGCATAAGCAGGGACCATTCAAGACCAAGTGAGGGGTAATCTAATATCTAGGTGCATCAATGGATATCTACTTTGGCTAGAAGTTAAGCGGGATTCTTACCTGTGGGCAAAGTATCTTAACAACTAGTCTCACCACTCGACAGGGCAGGAAAGGACTTCTCTGTCACCAGGACTTGTGTTTTTGCTGCCTTTATGTTTTTTTTGCAGGATTTCTGTCTACGGTGCCAGCAAACAGGGCACTACAGCAGCAGGGCGTGAGCAAGCTGCTTATAGTACTGGGACAGAAATAGATGCATCCAAGCTGCCGTTTACTTCATAACTACGAACCTCGTAAGAAGTGTTGGTTTTGCCTCCATCTCACAGGGTGATAATTATGACATTCCCAGCGTTTCCCTTTTGTCCGGCATCATGTGCCAGCGGGGAATCAAGCGGGTCTTTGTTGTGCTGAAATGCATTTAGGCTACTCCAATCCACACAGCCTCCCCGGCCCCTTCCTTCGGGCAGTTTACCGAAGAAGAGGGGCGAACAATGAAGTTCGAAAGAGACAAAAGCAGCAGCCGCAGCAGCCGCCCTTCGCGGCGCGCCCCGCGGAGCCGGGGGAACCCCAAGCACGGCGGGTGGGTGCTGGAGAGAGGGAGGCCGGGGGATACGAGAGGGGCTCGGCGGTGTGCCCGGAGGGGCGCGGGGTGGGGGGGGGGACTCGGGGCCGGAGCCGCCCCCCCCGGAGCGCCCCGCCGCCCTCCGGGCGCCCCGGCAGGTAGCGGGGCGGGGCGGCGGAGGGGGAGCCGCCCCCCGGCCGCCCCGGCACGGCCGGCAGCTGGGCACCGCACCGCACCGCATCGCATCGCATCGCGGGGAGGCGTCTGCGAGAGGCAGGCGGGGAGGAGTGCCGGGGGAGGCAGGCAGAGGCGGCTCGGCTCGGCTCGGCTCGGCACGGCACTGCTCGGCGCACCGTGCCGCAAAGAAAGACCCCCACGCCACCCCACCCCACCCCACCCCACCCCATCCCCCCACGAGAGAAAGTGGAAGCGTGCCCGCGGCGCCGGGCCACGCCGCCCCCTCGCCCCGCCGTGCTGCCGGCTGCCGGGCACCGGCGGAGAGGCTGCCCCCCGCTCCCCGCCCCGGGCCGCCGGGTGCTGCCGGGGCCGCTCCCCCCGAGGTGAGTGCCGCCCTCCGGGAGGGCTCCGCCGCGCCGGGCAGGGGGGCTGCCCGCGGGGTGCCGGCGGCGGGAGCGGGTTTGGTGGTTAGTGGAGGGGTTGGGTGGTCGCTGTGTGTCTGTGGCGGGTGCTGCTCCCCCCCCTCCCGCCCCGGTCTTTTTGTCCGTGTGTCCGTGTGTCGCCCCGCAGCCTGGCGCCAGCCCTGGCGTGGGCTGCCCGCGGGAGGAGGTGGGAGCTGCCGGTCCTGCGGGTGGGGAGGGAGGGAAGGGAGGTCCAGCGGGGCACCGAGGTGCTCGGTCCAGTCCGCTCTTATTGTGTGCGAAGGTGAGAAAACTAACTGAGGCTCTGCCAGGTTTGCGCTTTTCCTTAAATCCGCCCCTTTGTGGGCATGCTGTCGCGCTTCCCGAGCCCCCCGGTCGGGCGGAGAGGCCGATGCAAGCCTGCCACCCCGCCGGTGTAAATCAGTGCTGACAGGCAACTGGATGGCAATTTTCTGATAAACGTTTTCTTTGATTGGTAGTGTCAGTCGGTTAAATCCCAGCGTTTTGTGGAAGCGTGCCTGCCAAATGGGTGAAAGGAAGGGTTTCAGAGCAATGCTGTGTGCCAGGCTCGTTTCCACCAGCCCTCCTCAGGTGGCTCCTGAGCCTGTGTCCCCCGTGGCGGCTGTGCCGGGCTGGGGGGCTCCCTGGGTCAAGGGTTTCAAACTGGGAGCTTGTGGCTGTGTGTGAGGCTGGATACCAAAAGCCCTGGTTTGGAAGGGCTGAGGTTGCTGGCCTTGGGAGCCTGCTGGCCGCAAAGGCTCTCTCTGGAGAAAAATGACTTCTCCTTCCCCCTGGGAAGAGACCGAGTAGCATGCCAGAATCATCCCGTTAGTTTTGGGAAGAGGGGGGGCGATGTAATTTAGGGGTTTGCACGGTGAGCTTGTGAACTTTCTGTGGGAAACTTTTAAACTTGAAATTGTTGTTCCGACTGGAAAAGTGAGAATGTCAGCCCTGCAAAACAGAAGTGTTCAGCCCTGGAGCAGAGCAGGGGTCTGAGTGTGGTGGCAGACCGGGCTCTCCTGCCGTGGGTTGTTTCTGGGCAGAATCTCAGGCAGATTGTGGTTTCTTGTCTCCTGTTCCCACATCTTTATAAGAGAGTATTCTCCTGTTGAGCCCTGTATTCTCCATGTCTTCTGCTGTACAACCCTGAATAGACTTGCTATTACCAGTAGTTCATACTAAAAATGAGCAGGCGGTGCTGAAGTAGTAGCTTTGTAGATGGTGTTTTACTTAGGGAATGATTTTGCGGGTGTGAAACAATTCCCTTTTGCTGAGTAGAGCTTCATTGCCATCGTCTGAGATGTGACCTGAGGGTTAAAAAAAATAAAGCATGTTATGTGTGTATATATGTGTGTGTACAGTAGGTTCAGAGTGATGGGACAAGTTCTCTTGACTGAACTATTGTCACGGAACAGCAGGGATGCCATTAAAAGTACTAGTAAAGACTGGGATTAGGGTGATTGGTTGAGCAGCGCTCTGAACCGTTGCAGTGATTTTGTGTTGTAGCAGCATTCAGAAATCCTGGCTGTAAATCACATTTTACAAAGAGAAAGCCGGTCCTTGGCCTCAAGGGATGACACAGGTACAGCAAGGAATTTGTGAGAGAAAGGAACAGAGGGGAAGACATTTGTCTGATATTACATAGGTTAGGCCAGAACTGAAAGTTGCCAGAGTGAAGCTGGCTTTATACATTCTGTCTCTGTTATAATACTTTTTCATTGTGAACTGAGTCTTTCCTGGTTATCGCTAGTACTTGCAAAATTATTCCATAATGTTTGCTGTATAGTATGCAGAACATATATTTAATGTGGAAAATGGATAAATGTTGAAAATCTTTGAACTGGAAGATCAAAATACTTCCAACTGGAAGTGTACAGAATTATTTGAATAAATCTGCCTAGGGTATAGTATACTCTTTAATTGTACAGTAGGAATTAAATGGAGCTTGAGTTGCTTGGAATTTGTAGTGCTGGTTGAGGCAATTGACCATCATGAAACAGTGGTTTATGCTCTGCTTTGAAATAGCTCTTGCATTTTATGCTAGCATGGTGTTACTTTAAGTAGTACCATTATTTCAAACCAGCATAATGAGAAGAAAAGCATTTGGCATGCATTCCTGTAGAACAACATTTTAGTGCTAAATTCAGATCCGTGCTTGAAGGTATCTACAAAATACCATGCTTATATAGGGTGTCATACCAGGAAAAATAAACATCTAAGTTAAAACTGTCTTAAAATATTTTTGTCACAAAATGACAGTCAGAACGGCAGTTTCAACCACATTTTTCCTCTTTTGGAAGGGAATGGTTTCTTAGCTTAGACATGGAAACTCTGACAAAGTGATCATGAGGTAAGTGGCCATAATAAATGGGACACTTTAATGAGATAAATTACAGATTTGAACATGAGCCTCCTCTGTCTCACCTGATTGTCCTAACCACAAAGTTATTTCAGGGTGATTTCTGTGTGTTTGTTTCACAAAAAGGGGAGCTTAAAGGTGCAGTTTGAATATATGTGTGTACACGCACACAGTGGTTTTTTGTTCAATTGTGAGATACAACAGAAAATACTCTTCCAATCTGAATAATGCTTTTATCCAGATTTGCATGAACACGATTTTTTTTTTTTGTCCAGTTCTATAAAAACTGGCAAACTAGCAGATTTCTCACCTGCCTTGAAATAACACAACAGAACCAAAAAAAGCCTAAACAGGCAGTGTGGTCCAAAGCCACTTTGGCTAGTCAGTCAGTACTATCTCAGGTTAAGCTTGCACGTTGGCTTGTTACTATCTTTCAGATCATAGCCTAGCAAACCTCACTTGCACGTTCTCTGTGGTTTTTCCACTTCATCTTCTTTCTGCTACTAACTGTTGTTAAGATAATTGTAGCTAATGAACATAGGAAAATGTTGTAATCCTGCACAAAATTAGCAATAATTGGGGATGCAGTTGATGATGTCTGGGAATATCGCGTTGTCACATGTTGTCAACAACAACAGCTGCTGGAGATACTTGCCATTTTGTGGGCCAGACCTGCTGGTTTAAGACTCTGCCAAGTTCATGTGCAATACAGTTTGTTGCATCTTTCTGAAAAAGATGACAAATATTTTTTTGGCTCAGTAAGATGAAAGAACCTTCCTGGCAAGCAGCTAACTCTAACCTTTGCACTTAGAGTTGTTAATTTTCCCTAAGGTGTGTGTTTCATGTGGTGCCAAGCCTAGCTGTTAATTCATTTAGCTTCTTAGATACATGTCACAGCAGTCAAATAAACATCAACACGTGTACACACACACACACACACACATATATATGTATGGCTATTCACACAGCCTTTTTATGGAGTAAATAATATATCATGTTCTGATTCATGCCTGTAAATGTGTATATTCCTGGCCTGTCTTATTACACATGCAGAACAGGAAGGTTGGATTATGGATTTTGGTTTTTGTTCCTCGTTTCTAAATGTTTCAGTTTAAAATATCACTCTCCCTAATTCCTGGAGCCATTAATGCAAACATTATATCTGTCTGGTCAGGGAGAGCTTTTTCTCTTCCCTAAAATACTTGGGATCATGAAAGTAAGCTGTGCAACTTGAAGTGTAGGAGCAGGCTCCAAATCTTGATTGTGGCGATGCTAGGTCTTGGCTACTGGGTAATGTAGCTGAGATCTGTGGCCATCATGTTTTTCCCTAAAATTACATCCTGGATTTGCAATAGCATTCAGAGAAAGGCTTTTGTTTCAGCAAAACTTGCTCTTTCTGACAAAACACCCAGCCTGTTTTTAGTCAGAACATCTCTGGTTATCTCCAGTATGAATGAATATTTGAATACAGACATACAGGGTGTATCCACTGGAAAAGAACTGAGGTTATTGTAAGTTGCAGTAGGAGAAAAATAATCTAAAAAAAAATAATTTGCTGTGTTGTGCTGTAGGAAGAGTATGACTGAGGTTTTTTTCTCATGGAGGTAGCAAGTATGAATGTTTTTGCTATGGTAGTTGCCATGGTATTAAACAAAAAGGGACGTTAAAAGGTAGACTAAAAGTAAATTAAAGAATCCCAACAATGAGGCCTCTCAGGTAAGTGGCTTCAGGGTGGTTGAAATAACTGTGATTTTTGGTTCATTACATAAAGAAGTAGCTGGTTATTTCCAGACCTGCTAAAAATGGCTTGTTCCTCTCTGGAATGAATGTGTGTCTAGGGTAAAGTGTCAAATCTTAACTTCAGTGACCTCAAAAAGATGGAAGAGCACACGCATCCCCAGCAGTGCAGGGCTGACACCTGTGTTGAAGCAGAGATATGGGCACTACAGTAACCAAGCTAATTTTTTCTGGTGCTTTTAAGCATAAGCGGCTCTCATCTGAGCTGGTGGGAGAAAGAGTAAGATCTGGAGAGAAAATACAAATTCTTCCAAAGTACAACATTTCTTTCAGCAGCTGAAAGGTACTTGAAGTTACTCTGCAAATCACTTAAAGCTTTTCTTTTTTTCCTCCTTCAGTGGAAATGGCTAAGATGGCACAGCTGGGTTTGCCATGTGAATATGTCTGGCAATGAGGGGCTGCTGTTCAAAGATTTGTCTAAAGGTGACTGGGCAATGTGATTTCAGTCCATAGTGAGATACTGGAAGCTAGCTCTGTCCCAGAGGTGTGCATGTAAGGATTCCTTGTAGGCATCTGAGGTACGTTGCAGCCATGGCACAAGCACATAACAGAACTTCATCAGATAGTAAAATCCAGGTGACTGAGAGATACTGCTTGTGGTTCAGAAGTCATAATTAGTTTTTATGATGGTTGATCTCAAAGTGGGAGTGAAGTGTTCCATACGAATAGAAATTCTTTTGTCGCATGAAGCAATATTCAGTGGATTTGAAATAAACTGGTGAAATCTTTCTTTTTTTTAAAAAAAGGTTTTTCCTTTTGATACCTAAAGATCTGTGCAACTACTCCTCTGACATCACGGATGATTTTGTTTTGAGATTAGAATAAGGTACAAAATGTTTGGAAAGACTGTCTGCAGGATGCATGGAATATCAATGTAGTTGTGGGGTTTTTTTTTGAAGCAGTTAAGTATGTCTCAGATAAGTGGGCTGTAAAGGAATTGTAACTGTTACTGTTTGTATTGCAGTAGTTCACTGCGGATCAAATCTCAACTGAGGTGCCTTTGTGTCAGGTGCTGTTTTATTAGGTGTAATAAAACAAAAGCATCTATCCAGCTGCGTTTATCTTAGAGTCTGAGAAATACCATGTAGGAGGAAGGAAGACCAGATAGTGTTGATAGTTTTGTATTTTTATGGTATCAGCAGCTAAATCCCATCATGGAAGCTTAATCTGAGCAAGTGCCCAGGCTCCCTATGTAATCAAGAGAGGTGAATGACCTTCTGGTGGTAGGTATTTGAATGTATGGCCATGGTTCTCTTTACTATGCCTGTCTACTTTGGGGTTGAAGTGGATGGGCATAGGACATCTTGCCTGTACCTGCACAAGTCAAATGAGGGATCCTTCCTGAAAAGAGTACGGTGGGTGCTTAACATTTCCCTGACAGTGTCCTGGATGTCAGCTAGAAGGGGAAAGTTCGGGCAGTTTGTCAGATCTAGCTTGCAGATAAATGTGCAGTGTCCTAATTAGGAGTTTTATTTAAGGAACATTAGTGATTTAACATCCCGATCTAATTACTCGTAAGCTTCTTGCTAATTTTGTAATTAGCACTGGAGCAAGACTTTTTATGGAAAATACACCCTTAAGGAAATCAGAACTACTAACTTTCAGTGCTTATAGAGAGCTTTATTTCTGCAACAGTGTTCTGTAGAAAATGTTTATATGGAAATATTACTATTTGTTCTATTTTTACATGATGGCAAAGATAGATATGTGCCAAGTGTTTACAAAAACCTATTATAGTCAGTTATAACAACCCAGATGACTCTGGCTTTAGAACATGCATCTGTAGGATCAGATTCTGCATAGATATATTACCTAGTGGACAAGGCATGCTTGAATCACTTTATACCACAGTTATCTTTGGCCTTCAGAGGGTGAGGAGGAGAACTCGGGGTGTAGCCAGGGGGTACTGGCTGTGTGCTCTTGCAGTTTATAGGAGCCAAAGCAGCTTTGTATAAACATAGATGGTAAGGCACAACCTGGAGCAGCCATAAGCCCACTTTGAAATTTAGTGTGGCCTTACAAGGATAAAGCTGTTCCTGTAGCTTGCTTCCAGGTAATCTATGTAGTATGTTTCAGTTGGACAGAGAACCTGGTAGAGAATATCCTGGCCCATCAAGCAGAGGGTCATGGAAGTTTTCTTCTCAGAGAGGGTCTTTCAGATGTTCTCTTAATTTCGATAAGCAGGCTCGTTCTTTCCAGAGATTGATAAATTTAGCTAATCCTTGGTTCTGGAAGGCAGTTCATACTTTGCAGAATTAAAGCCTAATAATTTGCTCTCTTTAAATGGTAGGGTTTTAATATTTTTTGAAGATACGGAGCTTTGTAGCCAGTCTGGAGTAATATAATATAAATAAGGTCTGTAGAGAGAGAGCTGTTTATTAGTTTAATAGATGTAGCTGGAAAAGAAACAAACAAGCTCTCAGGCTCAGAATACCTTATTCCCTTATTGGACTGATGAAGCAATTAAGCCTAAAAGCTTGTTGCTTGTTTTTATTGCACAACAGTTGTAGTAGGCTTTTAAACTAATCTTTTGCTTCTTTGTCTTTGTAAAAGAAAATGGTTCACTTTTAGGCAGAGCTGCTGTATGCTTGGTGGGGCACTGAGCGCGGATGTATATGTTTAATGCAAAAACAGTCGGAGGCGCTTCAGCATGCGAGATCGTGCCCTGGGCTCACTATTCCTCAGTCCTGTCACATCTCTTCCTTTCCCAGCAGGACATGCTCGTCTACATCCCAGTGAGCCAACACAGCCATATAAAGGAAAGGATACAAAAACACTGCAAGCTACACTGCTCTGCTTCCACTTCCTGCCGCAGATACTGTTTTTGATGTCAAGTGGCCCAGTACTTCCTTGACCCCTTTCATTGTGTCTTGGTTTCAGCTAGGATAGAGTTAATTTTCTTCCTAGTAGCTGGTGCAGTGCTGTGTTTTAGATTTAGTATGAGAGTAATGTTGATAACACACTGATGTTTTAGTTGTTGCTAAGTAGTGCTTACACTAGCCAAGGACTTCTCAGCTTCCCATGCTCTGCTGGGTGCACGGGAAGCCAGGAGGGGAGGGGGCACAGCCGGGACAGCTGACCCAAACTGGCCAAAGGGATATTCCATACCATATGATGTCATGCTCAGTATATAAACTAGGGGAAAGCTGACCAGAACATCGCGGCTCAGGGACTGACTGGGCATTGGTCGGTGGGTGGTGAGCAATTGCATCATGCATCACTTGCTTTGTATATTCTATTATTATTATTATTTTATTACTGTTTCAATTATTAAACTGTTCTTTTCTCAACCCACAAATTTTCTCACTTTTACTCTTCCAATTCTCTCACCCATCTTAACAGGGTGGGGGGAGCGAGCGGCTGTGTGGTGCTTAGTTGCTGGCTGGCGTTAAACTACGACACACTGTTTCTCACTGAATGTGTTTTAGCGTCAAATAATTTGGCACTCACTTTAGTCCCAGGTTCAAGTCTCCTGATTGTTCACACTGCATATATGCTAATTAATTCAGTATCCCTACCAGACATAGAGAAGTAGTTCCTTCTGAAGAGGGGCAGGAGGGGAAAAAGGCATTGTTGGCTGGCTGATTTGCTTCAGGGTCTACTCTGGACAAACAGTATGGGTTCAGACCCTGCCAAGTTTGGCTTCCTCTGCCTAGGACATTTCTCTAGCACTCTCCCAGGAGGTCTTCTGCCCTTAACTGCCCCCTCATGCCTGTGGTAGAAAAAGCTTGGAAGCACTCCTGAGTGTCAGATCTAGCTGGGTTTTAATACGAGCACTGCCAGTGAAGAGACCCTAGCCCTGATAGTGGCTGTAGCTTACTAAGCAGAGGGGTAAGTGGATGGTGACAGCATCAGTAGTTTTACTCCAATTCTGTGTCAAGTGAGATTTTGATATTTAATCATCTTAAATGATGCTTACAGACATATTTTTTTTTCCTTCTGTGAAAGGAAATGTGGGCACAAACAGCACAGAGGAGCTGCGGGGTACTCTAAGAGATACCCAGTGTCTTGAGACCAAAACCATTCATCAGTGTGGGGAATCCTATCCCAGTGAGTAAAGACTGAGGAAGCCAAGCTTGTTCATGGTAACTTTCACCCACAGAGATTTTATAGCTTCACAGTCTGAGCAATTTTTATTTATACATTTGTCTGTTGGTGTAACCACTATCCAGACTTTCTGAATTTATGCTTGTGTTAATACTTTATTGCATCTATTTCCTTCCAGAAAGAGGAGGATTTTTTTGTTTCCTCAGAAAAAGTGAAATTTTATTCCTTGGTATGGGACTGGTAGCAATTGCCTTGGTGTTTGTCTTCCCCCTCCCCTCCCTCCACTCCCTGTCATATTCCCTCAACTTTTAGTTGAACAGAGGATGTTCGAGGATGATGTTACACTTCCCTTGCAAAGCTTTATTGAAAGGCGCTGGATTGGGGTAACTGTGCAGTTGTTGCAGAAAGAGGAATCCTGGGCACGCAAAGGGAGAGCCCACAGCAACTGTCCAACGTTCCGCTGGCTGCAGTGGCGGTGGCTGCTGCTGCTGAAGCAGTCTGTGGGCTGCAGTCACGCCTGCGTTTCTCTGCCCAATGGAAGTCGTTGCATTCCAGTAGACCTGAATACCTGACTGATAATTAATCTAGTTACCAACAGTGCAAAAAGGCAGAGTGAGGTGGTTTTACTATGCTCTTTATACACTTTTCCAAGAACGGAGAATACCACTTTCAAACTTTCTCCTCATTATTAGCTTTAAATATAACTACTGCAAGTCATGTCTGCTTGAAAGAGCAGTCAAATATCCTCATTATTTGATGAGGACGTTGAAATGCAGTAGCATTTCAAAACCTTCAGGCTTTGGTGGCCTAGGTCCTGTACAGACATATAGTAAATGACAGTCCCTGCTCCCAAAAAACTTTCTATCAGATGAGAGAATACCAAGGGGAAATTAAGTAGTGTCCACAGGGACAAATGAGAGAGCAAATATAATTTAAGTCAGAGGAGTTTCATTAGCCAAGAACACATTCAGTTTCTGGTTTTCTGCTGTGTATAGTAAGCCATCATTAGACTAGCTAGATCTTAATATTTTAAAGACCATAACTTAAATAAAATACATAGGATTTTTAAAAAGTCAGTTCAATGCCAGTGAGTAGGATGGAATTTCTCAGCCATCCAAGAGGAAGGGCCACAGAACATACTGTGTCCTGGGAGCAGAGGAGGGAAGGGTAATCTTGGTCTACTTTTAAAGGAGAAAGCCAATTATTCTGTTCAGGTTGTCTGCAGATCTCTCAAGTCACACAACTGAGCATGGGCATGGCCATACCCTTTCATAAAATAGTGACCCACGTGGCAGGTAAATTTGGCCTCCTAGGTTTGTAATGCACTATTAGGGTGATGGGCCACAGCAGCATGCTGTAGCTGTTTGCACCAGTTTGTCTGGTTTAGAAATGAAAGAAACATGCACACAGACAGAGACAAGCACCATGGGCCCTTTTGTCACCTACCTTTGGCTCTTGATTCAGTGCAGCATCCTCTTCTGCACTGGGGAGGAGGATATTTGAGAGGCCAGTGTGAGGTGGTGGGGCGCTACAGTGTTGGTAGGCTGGCTGCGCACATTCTGAAAGGGCTATTTGTACTGATAAACAGGCTGGCATTTTGGAATGGCTAAGGGTGCGCCTGGGTGTCTTCCTATATCCATGCTTAAATGTTAGCTGATCTTCTCATAAAGGAAGGACAGCAATGTTGTGGCTGCTGTTGCAGCATATTTGCTGAACTCACAGTTACGGAGGAAGCCATTTCCTTTTTTGTTTTTTTTTTTTTTTTTTTTTTGGTCCTGCTTTGGGCTGGGTGCATGTGTGTGAATTCCTTCTCGGTTCAAACACACCCAGTTCTCACACAGAGCCTGCTGCTTGGGAGAGGCAAGTCTAGTTAACAAAAGATACAGTTTTGGATATAAAGTGTGAGGTTGGACCCAAAGCCCTGTGTCGAAGAGACTAGAAAATATTTGTGTAGTTTTGTTGCTTTCTACACCTTCCTTGTATCATTTCTGCATTTTTGGCATTGGTCACTGTTGGTAAGATATCGGCAGTTCATGGATATGACTTGTAAGACTAAATAAGTGACGACTGTTATTTGGTCTTATTTTATTTGATGTCTACTTTCACAAGAACTTAACAACCAGAGAGAAGAGAGATCAGGAAATTTTAACAGGGAGTGGATCAAGCATAATACAGAATGCCCTTTTGCTTGTGTGTTTAAGCGCAGGATGTGGGTGGGAGTTCTGCTAACCTGGGAACCAGTGAGATTGAACAACTTGCAATACTTTAAGTGTAGGTATAATAATATAACAGACTTCAAATTACTCTCAAATCCCTTCATTTATTCTTGCTAGTTTAAAAAAAGCTATGGATTTGCAGATCGTTTCATATTGGCACTTGTTAAATTTCAGCCAACGTCTGACAGCTGAAAACTACAAGTGCCATTTCGAGCTCCCAGCTGGTGCTGCCACTGGCTACTGATGACCTTTCGTCTTCTCTTCCACAGACATAATGGTTCAGGAGTGAGATAATAAGATAAGATATATTAAAGGAAAACAGAAAAAAAACCAATCCCAGCCCATACCACCCATCCTTCATTTTGCGACTCCACTGGCTATTTTCGTGAAAATGCAGGCAGTGACCTATTGTGGTGGTTCTATTTCAAGCTGCATTTAAATTTCTTTTCAAAACAGTTTTTTTGAAGTACTATAATTACTAGTAAAAATGAAGACATGGAAGAAGGTTAAAGTGCCTACCAATACATCAAAAATATATAATTGTAACTGAGATAAATGGTTGAAATTATTCCATGTTAAATGTTATTTCTAATATAGTTTTTACTATTATCCCAATAACTAGCCTGGGATCAAAGATTTCCTTAAATGAGTATGTTGTGACCTGTCTTTCTCCTTAGAGAAAACCCTTAAACGGTTTGTCTTCTTCCTGCAAGGACTTGATGACAAATCATCTCAAGTCAGTTTGTTGCAGTGTCTTAAACAGCGCTGAGCACAGTGTAGCTGTTCTCATTAGCTGTCCTATTGCCTAAGTGTCAGCACAAAACTCTTGAGGAACTGTTTGTAACATGAGTGTGTCTTGATTTGTTTAATATATGTTTTTATCCAATTGTAGAAGTGGCATTTAACTGTGTGCTGGCTTTCGAATCCTTTGTGAAATAGTCTTAAGTGACCAAAATCAATAGAAAATGTCTAAAGACTTACTCTGATTGATGGACATGGCTCTGTTTACAGAATGACTAGGTTTTAAAAGAGTTCAAGGCCTGTTTAAACGGCAGGCTACAGGGTTATTTACTTTTAAGGAAAGAATTTCTGGTAGCTGTTCTCTATCAGCACATGCCTTCTTGTGAAATATACCTTTTTTTTTTTTTGCATTTATGGAGTAAATGCTGCTGTCACAGTGGTGCAGAGCAGCTTGCGTTATGCAAGATTAATACTGTAGCATTCTCTGATGCTGCTTTGGTAGCTGATTTCTTCTGGATTTTCTTTTAAAAGGATTCTTATGCTGACAACTGATACTGAGACCTTACCTGTTTGGACTGGTCATGTTGGAGGATGCTAGAAACTGCTTTCAGGTTTTTTTATTTTTTTTTTTTTTTTTAGTGTAATCATGGGCCTTGAAATTTGCCAGATATTTCTCATGACTCTCAAAGAATCAGGAATTAAGCACACTAATTTCCTTGGACGAGGTATTCTTGGGGAAAAAGGAATGTAATCCAAGGAATGAGGATCCCTTAAAAGGACTGACAGTCTTTGTTCGAAATACTACTTTATTTATTTGTTTATTGTCCCTACAAAGGGGAATTAGATTCTGTTGCTGTAAATTAGTTTTAAGGAGTTAACAAAATCAATTTAAGGGGTGAAAAATTGGATTAATATCCTGAGGTTATCTAAGGAATTGGTTGAGCGTGTAATAGTCAAAGATTGCTTTAAATATTTTATCAAGGTAGCGCTGGTAGTTTCAGTGTGAATTCTATATGTCCTGGGCAGGTGAGAGGACTGTGTATTGATACATTCCCTGAACCATGCTTAGTTAATGCGCCAGTGCTGCATTGGAGTCAAATATGTGTTCAGGCTATATTTTACTTTAAAATAAAGGTATTTATAATATCAATAAGACTAACGTACTCTGGGATGTAGTTTGTCAATCTTCTCTCAATTGTGCATTATGGCATGGGAAGAGAGCAAGTGAAAAACGGATGTATGTGGCTTTTTTTGTTTTGTTTAAATCACAACACAGACCAACAGCAGTTTGAGCCTTTGTGCTCCAGAAAATGAGACCATAAGCAGTCTATACCTGTGACATGACAAATGAGGCCACCATTTCAATCTTCCATAGCATGCTAATAACAGAGCTCAGTCTACACTGGAGCGCTCATACTCCATCACAAAAGTTAAAGTATTTATTGGTGCTGGATATGGCTTTGCCCACTGCTGCCCAGCCTCTTCCCAATTCTTAACTGTGACAATGTGGTTATGTGTTTGTCATCCTTAAGCACTGAGAGGCCATAAAAGCCTGAGTGTAAATCTCAAATGTAGCAATATATTTTTTATGTGTGTGTCTGTATATAAATGTTTGTGTACATATATATGTGTGTGCATATGTTTCTGACTAATATTTCCCAAGAAAGCTGGAAGTCACCCTGTAATACAAATAAGTTTTCTTCTTAATTTTAAGGAGCTGGTGGTTCTTGAACCTTAGCAAGAGAACCTTCCGCAGTCAAACTTTCTAAAGTCTGCACTTTTCTGGCAAATTCAAATATTGTAGGAAAAGGTAGGTGTTAATGCAGTCTAGAAGGTAAAGTGACCACCTTGCATAATGTTACTAGCTTGTATCCAGAGCTGCAGCATTCAGTTAGACATGCTTTTTTTTAAAAAAAAAAAAAAAATCCTGTACATGCACTTTAGCAATTTGTCGTTGCTTTTCAAGCTTATTAACTCATTAAGTAGCATTTAATGAGGATAACCACAGTAATTAATTTATACAGTATGTTTATTGCTTCCCTAATGAATTTATATATTTAAATTTAGAGTTCCTCAATGAATATGTTAATCTGTTTTTATACTTTGTATACATTTTGTTCTCTAAATAGATAAAAATGTTTCTTTAAGGTCTTTAGTCCAGTGTGTGGATTATCTGTAAGAATACCACCTAGTTTAAGCATGGTGTGGAGTTAAGTTTTCTTAGAATGGACCCTGCCAACATTAAAGCTTGTGAAGCTCTTCGTCGTGTTTGAAGTGTTTAGGAGTGTGTTGCAGCAGGGGAAAGCTGTCCTTGGGTACACTGGGAGCTTAGTTTATTGTTTTTCATAGTAAATGGTAGCTGTTTGACATTAAGTTCTTGCTTTGGGAGACTGAGGAGTTGAGTACTCTGGTACGTTATATGGAAACAACCTATTTGTCAGTAAATAATTGTGTTGGGTGTAGGTATCTAGGTTTTTTAGTGGTGGGGCTGCAGTGGGGTGGCCTCTATGGGAAGCGACCTGAGGCTGCCCCGTGCTGAACACAGCTGGTTCCAGCTGGCTCCCATGGACCCACTGCACCCACAGCTGAGCCCCTCAGCCAAGCCTGGTGGAGCCTTTATGAAAAGGTATTTAAGAAAGGACAATGCGCTGCACAGCGGAGTGAGGAAAAAGAAGCGTGAGAAACAATCCTGCAAACACGCAGGTCAGAGAAGAAGGGGGAGGAGGTTCACTGCACCAGAGCAGCAATTCCCCTGCAACCTATGGGAGAGGTGATGGTGGAGCAGGCATTTCCCTGCAGCCCATGGAGAACTGTGCCAGAGCAGATACCCACACTGCTGCCATGGAGGACTCCACGTTGGAGCACGTGGATACGGCCTGAAAGAACTGCAGCCAGTGGAGGGCCTGTGCAGGAGCAGGTTTATTCTGAAGGATTTCAGCCTGTGAGAAGGACCCATGTTGGAGCAGTCTGTGAAGGACCCACGCTGGAGCAGGGGAAAAGCATGAGGAGGAAGGAGCAACACAGAGGAACTGCTGTGGACTGACCACAAGCCGCCATTCCCTATCTCCCTGCAGGGGTGGGGGAAGGACACAGAAGAGTCTTAAGAAGGTGTGAAATGGAGCCTGAGAAGAAGGGATGGGGGAAGGTGTTTTAGTTTTTATCTTTGTTTCTCATCATTTTACTCTAACTGACAAAGAAACTAATTTTCCCTAGGTCAAGTCTGTTTTACCCATGTCAGTAACTGGTAAGTGGGCTCCCTGTCCTTATCAGGATCTGTGACCTTTTCCATCTTATTTTCTCCCCCTGCCCTGTTGAGGAGGGAGGGTGACAGAGTGGCTGGGTGGGCACCTGGCAGCTGGCCGACATCAACCTTCAACAAAAATCTATACAATAATTTGCATATGGACTACCAAATCATAAATATAAAATCCTGTAATCAATAACTGAACTGTCAGATTAGAAATCTCTGTTTAATGTTATGGTTTGTGATCTACAGTATTTAAGAAAATAATTAGCTGAAATGAACACAGTTTTTTTCTTTTTCTCATTTTTACAGACTTAAAATTAGAAGTACATGCTAGTATGCAGTCATTCAACCCTTGGACTTACCTTTTAAAGAATTAATTGTACTAATTTGTGGTTATAAGTGACATGCTTCATTCAAAAAGCAATAAAATTATTTTTAGAACATAGAGTACAGTAAAACTAAATACATTGGGTATATTATCATGTGAGAAAAATAACTATTTTAGTGCTTGAGGAGAAAAATATATCAATTGGCAACATAAACTGATTAATGGCTGTTATTGCAATTGAGATAATCCTGAATCTTGCCTGCAAATTGCATCGTCTGTAGGCAAACTAGGAGCTGTAGTCTCTGGCACCAAAGATAGTATAACTGAAATACGCTTGCATCTTTATAGATGTATGTGTTTAATGCATATTTTTCCCTTGAAGTAATGTGTTACTACATATACAAATTGTGTGAGAAATTGATGTGCAGCATTAAAACATTGTTCTGGAAAAAGGATGCATTTTGCTTGTTGTAGTCTGAGTTTTGAGGCATTATCTGTAATGGTTTCAGAATAAATGGAAACCTCAGCTATTTGGTCAGAGAGAAATTTTCTGCAACCGTGTTATTTTGTACATATTGCAGCTAAGACTTAATTATTCATCCTTTAAGGGACATCATACGGATCTTGATTTAGTCTATTATGTTGTCTGTGAATATCTGATACTGAGTCCATCTAAAAAGCACATTAACTAGTATAATTTATTCAGTATCTCCTTAACAAAGAAAATTGTATTTATTTAAAGTAATTCAAAAGAAGGAAAGACTTCCCCCTCATTAAATAAGATATCTGCAAAATCTTGGTTCTTCTCTAAACACACAGAAGACTGTAGTTTATCATTTAATACCTTATTTTGTAGCAGTGTGGAAATACCACCTTTTTAATTGCAACCACTGTAACACAATAAATGCTGTTAATTTTTGCAAAAGGACTATATGAACTCTTTCATAACCTACTATATGGTAGAAAGTAGCAAGCAAAATCCATTAGAAACAGGAAGAACTGCAGAATTAAATTCTGTGGCAAAACCTCTTCATTTGAGGGGAAGGTCTATCACTTTTCATGTAGGTATTAATATTCCAGAACGTAGATAATAATTTTTTTATCACCAAATCGCCCCATGTTCCTATCTTTCCCCAAGCAAAACATTCCCCTGTACTGTGTCCTGTCTCTACTAAAGCTGGAGAGTTGACAAAAATTTTTGTGAACAATTTCAAACATGACAGATGCAACTGGCTTTCACAACATTATGGCTTTGGCTCCTAGTAACAGCTCTCTCCATTTTGACCAGATTTTGCGGCCAATACAGTAAAATGTACAGGTTTACTTTCATTATTTTCTTTTCATGCCAGTGATGGGATTAAGCCATTCATTCCCAGTCTGTGTGCAAGGTAAACACTATTAGTATCAGCTCTGCAAATCTAGAGTGAATTACACTGTCCCTGGTGTAATTTGGTTTAGCCCTAGTGTAAATTCATGCTGTTGTACCAATTTATAGAAGCAAAGGCATGATCTCAAAAGTGCGTTTACTGCAATACTATTTATGTAATAAATAATATTTATTAGTACTATAGTATAAATATAGTAATATACTATAATCAAAAATCTTGTAAAAGTGCACTGAATTTGAGTAAATATTTTCTTGCTATAGACTTCCAAACCCTGTGTTTGGTTTAAAAGTGGGTCCCATAAAGATCCATTCATAAGCAAAAAAAGCTGTATCTTGTGCATGCAGAATTGAGATGGGGTCCTTCCTTCTACTTCCCAAGTAGCTCACCATACTTTTACATAATTCACATTTAGAGCATTGAATAGGGAGATTACAGATTAACGCTTAGAGAACTGTCTCTTTTTTTTGTGATGTGTTTTGGGGTTAAAAGAGGCTAGACACATTAACTTAATAAGATAGGTTTGGGGGAGGAGTGGCAAAATACTCTTAGTACTGAAGCAGCAGGACTTGGATTCATAGATAAGATACCTGATCACCACCAAAGCTGTCATACCGGAAGTCCTCAAAGACAGAATTTTGGTCATACTCTTTTTGTGGGTGAGAAATTCTGTCCTCAGAAATGGAGGCAAAGTAAAGCTCTTAAAACATGAAGGGTTTGCTGTAAAATAATTGGCTTGGTTATATGAGAAACATGCTTTAGAAAAACTCCACTGGAAGTGGATCAATTGCACCTCCTTAAAAACAGCGTACAAAAGAAAAACCATGTTTGTTCTTTACTTGGTCTCCATTCAGTTTCATAAGTCACTATTTCCTAAAATTTACTTTTGTGTATACTTAAAATAGAAAATAGAGAAGTCCTCATTAAGGATTTGTGATCATGAATAAATATACTTTGTAAAAGTGTGTAAGAGTTTTCCTGTCTCTGGAACAGACCTCTTAACCATTCATCAGTCTTCTATATGCATGTATGCTCCACTCTTTGAATTAGTTTATTATTCACAGTTATTAGCAATACATACTTGAAACCTGATTAAGTACTGGCCAAAAAGACAATCTTGCACTTCCACAGTGATGACTTTATCTGCCTGATGAAGGCAGAGTTGAATCTCAGCATGTATTTTAGCGGTATTGCTACCTCAGCATTTCAAAGTTCTAGTCATTTAATCATCATATGTTCAGTTTTGCAGTCCCTAAATTAATATTTTTAAATTTTGAAGGAAGCCTGTGTCTGTGTGTACATAAAATATGTACAGGTATATATAACATGAGTGTTAGTCAATTTGATTGCATGACATGTTTTGCAGAAACTTTCAAAAAAGAATCCCTTTTTAGCTACCCATTTTCTGAGGGCTTCTCGACTATTTTTCCCTGGGGCACTTGCTGTCTGTCTTTTGAAAGAACAAGTGTTGATGTTGGATACCACACTTGAGGGAAGATAGGGCTAGATTGTATCAATGTTACTGTTGCATCACATGGCAGATCAAAAATAAGACACCCACAGCTGTTGCTCTATGTGATACATGCTCATGTTTGTATTGTAATATGCAATATAAAAAGAATTAAGGACAGATCTGTACTGAACTTGTGTGGGTTTCTTATTGAACATTTGTACAAAAGTATTCTTTCCATTTTGCATAGACTACTAGAAACTGAAAAAAAAAATGGAAAATGGGAAGAAGAGAATTCTTCAGCTAAATGGTCATTTCGTGTAGTGCCAAAGAAAAAATAGAAAACCTATTGCAGTTCTCTTGTTTGTGGGTTTGTCTTTTGTGCCTACTGGTTTATGAAAATGATGATGTGAGATTTAAAGGAGACATCGTGCAAGTGGGGCTGCTACATGGAAAGAGAGATAGCATTTACAAGCTGATGAAATACATTCCTGTGGATGGCCTAAGTGATGCAACCTGTCAAGGTAATGAATGAAGTATTGTACTTAGGCAGGAATATTACAATGGCTACTGTATGCAGAGATGATGTTTCCTAAATTGAAAAACAGGTTTATTAATGGTGTTCTTGTAAAGACAGGACTAATCTGGGATTCTGCTACCGTATTTAATTAACAAGTCAACCATTAACAATCCATGCACTTCAGCTTGCAAAGTGAGTGATGATCGATGTTTTTGCTGCGCTGTTCACTGCTATGAAAAGGTGGCTGCAAATCTCAGAAAGCTAATTCGGAAACGTAGATCAATATTTCATTCTGTCTTTTGCCAGTGTTAATTTAGTAGAAATAAGTGTTCACATATTCCTAACTGTGTTTATGATTTAAGCTTCCTGCTTATTTATTTTTTTGAAAATATTATTATTTGCCAAAGAGGCAGTTTAATCTGATAATCTTGTATCAGGGGGAATTTCTTGTAAGTAAACAAGCCATTCAAAATATGACATGTTGCCTCTCAAGTCTTGAAATCTGTGATTCATAAATTACACAGTATGAACCAGGGGATGGGTTGCCAGTTTTCCTGAGGAGAAGGGCATCTGTAGTTCTGGGAGCTCAGCTGTGTGCCCCCAGTTTAGGTGACTGGAAGCTGTCGCCACACGTGAAGGCAGACAGCAGAAGTACTGGACTGTGACAATCACAACAGCGGACGCAAATGGCTGGAGCCCGGTGTGTGACCCGTGCGGTATTGTCTTGAAACATATGTAGTACCGTGGCAGCCAGCACAGATGGCAGGAGCGCGGAAGGGAAACCCGATGGGAAGTTTGACTGATTTATCCACGATTGCCGCCTCTCCTTTTGTTGTGTCATTAGTGGTATACTGAGGAAATGGAACAATAAAGACACACTTTGGGAGGGTATAATGGTTCAGCAGTGAAAAATGTTAATGAAGTGTTGGAAAAAAAAAGCTTTTGGGAGTGGAGTGTTCGCATATCAATATATTGCCTTTTTAATGGGGAAGGTTCCCTAGCGTTAATGGGCCTGGTCATGATTTAACACAAAAGGTGCTGTCTTTCAGCCTTAAACAGGCAGAAAGCAGGAAGGGAAATGAGAAGAAAAACGTGCAGTTCTTCTGTATTTAAAGTAAACATTAGTAGACTTTATGAGCTGTGAGTGTAGTGGACAAAAGAAGGATGTATGAAGTGATATAAAATAGATCCCAAGAGATCAATTTAATGTTTAAAGCCTAGGCAAAAAAAAACCTTTAAACTTGCACAGATTGCAAAATTTCTACTCAAGCGACAGGAAGAGAAAGTAGGGAGAAATGTTTGGAGGACTGCGTGAAGCCCTGTTTGTGCTGGAGCTGTCGTACAAAGCTGGTGTCTGGCCAGCTTTAGTCAAAGCAGAGTAAAAGCTCTGACGTGTGGCCAGAGTTCATTGCTGGATGTAGCTGAGATTATCCAAACTACTTTATCACTAGGTAGCTGATCCAATGAGCTGCTTTAGGATCCTAAATATTGTAGTAGCCTCTGAAAGATGATCCTTTCCACTAGACTGGTTACCCACAGTAGTAGCTTAATATGGTAGACACAGTTTCTTCTGCAAGGAAGGTAAGAGAGACTTTAAACCCATTCAGTTAGCTTGCACTTTCTTCTGTTCTCCTGTGACTCAGTCTGCACTGTCTGTCTTCCCCTGCAAATCTAACTTTATACGTGACATTGCTATCCCACTTTGCTGGACCATATACACAAGAACAAATGTATGATGGTGCAGCAGAGATGGGTTACCACATGTCCTGAAGTTATATATCTTACTTCAGTCTCCTTGTTAATTTGTGATGGCATATGAGTACAAATTATTTAAAGGGATTTTCCATAATAGTGGCTGTTTCCCTTCAGTATGCATTAAATTATTCTGGAGATCAGACACTGTTCTTATTTGGTTCCCTTGTATATTAGTAGGAATTTTTTAAGTGTCGCATCATTATATGATTATGCCTATAGCTAAGAGCAAAACCATATAGTTTGCCTGGGGAAAGGATCTGTAGCTGCCTTGCTTCTTTACCTTTTCCATTATACACCATATTAAAGAACTCACACCCTTCAGGCTCTATTCTCTTGGTGCACAGGGGAGTGTATGTGCAAATATCTGCGAATGGAGATGAGACTGTACCCTGGAGTAGATGTTTGAGCCACGTACATCCTTATGCTGTACTGAGATGTCTAACACTGTGGAACTCAGCTGGTGGAGCAAGCAGGCTGTGCGTTGTTTATTTTAGGAGAAAATGGGCTATAGCAGCTAAAGGGGAAAATACTTGCTACATGGTGCATTCAGAGGTAAACTTCTCTCTGTTGTCATTCTAAGCATTGAGTAGTTCAGCTAAGCATATGGAATTTGAAATGAAATGCCACACAAAATAGTCTATAAATATATTATGGTGCCTAGGCTGGTAAGGGGTGAGAAATCTTTAAAGCACAACATGATTTTATGCTGCCTTGTCTGTGCCTCCTGGCCAAATGTCAGACAAATAGAAATGGATGCAGCTGCAGCAGCACATATTCTTATGGCTGTGAAGTGCTCGGACGCAGATTCAATCCAAAAAAAAGCTGTCCCAGAGCAAGGTGCCACATAGAGTAGTACAACATGTGTGTATTAAGATTCAGTCAAAGCATAGCAGCTCTTTGTGCTGGAAAATGATTTGACTAATTAATGGTTTTAAATTTTGCACAAGTTAAATTTGTACTAACTGACCATCACTGACCCCAGTTCTAAATATCAATCAATTTCTTCAGTTAGACCTGCCTTGTGAAAGGTGATGTTTTGCTAGCTTGCCGGTTGCTTCCTTCCAGGACCAGTGACTGGGGAGAAGTGCAAGGGAGCTGTGTCCTAACTTTCCTTTCCCAGTCTCTCAAATATGGAATAATAGAGAAATAGAGCTGGAAAACCCAGAGAACTTCTGTAATTTTTCACCCTGCTCCAAGGAAAAAATAATCTCTTCCTATTTTTTCTCGGCTAATATTTGTGCAGAGGCTGTGAACCTCAAAAGCAGGACTTCCAGGAGCAGAAGCTTACTGAACCAAACTGCAAATGTGGATGGATGTGACCCCTGAGGGGAGCTCAGAGACTGAACCTTGGTCCTTGCCTTGCTCCCTGTCAGCATGGTTAAAGGCTACCTGAGATGTAGATCTAGCTGAAAGGATTTGTGCTGGGTGAGGTTTTAACCAGACATTGATGTGTTTTTAAAGTCTTCGTATGACGAAAGCTTCACCTACTTAGGCTAGTGATCTTCTGATAGCTAACTTGAACCATTTTGCTTTTAGTTTAAGGAAAAAAAAGATATAGTAGACTTAGTTGTTTTGTAAGATAATAGATATGCCAGCAAGCTGGTGTGAAAAGGCTACAAAGGATGTAGATCTGAAGCTGTTAAATTCTTGTTAACGCTTGTTAAGTTAACAGCAGCAAGAAGGATGTAAGGTTAGCAGCAGGCTGGTGCAGAAATGTGACAGATAATGCTGTGGATTAGTTTTCAAACTGATGCTCTGACTCAGTGTTAGCATTTGTTGTGTAGGAGGTTCCTCTGTCAAGTTGTTCAGGTGTCACCAGCAGTGGGCTTAGAGTTAGCATCAACAGCAGTTGCCATCAGCTCGGTGTCAGACTGTGTGCGTATCTGTGACTGTCCCCATCCCTAGGTAAAACTCTCCCACAGGGTAAGCAGTCCTGTCCCTCTTTTGCCTCTTGCTCTCACCCCCAGCCTCTCTCACGAGGGAAGCTGGGCCCATACAGCTGCTTTGCCTTGCCTTGCCTTGCCTGTGACCCTATGCCAGAAGTGTGAATTCTACCTTGGTTGGGTTCATGCACCAGATTCTGCATGTGGGATAATCTTGGAGAATCTGAACCTACAAGTTTTGGGAATCCACTGCAAAATCAGCACGTCGGCTCATCAGCAGCAGTTCTGGAGAGGAGTCTCTTCTGCTGCTTAGTTAAGCATCTCCACATATTCAGAGTGAAGAGTTACTGCAGGTGCATGCTGTTTTTTGAGTAAATTAATTTCCTGCCAGTTCTGTGAATGCTACATCTTAGAATATGAAGAATTATATTAATTTGGGAATTTCTTTTGCTTTTCCAGTCTCTTGTGGTAGACAGTATTTGACTATGGAATCCTATGCCATTTGCATTTTCTAATTTATGCTCTCCTGGATTACCAAGAATTTTCTTCGTTACTATTTGAATACGTAATCCTTTTTGTTGTTTCCATACGTTCACATAACTGAACTTGCAGCTCATATTTCCTGACATAATGCTTCTCTAAGCTACCTACTACCATATCTACCCTATGGGAAACCCTCCCTCTGCCCCTCAAAATGACCAACTTGTCCATTCTTCTTTGCTTAATGACTGCTCTAGGTTGACACTTGAGCTCTGTTTTTAAGTATCTGACTGATCTTTTGCAGAATCTTGATCTGATTTTATTCTATTATTTTAGAATAACAACTCTTTCTTCCATCATCCTCAGATCTCAAAACACCATGCTGTGGGCCAGCTTCCTTTCTTAATGCATTGTAATGATACTTTTGTTGCCAGAAACAGAGCAGCATCTAACTGAATTAAAAAATATCTTTCAGTGAAGGTGTTTCTATGCTTTCAGATTTATAGAGAGCCTTATGACAGGTCTAAGTTCATATGCTTTTAGCCTGAAGAAATCCTATAAAGTCAATGTTAAAACTCCTACTGATTTCAGCACTACCAGGATAAACTGATGTGTCAAAGAGTAATGAATGAAAATGCACAAGCATATCCACAGTGTTTCTGTTTGATCAGCCTAATAACCTACTAATGAATGGTTCGTAGATATGTCTTATTCCAAAAGTCATATATCATAGTTAATTTATGCTGAAGGGGATAAATGATTATCAAAAAACTCACCATTGTCTGTGTTATTCTTGAAAGCAGTTTTGTTCCACTCTTGCAAGTATTTTCAATTAAATAAGTCTGCCTTCATGAAGATTAAAAATTGTGATAACCTTAGATGAACTTGGAATTGGCCTTTTCTCCAACTACTATGTAGCATTTACAGTAATGTTGTCATATTGGTGTGAGTTCTACAATACCTTCTTGAGAAATACATTTGTCTTTTCTATGCCAAATCTATTAACAGTACTTGTCTGTGTTGCTATTTTCTTATAACCAAGGATAATGTGTTTACACATAATCAAAGTTTTTCTCTATATTAACATCCCATGTTCAGGACACCCTTGTTATCAAAGTGCCTTGAACTTGGTTCATGCATCCAGAAAGGGTAGGTGAATGGAGATGAGGAAGGCTTACAGAACAAGTATCCTGCCTGGGCTGGTAGACTTGTTTCCTAGCTTAGTTCTGAAGCCTTTCATTTGGCACCTGGGAAATAGAAAGGTCTACAAGTAACACTGTTATTCTTCTCTTGAGGGCACTGTTCCCTTTGGTGGTCTGGATTTCTTCTGCACACTTTCTTTCTTCTTCAAAGGAAGAAAACTGTCCGTGCTATTCAGGTGTGTGTGCAGCTCTTCCACTGCTTGTACCTTGAAGTCAAGCACCTAACAGAGCACCTCGCTTATCCTGCTTCCAGTAATCAGGTCCCTCATATTCATCTTTCTCTTTTCAGCCTTTTTAGTAATCCCAAACGGCTGCTTCGGGTCGCTTGGTATGAAGCATCAACATGTGACTGTAGTACACTACAGCATTATACACATTGCTAACAAGAGTGTGCTGTGCGGTGCCTGCCTGCAGGGTCTCTGCCCGAATCTTGCACTGTTGTATGTAGGGCCAGACTGAGCAAACTTCAGAGGTTTTTCTGAGGATATCCAGGCTCTTGCCTGGCCAGGCTGTCTTTCCAGGAACCAGATGCTTTGGCAAGAGAAAGGTTCAGCTGTGTAGTGCTTAAAGAAAAAGTACAAACACTGGGATCAAAGCCTCCACTTCAGGTAAGTTAATGAAAACCAAGAAGCATGACCGGAGAAGATAAGGAGTGCCAACAATGTTTGAAAGGACTGGCAGAAAAGCTTGGGAACCAGCAGTAGAAGCTTCAGTAAAAGTGTAATGCAGACAAGTCTCTCTTGAGTTAGCATGAGCTTATATGCTGCGTAACTAAAGCAAATTTGATCTGTCAGGATAAGTTTAAGTCAGCCTAGTGATTTGTGCTACATAGTCATTATGTTGTTGATCCAGTATTTGGACTGTAAAACCAGGAGTTGCTTTGCTGTAGTCTTCAGAGATCTGAGTTCAACTTTGGCTGTATCCCAGGGGTCTGTTGACACTATCTGTAAGCTCTTGATTTTTCCCTTTCTCTTTTGAATCAGTGAAATTATGGTCTTGAGGAAGGTAGCACCTGGGTAACAGAACCCCATGTATAGATAGGATGGGGGCAAGGGAAACCTGGAAGACATTTATGGCGCTGTTTCTTCAATTTGTTCCACCCGCAATAGAATCATATGCTTGGGCTACTCTGGTCTTTAACAACTTAAAAGAAGGTGATTCTTCAGCACACCCTGTTACAAGATTCCTTGAAAGAACAGGTTAGTTTATTCATCCAAAATCAAATTTTTAATAACGAGATCTAGATAATGATGAACTGCATAAGTTGCCTTGGTAACCTACTCCCTCAAAAATCTTATGCATAGCTTTAAGACTTAAGCAAAAGAAAAAAAAAAGGAAGAAATGGAAAAATAGTCAGTATGCAGAGAAATGTTCATGTTTGTCAAAGGGACAGAACTTGCAGAGAACTTCTTGTCTCATCAAATTCCAGGAGAATTTTTTTTTTTGTTTGTTTTCACTAAAGTGGACAATAAAAACTCTGGTGATGCTGGATCCAGCTCATATGAAATGAGGTGCTTTTTTTCTTTCAGACAAAACCAAAATCTGTCCCTAATTAGAATAAAAAATACAGCAAAAATGTGATCTCTTTTGATTACCATATAAAAGCCTGATCAAGAATCAAGATCTAGTATTTCTTTTCCGTAGTCAAGGTGCAGAAAGGAGCATCACTAGCTCTACTGTATTTCCTTTCTCTTATGAGGAACCCTGTGTGTTTAAAGCACAAGAATCAATGGTTTACCAATGGCAAAAAATGCTGTTTTTTGTAGAACATTAAATCAGGTTGCGATGACCAGCTCTGTGCTCTGATTTAGCAGCATTTCAGAGGCACTTTCCTTGGGAGAGCTTGTGTGTGTCGTTTCCCAAAAAGCTTTTCTCTTCATTGGTGATGAGATCTTAGGAAGACAGATAGAAACTCAAGGCTTTTGTGGAGCTTTCTCTGTCTTCTAGAGAAGCCTAGCAATTCAAAAAGTTAGGAGTGACTTCAAAACTGACTTCAAAACAGCTATTTCTCCACTCCCTTTCCTGTAAATAATTATGTATTAAGGATCTGCTTTTGTGTTAGATTGCGGAGTGTAACCTTAAAAACTTTTAAAAAAGATTTATTCCTGTCATGAAGTTGTAATATAAAGAGTTGGCTGAAGCTAACAGCAGGCTAGGGTTTCTGAATAAATGAAACTATACAGAAGAATGAAAGAATTGAATTATTTCCAAGTTTGTGCTTTAAATTAGCGTTGTGCAGTTGCAGGAGTGTGGATTTTGTTTCTTTTCTCAGCGTTCCTTTCTCAGTGTTAGAAGATAAGGAAACAGTGGAAAAAATAAAACTCTTCCCTTAAATGGAAAACAGAGGTAAGACAATAGAGGAAAATGTCTTCTGTAATTAATGCCGTGGAAATAAGATACACCAGTTGACAACCACATCTCAGTGACTGCACAAGTCACAACCAATTCACTGTGTTGTGAATTTGATATACAGCTTAATGTTTCTCTGCAGCACCTGACATTTCTGATTATTTTGCTGCTCTTCAGGAAGCACTTGAATCAATCAACCTAATCAGTTTTAGGTATTTATAAGTATCAGTTAAAGAAGGCTGGTGTTAGTGAGAAGTTAAAAGCTGTATGAGTGCAGGCCTGGTAAGTCTTCCTGATTCTAGTGTTGGGGGCTTTCTACTGTGTAGAAAACAACAACAACAACAAAAAACCCCCACATATGTTAAATAAAAAACTACATAGGATTTAAGTTGCTCATGTGTGTTGCAGTGCAGTCACAACATTACCGCTGGACCCTAGTGTCAAAAAACCCCATTGTCAAAATCCAACTGTAATGAAAACGGTGCATATGCAAAAGTGTCCTACTGTTTTTGTCCTTTTTTCTCTGTTAGAAAAGAATTCATACTGCACAATAGTAGGAGCCAATTATAATGATCTCTTATTTATTGACATCTTGCTCAAACAGCTAGCAAAAGAGAGAATTGGTATAACTGCTCATATTTTCCAATGCCTCTCTTTTATTAATGGCTCTGTAGCTTCACTTCTGCAGAGAGGATAATAACTTTTTAGTCACAAATTAATCTGATATAATTTGATTGCTCGGGGCTCTTATCAGTCCCTCCAATTGCTCAGCTGCTACTGTGTATTTAACAATTGCTTCCTATCCTATGCCCCTTTTCACCTGGTGCTTCTTCTGCCTGGCTTTGGTTGTCCTGTCAACTGTCTGCCACTACAAGGGCTAAATATGTCTTTTATGAAATATGAATAACAATTTGCTCATCTTCCCAAAGCAGCTGCAAAAAATATCTGTTTTCAGTGCTGGTATAGCTATTTCCAAACAGTGAGTATGTATTAGTAGAATCTTCTTAATGGACTAAATTTGTTGTGGAGTAAAGTTGAATTTTACTCTTGCCCATATTGGGTAGGTACTCCACAAGTAAACTCCTTATTTTTTACAGTCGTGCTTAGAGCAGATTTGTTACTTGAAATCACAGAGGGTGTGAGAAGTGGTGATTTTTGCAAATTGATTTGAGTGATACTTTTAGCATATTTCACCTGTAGATATTGATTAAGTCCTGGGTGCTTTAAAGAGATGCCAGGCATACTCAGCATGTTACAAGGGGCAATCAAAATCCTGCAGCTTAGCATGGTGAATCAAATCATATTAACTTTGCCATAACAAAGTTGATGAGTTCATATTAATCTATTGGGATCAAGGTAACAACTTTGCTACATCAAAGCACAAATAAAAATATATATTTGATAAATGACACTACTAAATAGAGCAACTGACAGAAACACAAGGAATAAAGCTGTAGGGAAAACCAGTAACAGTACAAACCAGAGTTCCTATTACATCATCTGTTTCATTATCTTGTTAAATGCCATGTATTAAGACTCCTGAAGAAAATTAGGCTTGGTTGTGGTGGCTCTTTGTTTTCATAGATGTTTTCATAATTGTAACAGCTACTGATAACTATTCTGTGTTTAGACAGCCCTAGAAGCCAATTGCACTCATCTAATGATTCCTGTCAAGTTCAAATATATGAGGACATCTATTTTCTCAGACTCATTATACATTAATTTGGAATATAAACAATTTTTACTGTGTTAATTTATTTTAGGAAGAAGTACTCTTTCATTTTAAAGGCTTGTATAACGTTGTGAATTGCCAGACATAAATGTGAAACAGTACTCCCTTCAGGTGTTTTGTTGATAGCACTATTCTACTGTCAGCATGCACAGGTAAGGGAATAAAGACATAAAAGCAAACTTTTGAAGGACCTGATCTGGCAAGGAAGGTAGAGCATGACTTTATATAGTAATTTCTAAAATTAATATGATTGTAATTTGAAATATGAAAGTAAGCACTGTGCACTCATTAATATTTGTTAACCTGCTCATATGAATGAAGTTATACAGATACATAACTGTATTGTCTGTGTCCCACACAAGCAGTTCTTTAATATTATTATTATTATGTAACTGGCTAAATATGTGTAATGCAGTCATTACAACTAACAACGTGATGGGTATAGGACCTTCCTAATCTGAAGAAGCTAAAGGTGCTAAAACCCTTGTAAGGGTTGTTAGCGTTTTGCTGAATTGAGCCTTTGTAAAAGTTCTCATTAGAAGCCAGTGTAAGGCTTTACCTAGTCCTTGTGATGCAACAGAAATCAGAATGCATCTTCTGTAATGAAGCCTGTCTTCCCTCTGATTTAAGTTTGCCCTAACAGACTGTATTAAACAACAACAAAAAATTATTAGATGTTAAAAAGGATGGCATCATGCAGTGATGGTAATCTTTGATGATATCATAAATACCTCTTTGCCATTAAAGACAGTCCATTGTATATCTGTGTTGGTTCATCTTGATGAAGAGAGAAGGGTGCAATCAATCAAAAATAATACTGTGTCATAGCAATACATGTCAAGCCTAAAATAACATCTCTAATAAAGATCTCTAAATACAAATAAAGATATCACCAATTCTTTTACTGGGTAGGGACTGACTTGCAGTCCCTTCATTTTCTGCTTGCACAGCTTGCCTGATGTGACCTGATGATTGCTTATATTGGCATCAATTTATTTCCTGACAACCCATTTTGCTTGTTTGAATCACCCATTTTATCAAGCCAATTTTTAGTTGTTGCAATACTGTCTGCTGATTTAAAAAAAAAAAAAAAAAAGCTGCTCAAAATATGAATGCTTTTCATCCAGCATCCAGGATGTTTTTCAAATCTCAAGGTATATTTGCCAGTTTTTACAGACTAGACTCCTGAGAGTCTCAGCAAATCAAAATTCCATTTGTACAGAGCTGCACCTCTTCTGGGAGAATGTAAAGGTACCCATGAGTGCATTTTAAAGGAATTATATATAGGGACTGGAATCTTTATGTAAGATCAGAGCTGTCATTCCTCTCATTTGGAATAAATTAACAAATAATGAAATGTTGTATGACCTTTTGTTTTAATTCAGACCAGTCTGATTGGCAGCCGATGTGGCAGATATGACTGGATGTAAAATGCTTTTTGGGATGTGGCCTTGCTCAGAGGATGGAGATAAAGAAAAATGATTCCTGGCACTGCATGAAGTCCAAAGCTGTCAAACCATCCTAGTGTGACTGTGTAGGCCTTGACACTAAGGTCTGTGAAGTAACCACTGTATCTGTGGGTTTCTGGCCCTGGGAAGTGCCAAGTCTGGAGAGGAGCCCATGGTAGTTCCCTAATGGTGACATCTGACCATTAGCTAAAGGAAGGCTATGCTGTTGCAATTTAGTGGGTGTGTGTGTTGGCTCTGTGACTTGAAATAAGTGTTACAGTCTGATAAGTAAGTAAAATGTGGCTTTTATTCTAGCAGGTTTTTTAAGACCTGCATGAGAAATCAGGGTAGTGGCAGAGAAAGAATGACAAGCAAGTGTTCACAAAAGATAATATGAAGGCTGAAAATCTAAGGAAGAAAGAGCTAGAGAGAGTGTCAAAGCTAGTGGGACTCTATGCAAACTGAAACTGGACCTTAGTTCATGTGACTGCAACTTTAATGTTTACCAAGAATTTTTTGCTTCTATTTCTATATTGCTGAAATTGAGGACTGCTTTGAACCTGTAAGGAAATTACTGTATCACGTTCCATTTCAGTTTCCTTGTTTAACGTTCATAATAATACTTAGGACAGAAGTAATTCTTATGTTTGATTTGCTCAGGAATTCAGTTTGTGCAGTTGCTGAGACCAGGGGAGCAAAAGGGAAGTGGGGGTGGTATTTCAGTGTCCTCTCTGAACCTTAATGTAGATTTAGGTTAGGCTGCTAGTGATGTTTATATTTGATTATTGTTGAGTTGGATTTTGGTTTGTTTGCAGATTTATAGTTTTGGGGTTATTTAAGGTTAAGTATTCATGTGGAAACTGTACTACTACTGTACTATTCCTTGTTTTTCAAAATGTGTACATGGGACACATGCCTATCGGAACAATGCTGAGTATCTTCACATATTCATGCCCCATTTTTGGCCATGAGTTCACAGTCTGTGTATGCACAGATAGCTCCCATCTGGCCCCCACTTGAAGTCCTTTAGATGAAAGTAGATAACTGTGTTGGGGTTTGAAGATTCAAATTCTTTACTGGGAGGATGAAGGGGATGGCAGACACCAGACCAGTTGTTAATGTTTAGTTTTTCTTAGATGCCTTTGCAGTGTACTAACTGTAAGAGTTCCAGCAAAGGTCACTATAAATTGAGCGTGTACTCAGATGAAATAAGCTTTCACATTAGGCAGAATGTAATTTTTCTTTTAACTCCTTTTTAGATCGCCTATTTGTCAAAGAGAAAACTAAATATATTAAGAGAATTAATACTGCAAATTGCCTAGAAGCATGGACGCATTACAAGTTTTGCTAGAAGAAAGGAGCAATCCCCCAGCTATTTGCACTACTGTAAGATTTGCCTGTAAGGAAAAAAAGCATAATTTCCTAGTAGTGTGTGCAGATGATATGAATTCATTGTTTTCTTCTTTAGTACTGCCCCATCCCCCTATCTCCCCTATTGCCCTCCACCCCCGACCCCAAAGCTGGCGTCTCAGTGCCCTCAGTGGAAACAACTATTGTAAGATCACTACTGAGTGTAAAGTACTTATATCTCCTGGGATTTGGGATGAATTTTTTGATTGAGAACAAATCAAAGCCAAGTTACAGGAAATGGTAATATAAACCTCTTTGCCTGTTTTGCACAATTAGTGCTGCTGTTGCTGCGCTGGAGCACATCAGGATTCACCTTATAGCACTTCCATAGCTCTTGTGTTTGCTTGTTGGAGCATGTGGTTGGGAACTGAAATAACTTTTGCTCAAAAATACTTTTCTCCATCCCCCATCTGCTCCACATCTTTTTCTTGATATAGCCTAAAGAAATCCTGAACCAAAATGCTGGTTTCAGCTCTGCTGGGGAAAGAAATTAAAGCCTTTGGTTGCTAATCCATGCAGAGATGTTTTCGTGGTACATCTCAAATCACAAAACTTAGTGTGTTATAGCAACGTGGCAGTAACTTGAATTTTGACTGTGAAGCTCATACTGTCTCACAGATGTGTTTTACACTTAGCCTAAGGCAAACAAAAGCATTTAACCTCTGAGTTTAAGAACAGTGTGGTCTGAAACAGTGGTGATGTTATTAGGTAGAAAGAGGTCTCCTGCTATGTTACCACATTCAGAGACGTGTTCAGTCCTAACGTATGACTGGTCTCCATTCTGCTTTTCTGCGTTACATGTGGCCAGATCCTCTGTGTTTTATGGGACTTGTCCAAGAGTGTCTGAGAGCAAATGAACTGCTTTTCTTAAACCCAGTTTAGGTCAAGCCGCGGTGCAACCTAGTTCAAACATAAGGATGTTTCCACTGTGAGTAAGCACAGTTGTGAAACAGTTGCCAACTTGTGAAGATAAAGACTCAGTCAATGAGACAGTTTCAACTCCCACTCATACTATTGCCCTGGATGATTGCCTAGTCTCCTTGCTATGATCCAAATCTGTGTTTGGGGATGCCCTGATTTGCATAGTGTTGACGTGGTAGACTTTGTAGCTTTAAAGCGTCTATTGCTTGCTGCAGCAGAGATCCCGCTTTTGTTCTGACATGTTTTGTTTTGGATTTCATTTTATACAAATGGAGGAGGCACACCGCCTCCAGTTAGTAATTCAGAGTGCGCTGCGAGCCCCCACTGTTTGTGGGGAGGCTGTGGAAGCACAAGTTGCTGGACTATCCCTCCCTGACATCCGATGGGCTCAGTCACTGCTGCATCCCTTCTGGGGACAGAGCACCATCCCTCTCCCTTACCAGCCACCAGCCAGTTTGCTGGCGGGTTCCTGGGGAGTTGTGGGGCAGGGGAGAAGAGGGTCTCCACTCCCTCCAGACCACATGGTCCAATGGGAAATCTTCTTAGATTGAGCGTTTGTGTGCTTCCACGCTAACACAGTCTGATCTTTGATATGCATATATTTGCTTGCATGGGGCAAAAATGCAAGAACACTGGAGAAGCCCTGAATTTTTGGGGTGGGAGTAGTGCTGTTTGTTTTTCTGGTTGTTCAAAAATGTCCCAATGCATTAGTTGCAATTTATATTTGAAATATAACCTGGTTCTATATCTGAGGTAGTAGCTAATTTTTATAATTAAGCTAAGACCACTACAAATTAAATACTGTGAAGGTCATGATGAAAGATTGTTAAATGCAGCGTTAAAAATAGTGATGTTAAACCAGTAGCTTAATAGTAGGAAGCAGAAATCAATATACATTCAAATATTATGCTATATGTACCAGACAGCTACTCACCATATACTGGGAGGTGAGCAGCATTGCTTGGCTAACATGTTACCATGTTGCAGAGTTGCTATGGCAATATCAAACCAATGAATAAACCACATCACAGAGACAGGGAGGTGAGTAAGTGTGAAATTGATTCAGTGGAACACGGGAATATGTGGGAGCCAAATTGGTCAAGACAAAATTCCTGGTAGGAAAATCTATTTCTTTTCACACTTCCAATATTTTATTATAATGACTTTTTAAAAAATTGAGATCTGATAGGTATTTTTTTCACCATAAACTCTTAAGTATTTTTCATCTGATGCTATGTGACTGTTTCAACATATATAGGGCATTTAAGAAATATATCCATGTGTAATGAATATAGCTAAATATAAAAAAGTACATAATGTTTTTTAAAGAAATAAAAATAATTTGTAGTCATATAAAATCTAGGTAAGATAAATTAACTGAGTATGAGTTCTGTTATCAGCTGGAAGCTAATATAGAAGTTGTATTTGAAAGCATGTTTTCAAATACATCAGGCTTAAACTTTATTTCTAAATGTGCAGTATAGTGATATGATCCACAGAAATGTCCTAGGAACAATATACATTTTAGATAGTACATTGATATAACAAAAGAAAGATACCTGTGCTGCTTATAAATGGATGGTACAAATATTGATCATGCTTCATTGCCCTATTTTGTAATTTATGTGACCAGCAGTATTTGGAATGTCTTAGGGAGAAAATCTTCTTTCTTTTTTCCAATTATTTTAAAACCTTCTATGAAAGGAACAATTATACTAAAATGTGCTATCAGCAATATATTTCTGTTACCCAGGGAAAATAAAATACATATCAGGCATGTTTTTAATTAGGATTTCTGTTTTACTAATTCATCTCAGTTCAGCTGGACGATTGAATAATGATAAAGGTTTTAGTCCTGGGAAAGGTCCTAGTGCAGAGGACTAGAATGTTGGTTTGTTGTGTGTGAGTTATAGATGTTGCGAATTGATGTTTGTTTGTGTAAAGCATAAAGAAATCTATTTTTAGGACTATTTTTAGGCTGTCTGCTAGTTTTGGGCAGGAAGCATGCTTCTGTGAGGTTCAGTGCTTGTAGTTCGTATGCTATTAATTTGATTTAAACATGCTATTTATTTATAGCTTAAAAGAAAAAAAACTGAGGTTTTACGTCTGCTTTTCTGTTTCATCCCCATCTTCTCCTGAGTGTATTTTTATGTCCAAGCCCTTTTTATTTTACCTGTTTGTGAAGAAATCTATGTATGATAACAATGCTAAATTAAACAGCATTAAGTTAAGGTTTTTTTTTTTTCTTTTAAGATGTCAGAACGGTCTTATCAAGTACAGTCAATAAAATGAAGAATGTAGTTTGTCTAAAATACTGCTGTGTCACGTAAAAGCCACTGTGCTACTGCTTTGATTTCCATAGCTCAAAGCAGAACTGAATAGCTTAATTTATTTACAGACCAGAAACCAACACTTGGTTGCATTTACCCTTTTGGATTAGTTTTTAGAGAACAACATTTGCCAAATTATTGGCAAAGAAGTTGCTGACTGATGTTTTTTACATTGGGATGGAATGATAAGGGAAAGACAAACACAGGGTGAGTGTTGGCTGAACACTGAGGCTTTTGTGATTTGGAGTTTTAAAGGTAGGAATAAAGCTCTTCTGTGACACAATAACATCTAGAAGTCCTTCAGTTACACATTTTCCTGCATTTCCCTGCAAGTGTTAATCTCTGACTAAATAATCTTCCTAAAACTCGATTCATCTGATGGTGAGCAGCTGCATCTCAAGAGATTGTGTTGTTTTCAAATGTGAACAGAATCTCCAAATTATTTGGGCAAACCTAGATAGACCAAGGTTAAACAGATGAAAAAAGAAATAATATTGGCCAGGAGCTAGTTTGTGTTGTACACCATATAAGCATGAAATGTCTTTCTTCATTTGTCACTGACCATTTTAGCTGTACACAGTGTATGAGACCAGCTGTGCACTGATACCCAGCATGGACTTTGCAGAGGCAAAGTTGTCACCGTGGAAGCTTCTGCTCCCTGCATGGCCTGGCCCAGCCCACTGGTGCGTTCTCCTTGAGCTACACTGATGGCCAGGCTAGTCTGGATGAGATCAGGCATGCAACTGAAATAGTGGAAATGTTATCTTTGAGGGAAGGTGTTTTCAGAAGAGGCTCAGTTTTCCACCTACTGCTTTGACTTTCCCACTTTTGGTGCATATGGTGCCAAATGTGCAGACTTGTTGCTGGTTTGAAAGCAAAGAAACATCTATTCCAAGAGGTCTCTGTTTGAAAGCCTGCTTATTAGCAGAGCTTGGTAAGTAGTCCAGTGTGTGCACAACCGCTGTGCCACTGCAGAGAGTGGTTCACTTCCAAAATCCTCAGAAGCAGTTTTTAAAGCCCAAGTTCTTAGTGAGACAGACATGGCTAAGAAAAAAGCCTTTGGGGCAGGGAAGGAAAAAGTATCTCTTCAGGAGGCCAGAAGCACGCCCCAGATCAAGTGGGTTTCTTTTCTCAGCAATGCCTATTTCTTCACTTTCAGCTTTTCATTTCAGCTTTTATCTCCTGTAAAATGAAATTACTTACGTTAGCTGCCCTGAGTGGGCAAGCCAAGATAGTTTTCTATCCCCATCCATGACTGGAAAAAATATATCAAACTAGTGGTACCTTCTCTTCCTGCCCTCTGAAGCAGATGGTGACAGGGTTCATTTTGGCAGAAGTGTGTATCCAGTCTAGTATCATCATAAGTGCTGTCTAAAGTGACGAGTGCCATATGCTTCCTCAGCAGCATTAGGAACCCTTTGCTGGCAGCTCTCACCGTTGCAGCGCGGTGCTCAGAGGTATACCTGTAACAGCACACACAGAAATGAAAAGAGGCAGGTTAGGAGAAATGCATGCAGGCAACCACTCTAGGTAAGCAGTGGGGCTAGACACCATATGGCACTGGAAATTTTCTTCCCTCTGGACCGATTTCAGGTGTGTGATGCCCTGCACTGTGTAGTTACAGTTTACAGATAAGGTAAACAAGTAAGTTTATCTTCATGCCAGTCCTTCAATAAAACTCCCAGGTATGGGCATAATGAATGCATGGAAGAAAGTGCTGTCCTTACCTCAGTAGCTAACTACATATACAGTCCAGAAAATCCTGATCTGTACGCTTTGCAAGATTCAACAGGATGGAAGTGGCATTTTGAATAGATTTCTCTTTGCTTTCTTTTGTACAGAACTCAGCACTGATGTAGTCTTGTCCTGGTCTCTTTTCTTATCCACTCTCTGCATTTGAAGTTGGTCTCACCTTTCTCCACACAATCCCATGTGCCAACAAGGGGGCATTTGGAGCAGCAGGAAGAGCCCAGCTCCCTCCACAGCACCCACAGATTACCTCAGTCGAGGGATGATAAAAGGTGGGACCATGTTCAGTGCAAGCGGAGCATTATCAAGCACTAATTCCTCTGAATAATAAGCTGCATATTTTCAAAGGGTTGTAACCTCACTGGATATGTAGCCTTGTGTAATAACAAAAACACTTTGTTCTCTGTCATAAGGCAACATCACATTTGCTAAAAGTCCTTACATAGGCACAAGTCATTGTTTCTTATACATTCAGTCTGTGTATTTTCAGTGGGTTTTATTTTTCGGTGTACAGAGAAGGGAGGCAAAGACAGAGTCTGACCATGATATTTTTCCATGGTTTAAAGCCAGCCAGCAGCCAAGCCCCACACAGCCACTCGCTTACTCCAGCCCAGTGGGGTGGGGGAGAGAACAGGAAAGGTAAAAGTGAGAAAACTCCTGAGTTGAAATAAAGACAGTTTAATAGGTAAAGCAAAAACCGCGCATGCAAGCAAAGCAAAACAAGGAATTCATTCACCACTTCCCATGGGCAGGCAGGTGTTGAGCCATCTCCAGGAAAGCAGGGCTCCATCATGTGTAATGGTTACTTGGAAGACAAACACCATCACTCCGAACATCCCCCCTTTCCTTCTTCTTCCCCCAGCTCTACATGCTGAGCATGATGTCATATGGTGTGGGATATCCCTTTGGTCAGTTGGGGTCAGCTGTCCCAGCTGTGTGCCCTCCCAGCTTCTTGTGCACCCCCAGCCTGCTCGCTGGTGGGGTGGGGTGAGAAGCAGAAAAGGCCTTGACTCTCTGTAAGCACTGCTCAGCAATATCAAAAACATCTCTGTGTTATCAACACTGTTTTCAGCACAAATCCAAAACACAGCCCCGTACCAGTTACTGTGAAGAAAACTAACTCTATCCCAGCCAAAACCAGCACAGATTTTTTTCATAGAAAGAGTACCATCTCAGCCTATGATATCAGCCTGTTGACTTCTAGAGTTATAACAGCATGCTGTCACTTTGTATTTACCTTTAGTTACTATCTTCTATCTTCATGTGGCTGGTTTTTTTCATATTTCTTCTTCAATTTTGGGTTGGGGTCCCTTACTAAATTGTCAGTCTTTTGTTTCTCTCCCTTTTTGTCTTTTTTGTTGGCTTTTTTTTCAGTCTGGTGGACTGCTTCTGTGCATTTGATATGTAGTCTCCTACAATAACTGCCAGTGCTCACATGTGTCAATATCCTTTGGATTAATTTCCACTGAGACACTGACTTGCTGCTTCTTAGGTTTCTGAGGTAAATTATTCTTGTTCTTTGGTTTCACTTCTTCCTTTCTTAGAAATGTGAATTCATCTCTTGAGGAACATTTTAACAGAAATGATCTCATTTGAGCATCTCAGCTAACTTTTTGGTGTTAGAATGTTTCAGGAGCAGTTTTTTTGGATTAAAGAAGATACTCAGGTGAAGGCAATTTTCAGTTTACTTGTAAGTGCAGGATGGGACACCCAGCTGGGACCATGGATGAGAACTATGCCTGCACCCCAGTCTCCATCATTCCTTTTTTTGGAGCCATTTAGTTACTTGTGATCTGGTCAGAGCTGTCTGGTGTGGGCAGGGTCACAGGGCAGGAGTCAGAGGGAGTCTGGGGAAGGCTGAGAAGCTTTTTTGGCTTTACCTGTGGAATGTGTTTTCTGGTATCCACTAAGCAATTCTGGGAGAGTCTTTAGTGCCCTTCCTGTCTTCTTTGGCATTGGTGACAGTCTCTTCCCGGCCCTTCTGGGACATCTGGCTCCTCCTTGAGCATAAAAGTTGCCTTGGCAGCTTCTCTCTAGGTTTCAGGAACATGTAGCCATTCATTTGGTAAATCACTTATTGCAACCGTAGGTGCCAGCCACCACTCTTTCCTGCACAATTGCCAGTGGTTTCTATGGTCTAGCTTCAGTCCTCTTTAAGACAGCTGGTTTCCTCTGTCATTCTTCCGTGCATCTGTTTGGTTAAGGCTGTATTTTCGTAAGATTTTCAGAAAAGCTGCATTGCCTGAAGTTAATGTCTGTTTCTTGAAGGATCACATTAGCAACTGATTTAATTAATTGATATAACTGTATTCCGAGAGCTTTTGTGCCAATATCTGCCATTTAAATCTTTTAGTTGGATGTTCCTGCTAAATTGCTATCTTTTTGTACTGCACTACCGTAAAATGAATAAAGCAGAAGAGCAGCTTATGTGATAGGTTAGGTGGTGGAAATGAGAGCACAGATATAGCAATGAGTTTGCAATGCTACAAGCTTGGGGAAGAGTGGCTGGAAAGCTGCCCTGCAGAAAAGGACCTGGGGGTGCTGGTGGACAGCCGGCTGAACATGAGCCAGCAGTGTGCCCAGGTGGCCAAGAAGGCCAACAGCATCCTGGCTTCTATCAGGAATAGTGTGGCCAGCAGGAGTAGGGAAGTGATCGTGCCCCTGTACTCGGCACTGGTGAGGCTGCACCGTGAATACTGTGTTCATTTTTGGGTCCCTCAGTACAAGGACACTGAGGTGCTGGAGTGTGTCCAGAGAAGGGCCACAAAGCTGGTGAAAGGTTTAGAGTCTTCTGAGGAGTCTATGATGAGCGGCTGAGGGAGCTGGGATTGTTTAGTCTGGAGAAGAGGAGTCTGAGGGGAGACCTAATCGCTCTCTACAACTACCTGAAAGGAGGTTGTAATGAGGTGGGTGTTGGTCTCTTCTCCCAAGTAACAAATGATAAGACAAGAGGAAATAACCTCAAGTTGCATCAGGGGAGATTTAGATTGGAAATTAGGAAAAATTTCTTTCCCGCAAGAGTGATCAGGCACTGGAACAGGCTGCCCAGAGAGGTGGTGGTCACCATCCCTGGAGGTGTTTAAAAGACATGTAGATGTGGCAGTTAGGGACATGGTTTAGTGGTGGACTTGGCAGTGCTAGGTTAATGGTTGGACTTGATGATCTTAAAGGTCTTTTCCAACCTAAACAATTCTATGATTCTATGAGTTTGCCTTCTCTCTGGCAGTTTAAAGAGAATCAAAGCACAGAATCACTGATCTTGTGACTGAATCACAGTTGTGACACTACTTAGTGGTTCTTCCTACAGTCCATGATACTCCATGATGCATCCTGCAGTTCTGGTTCCCTACCTGTTGAGACCAGAAGACCCACAGGAGTTTCTGCTCCTACTTTCTGGCCTTGTCTTTTAAGAATTGGGTGATCTGAAGACTGTCAGCTCATCTGCTGATAGTTTATGCATTGAGCTGTGTTAGTAATGGCCTGAGGGCACTGATTTTCTGACCTTTCAGTATCGGTATTTGTGGTATTTACTGATTAACTTTAAAAGCATCAGATTTATTTTTTTTCCTGTGGTAGGGAACTTCATGTATTGCAAATGTGAAGTGGGATGGACTCCAATGGATCAAAAAGAAGAAGATAAATAAACTGGTCCCTGTGTTCAGTGTTACAATAACCTTCCTTTTTTCATTTAAAAACCCAAAACCACTAAAACAAATTTTGTGTCTTTTAGGGGTATCTTCTTATGCATTTGCAATGCCTATAGTTAGCAGTGAAGCTGAGGTTTTAACTGTCTTCCACTTCTACATAAACATTTAACACCTGGTTATCTGTGGGGAAGTCACAGTTTCCTTTTCAGGCTGGTGAAAATAGATGCTACAATACCTTTTCCAAAAGTGCACCAAGATCTAGGTGGAAAGGTCCCAGAGGGTGCTTCAGCAGGGCAGAAGCTAGTGCTTGACCTGCTTTTCCAGCCTTCCTGACTCTTCACTGAACTGAGCATTAGGGGATTCTGTGTTCTCAGTGAATGGTGCAGAGGGTGTGACCTGGATTACTTGGCATTAGAAAACTTTCAGGACATGCTTTTGCCAAATCAGGACTCTTAAATCTAATCCTGTATGAACTTCAACTGCTTTAATTACATGCTGATTACATCTTCCCTTTACCATTTCTATTAACTATAGCAGACTTCACTTCTCGTTCTTAAAGTGCTATGAGGTATTGCCCTTGCTTTTAAAACACTGCCATGTTCCACATAATTGCTTGGCTGAATCTCTCTCTCTCTCTCTCTAGTAAAAATCATATAGGACTTGAAGAGTTCCATAAAAATAAAATGTTTGTATGCAAACAAAGTTTTTCCTAGGAGATCGAGGATGTCATATATAGGCCTTAATATTTACTAATATTAAACACTACAGGCTGTGAACATAGCTGTGTCAGCTGAAATGTATTCTATTCAATAGAAAAGGTCATTGCTTGTAGTGTAGGTCATTAGTGAGAAGTTGTTGTCACCACAGAATATGTATATACTTCTTAGAGGTATGTACTAATGAGTAAGTCAGTATTTCTTTTTAACTAGATTAAGTAGTTTTCTTTGTGGTATTAAGCAGAATTGTTAGGGTTATTTCCCTCTAACAGAGGAACTTCTGTCTGCTTTCTATCTATATCTATCTATATAATAATAAGTTATAATAATAATAACCTTAAGTTAACTGGAATGTCCATAGATGTTCATTGACATATGCGCTTGACTGCTGGGACAGAAAGTTATGGTTACTTTGAGCACTTAAATTCATTCTGAGTATGTTGTAATTCCAGCAGATTCAGCTGGGCACTATAGTTTATTCCTTGTACACCTAAATAGCATTTGGAAACCCATTATCATTTCATAGAAGAGTATTTATGGAAATTATTGTTGCTGTTGTTTTTAAAACAACACAAACTTTTCCAAATCTTATGCGTTCTTCCTACCACGTTGGACATGAGTCAGCAATGTCTGCTTACAGCCCAGAAGGCCAATTGTATCCTGGGCTGCATCAAAAGCAGTGTAGGCAGCAGGTCGAGGGAGGTGTTTCTGCATCTCTACTCCACTCTCGTGAGACCCCACCTGGAGTGCTGCATCCAGCTCTGGGGTCCCCAGTACAAGAAGAACATGGACCAACTGGGTCCAGAGGAGGGCCACAAAAATGATCAGAGGGCTGGAACACCTCTCCTATGAGGGCAGGCTGAGACAGTTGGGCTTTTTCAGCTTGGAGAAGGGAAAGCTTCATGGAGACCTTATTGTGGCCTTGTAATATACAAAAGGGGGTTATAAGCAAGATGGAGAGAGACCTTTTACCAAGGCCTGTAGTGACAGGACAAGGGGCAGCAGTTTTAAGCTGAAAGAGGGTAGATTTAGATTGGACAGGAGGACATTTGTTATGATGAGGGTGGTGAGGCTCAGGAACAGGTTGCTCAGAGAAGTTATGGAAGCCCCATCCCTGGAAGTGTTCAAAGTCAGGTTGGATGGGGCTTTGAGCAACCTGATGTAGTGAAAGATGTCATTGCCCATGGCAGGGGGGTTGGAAGTAGATGATCTTTAAGGTTCCTACCACCCCAAAGCATTCCATGATTCTGTGATTCTGTGAGACCTGTTCAGGATTATTTTAGCCATGCATAAAGCAAAAAAAGTTACTTCTCAATATTCTGAAAGATAGTCAGAATGTAGTTCAGAAATTGGAACAGCTGAATTGGCTACTGTGTAAGTTGATCAGTGCATCTGTGGAGGGAATGCCTCTCTGAGGAAGTGGGAATACCACAGCAGGGCAGCTACAGAGATCAAGTATTCGCTGAGGTTATTCATCAGTGCTTTATGTTGATCTGGAGACACTCAAGAGACTTCTTCCATCTTCCCTCTCCCTGCACTAAAAAACATGCCCTGTGAACCCCCCCAGAGCTTACATCCTGGGACACCTAGTTTAGATAGGAAACTAATCAGAACTGAATAAAATAGAAGATCCTAATCATCTTTCCCTACAGCCTTTTCTCTGTCCCTGAGGATAGTAAGAGCGTGCCTTCTTGAAACAAGAGAATTAATACTCCTCTTTCACAGAGATGCTGTCAGGAGAAATCTGCTGCAACTTAGAGGTATAGGCTGGCAGTCTGCCCTCAGAGCTCAAGAAGGCATGGCACCATGCCCAGACTCTTTTTCTCAGGGCTTCAACTTTCTTTCGCATGGCTGTGCAAAACCTGTCAATACTTTCTGCTAACCTTGATTCTCCTGCCAAAGACCCATCTGTACTACCTGGAGGTCTCTGTTCTGTTCTTTTCAACTAAGAATTCACTCCTGCTCTGCGTTGTCAGCTTTCTTCCTGTAGCCAGTGCATCTTAGCATCTTAACCTTCTTACCCAGACCAGCTTTCTTAATGCAGCTCAGCTGTTGGATGGCTTTTGCAAGCTCATAGTACTTTTTGATGAGCCTCAGGTAGGGGGTAGCTAATCCTCTGGTACTTGCTGGAACAATGGTCTGGTCTGACTCGCCTTATTATATGTTCAGCCATTCTGGAAGAAGTTAAATGGTTGGATGCTTTGGTAATGCACGCTATATAGATACCTTGAATTGGATTTTTTAGAGGGGTTCAGTTTGCTATTAAGTGATTGGATTGTCAAAAGTTTTCATCATGCTATAAACAGTGACCTTTCAAAAACATGATTATTTTTTGACTCTACCAAAAGGAATTAAGCTTTCTTGGGATTCTCTTCCTAATGAAGGAGCAGGATTAGCAGCAAGCAAGGAGGTGACACTAAATAGTACAAGAGGAAGGGGAAATACCATGCTATTGGCATTTTAGAGTGATCCAAAGTGAATACTCAGTCAGCCTGACAGACAATCAGAAGACAGAACTTTTAAAAGTACCTGCTTTAGTTGTCTTCATTTCATTTTCAAAATAAGACATGGAAAAGATTTTACAATATTGACATTTGAAATAGTATTCTAGCCTCAATCTCTACAGACGGTGACTGTAAAACTAGTCAGATGTCTACTATGCGATATATTAATCTATGAGCTGTGCTCAGTACTTCAAAGAGGAAAATATGCAGAAAGCTGATGCCAGTTAGCAAAAAGTCTATGATAAGCTCTTAAGCCTGCCTCATCAAGACCTGCCTGCCTGACGCTGCCGGTCCTGGAGGACTTTGTTTTGTCTTTTTGCCATACTTGTATGATGTATCTTGCTAGTTCTAGGCAGGACACAAAAGTAGGCAGCACTGCAGCTACCTTCCTTGACACCATTACTGCATCAGGCATCACATTTTCATTTGAATTTGTTCATCTGGCAAGGGAAAAAGGAGGCAAAGCGAACACAGACTGCAATTCCACTTACAGACTACTAGAAACAAGAACTATCTCATGCACGTCACCCTGGGAGAGTTCAGCATGAATGTTGACAGGGCTGCACTGGTAAAGGTCTTGGGGTCACCAGCAACAATTCCCTGATATCATCAGCTTAGCATGTAGCAGCACCAGCCAAAAAGGCTGTTAAAATGTTGGGTGTCATCAGGAAGGGTATTGAGAACAAGACAGAGAATATCTGCTCTGTGTTTTGCTGCGGTGTACAACTTTGGTGTGCCCAAACGTTGACAGTTGTGTGCAGGTCTGCTTTCCACACCCCAGGAAGGGTAGTAGAGGAACAGAGAGGAGCCACTAAATTGATGAAGGGGAGGCAGCTGTCTTTGAGGACCAGCATCACAGGGATTACTCCTTTTGAGCAGACTACTAGTGGAAAAGGTGAGTGAAGTTCTCACATCATAGGGGCAGAGCTGTTATTCACCAAACCCTGTGGTACTGGAACTGTGTGACATTTGAACTTCAGAAGAGATTGGCTTAAAACAGATGAAAGTACTTTCAGAGTTACAAATTCAGAAATTTTTGCCGGAAGAGCTTGTGAATGCAGACGCTATCAAGTTTTTAAAAAATGTAAAAAAAGACAAATTCATGGGCAGCAATCCCCTAGAGAGATACTAAAGGGAATAGACCAAAGTACACTCTAGCATCCCTATTTCTATGGTGGTCAAGGCAGAGGATTATTTAGGGAATAGACTGAAGCGGGTGGGAGAAGGGAAGGCGGGAATGCTTGGCTCATGCTCTCTCCCTAAATAGCTCCCCCATTTGTGAGTGGCAGAGCCAAACTGTTGTGCCAGGTGTTTTAGTGGTCTGAGCCATGTTGATTTTTTAATTTGTGCTTGCTCAGAGGGATCACAAGGGTTTTCTGATACACTTGTTTGGATGAAAAGAAAAGGCTCGAAGCTTAAATGCTGCAGAGAGAATATGACAAGACAAAGCGATCTTCCTTTTGGCTGCCCAGGAAGATGCCAAGCCCAATTCTAGATGCTTGCTATGGTGCTAAGCTACTTCAGCGGTCAATGAGAGAGGCTTTATAAATTCAGAACTTCCCAATTGCTGCAGAGGGCCAACATTCATTACAGGCATTTGGGAAGCTTTCACAGGCATCATGAGCATTTGATGTTCTGGACACCCTAAGGGAAATCTCAGCCTAAAACCTTTCAGTTTGAGTCACGCTCTTCACTGATTCACAAACCCAACTCATGAGCAACGGATATCGCTCTTGGCCAAAATAGCCATTGCCTTGTGTAGTGGAACACTGTCCTTTCGCTTAGAAACATAGTGTATTCCAGACGCCGAAGAAACTTGCCTTAGACTCACAGGTTGTAGCCGATATAGCTGCCTCATAGTATCAAGCCTTCCATTCCTGAGCAAGTTCACAGGGAGCAAGTTAGACAAAGAAAAATGTATTTATCTCCTAGAAGTTAAGTGAGCATGTAGTCTGAAGGGCTTGAATTGCTGTAGTATAAAAAGACACCATCAGCCAAAATAACTGTCTGTGTTTGCCGGCTTTCTAAATGCAAAGTAAAATGCAGTGGAAGTCATTGTGGAAGGCTAAACCTTGCTCATAGAGGTGACAGGCATCAGTTCTAGTACTTTATTTAATAATTTTGATCACATGTTCATGCCAGAATACGCTAGATTTTTCCCACTCTAAAACTGCTTCTAAGGTACCAGTTTATTCTTTTGGTGTTCTTGATGGCTTTTTGCTTGCCTGTACGGGGTGGGGGTTTTTGTTTAGTTTTGTTTCTGCTAAGTACTAGAGGCAGCTACCTCTTTCTTACCATGAATTGTGGTCCAGCAAGTCACACTATTGAGCATGAGATGTCTATTTTTCTAATGTGTCTATGAGAGTGTCAGGATGTAAACAAATTCCTAGTTAATGATGAACATCCTTCCCTGGAAGGGAACGTAGAATGAGCAGCTGCAAAGTCCTTCAGCTGTGGAGCTAATTCAGACTCGGTTGTCCCATAGATGCTTTTTGGCAGTCAGCTGACAGCACAGACGTCAGCCTCAGCAACATGAAAACTAAACAAGAGTTCTGTGCCCTACGTGGTAGGACACTCATTTGCTTGATTGAATCAGTGTTATAGGCGTCTTATTATTGATAAAATTCGCTTCATAAACGGAGGACAATTGTTTGAAACTAAATACACAGGTGTTATGGGTGGGAGGGAAAAAAGGGGTTTTGCAGCATTTGCATTCATGGCGCAATCCTCCACGTGGCAGACATATCTCCAGAAATGTGACTGAGTATGGAAGTCTGAAGTATATGCCTTCATTAAAATAAGCTGTTACAAATGTCTCAGAGCAGCACCTACCCTCTCTGGTTCACAGTGACTTCTGCAACCCTCTGAGGATATTCATGCTCAGGTTGCTTCTTGGTTTGGACTCAGGCCATCCAAGAGACTATCTGAGCCTTTAGGATGAAGGCGATAGCTGTGTGTATCCACTGTATAACATATCTTTGTTCAACAAGTTTGAAATCTGGTGTCAGCAAAGCTTGTCTGTATGGGAGACAGAAGTCGTGGGGTGATGTGAAGTGCTCAGGGATCCGAGAGCCATCACAAACTGGGGATCATCATCAAGAACCCGCCTTACCTCCTCTTCTTCACTGACTTAAAAAGAAGCAGACTGTTGAGGCTGCGGTTGTCTTCTGTGTATCGCTAAGGCAATTTCCTTATTACTGCCTCCTTTCTATATTCTTCTTGCACACACAGCGTAAGTTCCATTATGACATTACAGTTGTCTGCAATATCTCCCTATTCTCCCAGTGTGATCATTTGAGTCTACTGAGATCTGGTTTTTACTTCCAAGTTTTTACGAAAGACAATACAGAGATTTTAAAAAACCTAAATAAATACCAATTTTACTTGTGGGACATAGAACTGTAATTCCATCCCTCACAATTTCATTTTGCTTGCTCTTTTGGGACCTGTTTCGAGATATTAACCATCCATCTGGGTTGCATACATAGCAAAAGAATAAAATCTCTCGTATCCACTGAAGAGCGAGATGATAACTCTATCATCTACCTGCTTTAAACCATGTGCAAAGAGAGCTAATTTTGATGCTGACACGATTCACTTACTGCATTGCTATCTCGTTACAGAAAGACTAACGGCATGTAAGGGTCTCTCTGCTTGTTTGGCTGGAGATTTGTGTAATATGATTGTTTTCTAACTTTCCCATGTCTTTTATTCACCAATGAATTACTACTTGGTCGCTGTAGACAAACACAGCGCTCATTGCTGATTGGAAAAGGACAGTTTTAAAATCATGCTTCTTTCTGTATCTGTGTTGGTTTTTGTTTAACTTGTTTAAAATAGAAGACAGGAAAGAGGAAAGGCATGAATTATATAAGAAAAAAGCTGAAAGCATGCAATGGTCATGTGAAGAAAGAGCAGAGAACTAAGCAGACTGTCACTTAAGAAATGGCGACTTCTGAGCACTGAAGTTGCCACGTCAAGAAAGAGGGTGTAGTTAGTACATTGCCGTGGTCTGTGAGGGCAGTTCTCATAGGAAACTGGGAAAAGGAGAGATGTGTAAAACTAGTAAGCTGCAGTTTTTGGTAAGGACTAAATAAGTCTGAGGGAAAATAAGGCTCATTTCAGTATTAGCATGGGTAGTTTTCACCAAAGTCTGCTCCCAGTTCTATTTGGATATCATCGCTATGCATGTATCTCAGCTGGGAGAAGGAGATCCTACGGTGTCCTGTGTGGAAGCTTGAAAGGGGAAGATGGCTGCTTACGAGGTTGTGGGGAAACGGATTTGACCGAGACTGACTTACGGCTTACGGCTGCATTTTTCTCCTGCCTTGACCCCTTCATGTTAAATGAATTTTTCCACAGAAGAAGTTTCCCAAGGTCGGGGTCAAGCTGGTGGCCAAAGGGAACGCTGGAAGCTTGGCAGCCCCTAGCCCCGGGTCTTGGTCTCGCCTGCCCCGGTGCGCGCAGGCTGTGCACAGCCGGCGGCATCCCCTGCGTATGTGCTCCCACCAGTGAGAGCAGATGGCAACGGGCAACTATTCCTGCCCACAGCCTGACGCACCTGCTGTCCCTGCACTTCACGGAAGCTCAGTGCCATCATTCCTCTTTTTGCCTTCCACCTGCATAAAATCTGTTTGCTCCTGTGTCCTGGAGGTGGATTTTATCCCGCAGAACAGGGAAACGACTGCATGTGCTCCTGCAGTTCATACAGTTTGGGACATTGCTTTCCCAGCTACGCCAACCAGTGCTGGCTGCCAAAATGCCAGCCAAAAGGCACGTAGCCAGTTGTTCGCTGAGGTCTGTCAAGATGATCTAGAGCAGTTTTGTGATTTTTTCGCAAAAATCTTTATAAAACGGCCTCACTTTGACAGCCTTGGATGAGGGGCAGCAACCGCTGCCGTTATGTTGGCAGAGGGTATAACTATGAAGTTCTGGGACAGCAGCAGCCCCTTAAATCTGGGCAAGCAGCAGTGGAAGCTGGGCGAGGATGCCCGCCCAGTCCAGTAAAAGTACCTGCAGAACAAACCCCAGATTTTTCATGCGCAGATTGTCATAGCACATATAGTATCCATGCTGTTTTCCAAGCATCTGTTAATTTGTTATCTTTACTTGGTGCTGACACTTTAAAGGGAATAAAGAATGGCTAAATCCTTTTAGACAACTGCGTACATATCTGGTGCTGGACAAGTAATGGAAGTCCTAACTCCCTTGCCCTAGAGCCGTTAGCTGAGCTGTGCAGTTTCATATAAACTTGGGGAGAATACTTGGTGTGTGTTAGAAGTGGATTTTAAATCTTCATCATCTCTTGTCTGCAAAACAGAAAATCTTAAAAGCAGCCAATACTATTTTGTAAATATTAGTTACAGACAAAGAGTTATCCTTCCTTTATCTATCCTCTATCTTTCTGAAGGAGGAGGCATAAACTTACTTAGTGTAAATGATGTAGGCTCAAAAGAAAAGGGATTTTTCAATATCTGTGTGTTTATTGTTCTTCATCTCTTATCAGCTTAGTGATTTCAAGTAAGAAACGTTGTGCAACTGCAGCACTGTTACTGGGGGAGGGACAATGAAGGGTCTGTGAATTTGTTTGTTTGTTTGTTTCAGACCTCTTCCTGCACTTCCAGAAGTTGATATGAAATTTGCCTCCATTACATCAAGATGGAAATTTCTTAAATGAGATATCTGTAATTTTTTTTTTTTTTTAATATTGTTCATCTGAATTTCTAGTTTCTGTCTTGTAGAAATAACTGGTATTTGGAGGAAAACGTTGTTAAATGTGACATAGATTTACTTCAGAAAATTAACACCATGACTCAAAGGGTCTAGAGGACCTCACCCTGGAAAAATCTTTCCATTCTGAAAAATGCAATATACATATGTTTTTAAAGGAGGCACTCAGCATGGCACTTAAATTGCAAATCATATATTCCTTGAGTCTGTCATCCTTACTGAGATGAGATTTTCAGTTGGTAACAGATCCAAAAATTCGAGTAACCTTTTTGATACAAATGTTACTCTGTCAAGTTATTTTGGAATTGAAAAGGTTTCTAGATTAAATTGAATAGCTGGATAGTTTCATATTGTTTGATTTTTCAGGTGCACTGCCTGTTTCCCAGGTTTTTATTGGCCCGTGCTTCCTCACATATTTTACACATCCATGATAGTTTTGTGAAAAGAAAGCACCCGTTTTGAAAATACTTTCATTTTTATCAGGACATTTAAACATGCATATGCAACAGAGTTTGTGTGTGTGTCCACACGTGTGGAAGAACTGCCATGTGGAATACAGCCTAAGACCTGCTGGCGCTGCTCCTATCTCCAGCAATGGTATGAAGCTGATCCTTAAGAAGGGAGTGTAGAAACAGGGCACATGCACAGTGATTGTTTTTCTTTCCCAGGGCTCCATCTAGGTCATAGTACCTGGATAACTAAAAGCTATTCAGAGGCATATTTCTTTAATCCCTCACAGGCATATTTCTTTAATCCCACTTACTTGTAGCATTCACAAAAGGGGATGTCAAAAAGTTCCAAAATTTAATGATGTGCCATGAAAATCCCCACGGTTTTATTGTAAACTTCCTGCCTGGTATTTAAGGGCACTGCTTGTTTTTTATATTATGATAAACAATAAAAAATATTGTCCTATTTACTGGTATTTCCATATTCACAGTGTCTTTCTCAAAGTAAGCATCTTACCCATTTTATTCTATCTCAGTATTGAAGTTGCATTGCGCTTGGACTACATGTACCTTTTCTTGACTTTCTGTAGTTATGCTGTGTTTGTGTGGCTGGCGTGATCCAAACCGCATAGACTATACAAGATGTGAACATACTGTGGATTTACAGAGCGTGTACTAATAAAAACCACAATATTAACAGAGGGACTTAAATGTAAGTCCAGACTATTAAGTTGAAATATTAGCATAAAACAATGACTTAGGTACAAGAGCCTAAGGAGGTATGGATAAAGCTCCAGTCCTGTGATTATGCCCACATAGTCTCCCCAACAAGGTCCTTGAGGTTCTCAGGTAGTGGGTGGCAGAAGCTGGACCCAATTACTCCAGAGACCAAAGTTATGGCTTTGGAATCTGTTTGTATATCTGAGTCTGGCCAGACCTAAGACTAGACTTAAGGAAACGTTTAGTAGTCTTGGATTTGATATTGTCGTGTGGGTCTATTTCAAACTGATGGAGAGTATTGCATTAGATGTATAATTCATGTCAGGTTCCTCACGCATTAGATTTTGTAGACAGATGTGTTAGAAACTGAGTTTCCCAAGCAACTGTGGCCACCTTGTGGATTCCGCAAAAGAAAGTTATATTTTGTATTATAGCAGAGTAGCTAGGGCAGTTTAGATAGTGAAAAACCATTCTGATTGTGTTATTGGTCCTGATTAATAACTTTCAGTCAACACTTCCTTTTTGTTAGAAATGTATTACTGTTGGTGGATGTAGTAGTAGTATTACTGCTACTCCTAAAACTGAAATATCTGCTTTCCATCATAAAGTCACCATTTTTCATCAAAAGGTTCTTGAAATTGGTAAGGTTTTGCTGGGAAGGGGCAGGAGAGACTCATTTCAGTGATGCTGTAGGTCTTTCTTGGAATTGCGGTTCTTTAATATCTCCTTCACTTCTTAAAAATAGATCTCTGGGAAAGAACACAATGAAGGTGTGGAGAGTTGGCCCTTTGTGGCTGCCAGATGCCCACCCAGCTGCTCTCTCCCTTGCCTTTTTCACCAGAACAGGGAGAAAATGAGAAAATAAGACGAAAATCTTGTTGGTCCAGACGAGGACAGGGAGATCACTTACCAGTTACCATCATGGGCAAAACAGACCATGGTGCCACGCCAGCAGCCTACCCCACTGCCAGCACCTTGCCATGTAAATCCAGTAAGGAAGACAGAAGAGGTCTTTAAAACCAAGCATAGAGCTGACATGAAAAGAATAGGTATGAATTACCCATTAACATAGAAAGGCTTGAAATTAAAGATTTCCAAATTGAGTTGGTTGAAAGCTGGTATTGTCAGTCTGTGAAAAAGCTCTGATTTTGCAAAACCCAGTTTGTATTCTAGACAGGCCATGCAAAATAACTATACATTTTTGTCAGCCCAGATCCAGTTTGGAAATGCTGATGTGCAAAGGTTTGGTTTATTTTGAAAACACGTACCCTAGTGAGATTCCACGTGGTTGCAATCATTTTCCTGTAGCCAGTGCTTGGGATAAGAGCATCCGTGGAGAGGCTCTGCTCTGTGCCCCGCTTCTGAGCCAGGGAGGGCCCCGAGCAGAGCTTCTCCACTCAGAAATCAGAAGGTGTATCAGAAAGTATGTGGGTCCTTTAGGAGAATGGTGCTGTGAGAAAATGAAAGAGAAATGGTAGCTTTTAGCAACTAATTTAAAAAAGCCTGAATGAAGTTGTGCCCCGGAAGCAGGGAGAAGAAAGTCCTCCAGAAGACAAGCAGAGGGCAGATCCTGTAGTGGAGAAGGCAGTTTGTCTGGCGGGGCAGAGGACGACTGCTGCCTGTGAAGTAGGACAGAGGCTTTCTGTTGTTGCTCACCAGACAGTTTACCTGACTGGTGGTGACTTGACATCTGCTTGACTGGATGGAGGAGGTTGCTTACCGAGTCAGTTCAACTCACCAAACTGGCAGTTAGCTAACTGGTCCTAGCCCCCTACGCCCAAGATAAAAACCATAACAGCTTTCTGTGGTATGAGGATAGCGGGTTGAATCACTTCAGTGAGAGACTGGTGAGCTTCTGAGCTGGTGCGAGAGGGGAGATGATGTTACATTACTGGCACAAGGAACAGGGAGTGTGAAAAGCAAGGGCAAATGAGGCAAAGCAGCATATTCCCCTTCCAGTATTAGCCTCCTTGTCAGGCCTGCTGTGTTGCAGCATTTAACCCTATACTGAGGATAGCACCAGCACGTGTGAAGCTCATTGGCCTGGTTAATGGAGCCTCAAGTGGCTCAGGCTGTGCAGCCAGAACAGGTTCCTCCTTGTGTGTGGGGCTCCCAGAGCTGTCAGGCCTCTGGACACCAGCAGTCAAGATAATTAAAGGCTTCGGGATCTCTGGCACTGGTACAGGTTACTTGGTGGGGATGTCCAAAGTCCCTGCTCATGGCCAGCTACCCGAACTTCAGGGATGTTGGTACTCCAGGCTTCCAGCCACCCACTGGGAAGCCAGGCAAGATTTCACTTCAGTTCTTTGAAAGCTGAATCCAAGGGGGTTTATTAAATCAGATTAGATTCAGCTGATGGCTGTTTCCAGCGTGGCTCTTGTTTTGCCAGAGGATTGCTGAGTGGCTCCATTTTTGACCATAAAAGGGAGTATTCATAAATTGCACTGTGAAGTGGCTGCCAAAGTGGAGGAGTGGGGGGCAAAAGATAGTTTGAGGGTGTAATTTGAAATGATTACAAAACTTGGTTGTCCAAAAGAAATTGGACAAGGTGATACAGGTATCGTGTATCTTGTTTCCCTGTGTGATGTACTGCTCTCAAGGTGGCACCACAGCAATGGGCTGTTACCATATGACACTGTAGTAATGGAGAGCTGTGTCCTGGTAAGGCCAGACAGGTATAAAGCAACTCATCAGCAACTCAGATAGGATGCTACATTAGAGATAGCCAGGAAAAGACATTCAGGGTTTGGTTTTGTTCTGTTTTGTTTTTTTTAAACATGTGGTGTACTGTAAACTGAAAACAAAACCCAACCCTGACCATTTTTTGTTCATTTTTTCTTTCTATCCTTATCTGCAGTCTTGTGTTGTAAACCCTGTATATTTTTGCTGTTATTTAATTTTATTTCTGTATGTCCTGCTCTTATTAATTTAGATGATTGCTAATTTCAAATTCACTTGTGGTCTAGAGGCTTTTCTGTAACTGCAAAGATACACTTTTTTTTTTTCAACCAGAAGAACTTTTTTCCCTACATTTCACTCATGAGCTCCTCAGCCATAACTGCTTCACACTGTTGGCAGCTCTCCTAGAAGATGGTTTTACTGAGTTTCAGATCTCTGAGATTCTTCAACTTAGGTGACACGTTAAAAAGTTCTTAATTGGGGAGCTTTAATAGGTTATTTTGGTATGTATTATTATACTTGTGAAGACTGTTTTTTTCCCCCTCTTCCTAGGATTGCTTCATGGATTGTGTTTGTCTGAATAAAATGGCTTATTTTCCCTTATATTTCCATTAAGTAGTGAGTTCATTCATGAAATATAAATCAGGCTTACATATTTTTCTTGAGTCTCAGTTCCAAGGAAGAGCTCAAGGTGCAGTATGGTGGCTCAGAGAGCATATTTGTAAGTCGTTCTCACGCTAGAAAGAGAGCTCATGTATCAAACTGACAATATATAACAGGCAATATTCCATGGAAATGCCTTTCTTAAGACTTCTTGATTTTCAATAAGAACTTTAATAGAAAAAACACAGCTTGATGATTTTTTTGATAAATGTGCGCTATCCTACCCAAAGATTTTTAAACAAGATCGAAAAGTTAACTGCACAAACATGCCTAGATCCAGATCCTGCTGGATCCAGCAGACATCATTTGCCTTAGGTTAATGGAATTTAAATGTGTATCATAAAAGCAGCATTATCAGTAGAAACTCGTGTGGTGGATACCTCTTAATCGGTACCTTCCTTCTGGTAGATCAGAGGCTTATGTGAAGCATTTAACACATACACAAACTTCCATTAATAGTGAGAGAGTTTTCTGGTACAATTTGACCCTTGAGAAAGTTTCTTCTAAATGCAGTGGCAAGCAGCAAGTAGTGTTAGGAAGAACATTTAAAGAACGGTGTGAGATAGTAATCATAAGTAATATTGCAGTTAATATTGGAGTTGGCTTCACGAACGCTCTCTCATTTGTCTGTATGTTTTTGTTCCCAGTGTTCAGTGCTGTAGGTGCGTTTTCTGCTGCTTGTTCATTGTACTTTAAAATTATGCCACGTTTTCTTTCTTAGTAGTAGCGGTGTGTTTCTAACAACTTCCTGTGGCTTTAACTATGGCGTTATTATCTTTTATTCAGGAGATTTTGGGGCTCGGAGCCCAGCACTGGATACTTGTGGCTTTAATTTTATCTCTGGAGCACTATGGGCAGGAGCATAAAAATGTTGTCAGTGAAGTGGAAGAGCTCAAAACAGCCTGCTGAGGCAGGACATGTGCTCGCACAATGCCTTTGGAATCACTTTTGGCGGGGGTAGGAGGTAAGGGGAGTATATCCTTTCCCTTTTTGCATTACATGAGTTCAAAGGGAGACTGATCAAGTGCGCTGAAGAGGAATCCATTAGGTGCTGCTCAGTAGAGAGAGCATATAAGGCTCAGGAAATGCTGTGAGAATAGCCGGAGACTAGGTGAGTAACCGGGAAAGAATGAATGCTTGCCCTGCTTTTACTTTTTCTTAGAGTGATGGCCCCAGCTGGAGCTAGATAGGGGGCTGAGTAGCCCAGTACGGCGCCAGTGACATCCCTGTGTGTCCCCAAAAGAAGCAAGGACAATTACGAGAGGGTAGGGAATAATGATTCTTCTCATCCCTTAGGGCACGCTTTGTCTTGCGTGGGTTGTTCAAAATGCAAATTTCTGATTAAACTCATCCACTGAGGCTGTTCTTCGATAGAGCTGTCTCAGAAATGTTGTCAAAATAATCTCTGCAACTCTGTCTACCTCTGAGCCCTTCACTCTGAGCTTCCCCTGCGTGTATAACTCATACATAAAAGGCTTGTGTAATTATTTCAACTCTGTGGAAGACAGCTGAGGTGCAGTGAAATGACTTGTCTGAAGCCATGCAGGCAGTTTGTAGCAGAGTGAAGGAATTAGGGAATTTAAGGAGTATATAAACTAGTAGGAACTCACTCTGTTATGCATATGCTTATGCTACACGTTGCCGGTAGGCTGCACTTCAGGTGCTGGCTCAAGCAGGCTTCTGGAAACGAATCCTGATGAATAAAGCAAAGATGCTGAATTCAGTCTCAGGCAAAAGAGTTAGACCTTAGATGATGTTTCACGAAGAAGCAGGCAGTGTGGAAAATATACTCTCGACCCTGAACTTAGTTTAAAGGGGAGCTCTCAAACAAAGAGGACTTAATTTAAAAGCATCAAGATGGCAATTCCTAAGATACTGTCCAGGACGACTGATCTTAAAGGCTGCATTCCAATGTATGGGAGTGCCAAAATGTCCATTTTTTTTCTTTTTGTGCTAGCCTTGAGAGAAGTCTTTTGCTGAAAGATGCAAGTGTGTGGTCCTTCCTCCAGAAGTACAGGTTTGTTGGGTGTAAGACGAATATCAGCCTGGAAGCAAAGTAGTTTTCTATAAAATTGTCAGTGGAGAGGAAAAAGTAGGTAACATATTACACATGAACTGCTTAAATTTCTGCCCACTGAAATGTGGCTCAGGATGAGAGATGAAGCAGTTTGGAAGCTCAGGTGTGCTCATGTCGCTTTGGATTCTTATTCTTTGCCGTAGAATTGTTTGGTGGAAAACAGCATGAGAGTAATAAGGGTCTCACTCAGACTGTGGAGTCAAATGCTGATGCTTATCCTTATCTGTTAAATAACAGAATGGAAGCAGTGAAGCACAAATTCTCAGCTGATTACATCTTTTTGACAGCTGAAGAGAAAGATGCCTGTGCCATTAGAAATTGATGCTGCAGTCCCTCGAACCTTGGCAGTTTTTTGTGAAAAGCCTAGGAGGGAAAAATAAAAGCTGACCGTGGCTTGGAATCCCAGACGTTGGCACCGGATAATCAAAATGATGCTATGCATAATTACAAAACTGGGACTGAAACAACAGTGAGATGCCAACAAGTCATCCTTTTCTCTCAGTACTCTCTACCTTTGTCTCACCTGGGTGCTCCTACATACCTTTGGCTGTAGCTGTGTGCACAAACACTTTGGCAGTGAGGAAAGCTTGGGTGGAAGGGAACAGGGGTTGAAGGAGGCATGGCTTGTCGAGCTGTTGATACTATGCTTGACTGAATAATCTTGTGTTGCAGCATTCCCACAGTCCTGCTCTCTTAATTGTTCAGGTGAGCGGCCTGGCCAGAATACGCTGTCGTTCCCTTGTGGGCGATGTACTTGAGCTTGTTCCTCAGGGGGGAGGGGTTAGTGTACACTCAGGTTTTATGCCATTGCGTAGCAAGGATGTAGCAGAGGTGCTTACCCAGACCCAAGTGCCAGGACATGCTCCTATATTCTGCAGTCTGACCTAGTCTCTCTATTTTCCTTGATAATGCAATAGTTCCTTAATTTATGAGTCTTGTCTATTGCCTATGATTAAGAAAGGAATGGGCAATGGTAACTGTGGGAGAGGCACAGACAGGAAGACACTTGTTCCTTTGTTGGGTTCTTTCTCCGGAGCAGTTGTGAGAGAGCTTTTCTTGGGAGTTTTGGACAATTGCACAATTGAAACTAACGGGGGTGGTGGGTGTGAGGGGTGAGTTACACTGTGCACTGTTGAATCAAAGTGGAAACTCTCAGGAAGGAGGATTTTTAAGTTGCTCCCTCCAACTTTCTTTTTAGCGACCCTGTCAAAGTGCTAGGCTGTTTTCTTGCTGCTCAGGCTAGGCTATATCCCAGGTCATCAACTTTACATAAGCTTTTCTTTGTCACCAACATTCATGTGCCCCACATTCTTCTGGCTAGCTAAACAGTTAATCAACTCTGCTTCATCAGTTTAATGATACCTGGGTTTCGCTATTACTGTCTTGCAATCATAGATCATAGAACGTCCAGAGTTGGAAGGGACCTGCAAGGATCATCGAGAAGTCCAACTCCTGTCCCTGCACAGGACGACCCCAAAATTCACACCATGTGTCTGAGGGCGTTGTCCAAATGCTTCTTGAACATTGTCAGGCTTGGCACTGTGACTGCCTCCCTGGGGAGCCTGTTCCAGTGCTCCACCAGCCTCTGGGTGAAGAACCTTCTCCTAATATCCAACCTAAACCTCCCCTGGCACATCTTCCTGCCATTCCCTCGGGTCCTATCATTGGTTGCCAGAGCAAAGAGATCAGCACCTGCCCCTCCCCTTGCCCTTGTGAGGAAGTTGTAGACTATGATGAGGTCTCTCCTCAGTCTCTTCTTCTCCAGGCTGAAAAAACCAGGTGACTTTAGCCGCTCCTCATACGGCTTCCCCTCTAAACCCTTCACCAACTTTGTGGCCCTCCTCTGGACACTCCGTAGTAGCTTTGCATCCTTAATATACTGTGGCACTCAAAACTGCACACTGCTGCGGAGTACTCGAGGTGAGGCCGCACCAGTGCAGAGTAGAGCAGGACAATCGCCTCCCTTGACCGGCTAGCAATGCAGTGCTTGGTGCACCCCAGGATACGGTTGGCCCTCTTGGCTGCCAGGGCACACTGTTGGCTTGTGTTCAACTTGCCATTGACCAGAACCCCCAGGTCCCTCTCTGCAGAGCTGCTCTCCAGCCTCTCGTTCCCCAGTCTGTATGTACCTCCAGTGTTGCTGTGCCCCAGGTGCAAAATCCAGCACTTGCCCTTGTTAAACTTCATATGGTTGGTGATTGCCCAGCTCTCTAGTTTGTCTAGATCTCTCTGCAGGGCCTCTCTGCCCTCGAGAGTGTCAACAGCTCTTCCCAATTTTGTGTCCTCAGCAAACTTAATTAGTATTCCTTCAAGTCCTACATCCAAGTCATTTATGAAGAGACTAAAGAGACCTGGCCGTAAGATGTATCCCTGCGGAACCCCGCTAGTGACTGGCTGCCAGCCTGACGTAACCCCGTTTACTATAAGCCTTTCAGCCCGACCCATCAGCCAGTTGCTCGGCCATTGCATTATGTGTTTATCCAGCTGTATGATGGACATTTTGTCCAGGAGGATACTGTGAGAGACTGTATCAAAAGCTCTACTGAAATCCAAAGAGATTACATTGGCTGGCTTCCCTTGGTCAGCTAGGTGGGTAACCTTGTCATAGGGGGAAATTAAGTTTATTAAGCAGGTCTTTCCCCTCGTGAACCCGTGCTGGCTGGGACCAATGGCTGCGTTGTCTTTTAGGTGTTTTTCAATAACTCCCAGAATAATCTTCTCCATGGTTTTGCCAGGCACAGAAGTGAGACTGATGGGCCTGTAGTTACCGGGGTCATCCCTGTTTCCCTTCTTGAAGACTGGGACAATGTTTGCCAGCTTCCAGTCAACGGGGACCTCTCCTGATTCCCAAGAGCATTGGAAACTCGTTGAGAGAGGTCTCGCTATGGCATCAGCCAGCTCCTTAAGTACTCTCGGATGAATCCCATTAGGCCCCATTGAATTATAGGGATCCAGCTGGAGCAGCAAGGCCTGCACAAGTTTGGGGTTGATTGGGAGTTTATCATTCCCACAGTCATGGTTCTCTAGCCCAGGGCTCTGGGGGTTCCAGAGCCCATCATCGGAGTTGAAGACAGAGGCGAAGAAAGCATTAAACATCTCTGCCTTGTCTATGTCCCTGCTTGTGAGGTGACCATGCTCATCAAGTAATGGGCCAATGTTACTTCTGGCCTGCCTTTTGCCATTAACATATTTTAAAAAGCCCTTTTTTATTGTCCCTTACAGTACGGCCACCTTCAACTCTAATTGAGCTTTGGCTTCATGAATTTCCTCCCTACAGTGGCGAACAACAGCGTCTTTGTAGTCCTCCCATGTCGCCTGACCTTGCTTCCACTGGCCATATACTGTCTTTTTTCACCTTATTTCTAGAAGAATATCCCTGCTCAGCCAAGCCGGCCTTCTGCCTTGCCTGCTTGACTTCCTACAATTTGGAATCATTTTATCAAAATGTCCAGGACTAAGTAAACTTGAGACCCAGACCATGTGTCACCATCCAAAAAGCAGTCAATCTTTATACCCCATTTTCCAATTACGTGAGGTCAATCTCTATTTTCCCAACTAAGTCAAAGCTGTTTTATACTATTTGGATAGAAAGTAAACAATTTGTCTGGTAATGAATTTGTTTCAAGTGTTCATATTCTCTTCTGTTTGCCCAGAGGTCAAAAGAGGGCTACGTAGAGCTGTGCCTCCAAAGAGGCTTTTATTAGCGCTAATTGGGATATCATAGAATCATAGAATGGTTTGGGTTAGAAGAGACCTTAAAGATCATCAGTTCCAAACCCCTCTGCCATGGGCAGGGACACCTTCCACTAGACCAGGATACTCAAAGCCCCATCCAACCTGGCCTTGAACACTTCAGGGATGGGGCATCCACAGCTTCTCTGGGCAACCTGTTCCAGAGCCTCACCACCCTCATAGTGAAGAATTTCTTCCTTATACCTAATCTAAATCTACCCTCTCTCAGTTTAAAGCCATTGCCCCTTGTCCTATCACTACATGCCCCTGTGAAAAGTCCCACTCCAGCTTTGCTGTAGGTGCCCTTCAGGTACTGGAAGGCTGCAATAAGGTCTGCCCGGAGCCTTCTCTTCTCCAGGCTGAACAAGCCCAGCTCCCTCAGCCTGTCTTCATAGGAGAGGTGCTCCAGCCTTCTGATCACCTTTGTGGCCCTCCTCTGGAGTCACTGCAACAGGTCCATGTCTTTCTTCTGTTGGGGGCCCCAGAGCTGGACACAGTACTTCAGGTGGGGTCTCACGAGAGCAGAGTAGAAGGGAAGAATCACCCTCATTTAGCTTATCAGAAGTGTCGTGGTTTAGCCCCAGCCAGCAACTGAGCACCACAGAGCCGCTCGCTCACTCCCTCCACCCCATTGGAATGGGGGAGAGAATCTGAAGAGCAAAAGCAAGAAAACTCGTGGGTTGAGATAAGAGCAGTTTAATAATTAAAATAAAATAGTAATAGTAATAATGGTAATGATAATAATAATTATGATGTTAATAATAATAATGATGCTGATAATATATTAAAAAGGAAAATAACGAGAGAGAGAAATGAAACCCAGGGGAAGAGGTGAAAAAAACCCCCGCAAGTGCTGCAACCGCTCACCACCCGCCGAATGACGCCACCAGTCCCCGAGCCACGATTGCCACTTCCCCCAGCCAACTCCCCCCAGTTAATATACTGGGCATATGATATGGAATATCCCTTTGGCCAGTTTGGATCAGCTCTCTTGGCTGTGTCCCCTCCCCTCCCGGCTTCTTGTGCACCTGGCAGAGCATGGGAAGCTGGAAAAGTCCTTGACTAGTGTAAACACTACCTAGCAACAACTAAAACATCAGTGTGTTATCAACATTATTTTCATACTAAGTCCAAAACACAGCACTGTCCCAGCTACAGTGAAGAAAATTAACTCTATTCCAGCTAAAACCATGACAGCAAGATATGTTATATATCACATAACATGAGATAACGTATCACAGGACATGTTATTGTATTGTACAGAGGCTTTTGAGTGCAGGTCAGCTGTAATCCAGGCACTACATGAAGTTAGGTTCTGTCAGGCTTGCTGTCTCAGAGTAACTATTGGCACATAAAAAATGATAGTAAATGCTCTTTCCTGTCACATGTGGTTTTCTTTTAAGCACCTGTAATAGATATTACAAAATGCAGGTTAAAGCTGTCCGTGTGTATTTTCCTGCCGTTTGATATTTCCTTTGTAGCTGAGCAGTTCCTGGCTTCTTCCTTTTGTTTTCCCTTCGTATATGACAAATGAGTATCACTTTCATCAGTTTTTCTCAGAGATACACTGGGATTCTTTCGGTCTTTGTTTGAGCCAACAGGGCGTGTTTCACTCCGAAGCGCAGTGCTTGGGCTCATATCTTGGAAAGAGGAAACCCAGGTTTAAAGATGCTTCCCTTAAGCTTGCTTGCTGCCATTTTCCATGGCAATTCTCTAGCTGCTAGGAAAATGTAAATGGGCCCTTTGGAGCTGTTATTTTGACAGCCATATGCTGGAATTTTGTCTTAAAAGTGCTACGCAATGCAAAGTTATCTTACATGGATGCGGTTTGGCATATTTTAAGGTTTTGTGTTTGCTTTCTGTGTCAATAATACTTCTAGAAAAAGAGCAAAGAAAACAGCCATTTGTCACATCTTTGGCAAACACTTCCCTCCTTTTTCTTTGTTTCAGATAGCAAGCTAAAAGGCTTGCTTTGTTGCTTTGGCTTATGATGTTCACTCAGTCGTTGTTATTTAATAAAGTTGCATCTAGATGATTATTTCTGTCCATGACCAGCTTTTTAAGCTCCTAAAAGAATGTTCTCGGCATTTGTAAAACTGCGAACCAGTGATACAGTACATGTGATTTTTACGGTTATATGATCGGAAGAACTTTGGAGTAAGGCTGTTTCTGCAAAAGTATTTGCAATGAGGGAAAGGATTTGGGGTTTGGTTTTGTTTTGGTCTGTTTTTTTCCCCTAAATCAAAACTCTCGTACCTGTTCTATTGTCTTATCTTTCTGTGATGGCACTTCTCAAAGAAAATGTGAGTTTGTATGTATTTCAGTTACCTTAACGAGTCAGTTCATCTCCGGGGTCAATGTGATTGTTTTTTTAAATAGACCTCTAATGCAGGTATAATTGTGTTTGCAGTGGTCGTTGTGCTACGGCTCGGTTTAGAACTCACAGCAGTGTTTTCAAAGCCCAAACTGTTTTCTCTCCTTCTTTTGGCACAATTGTACAGAAAATAGTATCTTTTTGTTAATGAAAGGTGTTAGAAATGTGCCACGGTGTGACTGTCGAATGCTGTGAAACTGTCACTGGCGCAGTCCGTGGGTCAGGCTGGGTTTCTTTGTTTTGTGTTGTTTGAATTCTCTTTTCTTTTGAGTACTCTCTGACTTTGGCCCATCGTGGTTTTTTTAAACAAGATCCAGGCACTAGACTCTTTCAAGCCAAGCCAGGAAAGCGGTTCCCAATGGGAATATTTGTGTTCTGTTTAAACCTACTCACCCAGAACACAGTAAGCGGGTCACTTCTAGTCCAGTGTTTCTTTCAGAGTGCTGAGAAGTTCGTAGTAGGCTCAGACCAGTGCTTCAGCATTGTCTGAAAAAAAATGAAATAAACCCCGCCCACAAGCCCATACAAACCGATAATGTATTTTTAAATGCATGATCATTTGTTAGAGAAGGGGGAACTATTGAAGCTTGCTGTTCTCAAAGAGCTCCGTTTTGATTAGAGTCGTACCTTGCTGCTGAAATCGTATTTAAGAAGAAATCGCTCACCTTGGTTGCTTAGCTGATGTGCTTCCTTCCTGCCAAGTACTTCTGCAACACTGGAGTTGCAAGCTGTTAGTTCAGTGTGGCCTTCCCTTTCATATTTGATCTTGTCAGGAGCGAATTGTGCTAATATGGGGAGTATCCCCAAGTGAGAGAAACACAAAACAACGTTTTTTATTTTTTTCCTCACCTTTTCCACTCATTGCCCTTCACTGTTACTATTTGCTGTCCATGACGCAGGAAAATTTAGTAGGGTTGAAAGATATTGCTGGCCTTTGAAGCAGTGTGGGATTTTTTCTACTTCACTTCCAGAATGGCCTTTCAGACCCTTAGGAGCAGCAATCAGTCCCCAGGGTCTGCTTTCCCAATGTGTGGGAGATGCTGCAGCACCAGGCGAGGGAAGGGAGCCGGGTCAGGGGTGCCAGGCTGCCCAGCGGAGGGAGCCAGGAGTGCTGGGCACCGGCTTTTGGAGGGGTGGCTGGAAGAGCGTGAGTTGTGGGAGGTTAGCTTCTGGGGAGGGGTGGAGAGCGGTGATGCCAGCGCGGGTGCCAAGGCAGCTGATGATGTTGCGGGGAGCTAAAGCCCCCTTAGCAATCTTCTTGCATCCATACGTAGTCAGGCAGAAAGCATTTGGATGAGTCTCGTGAAAAGTATGAGCCTGAGAGGCCTGAAGTTACTTTTGCCTGCATCTGGGTATTTCTGCCATCGAATTCAGAATCGGCTAGCTATAGGTATGAACCCAATTCTTCCCTCCACTGACTTGCACCACTGTCTTGTTTTCTGCTTGGTCCACCTGAACAGGAAGCCAAGTCTCGGTCTTCACACTGTTACGGAATAAGAAGAGTGGAGCACATTCACCCTACCTTTTTCTTTGTACAAACCTAGAGTAAGTGAAGTTAGAAGTATATAGTGAAGTGAATCGAAGCCTACAGTTCCATGATACCATGATCCCCTGGTGGTTGAGATGATTGGAGGACTTTTCCCCAAGAACTGAGGATTTCAGTGTTTATTTCTGTGCTGCGATAAAAGAGTGTTCCCCAGGTGCCCTTGAGGGTAGGTGCCTTCACCTCTATATGTGACCTGCCTCCTAGGAATTGGGCTTAAGGAGATTATTTAGCATGTCTCAGGGAAAGTTTTCAGTGCACCTCTAGTGTACAGCACCTTGCAGAGGATACTTGGCAGAAGAATGAACAGACTTGCTGCTTCCTGCAGCATCCAGTTATCTGTTGTCTCAGGATGGGGATGGTGGCGATGATAGGGAAAAGAAAGAACGTGCAATCTTTTCTTTTGGAGTTCTTACTGTACAGGCTATGATGTCTTTTGCACCAGGGAATTAGGGATTTGTAAAAGTGGCACAGTAAAAGCGGTATGGTCGCTGAGTACTAAGTTACCTTATTGCTACTGGGCACTGCTGTGAAAGATGGAATGGTCTCAAGAGCACTCTAGAAGTAAATTTGAAGCAGGTCATCCTAGGAATATTTTCCTAAGGTAATCCCATTGTGTTTTCTCCTGCTGGTGATATTTTGGAGAGGGGGACCAAAGGAAACTGTTTCTCAGCATCCTAGATGTGTTGAACAGAGCTTACCTGCTGTGAAGCCAAATATTCAGTATATGCCATAACGATCCTTTAATTTGCGTGTAATGACTGTGTAATACTGACAGCAGCTTAAGTAGGTAACCCACAGGAACCTCTGTAAAGATTTCATCATGATTAACTCATTTGTCATTAACTGTGGTATAGAATTAGTGTGCATTGAGGGTTGCATTGCAATTTACCAAAATACAAGTTGGAAACCAGCTAGCGAGCCACCTGACAAGGAAGATCTATCACTGCCGGAGAATGAAAATCAGCAAAGCAAAGCCCATGACTTGATATAGCTGCTGGCCTAATGTTCCTTAAATCATCTGAGAAGCGTAATAATTCCGGTGCCAACACAAGTGTGTGTGTGTCTACATTATGCATAGTTTTAAATCACCCCTCCCGCATTTTAAAAAATACTCGAATAGTTAACTAGCTGGCAGCAGAGTTTCGAACACTGTTTGCCGTGACAGCTGTTTGGAAGCTGGCTCTGTGGCAGGGATGAAACAGCCATCTTCTGGCAGGTTGGCAGCAGGTCCTGGCAAGGAAAATGAGCTAACAAAGGGGAATGACCGTGTCAGCTCAGAGGATCCCACGCAGCGCTAGACCCTCATGGCTCTGCGGTAGTTAACACTTGGTGCTGCATTGTCTGCTAGCTGAAGAATGTGGAAAATGCAGGTTACATTTTAGAAACAGGCAGAGGCCCAGAGTTGATAGGATTTGGACATGTAACAATTGCAGGCAGCTGGTCTGCTGTGGTTTAAGCTTATTCTGGTCAGTTTAGCGTCACTGATGTTTTGTCCTTTTGACTTCGTTACGATATCTGTCCCACTGTCTGTCTTTGGACACTCAGACTCACGGCATCTCGGGGCAAAGAGTGCTCTCTCCTGGGTGCTTCCGGTCCCTGACAGACTGAGGCTTTGATCACCTCTTGAGGCCCCATTTAAAATGGGTATCATTAACGATGTTTAATAATTATAACCAGCTTCTGTAGGGCCGAAGTATATTCTTCTCATTCTTCTGCCACTTTGTGTTTGTCCTTGGTGAATATTCTTCCACTGAAAGCCGCGGGATCTTTTTATAACCTAGAGCATGCTTTTGGAGGCTCACGGGTGTGGGGAAATCATTATCAGGCAAAAATAAAACTTTAATGGATGTGCAAACAGACGGCAAGCTTAAGCGTCTGATGGGATACAGTGGGGAAAAAAGGCTTCAGGCAGCTTGCAAAACGGACATGTGCACACCCCCAAGTTTCGGTTAAACCCTATCTCCAATTCTGCAGTGATTTTCATTTGAATGTGTGATTTCACTTGAGTCTGAAAGTGATATAAATCAGAAAATAAGCATGTCATCTTCCTGACAGACTTTCATATTCTGTGAGAGAATGCTGCAGGCTTTCACACCCCGATAATCCTGTTCAGAAAGTGAGGAAGAGTAGGAAAAGTCAGCAGGCTAGAGAGAATTTGTAAGAGCACAGAGTGACTACTGCAGCTTTTAATTTCCTTAGTAAACATGAAAGCTAAAAAGCTGGGCGTGGCATGCTTTAGGAAAAGCAATGGCTAGATCTTAAAAAAGAAGAGAAACCCAAGCCATGCTGCTACAGAAACCTGTCCATTCTGCGTCCATCCTGCAGACACTATTCCCAGGAAAAGAGCTGTTGACTGTAATGCTTGTACCCTGAACGGGAAGAGTGGTGGTGATTGTAGGCTGTAGTGAACTGCAGTGAGAAATAAGCACTTGCCTGGCAATTTTCTAAATTCTCTATTTCTATATATATTTCTATATTTCTAAAAATATAGAAATACATTCTATATACATATTTCCATATTTCTAAAGTGTATATTGATCTTGGCATATTTTCCTATTCTTGCATTGCATGAGGAGCAGAAGTATTATTCCTGCAAATACAATTTCCTTGTCTGTCTGTCCTGATGCCCCATCTTTTTCACAGTGATACTGGAAGGGGTGCAATACGGATGCCTAGTATAATATTTAGCTTGTATTAGATTTAATTAGAAGAATCCATTGGAATTTCTGTTTTGCAGGAAATTCTTCTAAAAAACCCAGACCTTTCAGAAAAAAAGCACTCCACAGAAGGGGTAAAATTATTTAGGAATAAGATCATTCGTTCAATTTCTGTCGGAAGCTGCAACGCCAAGGCTAAGGTTCTTGGCTCAGCCCTTGTCTCCTGATTCTCCCAGGCCACTTGCTCACTGTCATCACTAGCAGGAATCAAGCAGTCTCGGGAGCCGGGACCTCCAGCGCAGGGAACTTCTTGAGACAGTGACCTGCAAGACGCCTCTGTGGCAGGGCTTTCCTGCAACTGCAGTCCCTAGGGACCTCAGGGTTCGTGATGTGGAGGCAGTCCAGATGGCAGGAGTGCCTGGAGACACTGCAAGCTTTGTTCCCTTTCAGGTCACCAGCCAAGCTGACAGGAAACCTGGCAGGCTCTTGATAGGACCTGCTCCTCTTGCAGCCAAGTCACATATTGATCACCGTGCTGTCGCCTGCTCTGGTGTTTTGTTGTGTTTCAACCAGAAATTCTATTTTGGGACCTAAAATCCTTTCCAAAAAAAGCTTCAGTTAAATATGGAAGTTTCCACAAAATTTTCTGGTTTCAGTGAATCAGCATTGTGGCCAAATCCTTACCTGACTCCTTTTTATGCTGTTCCTAGCATAGGCTGCTGCATGCCCATCAGCTACAGTTCTCCATAGGGAACTGCCAGTTCCAAAAACTCCCTTTTGATCTATTTGGAAATTAAGCAGAAGATAAAAGCTGTGTCTTATGCTCTCTGTACAGAGTTATGTCTGCCTGACATCGAACTACTGGCCCTTCACGGTAAGGCTGAGGTACGGCTTCTTTGTTACTCTACCTGAACTTTGCCTACTAAAGCTAACCCTCGGTTTTCCTCATTTAACTTTCATATCCACTTTTTTCCCCCTTCTCTGTATTGCTGGTGTTACACCCCTCCCACACCTCTTTTTTTGCCTTTTTAAGACATCAGACTACTTCCACTTGAAGATAGAGGTCAGACCTCTACTTGTACAAACAGGCTCCAAGACATGGATTTCAGAAATCTCATAGATTTGTTTGTTTATTTGTTTATTTTCACAAATGCTGATGAAACTTTAAAGGCGGTGTAGTCCTCTAGCAACTTTGTCTTTTGCCCGAAGAAATACGAGCAGGCCAGAGACTGGTAGTTTCCTTTTGTGAAAGTGCCTTTATCGAGGTGGCTTCTAGCCCAAAAGCAAAGCACTTAGGATGCTTGGTGATGTTGGGATGGTTTGCCAGAATGGATGTTGGAAATGGATTTTGTTGATTGTCGGGGGGGAAAAATACCCAGCTGACATTTGAGTAAAACTTGTGTTGCAAAAAAAGGTGATTGGCAACAGGTTTTAAACAAACTTCAGAACGCTGACGTCAGTGATGAATATTTGACAAAGAAAATGATTGTTTTGATGAGTGACTATGTGACTCTTTAGTCTTTGCTATGCCAGGGAGATGAAGGTTAAGGCAGTATAATTTTAATTTGTTGTGACAACTATATTTAAAATCCACTCTTACTAGCTTCTTAATATTTGTAACGAGGCATCGGAATTCTGGGTACTTTTTTTTGGTCACCTTATTTAGAGAATATAGGATGATATATCAAGGTATAAACCCAGGTCTTGTTTCTGTCTTGACTTTTATATTCCCTTGAAATCGTTGCTTGCTGTTCTTTAAACCACATACAAATCTTACCAAGATCAAGGATCATTTTCTCACCAACATGGACAGCAAAAATTTTGAATGTGCAGTTTCATAAACTAGTTTATAAACTATGTTGAAATAGGGCAGATGAACCTTATTGTCCTACCCTAACATAGATAATTTCTTAATCTTTCTTCCAGTGGTTTGTTTGGGCATGTTCCGAAATCTCTTCGGAAGCTTCTTTAACGGTAACTGAACATGTTCCTCTTGGATTTTTCTTTTTTTATATTTATTTTTAAATTGTACATTTTCTGAGCAGCGCAGTAGGAGAAAAAATCTTGTGCTGTAGCTTCTCCTGTCAGACTTAAAGGAAAATTGAAGAGTTTGGTCTTCCCTAACAGGTCACACCACCTTTAGCAACACATTTTTGGTCATTTAGCGTGACCATTTCTAACTCCCTCACTGAGCCACTGTTACTGGTCAAGATAGGTGATGGCAAAGGACTTGGGGAAAAAAGTACTAAATGCCACCAGAAGGCTCTGCAAGATAACATCCAGAACATAACCAAGCCAGCTCCTCATCATCTGTCTTGCGTGCTGGGTGTGAAACACATTTTAGGTGTCATTTGCAGAAACTCACATGGTCTGGAAAGGAGATTTCAGAATGTGCTCCAGGCGGCTGCCGCCTGTACCAAGCATACCAAGTGGAAGATTGTGACTGTTGTGGATACGCATAGTCGATGCCATGAAGCGCAAAGGTTGTGCCCTGTACAGATCTGGAGGCTAATGTGGTCCTCTAACCCCAAAGGCTTCCACATGATCAGACCAAGGTTAGTAGGTGGTCCATCTCAGAAACCTTTTACCTGCCTCCTTTGATCCCAGTTTCCCAGTTCAAGCGATGTCTTTCCCCATAACCTCTGGTCCTCCTATTCTGTGTTAGTCCTCAGCACCTTGGTCTTAGCATAACTTTTAATTTGACGTATTCCTGATGGCATTGTCTGCGCTTGCCAGGTTTGATTAACACATTATGAATGGAAGTAGCAATAAGCCATTGGAGAAACCTTGCACCAGATCCAAAACCCGCTACAGTCAGTGAAAACATTTTCATGGTGCTTCAGTTGACACTGGATCAAGCTTTCAGGAATTCTATTTTAAAATTAAATGCCTATTTGAAAATTGAAAGAGCCACAAGATTATGTTGTAGGAGTTGCTGTTTGTTTTACTAAAAATTTAAATAACATTTTCACTTTAAGACCAAGTACCTAATATAATTTGTAGAGAGCACAACTGGTGTCCCGGTGACAACTCTGCCCCTTTGATTACACAGCCCGACCTTGCTGTCCTCATGCACCCAGATCTCCCATTCTATCCATGGGAATTTCACCCAAGAGACCTAATAAAATAAGAGCATTCTTGAATATACATTCCACTGTAACATTTTGGTTATAAAAAGACTTTGATTTAAAAACCAGTCAAATAAATAAAAATCTGATTTTATAAGAGCAAACACTGAGGCTTAATTTCATCTGTAAAGAAACTGCACAAGATCTTCTGTGTCATACAAGCTCTACCCAATCCCCTCTGCGGTACACGTTAGCATTCTTGCCTTCTGTTTGCTGCTATGACTTCCTGGAGTTGGTACGATCTTAACTCCAGCCTCCTGTACATAGTACTTCCAGGCATGCTTTCCAAGATAATATACTCTAATGAAATAATTGCCCATGTATTTTCAGTATATGGTATTTTCCGTTCTTTAAAATGATTGTTGCTGCTGTTACATGATCTAATAACAAGATTGTCTTACGCAGAGGAACCTAGAAATAACTACTTTGATTTTAAAAAATGGCATCCTAAAAAGTCTGAGTTGAATGATCTGAAGGTTCAAAATTTTTTCCCAGCACTCGTACCCACTGTAGACAGGATTATGCAAAAGCCTTTTCTTTTCTGAAGGTCTCTTTCTTTGCAGCCCCATCTCTTTCTCTTTAATGGTCTGATTCTGCAGTCCTGATGCAGCATCTTGAGGACTAGTTCTTGCTCATAAGCTTTTTTTCTCCTTTGCTCTCAGATTTTTCTGTGTCTGTCTTTCCTTCTTAGGTCTCTCCTAATGTTGGCTGAGCATCACTCATGATTCTTATGAAAGGCTGTTAATGCAGGTAGAAAATTCTTCCTCTGCCATCTTTGCCCTGTGCCTTAGATTACGAAACTTTCCTTTGTTCATGTAATAGTGACTTCCATCCCACCAGATAAAACATTCTTCCTTACCACTGTAAACAACAACAATTCATGAAATCCCGTGAAATTATGCAGGTTTAAAGATGTCAGCATTGTCAGCCATGAGGTGAAAAGAAATGAAATGCAAATGTATTGGGTTATGTAGTGTTCTGTATTTTTCTCCCAGACTTTGTGAATTGAAAGGAGCTAAGCATGTCAGAAGGTAGCAGAGGGTGCTGAATGAAGGAGTGCTGTTTCTTGGAATAGGTGGCTTCAGCTCTTGGGGTTAAGAGCATATGAGGCAGGCTGAGGACGCTTGGAGGACAGAGCTGAAAGTGTCAAATAAACTGCAAGCAAAATTGTTTCTGTTGTCGAGTCACACCCGGTGCTTCCTCTGTAAAATAGAACATACCAAATAATCTCTGTGCTGTGTTTAAAAATGGTTTAGTTTTCCCCGTAACAGAGAAAACATAGCTAGTATTTTAGATAGGTAGCAAATCGGCAACTGTAGCAATCCACTCTCAGAGCTGTTCATTTATTTTGTAGGAACAGAACATATCTTGGACTTGTAAAATGACTTTGGAAACAGGTAATGATTTTTTCTTCATTTGAAAGAAGAAGAAAGAATAGAGCCAGAAACTGAGGATACACATTTTACAGGTGTTGTCTTTCATTTGACACATAAAGGTTTTAGCCTGAGAACACTTGGATGTTTAAACAGCCTGTATGTTTTCAGGAAATTAAAGCTTCCTCAAACCTGTTCAAGTTATTCAGAGATTCAGTGGTACTACTGAAGCTGATTGGCACCCCGTTTTCTGCAAATGTACAGGTGAGGTCCTTGAGCTTATGATCTTCATGTTTTGTGCTAAGGTTACTGCGGAATAGGAGAGGTGTATTCCCACTGATGACACTTGTTATTTTACAATAAGTGTTCATGGCTGCAGCAGGAGAGCCTGTACCCAGTTCACAGCAGTTTTCCCTATGCAGAAACTTGTAATAAATGACTTTTTTTAGGTCTGTACCCTTCCTTCATGGTGAAAGACATAAAAGGACCAGAAGATGCATGCATCTGGTGCCTCGTACTCATGCATAGCGGTATGCATGTCTCAGGTGGCTTTACATATGGGCTTTTCCAGCCTGAAACATGAGGGGCAAGATGGGCTGGTCAGTGGGGCAGCTGCTCTGTTGACCGCTTGCAGCCGTAGCACCTACGTGCAGAATCAAAGAGGAGGTTGCGGTGCTGTATTTTAGAGCAGAGATGTACTATCTGATGGGGCTCTGAATTCAGCAGGCACCGGGATGGGACAGGTTGCAGCAGTGTGTCATGCTTTAAAAGGCAGCAGCTTGAGAGCTCTGCTAAAGCTCTGGCAGCATGACAGCATAACTTGTTCTTTCTCGCTCTTCCGCAGTCTTCAGAGGCTGCAGGTACTTGACCGCACACGTACAACAGTATTGGTGACAGGGAAAGGCAGAAGGACTGTAGTGGGACAGCACCCACTACAGTCCCCACAGTTGCTCAGTAAAATTCCCCTAGCCATTTGCATTGTGTTCCTTAAGGGAAGAAAGGATAGCAAAACACAAATTTCATCATAAATTTCATGGCAGATGTGCACCCGTGTAGAGAGGTATATGCTTCAGAGCAGGGGCTAGAAAGATGGTACGATCAAGTGTTTCAAGCCTGGTATGCTTTTCCTGTGGATCAGATCATATACACGAAGTGGAAAATACCCATCATGGTAAAGGCGGCAAATAATAATTTACAATGCCACTTCAATTCTGAATAAATTAATAAATATTTTTTTTTCCAGTCACATGGCTGGTTCAGGAGGGAAGTTTTCAGTAGATTAGCAGCATCTTTGCACACCTTTCTGTAGCTTATGATTTCTACATTAGTTTCTGTGATTATGTATACTCTGTCTGCTAGAAATATCTCCCCATTCATTTTTTTGCTTTCAGCTTCTTGAGAATAATGTCTTGTTGATAATATATATGATCTCTGTATAAAGGGATGTTCTTCAGTACCTGCCCTTCTTGACATCTCCGCGTGAACATATACCTTCATACTACTTTCACGTGAAACTTTGCTGTCGGTTATTTGGCTAGTTTATTGCCAGCCCTTGATATGTAAATCCTATTTGTGAAACATCTGTCCTTCATCTCTGAGCTGCAGATAAATAACATGGCTCATCTGAAATAACGAAGCTTTCCTTACCTAGTTTATCAACAAAGAGGTGCAATACCGTACAGAGTTAGACAGGCTTTGTGCTGCCTTTCAAAACTTCAGTATTAACATAGTTAAGTCGTCTTTCTTCGTGGGTTATTATTCCTTTCCGATGTAGATCTGAACGGAAACTGGAAGGAATATAGTCTAGGTCTCGCACCGATTTTCTTCTTGAATACTTCATACCCTATAAAAACGAACACTGATGTTCTTTGTGGTGTTCCTACAAGGGGGTAAGTACAACTGGGTCATTCAAGAGCAGTAGATGGACCATGACATTACCTATTCAAACAGTAGCCTGTGTGTGTTTGCCAGCAAATCCTCTCTGTGCACAACAAACCTACTGTTTTAGCAAGTTACACAAGAGATTTTGTCCTCAGGTTTTGTTTAAAAGTTTCCTTGAGAACATTAATTTATTTGCATGAATATTTATTAAAAGGCCCAAAGAGATACAGGAAATCAACTGTAGAGATGCTTATTGTTAGAAGAAGAGCGTGTCATTACCTTAACGTACTAATCGGCAGGAATGTTCCACAAGTGGTGCCCTTCTTGGTGCACAAACACACAGTGAGCGGCTGAAACAGCTAAGTGGAAGGACTATGTTCCTTCCCAGGGAGGAGCCGCCTCCTTCTCTTGGCTAAGAGGTATAGTAGGATGTGAATAAAAATACAACTGAAAGGCACCAAACCAGTAAAAGATCAGAGTGGGGCCATCATGGTCAGGGATTCTGGAAGATTTTTAAGAAGCGTTGTAGAAAATGAAGCTTGGGCAAGAAAAACTCCATTACCATGTCTAAGGGAATATCATACAAATAGTCAAAGTGGAGACTTAGTCAAAGGCTAATGCATGTCAAAGCAACATTATCTTCACCCACTGCTATGGAACCTCTGGTCTCCTCCCCCCGCCCCGATTTTCACTGGAGAGAAAACCGTTTTTCAACCAGGATAGACAGTGCTGCTGCAGCTCCCCAGCTGTAGCACTCCTGTCCTTTCCAGCTCTGATCTCATTTCAGTCAGGCACAGCTCTGCCCCTCCTTGCCCACCAAGGCTTTTCACGGCCGCTCAGTCTTGCCTCCTCCTATGTTCCAGCCCGCCATTGCCCTAGGAGGTGCCTGATAACAAGGAGGAGGACTGCTTCTAGGTCTTACAGCAAGATTCCCATCAAACATCATTGTCAGGGACTGATAAGCTATCACCTGCCTGCAATACGTGGAGCAGGACTGTGAGCCAAGAGCCTGCGGATCTCTGCTTTACCTCCTTGCCTGCCCTTGCTACGCTGCTGCTGTGTTGGGAGAGCCGGTGGGTGGGCTGGGCCAATGCCCGAGGGCTGCCGTCCCCGGCTCTGCTCTCCCCAGGGCAGCTGCCCCAGGCTGTGAGTCGCAGGGAGGTGGCCAACTGGAGCTGGACTGATGGATGTGCTCGTGAGAGCCCTCTGTCAGCTGTCAGCCAGTTGTTCACCCTTCTCCCTGGTTCCTCTACCCTTGATATGTTTGGAGCAGCTGGTGGGGGCACAGAGCAAACAGCTGCAGATTTGCTTTCCTCTTCCATCGTGACCAACTCAGGGCGTATTCATCAGAGCAGGACTGGAAGGAGTCTACCTTGAGTGCCCTCTGTCTCCCTTGCCTTCAATTCTCTGATATTGTCATCCTCACCGCTGACAGGGTTCCTGTCCAGCACCATTTCCTGGCATCCTGCTGGTAAAATAGGGAAGAAAGTACTCTCAAGTCCCTAGGACAGGATCTTATGAAGAAGAGCCAAGAAGAGCACAGTACAAACTGCCTCAAATCAGAGTAACTAAAAAACCCCAACATTTTTTGTTTAAAAGCTGGACTTTAAAAAGGCACTTCTGGGGAGGAAAGCATTTCTTTGTCCACTGTGTACCTCTGTGAGTATGGGGAGGAATCAAGGGAAAGAAAAAGGTCTGTGAAGAGGGTGGTAGCTTCCAACTGTTTCTCTCTGGCAGTGGGCTATGGATTATTCGTTGCGGAAGAGTAGCTAGTAACTCTGCTTTTTCTAGCTAAGATAATCTGAGTGCACCTTGTTCCCTTCATGTATCTGTTTCAAGAAGAGCATTTTTGAACTATTCAGTCTGTTTTCCACTCATTGTCGTTGTTTGCGACATCTCAGAGCGCATCCTGGTGAGCTGCAGGCTCTAAGTTTACAGGTGGAGGATCCCTGGGAAGCCAGGGGCTGCCAGCTCATCTGAGAAATACCGTGAGGTAGCTATCAGACAGCTATGGCTTGTAGTGATATGTTCACTTATGCTGGTAACCTGGATGCTCACTACAGGGTCCTTTTACCTCCTGTATTAAGATCACCATTGTTTTTACTAATGTAAAGTGCTTTGATGCAGGTTAACTCCCTTGAAATCACTTGTAGTTTAAGATAAGTGTAAATACAAATATTTATTTGAAACATACAAAATAGAGTTAGGTTTCAAATATTTATACAAAAGAAGGAAACAACAAGAAAGAACAACAACAGCGAAAGCAAAAATAGCTATTAATCTGTTGCTAGAAGTCGAAATCTGAAAAACCTCCTTCCTTCTTTCCAGCTGACTTGCTGCAGAAGATCTCCTGAGCTGTGTGGTCAAGGGCACTGCCTTTTTGCCTTACGTCAGGATCATCAAGTCCAACCGTCAACCCAACACCCCCATGCCTCCTAAACCATGCCCTGAAGTGCCACGTCTACATGTTTTTTGAACTCCTCCAGGGATGGTGACTCCACCACCTCTCTGGGCAGCCTGGTCCGATGCCTGACCACTCTTTCGGTGAAGAAATGTTTCCTAATTTCCAGTCTAAACCTCCCCTGACACAACTTGAGGCTGTTTCCTCTCGTCCTATCACTAGTAACTTGGGAGAAGAGACCAACACCCACCTCACTACAACCTCCTTTCAGGTAGTTGTAGAGAGTGAGAAGGTCTCCCCTGAGCCTCCTCTTCTCCAGGCTAAACAACCCCAGCTCCCTCAGCCGCTCCTCATCAGACTTGTTCTCCAGGCCCTTCACCAGCTTCGTTGCCCTACAAAGTGGGCGACTTGTCAGCCTTGTCACCCCTAGCCTCACTGTGAAATGTCTGCGTCTACTGAGTCATATTTTTCTATCACCTTTTAAACTGATGAACATATTTCATGCCAACATGTAAGTGGGATTTCTGCACGCAGCTCATTGCTAGGTGCTGACTGAGAGCAGGTACAGAGATGTTTCACCACTCTGACATGAGAATACCTACAGGTGAACTGACCTCCGAAGTTAGTCTTTGAAGGACCCTGTTAACTCACTCTTTGACCCGTGCCAACTTGGAGGTATTCTAACTGTGGTTGTGTGTTTCAGGCTGAACCACAGAAAACCAGCTATAACTTGTCTCCTCTAGTGTGTATGGTGTCCTAATCAAAAGAAGAGAAAAGTTAGATGCACACTAAAAAAAAAATTCTTGATATCACAGAGCTTTGGACCTTTCCATATTATTATTGGTATGTCTGTGTGCTAAGCCTTTATAGCTTTTTTCATACGTTTAAAGTCCATTTTTGAAATTTGCTTCTGATGATTAAATGCATCCTCATATGAAACTGTCTTTAGCAAACACTCCAAATACGTGTTAGTTTCAGACACTATAATTAGGTTCAGCAAATGCCAACGCTTTTTAGCAGATGTGATTATTTTTCTCCTTAAAACAGAAGGAAGTGAATTCAGTAAACCCGTGTTCATGCAACGTTTGATTTACACAGATGGAAGACCCAGAAGGTAGAAGATAGTAAAAGGTGCTGAGCCCTATCCGCTCTTGGCTTCAGTGAAGGCCAATAGGTTAGACCTAGAGTTGGTGAAAAAATTCCCACTGATTTCTCTAGTCAAATTTGCATTGCCTACGGCTATGTTGTCCTTGAATATGACAAAAATATGTTGGTAATGAAAAGGAAATGTGTTTTTGAAATGACAAAGTTATTGGGAAATTGGTAAATGCATAGTCTCCAGTTAACTCCAGGTTCAGCAGGAGCATCTGAAAGATGTTATGCAAATGAGTCCTGGTGTGCTCTGGGAATTGTTTTTCCAAGATTTATGTCATTTGCAATAATCTTAGGTCATTCACTTTAAAGGCTTTAGCTTTGCTCCCTTTGAAGGTAATGACAGAGCCCTTACTGATTTTGAGGTTCAAATCTAAGAATTCTGAAAGAATGGTTTGTAGTCAGCTCCAACTTGTGTGGCTTTCTCTTCTCCTAAGAATTTACAGCATTGAGTGGCAATCCTTGAAGATTTCAACGTAATGTATGAAAGGATGCTAAAGGGTGAAGGAAACAACTTCTCATGCAGTTTGCCCTCTGCCAGGATGGCATACTGGTGCTGAATACTCCTTTTCTTTCTCAAGGAAAACTCTGCTATAAATGAAAGCAAAAAAAGCCTTATCAATTGCTTGGAATGATGTGATTTACCCCGCTGGATAGTTCTTCGTTATAGATATGCTTTACCCTGTTATGTTTGTGCTTTTCTTTTTTGTTACCTTCTCAAGTATCCCTTGCTATTTGAAATAAAAGGTAATGACTATTGTATTTCCAAGAAAAGAATATTAGAAGAGTAACTACTTTTCTAATACCGTGTTTGATTGAAAGAAGTGAGTGTTCATTTGAGAGCAAAGAAATTAATCTCCTGTTTGTTATGAACAGCCAGCCATTCCAGTAAGAAAAGGAATGCATTATTCTGTAGGAATAGGGTCCACAGGTTTTCGGATCATTGGGGAATGAAATAGAACATGAAGTACCTTAGTATAAAACAGAAAAACTGGGTTCTAGCTTTCTGAATTTTCTCTACATTTAGATGGTGTGCTGACCTTTATTACTGCTCTAGTGGTATGTGCAGTACCTGTACAAAGCTGCCTTACTCTTTGCTTGTTCATGTGTAAATCAGCTGCTCGCTGAGTTGAGGAATCTTGTCTTATTTCTTCATGTTTGTACAAGCCCCAGAAATCTGACCTGCATATTTAATTTATTTCTGTTTGGAGGAACGGATTATCAAGGCATCTTGTATTTATGGATGAATCCCCAGCACTCTCCACACCATTCTCAGCCGGCGTTTGGGGAATCCTTCCTTTCTCTGTTCTCACTCAGTGGCATCTCAGCTGTGACCTGCCCACGTGGGAGAAGTTCTTTTCCACCATCTTTCTGACTGCCTTTGTTGATAGGCTCACTGACTGCCCTTAATTTGACCTCAGATAATTTTATTAAAATTGTATTGTTTTACTGCTTTCTTAGTGTTGTTTGGATGTCCCTATAGATCAGTGCCTTTAACAGTCATCTTACCATGCCTCTACTTCCTAGTTTCTTCATCGACCTGTCTCATTCCCCCTAGCAGCTCCATTCCTTTCCCTAGCAGCTGCGTAATTCCTGTCAGCTCCTTATTTATTCTCTGCTAATTTGAGAACGAGACGTAATTCTATTATGCTCATGCTGAGTGCAGTAAATTCTGCATCTCTCTCTTGTTCACTGAGTTTATCTACTTGTCTGTGTCATCTTCAAGCTATAGCATGGCATCTTATATTGTGTCAAAAGATCTTACCATCATACCCTTTGATTTGATTATTCTTCTCATCAGTTGAGACTCTCACCTGGTCTCTGTGGTCAGAATGATGAATTCCTTAAGCGTTGATACAGACGCAGAAAAAAGAGGAAATAAATAAATACTCGCAGCCATCAGAGCCCCGAGAAGGTACAGAACCAGAGTGACCGTCCCGGGTGCATGTTGCTACACTGTGCACATCTGGCAGCACTGTCAGTTTATTAAAAGTGACATTTATTTCTCCAGACCTTGTGACCCTTCCCTCCCTAAGTCCCATTTCTGCTCTGTGCTTCATTCATAAGAAAAAACTGGGAGCCAAGTATGCATTAACAAGTTGTGCTGAGTTACCTGAAGAATGGAGTGCAGAAAGGCTCGGAAAAGGAAGCAATAGTGTATTTAGTATGAGATAAAAAGGACAGTAGAAAGATCAGAAAATAAAATAGGTCTTGGGTAGCCTTTTTCGCCTAATTTTACTCTTTGCTTCTCAGATTGCCTTTTATATAATTTAATAATATCCTAGTTTGCTTACAGTGTTTATATTGAAACTATTACATACATCATAATTGTCAGTACAAGAAAAGCTCTCCAGTATTCATCCTGTGTCTGCAGAACTCCCCTCAGTGTCTTGTCATTTCAGTTAGAACTTAGATCTAAGATTTATTCTGTTCTTGGTCTATAGCACTTGTATATGGTGCTAGTGTTTTGGTTTGGGTTGGTGTTTTGGATGTCATGATTGGCTAATTTAAAATACTGTCACTTCACCACCCCTTACAAATCTTCAACATCAATTCTTTCTTTCTTTCTTTCTTTTTTTTTTTTTTTTTTCCCTTTGGAACACCTAGTATTGGAGCTATCTCTGAGATTACCAATGGCCACACCATCGTCTGTGCTGCCCAACAGTCCCAGAAGAGTCTGATTCTGTCACTCGTTCTTCAGCTTTTTCAGCTGTGCAAGCTCTTTTTTCCCAAATTAGGAACACTTTCTATCTTAATTTCTTCTGCAGTCTCTTCAAGTTTTCTCTACTTGTATTTCAAGATTTACATTGCTGTGGGAACATTTGCCCCAGTAAAGGATAGACAAATTCCTCTGTTCTATTCTTGGCTTTTTATCCATCCTCTGGTGAGGTCATTATTTGTCTCCTGGTTTTAAAACTATCAAACCAATTAGAAAAGAAAAAAATAGGGATACAATGCAGCGAACCATGGCATTTGCTAAGTATCAGGAAGATAACAATCCACTTTTCATGTTGAACTGAAGTCTTATCTTTGTCTATTTCTTTCCTGAATATTATTAACTTTAAAAAAAAATCTATCTGCTTGTATAATAACTTTTTACATGGGAATTCATGTTTTTTTTTTCTTTTTTACTTGTGTCTGGTGGTTGTGATGGCTGTCACGTTTTTCTGCTTATCATTTTAACATGTGTCTTGATAGTTTCAGTCTCATAAGGGGCTTTTCAAATAAAAAGTCTGCAACTCCTCTCTGTACCATCCTTACTTCATATCTAGTAAGAAGTCTAATTTAAAAAACCATATACACCGATTGTAATGAGGACATTCATTACTGAGTCACTACCAGCTCCAAAGATAGGACTAACCATATATGAGACTATTGGGATTTCTCTCTTGTATTTGGCCTTGTTATTACACCGATCGGGGCTCTCCGACCACAAGGGATAGCTGCTTCATCTTGTCCCGTTAAGGAACTGCTAGAGGGGTCTACACACAGCCTAAAAATGGTCATTTTGCATGTGAGAGGAAGCAAGTAGTACTCTCAAATGGCACATAACTTCTACTGGTAATTTTGCGAACTTTGTCAGTACCGGGTAATAATGTCCTGTGATTTCAATCTACCGTTTCCAATCCATTAAAAAATAATTACGGAGTAGTCCACCCACATACCTTCAGTTATAACAGTAAACGGAGAAGAAGAAAAAGGATTTTTTCACTTTTCTTATTCTGTAAGGGTTTGATCCAGTGGCAGAAGAATGAGAGGAAGATCGCCGACTTCCTGAAAAATCAAGGCATTTCCAGTGAAATGGGAAAGGAGGAAAGTGTGCAAAGTTTGGAGGAAGAGAAGAGGAAAAGGCATCTGGTTCTCTAGGGGTCAGCCACATTCTGAGTGATTGACTGAGTGATGAGGTTTGGTTTGTTGCTGCTCTCTATGGAGCAAACCTTGCATCCGTCTTACAGGGCAGTTCATCTGAAAATTTATTTGGAAAAACTTCTGTGTTCTGTTCTGCTGTGACGCATGTAGAGAAAATTAGCATAGAGTCCTCCTTGCTGAGTATCTACATCTGCTGTGGCTCACCCCTAGCTTCCTGATGAGCATACAACTACCAGATGTTATCTGAAGAGTGGCTTGTTGGCAGCTGGATAGCATGGCTGAGGATTGATTGCCGAGCGGTATCGCTTGTCCAAATATATGAGCAATGTTAATGTTACTCTGCATTCCATTTTTTTTGTCTGCAGTCTTAAACCCATAAGTAATGCAATGAAACTGTAACATCTGAAGGAATGTAGCAAGCTTTGTTGCACTGAATGAAAATGGCATAAACGGGGAGCATCTGTCATGTTTTCAAAACCAGTATTTACAGTGTTTTTCTCATTATTCAAACTGCTTTCAGATAGTTCTGCATTTCTCTATCAAATCTTACAGTTATATGTGAATTACAAGATACGAAGATGTTAAAAATATTAAATGTTCGGTTGTTTGCGACACCGGAAGACACTGGAAGACTAACAAAATATTTATATGGCATGACTACGATACAGCATGTCAGTTCTGGTCAGCAAGACCTTGTTTTAAGCAGTGGTTTTGTTTGCTAGGTTATTGTAGGAAACATTTCATAGTTGCTTTTCCTAAGACAAGCTTTGAGCCTTGGAAATTGAGATGTGGAAGCAGTGTCTACTCTCAGATGACGATCCATAAATGTGTGTTTATGTGAAGAGAGATAACTGTCCTAGTGATGGCTGACCAGTTCCAAGATTCTATTTAAAAAATCTGTAATTTCACTGAATGCTGGACTTGTACATAGCATGAAAGTGGCTGTTCTCTTTCTATAGGGAGAGGTGGCAAGGGGTTTTCCTGGAAGGACTAAATGTATCTTGTTTTCTGACCTTGATTCTATTTTGTCTCTAGTTTTGGTAAGCTGGACAAAATCAATCACATTAATATTAAGTGTTTTATCACCAGATTTCATACCAGCTCAGCCTTTGTCCCCCAGTCCAAGTACACTAGTGCCTCTTCATAGGCTTGAACACTGGCATCGTGTTCTTGAAACCAGCGGGGCTGTGGGTGAACACGCGCCTGTGTTCCCTAATGTTCAGAGAAAGCAGTTTTGTAATGCACTTAGAGCTTGTCCAGGTGTACTTGCATAGTTTACATGGCTGGATTTTAAGTGTTGTTTATATCATTTGGTTTTTTTCTTCAGAATTCCTTTTTCATTGCTGGAGTTCAGTCAGGAGAAAATACCTAATGTGACTAGTATCTCTCTTCTTGTGAATAAGCAAATTGTACAATTTGCTTTGTAAAACCACTGACAATAAAATACTCCCTCCTTTGGGCTCATGCCAGAAACGTAAATCTTTCTTTTTGTTCTCACACTTGAAATCTCTGTTTATGACGGGGATGTCCACCACCATGAGTATTGCAGTTTCTTCTCTGGCTGTTCTTTCTCTACTTTCCAGCCCAGCAAAAGGTTGCAGTGGAAATCATGTGTCTTTCCAGCAGGGGGACCACATTTCTTCCTCTTCAATATTGCTATTCTGGCTTCCTTTTGCCTCAAGTTTAGCTGCCACTTCTCCTCAAGGTTTACCCTGTCTTTGCACTTGCAGTTATCCCTTGTTTCACTTCTGTACATTCTCCATTTCATGCCTCTTACTCTGCCTAGTGTTTTCGTTCTACCATTTCTCTGGGACCTTTCCTCCCTCCTCATTTTTGTGCTGCTTTAGTGATGCCCTTCCATGTGTGTCAGAGCTTCCTGCTGACAGCAATATATAATGCTGTTTTCTTTCCATTTCAACTTCCACTTCTTTTGCAAAGCCCACTCATGATAATTACCCATGTAATGAAACTAAATATTTTCTATAATGTCTTTAAAAAAGCACAGGTGGTATTCTAAAAGGAAAGGCCTTTTGAGGTAGCCATCTGCCAGGTGTCACCTCTTGAAAAGTTGGTGCCTGCCTTCCATTCACTTGCAGGCTGTCATCCATGCTTGAGCGGCTGACGACACATTTTTGGCACACGGACTCCCGGAGAAGGGGAGAGAGCACAGTGCCCTGCTGCAGGTGGGTACGTGCCACCCGACGGACTTGCACAGTCCAAAGATCCAGCTGAAGGGTGTGATCCCCAGCCACAGTGTAGCGTTGCAGAGCCTCCCTTGTCAAACAGCCCCACGTGCTTCCCTGCTTACATGGATGGACTAGTGCATGTTAGGAAAGAAGAAATTGGAGACGTCCTGGCCGTATAGACAGCAGCTCTGCTCCCAGTTAGCCTGATGTCAAGATGAAGTCAATGGCTTGCAGCGTTCAAGAGTCTGTCCTGTACCTTGATATTCTCTGTAAGGGACCACAGAATCATAGAAAAGTTTGGGTTGGAAGGGACCTTTAAAGGTCACCTAGTCCAACCCCCTCCTGCGGTGAGCAGGGACATCCCCAACTAGCTCAGATTGCTCAGAGCCCCATCCAACCTGACCTTGAATGTTTCCAGGGATGGGGCATCTACCACCTCTCTGGGCAATCTCTTCCAGCATCTCACCACCGTCATTGTAAAAAATGTCTTCCTTATATCTAGTATAAATCTACCCTCTTTTAGTTTAAAATCATTACCCCTTGTCCTGTTGCAACAGGCCCTACTAACAAGTTTGTTCCCATCGTTCTAATAAGCCCCCTTTAAGTACTGAAAGGCCGCGATAAGGTCTCCCCGCAGCCTTCTCTTCTCCAGGCTGAACAACCCCAACTCTCTCAGCCTGTCCTCGTAGGAGAGGTGTTCCAACTCTCTGAGCAATTTTGTGGCCGTCTTCTGGTCCATGTCATTCCTGTGCTGAGGGCTCTAGAGCTGGATGCACCACTCCAGGTGGGGTCTCACCAGAGCAGAGTAGAGGGGCAGAATCAGCTCCCTCGACCTGCTGCCCACGCTGCTTTTGATGCAGCCCAGGATCTGGTTGGCTTTCTGGGCTGCAAGCGTACATTATTGGTTCATGTCCAGCTTTTCATCCACCAGTACCCCCAAGTCCTTCTCCACAGGGCTGCTCTCAATCCCTTCATCCTCCAGCCTGTATTGACGCCAGGGGTTGCCCCGACCCAAGTGCAGGACCTTGCACTTGACCTTATGAATTGTCTCTCATTCCTTGCAGGACGGAGTATGCCGTCTAATCTGTCACATAAATGCTACCAAGCTCCACCGTACTAGATTTTCACTATGGCAATTCAATAGAGAAACACATATATTACAGTCTGAAACGAGACAGATCCAAATACCTTTTCTCCACATTTTGTTCAATCCGAAATCAGAAATGCTTCCTCTTCCTTTTATGTCTGTCTTCAGAAAAGCATCCTTTGTCCGTTGCTCCCGTTCACCAGTGTTTACTCACGAAGAGTCCTCCTGGTTTTAACCAGCGTGGGTTGGTGGAAGCGTGATGTTATTAGACACGGCAGTCTGTCTGCCTGACAGTACCACCAGAGATGAAGCTGTCAGGAATGTCTCCACCAAAAAGTATTGCTCAAAGGGCTTTTTGTCAGATTACTTGAGACTTGCTCATGAACTATGACTACCATTGCCTCTTGAAACACTCTGTATGTTTATTCTATAAACCATAGGGCCCAAACTGGCCTAGTGTTGTGTAGGTGTGAAAGAAAGTCTGGGTAGATTTAATTACTTTGGACTTTTGAGCTTTACAGTAAAAGTTTCCATGGTAATGTAATTACTGTATTGTGTTTTATATAATTTATCCCTATTTCCCCTGGGTATTTCTAGATATTTTTCCTCTTTCTTTTGAAAAGTCATGTTTTCAGGAAAAAAAAACCCAAACCCGCCTAAATAATTAGTTGTGCAAAACTATTGTTGTGCATATTGTACCTAAAAGAGGACTTGAAATATGTGGCTGTTAGGGCTGAGGGATTTCACCTAAGGGTTTTGCTAATGGATCACTGGAAGCCTGTGAATATATATCTTTCTGCTCTTGTGGGAACTTTGCAGAACAGTTAATAGACTCTGAATTAGTAATCCTCACTAATGAGTTAGACCCTTTTCCCTTTGTAGTCCCTTTAACATTTTGTAGCTGTTAAAAATGGGTTGTGTACAAAATAGTAGGTAAGAACCTTTCAGAGGAATAAAAGATTTAAATATGGCTGGGCTGTCAGCTTGCCTTCACAAGAGCTGTCGCTCAGGGAAGTGATGACTGTGGTAAGCATGACACATGGTAAGCAAACATAAATCTTTTCTGAGCACAGTTTTCTTAAATTATTATTTGAATTTATAATGCTATTTTACTGGAGTTGTGCCGTAGGTTTCTCAAAGAAGTAGTAACCAAATTCCCAGGTGACCGTTCTCGGGAAAATAATGCAGGAATTGTGCTCAGAGGATGATGCAGCCTGGGTGTTTAAAACACAGTGCAGGTCTGCCTTTTGTTTGCCCTTAATCTGAAACCAGTTAATGTGTCAGTATACATTGAGTTGTTACTGCACGCTCTGATAAATAGTTGTATGGATTTTGTTCTTAGTGATGCATTTTCTTAGGCATTTTGTCTTAGAATCAGTGATTAAAATATTATTAGATAACATGCGCATAAGCATGATATAAGTCATGCAGAGCTTGCAGTTTCTTTCTTCTGACATAAATATTTCATCTGTGAAAAAGATGCAATGTAGTACAAAGAAATGGCAGAACAAGAACATATCGAGGAATGTACACACAAGCACATTTCTTAGCTCAATTTAAAGGAACCCATGCATAAACCAGGCGAGCCTGAAGATGGCTGTGAGCTCTGTCCTGATTTTTACCTTACAATGTACTGAAAAATGATCTGTGATGCTAAAAGGTGGTTATTTTTGGCAAGCGATATCAATTTCCTATTCACACAGCAACTGGTGGCAACTAAAAATAATCCTGTGTTAGTACCAGCTAAGAATCTGGTCACATTTGGCACACGAGCAACACGCACAAATAAAAAGTCAGATCCCTTCTTCTGCTATTTTATTCGAGCCCACTCATCAAGCTTAGTTTGCTGCCATTTGAAAGCTATTGAAAAGCCATTAACTGGCAGGACTGTGAGAGCCGCAGTGCAGCAGCACACCTCAGTGCTGGAAGAATGTGGCTGCAAGTGCACACCAATTAAATCTCTCTCTTCCTGGGGATGTGGGATTTGGAGCGGTGTCAATCAATTGCGCTACAATAGCACGTGCAGTAGTCATGGTTCAAGACGCACAGAGGTTTATCATAACTCCAGCAGTCGGGTGAGGATGGCTTGGAAGCCTCTGCAAGATCCTGGAACAGCAACGACATTGAATAATGTCTTCTGAGGTATACTGGATACCTGAGGAAGGGCTCTAAATAATGCATTTTCTGGGCATGACAGTTGGAGCAGAAGAGAATGCTGAAACCTGTGGCAAGACTACAGCCTGAGATGAAAGAATGTCTCATTACCATTTCATCAAATGCTGTAAGTAACAAAATGGTTATTTTGATTTTAAAACTGTCTTTTTCTTTTCTGAGGTGTGTCTTTTCAACGCATATGCACAAAGTGGAAGGCAGATGCTGCATGATGTCAACGTGGTAGCCGGGAAGGGGAGTTGTTACTTTGCATGTGAATACGCAGGCAGAGCCCAGTGTTTCTGTTTCTCCTCCGTTCAGAGGCAACTTCATTGTGTGTGTGACAAAGCTCTCATTCTGAAGTTCATACTGCTCAGCCTTTAAAACTTTTCTTTAAATTAATCACCACACAAAATAATAGCCAAAAAGAAGAAACATGTCATCCTTAGCGTTATGTTAAAGGCGCCGGTAAGGACAACCTCGGACATGGCTCCTACACTTTACAAGATTATACAAACGAGAAAAGCTTCATAATTAGGAGCACATCTCATCATCTTCTGTAGATCAAATGCTCGTATCCCCTCCTTATCAGAATATTTAGCTATTTGGTGTGACAGACTTAAAAAACAATAATGAACTTTTAACCTTGAATCCTGCAAGCTGCCTCCTAAAAGACTGAAATTAGGATCGATGCTAAATGTATTGATTCAGTGCAGAGCAAAATCCTAGCAGCATTTTTTTTTTAATTTTGGTCTGCCTATCAAGGCTGCTTGTCCTTCCTAGCTGCACATTTTCTGAGCTTTTTGGGTTTGCCTTTTAAAGCATCCAGGGTTTGCGTGGAAATTGCTGGTTTTACACCAGATAAATGAATTATTGTTTAGATAGTTGTTTTGGACAGCCAGTAGTAGTTTGTTAGCCATGGATATTTTTTACTGCAGGACTTGGAAAACTTCAGACTTCTAGTGATTATGTCACTGTTTTTACATGACAAATAGCAGATTGCTGTACAAGGTTTTCTCTCCAGATTGTGGTCTTTGATGATCAAGCGTGCCAAGGACATTTCTGAAACTATTTTTAAAATACTGTGTTACCGTCAAGAAACGAGTAATGAGGCTCTTTGATGTATTACTATGAAATTAAGGTGCCCTGGAAGTATTTTAGTAATTCAAGGAAGAATGATTTATGAGGGTTTCCCCTTGTCTGGATTCAATGGGACTTGTGTATGGAACTGCTTTTAATGCTGGTGGGAGTTAGAAGCCTAAATTCCCTGTTCATGCAGAGGGGCACAGATGAGTTTTACTGCGTAGTTCTAAAGGTGCATTCTCATAAGAAGTCTTTGAGCTTGTCATGAGATTTGATAAATACAAATGAAGAATTTGCTGCACAACAGCTCTCTTGAAGATGACGGAAAAGTATTGTTCGGTCTTTATTCACTTTGGAATTACTTTCTTAAAGTAAACCTGTAGCGAATGCATACGGGCATGTGTGTGTTCAATAGCCTGTTAAATATGTAACTCTACACTGAAACGATCGGTTCCTTAATGGGAAAGAGAGGAGGATGGCCGTGAGGCTCTCTCATTAAAAGGAAGCGAATGACGACCACTTGGGATGTTCATTGCATTGGTTAGAGGGCAGGCACGAAGGACTGAAACATAGCAGAGGGAACAGTGAATGCACAGCATTAGTTTTGGCAATATTAGTTGTTCCGTCTTTTCCAAATCTGGAATTTTATGATTAGCGATTTCTCACTAATCCAGGGTATTTTACCACATAGCACTTTTCCTTCCAAATAGTGTGCTTTAGAGACACTGGGTCCTGGCTGGAGCCTGCCAGAAGGGCTTTTTACTACCGCCTGTGCTTCTCCATACAGAATTGGCAAAAGTGCTTCCATCTCCACCTGTAATTAGTGAAGGAGAAATTATTCTTATAATTCCTCTTCCTCTGTCATCCTCCCCTGAGCGTTACCATTTGACTTAATGTGCCAATAGTGTTGCTGATATTTGTGTCTGGCAGATAGCTGGCATGAGGGATAGGCCAGGGCTGCATGCAGGGTGGCAGCACCAGCGATGTTCTGAGGTCTGCTGAGAGCAGCGGAACCTCACAGGGGTTGGGGTGTGACTCTTCACACCCCGCTTTGGTTTTAATCCATTTCACTGATGATTTCTGTATCAGAAGGAAAAGACATTGAACCAGAGGAAGAGTGTTTGCAGAGCACCGTCTTTTGGTCTACTCTGGGGAGAGGGGAAGTATCTAAAAGACATAAATTAATGGTTTTCCAAAGCTCGTATTTTATGAACTGTAGTGCTATGTGCCTGGCTTTTGCATGTGTTTCCGCTTTGTTTTTTTAACCTCTGCAGAGATTAAGTGTGGCGATCTGAGCTGGGAAGGGCTATAGCTATTCTCCTATGGCGTTAGTACAATTTTACTAATATTCCTGCACTTTTTCAGTGCACTACTCCCACTAGGAGGCTGTGAAAATGAGATCTACTGTCACCATCTTGTCATAGGCTCTTTCAGGTTGGAAAGATCCAGCCTTGGGAGGTCTCTGGTCCACCCTCCTGCTCTAAGCAGGGGCAGCTGCGTGGTCCGACCAGATTGTCCGGGGCCATGCCCAGTGAGGTCTTTCATCCCAGTAATACTCTGGAATAAGGCCTGCTGCAGCTGTCGTGTTGTCTTCAGCTGGCACCTGCAGCATTTAGATCACAAGCTGTATGCGCGTCTGCCTCTTTGAGCAGCTCAGGCAGTCACTACTAGCGCCCATCCCCTTTTTGCAGCCATGTATCATTGCTGCCGAGAGCTGCCCCTGTCTGTGCTAGTAGCTTCTCCTTGGCGATCCGCTAGCGTAAGCTATTTACAAGAGAGAACAGTGGTACGCAGGAGAGCACCACATGTTATCTGCCAGCTGCTGCGTACCATTTTATCTCGATGATTTGTGAGACAGACTGTACAAACAAATGTAATTTTGCAAATGAGGCAGCACCTTGCTGCCAGCTTCTCTCCCTTGTATATCTAGTTATGACATAAATATCATCAGTCACATGTTATGCTGTGGTTTTCCACCTGTGCTCTGGCCTTGCGCTGAGGGATCTGCAAAGGTAACTAAGAAAACCAGTACTGTAATCAGGGGACTTAAATTCATTACTTGAGAGTCTGATTTCCCCTGCAGATGCTGTAGAGGTGCATAAATGCAAACAGAATTAAAACCTTGCTAAGGAGTTATAGTCATGCCAGAGGAAAGCCTGAGCCAAGTGAATTTATCCAAATATTAGGATCATCAAATCTGAACATCAGAGTCTACTTCCATTCTTTCTGGATGATCTCCGTTTCTGATTCCTTTATCTCCTTTGTATGAATTATGAAACACTGACTTGTGCTTTGTTACAGACCAATGCTTACAGAGATCTGGGATGGAAATACTAGTTAGATGTTTATTGGTGAATTTAATTCAGGATTTGAAACAAGATATAAAAGAAATATAATAATGCGCTCCAACATCTAGCCCTTATTACCTTCAGCATCTGAATACATGGCAAGGATTGTCCGTGAAGAAAATTAATTAGAGTAGAAGATGCACTGAAAGATTTGGCCTTTAAATTTTGCTGTATCCTCCTCAGATATCTTGCCGTCTGTACTGACTTATTCCTTCTTTTTTGCTGCCTCCTAATCATAGTACTTAAAAACCCCATATACTAGAGGGGTCTTTCCTTACGTTAAAAAAAATGCAGTTTTGACTTTAGCCTGCAATGCCAGAGACCTTAGTCATATTCTTTGTCTTGGAAGGCCAAAGCCAGCATTAATGTACTTACAGTTGTCATCTTGAGTGTTTTTCACACTAATTCACAGAGTATTTGATAACAAAATTGTCATCATATTTATGAATGAAAGAAGAGTAAATTCTATGGATTATTGTTATGATTTCCATTTTATACCATTTTACCCCACTTTTCCATAGCTTGCCATTTCAATGCATTTGCTGTTTCAATAGAATTATTAACCACTGGAACTGTCAACATGGTTGGATGAGCGTTTCACCCATGGTGGCATCTGTCCCTTTTCACCAGGGTTATCATAGAATCATAGACTCATTAAGGTTGGAAAAGACCTCTACGATCATCAAGTCAGACTGCATTATTAGCACGTCCCAGGATTCTTTGGAGGAAAGAGGCATAGCATCCCAAACTCTCGCTTAGCACTTTCAATCCAGTCTGTGCACTTTCCCAAGGGATTCAGCGGGAGACAGCCTGTGAAAATTTCGTCTGTGTTTCAATAGAGTGAGCTGCTGTAGCTTAGGCTGACTAAGAAGAGAAGAGGAGCCTGAAAAGAAAAATTGGAGACCCTTAGTTGGTCTGTGATACAGGAACCTTTTGCCTCCCTGGCAGCGTGTGCAGCATGTGAGATGACCCAAGTGACAGTGACACATCGGTGCTCTGTCCCACTGGACGGTTCGTGACGTGAGAGAACTAGCAAAGTCTTCAAAGTGTTTTCTCCCTCCCATGAACAGGTTTCTTCTATTCCAGGGTTGGGCAGGAGGCGGTATTCACTTATTTAGCCCGTTTTATGGTGTCCCGGAGAATTCTCACGTCCTCTTGGACACGTCTTCTGGCACCAATGAGGAGCTCAAGGCACAAAAAAGTAAAAAATATGCAGGTGGTAGGAAGGAGAGCTGTAAATAGAAGCAGGATGTCTGTACTAGTCCTTCTTCAACAGCCCTTCCTTTGGGTTAGGTTGATATTCCATGATGGCGTCAGCTTACTCTCGTGTCATGGTTTATTTCTGCACTAAGAGAGCAAAGTACAAAATGGCTGCAGGGAAAGCTTCCTTTTCCTTGTACATGCTTATGACACTGTGACCTATGGCATAAGGTTAAGATTCGTACTGAAATGAGATGCCTAACATGACCGAGAGGCCCTGCCTGCTGAAACCGAGGCTGGGAGGAAGAGGCAGGAGTCGGCTTCCCCAGAGTCCAGAAAGAGTGAGAGGAGCAGGTATGCGTGACGAGGCACTGCTTGGGAGTTTTCAGATCCCGTGAAGGTGCATACAGCAATTCTGGGGGAATAAAGGGATTTTGATGAAAGATATTTGTTTGAGAAGCTTATACTCTAAAATACAGGAAAGGAATGCTAATACAGTACACAGTATTTCCTGTTCCATTTTGACAGAGTGAATCTGAGTCTGTTGTATCAGTGATATACAATGCAGATTTTTTTAAAGTCAGTATGATAATTCAGGTGTCATGAAGAACACCCAAAAAACTAGGTAAAACTGCTTTTTAACGCTGCAGGCAAGAGCCAATGGTTTTTATCTTACAAACCTTGCTACCAGTAGAGCCACAGCAAGAACATTTTTACTTCTCTTAAACTCTTTGTGTCTGTGTCTCTCTCACTGTAATCACAGGACAGGTGCAGGCCAACAGGAAAAAAAGGAAATTATCTGCAGCCTACGAACGCTTGTACTTCTGTACCAGCTTATGATACTAGATTGATTTATCTACTTTTATTCTCCAGTTCCTGGGTTCATGTGGCAATGACAGAAAGTCAATGTTATTTTTTCAATCTGCACTAATTTTCTACCTTGCCTAAATATCAGAAAGTTAGAAATCATGACACTGGATGCCAGGAAAGAGGTAAAAATAACCTTTAATTTAATATCTGTATTTAGACATAGGAAGTGATACTTAGAAAAGTATATTCTGGGCTGGTAGCCAAATTGGGCTAAGCAGCCCAATTACCTTTGCACTTTTGTAATACTGGTCCTCTAATAATTTGTCAAGTGTGCCTCCAAATAAATAAAACTCTCCTCACAGTGAGAACTGACAATGACTTTCCTAACAATAACAACTGCTATGAATAAGATGAAGATTTATATTAAATTGGTATTTGGAAAAATACATTTTGAAATAACAGCAAGAAGAGGAATATTAACTTGGACAGTTGGAGGCAACAAGATTTCCAGCTTTGTATTCAACTAAAAATATGTTCCGCTTACAGTCCTTTTGGTGGGAATTACAATCATCCCAAAAATAATTTTTATGTCATCATTTTCAAATCTGTCATGAGAGAGAAGCATCAGCATTTTCTGTGGGAAACTTTACTGTCAACTTGTAAGGAAATGATAAAGAAATCTCTTATGTTTTTGGTACCTGGAGTGCTTTTTTCTTCTAATATAGTGATTCTGCTGACAGCAAAGAAATCTAGCCAACCTGAAAATAAAATGAAAGCAGATTGTAGAGGTCAAGGTATCATATTTCCTCACCATATTGGCACAGCATGCATGAAGCTTTGGAATTCTGATATTATGTTTTTGAGAAGATTGCTGCAAGAACAGAGAAGAGCAAAAAAACCCCAAACCTCTGGATTTCCACGTGTGAAATTGTAGCGATGTAGCCACTTTTCCTCACAAAGTTTGTGAAAATTTTGAGGCTCAGGAACATATTTTCACTCCTGAAGTAACTTCTTGCTCCAAATAATCACAATTCCTTTTCTTTCTCATTTCAGACAAATTAATCTACTGCATCATGGCAAATTTTGCACAGTTGGTAAACTGTAAAACCAAAGAGAAAATATTTGTAGGTAATGAAATTAGCACCTGCATCAAAATTGCCACAGTATAAACATGGTTATTTTAAAGCAAGCAGCATTTTAAGTTGAAGTAATTCTAATTTGTTCTTAAACAAATGGAAATCAATTAAGTCAACAGAAGTTTAGTTTGATTGGGAACAAGAAAAGAGTTGTCCTAATGCAAATTTTTTAACATATCCTAAAGGGGCACCACCAATTTTAAAAAAAATTCATGTCTGGCTGTTTATTAAAAGGTGTATTTTAGATTTGTTTGCTTTCCAGCAACTGCCTTCAGTGCAAACAACAACAAAATAAGACCTGCTAAAAGAAATCTTGAAGTTCTAGTACTTTGGCTACTGGACATAGCCTCAGGTAACAGATGACATGGGTCAATCTGATGTAATCTGCAGAAACACAAATGCAAGCGGTATTGCCAAATCTGTTTTCCTTGCCAGTGCCATTCTTGTACACTGAAAGACAGCTGACCCCGACACGTTCCCCCCATCTGTGAGGTGACTCAGAGAGCTGGGAAGTAGTCCATTTTAATCTCTTTTTGGCCAGTAAGGATGGGAACTGGCAAGGAGTGTGGAGAGGAGGGTACAACGCAGAAGTGGAAGAGCATTTGGTCGTTAACTACCAGGTTTTTACCCAGCTAGAATACGGACGTTCCTGCAGGGTTTCCGCTTGGAAGTGTGCTTTACTCTCTTTTACTTCCCAGCTGATTTTAAAACAGAAAATGTTATTCTTGGGAAGAAGGACAACGTGGAGTCTGATATCTTTGGCCGTAAATCCTGTTATGAAGGTCTCTCTATGCAGTATGACTTTTCAGAAGAGATCGAAGGGATATTCAGAGCGTGTAGACAGGCAATAGATGTGGGCCATACCACCTCAGGCTGGTAGAGTCCTGCTGTGGTCCCATTTGGCGCAAATCCTGTTATGAAGTATGACATATAAAATATATATGGGGCCTTGTAAAGACATCTACAGGAAATGGAGCGATTTATTAAGGTCGTATTTTGAAAGCAAATCGGTGGCGTTCAAATACGGTCCTTTTACTAAATAAGGAATCCAAGCTTTCTCCCGTAAAAGCTGTGTAAATGTTGACACCTAAGCTGAGGAGAAGGAAGGAGGGTGGCAGGCATGTAGAAATTTCCCCCTTTTTCAGTCTTTGTGGAAAGAGTAGTATTGTTGTCTTTAGGTAGCTTACTGCAGGAGGCTCTAAGAAAATATGTGCAAACAATGTATTCCTTACTCAGCACTCATTTCATGTGAAACAGGAGAAATTTTATGTTCAGACTGCAGATGAAATGAATACCTTGCTTTTCAGGTGCTTTGCTTTGGCCACAATTATTTGATTTTGTTAGCTGCAGTACTAATAATCTTAGTTACAGAAGTGCTATGTGTAAATCACATAGGCAGTTGTGAAAAGTAAAGCTTTTAAGGCATTCTGAATGACGCACTTAATTCCTGCTAATCACCGGTGAATATATAGATTTATCGTGTCTTTGACAGACACTTTTTCTGTCTTGTGAGCAGTAATGTTGGAGCTGCAGTAATGATTTCTGTTTGATTTCTGCATCAGTTCCTTCAATAGTTTTGAAGCATTTTTTATGTTTGTCTAGTTATTTCCTCATCAGTGAAGGAACTTGGAGTTTCATGTACACGAGGAGTCCATCCATTGAGACGGTGCTTTTTTTTCAGCTTGTCAGTTGAGATGAAGCTGTTTGATTTCTTCCCCTTCTTCTCCTTCTTCTCCTTCTTCTTCTTCTTCTTCTTCTTCTTCTTCTTCTTCTTCTTCTTCTTCTTCTTCTTCAGACAAATGATCAACCGGATTTCCCCATTTTAACTGAACCCAGAAGTGAGATCGCTATGCATGTTCACAAGGAAGTGTGATAGTGATTCTTTGCACTTCTTTTTCTTATGTTATAGGTGCCCATACAGCTGTGCTACACTATTATGTGACCACAGGTATAATGCTAGCTGGTAGATGTAGAAGGTGACCTTAACAGCCTGTTGCAAACTCTGTTGTCAGGACAGCTGCTCAGCCTGCTTTCATTTTCACTTATCCATGAAGATCCAGCTCAGACTAGCCACCGTCCTTGCTATTCTAACCATAGCCCAGGCTTACCTAGGACAGACCCAGTAACTATACCCCCAGCGCAAGGGAGAGGAGTCTTTCAGATGCCAATGGTGTATCTCTACATAGCAGAAATTCTCCTGGGTTGCTTCTCCACTTTACTGGAGGGTTGTCTTTACAGAACTTTGCCAGGCCGTTGAGGGGTGCCAGAGCTGAGCGAGTGAGCTGCCCTGAGTGCCAGAAACATGGGGCTGCTGTGTCCACGTTGGTGCTTTTGTGTGGCTATCCACCCAGTTATACCAAACAAGGAATCTTGTGGTCTTACCTGTTAATCACATCATGTGTGTTATTTTTATCTTGGTACGCTGCCTACATTTACACTATATTAAATTCATTTTATTGTTCCAGATTCCTTTCCTTTTTATGCTATATAACCTTTCTTTTTCCCTTTCACCCTTCAAATTTCTGTTAACTTCTCTCTCCTTAGTCACTGCTTAGCTAAGCTATGCATATTTAATTCTTTTCATCTTTCCTCATAAATCAGTCCCTCAGGCCCCAGAACCATTTGTGGTAGTTTCTTTTGAACTGCTCCGATTTGACCGTCTAGAACTGAATGCAATATTCCAGATCAGTTGCCTTTCTGCAGAAAGGAGTGGGGCCTGTTTCCAATCCTTTTGCTGTTTGGAAACTGAGATGGCAGTCCCTTGATGTCCACTGAACAGTGACCAAAGGCCCACATATTAGCTCTGCTGCAGAATTTTTGTCAGCTCCACTGTACTGTAAACTAGTTTTCCATCTGCTTTTACTTTACAGTAATCTCTGTAAATGATTAGATTGCGTGTAGAACCACAGTCCTCTTGGCACAGGAGCTCTTTTCCTGTGTGCTTGCCAGTCCTTATGGTTAGGTCTATGAACCACTGTTTCCCTTTTGGCTTTTGACTATCTGTGATGTATGGTGCTGAATATCCTCTTTGTCTTGATCCACATATACCTTTTCCTTTTTTTTTTTTTTTTTTTTTTTTTTACTAGATTTGCTGCATGCAGACTTTAGCAAATTTTGATTTATGTGGTTTTTGCCTGTGCTTTCTGTAATTCTCATATGCTTTATGCCTCTTGATTCCTGGCATATCTGCAGCCTAAATAGTGATATGTGAGAATGTCTGTGATGAAAGAAGTGCCCCAGGTTTTGAAACAATCTGATTTTTTTGTTTCTTTGTTCAGACGTTAATTTACAGTAAAACAGTTGGTTGTTTCTGCTGCTGTTCGACTTTCTCAGTACCTTTGAGGTGTAGCAACTGTAATTTTTGGCTTCCTCTCCCTGTGCACCTATGTGTTAATTCAGCCTTCAAAGTTGCAGATTTACAACTATCAGCAACAGTCTGAAGTGTTTTTCATCTTTTGTTGTGATCTGAGTGTGCTTGGTTTGCATAACAAACTCTTTATATTATCCTGCGATGGCAGGAAGAATTTTCCAGTGCCTCTGTTCCCAGATGCACGTCCTCCCCTCCTCTCTGTCCTATATCTGAAAGCGTGGACTAGAAGTGAATGTATTATTTCATCTCCATTTACTGCCTTGTAAGGAAATAACTTTTACCTTCACAGCTTAGTTGTAATTTCCTAAGTTTTGCACGGCAGCCAGATAAAAACAGCCAGGTCTATGCAAGGACTAAAAGGAGATATTTTTTTTTCTAGAGGACTTCTCACCTCTTCCTTCATATCTTTTTTATTGTCATTTGGCAAGTCCAGATCTTCTTTGTTCTCATTGTGCCTTCTGACTTGGAGCTTCTTGCGTTTTACTTGCTGATGGTGTGATTTATAACAATTTAGATTATGAAAATATGACCAAACATGCAGATGTTATTTTCTCAAAGGCTTTGTGAGTGACAAGCCTTATTAAGCGCTTTATATTAATCTAACAGACATACATTGCTTGCTTCTGGAAATCCCAAATAATGCGTGATATGAATTCATAGATCCAAGAGTGAACAAAAGATTATAAGGATTAGCTCAAACAGCCAATTTAGTTTTTCTTTCTTCTAACGTGTCTATGGGTAGATATATCTTAAAAAATGTGTTAGTGCGGTCAGTTTGAATCAGATGACTGTTGCTTTCTGATTACTTTGAAGTCTCTCCTCAGATCCTGGCATGGGGACTTAGAATATTTCTTTTAAAAAAAATGTAAAATTAGCTGCTTTAGGAGTAATATTGTTAATCATTGGGAAACATATAAGCGTATTTTGCTATGGTTTTCCCAAGGAAACAAAGCCTGTGTGGTTATGTTACTTGTGTGTGTGTGCGTGCGCACACCTTTTAGTTTTTCTTCCCATCATAATTTCCAAGCCTGTTACCCAATTTCAAGAAAATGTTTCAAAAGCAGGTTAATCGTGACACAATTTGTTCAAACAGGTGAGCCGTGTTTGGTACTACATGGCACAACTATTTTGTCATGGTTAGACATGATAATGCTGCTTTTCTACCACCTGGGTATCAGGCTTAGCTTAATAGCCCTTGTATCTCTTGTCACAGAAGATACCAAGGAGTCTCAAGTATGTTGCAAGGAAATTTAAGCCTGCTGCAAGTAAGCTCCTTCTTCCTTGGATGAAATGCTTTGCCCTGCAGAATTCCCTTTGCACCGCTTGCCTTGCTGCAAGCAGAAAGATGAGGTGGCTAGACAGCATTCATAGAACAAACTTCAGAGGGTCTGTCTACACTTTGTAAAAAAGAGGGAAAGGCATAGGACCTCCAATGGTCTACAGGATTGTTATTTAGCTCGCTGGCTCAGTTTTGAACAGTCCCAACTAGCTCCCTCTATGGCAAAGGCTACAGACGGTATCTAGAGACCTCTCCCAATAGACAGGGCGGATGAAACTCCCCCAGGTTATGTGCTCTATGCCCAGTCTTCCAATCTTCCATCTATTTCAGAAGGCTTTGTGGCCTCAAACACTGTTCCCTGCCTACACATACTCCCCTACTACTTACTAGAACATATGCAAAGACCTTTGTTCTTATGTTGTAAAATTCCTTTCTGCTACGTTGCAGTGCAGTGTCCACTTCAGACACTGTGAAGTTTAGAAGCCACAAAACAGAGAATTATGTCCTAGAGCACAACAGCACCGCATGATAATCACAGGAGAATCAAGACCATGTGCTATGCAGTCTAGATATGTTTCATTTGTTCTGCATGAACCTTCACCCTGTGAACATGAGCCAGTACATAACACTTAAGTAGTGAGGCAGAGATTGCTTCCTGGCCTTCTTTTATGTACTAGAATATAGAAATAGATCCAAAAATAGAATATATCCAATATAGAATATATCCAAAATGAACTTTTTTTTTTTTTCTTTTTTCTTTTTGGTAAGGGAATACTGGGTCCCAAGACTCATGGACCAATTGCTCAAAAGCCTTCCTTAAAGTCCAGAAGAGCAGTAGGTAGTGTTTCAGCCTATTGTCTGGACAGTCATTATTTAGAGATGCTACAATACAGCCCTGAATCCATCTTGAGGGTAGGCTTTCATCTCCTGAAAGCTGAATTATCTGGAATATTATATGAGAAGAGATGAACAGCTTAATGTGTTTTCCTCCTCCCTGAGAGTACAGAGTCTTTTCAGTTGGAAACTCCAGTGCTCCAGAGCAAACAATGGTCTTTTACTTTGTTTTACAAAAGGTTCTGCAGTTTGTGGGAGAAGGTACTTGAGGTATGCTGTAGTTTGTGGGAATCCAGACTGCACCTTTGTCTCATCCCCCAAGGGAGTGTAGAAGGATGACAGCAGTAGAGAGGATATGGAGACAACAGCTTTACCAAAAGGAACGGTATGAGCTCGAGCAGATCGTGCCTGTTCATTTTGCTTGCATTCACGTAGTTTCTGGATGTGATCCACAGACGAGGACTACTGCTCTGGGCTATACGCAGTTCCTCTCAGACCGTTCAGATGTGTGAGTTCCCTGTGCCTCAAGGGAGGCAAAAGAAAATAATAATGATATTTGTTTCTAAAAAATGAGAAGAACCCCGTACGCATGTATTTGAAACCTATGTTTTATTGCACTGAAGGCTAATGCATGGGCGGGCAGCTTGGCTGTGTTTATTGAGTAGGCTGGCACACAGTTAATGCCTTGTACCTAGAACATAAAATATCCATATGTTACAGGCTGCTACATGACATAAATCACAAATGACAGTGCAGAGCCCTCTGTTACGTTTGATTCGTTATTATTCAGGCGCTCTTCTATCACTGCAAAGGCAAGATCCCAAACTGGTTGATTCTTTGATTTAAATATAATGCATTTTTAGAGCATGCCACTGTAACTTCACTGAATTGCTGATAGATAGATAGATAACAGTCTATTAGAAAGCCTGTAGAGTTGATTAATAGTGTCTGATAAGTAACTTTTCCTTGGTATCAAGCAGGAAATTGATTGCAGTTCCTGCTTACCAGTCTCGTCACATCGAAAGGCTCTTGAAGAGCAGCATGCAGGAGTAGGGTTTTGAAAGAGGACGGTTGCTTGAAAGTGCTCAGGATTGATTCTGTATCAGTAGATACATTCCTGGCCATTTTTCCAGGTAATTTCAGCTTTCTACATTTTGTTTCTATGCTGTAAAGAGCATAGTCCTTCAAACACCCAGAAGCTTAATTATTCGTTGTTTAAAATATCATCAAAATCACCATGAATGTCTACATAAGTAAAGGTAAGCATGTGTCTTAGTATTTGCAGATTCGTAGCTTTAAGCATTATGCACCATAATTCTGTGTCACCTTATGTCATGGTTTAACCCCAGCCAGCAACTAAGCCCCATGCAGCCGCTTGCTCACTTCCCCGGGTGGGGTGGGGGAGAGAATCAAAAGAGTAAAAGTGAGAAAACTTGTGGGTTAAGATAAAGACAATTTAATAGGTAAAGCAAAAGCTGCAAGCAAGGCAAAACGAGGAATTCATTCACTGCTTCCCATCAGCCGACAGGTCATCAGCCATCTCCAGGAAAGCAGGGCTTCGTCATGCGTAGTGGTTGCTTGGGAAGACAAATGCCATAACTCCAAACATCCCCCTGCTTCCTTCTTCTTCCCCCAGCTTTACATGCTGAGCATGACGTCATATGGTATGGGATATCCCTTTGGCCAGTTGGGGTCAGCTGTCCCAGCTGTGTCCCCTCCCAGCTTCTTGTGCACCCCCAGCCCACTCGCTGGTGGGGTGGGGTGAGAAGCAGAGAAGGCCTTGACTCTCTGTAAGCACGGCTCAGCAATAATGAAAACATCCCTGTATTATCAACACTTGTCAAATCCAAAACACAGCCCCATACCAGCTGCTCTGAAGGAAATCAACTCTATCCCAGCCAAAACCAGCACACCTTATTTGAGATGCTTGCTGCATTAACCAATGTCAGCAGTTTGGTTGTGTGTGTGTGTGCACCTTTAATGAAGAGATGAGTTTTTTAACTCACCATACTTTGCAAAACACACTATTCCTAGGGTCCAGGAACAAATCCAACTTCCTTGTTGAATCACAACAACAAATATTTATATCATATGAAAAGTCAAAACACAATACGTGTGAGCACAGTGGCAAAATTTTTTGTGGTGTCTGTGTGAACACATATATAGATGTTCAGCTTCACATTCTGGAAATGCTTCCTGACGTGATCCAGATTAGACAGGAACACGAGCATGCCCAGGCAATGTGAATTACCATCTGAGGTGCATTTATTAGGATGACTAGACTCCCAATTTAAATGCCAGAGCAAGTGACTAAAAGTTAAGTGGCATAAAGCCATAAGAAATGGAAATATAAAAGAAAGCTGTATCAATATGGTTTCTGAAAAAAGATATGGTAAAAAAGTTCCTACAAATTGTAAAGTTACTTGGGCTCATATAACCTGCAAAAGACAGGAGAATAAGCCTGTAGCAATCCCATTCTTCCTCTCTGTTTGTATGCCATCACCCTTCCCAAGCTCTTCAGGTTGTCCAGGAGCTGGTGCTTGTAGTGCCACAAAATATTCCTTCTCTCACCTTCACAGTGAGAACGGGTGACAATTCAAAGCAAGCAGTTCCTCTGTACTCCGAAATCTCTTGTTCGAACTGGCAGGATCAAGCTCATGATTTGTGTTGTAATGCAATCGGCACTCTGTCCAACTGTGAGTGAATTGCTACAGTTTTATGAACAGGTTGTTTTGTAGCAATGATTCTTCTCTTTCTAGTGCTTCAGGGTGGACCCTGTCAGTGAAGCAGCTCTACACTAGCAAGCATCCTTGAAACATTTTTTTTTTTTTCCTGTTAGTTACAGTGGTAGTGACTTCCTTTGTCCTGTGCTAGTTAATAGCCAATGTGATATAATGAAAGGATGTCTGGTGTTGATATTTCAGTGTTTCAGAAAGGTTTTTGTATTGCGTGCTTATACAGAAGATGCAGACCTTAAAACCAGGTATCTACCGACAATCCTGTTTATTCTAGCCATTTTGGTCCAGGGCTTCTCATTAAATAAATAATACCCTGGTAAGCTTTTTCAGTGTTTTGGTGGAGACGCTGCTGCTGAGTTATCCGGTGCAACATACCATGACAGTCACAGTGACCTTATCGAATCACTGTGCCTAACTGTAATTTGTCATACACTGAGGCAAGAACCACATGAAATAATCTTCAACTATGCAATCTTCTTATGCATTGAGAGATAAACTGTTATGCAAATGGATTCAGAAGGCAACCTTTCTCCCTACCCACAAACTTTTCCTCATGGTACCACACTGCCTCCTGACTAGCATACTCAAAACCAGCTCTGGCTGAGACCATGTTTTCTGTACATCTTCTGCTATTTGAATGGGTCCCATACAAGGTTCTTGTACAAGTTCAGTGTGACGCTTTGTGCCGTTTTTCTCATGTACAGAAGAGAAAAGGATGGACAGACCTGCCGCACATGTTACCCTTTAGGAGGCTCTAATAGCTTCTCTTTCAAGCCTGGCTGTAGCTGAGTTGTCAGTCTCTCAACAGTAGCAGTTTACATCCACCTAATGAAGTTGTGGATTTTAGCAGCTATTTTTTCCTGGGGGTTTTCTTTACAGCGGAAGCTGTTGCTGCTCTTGGCAATGCTAAATTAGGAGAGAGTGGTTGGCATACTTTAAATGGTAGAGCTTAATCCTGAGGATTGGGCCAGCAGAAACTTTGGGCAGTTCAACAGGGGAAGTGCATATCTCCATGCCTGAGACAGACTAACCCTGTGCATTGGTACAGGCTGGGAACAGACTGGCTTGAGCTGCAGCCCTGCTGAAGAGAAATGCAGGGCTTCCAGCGGACACAAAGTGGAATGGGAGCCAGCCCTGCACGCTGGTTGTAAATAAGGCAAGCCACATAGTGGGCTACATTAGGAGGAGTATGGCCAGCAGACTGAGGGAAGTCATTGTCCCACTTCTACTTGGGGCTAGTGAAGCTGCACCTGCACCAAGTATGCATGTAGTCTTGGTCGCCGCAGTGTAAGATGGACATTGAGGAAGTGGGGTGAGGGCAGCAGCAGGCTACCAGGATAATTACAGCCGCGACAAGTCTGGACTCTTCTCAGTAGTGACCGTAGTAACAAGGGGTAATGGCCACCAAAAAAACCTGAGGCATCTTTGATAGAAGGCAGTAGAGCACTGCAACAGGTTACCCAGAGAACTTGGAGAATGCATTGATGGAGGTTTTCAAGACTCTGCTAGACAAGACACGGTTACCTGCTCCGATGTTGGTGATTAACCCCCTGCTCAAAGCGGCACTAAGCCATCCCTAGAATGTCTATAACCCTCCTGGGTTTGAGTCCAGCTGTCTCGGAGTGATAGCCAGGAAGCTCTGCCTCTTGTGCTGTCAGCAGTTCCCCATGCTCACTAGGCCAGCACAGTCAGAGCAGGGATCTGCCTGGTTCTAAAACTGGGACTGAGTGTTGCATGCCTTAAAGATGAGCATCTGAAAGATTAATTCAGAGAGTTTGCCTTGTCTGCATCTATGCTGTGTTGTTTACTCCAGGCTTAACCTAAGGAGGCTGCTGACCTGCAACTATTATACCCACAGTCAGATACTGATCTCCTCTGAGATGTATCAAGTTCCCGATGTGCTGAGAGAAGAAAATCCCATCTGCAACTCATTACTTCTCAGCTGAGACCAGTGCCCAAGTGGATTAAGAGTCCTCTTCTCCATCTGCCTGAACTGATTGACTCTGGCCACACACTGGAAACCACCATGTGAGGCCAGTTCTGGCAGTCAAGCACTGTTCTTCATGGAACAAATAGACAGGCACTCATGCCAGCTGAAAGTCATCCCAGTGGAGAGGCAGAGGACACTAAGACAGCCATAGCCTTCCTGAAACTGGGACCTGGCTGCATGAGTTCATCTTTGCTCCGCTCTGTTTGACCAAGACATTAAGCTACTTTGTTTGATTTCTCACCCCAGGGGAGAAGAACACCGTGATGGCAAAGGTGTCCTACAGCTTGCACCAGTCTCAGTTGTGATGTGGCAGCAAACACTGCCAGTTCCTCCCAAGAGCAGAGGCTACACATGAGCTAAACTGAGGAAAGGCAAAGATACAATTAAAGTCTGTTGTCAGCAAGCACCACTGATTTCCAGCTAAGACTAAAACAACAGCAACAATTCTCACCCTCAGTTGAGTGTTCCAGATATAGACAGCAACTTCAGCTGTAGCTTGCCAGAGCTTAAGTGCACGGCTGTTGCTTTTTCCCTTCATAAAAGAGAAGGAAGGAACAGAGCAGAGGTAAAACTCTTGTGCAGCTGGACTCTTAGCTGCATTGTCAAACAAGGTTGAACACAGCAAGCTGGTTTTCCCTCTGAGGCTGTGAGCCTGGCCGGCAGGCACTGTACCCAGATTTAGAAGTGTTAGGGAATGAGCTTAGAGTCTTACGAGCCAAAAATACTGTGTAGGCTTACGGCACGGGCACTGAAATATTTTATACAAAGCAGAACAATTCTAATAGGGAAGATTTGAAGTTTGTTCATTCCCCAGTCCTATCATGACAGAAAGGGGATGCAGTCGCAAACTGCCTTGGGCTGAGGATGGCCTGAGTGCAGATTTCCTATTTGATTGAATGCTCTGAACACTGGGACTGAAGCAAGGAATGAAGTTACATCTTCTGCAGCTTGACAGAGCTACCTCTTCCTTTCCTTCTCTTTTTCCGACATGTGCTCAGAAATGAAACATCATTTAAGGTCAAATGGAAAATTTTGTTTTATATAGAAGGAGCTGTTGGCTTTTGACATGCAGAAAGGAAGGGTTTGTGTTTTGGCTTAATGCAAGCCAATACGTGTTTCCAGTTGTTTAGTCTGACAACTCATTTTCTTTTAACTAGAGGGGCATGCTAAGAAAGGAAGAGGAATTACAGAGAGGGGAAGGGTAGCCTATGTTAAAATAAGTTGACTGAACTTGACCTGTGGAATTGTATTCTGCGCCTGCTTGTGCCGTGGAGTTTCTCAACAAGACACTCTGGGCACTTCTCGCATAAATGCATGCTCTTCAATTTTGGGAAGTCTGGTTTGAGACCTTGGGTTCTAATTCATAGTGAGTGCATATAATAAATCGTAGAATATATAATAAAATACAGTATATAACACACAAACTAATATAACAAATAATACATAATGTAATATAGTTTATAGAGTGATTGACATGCAGACCTAGGACTGTCACTTTGGTAGTATTTTATTATGGGATTATGATACATAATAGTGTATAGAATACTATGCCTTTAAAGCAGAACAAAAACCTTCAAAAAAACCTCAAGGAAAGCATATAGAATTCTTGGATTGGACACCCAAAATTAGTGATTTAAAAAGAAAATCATTGTCTTTCAGTTCTTCAGTAGAGAATGTAGATAAGAATGCCCCTTTATCCCTCTTTTTTTAATGAAAATAAATCAATATTTGTGAAGCATTTATGTGCTTTGATGATGTGAGCTTTCCAAAAGCCTGTCAGAGAATTATTCATTATGCCTTCAGAGCGGGGTTTGAATGGTATTCAGTAGATTAGACGTATGTCAGGCAAGAAGGAGAAACCAAAGTGGTCATTTAGTCAGCACTACTCGGCTAGTGCCCTGAATGAGGTAAGGGTCTTTTGATGATGTAATTACAGACTTAGCAAAATGGGTAGACAAAAGCAGGCCTAATTAAAGTTGCACAGCAATGCTTAGTTTTGGTATTTCTTAACTGTCCAAGGTGACTTGAGTCTATATCCCCTTCAAGAGCTCTTCTGTCAAACTAAGGAGAGAAAGCCTCTCTCATCTGGGCTGCTGACAGTCCTCAGAAGTTTCAAATTTGGGCATCTAGCTCCCATATGAAGAAAATGCAAGTGTGTATATAAAGTAGAACATGAGAATCAGAAGTGATTGGGTGGTCTCCAGCCACCACATCAAATGCTCTTATAGTAGGTTAGTGGGTACGTCGCTGATGCAGAAGATGTGGGTTCACTTCCAAGGACTCAAGCAATAAAATTATCTGACAATCCACTAGTCTCCTTTTGTAACAGAACTGTCCTCTGAAAAGCAAATAGCAGCAAGTAGTCTCTCATGGTCTTCACTCTCAGTGGAAAAGAGAACATACTGGAAAAGGCCATCACTGTTATTGCAATGTCAGTAAGAATACCAGATTCAGCGGTAACAACACATGAGGAATCTGTCTTAAAGTTAATGCTGTGAATGTTAGGATTAACTGAATCAAAGACAAATTTGTGATTGGTTTCCACATGAACATTTCATTATCTGACAGGTTCATTAGAAGATTCCTTTTGGATGGCTCTATACAATGCAAAAAAAAAAAAAAAAAAGGTAAATGATAATGATATATCCTCTCTATAGTCAGCATGGGTCGAATAGGAGGATGTCCCATGATAGACTTGCACATGGTTAGAAAGGACAAGGAGAAAATTGGTGGAGGTTTCATTGCACATTTGAAAACACACTGTTGCATGATCTAAATGTGTTTGTCTTTAATTTCTTACAGGCTGTTTCCAGCTATGTAATGTTTTTCGGTCCCATGAGATGGAAATTGAGCAGTGCTTGCTGGAGTCCCTCCCCCTCGGCCAGCGGCAGCGGCTAGTGAAGCGGATGCGCTGTGACCAAATAAAGGCATATTACGAACGAGAAAAAGCTTTCCAGAAACGGGAGGGCTACGTGAAAAAACTGAAACATGGAAAGAATCATCGAGTTCGTTTTAACCTTGCTGATATGATACAGGATGCAATCATACGACATGATGATAAAGAAGGTACTTATTAATGTTGAACTACTTTTTTCTTTTTGCATAGCTGAAAGTTTCAGAGGAAAAGCTTCCCTGTTCTGCTCACCTATCTTTAGGAAAAATACAATTTTACATGGTAGTAATCATAAAGTGATTGTCATAATAGAATATGCAGGCATGTATTGCACACAACATATTATAGCTTGTTACTCAAATGAATAAGGCGTAGAGAATAAACCTTCAGAAACCCAATGAATTTAGTCTGAGGTTAATGTATGTATACACTAATATATTTCAAAACCAGTAAGAACTATGATCATCATTACGTGTGGCTCTTATATACCTACATGAGCCATAGAATTTAACACAAGTTCCTTGGAAAATTAGTTTCTCAATTTTGGCCAAAATCTGGAGGAATGAGTGCGGCTATTAGTGACGCTGGCCTGGCTAGAGCAACGAGATGGTGTTGACCCATAGACACACCATCTTTCTGGTTGTGAAATGATGTTTGTGTCCTTTTGAAATACATAACCATATTTTAGGTGTTCTGTTTTAGGTGTCCTGGCATTGTTTGAATCCCCAGTGCAGCTGACAGTAACCTGAGGCATTTTGTAACTTACACCTCAGAAGGGGACCAAACCTTGCAGTAGGGATCTCTCAAGGTTTAGAAGTCCCCAGGAATCCTCATACTGTTGCGTGGGAGGGATGGATAGAAGAAAAGAACTCTTGCAATGCTTTTAGCAACCCCTTTGCAAACAGATTTTATGGCAGCTCTTTGTAATCCCATTAGTACAAAACTGCGTGAATAAGGGAAGCTCTGAAACAGAGTCCCGTCATGCAGACGAACTGGCAAGTTTCTCCTAATTTTTGTCAGTTTGATCAGGTATGGGTTTTTTACTCAATCCTGACTCTTCATTTCAATGAGCGTTTGCTCTAAGTATCATTGCTTATCACTGAGGTATAGTCCTACCCTTGTAGATCTATAGAGGAAATGAATCAAAGAGCTCCTCTCTTCAAGTGAGTGCCCAGGGCATCATTTATAACTCAGTTACAAATAAAATTCACAACCTTTCATTCCACTCTCCTAGTGTGTAAAAGCACAGGGATTATAAGTGAAGATCTTCTTCCTCCATGTTCCCATAGCTCCCAACTTTCTCTAAACACTAAGCAGAATACTAGATATGACTTTTAGCATTCATAAAAGTCAGATACTTGAGGCTATTTTTGACATTTATGCTGAAGAAATGTAGCTTGCTCCTTGGAGTGCTGATGGGGCATCAACAGTCTTTTGTGTTGCTCGTACTTGGCCTTGAGCTGCACCTGAATCAGACCAGAAAGTTCAGCAACTGCTGAGACTGAATAGCATGAGCACAAAGGGGAGATCTCTCAGGCAGAGGAAAGTGAGGTGGGGGTGGGGAAACCAGGATGGTGTCCTGCACTTGAAACAGATGAAATAGGTTCCCGGAAGCAAGGAGCTCAAATAGCCCATGGGCAACCCCAGTAGGACTAACAACACTGTCCTGAATGTGACGCCTGTGGTCCTTTCCCAGCACTATGAAAAAGTGTGGTTGTTGTCTTTAAGCAGCCTGGGGACCTGCAAGTGCCTGTCTGTTGTGATTTTAGTCAAATGTTCCCAGAGTCTGTTCCCTTTGAGCTGAATAATGCTATACTAGGAACTGTTATCATGTGAGCCAATAAAAACAAAAATTAAAAAAAAAAAACCAAACCACTGAACCTCATACACTTAAAAGCTGCTCTCCTCCTATTGTTGTTGAGTGGAACATCCAACCATGACTCTTTAGTCAATATACCTACATTGGAATTTCAGTTCAAATTAGACGTATGCTTTTGTAGTAAATATCATAGCCATTTACTGAGTGTAGTCTTGCTTTCTGGAGCAGGCAAACTAGATTCCTTTCAGACAAAACTGAACTGGAAGATGTGCTCTGGAGGCACACCTAGTGCCTCCAAAGAGTAATGGGTTTTTAATCCATAAGGCCAGGCTAGACGTAGGTTGAAGTAATCCCGCTGAAACAGGTATAGCTGGGGAAGTTGGGCTTTGGGGACCACCTGTTTCTCTGGTCTATTTATTCATATTTCAATCATTCATTCAACATTCATCATTCATATTACACATTGCTATTTACTAATGAGCATGTATAGCCAGGAAGGTAGTTGTGAAGGATCCTGATAATTGCGTGGGGTATCCTCCACCTCACTACAGTTTCACATCAACTTTATCTGTACAGCTGGAGTAAATACAGCTCTGGTGTGAAAAAGAAGATCTGAACCCTCCCCTTCACCAGGTCCTAGGGCAGAAATGCCTGCAATATAAGGCTGCAGATGGGAACGAGCACACACTTCCTGGCTCTTCAAATGTCACACTATCTCTTCAGCTCCCTGCTTTTGGTGAAACGGCCTGGGGGACGGAGAAAGAGGTTGTAATACTGGGTTAAGTAAAAAAAAGGTGGGAGGCAGGTTCTAACAGCCTGTCAGTCTTCCTTTCTTCCTGTAAATCCATGCCTGGTCTCCGGGATCTGGCTTTTACTGCACAGTGTGCTCAATAATCAGCAGCATTCCCAAATACGCTCAGTTTGAATACAGGGAACCAAATTCAGTAATAAGTGTTTAAAAAAATGCTTCTCTTTGGAAAAGCTAGGCATTGAACAAGCTTTTTTTTAAAAGGTAGCTGAAGGCAAGTAAGTAGCAGAGAAGTACCTTAACATGAATTAGTAATAATAATTTAATGACTTAGAATAAAACCCCTTCTGCTACGCGAAGAGAAGTTGTTATCCTGTAAAAACCCGGGGATTCAGACTGATCTGGATATTGTATATTTTGGACTAAATGCTGAAAGTAATCAAGATGAGAATTCAGCAAATCTTCAAAAGTTCAGTTTTGTTTCCTAAACATCAATAATCATCAGCAGGGCACTTTAATGCAGTTTGAACGTCTACTTTTTCAGAGAGAATTTAATTTTCAAACTAGACATTTTGTTTATAATGAGATATTTAATAACAAATGTAAAGGTGTGTTGCAACATAGTCAGTACTCAAATAGCTTTAGTAGACTAAATTCTATCAGGTGACACCTTTCCTTGTGGTAATTAGTTCTGTGAACTTGAAGTGCATTGGCTTTGAAGTGGTGAATTCCTCTGGAGGTATAATATAACTCACATGGCTGTGAAAGAGGCTGATCTTGCCGTTTAGGATGTATGGGCAGACAGTGGTGTCCAAGAAGAGGACTGTGCAACCTGGATGCTTTAAATGAAATAACTGGCTACACACAGACGGAGTCAATTTTGTGATGAGAACGTAAATGTAAATTGTAAAATGTGATCCTTGGTTTCAAAGTGCTTGTAAGCCTTCAAGCGTCACAGCTTTTGGGGTGTGGGGTTTTTGTAAACTGAAACTGGAAGTCTCAAGGCTAAAATTCTGGGATTCATAGAGTTTTCCTCCAGTTTTGCCTTTGGGAGAGGGTATACATCAACAGAATTATAAGAGAGTGGAATCATCTTCGGAGAATTGCAGCTGGGCCTCTTTTCTTCAACTTTTAGATGTATTTCGGAATTGTTTGCAAATCTTGGGCTCTTGAAGGCTTTACCCATGACTCTGTGTTTCCTTCATTCTTTAAATTGAAGCACTACCAAAGTGTGTTTGAGTGTCATGTCCTCCTCTGAGACTGTTAAGCCAAATCCTGTTTGTTGATGATTCAGCATCAACAGGATAAACATAAAGCTGGAGTAGCTTTACTTGGTTTGGGGTCTGGTTATAAAAAATTTCTCTCAGTTACATTCTGATTAAGTAGAAAATGTGAATACATTGCATGGAGCTCATGGAAGAGCAACAAGCCAGGAGGAATTACAGAGAGTGATTAAAAAGGAGGAGATGAAGACCTATGAGAGTGATAAAGCGATGCTCACATCTGAGCAAGTTTGAACGCAGCTGGTAATAATTCAGCAAGAAGGAACACCCATTCTGTAGGCGTAAAAGACAGCTAGAGAGGGATGTTTTACAGTTCTATGAAGGGAATACAAAAAGTGTAGTACAAAAAGTGGAAAGAGGACGCAACAGTAGAATAGGCTAGAAGCAGCTTCCCAAGTGAAGTCCGGGGGCTCATTTCTTAGGGAATATCATAAACTATATAGACTGGACAGCACAGTTGGAAATGGTGAGAATAGTCTAGTTTGGTAGGTGAAGTAAACTGGGTAACATGAATATGTATAAAGAGGAATTTAAAATATGGCTAGTGCAGACACATTTCACACCTGAGTCTGATTGGAATTTCGCTCTTAAGAATCCATTGCCTTTGTTACTCATGAAGAATGCAATGTATCTTCTCCAAAATTACTATAGCAGCTGCTACTGGGCACAAAATGCATCTCTGACACTGCATGCTAATGGGTGTGATCATTAGTTGGCATTAAAATTCATTTTAGGATGGGCTTCTAGAAATTTTTATCAGTGACCTGCTTTGTCTCAAGTTTAGAAATGAAATATATGCTCATTGTATTTCTCACAAAGTTAAAACCTGGCAAAATATTGTATCTTTGTTCTGTTGGGAGGCATTTAAGATTACTTTTTTCTGTTATTCCTGACTGAAACTTGATCTTTTATCTGACCCAGGGAGACTGGAAGGGAAATCCTCCTTCTCTTTCTCCCTGCAGCTTCCTGCAATTGCAATTTCTCTTTTTTAAAGGAACGTGCTTTTTAGCGCTGTTGGTGGGCCACATTCACCCACGCTACTAACAGTGAGCATTTTGTAAGTGTCTGCAACTCTCATTCTCAGTGAGGACATGCATAGAAGCAGAAGCTGGTGAATAAGTGAGCGCACTGTGTTTTCTGACACCGGTTTCGTACATCTCTACTGCTGGCAAGGGAATACCTGTAATGTGTTTGCCTTTAAATCCTATATGGCTTTGTTCTGTGAGATGTTAAATCCCTATTAATAATGGCAGCAGGATGTTTGTCCTGCTGACATCAGCCATTTAGTTTTACTGCAAAGTGGGAGATGTAGCCGAGCAGGCTTCTGCATCCCATTCCTTCCCACTGTGAAAGAGGCGTCCTTGCACCTACACTTTGCATTAGCGTGGACTCAGCTTTTCTTCTGTGATATGCATACTCCAGTATTTGCTGAGCCTGCACATCAGCTTAGACACATGTACAAGGAAATGAGCCGAGCAACCAGGAAACAAACTGAGTGAATCTGAGCCACAGTTTCTGCTTCAAATACAAGGTAGTCATGCCTAATGGATCTTGGTATTTTGTCCTCTTGGGAATAAGGGATATGCACCGTTCCTGAAGCAATGGTGGAGTTATTGCCACTGACAACAATGGGAGAGAGTGGCTGCTTTGAAAGGGGTGATTTTTTGAGTGTGAACTGAGAGATAAACTTGCCACGATGAAAAGAGTAGCTAAAAGTGAATGTGACAGGCCTGTACCTGAAATCTAACAGAGGGGGGAAACTAAAGCACTGGTTTTAGTTTCAGCTGACGCCTTTTGGTATATTCTGTAACGCAGCCTTTCAGAAATCCTGCAACATTGCCCAAATCATAGGACTGTCAGAAATTCTGTGTATGTAGTATCTTTTGTTATGAAAAGTCTAAGTCGTGATGTAGTCATGAGGTATACCGTAAGGTCTGCCGGGCTGGCAGGGCGTGGAAGGTCAGGGTAGGAAATCCAGAGAGCCAGCAATTCAGTCTTGAGACAAAAGAAGTGTTCCTGTGAAAATCAGCATTTCAAAAGGGAAATGCAGATTCCCTAAACCTAACTAAAGCCCATTTCATCCTTTTGATGAGCAATATGCCGATTCTGTGACAGCACTGTGATTCTGAATAGCCGCAATACTGAAGCAAGTGAGTGTTAGCACGGATGCTGCATCTGTAATGATTCTTGTCCCTTTCCGTGGAGGTTGAGCCCGATTCTGTGTTTTACTCAGCCCTCCTCCACTCTGCTTGAGCTTCCTCTCAACCCTGCAGAGCTACTGGCGTGGCCCTTTGCCTTTAGCAATAGGATGCAATGGCTGGGGACAGCCTTACTCTCCTTCCTCTCACCAGGGGATGCCTGGAAACAGCATTTTAAAATGCAGAAGATACCAACATCCTACTTTTGCCGTAGTGTCCGCTGCCGAGGGAGGCCTCCCAGGGTTGGGTCCTGTCCCCAGCAGATTGGCTGCAGGGTAGTTGCTTAGCATAGGGAAAAAAACAGGGATCGCATCTTACTCCCCCGCTGCCGTGATGCCATTTGAAAGATTTAATGTTCTTGTGAGATTTGCTAGTATCACGATATTTGAGAGGATTGGAGTAATCACTATAATGGAAGGTTTTAGTATTATTAGATATTTTTTGTGAGCTCTGCGTAATGTACAATATTGTGATAAATCTCAGTGACATTAATGAGAATGCTGTGTAAAGAAGCATAAAGGGGGTGGGTACCAGTGGGGCTGGTGCTGGAGTGTAATTTACATCCTAACAACTTTGGGTTATGAAAAAGGCCCAGGGGAAGGGAAAGCAAAATCTGTTCAAAAGCAGAACATGTCTTTGAGGTGGCATTGGGAGCCAACCATTAGCTTTCAATAGTTAGGAGAATGTGTCAAAGATGTTCTAGTGATTGTTCCTATTCACAGAAAAAGTATAAAAATAATTTGAAACAGAAAACTGAGGCTGAAACTGAGCTGAAGTAAAGCACATTTTTTATTACTTCCTTGCATTGTCTCCCAATCTACTGACTCCTTACTTTTGCATCTTATTGCAGTAGGCTTGCTTATGCTTTACTATTCTGTCTTTTTCCAGTACAAACTGCTTGGCTGGTTACAGACAAGTTGTTCTGGAAAACAGTGGGTTGCACTGCCTGTGTCTGGCAAACCTATCAGGCCAAACTTGCCGATCCTCAGAGACCAGGTTTAAGAGTTGCCAGCAGTCTTTTTAAAAAGGTGGAAGAGCCAGGACGAGGGCAGTAGCGACGGGTTTGTGAACGTAAGACTCCATCAGGTGAAGCCTGTTGTCAGGGAGCAGGAAGCTGGAGGAAGAGGCTGAGGAACAAAGACCGCTGAGAGTGTGTAACATAGACTATTCATCGCAAACGTTTTTATAATGAAGAAGAGTGGGAATATATCCAGTTAACCTGTCTGCCCTTGGGATTCTGACTTTCAACCTACCTTTTTAGATGTTCGATGACACCCCTTCCTCTCAAACTAACTGCAGGCACCTTTTCTGATTTTACCTGCTGCGTGTGCTGGGGTGAGTGGTTAGAAAGTGAGGCTCTGAGCATGGCAATGCCTTGTTTGTAAAATTCACCAAAGCCTTGGATGAGGATTGCTTTTTTGTGTGTCAGTAGTTCAGAGGCATCTTTGCTACTCAGCAAGACTGCAAACTAAAGAATATATTGACTGAAGACAGAGAATTGCAGTAATAGAACAGATAACAGAAAGACACAGTAATAAACCTCATTATTATGCTTAATATTTAGGAAAGAAGTGAAAAATAGGTGTAGCATTAAATCTGCCAGGTCTTTACCATTAAGCCAGAGTTTTCTTAAATTAGGCAAAAAAACCCCCATCTTGAGTTAAAATAAAGGTCACCCTTTTCAAAAGAGAAGGGCCTCTGTGTGAAAGTTCAGATCAATCTTCTATGCCATCTGAAATTAAAATAACCCACTCTTGTTTACTTCCACCTTTAAAAATCTTCCTGCCTTGTTTCTTATGATTAATATTTAGTATCGGCTCCTTTCAGTCCCTTCTTCTCCCAGAGGTACTTTAATTAGCATTTCTTTTGTATACTCTTTGTCTCAGCTAAAGCCTTCTGAAGAGGCAGGGGTAAAATTTTATAAGTGATATAAAGAGAAAAATTAAATGCATGGGGTATTTTACTATATATATAACCTTGTTATATGGGTATTACACCAAGAGCATAAAGGCCAGAAATATAAATGTGGTTGGTGAATCAGGATGCGGTTGTGTAATCTGAGCAGCTTTTCCCGGTTCTCTGTTTTTCGGTCTACAGAATCCCGGTGCTCTTGGTTTTACACTCTCTTTTGGGAAACCATCTCACTTTCACCAGTAAACTCTGGATGCATCATTCCAACCCTGAGCAGGATAAAACAGCAAGCAGTTGTAGTGTGTTTAGTATGCGCATGTAAACCTTCATGATGAAAGAAAGCCCTCAAAATAGAAAATGGAAAAGTTGGGTCAAAACCTATATTAATAGGAAATGAGACCAATTACACCGATTAGTAATTTATTGCATAGTGAAATCATGAGGAGGGACAAAACAAAAACCAAATTAATCTAATCTCAATTTGAGGAATTTAAAACACAGCATAACCAAGAACATTCAGAACAGAACTCCAGGGCAGCTAAAATGCATTTGAGGGATTATAGACGCTAGATTTCCTTACCTTAACATGCCCAGTCCTTTTAAAAATTTAAAACACAAATAGATTTCTCAAGTATTATAGTGCTTTGTTTCAGGATTGTGCTAGTAGTATTTAATACATTTTAATTTTAGATTACTATTTACTCTCATGGTAAACTTCATCTAAACTTCCTTTTTTTTTTTTTTCTTTTTTTCCCCCCTACTGGGAAAGCATATGAAATGCACTACAGAGGTACTAAGAGGGAGGTTTGCCCATACAGGGCTATTTTGGATTTTACAGTTAGTTTCGTTTGAATCAGAGGAGAAATCTGTACATTGGGTGATAATCTAGAAGTGACTATTGGCAAATGTCGATTTACCAGGAACTATTGTAGAAGAAATCACAACACATATGTATGATAATTTATACATTTTAATATTTATTGTCCAATCCTTAAGAGACATGAACACTAGACACTGGACAGTGAAGTCAAGAGACTACTCAGGGCATATGAAATTAATGAAGTGCACAATATTTTTCCCAGTCGGGACTCTCGGAAAGAAAGAAAAACGTATACTGTAATACTGTAAATAAATACATCCACAAGAGAGGCAAGTACATGCATTCTGTGTTGGGAACTCCTACTCTACGTCTGGGAACTTTGGAAGACGCCAAGGCAGCTGACTGTCAGGCATGCTGCTATTGATTTAATCAGCTCTGTATATGGAAAAATGAAGGGTCAAGCGTCTCAGTCCACCCATTGATGAAGAAGCTGTTTCAAAGGCCCAGAAGGTAGAGGCACATTTCAAACGAGAGCAAGCCTTCAGTCCTATAGGTTCAACATGGCTGTTAACCTTGTTTAGCTCCATGTGTGCTAAATTCAGCAACACAAGGCATCTTTTTGTTATGACGCAGGGAAACATAATGCCTCTAGTTATTGAGTAACAGATGTTAAGTAATTAAAGCAGCCCATTTCAAAAGTAATCATAAAATCACAGGGAGATGAAATTTGAATACATTTGAATTCCTACAGGATTCCATATGTGCTTTTTGGTTTTTTGTCCGCGTGTTTACATTTTTAGTAGTTTGGTAAAGCTGAGATGAGAAGTGAATGTCAAACTATTTTTGGTTGATAAAAATATGTATGATTCCTAGTATACAACACTTATTTAATTGGAAAAAGTAAAACTCACGGAAAAAGGCATAACATGTCAAAAAAGTGAAGGATAGGCTTGATGGTGTAGATTTTATCTAGCCCTTTTGTTCTCCCTGTGGACGGCCTAACCGCAGGAGCGCCTTTGCTTCCTGGCTACTTTTCTCTTAGCCCTGAAATCTCCCTGGGCTGTTTCAGCTGCAGTTTCTGTTTCTGCACATGCCCAGAACTACCTTGATTTGGACAGCTATCCTCTGCCTGTACCCAGGAGGGAACTAAAGACAGAGCATCCCTCCATCTTGGGTTCCCCCCTAGGAGGGGGATTCACACCAAATGTAATTCATCTGTCTTACTGTCAAACGGATGAAGTTATAGCTTCCTCCTTTTCTCCACGAAACTGAGGTTGGAGCTGTCACCCACCCATTTTTGCTCGCCTACAGGTTGTGCCTGTGGGTTGCTTTGAGAGCTGTTTTGGGTCTGTGCATTTCTCTCTCCCACTGCCTCTTCTCTCCTCTGCTCTTCCCAGCCGCACACCTCAAGCCTCTCGGGCAGTGTCTGGCTGGCATGGCTTTCTCCCGGGGAAGGGGCCTGAGAGGCAAAATGAATCTGGATGGTCTTGCTCATGGTATAATAAACTGTAGAAAATTGACTGCATAGTAAGCTGTTGTACAAAACCTTGATGTTGTCATCATCTCTGCGACTAACTGTGTTTTGAAAACAGGAGTATATACTAGACCCGTTTCACATGTTTAAGCTCTGAATAAATCAAGACAGAGACAGGTGTTTGGACTTAGCAGTTCCCATTTGATGTTTTTGGGTGTTTCTAAGTTCACCCTGAAGGATTTGTTGATCACCTCTCTGAAAAGTATGCCTTTCTCTTGCTAGTATGCAGAGTTTCTAGAAACTTACCTTTTGGATTTTTCTTTGAATCACAGATTTCTAAGATGTAGGCACTGAATTGCTTGCTTTGTATGTAGAGAAGTCCATTCTTGAACCTTAACCCTATAAATCCAAACAAGAACACAATTGGTTAACTAGCAATCATAGTTTTGAATGTTGCCTCAATTACAGGTGTAAAAATGACACGTATGAGGAAAACTTTGTAAAAATACACAATTTTTCCTAAGAATTTTATTTATTTCCTTTTGAACATGTTTTTAAAATTCTCAACTCTTTATTTTGGTGAGCTATGATATAAAGCTTTTCTTCAGTGGGACAAGTCAGTACGTAAATTATTCATGACTTTGCATGATCAGGGTCTAACTCAAAAGGCTTTCACAAACTCAAATGTCAAGAAAAAATATTCAGAAGACCATCACCCCTACACAAGAATCCAGCTTTTTAAGAGTATAATCTGGTCTGAACAGATAACCTTTAAAGACATATATCTGTCCTTGTTTCATTTTAAGCCTATCAAGCTCATTTATAGTTCCATGTCGGTGTTTTTCCCTGCAAGATCTTTCTTTCCACGTCTTTCTGCAACCAAAAGCAGTAAGAAACACAAAGACTAATCACTCACAAATTCACTGTCATGCCAGTAAAGGGTCGCAAAGCCATTAACAACCAACAAATTGGCACCTGGCGTTCTTCCTATTCATTTCAAAGGGGATCCACAGTTGATTTTCCAGCATCATGCAGTGGGATGCAAGGCTATAAATTGGCAGCGTTCAGAAGCCTGTTCTCTCAGTGAAAGATGGCATCCACTGAGTGGCAGGTACTGCTGGCATTCCCTGGATATTGTTTTAAGTCACACTGATTAAAAAGAAAGATTGCTGTGATGGCAGAAGACCCTACTCTGTACTTGTGAAACAAAAAGATAGCGAGAATAGAATCTTTTCTATGCAATTTGCAGTGCATTTCTTCTTCAGTGCATTTATTGTGCTTCAGGTTGATTTCCAATAATATTTCAGGACAAAGGGGAAACTTTTCTGTATTCATCTGTCAATATCACTTACTTTAAAATGTTTTCATTTCAGTCACAGATGACTCTCACAGAAATTAAGCTGGGACACTACAGAAACCAACAGAGAATAACCTTTTCTATTTCCTTTTTCTTTTTTAAAGAACAAACTTTTAAAGCAATAATACAGTTCTTTACAAAAAATCAACTGCACTTTCCCTTATTCCTTAAAAATGTTTTCAATTTTTCAGTTCAATTTCAGAAGCCTTCTTCCAGCAGGGTATACACTGCTTACATTGTTACACTGGAGGAATGTTGATAAAATGGAATACTTAAGCGTAAGACTGGGAACAGACCTTATTTTGGGATCCTGCGAGATACGGACTTCACTTTATCACTGTCATATTGACTGCCAGATTGAGAAGAACATTTGTTCAGAACTTTTGGAAAGTGGAGTTTGTTTGGAGGTTTTGTGAAGTGGAATAACTAAGGGGAGTATCTTCCTCTAGAAGCTCTGAAGGTAGAACTAAATGAATATAGCCAGAGCCACTAAATGCAGCAAATTATTTTTTTTACTTGCTAAGTCCTGTCTCTGTATGCTTTTTCTGTTACTCTGCTCTTTCCTTCTGCCTGAACTGTAGTACCTTTCCCCGTAAAAACACAAATATATCCGAGGCAGAGCCAGGTTTATTTGTAGAGTGCCTAGTGGTTTTTCTCCTCAATAAAAATTCTAAACACAAAGTATATATACTGCTTGTTACTTCAGTCATCTTTCTGTTCTCTGAGACATGAACTGGAGGATTCTTCTTTCTCAGTACACTGCAGTATCATCTTAACTCGGTCTGCAAGGTTTTTTAGCTGTTAAAACCTTTTGCACTTCAGGTTGACAGTGAAAAAGCTCTGTAGCTATGAGAGAGAAACGAGTGAAAAGGTTACGTGGCGTAATGAAGAGACAGCTGATTTTCCTTGATTATTGTTATTTGCAGCCATCACAGTAGCAGGTTGTTACGGTGGAGGAACTGAAGCTTGTAAGAATACAATCACTGGATGTAAGGGAATGGATAATTTGGCTTGTGTTTCTGTGTGAATTGCATCCAAGAATGGAGGTGGGAAGGTGAGTAGTTAAGGTGAAATTGGCAATATTTCTAAATGTCCAGTTTCAAACATTAGGCATATGTAAAAGGTTCAAGGTGGAATTCAGACAGTCGGCCTGGGGCTGCATACTGCTTTCTTACCATGTTTCTTTCCGATGACTCTCAATTGCAGTGTAGTGTATATGTGACCTTGAAGCATGACATGCTGTCATTTTACAGGGCAAACAATGAGCTGGTTGCAGGAGGTAATTTCTCACACCGTACACTCTTTAGGGTTTTGATTACATTCAGACTCAAAAGGCAAACATGGCAGCTGCAGCATTAAATCATTGAGCTAGGGTCTGTGCTCCAGAATTCAGCAATCGCAACTATTGTTGGCATAAAGTGGCAGTTTTTTCTAGACTTCCACATTTACCCCTTGACAGTACAGAAAATATGACTTGAAGTGTTCTTAAAGCTGGAAGCACCTGTGTGAAATTTGAGCTGCTGCTTTGTTTCTTAGTCTACTAAGGGGGCATCCTATGAGAGGGTACCAGCTATCAAACCTTTTAATAATCGCCATCTGAACTTCACTGGCTTCACTCCATTCCTATATGGGATGAATGTTGGGCTTCCTTTGCTTTTAAACCTCTCTCTAAAAATCCTGTGGTACAAATATTTAGAATGATACAAGTTGGACAGAAAAGGACAGATGTAAAGTCCAGGTGTATATAGTTCTACTGATGCTTACATGGACATTAGTTTATTATCCCACTCTTTCCCCGTACATGTGGTTTTGCTTATATACATGCACGTTCTCCTGGATTAGTCCTCATCTCTTTTGCTATTGCTAACTTAGGCAACTTTTTCTCTATTGGTAACTTAGGCACTTCTAGCGCAGGGTCCTCCCTGGCTTCTCCCTCCTTTACCAGCTTTATGTGCCAGATACATGTCAGCTGCATAGACTGAGGGAATGAGAAAGTATGGCATTGCGTACCACTCGGGAAGCTCGAGCCTCTGTAGTTGTAGCTCATCATTGCAGCCCAAACCCACCGTGTGGCTCCATATGGACATGGACTCAGTGGTATGACTCAGAACTGAGAGGTGCTCTTCTGTCAAGTGATGTGATGCTGGTCGCTCCTTCTCCTTGTTCACATCAAGATTGCTGAATTTGTAGAGTTGTAAAATCGGTCCGGCTAGAAAGGACCTCAGGAGGTCGATAGTACAACATCATGCTGAATTTTGGAGAGGATTGAGCTAACTAGGGTATTGAACTAAGGCAGCTCTTTATTGTTGTTGTGCAAGAACAGACCAAGAAAGCAGGGAGGTTCCTATGGGGAACAACTGATAATTCTACTTCAGAGCCAAATTAAACCATCAACTTGTCTGTCAGACTTTTTCTTTCCATAAGCTATGAAAAAGACATGTTTATACCAGTTGCTGGGTGAGTATAATTTTGTCCTCTCCGTGCTGGCCTATAACTGCAGTCCATACTGTGACAATCCCTACCTGTAAAAGCTTAAGTCAAGCACAAGTAAAGCAAAATTTGCTTTGAGGTTTACTGGTTGCCCCAGCTATGGCATGATACTTTGGCCCTTCTGGAGGCTTACTGGTGTCAAAGAAGAGGCACGGAATGTTAAATATGAGGCGGAGGGTCTGTTTCCCCTACATTTCACCCTAGGTTCCCCAGATCCTCAAATGCTTCACTGGTAACCCAGTGCAGGTTCACCCTGCATAAGATTGGTGTGCAGGCTTAGCCATCTGTGAGCTTGATGATACTGAATGCAGAACTGTTTGTGCTTCAAGTTTGTCTCTTTGTTTGGAAACGGCATTTAGATGAACTGGTATAAATCTGTCATTGCAGTCCCCTGTGTCCCTGTATGATTTTTGTATTTCAAGTACTGAATGTTGAAAGCAGGTGAAGTCCACATTGCTGCCATCTTCAGCTGCCCCACTGTGATAGCCTTACCTCAAAGCAGATACCTAGAGATGTTTTCCTTTGCATGTTCTGAGGTGGTTTAAGGAAGTGGTAGTCACAGGCTTCAAGTTTATGATAGCTCTTTCCTTCTGTGCTGGCTTTATACACATGGTCTGTTGTTCTTAGGGTGATTATGTGGTCATTGTTGATTTTTCAGGAGTTTTTTGTTGTTGGCGTATTGGTAGTGGTGGTGGTTACTGTCACCGCTGTGGGGAAATGAAGGTGTTAGCCAGAATGCACTGAACTCGCAAGCACACAGAGATAGCTGTAGGATAAGACTGAGTGGAAGCAGGATGATTTCCAGGAGGCTCAGCTTGCACAGTCAGAGCAGCACTGATGGGAGGAGATTATGTGGACCTGCTTGTGGGCAATTTGCTCTCCTTGCTGGACATCCAGGCCATCCATCAGCTCTCAGGGAGACTAATAACGATTCCAGTATGTATTAAAACAAATTTAGTTGAGACAAGAACCTTATCAGTGACTTTAGGACACTTAACATTTGCCGTTCTGTTGCACCTTTGTTGTAGTCACTATTGATAGAAGACACCTAGTCTGTGCAAAGAATACACAGCAGGCAAGTGTGAATGGTAACATTTGGGCCACCTTGTCAGAAATGGACAAAGGTTACAAAAGTTGTTGTGTGACAAGCCTGCCCTTGCCAAGTGTGAAAGAATTCCTTGAAGATTGGGAGTTTGGGAGCCAAGATGTGAGAGAAACTCTAGCTGTAACTGTCAGACCCTTCATGTCCCCGGGCTTTGGCTGGAAAGAGCTGACTCAAAATTAGAGGAGGTGAAAAGAATAAAGAAGATTTGGAGACTAGTGGATATAAACTGCTTGGAATACCACTAGGAAAAGCATAATGCATTTCAAGAATGCAGCCATTTGGCCAAATCAATTTTTTTGGAAAAGAAGTAATGAGGAGTGAAGACCTCGTTGAGCTAGATGCACAGGCAGCATATAGAACTACACAGAAAACAGACATAGTCATTTTCTATAAAGGCATGTGACAGCTAACCAAATTGTGAAAATGTTCATAATTGTTGTTTGTAATGCACAGGCTAATAGAAGGACTTGGTAACCAGCATGTTGCAGTCAATGCAATAAGTGCTGAATGGGAGTATAAGGAAATACTTGAAGAGCTTAGCCAAACTAAAGTATTCATGCAGCATGCGTGCTTTTTATATCCATGCTTATATGGGAGACTCATGTGGCAGGATCCCCTATCCCGCTTTCTCGCAGTGATCCTGGCTGTTTGCACAGCACAGGGTAATCTCTCCAGACCTCACCGATCAGTCTGTCAGTCAGCTACGCCTAGCAGATTGGTGAAGAGTAGGAGGAGCTCCACACTGTCTTTCCAGAAGCCCAGTTTTCTGGATGTGTCTCTGTGTGGTGATCCCATCCTCGAGCTGCCAAGAAAAGCAGATCCTGTTCCATCATCTCCAATAGGAGGATGTGTCTCACGCTGTCCATATGTGCAAGGAGTCATTAGGCTTTGCAAGCCTCAAGCATTATATTAGGAAAAAACTGCAATTGAGAGGAGTGGGTGCACACTGTGAAGTAGAAAAGAACCACTAAAAAGTTTAGTATGTTATTCTCAGCTGGTTTTGGCAAATCGTAGAGGACTGTGACTGAATGCCGATGCCGTTGAAAAACAACAATGACGAGTGTGACACGTATACAGCAAAATCCAACTTCTCTCCATTTTAAAACTCTGTAGATGTGGAGAGGGGAATGACCACACGTGTGCACAGTGCTCTGCACAGCTCTTCGCGTCTCTTGACCATCTCTGAGATAGATATCTGAAATAGGGTGGTGGTATCAATAGACTGAAGTGTGTTGGTAGTTTAAAACTTACCATACAGCAGAACGTACCTCAACCAGAAAATGTTTCCCAGCACACAAATTTTAATGTGCTAAAAATGACATAGGTAGATAAAAAGGGTTTTAGTCAGAAAAACTTGATTCTGTGGACATTTGAAGTGCCAGGGTGGAACAGCAGAGACGCGATTCTGCTCCCATGAAATCTGTGGAAGTGTGGGCCGGACTGGAAATCCTTCCGGAGGTGATCGTTCGCTCGAATTCAGTGAAATGCAGGTAAAGGTCAGGGGCTCCGTGAGGGCCGGCTGCTCCCGGCGGGTTGGGCCGCGGGGGCCTCCCTGGGGCAGCCGGGCCGGGCCGGGCAGGCAGGGCCTGTCCCACCGCCCCGGCCAGGATCCGGGCAGCCGGGGGACACCGGGGCAGCCCCAGCCCCGGGCACCCCCCTGGGGACAGGACCAGGTCGGGCCAGGACATCAGCCTGTGGGTAGCGCCAGGATCAGGCCCGGTGAGGGGAGCCCGGGGTGGCCGGGCAGGGCTGTGGGGCCGGGGCCGGGCCGAGGCCAGGCCAGGCCGTGGGCCCGCGGGTGGGCCCGGCTCAGTGGGGCCGGTGGCTGGGCAGGGCTGTGGGGAGCTGGGCTGTGGTGTCACTGGGGCAGGGGCTGACGGCCCCGGGGGGCTGCCGTGGGGTCTGGGCTGTGGGCGGGGTGGGGGAGAGCCGGGGTGGGCACGGCAGGGGGGGCCTCAGTGCCCTCGCGGCCCTGGCAGCTGCACGGCATCCACCGTCCAGTGTTGCTACCCAAACTGGGTCTAAGTTCTCTCAGTGAAAGGTAGCCGTAAAGAGCGTGGTACTGGTTTTGGGGTGCAGGAATTGGCTTCAGGCTTGCCCTCCTAGAATGTCTTAATGAACTGGCGTGCTGTCGCTGAATCGTCTGAAAGAGCGTGTGAAGTCTGGAGAGGGCAAAAGCCAAGGAAAACTAGCAGGTTGATTGTTGTGATTTGTGAGTAGAAATTTGAGAGCTACCCCATAGGATAAGGGCAAATATTACTAACGAATGCCAGTATACCGTGACCTGGTGGGCTTCTTCCAGCACCTACTTAATGATCAAATTAGAACACACATTATTTTAAGGGGAATCAGATGGTAGCCATATTAATCTACAGAGTATCTGCAACACCTAAATACCAAATCTGGGAAGGAATTGGCTTGGATTTAACAGATACTGCAAGGTGGGTGTAAATAAAATCAACAGTAGATACAGCAAGATAGGTGTAAATAAAGTCAAAGAAATAATGTAGGTTATATTTAGATGATGAAGAAAAAATCTTGTGGATAGCGATATCTGCCAAATGAAGCATGCAATATTCCTTATTTGGAACACTTAAAATGATGATTTTTTAAAACGCATCAGTTCTGTATTTTTTGTTTATGTAGTTATAGTTGTCTGTGTATTAAAAGTTTGGGAATATTCTAATGATTACACCCTGTAGTGGCCCTGTATGTGATACGATTTGCCTAAAGAAAGAATTGTGTCACTCCAGTCACACTGTTGTGATTGAAATTGTACTGCTCACTCTCACAGGGGTGTATTTACACCAGTAGGCAGGTATTTCTGTGAGTTGAGTGCATTTCTCACTAGAGAATCAGGTTGTATCAATGTTTGCTTGCGCTGGTATACGTCTATGCTCATTGGATGTTACGCCAATACTATATTTTCTAATTCAGAAATTTTCAGTCATATTTTTATGATCCTGTTCCCACCACTGTTCTCACTGCATGCTCTTTGTATCAGATTTAGCAGTTGTGTGGCTGCAGAGGAAGTCAGTTCAGCACACTGCTCCAAGAGAGAATGACCCACCCCCTGAAATCAACAGTTAAATTCTGTGTCAGCTCTCTGAACAGATTCACCTACCTGTCGCACAGCTGATGGGGCTGAGGCAAAGAAAGGAAAGGGAATATGCAGGCATCTGGGAGCCACTGATGTAATTTGGCAGTAGCCTAAGGGTACGTGCAATACCAAATGACACTTGCAAAGTGCGTTTCTAACACAGTTTAAACGTAAGCTAAAATTGAGGTTGCCGTTGGTTGCTCTCCTTTCTGTCCTGCTCAGCTTCTGTCCTATCCTTTTGTCCTCCTCTCTTTAGGCTCCTCTTGAAGTGAGCCAGGGAGCTAAACCAGCTGAAGGCTAACCTCATGAAAGACAGTTTCCAGCTGGTTGAGCTCCCCGTACCAGCTCGTGACATGAGGCACTGCTGTGCAAGGCTGAGGGCAGGAGTGTGTGAATGGAAGCATGAACAAGAGGGAAGCAGCTCCCATTTTGACAATGTAAACTGTCACAGATTGCACCCTGTGAAAGGTGGTGCCTGAGCTGCATGTGTCAAGTGGTGAGATATTCCTGGAATCATACATTTCCTTCACAGCTCTGGTCACCCACGTGCCACATGCACGACTATTTTGGATTAATGCACGGATAAGCTAATGTCCCAAGTTTGTTCTATAGTGCCTGGTTTAAGCTTGCTTCCTTGTGCACACCCTGGGAATTCCGCTATACACAGGGAATCTAACAGCCAGTGGTCTACAGCTGGTAATTAGTACCATTTAGCAGCTGCTAAGCAGGATAATAGCCTGTTATCCTTGAAGATCTCTAATACAAATTGTAAGGACTTGCTTACAGGGCTTCTAAACCAGCTGGCATAAACTTGCTCTGCATGGTCTGAGAGTTAAAAGAGGGACTGAGTCTTGCTTCATATGGAATGTAAGTCAGCAGTAATTTGATTTACGCCAATTAAGTAACGTTGGCATAGGGTCAACGTAAACGATGGGTGAAACAGAGGGGGTGTACAGTCTATTCAGCAGAAAATGTGTGTTGTATGCAAATTCTTTACCTTTCACTGTCACACCAGGGAAAAGCATGGGATGGCAATGGTTTTCATATTAAGCTGCTGACTGCAGAATGAGTTACTTCGCTGATGTGTGTTTTGGTATTTATCGTTGAATCACTATAGGATTGGAAAGTTGCAAAGTCTGAAATACATTTAACATATTTAGTAAGATATTGTGAAGATCTGGAACTTGTGTTCAATTCTGTACATTCAAACGCTTGTAATCGGGTGTGACTGTAGCAGAGAAGTTAGCCTAAAAATTCCACCAGTAATTTTAAGAGCTTTCAAATGACACATTGTCGTGGTTTAGTCCCAGTCAGCAACTAAGCACCACACAGCCGCTCGCTTACACCCCCCCCCCACCCCAATGGGATGAGGGAGAGAATTGGAAGGGCAAAAGTAAGAAAACTCATGGGTTGAGATAAGAGCAGTTTAATAATTAAAATAAAACAGTAATAGTAATAATAATAACAACAATAATATATGAAAAAGGCGGGGGGGAAGAGAGAGGTGGAACCTTGGGGAGGGGTTGAAAATCAACCAAATGACAAGTGATGCTACCGCTCGTTACCTGCCTACCAACGCCGCTGGTCCCCCAGCTGCAATCGCTGCTTCCCCTGGCCAACTCCCCCCAGTTTATATACTGAGCATGATGTCGCATGGTATGGAATATCCCTTTGGCCAGACTGGGTCACCTGTCCTGGCTGTGCCCCCTCCCCTGCCGGCTTCTTGTGCACCTGGCAGAGCATGGGAAGCTGGAAAAGTCCTTGACTAGTGTAAGCACTACTTAGCAACAGCTAAAACATCAGTGTGTTATCAACATTATTCTCATACTCTATCAAAAACACAGCACTGTAGCAGCTACAGTGAAGAAAATTAACTCTGTCCCAGCTAAAACCATGACACAGATACTTCTAAGGTGAGCCCAGTGGGGTGTGAGCTTTTGTAACAACCAGCTGTAGCCTGCTGGTGGTGTTCGTGCTGGTTTTAGTCACCTTTGTCAGGACCTGCAGGAGAACGCACACGTGGGAGACAGATAAAATATGTATACAGAATGCAATAGGTGACCTAAATGCTAAGACATTAGGTTCCTTTTTTCTGGTCTTTTTAACCTTGAAATAACTAACTCACATAAGCTAGTTGGAAATGAAAGCTTTGAGAAAAGCCATATTTAAGTTTACTGTATGATCAGCTAGTGTCCCCTAAGGTTAATTTTAGAGTGTTCGTCTTATGGTAGATTTTAAAAAGCTTTGCTTTTATTGTAATTTTATCTCACTAAGAGAAATTCAGAATTCAGTCAGGTCTGTGCTACCAGTTTTTGATGACACAGCTCTTTTGGCCTGGGAAGTAGCTATGGTGGCAAACCCCCTGCTGTGCTATCAGCCATGACAGAAGCAATATTTTTAGCTAAGCATGTGTTATTTTGTGAGGTGGTGTTGAATCCTTTTAGCAACAGCTCTGTAATATATACAGGTCTTCGTTACAGGGAGGCAGAATCACAGCTTTATAAACAAGACAGACAGACCTTACCACAGCAGTTTTCTCCCTGTGACCTGGCCAAAGCCCCAGCTCTGGAAGAGTTCATTCAAAACGGAGGCAGAACAAGGGGCCACCACCATTGCCTAGTGACCCTGGGTGTGCCCCTTGCAGCAGGACCTTTGGGCCATAGAACTGAAGGGCTACTTCCAGTCTTCTCTAAGTTACTGTGATTTACACCACGGGTTTTCCAAGCTGCTCTAGATATTGTCAGTGCATGTATTTGCAAGTAAATGATGTAAATTAAGGTCCTTCTATGTGCAGGAGTAACAATAAAGTAGGAAGGAGTTGGATACTGTGAACTGAAAAAGAAAGAAAAGAAGACTTTAGGAATAAATATCCTACAAAAAATGAAAAAAAGAGAGAAAGAAATCAGCTGTAGCTATTAGGTAATGTGACCCACTTATTTTTAAATCTTCTTCCTCTGAACTGATTTCAGAGTCCTCACTGCTTTTCCATGTGAATATCTGTCTTTTCAGGGTCTTAAAAACAGAGATGCTTTGCCCGACATATGGCAAGATAACTCAGGCGTGTCACGTTTGACTGCTGTCCATTGTCACTTTTGTGTAAGGAGATAAGTTAAACTGTATCGCTGTGCTTGGGCACCGTAAGAGGCACACGTTAGCATTTTTTAGGCCGTTAGGTTTGTGGCCTTAATACTTTCCAGCGGAGGCACAGACTGCATTCAGTTTCATGTACATCAAAATGAAGTGAAAGAGGGGGAATTTGCCTGGAGAAGAAGCTTTAAATTTAGCAGTTACTAAATAGTCGTAGTCCCTAAGCTCATAAATTATTCTGGCTATGTCTACAGTGATAGAAATGCCTGCCCCACTGAGGGAACTGCGACCCTCCTCACAGATCTCACTGAAGTTTGTCTTAGTGTCTGTGTGGCCCAGAGACACAACCATTATTTTTTATGTGGTTTTCCAGTTGAAGGTACCTCAGGTAAGAGAAGGGCTGTGCCCTCGACCTCCAGAGCAACAGTGCGTTGGCAGGAAGCCGTCAGGGTTGCTGAATGCCTGGGCTTGGGCATACCGTAGTTGAGGGTGCAGGGCCTGGTGGGAATGTAGCAGAGGACTAGGCAGAAAGGAAGGGAGCTGTCTTGTCATGTGCCTACCTGTGCAGCTTGAAGTTTGTTCCTGCAGTGGAGCGACTGAGCCCCTCAACTGCTTCCAAGCCTGGGGTCTGACTGATTTCTCCACAAAGAGAGCAGGGGATAGAACCAACGTGTATTTTGATCTGGGCCTAACATTAAAGCTGAGAGAGACGTCATCTGGGGCTGTAGGACACCCTCCATCAATCTGCTTCATTGATGGCTTGGTTTGTTTCTTTTAAAGGTAATGCTGTGTGGAATGGAGCTCAGGAATCAGCCTGACAATTCACATCACGCTTTTAAATGCAGCAGAGAATCAATGTCCCGGTTGCTGTGGGGTCATGGTAATCTGATTCCTGGCTGCCTGAAAAAATTATAAACTACGGGAGCTCTGCCAGGGAGGACAGAAGCACCAGCCCTATCCTCATCAGTGCTCTGTTCAAACAGTGGACAGTATAGCTTGGATATGGAAAGCTAATGTTCTCAAACTCAGCCAGTATGGAAAAAATAATTTTCCTCTTTTCATTTCTGCGTAACACTTAGCTGTCCAGGTGTTGTGCATATTTCCTTTACAGTTTGTTGTCTTCAATCTTTATGCAGCAAAGGTGAGAATTTGTTTCCAAGAGTTCTTCAGGAAATGAGAAGACGAGGTTTGAACAAGTTTGACAGATGTTGCCAATGATCACTGGAGGTGTTTCAAGGATGGAAAAAAGCAGCAGGATTACAAATCTGTTGTTTGAAAAGCCCCTTAAGGGCACGACTGCCCTGGATGACCATTGTCAACCGATGGTTAGAACTTGCTTTGAAAGAAAGCATCAGCTATTGCACTAGTAACGATGTGGTAACAGTATTGCTACTGTAAATGTGTTTGTTAGGTAAACAAAAAACTTAAAGACATTATTAATTTACCAACAGTGGTACCTGGATTTTGAAATTTATTTTTGAACCAATCATAGGAAAGGTATGAGGTAAATATTTTTCTAAGCCTATATTAAGCAAAAATTTATGACATCTCACTTGGTTTCATTTGCTGTTCTGATTAAGAATAACTTACCAGAGATTGCATTCATCTGTTCTCATGTGCAGCTGAGCTGCATAGCAGGTTCCTCGTAAGTACCTTTGGTACAAGCTGAAAGTACAGAGTGACTATTGAGGAATAAGAAAAGAGTACTAAGGAGGCATGTAGGTGGCAAGAATTCTAAGTGGCGCATCTATACAGAGTTTAAGATGCCAGTGTTGGACCAACGGTCTGACTGTGGAGGGAGTAAAGGGCAAAATATGACACTTCCTTAACTGGTGGAAGTGGAAGAGGTGGAAGCGCGCTATTTCTCTTCCTTCAGTATCACTTCTCTTGTCCAGCGGTTCAAATTTTATGGTCAGTTTAATCCCAAAGTGCTTTCAGCTGTTGCTGGAAGTGGTGGCTACCCCATTCTCCCTACTCATACCCCTTACCCAGTACCACCTTCCCAGATTGTTGATCTAGTTGAAAAGTAATCTTTGCCTTGTGCCAGCGAGAGGCAACCGGCAGAAACACGCAGCCTGAGGCAGGAGGAGAATGGGATAATCCATTCCAGCAACAGCATGGCCTTAGCTAGGCTTCTGCAGTAAGTCGTGTTTCTACACATAACGAACAAGTAAAGCCTTCCAGCTAGAGTTATTCCTGCTAAACTAAAGAGAACAAAAATAGATGCTAACAGGAACAAATTTTGCACTAGCTAGCTGCTACTCCCCAGAGGAATGATTAATAGAAACCTATACTGGTACTCTATATCCAGCACAGCAGATGGCCAACGGTTAAGTTTTACATATGTTAGGCACGGGGTTTTTTTTGTCTTTTCTGTTACTGCTAAAACTGGGTTTGCTGTGAACGCAGCGTTGCCCAGCTCCTAAGTTTGCATTACCATCAGTAGCTGATCAGTGGTGAGTTATTGATAGCCCTGGGTCCTCCAAATTCACCTTCCAGGCTCCACTGTCCCTTCAGATCTGTACTCCTTTTGTCTGCAGCATATAAGGTCATAGATAGGTCTACATGCCAGAGTAGCTAGATGCTATTCAACATAGCACAGCGTAAGTACTAGTGAGTGCCGTATATACCAAAATTCTTAACGCACTACACAGCACAGTTATACAAAGCTAAATGAAACTAAAATGTGTTAGGTAACTGTCACCTTGTCATCAGCCCATTGCTATAACAGCTAAAAAAGTTAAAACAAAGCTCCAAGCAAGCCAAGCCAAGCCAAGCCAAGCCCAAAGTAAGCCATACAGCCCTCGTCCCACAAGCAAAGTTAGTACGGGGCCTGTGGCTGGTAACAGGCACAGCAATACTGTCCTTACTGGATTAGAAGGCTACCTGATAAGTCGTAATCTAGTCAATACAGTCAGTGGCCTGTGGAAAAATATTCAGCTCACCGGAATCTTTTAGTTAAAAATGTAACATCCGGCATATGTAAAAAGCTACCTTGATTATTATCTTTCTTTACTGCCGAGAATTTGCAACTTCAATGCTTTCTAAAACACCTTTATTAGATATGAAATGAGGTGTGAAATTCTGCTCTAAGTAGCTGATAATTTTGTGTGTCAAATCTAAAAGACATCAGAGAATGGGTGGACCTGTTTATACACACAAAGGAAGGGCTTGAGAGTTTCCTGAAAATTTTACTCTCAGGTTTTTTTCAAGTAAATGTCAGCTTCCTGCCTTAAGGCCTGTTTTCAGTCTCCTCATCTTTTCTGGAGACTTCTCTTCCATGAGAGATGACAAATAAAGCAAGTTTTGAAAGAAAGTCTTGTGAAAACTTCCTTAAAAATAGCATTCATTAAGAGATATGTAGCATTTCTGGAATTTAGTTTTCTATGAGTTTCTGTCCTCGTTAGGGCAATTCATCCCACCTTGCTAGCAGTAAGTAGAGTAGTTCTATCAAAAGGAAAAAATGAACATAAGGTGAAGATTTTCCTACTGACTAGTAAAGTCTTATGTGAATGACCTAAGTGAGTCACATAGTAGGGAGGGGGATTGTGCTTCTGTGATCACCTTTTCTTTATTTTCTTTTTTACTGTGCTTTGCAGGGGGGGTGAATTCAAGGAAAGAGGGATGGTTTTCACTTGTCTTTATATGCAGAGGAACGGAGCACATAATCCTGATTCAGAACAAAGACTCTTGCCCAGTTGAAAGGAGAGTTTGCATATCCTGTCCTAGTTGTCTTTGTGCGGTGAATTTCCTGAAGCACTGATTAAGCTACATGCAATAATGAGGGAAAATACACCCGACAAAGAAAAGAACTACTGAGCTTTTATCCACTTGCCCTAATTTTTTGTGTGTGACTTAATCATTTGTTTATGGTCATAATTATTTAATATTCTACTTTAAGATCGCAGTTTACCTATTAATGCTTTATGCTGTAATCTTGCTCTGCATTTCTGCTGGGGGGAAAAGAGCAGGGCAAAACCATTTATTCTTATGAAATTTAATCTCAGATGTAGAAATGGACTGTCATTCTTTGGTTTCAACAACAAGGTGTTGCTAAATGGATCCGGAAAGGCGTTACTTCATTTTGCATAGCTTCTCTATAAGAACCAAGTCTTTGGGGTTTGGGTGGAAGGAAGAGATTCAATAAGTTGACCATATTTTCTATGCCCAAGTAGGCACAGGCTCTTTCTGTCACTTGGTTGCTATTTTAGGCTCCAGATGAAATTCTTGTGCAATATTTTTAGAAATGCAGTTTCCCAACCCTCTGACCTTCCCGTGTGTCCTGCTCCTGCCAAAAGGGAGAGGTCTTCACCCTCTGTCTTTGCTTAGAAGGACCTACCCAAAAGCCAGTTTTGGTGATCCCAAGACTCTAAATGATTGAGTTCATCTCAGTGACCCAACAAGAAACTCTGCAGTTTATTTTTGCTGGGGTTATTTTGTGCCGTTAGCGTCAGTTCCCGGATGCAGAAGTAGCCAGAGGTAGATGATGTGTAAGTCCTTTTGTGAATGGGAGAAGGGAGCAGACCCTTTTGCTTGACTCCTGAATTGACTTATCCCATCTTGTAGAAACACAAGCTGAGGATGTTACTTCATTATCAGCCTTAGTGAGTGTAAGACTTCTGCCACCAAAACGCAGCGTGTTTGCTCTGCCTCCACATGGTGTGTGTATTTGTATCGTCTGTGCTGGTGCTTAGGAAGCTATGCAGTCAGCCACATTGATGGGGTGGAAAACTAGCCCTGCCAGAAGAGAGACAAAAGTAAAAAAAAAAAAAAAAAAGAAAAGAAAAAGACTTGCTGGTCCCGTTGAATGTGCAGCTGCATAGGTGGGGAGAGTTGGCACAAGGGAAGAGTGGGCCACGCAGTGGATAACATGCCTTCCCCCTTTTGACAGCAGGACAGTCTGTAAGAATACACCATAAAGGCGGCATTTGCAAAAAATTATATACTTTCACCGATGTCATCAGTTAAAGCCTCCCTGAGAACAGAATTATGGCAGTTTAATAACTTCTGCACATGATGCTTCTAAGGACTATCTGCCTTAATTCCCATATTTGCAAATGAGACTATCCCTGCAGGTGGAACCAAGCCATAGTTCACATTTTTAACCTACACACAGAGTCCATAAGAAAGACATTTGCTACATAAAAACACTGTATTAAGTGGCTGAGAGACTGAAATGGGTGGAATTTATTTTTTCTCCCTGAGAAGCAGGGATGGAGGAAGGCGAACAACCTGGAGTGTTGATCTGTTCAGGTGGAATCCTGATGGGATTGGCAGAAGGAAATTACCTTTGGAGCCTTAAGAAATCTTCTGTGATACGGAATTTGTATTTTCTGGCCTGCTAAAGAAATGGCATAACACAGGAACATAGAAAATATTAACTCTCGAGGAGGATGTAGTTACACACCTATTTAAGGAGGGAGGATTTACAATAAGGTCTTTACTCACTAAAACCTGAGGTAGAGGAAGCATGTCCACCTGTAGTCAGCAATTTAGGTATTAAAAGAAGGAACTTCATTCTGAACCTTTATTTTCAATGGTCTCTGTCTGGATGAGGACAATTGTGTACTTTAGTATTGGATTTGTGGATCTGAGAGCAGAAAGAAATACTTTGCTTTTTGCCGTTCATCCATTTTTCCCGAGGTTATGAAAATTTGTAAATATTTCTCCACCCTCCCGCTCTGCTTCAGTGCTTTTCTTCTTGCTTGGTAGTTGTTGTACAGTTCATTTATTCTGTGTTACTTAATGTTCCACTTCTACCTTTGGCGGACATGCTGGGGACAACAGTGACTTCTAACAGCAGTTAAGTTCCCAAGTGACATTTGCCAGAACAGAAAAGTCTTTTACAGTTATGTAAGTTAAAAGAAGCAAAACCTTTGGTGAGGAGAAATAGGTACCATGGAACTATTCATGACGTATGAATTTATACAATGGTTTGGACTGATGTTTGATTCGCAAAGTTTAAAAAAGAGCAAAAGATTAAATGGATTTGTATAAGTATTATAAATATTTGTCCAATATACCGATGTGTTTACTATGCGTGAAGTATTTAGTAATGATGACGCCAAGTCTTTCACTTTAATTTTACAGGCTTGCAACCACTTAGCCGATTTTTCTTTCTTAGGCTGAATTTTTCTAGGGCACCTGGTCAAAAATCATTCAAAAGATTCAGAAAACATTGCTTGTGTAAACTGACAATATTTGAAAAGAAAACTGATCCCTTTCAAATAGGTCAACTGAGTGTTTGAATGCTGTAAGGAGTTTAAATGTACAGTGAAAATGGAGTTGCAAGAAAATCGAGAAAGACACCTAGAAAAAATGCATGGTTAAGGAGGAGATGGTGTACACTAGTCTCATGACAGATTCACAGAAGTTAGAAGAGCCCTGAGACAAATGTATGGCCCTCCTGTAGGACAGACACTGCAGTGGAACAGGATTCTGGGGTACTCAGAACTTAAAATTTCTTTGCAGACCTTTGCACAACTCCATTCAGGAGTCTTAACTAGGAATTAAAACCAGGATTTCCAGATGATGGAGGCAGAACCAGCTGTGTTCCTACACAGGAAACTTCATTGGCAGTTATTCGCCTGGCGGGAGGCCTTTTAGAATCATAGAATCATTTAGGTTGGAAAAGACCTTTAAGATCATCAAGTTGAATCGTTAACCTAGCACAGACAAGTCCACCACTAAACCATGTCCCAAAGTGCCACATGTACATGTCTTTTAAATACCTCCAGGGATGGTGACTCAACCACTTCCCTGGGCAGCCTGGTGCAGTGCTTGATAACACTTTGGTGAAGAAATTTTTCTTAATATCCAATCTAAATCTCCCCTGATGCAACTTGAGGCCATTTCCTCTCATTCTATCACTAGTAACTTGGGAAAAGAGACCAACACCCACCTCATTACAACCTCCTTTCAGGTAGTTGCACAGAGCGATAAGGTCTCCCCTCAGCCTCCTCTTCTCCAGACTAAACAACCCCAGCTCCCACAGCAGCTCCTTATAAAAGTTGTGCTCAAGACCCTTCACCAGCTTCGTTGCCCTTCTCTGTACATGCTCCAGCACCTCAATGTCCTTCTTGTACTGAGGGGCCCAAAAATGAACACAGTATTCGAGGTGCAGCCTCACCAGTGCTGAGTACAGGGGCACGATTACTTCCCTACTCCTGCTGGCCACACTATTCCTGATAGAAGCCAGGATGCCATTGGCCTTCTTGGCCACCTGGGCACACTGCTGGCTCATATTCAGCTGGCTGTCAACCAACACCCCCAGGTCCTTTTCTGCCAGGCAGCTTTCCAGCCACTCTTCCCCAAGCCTGTAGCGTTGGATGGGGTTGCTCGCTGAACCTCATACAATTAACCTTGGCCCATCGATCCAGCCTGTCCAGATCCCTCTGCAGAGCCTTCCTACTCTCCAACAGATTAACACTCCCGCCCAACTTGGGGCCATCTGCAAACTGACAGAGGGTGCACTTGATCCCCTCATCCAGATCATTGATAAATATATTAAATAGAATTGGCCCCAATACTGAGCCCTGGGAACACCACTTGTGACCAGCTGCCGACTGGATTTAACAAAATTCACCGCAAGTCTTTGGGCCCGGCCATCCAGCCAGATTTTACCCAGTGAGGAGTACACCTGTCTAAGACATAAGCCTCCAGCTTCTCCAGGAGAATGCTGTGGGAAACAGTGTCAAAGGCTTTACTAAAGTCTAGGTAGACAATATCCACAGCCTTTCCCTCATCCATTAAGTGGGTTTCCTTGTTATAGAAGAGCAGTTTAGTCAAGCAGGACCTGGCTTTCGTAAACCCCTGCTGACTGGGCCTGATCCCCTGGTTGTCCCGTACGTGCCGTGTGACGGCACTCAAGGTGATCTGCTCCATAACCTTCCCCAGCACCGAGGTCAGACTGACAGGCCTATAGTTCCCTGGATCCTCCCTCCGGCCCTTCTTGTAGACAGGTGTCACATTTGCTAATCTCCAGTCATCTGGGACCTCCCCAGTTAGCCAGAACTGCTGATAAAGGATTGAAAGTGGCTTGGTGAGCACTTCTGCCAGCTCCCTCAGTACTCTCAGGTGGGTCCCGTCCAGCCCCAGAGACCTGTGTGTGTCTAAGTGGTGTAGCAGGTCACTAACCATTTCCATTTGGATCATGGGGGCTTCATTCTGCTCCCCGTCCCTGTCTTCCAGCTCAGGGGGCCAGGTACCTGGAGAACAACTGGTCTGTCTATTAAAAACTGAAGCAAAGAAGGCATTAAGTACCTCAGCCTTTTCCTCGTCCTTTGTCACTATGTTTCCTTCCACATCCAATAAAGGATGGAGATTCTCCTTAGCCCACCTTTTGTTGCTAATGTATTTCTAGAAGTATTTTTGATTGTCTTTTACAGCAGTAGGCAGATTAAGCTCTAGCAAGGGCTTTGGCCCTTCTAATTTTCTCCCTGCATAACCTCACAGCATCCTTGTAGTCCTCCTGACTTGCCTGCCCCTTCTTGCAAAGGTCATAAACTCTCCTTTTTTTTCCCGAGTTCCAGCCAAAGCTCTCTGTTCAGCCAGGTCTGTCTTCTTCCCCGCTGGCTCGACTTTTGGCACGTGGGGATGGCCTGCTCCTGCACTTTTAAACTTTCTCTCCTGAAGAATGTCCAGCCTTCCTGGACTCCTTTGCCCTTCAGCACTGCCCTCCAAGGGATTCTGTCAACTAGTCTCCTAAACAGGCCCAAGTCTGCCCTCTGGAAGTCCAAGGTAGCAGCCTGCTGATCCCTCTCCTTACTTCTCTGAGAATCAAAAACTCTGTCATTTCACCAACTCTGTGCCCAAGACAGCCTCCAACCATCACATCACCCACAAGTCCTTCTCTGTTCACAAACAAGAGGTCCAGCGGGGCAGCTTCCCTAGTTGGCTCCCGCACCAGCTGTGTGAGGAAGTTATCTTCCACACACTCTAGGAACCTCCTAGACTGTTTCCTCTCCGCTGTATTGTATTTCCAGCAGACCTCTGGTAAGTTGAACTGCCTCACGAGAATGAGGTCTAGTGGTTGTGAGACTTCTCCCAGCCGCTTATAGAATATTTTGTCTGCCTCTTCATCCTGGTTGGGTGGTCTATAACAGACTCCCACCATGATATCTGCCTTGTTGGCCTTCCCCTCGATTCTTACCCATCGAGGACACTTGACCCTTTTAGAAGAGTTCTTCATACCAGTCTAGTGAAGACAGGGTTGCAATGCTGGTGTGGATTCCCCTGATAACATCTGGCATTGTGCCTGTGCAATTCTGTTCCAGAAATGAACTCTGGTAGCATGAGGTAGTGAATGCTTTGATTCCCAGTGAAAAGGTTATAAAGGCAGTAAAGACCATGGGGAAAAAGTGCTGAATTTTCACACCTGAGTGAGCACCGATTTGAAGGGTTGTGGTTTTGCTTGCATTTATAAGCCTCTTTTCATTTCAAAGGGGTTTGATACATGTAACTGGGAGTGGAGTTTGACTCCAAATAGCATTTTAAGAATTATGCCGCGTCAGTGATCTGACAATGCACTGGAAAGGCTAAATTGAGTGCAGGTCGTTTAGCTTTGGCATGATGATTAATTTCAAGTGATATAAGTTATGACCACTAGTTTCAATTATTTGCTGAAAAAGCCAACAAGTCTCATGGGAACTCTACAAAGTAAAATAAAACCAGTTGACTCTGACTTTGCTCCCAAGTTGCTGAACTGATCAGGTGATTGTGACCTTGATACAGGGTCTCTCCTCCAGCTCTCCCCCCGCCTCCTGTGTACAGAACTGACATGCTCATCTGTCTGCTTGAGGAGTCCTTGATACTGTTCGTATTTAACATCATTATCAAAGGTCCTTTGCTTCCAGGCTTAGCCATTAAAATACATGAGATGGGAAATGCTGACATGATCGTTTTGCAAATGTTATCTGAGAGGTTTGCATATATTATTAAATCTCGTAATGAAGATGATGAAGAATCAGCCTATTAACAGCTCCGAATTAGGTATGTTGCTGCATTCATTCTTGTTCCTCTTTTCTTTGCTATTTCAGTGCTACGGCTATTGAAGGATGGTGCCGACCCTCATACGCTTGTTTCCTCAGGAGGCTCCTTGCTCCATCTGGTAAGAGTGATTGAAGATTAGTGTCAGTGACCGTGGATAAATATGGTGGGATACTGAGTAGCAGATTGGGCATATGAACAAAAAGAAAGGCTTAACAATAATTTTTATCTGCGCTGCCCTCCACAGTGGTTATGATTGCATCCAGCTATGCGTGTGAAATAAATGGTCGTTTTCAAATTGCTTACGAAAGGATGGATCATGTCATAGGAATGGTAACTAACAAAGCAGAACAAAATGTTTTATTTATAAATTAACTGTGCAGTAAGAAAGAACAAAGGAAATATTGCTTGGTTCCGAAGATAGAATTATATGGTTCAGAGATTCACAGGTCCTATATGAAAAACACCATGATGCAACATCCTTCCTTTTGGTTTTGTGCATATTTTCTTGCACCAGTTTCCTACATGGGTATATTTAATATATTGTCTGTATTTAGTTTATCATTATTTGCATAGCAATTTAGATTAAGTAGCCAGAAGATAACAGGAAAACAGTTTGTACACAATGGCCAAAAGAGAAGCAAGGTGTAAGGGCATGTGGAGGAAAGACTGACAGGCAGACAGAAAGAAAATACTGCAGAGGTAGAATTTTGGCTTTGCTGAAGCCAGTGGCAAAACTCATCATAAATTCCTAAGTCTTATGATCCTTTACTTTGCTCTGTGATGCTTCAGTTGCAGCCATGCTTTCTATTCAATGTGGAACTGTTTTAAGATATTTGGATCCCATCTTGTTGCACAATGCTGCTAAAATAAATGTGACTTCACAGATACAAGGGCGTAACAGATCTAGCGAAAAGCCTGCTGGCAGAGTGGTTCATTGTAGAACATTTGGATTGAGTTTCTCATAGTCTGTACACAAAATAGAGTGATTTCCCGACGCAGAAAAGGATTGTGTATTACTGGACTCCAGCACACCTGCCAGCATGCTCTTGCAAGAAGAGGCTTTTCCCTTGAGTAATTAATCGGTGTTTTCCATCTTCTGTGGCCATGCTGCTTACCAAGGGCTTTGGGAAATAGAGCCCTGTGTAAGGGGAGGGTGCGGTAATGAGTTGGAACAGAGAAAATGTTAGTTCTCTTTTCTCTCCTCCGACTCTCTGCCTGCTGCAAATGTGCTCAATCACTCTTTACAAATGCAGCCCATACGAGATGTTATCTTTGGGATTCCCAAAACTGAGGCATCCTAAATCTTATCCTGTGCTGAAAGCCCTAGGAGACAATCTGTATCTTCAGCGTGGCTGATGTGACATCTGTCTCACTGACATTTTAAAGTAGAAGAAAGAAAGATACATCTCTAGAGATTTTAGGTTGCTTTGTCGAGTTCAGCTGATGCACACTTTTTAACTGCAGATAAAATCTGCGGTTGAAGCGTCGCTTTACATTTCTTGATCTTCTGCATTATGTCCCAATTCACACAAGTCACATTCAGTGCTCTCCACTGGTGCCGGCTGCTTCACAGGCACACACATGCTTCAGAAGGAGGGAAAGGTTCCTGCAGTAAGAAATTTGCAATAGACAACTGTGTGTAACCTACTGCCTCAGTTTGATCAGAGTTACTTGCAGGTACTCCTAGTTCATTTACAGGAAAATGCTGGTCCCGTTGGAGACAGGGGAAAACCTGATTTCAATGAGAATTGGATTTGACCCTGATTTGGGAGCCGTACAGACAGGAGAGGAGAGTCATGATACAGGGAAACAGATAAGCCAAGGTTATTTTCCTGCAAGAACTCAAAATAGTAACTTAGCATGCATCTTCATTGTATTTTTAAAGCCCACTCAGATCCATTCTAGGTACTAGTTTTACCACTATGATTCTATGTAAGCTGCTTTCTCCAAAGGGGAACCTGATCAGTGTTTATTCTTTCCAGTTGCAGGGTAAGTGTTTTTATTCCAGAATGAATGGGAAATATACTTATCTTCACATCTTACTTGAAATCTGATTCATGGTATAATTCCTTTTTCTTTTTCCATTTCTGTTAACTTCCAAAATGTGATATAGTTCTAAAAACACCCACATGTGACACTTGGTACAGATTCTCTTGCTGTCTCTGTAGAGAGTATCCCGGTATGGTTGAATCGCAGGGAAGCCATGGGAGCTTCAAAGGCATTCACTGAACTCTCATTAGACTCCATGAGAGGAGAAGTACCAAAAAAGAGAGTATTTGCCTGAGTTGCCCGTTCAGTGGGAAGCAGATAGTGTCATATCAGTTCACAGAGGCAATCACCCAACCCGCCCTAGTAACAAAGAATATGGATGCCATTTTTCTCCTGGAACTTTGACTGAGATTGGCCGATCACCTCACAAAATCCATTAAACAAGAATCAAGGAGCAGCAGCAACTAAATTGCTGCTACAAACCTAGGCAGTTTTCAAACTGGTAACAAATGGTAACTAACAAAAGGCCCTATATCTATTATTAATACATAAAATGGCTCTGACATCTGTCATTTGTTTTGTATGGAAGCTCTCTAGAAAACGTTTTGCTTAACAATGCCTTGAAAATGTGATTGGTATGAGATTATGTTGATCTGTATGATGAAATGCCTTATCTCTGATTTGTTAAAATTTGAACATTGAACAGCTCAGTCTAAGTTATACTACTGATACAAGGAATGATACTGATGCAACAAAACAAAAATTCTGTCTGTTTCTAGAGCTGTCAGATAAGTTACAAGCTGAAGGAAATACATCAGAACTTAATTTCTGTTCTCTAATTTAATGGTCAGTATGTTTGGAAATCATTTAAAGCAGGACTGTTGTTTAGCCTCATAGAGTTTAATTTTCATCTTCTGATTTATCGATATTTACGATCGCAGTAGTACCTGCAGCTCCTACATTCAGTTGGATATCTCAGCTGTGTCTTGACTTCACAGTGGAATCCAGTTAAGCACTTTTCCTTCTTCCCTTTTTCCTCCAGCGTCCTGGCTTCCACGCCAAATTAATACAGATCAGCAAACCGGATGCCATGGTGCGGTTCCACATGCAGTACAGCTATAACAACGTATTTATTTAACCCTCACTTGCAAATTATCTGCAGGTTTCACTATATTTGTACTCTCAGGGAAATACTACACAGCTTTAAGTCTTGGAAGAGGCATAGAGATTAAGGATTGTATTCCAAGCATCTAAGTATCTAATACAGAAAATTAGTCTCCCTGTAGCCTCTCTCCAGTGGGGAAAGAGAGAGGATCCTTCTCTAAAGAGTTACTGAGACTGTATGTTAGGCCAGAGTTAGGATCTTAACTTAGGGGCCCAGAGTGTCTTTTAAAGTATTATCCATAAGCACAGCCATAAAAAGTCACAGATGTGACAGAACAGTAAGGTCAAAACAATGGCTAAGCCAGTTTCTTCTTCTTCTCTGCCAAAAGGAGTGACCTCCATCATCAAAACAAAACAAAGTATACAAACACACACACATGTGTGTAACCCCACCCTCCCTGCCCTCAACACACCTTTAGTGTGCAGAGTATTTATCTGTCAGAGACACTGGAATAGGAATCAGTATAGTTAGGGGACTGGAAATAGGAGTGGGTGTGGAAGGGCGTGTATTATTGATCTGAACTGCATGAAAGGCATAAGTTCATGTACGTGTGGACATATGTATGTGTGGGTGTACATATACTTAGATGTCGCTACTCATGATGTGATCATCATGTATGGATGCCTGTGCACTGATTTGGAATGACAATACTGACAGAAAGAAAGCCTCATCGTTACTGTAGATTTCAGCAGATTTCATATAGTGCTTTTTCACAGGGATTAAGGGATTCTGTGAATCATGCACATGGGACTGGTAGTCTTCACAAAACTCTTTCTGTAGATGCATCATCTGCTGTCCCCTACAAACACAGCAGTTTAACTACAGTGCGTCATCTGCTCAATTTAAATGTTAAATGGAGCAAGAATTGTATGCAATAAATTCAGTTGTACGCTGAGTAAAACACCATCCCTAATCCACTCTTCTTTCTTCTAGTGTGCCCGCTACGATAATGCATTTGCTGCAGAAATTTTAATTGACAGAGGAGTAAATGTAAATCATCAAGATGAGGATTTTTGGACATCAATGCATGTAGCCTGTGCATGTGATAATCCTGATATTGTCCTGCTACTACTACTAGTAAGTAAAGCATTTCAATGCATTGTATTCTTGAAAAGGAAATAGAATGTAACACCATAACATCTGAAACTGCTGTATGAATGCAATATAGTACTACTAATCATATCAGTGAAAGCATATACCGTGTCTGTTTCTTTCTTGACATTGTTTTGGTGCTCAGGATTTTTAGAAGGCATATAGTGAAGCATTTTTAGGCCTTCAATGAGAATACAATAAAAACATCAATGTCAAGTCTCTCCTATCTCTTCCCTGTGGTCAGGAGCTTATATCTCTGGTAAGCACTCAGTCCCAAAAGGGAGATTCGGATCATTTCTTTTCTCTTCTCCTTGTCACCTTCTGTTAAGGACTGAGTTCACAGACAATCTTATCAAAAACTCCTTCTTAAAAGCAAGTATTCACTCAATTACGCTCAGTATTCATAAAGAAGTGTTTGTGGGCATGGTGAAAGCGAGGCCAATTTAATATTTATCTAAACAACTTTGACTTTTTGAAGCAGAGTTTACCCAGTGTAGTAACAGATATGGCATTCAGCCTTTGTAGAGAACAGCTTTGTTCATGTTGTGCTTCCATTCCTAGGATCACAGCCTCTGGTTTTACACCAGGATATTAATGCAGCTCTTTCTCCTAGTTCATTTTATATTGCTCTTTAAAACAGTAGTGCAGAGGCAGTTCACCGTCTGACTTAGGGTTTTCTAATCCAATTTGTATAATTTTAAAATTTGTATGTTCTTAATGGGTCATTGCAAGTAGCTCAGCATTTTTTAGCGTACTTACAATGGCATTTCAATGTTACAGGTATATTGAAGGGGAAAATATTTTTCAAGACCGTATATTTGATAATAGCTTTTATGAAATCACTTTGGGAGATTGTCTAGTCCAATCCTCCTGCTCCGAGCAGACCCAGCCACAGCAGCTTGCCCAGGACCATATCTCCAAGGATGGAAAGTCCACAAACTTGCTGGGCAACCTGCACAGAAAAAGAAAAGGGGGTTGTTAGGTTTAAACAGAATTTCCTGTGTTTCACTTTGTGCCCATTGTCTTTTGCCCTTTCACTGAGCACCACTGAGAAGAGTCTGGCTCCATCTTCTTTACTCCCCTCATCAGGTATTTACACACATTGCTAAGACCCACCTGAGCCTTCTCTTCTCAAGGCTGAAGAGTCCCAGCTTCCTCAGCCTCTCCAGAAGCATGTACGACAGGTGCTCCAGTCCCTTCATCATTTTTGGAGCCCCTTTGCAGGACTCACTCCAGTATGTCCATGCCTTCCTTTTACTGGGGAGCCTTCAACTGGTGCCTCACCAGCGTTGGGCTCTCACCAGTGCCTAGGCCTGCTGGTAATGCAGTCCAAGAAATCTATGGCCCTCTTTGCTGCAAGGGCACAGTGTTGGCTCATGCTCAACCTGTTGCCCTCCAGGTCCTAGTCCCAGAAGTGTTTTGTGTGGGAAGATGTCTCGCTAGATAGTAGGAAATACTAAAGAAAAGAGTATAGCCTAAATTTTGTCCTTGAAAATAGTTAGCCGTCTGAGATCATCTTGTTGGGAAATATCTGTCTCTGCTCGAAGGTCATAGCTGGGAACACTCTTCTGGAGCTGCATACTTGCGCTAGGTCAGTGATGGGAAGCGTGGCTTTTAACCCGTGTGATGCTGATTAGAGCCTTCTTTGGCTTTCGAGGACTTGAGTCCAAATGTCTCCTCTTCTGGAGAAAAGTCAGATCAATGTCTGTTTTCTCCCAGAAGAGTATTTACTAAATTAGATAGATTTCATAGTGTAGTTATTTTCTTAGGAATATTTTGGTGCTTAATTGCTAATGCTGAAGCATAATCAGCAGGTTAAGTAGCATCCACAGAGATTAATGTGAGAGTTTACACCTTAGAACTGTTGTTTCAGGCTTTCTTGGTTACATGTGAGCTCTTTCTGAAAGACACAGATATTCTCTGGTCTAGCATATTTGCTTCATTTTATAAAAAACAGGGTAAATAATATCCTATACTAAATTAGAAAATAAATGAAGAATAAAATTTTGTGTTCAATTCAGAATTAATGATACCTTCCTTCCCTTCATCTCAGTTCTGAATTCCTAAGTTTCAACCTTTATTTGAAATCAGAACAGGTAACTCTTGAAGGTTTTCCTGTGTAAACTCTAGTTGCGTCACACCAAATTAGAAAGAATTTCTGGAGAGATTCTTTCCCAAAAATGTTGTGTCCCTCATAAACATGTGTTGTTTTGAAGCCTTTGAATTGCTATGACAACTTCAATGAAGCAAAGTTTTTTTTGGTTGGGTTTTTTTTTTTTTTTTTTTTTTGTGGTTTTTTAACAACCTAAGGCTCACTGCCTTCAGAATCTCATGAGGCTAAGCCATCATGTTCAGTTATACTTGGTGGAATATATAAGTGTGTTGCACTGAATTAGCGTGGCACTACAAGCAAATAATCTTCAGTACTAGAGGGGGTAATCTGATTTTCTTCAGCATAGTGAGTGATACTCACTCATTCTGCTGCCTATAATATAATGCCATGTATCTGAAAGAAGTACTGTGGCTACTTTCTGACCTTCTGTTAATGGCATGGGCTTCACCAAAACCTTTGTTTGGAACCTGGAATTACTTTTACTCTATCCTGTGGTTGCTTCTTCCAATCTGTAACTCTAGTTTTAACCTTGATCTGTACCTGATCTTCTTGGGTAATCTCTCAGGATTCTGATGGCCTCTGAGGCTACACCTGCTCTAGAAAACCAGAAAGAGGTGTCCAGGAGTCTTCCTGGGTGCTGGACCACAATCATCTGTACTAGAAAACTGTTTGGATGTCCTCTGGCATGACTTTGGCATGTGCCACTTTAGGTTCCTTCCAGGCAATTCCCTGGCATGGTTTTGAAGCTGGAAAGTCCCAGGAACCAGTTTGTATCCAGCTCTCACGTTGTAGAGGCTAAGAGTCTGTACTGGACTAAACAAGGTCTCTTTGATGCCAGCTGGCTTCAATGCCTACAGTTTTCCCAGGTCCACTTGATTTAATAGTAGAGGTACAGCCTTTGCCGTGCTTGGAATGTCCGTTTTCTCAGCTTTTCTATTACAAGTATAATTAGGTGCAGTACATGTACAAGGCAACATATATAAAACATGTATAAATCTGATTTTCTCTTCTTAGTGCTTAAAATAGTATTGCTTATCTAACCACAGTCATCAGATATGTCTGGTAGCAGTATCCCATTCTAAACATTGTCACTACTCTTGGCAAATAAAGGATAAAATTTCCAGAAGGTGATATTTTATCTCTTGTATTACCTTGATCTGTTCAATGTATATACTTTGGAAGGCTGTGTATCCTTTGGATTTGTGTGTACTCCTAAACTGATAAACAAATTAGAACAGAGAAGCTCATCTATAAAAATTCTTGTATTGTGGGAAACTCTTGTAATGTGGGGAACTTTCAGAACTACTGAATGCTGTGCTGTTGTTGATGTTAATAGGAACAGCTGGGGTTATACAGGGCACTTCTAAAATTTCCCCTGCCTGTTTTTGCATGAAGCCCAATCTAATAAAAACTCATTAAGTATTTCTACCCAGGGTTATATCTAAAACTATTTTTGACCCCCCACCATTTGAATATTGTTTGATTTAGTCCCTGTTTATTACAAGCTGTCCTCTTGTGAAGGTTCTAATTATCTTCTGATAACTGGGGATAAACAGGTCATCTGATATATTAAAGTTTCAGTAAGCAGGGGTACGTCCATATGGATTTTTGCAGGTAGTGTTTGAATTGTCTATATTATTTGCAATAACTTCTGATAAATTTGCCCACATTTTAGGTGGTCAGCACTTTTTAAGGCAGAATTTCCTTGACTACATAAATAACAACTTTAAGCTCTTCCTTCGGGAGTGGGAATAAGAAATGGAGTATTGTAGCAGAGAAAGGGAAATATTGCTGGGTGAGGAATAGATTTTGAACCATACATTAATGCTATCTTTAATAACATTTGACAAAGTGAAGATGGAAACTGAGGTTGGAGGGAAGTATTTTTCACAACTCGAACTGTCTTTGTGTGAGCATTTGATATTAGGAATTACTTTGCCTTGAGGTTGGAGAGTTTCATGGGCCATGGCTAATGTGTAGCACGAGCCTGGATAATGCTAATATGAGCTACAGGCAGCTTCTGTTATGCCACAGTTTTTAGTTGGAAGAGAAAGTAATACTTCATGTACCATCATGAATTACTTTTAGATAAATATTTCTTCTGGATTGACTTTTCAGCATGTACAATGCTGTGCTATCTGTTTTAAAGATGTGAGCTAAAAGGTAACAGCATGGCCCTTTAACTGAGACCTGTGCAAATTCTGAACCCTGGAAAACTGTCACAGAGGCCAGTGGAGCTTTCCTCAGTGAGGACTTCAAAATGTTTCCTGAAGGGAAAGTAGAAAAAAAGGAATATAGGTTGTACGTGGATCCCAGAAGGCTATTAATGAAGACTTACTTAAGCAAGCCCCGTTTCTGATTTTCTCCCACCTTTGGTGGTCTCCATGTTTCTCTGGCTCAGACAAGATAGTGACTTGTCATTCATCCGCTTAGCTGTGGTAACTCATTATTTCTGTCCTCTGGTAGATAGCAAAGACAAAAGTAAAGCTTGTCAGCTGAAATGTCTTTCACTGAGAGCTAGGAGGGGCTGTAGCTGTTTGCAATGTGATGATCTGCTGTCATGTCCTGTTGGAAGACAATTGGAACTGTAGGCACTGGTTTTGGAATAAAAGCAGAATGAAATACCTGAAGCTATTTCTTTCCATCCCAACATTTTACCCACAGTGGATAGCTTCCCAGGGACCTATTTATGCCTTCTCCATTTTGTAGCTGTCAGCAAGGCAGGGCGGGGGGCATTGGACACTACAGCCAGGAAATACCTCCCATTCCTGCTAAACAGGCAGCCAATGAAGAACTTGCCCCTGAGGCAGCTGCTAGCACATGAGGAAATGCGGAGATCAAAGGTCTGGTTGCCATCCATGCAGATCTTGTGGTAAAGGTCAGATTCATCAATCGTTGCCTGACCGTATCAGTGTCGGGGGTTTTCCCCTTGGGACAGGGCACTCTTTCTGTGGATGTTGTACGAAGGAGGCTCCTGTAGCAGGCTGAGGAGAGCGCTGAAGTGCCTTTCATTTAAGAACAAAGATGCATAGGCTCGTATACATTTGTGCCCGTATGAAACCTCCAAAAGAGTATGAAAAGCAAGCAGATTTACTAGAAGTATTGGTTCTGTCTTGCCTCACTGCCTTTTGAGGGCTCAGAACTGGACATGCTGACAGGATGGGGTGTGTTCCAGTCCCATCATCTCTGGACACGTTGCAACATTGTGTTTTGCATTCATTTCCTGTACTAGTTTTTATATTGAGTGGAAACACTAGATCATATTTGTTACTTAATATCCAAAGTGCTTTGTCCTATTGAAAATGCTACTTGAGCTACAGCCTGTCCAAGCACCAGTACTTGGATACTGCTCATGCTTTGTTAGCTGGAGGGAAGTATTTAGTCCACTCTGTATCACTTTAAATGGCTGTAACTTTAAACCAGTACCCATCGCTTGCAGTCTAATTGTTCCTCCACAATATACACTTTCTAGCTTCAAACACTTTGAATTGATACGTAGGAGTGGTTAACCTTCACTTTACTTGTGTACTATTAAACAGCCATCTGATATATATTAATATTAAATAGCATTCAATTTAACTAAGCATTAATACTGCTGCATTTTAGTAAATTAACCTTAGCTACTCAGGCAGAAGGGTACATAGGTAAAAGTATCACTTTGTAGAACCTAGCTTTTTCTTTTTCTCTTCATTTTTCTTCAGTCCGACAGTATTATTTATTTTCAGGAGTTCTCTGCTTTAAGAATCTGCACTGGATTATTAAAAAGGCAAAGGAGGTCAAGCTGTTCAGCTGCCCCACCTCCTCCCCTCTGTTCCCCCACCCCACAGCATTTGGAAATTAAATGGAAAAAATATAACTGGTCAAATCCTGAGTCATGTCTCTGCAATTCCATGAAATATTTAGTTGGATCCTGACCCACTGTCAGTCTCTCCATTTTTGAAACATGGTGTTTAGGTACTTAGTAAAAGGTTCACTGTCACATTGAGCTCTTATGTTTAGTTCCTTTTCTTAAGATAACTATGATTCTGTTATGAACTACAGGTTTCTTTATGATTCACTGTTACACTTTAATTTCAGAGCATGTCACAGATAATTCATCACTGAGCTGTACTTTAACGTATCTTTGTTTTTGGTTTTGTGGTTGGTTCTTTTCCCTCCTCCCCACTCCCAAACAGTCACAGAAACTGTTGATGTTGACTGACCTAAGGTTGAGAGCAGCAGAGAAAAAGAAAGTGGCTGAGAATGCATTTTTATAGTGTAGTTCACTTTATTTCACCATCATCAGGAGGCACCTTTTAGTGGGCAACATGAATGTAATGTTTTCACCATCTGTAATGCAGACCCTGTCAAATGAAACTAGGAAGGCGGGGGTAGTACGCTAATGTTTGTACAGCACTTTGCACAGTGGCGATTTATTCTTTCATTGACCCGAAGGCATTATTGTAGTAAACATGGCAGTTAATTAACTGGAATGGCAGAGAGCAGTTCTACATCCTCAAGAATTTTTGCATGTAGATAAAGGAAAATTGGGGGGTTGAAATACACTCAATATGTGCTTTTTACTAATCTTACTAGGAAAAGCAAATGTAACTACTGCCTGCCAGCCACTTAAATATGTTTCTTTATGTGCTTTTTGGAATGTACAATTGAGGTATAAAATGCAATTCTGGCATAGAAGGTTAAAAGTACAACTGTTTAAAAAAAATTGAGGCTGAATATTTTTTTCTCTCTCTCCTCTTTTTATGAACTTAGGAAAAACTGTGCTCAGCTGTCTGCAAAAGGCAGTTACACTTGAATTGTTCATTAGATTTACAGTCACCAACAGCAGATGAGCAGTGTTAGTTAGACAGGGTATTTGAACAGTATAATGCTATCCTGTGTACGTGGGCAATTCAAAATGTTACTCAGTGGTTGTGATGTCATCCAAGTTTCCTGATCCTCTGCAAATTTCTTTATGATGCCTCTGCAAAATTCTTTATGCCATGAGAATGACATAACACTAGTGGAATATTAAAAATCAAATGGGATGAATATAGAGAACCACATAGAATGTGGCAGATCTCCAGGTAGTGAATTGGAGTCTCATTTGAAAGACTACACCTGCACTCTTTGTAAGCAAGGAGAAGGGGATCAGACTCAGTCATGTGATGTAATGGACACTTCTGAACTCATTCCTGAACGTGTCAGTATAACAGGTAATCAAACATCATCTTTATATTTCCAAAATGCTAACAGTAAATGTAAGTGCAGCTGTCTCACTAAGTCTTTTGTGAACCAGCCACTCATATTCTACTCTGTGGAGTTCATCCATTCCTTTATTTAGCAGCAGCTTCTCAAGCAATCCGTGGGTGAGCCACCTTCTCTATATACTTTCTGGCTTTCTGGCTTCAGCATCCTGTATTAGAGACATGGGCAAGTAAGCATCTTGATGATGGCTCTCAACCTTGCAGCCCCAGCTTCCCAGCCTGTAGCTGTAAACTTCCCTAATTTTTGTTGGATGTGGTACAGTTTGTAAATGTATTAATTTGACAGCCTAACTGTTGTATTCATTTGTGCCTAACTACCAGGCACAAGCCAGCTTCTGGTAGACGTTCCTGGAGACATCCAGTGTCCCTGTTCCCCTCTTGCTATTTGTCAGTCTCATAGTGCCCATTCTCCTCACTATGTCCAGGTAGGACACAGCAGTGGAAGCTGGACTATGTTCAAGGGACAGGTATATTTAACTAAACAGCTTTTAATCAGGTGTCTTTTTGCAAAACAATATATGATTAGTCATCTTGTTGCTGAGAGATTCTTGTCTAAATGGACAAGTCAAGCAAAAGGCGGAAAGGGAAGTTGCAGAAAAGTGTGAAGTATTTTTTAAAAATGCTCAGTAACAGAAAGGATGCACAGAGAGAACTTGGATCTCTCGATCGGAGCCCAGTGGGTCATCCACAAGACCTGTGTAATGAACTCATAACCAAATGCCTTTGTGCATTTCACACCACGTGCTCTATTGGATAGCACCTACTGTCATGCAGGCTGAATATCCCAAGAGAAGTACAGTTGTGGTTAAATTTGGAAGCAAGGTAAAACCTAGCAGAGGGAGGTAATCATCCCACTGTGCACTGCACTGGTGCGGCCCCACCTCAAGTACTGTGTGCAGTGTTGGGCGCCTCAATTCAAGGAGGACATCAAACTGTTAGAATATGTCGAGAGGTGGGCGACCAAGATGGTGAAAGACCTCGAGGGCCAGACTTAAGAGGAGCAGATGAGGTCACTTGCTTAGTTCAGCTTGGAGAAGAGAAGGCCGAGGGGTGCCCTCGTCACAGTCTACACCTTCCCCAAGGCAGACAGTGGAGGGGGAGGTGCTGCTCTCCTCTCTCTGGTGGCCAGCGATAGGACACGAGGAAATGGAATGAAGCTGCATCAGGGGAAGTTCAGGTTGCACATTAGGAAAATGTTCTTCACCGAGAGAGTGGTCGGTCACTGGAATGTGCTCCCCAGGGCGGTGGTCACGGCACCAATCCTGTCAGAGTTCAAGGAGAGTCTGGACAATGTTCTTAGTCATATGGTTTAGTTTTAGGTGGTCCTGAGAGGAGCAGGGAGTTGGACTCGATGATCCTTATGGGTCCCTTCCAACTTGAGCTATTCAATGATTCTAATACCAGATACTTACAATAAGACTGAAATAGGATTTATCCTTCAAAGAGAAAATCTTAATGTATTATTACTTAATATTTCCTCAGTTCAGGGAACAATTTTTACAGAACTTATAGCATCACAGTATACACCTCTCACTATTTCATACAGAGAGATTTGGGGGAAAAAAAAGTTTAGTGTAGGATTTGTTTTTGCATAACATTAAAAAGCCAACTCTAAATGTTTCTGTGATTTTGGAGTTAGTTTTAGAAGTGTTAGACTCCATTAATTTATTTTAATTCATAAGTGTCAACTTTGTTGGACTGAAATTGAAAAAAATATTTCATTCATGCTATATTTTACAGGTAGTTTGACTGGATATAGTTTTAGAACCTATCAAGTAACTCCAGGGCCAACTTCTCACTGAGAGCTAGGCTGCACTTACAATAATATTTTGTAGAAGACAGTGAAAAAGTATCAAGAAATACTGTATAAATATTTTAGCCAAAATATTCATGCTGGTAAAATGTGAAAAGTATCATCAAGCCCTGTGCGGGGCTTCCAGCTTGGGACTTGATTTTTTTTTTTTTTTTTTTTTTTTTTTTTTTTTTGTTATAAGCCACATAGCTTTCTCTTATCTTTATCAGCTGTGTCTGTTCCTGCTCTGTCTTTTTGTAGTCTGGCCTGTTGCTCAAAGCGTAGATCTGTGACATACTCCTTCAAGTCCTTGTGTTCTTTAGGAAGCCTGTGTTGTCTAGAAGCTTCTATCTTCCTTTGTCTCAAATTATTGCCAGAGATATTGAGAAGGATTTTGGTGCAAAGATGGTGTTCCCAGGAGGTGCTGGGTCTGCTAGGCCACCGCAACGAAAGCAAATAACAGTACGTGGAGTGTGGAGCTTACTAGGGAAGAGGCGGGATGAAAGGTGGGTTTCACAGTCTCTATCTCATGACAAGGGTCCAAGATACTAGAAAAGTAGTATTTAAGGCCCTGCAAGGGTAGATAGTGATTTCCGCTTCCTCAGCTTGTGCCTGAGGTACCCCACGCCTTATAGGCCAGGTGTTGGAGAATCAGGTGAAGTTGTGTATTCAACTTGTGGATGGAGGCAGTTTGTATCACACGACAAATTGGGTGCTAAGCAAAAATCTCATTTGTGTGGGAGCAATGCAGCAGTGTCTGTATTCTTGTGACCTCCAGAGGAATATGAGGTTGTCTTGGAAGGGCAGAGATTCTCTATACTTGCCTGTGTTTGTCCTCATCTTGGTGTGATAAGAAATCATTTAAATTTGTAAGTTGTAAATTGTTAATTTTATTTCTAAATCTTCTCACTCATCACAGTACTGTAGAGCTATTTGGATTTTCAGTGCAAATCAAGCAGTCAGCAGAATGAAGCTACTGTGGAAATTTAGCTTTCTCTGTACTGAATCTTAATGATTCTGCAAAAAGGTGATTACATGCTGCATAAAGGAAAGAACACAGAAGAAACTGCACAGGATATGCCATTAAACAGAATATGATTATGCAAGTTCAAGCTCAGCTATCTGAACAATTCCACTCTTTTTCAAAACACAGAGTAAAGTAAGTGCTCTGTAACATTTCATAGCTCTCATCCAAAAGCCCAGCACCTCAAGTGTAGTGCTCGGCTATTGCTGATGGCAGGGCATCATCCTCTGATTTTTTTTCTGAGTATGCTTGAATGCCATCTCTCCAAGTGCTATGAACTGCCCTGACGCCATTCAGCTGGTGATGCCTGATAACGTTCTATTTTTGTACGGGACTTTTGGAAACACTTACTTAAAAGCCTTCCACCAGCACTGCTGCATTTTGGCTGACAGGATAAAACCTGAGTGAATTCAAGTAGCCAAATTTGACTCCAGTTCTAGTATTAGTTGAATGTTTTAAATTTGACTGCTTCTTCACTTATGGAATTTACTAGTTATTTCATCCTTTCCTGGCTTAGTCCCAACTTTTTTGATAGACTGTTTTATGTTTTCTGTAGGATGCCTACTTTTGATTTTAATTTAAAATCCCTTTTCAAAAATCAGATATAGTTTTACTGGAAAAAAATACAGGAACAGATTTACTGGTGGGAGTAGAAAGGAAAGTCTTGTGGGGCTGTAACTCTCTTTGCCCCTTCCCCACACACTCGGTACGGCATGCATCTGAAGTCAGGTAATCAGAGAGCAGTTGCACAGTTATTTTGCCCTTGTTCTTGTTAGCTGCATCAGACTGTTTTAGAAAGCAAAATGTCATTAGCTTTAGAATTTAATGAAAGATGTTTATCTTTCATAGTTTCAGAAACAATTAAAGCAGAATACGCAACTGCTTCCTCAGAGAAAGTACTTCTGCCCTCCCACTCAGTCTTGCTCAGTATGACTTCCTCCTTTGAGTCAATATTTAAGAGGAAGCAGTAAAGGGCAGAGAATGAAGAGCAGTTAGAGGTCGGGAGGGGACAGTGGATAACTGTTGGAAGTATAAAGGAACATGTGGCCTAGAAGAAAAATGATTCTTCTCTCTTTCTGGAGGCAGTTATCAATATCTGGTAGTTGTAAGAAACTTTAAAAAGAAGTCTTTTATATGAAAGCTGTGGGCATCTATTTGAACATTTTCTTCACTTGCAGTCTGCCGAGGCTGGTGAATGTGCGATGAGCGTAGGAGGGACCTTTGGAGCGTGTGTACAACTGGCTTACAGCCTTTCATCATTGCTGACTGAGCTAAGATAGAACTAATCTAGGTGAAAGCTCTTAATGAGTTGCTGAACACCAGATGGCAACACTCGGTGGAAACTGTAGAAATATTAGTTTTTATCCTTTAAGGTTGGTGAAAAGGGATGAAGGTATCTGGTGATGCAGCACTAAAGGTGGTCCAAGGAGAGATAAGAACAGGAGCCTAGCTGGACACAGCAGCTTTGGAAAGCATTTTGTCTTTGAGCGCTGTCATGAGACATGAGAGTAATGAGATAGCCTCGGAATGAGAGTAATGAAAAAGCATCAGAAAATTCCATTGACAGAAGAAATAACCAGTGAAACAGAATCTGCAGTTCACAGTACAAAGAATGCTAAATCATGGGATGAATCAAGGCCTTTTTACACAGGAACTGGTCACGGAAAGTAAAACCTGTCTTCAGACATAAGACAGTGATATTGTCTGAAGAGTCTTTAAATGCTTTTTGGATGGCTAGAAATTGCCCAGAACTCTGTGGACAGCAGTGGGAGAACTGAATCTTTCTGGCAAAGACCTCACAAAGTAAAAAGTCTGCTTGTTAGCAGAAACATCGTGGACTGTAGGAACTAGCTAACAGTAACACTACTCAATGCTAATTTCAGATGATATAGAATATAGCATATTTACAAGAAGAAGACAGAGTTTAAAAGATTTAGCTAATCAAAGAGGGGGAAAGAGAACGTGAACAATAATGAAGAGATTTAGTTGCCAGTAAAAATTAGTAAGGAAAAATTAGAGGTTGTTAGCCTGGACTATGAGTTGGGGGCCTGGCTATTCTGTAACACATTTCCTGGATGGGAAGAAGGAATTAGTCTAAGAGGAGGTGTGGTTTTAAACAACATCAGCAAAAAACTACACACACACACACATCCCCCGACCTCCAGGTGCTGGCAGAAAGTACCTGGATTTTGATTTTGGAAAACATTTGGGGTTGAGGGGGAGACTTGTAACATATACCAGTGCTAGTAACCAGCAGATCTGTGTAATTTGGAGTCCTCAGCGTCAGAGCATTTCCAGAAAATAAAAATTCCTGGAGGTAAAGAGAGTTAGACCTGTTGAGAAGAATAACACCCTGTTTTTGGCTGGAGCAGGTAAGGACAAATATGCCAATATGTGGACTACATGCACAAAGATAGGGAATTTTGGATCAGCTCCACTGTAATTCTCTTGATTCCCAAAGAAAGAGGATGAACGAATGACAAGATAATGAAAATCATCGTATAGCTTTTGATCATCTGAAAACATAGTTTTGTGCTATGAAGAAGATGGTCTGGGAATGTTCCACCACTTTGGTGGAGGGATATTTGTAGAAGGTGAGATTTACTCTTTATGCCAGTGGCCTCTGCTTGAATCAATGACACAATTACCCTCTGGGTCGCTCTTATGGAATAGCTAGGGAATATGAGGAAATCTGTTAGCTAAATGAGAGAAGTGAAAGGCTGCCTGGTAGTCAAGAACTTGGCAAGAACAAGACAACAACCTAGCTATTAAGAGATAAACTATGGGCCTGGGAGTTACTGGGGTTTCTTTAGGATTGGTCCTACAATGCAATTTTATTTAGAGTTTTCAGTGATAACCTTGGGAGGAAAAAATAGGAGTATGATAATGAAATATGCTGATGACAAAGCTGTGATGCCCTGTCAATTTGCATGAGGATTAGGATGTAATGCAGAAAGAATAGGGCATCTTTGAAGACTTCAGTAATAAGAATGGGTTGAAATGTAAGTGTACAAAGTACAAGGTCATGCTCTGAGTTGTGAGTAAGAGGCATTTCTGTGATATGCTCGGGAATAATTGGTTGGCAGTAAGGAAAAACACCTTAGATCTTCAGTCAAGTGTAAGATGATTATATGCTACAAATATGTAGCTGCCAACAGGGAAAAAGAGATTCTTGGATTTGTCAGAATGAAGATGTTTCCAGTAGAAAGGGAAAAGTGTTGTTGCCTGCAGTTAACTATATACAGCCATGTTTGGGAATGGTAAGTTGTACCAAGGAAAACTGCAAAGATAAAGAAGGGAATAGAAAGCCTGTCTTATGAGAAGTGGTTAAAAATAATATGTTTAAATTTAAAAAAAAAGTCAGAACAGTGAGGTGGTAAAAATTTCTGTAAATATATCAGGATAGAGGAGGAAGTCAAAAGAGCTGTTGAAGCCTGAAGTTACTACTGGCATGAAAAGAAATTATTATAAAATGTCCAGGAACAAACTTAAGACAGAAATGAAACTAACTTTTCTGAATGTTAGGAGACATAGGTTGGAAAACAGCATTCCATGCAGGAGTGATAAGGGACAAAAATGAGCCCCTAATTGGCTTTAAAATTGATCTTAAACTTCTGAATGAGATTATATGTAATGTGTTTACCTGCATTATCAAAGTAATGCCTCAGGAGATCCATTCCAGTATTGCATTCCCACATGACGTCCATTCAGAGGGCTGTGTAGATATAATTCTCCTGGTCATGTGCTTAAAATAATAAAGTAATATTAAAAACTATACTTTTGCAAACAAGAGCAAATAAAGTTATGTGGTAGATATTTGATGCTCGTCAGATTACGGCTAAATATCTGTGGCCCAAAAATAGGCAGGAGAAAAGTTTGTGGAAGAAGATAATTCAGAAAGAGAAGTTAGACGTATTAACTACCAGGAAAGCATTAATGTTTATCAAGTATTTGAAATAATTTTGGGGTTTTTTTTGATATACTGTTTTCAGATATTTGAAAAGAAAATGCATAACAGGCAAGTAGTATGAAATCAAAGCAAAAAAATAATAATAAACGGGTTCTTTTTTCTCAAGAAAAGAAACGTCAAGGCCATGAAAGATCAGCTGTATAGTCACTGGTAGTAAGCTGAGAATGGTATTTAGATCTGTAATTAATTGTGGGCCTTAGCAGTAGTTGTAAGAGAAACTGCAGACTGGTTCACTAACTTGAACATTATCTCCATAAGAGGTATGAAAAGGCCAACCTATGAGAAATATGCCAGTGAAGGAGCTTGATTGATCAGGGAAATAATTAAAATAATTTACAAAGAGAAAGTAAAAGCACTATAAGACAATCTTTTGGTGACATTTGCTTTAAGTTATTTAACAGTTCCTCATTCTTACTGGATTCCAGGTTTTGGCAGGAGCTACACAAATATAAGAAATATTTGGAAATGCGAAAATTTGAATGCATGAGGTCTAGCGCAGTGGTCTTCATAGTGGGTGCACGCCCCGGGAGATGTGCAAGATGATTCGTTGGGGGTATTAGAACTTCTACTTATATTTTTTTTTTTTTTCCAAGAAATAAGAATGTAATTAATCTTTCCTAATAGTTAATATGTTGATGCTGGCACCCTCACTCCATCCCTAGGTCAGAGGGTCCCGTGTCACGAATGGTAGGTGAGGTATCCTGGGGGAAGAGCGGGTGCTCCCTGATGCAGAGGTGTTGGCAGTGGCGCCCTCACTCGTTCATCTGCTTGCAGAGTATTGCGATGTGTTGCAGTTTGTGTATGCTTGGTTTCGTGGAATTATGGATTATATTATCTAGTTTTAACTAAACTAACCCTCAGAAAATGGACAAGTGGCTTAAAAAGATTCCTGCAAAGAAGCTGCAGATTGAAGATAGTAAGGCTAATAATGACAGCCCAAATGAACAGGAAAATGGCAGAGCAAACACTTCTCTTAGCCCTAGTATGAGCTCTTCATTATTACGAGGTAAAAACACTTCCAGTCTAATCAGGTCTAATCAGCACTGTTTAAAGTCATGCAATACTCAGTACAGTATTTTACAAAATTCCACTAAACTTAATGATAAATCTTCAGAAGCCTCTTTTGAGGCTTCTTAATAGCGAAAGACAAAAAGCCACATACTATTGGGACACACTTCTTCCTGCCGCAGTAAAAATGGCTGAAATAATACATGGAAAACTATATGCAAACAACCTCTAAAATGCGCTCCTTTGTCAGCAAATACAGTTGGAAGAGGTGTCAAAAACATTGCTGAAGGTTTGAAGAAACAAGTATTAGAACAAATCACACGGTGTGGGAGGTTTGCTGGGCAGTTGGCTGAAAGTTGCAGGTGTTTCTATCACGTCCATATCTCAGCTGATGGTGTTTGCTAGATTCTGTTTCAGTAATGAAATCCATGAAGCACTACTTTCTTGTGAGCCACTAAAAGAAAGATGTGCCAAAGGACATATAATCTCAACAGTAAATGGCTTTAATAAAAACCATGTCTTATGGCAAAACTGTGCAAGTGTAGCCACCGATGGAGCAGTTGCTCTGGCGGGAGTAAGAAAGGACTCTGGGCTAAGGTTACACAGCTTGGTGTGGTGGCGCCACACCTGAAATTCACTCACTGCATCATTCACAGGCAAGCTATTGCAGCCAGGACGTTGGACCCAGGAGTGCACAAAGTGCTACAGGATGTCATCAATTTGGTTAATTTTAGAAAAACAAGACCTTTAAATAGTAGAATCTTTACAATACTTTGTAAGAAGATGGCGAGTGACCGTGACGTTCTTCTGTACTGCACAGAAGGTCACTGGTTATCTCGTGGCAAAGCGCTTAAAAGACTTGTTGAACCTAGAGAGGAGTTCCGCATTCTTCTGTCACAAAAAGACAAACGTTCCAAATTTTCTGACCTTTTCTGTGGTGAAAAGTCGCTGTCAGTAGTATGCTACCTAGCAGATACTTTTGGAAAAAATAAGCACACTTAATCTGTCCTTTCAAAGTAAGGGTGATGGTTTAAAAATGAGTAGGAAAGTTAAGTGCTTTTCAGAAGAAACTCATGCCATGGAGAGAGCATTTTGAAAAGAGAAGTTTGGAAACATTTCCATCATTATATGATCTTGTTGCCAAAAATGATGCATGTCACCTGTGAAAACTCTCGTACCTGTACACTGAAAAAAACTTGGAAACAGAATTTCCTAAACTGTTTTTAAAACTGTTCCAAACAAAGAGTTTCAGTGGGTTTTGAACCCATTTGTTAAAAATAAAAATGCAGCACCTTCTCATTAGTTTGCAAGTGCAAGTGGTTGACATCAGGGAAGATGGGAATTTCCTAGCCAAATTTCAATAAAAACCTTTGCTTAATTGGTAGATGGAGTTGAAAAATTAGTATCATGATTTCATAAGCACCACCAACAATGCACATCTTCTATTTGGATTGATATACCTTTGTGAGCTATCTTTTCCAGCTATGACAGACATGAAAACCAAGTACTGAAGTAAACTGAACTTAGAACCGGACCTTTGAATCACTGTATCATAAAGTGTTAAACTAAAAATTTAAACAATAGTGAAGCATATTCAATCACATTGTTCTTATTAAAAATATTACTATTAATATTAACAGAGCAAAAAGGTTTTTGTACTATTAATAGATAAAATAAAAATTATTTTAAAATATTCTTTATTTCATTTTATCTCACCCTTTTTTAATTTCTATTTTCATGTATGTTTTATAAGGTACGTAATATATTAGTACAGTGGTACATGTATTTAATTTATAAACAAATATACATGTATCAGGGGTGTGTGCTCAAAAATTTTTTACCAATGGGGTGCACAATAAGAGCAGGTTGGACGTCACTGGTCTAGTGATTAGAACAATAGCCTGGGATGTGAAAGACCTAGGTTAGTGTTGGGTAATGTCTGTCTGTACTAACTGGGGCACTTCTCTCAACCTAGCATGAAGGTCAGCCAGCTGTCAATATGCTAGAAAATGTATATTGCTGCCTCTCTTGAAGTCTAGGAAAGGGAAGTCTGCAAGGAAAGAGATGGTTTTGGCAGCTTAGTGGGTTGAACAGCTTGTTTGCAATGATTTTCAGTGTGCCACTGGTGTTAGATCTGATGGAGCAGGACGTACATGTATACTGTATTTCCTCTTATGGGGACATTTACCTACCCAGATCTATGACACACCCCACGCCCCCAGCAGTAAGGAAAGGTTGCCTTTGCCTTTTTATTTAGGCACTCCTGAAAACTATAAAATGTTCAACACAGGTGAGACTTCTTCAGTTCCCTCTTTCTCCTACCTTCTTTCCACAATTAATCATGTTATTCACAACAACCATAATAAGCCCCAAACACACATCTTGCCTTTTGAGATCTCTCACTGTCATCCTTTTCTTGAGGCTCTGAAAAATGAGTATCTCACAGAAAATGACCAAACCTTGCAGTATCTCCATATTTCTAGTAAAACAGAACTATGAAAAGGATGGGAGATGTTATTCCCAGGCTTTGCAGGAATCTTGTCAGCTGCTGTCTTCTGGGAAAAAAAAAAAAAAAAGAAAAAAAAAAAAAAAGGAGCGAGGGATATTCTTTCAGGTAAGTTGATACCATGTTATTTATTTGGTAGAGCTGCAATGCTCAACCACCCCCCCAAACCAACACCCTTCCCCCTCAATCTTATATGGGTTTTTGTGTGTTTTCTTTTGGGAAACACTGGAATGAAATACCACTATGGCATAGTTTGTAATGCTTAATTTAGAAGGGCTTGGGAGCACGAACCTATGAAAAAAGAACCATCAAATGAATCTTCATGAATTCTTGAATTTCTGAGTGAGCTAATAAGGGGAAATGCAGCACTGATACAATGTATCAGAAATTCAAGGGCAACTTGTCTTGATATGCCACCATAAAGATTGATGTGTAAAGTCATTGAAAAGAAAACTGCTGCAGGAAAAACTGGCTTAGATATTAAAAGCAGATGGTTTAGGTAAATTATAACAGTGCAGGATGAGTGGAGGTAATAAATGAAGTGGCATGAGGGTCAGTAAAAGGCTCCTGTTTGCACATGTTTCTAGAATACTTTTCAATTAGACTGGGAAAGGTGGAGAAAAACATTGACTTCCCAAATTTGAATAACTGGTGTAGACTGTGTGTGGAAACGTATGTAATTCAGTTCAGTGCAGACCAAGGTAAGATAATGAGACTGGAATGCATAATGAAGTGTAGGAGTTAGATGTGAACTGAAAAATAGTGGGAAGTTGGATGTAGGGTTGGTGTTTTTTTTGTTTTTGATAATGAGTTTGAGCAAGATGTGGTTGCTGTCTGCAAGGATGAAAGGCTAAAAGGATGTTGGAAGACGTATAAAAGTTGGAATATGAAAGCACAGGAAAAAAGTGGCTTTTTATACAATTTCTGAATAGCAGCTGCATCTTCAGCTACGTAAAAATCAAAGTTTATCAACTCAGACTTGCCCTCATTTCAAATGACTGTCATTAGAAGCTACGATATATTGCAAACTTTTAAAACACAGTAAATAACATTTTTCCAGTGTGTTGAAAGATGGCAAGTATTTGTTGAATTAAAATAAGTACTGCAAGATTACTGATATTGCATTTCTTGGGAAGAAAGATGCTCATTAAAATTATGAGAGTGTTGGAAGTCGGGAAAATGTATTTGTTTGGGATGAAGACCAGAGAACGATAAGGGAATCATTATGGACAAATGTTGCTGGGCAAGGTGATAGGAGGATGATAGGTGCTTATCACCTCATCATTTACTGCCAAAATTACACTATATGACCACCAGTAAAAAAATCTGTCTCATAAAACGCATAGATGAGGTCTTGGTTTCTTTCAATTTTGTGTAAAATTCCGACACTTTTCTAATATATGCATTAATGGATTGAGAGCATTTTATGCAAATGAACCTGGAATCTTATGTTTGATTAATATATAAATGTCAGCTGTTGTTATGCATGTATTGGTAGGATTTATAAGTGTGTGTTTTCCTTTTCACGTAATCGATGAGGAAATTTGGCATGGGGAGTGTATTGCCCTCATAGTTGTTCTAGGATACTGCAGTCCCACACAGCAAGTTGCTACTTCTTATGGCTGGAAGGTTTTGATATCTGCTGCACTTCACCCGTTACCCAAGTGCAGGAAAATAACAGGCTAATCTGCTTGTCTGGCAAGTTCTCTCATTACACACTGGTGTTCTGGGAAGCCAGTTCTTCTGTATTAAGATGACTGGCATACTACACTTGCTAAATACATTTGGTATTTCACACGATGACTTGTTTGTAGAGTGTGTAGATTTAATTACTAACCAGTAGGACAGTGTCACCCTGAGAGCAGATCAAGCTGCTCTGCAGTCCCTTCCCTGTATACTGGGAATACACTGATGTTATCAATCAAAACAATGAGCCTGTCTCATAATAAAAATGCAAATTAACTGAGTGAAATCAGCAGTTTTTTACTCTTAGTTCCTTGTGTGAAATGAATGCATTTATCTTTGCAGAAACTGTACACTGTACACAGCTATCAGTTATTATCTACTGTTTAATCCCTTGCTTCTTATACCAGAGACATGTAGTACAGTTTTCTTTTTTACTCTACAAATATATAGATTAATGTAGACTTTGACTTTTTCTCTGCATTAGTTAAACGGTAATATCTAATGTCATTCCTGAAGTAGTGCTGCGTATTTCCATTTGAAGCTCTTTAATTTACTATTTGAAGCTTATTTAATTTACATATATACATATATATATATTTGTGAGTGTGTATGTAATCTCAAGGTGGACTGGAGAATGAAGATCAGAACATTCAGCATCTGTATTTTCCAAGTTGCCTAAATATAGTCACAGATATGACAGTGTGCATAGACGGGAAGAAAAGACTAGCTTCCCACACGGAGGGAGTAAGGAGAAGACCGTCACGTTAAACAGGGTCTTCAGTTTTGCCCTTAGTTAGATTTTCCACCATTTATGTTGTTTCAAGTGAGCCTGGAAGCTACCAGCTCCTCAAAATCAGCTTCCAGTCTTTACTGAGCCATCAAAATCAGCTTCCTTTCTTTGCTGCTCCATGTCGTTGTTTTTTTTGTTCTGCCTTCAACAGTGGTGGGTCAGGGCTGGAAACCCTTTGAGTGAAGCTACTAGGCAAAACTTTCCCCAGCTGTTTTGTTTGGAGCGTGTGTATGTAAGTATGTATGAATACTTCCCCATGTATATGCATGCAGATACACACACACACACACACACACACACACAACTTAGGAGGAAACATATTAGTAGAAGGTAATACTTGCTGTCCTATTTTCCTATTTGTGCCCTATCCTTAGCAGTACTAGAGCGGATAGTCAGAGGATGCTTCCTATCCCCATGTTGCCTACAATTAAACTGTGCCTTACTCTCCAATGTTGTACACAAATGACACTTCTTACTAACCCCAGGGAGTGATCTTGTTATTTCCTAAACTATGAGATTTGGTTGACCTTATGCAATTACAAGCTTTATTAATGGTTACTACAAATTAACTTTTAACTCTAACTGTAGTGTCAGATTTAAAGACTTTTTGACAGGGAATTAATTCCAAAGGCTCACTCCTTGCTGTGTGCAGGAGAATTTCCTTCTATTTGTTCTAAAAATAAAAGGCAATCATTTCATAAAGTGACCTTTTGTTGCAGTATCATGAGACAGGGACTGATCATTATTCTGCGTGCCTGTCATAATTTTTAAAGATTACGATTAAAATAGAAATGAAAAGGAAGTGTGTTCCTATACTGTTATCAGAGGCATACAGTGCTTGAATAATTTCATTTTTTTCCATAAGCTCTGCTACTGATGGGGAATGTGCAGGTCCCATGTGCACAGGCAGATGGGGAAATTTTAGCCTTTAGTCGCCAAAGCTCTTTGAAGGTTCCCTTCTAATTCCCTTTTCTTGCCAAATAATTTGAGAGCTGGCAATATCAAGTCAAATATCCATCGTTCCGCACTTCAGCCACCCTTTTTGTTGACCTCATTCTGATCTCTTGCATTTTTGCTGCAGTGTCTTAAAAATAGAACTGAATGCTCTTCTTGGCAAAGAGAACTTTTCTTTGTGATCAAATATCACGCAAACAGATTTTGCTATAACTTTTTATTGTCACTTCTTTAGTCTACCTCAACTTCCAGTATAAATACTAAATTACAGCGAGAAAATATAGTCTGAGATTTATTCTCAATTTTTTCTTACTTTCAAAGAAAATGGTTTCATTAAAAAAGTTAAAGTGTGTTTTAGCTTATTTTTGTGACATTCAGACTGGTCCATGCAATTCATATAATTATCCCAATTAACCTTTTTTTTCATACTAAGCAAAAAGAAGGAGCTTCTTCATGCTTTTAGCACCCTCCTGATAGCCTAGTGCCTCATCTCTTTGCCTCTTTTCCTTGCCTCTTCTCTTTTGTATGTGGGAGCCCTAGTACTGGACTTGAACACGTTCTGCCCATGGTCCAAGCTTGTGGATAGAAGTCAGTGTCACACCAAAAGCCCTATAGCTTCATTTGCCCTACACTGTGGCTAAGCTAGTGTGTCCCATCCCTGACCTCACATCTAGCCAACAAGAGCAAGAGAAAAGATATTCTTATGGCCTCTTTCCTCACAGATTTAAAACCAGCAGTGACTACATATGAAAAAGACATACCAAGGCTGATACAATTAGTGTTCAAATTGTATGGCAAAATTTGGTCATGCATTTGAGCCGCAGATTTTGGTTATGTTAAGAATGATTAGTTGAGGTTGTTGGAAAGATACAGAATGAAGTGTGGAAGTAAAGAAACAGAGATGGATATAAGAAAAATAGTTCTGTCCTTCCAATTTCTAATCAAGCTAACTTGATGATTCTGCATGTTTATGGAGATTTAGGTGGGAGAAGAGAGGAAATAAAAATAATCTCTTGAGGTAAAGCTAAGTCAAGAAAAACTTTATTTAAGAAGAAAAGACTTTATTTGGCTTAGAAATTAAGACCTTAAATTCCAAGAAAACTTGGCAATATATGCTAGGAGTCAGAACACGAAGAACAACCATGAAAGCTGACTTGCCAACTAATTAAGATCCAAGTAAATATCTGTATGCATTTGGAATTGCTAGAATGTTCACAAATCCTCATGAATGTTGTAGTGCTAAGGCATAGAAATAGTGGTAACTTGATGGTGTGGTTTAACCCCAGCCAACAACTAAGCACCGCACAGCCACTCGCTCACTCCCTCCCGGTAGGTTGGGGGAGAGAATTGGAAGGGTAAAAGTGAAAAAACTCATGGGTTGAGATATGAACAGTTTAATAATTGAAATGAAATAAAGTAAAATAGGAGGAGGAGGAGGTGGAGCAGCAGTAATAGTTGTTGTTATTGTTCTAGCAATAGAAGTGTCTTAACTACGCAAGGAAGTTCAAGATACTGAAAAGTTATTGTAATGAAGGAGGAAACACCATAGAAGAAGGTAGTGAAGGTGCCATTCTGTATTTCCTCCATAAAAAACCTCTCAGAGGAAGGAGTATAATTGTGAATTGTCTCCATGAGGTGGTACCCGAAGTACTGTAATGGCTTCAGTACAAAACCCAAATACCAGATAAATCTCAAGGCCAGTGTTTTAATAACAGGTCTCCCAGGCAAAATATCACTAATCACTGCAGAGCACAGCAAACTGCAAAAGCCAACACCAGTCTTTAACATGGTCAGCAAAAACAAGAGCATGGTGCAGATCGGATAAACTAATACTGAGAACAGATGGGTCAATACTGTGACCAGCAACTATTATCTCAAACCCTTCATGCCCCACATTGGACATCAAAAAGGTCTGTCGTGGTTTAACCCCAGCCAGCAACTAAGCACCACACAGCCGCTCGCTCACTCCCCGCAGTGGGATGGGGGAGAGAATCGGAAGAGTAAAAGTGAAGAAACTCATGGGTTGAGGTAAGAACAGTTTAATAATTGAAATGAAATAAAGTAAAAGAGGAGTAATTGTCGTAGTAGAAATAATCATAATGATGATGATGATAATAATAATAATAATAATAATATACAAAGCAAGTGGTGCACGATACAATTGCTCACCACCTGCTGACAGATGCCCAGCCTGACCCCGAGCAGTGATTGCTGCTCCCCGGCCAACTTCCCCCAGTTTATATACTGAGCATGATGTCACATGGTGTGGGATATCCCTTTGGCCAGTTTGGGTCACCTGTCCTGGCTGTGCTCCCTCCCAGCTTCTTGTGCACCTCCTCGCTGACAGAGCATGGAAAGCTGAAAAGCCCTTGATTAGCGTAAGCGCTACTTGGCAACAATTGAAACATCAGTGTGTTATCAACCCTTTTCTCATACTAAATCCAAAACACAGCACTGTACCAGCTACTGTGAAGAAAATTAACTTTATCCCAGCTGAAACCAGGACACTTGAGAAACATTCATTATTTTTCATTTGACAGCTTCTGGGTTGGTAGATTTTAACTTTTCGTCTTGTAACTGTATGCTTAGTTGTATTTTACTTTGAAAGATGTTATTCAAAACATACTATACTTCTGCAGTGTTATCAGGAGTGTTCAGTGCTGGAACCAAGTGGGATTTTATTTGCCTTTTACATGCCTTCCAGCTGATGGGTGGAATTCAAGTCCCCATGGTGCACAAACAGATGGGAAAATGTTGGTCTTTAGTTTTCAGTCATCAGTGCTAATTCTTTTATCTTCTGAATGCATTAGTCAAACAGACTATGCCTGTCAAGCAATCTGTGATATGTGCCATGACAGTCTTTGTTGTTTTTTTTCCTTAACTCTGCTGAAAAATCTTTCCTGTAAACTGACATTGCCTGCATTCTGTTAGTTTAAGGAAAAAATGCCTTATTCATTAGTTAAATGAATACCAAAATCGTTGTGGAACTTTGATGATTTTAAAGTACTATTTTTCTTATTTGTGTGAAGCAATTCAACAACGAAGAAGTACGTTTTCAAATACAATTGGATATTTCCGTAGGCATTGGTGATCTTATATGTGTACATCTGTATGATGCTTTTTATAAACAGCCACTGTATGGGCACCTTTCTTTATCCTTTCTTAACCAATGTGTCACAGAGGTTAAGATGTCTGGGATTTGTGGAACACTATAATGTTCTTTATGCACATTGGCATGCATCCATAAATCCTAATTTCTAGCTTGTAACAAAAAAGTCTGTTTTGACCGGGAGTTAAGTTGCAGATTCAGGTTTTGGTGCCTGCTTCTGCAATGTGAAACCCAGAAGTGCTGTGAATGAAAGAACTTGTATCCACATGGCAGCTGAGATGCTTTACTTACACCAGGATGAGTGAATTTCCAACTTCTCTGACTGGTCTAGCACGTAGCTACGAGGGAAAAAAGGAAGTAGTAATGGCATAGCATGAATTTGTATTGATAGAAATACATATGTTCTAGCAATTATATAAGCGTATTGGCATAAAATTTTCAGCATGGAGTTATCATCTGATTTCCTTTAAATTGTCTTTTTGGAGATATGTGATCTCTCCTCTTCGGTTTATTTTATGTGCCTGGAGGGCACTTACAAGGCTCTGAATTCCGCTTTGGTTCTGCAGGCTGTATTGTCACAGGCATAAGGGATTGAGCTTTTGTGTTTGTGGTTTTATGTTGTGGGATCATGTGGGAGAATTTTTAGAGCAGGCAGGCCACCCTGTGAACAATCCAAACATTCCAAGCACAGAGAACTTGTTGCTAGCGCAACTATGAGAAGGCCGTTTGGGCAGTTGAGTAAGATAAGGAAGGGAGTAGAAAAGGGAGGAAGCACAAGTTGCGGACATGGCTGAATTAAGATATCACCAAGGTTGGGAAAACTTCAGCAGTACTTTTACACTGGGTCTATTGTGGGTGAAAAATTGTTACAAGCAGCGCGTGATTAGAGCAAACAAGCCAATAGCGAGTAAGCGTGTGGTGCATGTACACATAGGTGAACCAATCGTATTGCTTAAGAAAAAACATGTGCCCATGGCAATAGAGTATATTAACTGAGCTATCTGAGCAATAAAATGGCATTAACCTGATCATATTGGTCTGCGTGTTATTGTCCGAAACTTCCGCGACAGGATCAGGCGTGTCGAAAACAAATTCAAACCTTTACTTGTATCACAAGTTAAGCTCATCCAGATGGCAGACAGTTCCTGCTTCTTGTGAAAGAATAATTTTAGTAATGTGAACAGGTATGGGTTTATAGACAGTAGCAACTCTCACAGAGTTTAAAGCCCTGAAATAGAACAAAGATTGCAGACAGCTGATCAACAGTGTCTTTCCTCTGTGAGAGGTGGGATCTCCTGCTTCAGATGAGTGGCAGGTAACCGTTGACTCAAGGTTATGGCAGAAGTCCTGCAGCTGGTGCACTGGGCCAGCCCAGTTTACAGAGCTGTGCTCTCTGCAAGTCCATTTAAAAGGAAGTGAGAAGTTTTTCCATTTGTATTAAGGGAGAATTTGTTTTCATGACTATGCCTTAACATGATGCCCTACTATGAAGGAAATCAGCTGAGCAGGAGGATTTGTTCCCTTCGTTTTCTCTGCAGCCTCACAAGCCCATGTAATGCATGCACGGAACATTTGTTAGTGTATCAAATTGCAAGCATGATAGATGCAGTTAGATCTTTTCAGTTGTTATTTCGATTTGTGATCCCCAGATTTTACTTCTGAATTGCTGTGTGGAGTTTGGGTTCTTGTTCAGATTATTTGGCTAAGAGACCCTCTGGAAAGAAAGGAAGAAAATATTTTCAATTTGGAAATCCCTACATGGTGAGACTGCTGTTTGTATTTCCTCAATACTTGTAGAAGTTCAGGTTTCAATGAATAAGAATTTACTGAGGAAAACCTATTATTTTGGAAAAGTTATGCCTAGGTCTGGCATCCATTATGGTTGGGGGGTGGTGGTGTTTGGATGTGGAACTTATCTACCTGCAAGCAATTTTACTGCCTGAGAGAAGTTCTAGTTTATTATTTGTAAAACATAGTACTCTGAAGCTCAGGTCATCAGTCTTGACTAACTGAAATTCCCATTTAATCAAAGGTCAGGTGTGCCCCTCAGGTTGCAGTGATGGAAACTGCCCTAAAAAGGATGAAGAACAGGCTTGTGACATGTTGCTTTTGTACAGCTGAAATTTTAATTTGTTTGTTTTCCTTGGTGATATATAAAAGAAAAAAGGCTGCTAGGATTAGCTGTATAGCAGGTATCCCTATTTGGGGAATGGTCTTCTATCAGTCCCACTCCTGTCTTCCATAAAGGGAGTATGCTGCCTTTTTTTTCTTTTCTCTTGGCAGGCCATATTAAGGGTCATTAAAGCCAAAACAGAAGCTAGAGCCGCTTTGAGGTGATTGTACTCTACACCATGGATGGAACTTAGATATCTTTATAGATGGCTTATAAACATTTGTGATCCCTGTTCCGTTTTCTGCCAAGCCCAGGGAGAGGAGGAATAAAAGTAAAAATTTAGAAATAGGTAAGCTGCATGGTAGACTCCTAGTCCTGAAGCTGCTCAGGGGAAGAGAGCTGGCTTTTTCATGGGCTTCTTTTGAACTTTTGTTCTGGAACAGGAATCCTTGCTTTACTCTGGAGTTGATAGAAGTTGATTAACTCTATCCCAAAGATCTTAAGAACCTGCAGTGTCATGGAGAAAGGGCTTCCTTAAAGATTTATGTGGAAAAAGTTAAAATGAAGGTATTAAGACTGCAACGAGCATTCTGAGAGGTAATATCTAGATTTAGTAAAATAGTTTCTAAATTGTTCTATACCCAGAAGGAGAAAACAAAAGTAGTAACTCAGCTTGTGTGTGTCAGTTTGCTTCTTAGTAAGCGGGTAAACCTGGATTATGATAGGAGCAGGTAGGGGAACTGTCAACGGAGGACCTCTAATTGTAATCCCTAAAAACCTCATGTTTTTTCCCAGTTCTTCTAGTAACTAAATTTGTTATTTCTGTGAAATAATCTCCTGCCTAAAGGAACTCTGTTGTTGAAATGAGTTGGAGGGAAAACATGCTTTTGAACTGAGAGCAGCTTCTCAGTCTCATTTAATCTTCTATTTTGTTGTCTGTGGTTTGCTAATGTGGCGGATTCTTTCACATTTATTGAGCCCTGCCTTGAGAACTGTTCCTGTTCTGCTTAGCATCATGAATTTGTGAGAAGTGAGACCCAGTGCTAATGACCTAGAACACAGTACTGTGTAGAGCAACTTTCTCCCTTTTGCTTTGTTAATGAACGAGAGTCAAACAAGTCCAATAGGAGCCACAGAAAGAGGAGCCAGCTAGATTTCTGGGATTTGGTATCGTGAATGAAAACTTACACAAGCCTTTGAGGTTGGAGAGGAAGTTTGCATGCACCATGGAGCCCAAGAGCCTGTGTGATTTCCTGTAGGTTTCTCTGTTGGCAAGCAAGTAGAGCGTTATATCCTGATTACTGTTGCTTTCTTTTTAAGTGATAGTACATGAAGGGCTTTTAGAAGGATGTACCATTTGCACAGTAACCATAGTATACATGAGAGCATGCACATTTGTGCATGTAAACCTTGGACATCCTTCAACGAGCAAAGCCTTTTAATGGAATTAATGTGAAGAAGTAGGTCAATAAAGGGGGGGGAAACTTAACTGCTCACCTTACAGGAAGTGAAATGCCACAAATGTCTTGTGAAGAACTACATTTAGTCTTGGTTTATTTACATGGTTAATATTATCTCATAGAAGGGAACAGTTTGTAAATCATGTGGTTATATTTTTAAAAATGATGAAAAAGTGAATTGTCCAAGCTGTTGCTGAAAAAATGCTAGCCTTTCCCTTTTGGAAAGAGTGGGTAACATAGAAGAGAGAAATACTATGTAAATTTTGGTGCATTTACACACATATAAATGCATCCATTTATATATATATGGAGTATGTGGAATGGAATAAAAATAGATTGCTAATATAAATAGGAATATAAATAGATATCAGAAAGTCAGGTTTTGCGGGGCGGGGGTTTGGAAGGTGACTGCACAAATTGCACAAGGAGCATGTGAACCATAGTAAAAACTGTGCAGAAGCTTGTTACTGGGAGAATTTTTTTTTTTTTTTTTTTTTTTTTTTTGCATAGCAACAGGTGCATTAACAAGACAGTTGTTTCTGCCTCTGTCTTTCTTTTTTTTTTTTTTTTTCTTCTATCCAGACATATTCCTCAGGCTATATTTTATTTCTGATTGCCTTCATAAAGCCTCATGAAACCAATGGCGGTAATCCTAGGTAAAAGAGGCAGTGGCTGGGTCATGATTTCTGTATTGAAAAATATTTTCTAACACACCTGGGGCTTTCTACTATGTGAGTAAAGCTAAAATACTTAGTTATTTCAAATATTTTAATAACCTGTATGGAACACAAGTTTGAAGGAATAATTTAAGGCATGCAACAGAATACAAGACTTGAAGCTTGAATTTCAGTGGACCATACTCAGACTTCCTGGAGTCTACCTGGCTTCCACCTAAAATGGATGGATGCTGCCTCTGGTTCAGAAAGCAGTTCAACCTTGTGAGCACAAAATTCCCTGGGTGCATAAGCTGTAGCATCCTGGCTGCGGAGCTGAGCGAGAGGAGTACCTAGGCAGAGACATGCCCAAATCCTTCCCAAGTCCTTGGGGAACCTCGTTAAGTTAGGTGTCCTCTAGGAATGCCTAAATCAGATCACATTGCAGTCCAAACAGGTGTGGTGATATTATGTGTCTGGACATACAACCTAGTGGTTAGAACTCTGTCCTTGAATATAGGAGATGGCTGGAGATGGTCTAATCCCACAGCCCTTCTTCCCACAAATCTGCTTTGGTCATAATTATGACCAAAAAGTGTTGGGAGAATGTGATTTTCACCTATCCTCATGAAGTTAGTCTGCTGATACACAAAAAATTGTGGAATTCAGAGAGACAGAAAGAAAGAAATAATTTTAAATCTGTAAAGAAGGACACGTTCCTCAGAATGGAGATTCCTGGGTCCTTGTTCTTTTTCAAGTAATGGTAGGTAGCTATATTTCTCATGTGGGAATCATGAGATAAGATGTGTAAGAAACTCCGGGAATAAGAAAGAGTAGCAGGGGTTATTAGCCAGCTAGTTAATAGTACTGATAAACCTACATCTGTTGCACAGAAGAAGGAAGGTTTAAGACTTTTTCAAAAATCAAATATTTAATTAAAGGTTTGCCCCTGCGCATGCTAGATTGATTTTTAGACTTCAAGTAATTCTTAAAAAAAAAAAGAGAGATTGATGGAGAAAATTAAAAATAAATTGTTTGCCTGTGAGTTAACTGTATCACTAATTAGGCTTCCCAAATGTAGAATGTGGACTAAGCTCAACTCTTATTTTACCAGTGGGAGTTTGGACGTCGATCCACTGGGATATACCTACAGCAACATAGTCTGACAAGTTTGTGACTGCATTTATACTTTTGCACTTGGGCCAAGTGTCCAGGGGTAGCTGGTACAAGGGCAGAGCCCTGTAGAGGACTCTGGCTATGCTCACAGTCCATTCACATGTGATTATGTGCTGAAGTTACTATTTTTCTGTAAGTTTTTGCAAATCAAAATTTCCAATAGTGCTTGGACTTCCAAAGCTATTTGGTTCTTTCCCCACCTTCTGGAACGTTATTTGGGAAGAAAGAGTTCAGCTCCTACTGCATCCTGGTGTGCAAAGTATTGTTCTTCCCTGTACTATCCTAAATTAACTAGAAATTTAGCTATACAAAGATGTGATTATGGGACAAGTTATCGTGGGAATGTACATTGTATCATGTACTCTACAGTGAATCGGAAGTTGTTCATCTCTCTTCCACTGAATGGGAAGTCATCGCAAACTACTTCATGTTGGCAAAAAATGGGGGTGTTCACATAGATTGGTACTGTGAAACTGTTCACATCCAGCCTACCTCCTGCTGCTGTATTGGTCGTGAGCTCCGTACCTAATCTCTAGGGTCACCAGTTTTGCATACATGTGGAATTCAGCTATTCTACTCAGTTTGTCCAAAATGAAAACGTATCAGAGATTCTACAAATAAGTAAATAGGCGGAAATTGAAACAGGATTAAAAAATGTGCAGTACAGTGATCCTCAGATAAATTGAAGTCTTTTGAATCATCATGTCTGCAACCAGAAGGGAAATCTTATCTCCTTTCACTAGCCAAAGTTATTTTTTGTTTGGCAGCAGGCTCTAATTTCTGGTCGTATGGGGATAGTGTGCAAATATGGCACCATCTACTCAGTTATTACTGACTACCAGAGTTCACTCTCATATGCTTTCTCTACATATGGATGTTGTTCTGCATAGCAGAGCATGCACTTCAGTTGCATTTTGCATTCTGTGTTCTGAACTAGGTGTCTTCGGGAACATTGTTTAATAATATATTTAAAGATGTTCCGCAGTCTTTCTAAAATAGAAGCAATTTGTCATTGCAGACAATTATTTTTCTCAAAAATATTTATTATATTTATGGGACATATTAGATGAAGTTTTGCAATACATTTATCTCCTTATTGAGAAATGACTTGAGAATGAGGATGTGTTGAGAATGGGTAAGCCAGTAACTTTTTGTGTACACTGAGCACTGCATGCAGAATTCAAGCGGGTGGATAAAACGTTTGAACTGAAATGGAATAAATACGGAATTGCATTTTGAGTGTAAACAAGGTATGCGTATCAATTTGGAAACTCTAATATCAGCAGCCTGGGGACAGTATTGCTCACATTTTCTTCAAGAGCTATGAACAGAAACCTAAGAACAAAGTAGGACTATATTCAGATCATCTGAATTCCGTCCACATCTCTAATCATGTCCGGGTTTCTTATTGTCTGGCCTACAAGGCCATATATGCAATAATAACACTCAAGTTCTCCAGCACAATTTTGGCCATCTGAATTTGAACTAAAGGCACAGCATTTGTGACATTTGCTACCTGCAACATGTTCCACATCTTTGTCGTGCTCTGTCTGTCCTTTTGCTTGAGCCTGCTGCTTTTCTGCTGCTTAGTTTGCCTCTTTCATTTATTCTGCTCTGACCCTTACCAGTTACCTTTGTGAGCTTCTGCCATGTCTTCTGGCACCTGTGGGATTGCCATCTTGTCTTTACTTACACAAGTAGCTAAATGGAAAGTTTGCATTATAATAAGAAAATAAGATTTCAAATCGGCTCTCAGGACCTGCCATAACTAGCTGAGAGGTGCCTGGGAATAAAAGAAATCCTGTGCAACTGAAAAGTCTGTGTCACATTTAACAGCGAGTAATTTCCAATGTATCGCAGGCAAATGTGTAATCCAAATGAACAGAGAGAAATGTCCATACTACGAGCACTTCAAAATATTGGTGTGTACAGTCTGCATTATGCTGACAACCCGTCAGACGTCTTTTTGGCAGGATATCGTGCAATGCACTAAGGAAGGGGAATGCAGTAGAATTTCCCGCCTCTCTGTACCTAGAATGGCTTTCTTTCTAAAGCACACTGGAGTTTGGTACTGGGCATAACCTGCATGGTGGCGGCAGCGGGGGGCTGCAAGCAGGGCTGGAGCGAAAGATCTGCCCAAGCAGGGACCGAGCAGAGGACCCGGGGGGAGTTACGTCTCCGGCAGGACTGTGGCCAGTGAAGGAGCCCATGCCAGAGCAGTGGAGGAAGAAACAAGGAGCCACCAAAGAAGAGGAACCACAACACGCTGGCCCCAATCTCCCACACTGCCCACTGCAGGCACAGCGTGCAGGTGGCAAGGGGACTGGAGATGGGGAAGGGGAGGAGCGGTGTCTGGGGAGGAGCCCAAGTGTAGTTCTCTAAGTGTTTGTTTGTTTGCCTGTTTCTATTTTTTGGTAGCAGAATCAGTAATTAAAAGTTTGCTAGTTGGCCGATAAACTAAGTAAAATTCCCCAATGCAAATCTTGTTTTATAGCCAGCGCCAGACTTTACAAATCATGGTGTTTGTGGCTATTCTTAAAACATTTGGTACAGTTCTTAAAATTAGATTTGCTGAAGTCAGGTGAGTCAAACAGCCTTCTCCAATGAGGTGGCTAGCTTGGTGGCTGAGGGGTGAGCCGTGGATGTCACCCACCATAAGGCTTTTGACACTGTCTCCCATGGCATCCTCATAGACAAAGTACGGGTTAGGTAAGTAGGCAGTGAGGTGGATTGAAAACTGGCTGAGTGGCCGGGCCCAGAGGGTCGTGATCAGCAGCACAAAGTCCAGCTGGAGGCAATTCACTGGTGGTGAACCCCACAGGTTACTAGTGGGTCCAGTCCCGCTCAAGGTCTTCATTAATGACCTGGACAGTGAGACAGAGCACACCCTCAGTAAGTTCACAGATGATACAAAACTGGGAGGCAGGGATGATACGCCATCTTAAAAATGCTTGTTATTGAAAACCACAAAATACTTCTTCCTGAAGCAAGATGCTACTTTTAAATGTGCACCATGGTCCAGAATTGCTTCTTTACCTGAATTCTGAGAGCTTCTCCCACCTCTGCTGCCACAGTTTTCACCAAACTTGCCCTTCTGTTTGGGAGCAGCTCATTGCGAACATTTCTTAAGCAATGAATTAATGTAGAACTATCCAATAAAAATTACTTGGAGCTGAGTAATTCCACATTATATCCTTCCTTCGGTGACATTACATCTCGGAGAAGGAATGAAAAGTGTGCTGCTGGCCAAGTTAATTATCCTACTTTTCCTGAATTTAATATGTCAAAGGTCTTTTGGTTTCTTAATGCAACAAGGAAGAAAATGTAAGTAGGTTGTAGGTTTGTTTTATTACTACCCTCCTGACCTTCTCCTGACATTGCCTGCAGATTATTTACATGCAGGGAAGGATAGGTACCTTCAGGACTTTGTGCTTTTTTATTGTATGCAAGTCAACTAGATAGGAAAATGTGTTACTTCCTTGATTCTACCATTACCAGCAAATTCTCATGGGTCAGGGAGTAGAAAGCAAAACAAACAAAACCCATGCTTCCTGGTAGCGGAACGAGTGCAATAAATAGTTGCTAAACCATCCTGCAAAGATATTATGATCGTCAAGTCCATCCATTATTTGTTTTTTGACCATCTTTTTAATTTTGTCTGGCAAGACAGGCAAGCAGAAATTTATTTTCATAGCACTATTATGAATATACCCTTTTATACCTTGTAAGTCTCTTTCTTTATGAGTCTCCTTCCATTCCTTTTCACTAAGCGTGGGAGTCAACTCCTCTCATCTAATCTCATTTAGCAATTCAGAAGGTAGGCATCTGATCTAAATTTGCTGTCTAGGTTCCCCTTACAGTCAGTGCAGCAAGACAGGCACTAAAAGAAAGAAGTATACTTTGTAGCAGGATAGGTTATTTTGCTGTGTAGGGTATGGTCTAGTAGGATATCTGAGGTGTCTGAGATAGCTGAGGTGAGTCATTCTTTGATGCCTGTCTGTCCCCTCGTCACTGCGATGGGAACCCCGGAGATCACCTCAGACTAGCACTCCAGCTTCAACACCTTAAGTTTGATGACATGAAGCCCACATGAATTTGCTAGTTTTTCATGTCAGATTTCACTCTGAGCCAGGAGGTGAGCCCATCACGACTTTGTCTTTGATGCAATACTTAGAGAGTAAGTTCCTGAAAGAAGCAGTCGTACCTTCTATTAATAATTTCTTATTACAGTTGACCTCTGTTGCTGTGGTTTTAAGAAAGGCTGTCCTTGGTACCCCTCATTTTTATTAGCTAAACTTTTTATCGTGCAAGCTGGTAAGAAAAGTAATTAAATTTGCCAGAGGTCACTCTTATTTCATAATTCCTTGAAGTTAAAAGCCATAGAGAGAACACTTGAAGTGAATTAAAGTTATGGCCTCTTAAAGAAGATCTATGACATCTCACTGGAATGTAAACTTTTACGTCCACCAGACATGTATAATCTTTTTGAGGATAAGATGAGAGCGTTCTTATAAAAAATAATGAAAATTGCCCTTCAGAGTCCAAATTCCTACACTAAGAGTGTTTAATACAGAAAATACAAGTTTTCTTATTGTGCTGGTGGTTTCTTTTCAAGCTTCTCATGAATCTATCCCCATCCTCCCTTCCCCCTCCTAATGGCTCCTTTTAGTTGTCTGTCCTTTATATGGAATTTTGAATGAAACTTCTAGAAATGTTAGGTTGGCTCCTTTAGGGACTACAGCTGAAATCATCAAGCTCATTTTCATTGTCTCCAGTTGGTAACAAATGGCAATTTTATTTAGCAAGGGATGGTCCTCTTTGAGGCTGGAGTGACGGATGAGGCCATAAGAGGTTGGGCCAGCTGACAAGGTTACCCCTACCAGCTGTCTACCCATCCCTACTGCAGGAGTGTCTGTGCTGCTTGTCAGTCAGCTTTTGAACCACTGCTGTTTACTGTGTGGTGTTTTAAAGCAGACTGTAGTCGGTGACAGCTTACTTGACTTTAAAATGCTCTGCTGCAAATGGCGGTGGTTCCAAAACTCACCGATTTGCAGCTCAGCTGTGCAGTAAAGACAGGCTGCACAGCTAGGGTGGCAACAGCGTCAGCTGTCCCGAGCAAAGCCAGCCCTTTCTGAGTTTCAAGAGTCCCTTATTTTGGCTTTGCTTTTTTGTGTGGTTCGGTTTGGGTTCCTTCAGGTTACAGTCAGCCTGCTCTCTAAGAACCCCAGCTTTGAAATGTTTTTGAATGGGAATGTGTAAGAACCCCAGTAGTGTTTTGAGATTTCACTACAGAATCCTAAAATGTTTTTAATTCTTGCCTGTAGGCTGGAGCAAATGTGCTGCTGCAAGATGTTAATGGAAACATTGCACTTGATTATGCCATCGAGGGGACTGAATCTAGCAGCATCCTTCTGATGTACTTGGAAGAAAACGGTAAGCCAGCTCTTCAGCTTCTGGAATGTTTTTATTGAACAGGACATAAAACCAAAAAGGATGGATATTGATTTGATTTAAGTCAGCACTGAAGCCAGTGGAACTGTGTTAGTTTGGAGATGAAGGGGAGGAAGATGGAGTCACAAAAATTTTCAGTGCGTTTAGATTGGAACGACTAACAAAGGTTAGTGTTAGTGGTCATTGTCAGATCTGCTTTGCCCATTCATATGGAGATGCTAGAACGGGAATTCAAAGCAGAAAAACTGCAGTAATGCAGAAGCTTTTAAAACAACTAACCTACCAGTGTGAGAACCAGGTTTCACATTTTGTTTCATTTCACATGTGAGTTATGTATAGCCTCAGAGTATATTTTTTCAGTGAGAGATTGTTAAATAAATAAATCTCTGCAAATCATCTGAATGGAAATGTATATGAAGCTGTATCACTTATTTGTTAGGGTTAGTGCAGAATCCTACACTGAAGACAGTGTTTAACATTAGCCAGAAACAGTCAACTCACAGATTATTACAATAAGGAGAACTTCCTTGAAGGCAACAGTTAACAGCAAAAGGGAAATAACATGTGCCAGAAAAGCTGATTCAGAAAAGTAGCGGGCAAAGGATTAAGGAAAAATTTACTCCAAGACTGACACTTTACAGCAATCTCGAATGTGATGGGAAGATATGTCCAAAGAATTATTTTGGTTTAAAATTTAGAGTAATTTGAAGTTATTCGTAAATTCTGGTGTGGTGGGTTAGTCTTGGCTAAAAGCCAAACTCCCGCACAGCTGCTCACTCATTCCCCCTCCTGAGCAGGACAGAGGGAGAAAATAAAATGAGAAAGCTTGTGGGTTGAGATAAAGACAGGGAGATTACTTACCGGTTACTGTCACAGGCAAGACAGGCTTGACTTGGGGAAAATTGCCAATTGGAATAGATTCAGGTAGTGAGAAACAGAAAGACAAATATGAAACCAACACCTTTCCTCCCCCTTTCCCAGGCTTGACTTCACTCCAGACTCCTCTACCCCCGCAAGAAGCGCAAGGGGGTGGGGGAGCTACAGTCAGTACATAGCAGTTTCTCTCTGCCACTTCTTCCTCTTCACACTTTTCCTCTGCTCCAGCGTGGGTTTTTCACAGGTACACAGTTCCCTCAGGAATGTCCATCTGCTTGGCCATGGGTCCTCCATGGGCTGCAGGGAATCTCTGCTCCGACACCTGGAGCACCTCCTCCCCCTCTTTCTTCTCTGACCTTGGTGTTCCCTCAGCTGTTTCTCCCTCTTTTTGTTCCCCCTTTGTCTCTCTGTCTACTGTTTTCTGCCCTTCCTTAAATACGTTTTCACAGAGGTGCCGCACTTGGCTGACAGGCTCAGCTGTGCCCTGCGGTGGGTCTGCTGGAGCTGACTAGAACCGTCTGTTGTCCACACGGGACAGCCCCTGGCCTCTTCCCACAGAAGCCATCCCATCAGCCTCACAGCTGCCAACACCTGGACAATACATCTGGTCATGCATTTCTCAGCACTCTGGCACTTATTATGAGAAGAAGATCAAAATTAAAACCCCAGTTATGTGTATTTTTCATCAGTTTGGATTGTTATTAATTAAAAGAAGTGTTCAGAATATGTACACCAAGACGTCCTAACATTGAGGTTGTGCTACAGAAACCCTTAGAAAGCTCTAGTAATGAAACAAGGGGGAAAAAATCATATACTGTTTCTTCAGTGCATTCAAGAAAAGCAATCGATATAGTTCAATATCATTTCAGAAAAGTACTGCTCTAGACTTTCATATTTAAAACTATGAAAGACATTAAAGAATTATTGCTAACACACTACAATAAGAACTGACTAAAATGTCAATACATACAGATTGCTACCACTAAAGGTCAGTGAACTTAAGCTAAAGCTAAATCCCCTGATATATTTTCTATTTTAGAACTATATGCAACATGATCTTGATTTCTGTTTACAAATTTTCTATTAATAATATTGAAGCAGTAGGTTGACAGAAAAACAGGCAACCAAGCCGCCTCAGGGTGGTTCAAAGGTTTTTCACTCCGATTGTTGCTGATTGGGAACCACCTACCTGTAAGATTATCACATACAAAAAATCTGTCTATTTTCTCTGGAGGGCTTGATTAATTGATGATAGGGGTTAGGTGATGGCGTTGCCAGTGAGAACAAGGGACCAAATGACATGTTTCAACAGGTCCCTTCAAGTCCTAAAAATGAAGCACACAGAAGACGTGACAGATTGAAAATGTCATAGTTGAGAATGCCCATCTGTCTTCCTTTGGCCTTTGTATTTTCTAATATAAGCTTGAACAAGCTACCTTAATTTTTATATTTTCTAACCCTTGGGGAACTGACTTTGAAGTCTTTGACTTCTCTTAATATTCATGTGTTTCCAGCATGCAAATGTGTGGGCGTTTAAAAGTGAATTAAAGAAAAAGGTCCATCATATGGAAACATTTTGTTACCCACATGTTTCTATCAAAGGAAAACCTTTAAACTCACTGTGCAGACTTTTGGCACTAGAATTAACATTTTAGAGTTATAGCCAGTAGTTTATGACCTCCTTTGTAACTGATGCTAGAAGGAAAACAGGCACCTCCTTGACTAACAGGCTTTGCAAAGATTTGAAAAAGATTGTGAGGAACATCAGAAACTGCAGGTGCCCTTTCTGTATCCTTTCAAAGAACTTACTGATGAAAAATCTAATTCTCTTACCATCAGAAATAATAATTTTTTATAGAATTCCTAAAACTATAACCTTCAGCAGGTTAGTAGAAAAACTGTCAGTGCCCGGAGGGCACCCACAGGCCCTGCGACCTGTCCCCCCACTCCCAGGGGCTTGGCTGCCTCTGCTCAAAGCCAGCTCTGATCTGGTACAGCCATGTAACCCGGGAGCGTCGGCTGCGAAAAGAGCGAAGTTGTGAGTCAGAGCTGGGAGAAGCCTTGTCATGGTCTTTCACCCATCCTTTGGCTTGGGAGCCACGATTAGGTTCAGGTCTTTGCCCTTGGTCCCTGCCTGTGGTATGCCCATGCCCAGCCACGAACCTTGCTGATCCCGACCCTGAACCGCTGACTTGACTTCCTGGCTTCGCCTGATTTGTCTGGATTTGTTGCTCCAGGCTTTTCTGGCAATCACAGGGCTGTTGGTTGGCCCTGATTCCCACCACCAGACCTGCTCGATTTTCTTGTTTGGCTACTGTGGGGCTGTGCCCTGGTCAGCAAGGACCCTGCCCTGCCTGCCCTGGGTTCACCCTCAGCTCTGGGCTCCCTGGCACATGTTGAGTAGCCTGCCTCTACGGCGCTCTCACAAAAACATCCAACCATAACATGTTAAGACCTCACAGAGAAATCCTGAGTATAGAAAGACTATGTGATGAGCTCATTTCAGACATGATGCTTATTGCAAGTAACCAGAGACAATGGTACACTTGTTTTGCTTTTTTGTTCTAGTATTAATATTAGAAATAAAGTAATAAACATGCAAGATATATCCACAGATGAATGCCTTACTATTAAGCCTTGAGATTGTGCATCTGTTAAAATAAATTACAAAAATTATTTTTGTTTCCAAACAAGAAGAGTCAGAGTTCATTTAACTAGTTTTAGCTGAAAGGGTCATCAACATCCTATTATAGAAGAGAAAGGGGAAAAAAGCATGTTTCATTAGGGTGGGAGAATTGTCACTCTGATGTCTACATGAGGAGGAGATGGGAATCTCCTTTGTGAGAGCATTTTCAGACTAGAAGGAAATAAACATCCTTCACTAAGCACATGTGATGGTATCTCTAAAGGCAAAGAGGTAAAACCCAACAACAGCAATCAGTCGGTACTTCTGCAGTGTGTTAGAGCTCTAGGCCTCAGCAGTTTTGCAAGTATACCGTCTTTTGCAGATACTGAAAATATTGGTTTCCCTTCTCACATAATAAATGTTACTGAAATGTATCTGTTCATATGCTGACCTTTGAAAATCAGATGCACATAATGCCAAGCGGTATGCACAAGAGCATATCAAGAACAATGTAGTTTAACAAAATTAATGCTCTTTACAAAGTTATCTAATAAGCAGCCAGAAAAGTCCTTCTAAAGCTTTAAGCAAATAAAGCTGGATAAAGCAACAGCTCCACCTGAAGATTTTCATGAATGAAAACGAATGTTTCAAGAATGGTACCATGACTTACAGAAAGAGTGGCTGCCGGGTGTATGTAACGGGTATTTCCAAAAGAGTGCTCGAGCGTTTTGCTTTGCGCCGGTCGCAGGAACGGGTGTTCCCCTCGCAGGTGGAGACTTCTTAGTACTGGACATTTCTGAGGAAAATATTTTCTTATAGAAATTCTCAGATCTGTTTGCCACATATTTCTTTAACACTGCAACTTTTTGAAAGTTCCTTTCCCTCTTTTTATCTGAGGTTTTTCATTCCTTTGGATCGTCAGTTCTATAACCATACGCCAGAGATGGTGAGACAGCCAAAGTACATGAAACAGCCTTGTCAGGTGTTCTTCTTCAACAGTGAGAAGTAATACATTTTGTAGCTTTTAGGTTATGCTCCTGCCTGTCGTCAGCACTGATACTCATCACCAAATGCTGTGCCCTGCAGGGTCACTACTGTTTTGACTGTTCCTTCTCCATCTCATCTCCTGCAGAATTTGTGAGCGTGTAGCTCTTGTTCTGATCTTACAGGGTATTTGGAGCATATTTTCCACCCTATGCCTTTCTTTCTGACTTTCCATTTTTTAAAATGTGAGTCCGTTCCCACAAGACATGCTGGTTTGGTTTTCTTCCTCTATTTATTCATGCTGGCTGTCGTCCCACTTCAGCTGACTATCTAAACCACATTTCCCCTTTGAAAAGCAACATAAAGGTCATTCTTTGATTCAGGCAGCAAGAGTTACTTACTGTATGAGTAACATTTTGGTGTTCCACCTAAACTCATGAGAAGTATCACTCGCTGGGGAGGGAGAGTGGACTCTCCAGAATTACAGACTCAATTAAGGGAAGGCAGTTACTGACCAGGTCTCCTTGTCTAGCCTCAGAGAATGATACATGTGCACACTTGGTAAAACTGCTTCTCAGCTCCCTGCCAGAGAAGCCTTCGCTCTGAAGCCTAGCAGTTCCCGAGTTCTTGGAATTCAAAACTCTGCAATTCTAAGACTGCAATTTAGGTTATTTTTTCATGTTTTCCTTCTCTTTGCTATAAAGACAGAGGAAGGGAATCTCTGTTGTTTCTGTAGCATTTTCAAAACCCCTTTGGACATTTAAAAAATGAAGCCTGTGGAACATGTCACTGTGGTAGCTCATTTGCCAGGCTGTTTACTGCTATTTGTTTAATGAAATGTGTATTATTCCTTTATACAACAATTAGCTTGAAACCAGTAAAGCCATCTTGAGATTCATGTAGCCTGTGCCTTTTGTTGCTGTGTAGCATTGTTTGTGCATTTTCTCTGAGCTGATGGGTATAATTGTAATTGTGATAGAGCATATAGAGCAATTCAGGCAGCTGAACTCTATTCTTGATTCCTCCTTCAGCATGAGCAAAGTTAATCTTTCAACAGCCATGTTTTTGGGGCCCCATAAAGGATGCACTTTAGGTTCTGTAAAATGCAATTTTCAAGGTGTAAGGAACGATATTTCACCATTAGTATAAGAATATACTGATACGTTAATTCTCCAACCATGTTGAGCATAAGTCAGTAGTAAATTGCTAAAAAAGGCTGAGTGGATGCAGCTGCCCTCTGCCCTCAACCTGTAGCCATTACTGTAATTACATGAAACACAATGAACCAAACAACTGGTAACAGCTGTGTTTCACTCTCAGTCTTTTTTTTTTTTTCTTCCTGGGGAAAGTCAGAAAGTGGTATTTCTGGTTTGTGGATTGTGAACTTAGTTTCTGGTTTTGAGTGTTTGGGGTATTATTCACACACAAAAGAGGTAGTACCTTAATTTCTACCTGTTGCCTCTCTCCTTGAAAAACAAAACTTATTCTAATTGTTTACTGGAGACATCAAGAGGAAGAAAAAATTGACATAAATTCTGTCAGTAGTACTTAAAAATGGCCTTCTTCATCAGGTATAAAATGATAAATGTATTTTTCAACTTTAATCTTTCTTACCTGACAACATTAGAAAGAGCTTTATCATGACCAATCAAGTTTTGTTTCAGCTGCTCAGTCTGTCTATGTAATGTGTTTAAAAAGTGAAGTCAATGCTGCAAATGATAACTAATTTGGCCCTTCACATCACGAAGGGTTTTGGAAATTTAAACTTACACATTTGAGAGAGTTCTGGCACTGGCACAAGAACACTGAAGTATCGATATACTGTTGCAAATAGCAGGAAATAGGCAGAAACAGAAAGAAAAAAAAGAGATTTAATTGATGCCATGTGGCATCAGTAATCTGTAAATATCATCAGGTAGCTTTAAGTCACTACTGTGAAATGTAACGCAAGCGTAAACACTTCATTCCTGACAAAATGAATACATTGATTGTTAGGAGATACTCAGAACATTATATGAAACCCGCATTGTGTTCCAGTCTAGCAACTGTCAGGCAATAGGATGTCAGCACATTCTGCTTTTGGGTGGTTATCTAGTTTAAGCTGTCAATGTCATATGTATATGTTTGTCTGAATTGCATTTATGTGAAAGATCACAGGTTTTAGTTCAGATACAAAAAACATCTCAATTTCTCCAGCTTAGGTTTATATTTGTGTTTTACATCTGGTGCCATGTAGTATCATTTAGGTGGCATGTGTGAAAATACAAGAATAAGTAAATGTGGCCAGCAAGACAGTGTTCACACTCTGAACACTTCACCTCAGAGCTGAAACTCTTAGAAGTGCTGCAGGCAAATAAAATTCAGAACATAAAGCAGTGTGTAGCGCAGCATGTTAGAGAAAGGCAATGAATAGGATTCTTTGCTGAACTACGTATGGTACACCCATTTATACGAGTTCCAGGGTAGATTACAAGTAAGAGACTTAAAATATGCTTTTACTCTGAAACATGTTTCAATTGTTTTAGTAGTGTAAAAAACTGCAAGAATTGCTGAAGAGAAAATATAAAATGAATTGTTCAAGCAAATGCTCTTACGTTAAATACATATTAATTAAGTTAATTCATTATTTGTCACTTTTCAGCTCACTGACAAATGTGGAAGAGAACCAAGAAGTTATTTATTCATATGTTTTTTATTATGTCATGGCCAGGGCAGAGGGGAAGGATTTTTCTACTCAAATTACATTTTCTATATATGGATGTAAGTGACCACATGAAGGTAGGAGCAGAAGAATCAAGCCCTGAATTTTGGTTAGATTGTCCGATCAAGCCACAGCCAGTTGCTAATTCAACCACTTACGTAGCGATTTTGTTGTACCCTCTGTTTCTAATTTTAAATCTCTTCAGACTGGAGGCCATGCTTTCTTTTGGTTATAGACTGCCTTGCTTATCTTCCTTTTAAAGCTGTACTTTGACAACTGTTTCTTTCAGTAGCAATGCTGACACAAGCAATCCCACGCCCTTCATTCCTTTCATCCCCTCCCATTTGTTCCTGCCTCCATACCACATTTTCTCTTGGTTTATGGGGCCTTGCAACGATTCAGCTCAGCTGGAGAACTAATCCTGGTTAAAAATAACCCAGGCAGATAACAAAGGGTTGAGTTGTAATGTCATTTGCTCAACTTCACAATCTCTGAAGCAGTTGAGGCGACAGATTTGAGGGACTGGCCTGGGTGCTGTGATGCATACACAGGGCTGAAAGAATGCGGCCAAAAATGATTTTCACTAAGTAAGACCCAAAGACTTGAGTGGCTTCCTTAGAGTGTTTAATTCCTTTCCCATTGACAACTATTTTCACAATCCCAGTGGATTTAATGATATTACAACTGCTTTATCTACAACTGCTCTTGCCAGTCAGTAGGGGATCAGGCCCATTTATTTGATATTGCTGACTGATGTCAAATCATCCATGTAGTGACTGATAAATAAAGATATGAGTGAACTTGTTGGTAAATATAAGTAAGTAAACATGTTCTATAAATATACAATGAAGTCTAATTAAGTGTTGCTTCAGCTTTTAGAAACCCAGAAAACAAAATCCTATATCCGTTCTTTATTGGTGAATGAACTAGCAGAAGGTTTTACTTTTTTCTTTTTTCCAGGTGTAGAGCTGACTTCACTGCGCCAAATGAAGACACAGAGACCTACGACAATGCTTACAGATGTCCGACAGCTCATATCAAGTGGAGGAAGCGTGAATCAAAAGAATGATGAAGGAGTTACCCTGGTGAGTGGGAACGTGTAGTGATCACCCTGTGAATATGCATGTACTGCAACTGTGTACTGGTGAGCATGTTTGCAAGGCAATTCTCTAAGAACAGAAATGAGGGAATGCAAGATTTTGGTTCTCATCTGGTCTTTTGAAAATAGATACATGTCATTGCCATGCAGTACAGGTTTTAAAATAGGCTGGTGCAACATCTGTGCCTTAATGACAGCTTTCTTACTCTTAGCCACTGAATGTGCAACACAAAAATTAATAGCAAAAAGAAATATTGGCACTGTAGTTTAGAACTGCAGCAGATACTTATGGTCTCTGTCAGTCTGTGTAAGAGAAGGCCTGAAACTTCACTCACTGATTCCTGTTTTAGGCTCATATCTTCTGGCTGAACCAGGCTAAAACACTGTTTCATGAAGCTATCCCATCCTGATTCAGTGTAATGAAGCATCCACCATATCAGTGGATAAGTGTTCCTTCTTCCAAATTTGCATGTTATTTGTAGTCACTGGGCCTCATTATACTTTTTTCTGATAGATCTTCTATCCCTTTGGTTTTTTTAGGATCACTACTTCTTCAGCTGTCAAATAATTTTAAAATTAATGTAATAAAATAGTTTTTAAATTAATGTATTTTTCCCTAGATAGTGTGACTGTGGAATGTTCTCTTTGCATATAAAATCTTCAACATCATTATCAAGCAGTAAATGGTCATCAGCAGGATTAAGATATTGAATATCTTTTTTTAAATTCTTTTGTGTTTTTCTGCCAATACTGTATTAAAATAATTAAAGGCGTGCATTACTGAACTTTATTATTATTTATTATTATTATTTCAGCATTTATGCTGAATCACATTGCATGATAGTGAATTAAAAGACTGAATCATTAGTATTTAATTCCATATTTTAATACCTGTGGAGTGTTTATAACTGCAAAAGTGAGCAGCCTCATATCTGGGGTTGTTGAATCCATCCACTGGCTCTGTCTGTACAGAAAGCTATGACTTTTGGGGTGGCCACCCCAAGGCAGTTAACTGTATTTAAAAACAGGAGGGAAGCAGGGGAGGGGTGGGAAGAAACAACACAACTTTTAGTTTAATTAATAAAAGTGTTAATTTAACTTCCAGTTTTCTGATGGATGACCGACTCCAGAAAGTTGTGGTGAACAGAGCTAAATCCACTTGGCAGCTGGTCACAAGTGGTGTTCCCCAGGGCTCAGTGTTGGGGCTGGTTCTGTTTAATATCTTTATCAATGATCTGGATGAGGGGATTGGGTGCACTCTCAGTAAGTTTGCAGACAACACCAAATTGGGTGGGAGTGTCGATCTGCTCGAGGGTAGGAAGGCTCTGCAGAGGGATCTGGACAGGCTGGATTGATGGGCCGAGGTTAATTGTATGAGGTTTAACAAGGCCAAGTGCCGGGTCCTGCACTTGGGTCACAACAACCCCATGCAACGCTACAGGCCTGGGGAAGAGTGGCTGGAAAGCTGCCCAGAGGAGAAGGACCTGGGGGTGTTGGTTGACAGCTGGCTGAGCATGAGCCAGCAGTGTGCCCAGGCGGCCAAGAAGGCCAACAGCATCCTGGCTTGTATCAGGAACAGTGTGGCCAGCAGGAGTAGGGAAATGATCGTGCCCCTGTACTCGGCACTGGTGAGGCCACACCTCGGAACACTGTGTTCATTTTTGGGCCCCTCACTACAAGAAGGACATTGAGGTGCTGGAACGTGTCCAGAGAAGGGCAACGGAGCTGGTGAAGGGTCTGGAGAGCAGGTCTTGTGAGGAGCTGCTGAGGGAGCTGGTGTTGCTTAGCCTGGAGAAGAGGAGGCTGAGGGGAGACCTTATCACTCTCTAGAACTACCTGAAAGGAGATTGTAGTGAGGTGGGTGTTGGTCTCTTCTCCCAAGTAACAAGCGATAGGACACGAGGAAATGGCCTCAAGCTGCGCCAGGGCAGGTTTAGATTGGATATTAGGAAAAATTTCTTTCCTGCAAGAGTGGTCAGGCATTGGAACAGGCTGCCCAGAGAGGTGGCGGAGTCACCATCCCTGGAGGTATTTAAAAGACGTGTAGACATGGCACTTCGGGACATGGTTTAGGAGGCATGGGGGTGTGGCGTTGACGGTTGGACTTGATGATCCTAGAGGTCTTTTCCAACCTTAATGATTCTATGAATCTGTGATTCTGTGGTACATTTAAGCTAAGCTGCTAAATCACAGTAAAATGCAAAGTTGATTCTATCGTACTTTGCTCTTATTGCTGCTTTAGTCTGAATTAGCTTAGTTAAATTGAGTTATGAACTTACCTAACTAGCTTGTATAAAACCTTTTCTGTAGATAGCTGGAATAGTTGAAATGCAAGTCTGAAACGTGTTTAACAGTATTGCAGATACTAGGAGAAAAGCACTGTGGATAGTTTGCTTGGTGGGATGTAGACAACGGGGACATTCTTTGCATGAACAGTTGTTATGGTGAACTTGGATTTTTTGAACTTCTTCCATAGTCTTGCAACAAGTAGCTACAGAGCGGATCATTTTGCTTTTGTTTGAGATTTCTATCATGTGAAACTTTTGTCTGACAAACTGGTGGGAAATCCGGGATTTGTTAAACTGCTCTGTCTCTATTCATGGGTGTGGAGTCAGCCAGTCTGTGATAGCTGTGTGTGTATCAAAGGGTTCTGGGAATAGTTTTTTTGTTGCTTTACATCTCTCTGTACAGAGAAAACAACAAATATCTCAGTTTAAGTAGCAAATGAGATTTATTTTCTCTTGATAGAATGTATCTAAGTCCACGTGTAAGTTAAGATGAATCAGGCAAAAAACTGAGGCTGTAAATGTATAAATGCACACATTCTCATAGACTCATAGCGCATCCATCTGTGTATATGCAATACAGACAGAATGATACATGGCAAAATTAACTTTTCTGCTAGATTCTCCTGTAATAATTTTTTCTTTGAAAGGTTTCAGTCATAAAATATTTCCTTTGTCCTGTGAGCTTTTAAACTACTTTAAAAAAGCACTTGTCAAATTGATGTCCGAATAGAAAATGTAATTTCTTCTGTTAAAAAAGAAGAAAAGCTGAAGCTATGTCAAATTATGGGAAAATGTTGAGGTTTTTGTACATTTGAAATTAGAACATTTATAGCGTCCAGAACTGGTGTTCTGGCCCCAGGGCAGGGGTATTCTGCCTCCTTTCCAGGGGAAGATTTTTGATGAGCTGTGATGTGTTTCATCCCTCTGTATCAAGAATGTTCATAGAGAAAACTTTGTGCATACTCTGCCAGTGCAGCTGAACCAGAAATGGCAAATAAGGCAAATTATATAATGGATTCTGGTTTTGGTGTCTCCTATGCTTATAGTGACTTTGGAACAACACAGTTCTAGTAACAGGCTTATTGCAAGACCTTTTTCTTGCCATTCGGCTTTCATTTCAATCCTCAAAAAAATAATCTCTTTGGCTAATATTGCTTTAAGGGAAAAAAATCATGTAGTTGGGCTACATGATTTGGGGATCCAGGTTACCAACTCCAATCTCAGTTCTCCATTTCTGCAGTCTTCCTGAGGCCTGTCCTTACTGGCCATCATGGGAATTGACTCCTTCTAACTGGGGATGAGCAATTATATCATGCCAAGTTCCAAATGCAAATTTTGTCCCCTTTGCTCCCAGAAGTGGAGGGAATGTTTGAAAACAGCAGAGAGCCATGAGAAAATAAACACCACTAAACTAACCTGGATCAATCTGGTCATGTGAAGTACGTGCCTCAACATACAATTATGTATCGAGGGAAGCAATGCAAGTAAAAGAAGTAAAATATCTGTTGTTCAAAATTGAGGAAGTATTTTTTGTGACTGGTTTCATGCTGCAAACTCAATGTGTTTGGTTTGGTTATGCATTAATGAATTCCTTTTGGAGGAAAGTAGTGTCAGTAGTTCTGAGTTCTTTCAGCTATTAAGATACTTCTATATTGCAGCTGCACGTGGCCTGCGCTAATGGATACAAGAATGTTGCATCTCTGATACTGGATCATGGGGCTGATCTCAATGTAGCGGATAATCAGTACTGGACACCCCTACATTTAGCTGCGAGGTATGGACAGGTAAGGCATGATTTTTTCACCTGCTTCTCTTTTCTTTGTGGTCGCCTTCTGTAGGAATAGCAAATGCTCTCAAGCCAGGGAGACTATTCTGGTTTTCATGTGAAAAGCTTACACATTTCTGTAATATAGGTGGCACCTCAAATGACAGAGATCACTGGAGAATAGACACTGTAAAGCTATCTACCCAATGCAGCTCATTAAAATCAATCTACCATCAACAGCAGTTTGTCTCCAGCAAAAATTAAATTTGCACTGAAATTTGAAAGGGAGCCAAAAGAAGCACTTTTGTCCATTACTTTCTAATATTCTGATGTCAAACTCTTATTTTTAGCTAACTTTCTTGCTGTGTATATGTCTGTGAATGAATGTCCAGGATCCACTTAACGCAGTAGTCACTTTCAGAGTCTTCCAGTCACGGAGTTGTGGAAGGGCGCCCTGAGTTTGGAATTTGGAGACCGTGCCCAGACATGACTTGTGCCTCTTAACATCCCACCTTTTCCCGTCCTTCATCCTGACTCTCCCAGGAGATGCTCAGTGCGCCTTTGTTATGGTCTGACAACTTCAGCAGGGCTCCCCTCAGCTCCCAGTGACCCACCTCATGGCTCGTAAATCACCACTTACCCACAGCTACCTTCCAAAAACCTCTCTGATGCATCCTACTCAGGCTCCCATGTTCCTGCCCTTTCTCCTGTCAGGTCTCTGCTGCACCTCTTGGGAAACTTGTCCCTTCCTCTCTTTGTCTTCCACCAGGAGGGGCTGGACCTCCTCTGCTGTGGGCACAAGACTGGGCTTCCTGGTGTTGCTCTGAATACAAATTGCTCTCTTCTTTCAGGTTCCTGCTGATGGCAGGGATTATCCTTCCCAGCACTGTGGATGTAGGTGTACTGAGTTAGTCAGCAATGCAATGAACTGTAGCTGTCAAGCCATTCCCCTGTTTCTTCAGTACTTTGCCATCTTGAAATGCCTTTTTCTATTGCCATCCACTGTGTTTTTAAACATAATTCAGAATGGCAAAAAGTTGTTGATCCTAAACAGGACTCTGTTTGGTGTTCTTTTTTTATTTTCTAATAAATATAAATAAAAATCCTTGTGGACTTCTGTGGGAGTATGAACTCCATAGTTAGATAATCTTAATTCTGTTTCTGATCTCAGTGGAGACAATCCCATTCATTTAGCTGAATCTCTAGCCGAGGATTGAGGAGAACTAGGATTTTGTTCATGTCTGTTTCTGGTATCTCAGCTGCTTTTTGGTACTCTTGTGACTAATGCCGTCAATTACAAGATGAAGGTGCTGAGATACAAGGGGTAGGATGCAGCTGATTTTACTACACTCTTAGGGATCAGAATATGAAGCCAAGACTGCTTTTTTGGTGGGGTTTCTTTTTTTCTTTTTTCTTCTTTTTTCCTGTTTTTGAGTCTTTTACTGCAGGTGATCTGCATGTTAAGGTTTAAGGAGTAGATTCTAAGCATGCCAAAATGTCTAATGAAAAGCAAAAAAGACATGTATCTAGATAGACAGGTGTAATACAAGTACTTATGCATAGGTATTATGATTCACCTGTCAGACTGTCTTCTTTAGAAAACTGCTATGTATACAATATATTTTTAGGTTTGCAAAGCCATTTAAGGCTACAGTTCAATATTTATGTTATATATTGATTCAGGTCCTGTTGCTTATTAAAATGACATACGTGTATTTCCTTATGGCCTGTGTTCTCATTTTCATTGAATAAATGGCTTCCAACCTCTTTTTGGACTTCAGAAAAGAAATAATACACTTTATAGCAAGAAAACAGTAAAAATGTAGTAAAAATAATACTAAAAATAAATGTTTTGAGACTAGTTAGTTCTGTTGGGATATTGATTTCTCCTACTGAGATACCCTAGATCTGCTCTTTTACAGAGTGTGAAAGCTCAGCATATTTTTCATAATAGATTGAGTCATTGGTTTATCTATGTATGGCCTCAAGTGTACCCTCAGCAATTTCTGGAAGCTTAAATTTACAGAGAGAATTCTTCTGCAAAAATAACCTGAACAGAAGTTTTGTTAGCAAGCAAGGCATCGGTGACATTTTGTATGTACTGTAGTTTGATTTTCTCATCCCATCTTGTTCTGTGCTGCTCTGCCATTCTGCTGCCCTCACGGATCCCTCTGGATTTTCACATGATACTGCAGGCAGGCACACACTCACTCGACCTGTGCTCAGACCTCAGTAGGGCGAGGAAACTCTCATTTAGAAGTAAGGTGATTGCAGTGATGTATCTTCAGCTGGAGCTACTATTTCTTGTGTTTCAGGATGGCTTGCAAGTTCATTCTTTGTACTTCATTAATGTAGTTATACAATGGCTGTAAGTCTCCTGTAGTGTGAAGCCTAAACACTAGTTTTATTGAAAAGACTTGAAAGGACTGGGGAAGAGCTTTTCTTTGGTTATATACGGGTAACATGTATATGTTTGCAACACTAACCCCGGATGACTTGAAATACCCTTTTTTTCATGAAGGTAGGTATTTTGCTTTTTGAAACAGACCCTTACATGTAAAGTTTGTAATTGAAGGTGGCTAATGGAAAAATGTCTTTCCTTTTGAAGTGTTCCAAGAGCTCGGGTTGCTGTTTTGAGATGATCCTTTTTGCTGTTTTTTTCTGTCAAACTGTGTCTCCCTTTATGTCCCAGGTGATGATGGCAGTGATTCTTACTGGTCCAGGGGTTTTTGGTGAGAAGCCAGGGAGGGACCAGTTGTGCTATTCACTGTACAAGCACTATGGGTACACATGGAGGAAGACCAATGACCAATGAAGTAACATTGCACTCTTCCTCACTCAAATTAACACAATACAGGGCAAATATCTTGCCTGTGTAATGTTAAAGAATAATACAATTTGGAGATGCCTTATTATCATTATAGATAATTTGCCATCCTTATTTAGGAGATAAAGACAGCTTTCATATGGATTCTGTTTGTAAGAAACAAGTAAATTTTTGAAATTCCTTTATTAGAAGGATTTATTAGATATCAGGGAAAATATTTCATCCAGTAGCTAAGCCATCAGGATGTTTTTAAAATTTCCTTTCTTATGTTGATAATTTTGAAACATCTTTTAGCCTTAGTATGAATTCCTGTGCATATCATATTTATAATTCTATTTTGAGTAGTTAATTATAAACAAATATGAGCATTGTTACAATTTTGGGAAAAAGTAGTACGGCAGAATGGGAATAACCTTAGTCAAGACGTGATTTGGATAGTCTGTTTTAAATTAAAATATATTTAGAAGGAAATAGTTATTTTTTAGCCAAAAATATTAATGTTCCCTGAGCAAGTCATTAACATAAATTCTGGACTCCATCCCTTACGGTTTCACCCTCTTGTAACACATATTTGTGGCAGGCTTTTTTAAAAAGTCTGACTTGAAAAACTCGCTACAGTGATAAATCTGTATGTTCTACTAAAAGACTGTGAAACAATCTGTTTTGGTTTAGGTTGATGTTCTTTTCAATTCTTGAGAGGATTTCTTTCCTTCGAGGAATGTACCTGAACAGAAAAATAGCCTTTTCTTGTCTTGTGGCTTGTCTAATAAGCCATTATCCTTTAATGACTGGTCACAGAAGTTTCAAAAAACCCGTTCTAAACCATTGCTGTTCAGTAGTTTACTAGCACTGCTGCTGCAATTCCTGCAGCCGAACCCCATGCAATAGATGATTAGTATTATATTCCAAGAGTCATGAGGACTGATAGTTTTTCCTCTTTATAAAATACCTACAAAGTTCTTTGTAATTCAGATATATTTTTCATTTGGAGAAGCTGCTTACCTTAATAAAATGCAATTGGATTAGTTATACAAATTACACATTTAGTTTTTGAACTATTTTATATTCTAGACCTTGCACACATGCATTTTGCGTATTACCTTATGAAAAAATTTGAGTAGTGAAGAAATTGTTACATTGTTTGAGTGACATCCGGACTCAGTTGAAGGACCTGAGCTCTATACATATACAGTTTTATGTTTGCAAATACACAAAATACAAAAAATGAAAATAAATACAAACTAGATGACATGGAAAAAAACCCCATATTTGGCTATTTGTAAGACCATATCAATAGCAGAGATGGTACCAATTTACTTTACCTGGAAAAGAAAAAAAGAAGAATCTACTGAAGTTTAAAATTTGGAGTGAGAAAATTTAATTTGCATCTGTACAGGAGGAAACTTGTAAAGAAGAAAGGTGCTGCAAGCTTCTTGTTACAAATCTCAAGCTGTAAATTAACACACAACATAAGTGGATTACAAAAAGCTTATTGGACTAACTTTCAGAGTAAATTATATGAGAAATGATTGGAGCAAAGATACATTTTTCTGAGTGAGCTAAGCATGTGAAAGACATGACACCAACACCTTCTAATCAAAACCTGGCTTGTAGAGACACCTTGATAATGGCAAAACCAGTTTTATTTAGGATGGGATTCTTCTCAACTAACTTTAGCCAACTACAACTTAAGTACAAAGGTAAAGCTTTGTCATCTCCAGAGTGCAATTCAAAACGGGTGGGATGAATCATTACTTAGAGGTCTGACCCTCCCTGATTATAGAGGTCATGGGCAATTAGCATATGTTAGAGGTCTAACTTGAACATTTGAAAATTCTACAGGAGGAATCCAGACCAAAGTGCGGGGCAAAGGGGCCAAACGATGGGTCAACTGCCCACTGGGTGTGCTGGGTCTCCCCACTCAGCATGAAGGGGGCATGGAGTTGATGCCTTACTCTTAGACAGCGTAAAGCTGCACAGAGGGACTCCTACAGAGGGAGTAGAGTTAAATACTTACAACAGTACCCATCTTATCAAAAGTAAAACGTAGCAGTAGGTTGTTGCATTGCTTACAAACAGGGAATAAGAGTTTTAAGTGCCAGTATGTTTTGTCTGATGTTAAAAGAAGAAATCTGTACCTGTCTTTACAAGTATTTGTAGAGAAAAGCAGTCTCATGGATAAATTCACCATCTAAAATTTGCTAGAATAGTATTAGTCCAACTCTTGAAAAAGGGCATGGGTGAATGATAAATGAATTGTCCTATTGGTGCCAGAGTGTGTAGATCCAGGGTAGAACACCTTTCTTGTATGGGAGTACAGGATATTACTAGTGAGTTTGAGGGTTATGTACAGGATATGTCTACTAAGTACAGAATAAGGCAACCGAGGCCACCGCCTGAAGGTCAGTCTCTCCGTTCGAAAGATGAGGCTCTGCTTTGCAGGAACAGGTTAGGTTACCGATGAGTGCAACAGACTATTAACTGAAATATTACCAGCTGCAAACATTAAAAAATAATGGTAATAGCCTTAAAAAAAGGCATATTTTTAAGCAAGGTTATTCTGAGTTTCTAGGACTGTTGTCATTTTCCCCCCTGTAACCTAATATTTACAGTATGTAACTACGGCTAAAAGCAAGTTTTTATTTTTATTGTACATTGAGATTCTAACATTATAATAAAAATGGTTATTACTGAGGTATTAAGGTCAGAGTTGCGTACCTTAAGAGGTTTACCGTAATGAAATGATGGAATATAATAACCTCTTCAACACACATGCAAATTTGCATCAGTGACACAGAAAAACCTCTTCAAATGAGATTACGAGGACAGCAAAACAAGCCTTTAAGGAGAAATTAGAATATGCCAGGGTTGCCGACGTAAATTTAACAGGGCTTTTTGGACATATACATTCTTAATACTGTTACTGATGGCAGTTTGAACTCCCTTGTCTCATTCACGTGCAGCGTGGGGAGTGCTGGTATACATGTGGCTGCTGCCTGTGCACACCAGAGCGGGGCACACGTCGTCGCTTGGGCACCACACCACCCACGCTGGCACCGATACCAGCTGTGGAAGGGCGACCGGTATTTCTCAGGCTGGCCCCCTAATTTGAATTTAGGACAGCAATCACTTTGTGAACAGCTAGTATTCTGGCATTGGTAGTGCTGTCCCTGCTGGATGTCTTCCAGGCTGCTGTGATCAGGAAAGCACAGGCTCGCCCTCCCCGTGGTGGGAATAGGCTGCAGTTCTGACGTTTGCCTTGGGTACTTTGGCACAACTCCCAGGCACAAGCTGCTTCTTTGTTATTTATCACAGAAATGTCGCCTTTCAAACCAGCTATCGGAGGTATGCAGGTCAGAGCTGACTCCCCAGTAGCTTAAACACTACCTCTCCCAAAATTTCATCCTTGGGGGATGCTGCCCATGTCTAAACTGTTAAATTGCTAAATAAAAGAAGGCCAGAGATTAAGCCAGGCAACAGTCTGGCTCCCATTCATATTGTTTAGAACTAGTTTCCTCTTTAGGAGATTAGTCTTGTTTGTAGAGAGCTGGTTGGAATGGTCCAAAGCAGAGCTAGGGACAGAGCTAACAGTTAAGCAGCGTGGATTATAAGGGATATTTAAGATTACTCCACTGCACTCTCTTACTTAGCAAGACAGATTTAGCCTCTGGCTTTGAGGTTTAACAGCTTCATGATGTCAAAAAAAAAAAAAAAAGATAATTGTTGAACTGCTGGCTGTACCTCTCCAAGAGTAACTCCCGCACTAGCAAGGATTTCCCATTAATAAATTGGAAATGTCCCAAATAAATAAAAATAGTTTAGTGAGCTCAGATGCCTAGCTCATGTTTCTTAGCATGCTAGATACATCCTGTGTCATTTTCAAAATTTGTGTGTGAAATTGCCATTCTGTAAGTATGTTCTCCCTTAATACACATTTGTTTGGCTTGTTTGCTTGGACCCCTCTGTCTAGTTAGTTTATCCAAACACAGCATTTTTTTAGATCATAGAAGGGATTCTGAGCTTCTGGCTGAAGTCTGAGAGAACACACTTTCTTACTATGTGATCTAATTTGCTCATCGTTACCAAAACACATTAGTCATTTGACTCAACTATATGAACTATAGTTTCATTTTCTTTTCTTTAAGTGCATGGTGACCCCAAACTAGAAAAAAAAAAAATCCACACAGATCATTAGAACATGCTTCAATGAAAAGGGGATACCTGAACTCATCGTAGGAAATGATATTTAACCTCATTCAAGTTTGACCATTGCCATAGCAGTTCCTTTGAAGGCACTTTCTGGACTTCTGCACATTCCACAAATCTTTTCAATGAGAATAGCCTAAAGAAGGGGGTGCTTGTTCAGTGTGTCAAAAAGAATAGAGTATAGTCACTCAGGGAATACATATTTTCCCTGTCAAGCAGTGGGAATCTTTCATTTATGGTCAGAAAATCCTCTAGAGAATGTTTTATCCAGACGTATCTCACCCTCTTTTCTTTAGTCTTTTTGTTCATCTTTGGCATGTGTGATTGTACTCAGGTAGAAGAGCAGCATTTCCCTTCAGGTCAAGTTACACTCATTTTCCTCAAGCAGAGAGACGGCTTTGGTATTTCTGCCTGTGATATCTTTCTCTCACTCTCAATATATTCAGCAGGTTTCTGTAAATGATTCAAATGCTAATTGTGGGTTCAGAACACTAAGGCAAGAAAAACTAGATTCACACAACACCAAATGATAAGAAAATAGATTTACAAGTTTGAGCTTCATATACAGACTAGGGGCAACCTCAATTTACAAAATTGCTATAAAATTCTCAGTGTTTACATGTAAGTTTTTAAAGCTGGGATGTGCACAGACCACACTATATATTTATTTGATTATTGCAGGATCTCAATGGTCAATATAAATTTCATTTCCCTTGAGGTACCAGCTGTAGTAACTTTCTGTCGTATACGTACATATAAATATATATACATATATATAAAAACGCAAGAGGCATATATGAAAAGGGAGTCTAATAAGACTGTTTAGGCACAAACTTTGAGAAGTGACAGAATTATGATCCTCTCTGTAGTATTAATATACAACTTGTAGGAACATAACTTAGAAGCATCTTTAATCACAAGATCACATAATATTTTTCCCTGATTAATTTTATTTTTTCCTCTGTCTCATTTCCTGGTGGATTGAAAAATATATAGGAAGTAAAGACCACTGAAGTCTTTACTTCAGCTATAGAAAAACTTGTAAGTAAACTTTGTCACTTGCTTAGATAGCTGAAAAGAGTATTAGGTTGTCCTCCTTGAACTATTCCAGAGGCTTAAAAGGCCTACTCTTAGGCCATATAGGTTAAACATGCTGACTGCGGGCAGGTAGTGGTGACACTTGGGAAGCCTGGGTTCCATTCCAAGCTCTGTGTATGAACAGACACAGTCTTTACAGTTCGTTCCTCCCACACGTAACCTTATTTGTCCCGTTGCCTCCAGTCTGTTCCATTCTTGTCTTTATTCTGTTGCCTTATCGTCCCATTCACTTGCCTGGCTTCGTGTCCTTTCTCTATGCATCCTATCCCAATCCTAATTTCCTTGCACAGCCACCTTCTGCCCCTCCTCCTCTCCCCGGCTGTCATCCAAGCTTTCTCTTTTCTCTGTTTGGCTTCATGCCAACCTTCCTGCCCTTCTGTTGCACTTACCCCTTCTTCCCACTTGCTCACGGTCCCAGTCTCCCTTGTTCAATCTCAGTGTTTTTTCCTCACCATGTCACTTCTTTCCTTTTCTTTTTCTGCTTAGTCTGTCTCTACCTACATCCTGGCTCCTTGCCACGTCTCTCTTGTTCCCTTTCACTTCATTTATTTCATGCTGTTAGTTCCAAAGTCCAGCATTTTATCCATGCTCTGTTCTGTTTTTCCCCTCCACTCTTTCTACCCTGCTGCTAGTCTCATTCCTGCAACCTACTTTTTCTAATCTGTTCCACTTTGCTGACCACAGGTGGCTATGGCCCCCTTTGTCACCTCAGGTAGAAAAAATATCTTCCTCATGTATATAGTATTGAGAAGGGAGATCTGTAATGAGTTTCAGACATCATTTCCTGTGTCTAGGGCAGTACTGTGGATCAGATTTGCAATCGCAGAGAAAATGCTGTTTAGCTTCTGAGTGATATTGCTCTTATTTAGGGGTTTACATATGAGATTTTGGCTTTAAGGGAGACTCAGCCTTCTAAGGCGTACTATTATGTAATGGAGAACAAATAAATATACGGTCTTCAAAACTCAATTCACAGTAACTCTAATAGTTAGATAATTACCTTACTCCCAAATGTTGGGAGCCTCTGCCTTGGGATTTGCTTTTGTTTGTTTCACTCCCCAGTAGCTTAAGTGAATACAGGTCCCTCACCTGCACTTTCCTTCTCAATATCCTTGGTGCTTAGTGAGGTGCTGATTATCACCCCGTTCCACTAGTTAAATACATTTCTTCAGCGTTATTCTAAGCAGTTTCTTACTTGATGACTTATCTGACCTTATTTATTCCACCTGCTGAATGTATGGCTAGCATGAAGTTACAGCACTTCTATCACAGAAGCTTAGTAATGGTAACAATAATAATGACAATAATAAAAATAGAAACTACTTCCCTGATTTATATTTTCTTATTGCAAATCTTTTAAACATCCAAGTGGATGTTTAAACAGAGCCGCTGATACTGGTTAGACTAACATTTAGGCCTACAGTGGACCATACTAGCAAAGGTGGGCTCTTTGATTTATCCATTTTAATCTAAAAACTATCTTGTAAGCATCTGGTGGCTATGATTTTCTCAAGGTTTGAAATTTGGCTATGTTTTACAATTTTCCAAACAGACGACGATAGGAATATTCTCAGCCCATGGAATTCATCTTCTGCCTCATACAAAGTCTTGAAATCATACACTGGAGCTCGCAAGGGTCGATCAATATATTTTCCCACGCCCTGCTCCCAGAAGTGTTTCATTTTGGGTTGGCTTATTTTTCTGCCTAATTTAAAAAAATTAAAAAATCATAAGCACTTACAGGCAGCAATCCTAGCAAACTGCCTAATAAAAATCACACGGTGAGGTAAACATGCACTTTTCCAACCCAGTGAAGTAAAGTTTAGCCTTATGAGCAATTGAAAAGTGGTTCTTGTGAGGGCAGATGTAGGCCATCTTACTCAGTGGTGAGGACTGCAGATAATAATGGTGTAACCAGTGGTACTTTATATGTTCTCCCTGAGGTTTTGTTTTGTTTAGTGAATAAGCACCTTAGATATTAAAATAATACTTGGGGATTTCACTGTTTCACACCCAATTGTGAGGTTGATGGTCCAAAATAATACTGACTTTGATCTAACTTTTTTGATCTACTGGTTTCCTGTTATATGGCTGCATCTCACTGTGGATGAAAGCATGCTGGGGACCACATCCAGAGGAAACCTGAGAAGTCACAGCAGGTGGAAGGAAATTGCAGGAAGAGAGTGGGAAGGTCTTAGTCAAAGAGAACTGAGGAAGGGATGTCAAGAAGGAAAAGAAAAATAGCATTGTCCCAAAAAAGGGATAAGAGCACAAATAAAAGGGCAGAAGAAAACAAGTTGGGGAGATACATGTAAGGAGCTGGGAGTCTCAGATACAGGAAACAGGGACAAAGGGGCCTGAGGAATAAGAAATGATGTGGGGGTGTGAACAAAAGATGGATGGTGAACCAGGTCACTAAGGATGGCAGGAACTGTGCAGCTTTGACATGGAAGGAGAGGAGTGGAGAGAAATGTTGGTTTTGACAGGGAAGAAAAGTGAAGGACTGAAGGAATTTACTGTTGGGGGTGCATGCAAATTGGGTGATGATGCATATTCATTGCTGTGCAAAGTAGCACATCAGGACATTTGCATAAAATCTCCAGCTTTCTGAATTGACAACTGAAGCAGGTATCTCTCCAATGGTAAAGAAAAGGGAATAGATGATCTGAGGTAGTGGCACTGGGACTCAAGAGTTCAAAGCTCAGCCAGAGCCAGCAGCTTACCCTTTGCAGCTGCTGGCACAGATCTAGCGTCCTGTGCGTTGCTTCAGAGGAAAATATCTGACCATACGGGATAGGAAGACACTTTTCAGGAGCACTGATTCTGCTCCCCAGCTAATTCACTAGCAGTAAAACTAACATGGCTTGAGAGCAGCTTGGAGCTGCCTTTGCAGCCTCAAGTGCGCAGGGAGGTTCTTGAGGAATCTCTGTCACTCCTTCATGCCCCATATTTCCTACCCTGTCTCTGCTGTCACTTGTCTGTGGCAACAGGCTTCACAGTCTGTCAGCTGGCAAACACCGGTGCTCTTAAGCCTGTGGTTTATGAAACTGAGCGTTGGACTTTCATAGCTGGCATTTAATGTGTAGTAAAACTTAGCCCCTTCTTTGGCAGGGGGAAATTGTAGTTGAAGGCTTTATAATGTGCCTATTGTAGTAAATTTATTCATTATTATATATTCATTATTTTTATTATTATTTTTTTTTCCAGTATAGCTTTTTATTTTCAGTGTTGCACTCCATGTTTCATTAGGCTTAAAGAACTGTTCAACTCCAATGCTCCCATGTCCAGCCAGTGTTTTCTCTGTTCATCTGTGCATGTTTCTCTAGCTCCTTAGATCATAAGTGTTGCTCCCATTAATGTGAATTGCACTTTATTTCCTTGTAATATTTCCTTTGAGGACTAAAGCTCAGGTTCGCTGTAGGGAAGCTGCTTTTTTTTGCACTTGCTATTTTGGAAAAAAACCCCATAGCTCTTTTTGTGTAACTGCGGTGGTCTGCCTGCACATCTGATTATGCATTCTGTTTGCTTAACAAGCTCAGAGTTTTTACATGCACAAAACCCCTTTTTATTTAATCTTGCCTATGCAAAAAGCTCTAATTAATATAATCTTTCTTTATAGATTTTCATTAAGAATTTCCCCTGTCGAAAAATATTCAAGCTGTTTAGAGTTTCCTAACGAATTGATTCTGATGGAGAAAAAAATTGGTCTTTTCTGGAAAAGCCGTAGGTGACCTTTTCCACACTAAACAGAATCACAGAATGTTTGACGTTGGAGGTCACCTCGTCCAGCTCCCCTGGTCAAGCAGGACCATCTAGAGCCAGCTGCCCAGGACCATGTCCAGACACCTTTTGAATGTCTCCAAGGATGGAGACTCCAAAACCTCACTGGACAACCTGTACCAGTCAGTGCTAAGTCACCCTTACAGTATAAAAGTGTTTCCTGACATTCAGACAGAACACCCTCTGTTTCCATTTGTGCCCATTGCCTCTCGTCCTGCCACTGGGCACCACTGAAAAGAGCACCCTCCATTCAGATATTTACACGCATGGATGAAATTCCCCTGAGCCTTTTCTTCTCCAGGTTGAAGAGTCCCAGCTCTCTCAGCCTTTCCTCATATGTGAGGTGTTCCAGTCTCTTAATCATCTCTGTGGCCTTTTGCTGGACTCCCTCCAGTGTACCCTCGTCTCTTTTGTACTGGGGAGTCCAGAACTGGACACGGCACACCAGGGGAAGGATCTCCTCTCTTGACCTGCTGGCAACAGTCCTCCTAATGCATCTCAGGATACCATTAACCTTCTCTGCTGTCAAAGCACATCGCTGGCTCATGTTCAGTTTGGTGTCTACCAGAAGCCCCAGGTCCTTTTCTGCAAAGCTGCTTTCCAGCTGGGTGGCCGCCAGCATGTACTGATGCTGGTGTTGCTCCTCCCCAGGCGCAGGACTTTGTAATTCTCCTTGTTGAACTTCATGAGGCTCCTGTCAGCCCATTTCTCCAGCCTGTCAAGGTCCCCCTGGATGGCAGCACAACCCTCTCGCGTATCAGCCACTCCTGCCAGTTTGGTGTCACCTGCAAACTTGCTGAAGGTGCGCTCTGCCCCATCCAGGTCATTAATGGAGATGTTGAACAGGATTGGACCCAGTACTGATCCCTGGGGTACACTGCTAGTTACTGGCCTCCACCTAGACTTCTTGCCACTGATCACCACCCTCTGAGCCCAGCCATTGAGCCATTTTCAATCCACCTGAATGGTGAAATGGCAGCGCCTTACCCGGTTTTCTGTTTGGCAAGCATCACACCAGAACAGGCTATGAATGGAGGTTTACATTGTAGTTTTGCAGATGTTTTGGAGGCTTCCTTACTAGTATAAGGTGCAGCCTAGAAAAAGCACAGCAATAGGTATTTGAAAATGTATCACAGGCTGATGTGAGGTGGGAATTGGAGTCTGAGTGCTGAATGAGTGGGAATAGCTAAAGCATGAAGGGTCTATGAAGGCCTTTGAAAATGAGGGCAAGCAGCTTCTGGCTTGGTGAAGAAGCTTCTGGCTTTTTCATTTGTAAGAATTGGCAAAGGCAACACTGGAAAATAATAAAATGTATCTTGTCATTTTAGTCTTAGGGTCTACAATATTTCATTAGATATTGCAGTTTCCCTTAACGTAGTCGGATCTACTTCATGTGTAACTCCGCAATTGAGATACCTTTGGATCGTGAGAATTTGCTGTAATTGCTCTACAAATATTTCTACTGTTAGGCACAGCTCTGAAGATCTGGCAACTGGATTTTAAAATAATCCTCCTAAAACATAAGTGAATGAGGTTAAAACTAACACAGACAGTTTTGCATATCCAAAAGCAGGTAATGGAAATTAGCAGCGACCTGAATACCTTAGTCTGGGGGATGTGCATCAAGGATTTCCAGCAGGAGTTATTTCTTTGGCAGCAGGAAGCATTGACACTGCAGCATGGAAGGGACTTCTGTTGGCAGAAATCCAGAGCTTTGGTAACCCAAAAAGCTGTGTATTGTTGCTAAACTGAAAGTGCATTTAAAACCCCCCTCCTTTGGTAGAACCACTACCACCTTTCAGCATGGCTGTTAATGAGATTATGCAACTGCTGCTGATTTAGTCAGCTCGATGACTAGGCATGCTCCATTTTTTCATAATGAAAAAACACAGAGATATATGTGTTGAGGGTTCTCAGTTGAAAGCAGGTCTAACTGGATTTGGAAATAAGCCTGTTGTGGCTTCCTCCCTGCTTCCACAGTTTGCTGAATTTTCTGCTGTTACTCTCAAAATGGAAAGCCAGCATTAGACAGCTGAGGAGAGCAAGATCTTTTCATTTCTACAGAAATTTGCAACAATAGTCTCCTGGTTTTCTGTGACTAGAAGTTTGTGGGGGTTTTTTTTGCATTTAACCAACTCCTCCTTATCATGGTCTTTTGCAGTAAGTTGCCTCCCATGTGCTGAATCCATATTGAATTTTATTGGGTTTATTGCAATGATTTCCTCCCTCTTTAGCCTTTATTCATTTATTTGTCTATTGCTTGTTTTGATGCCAAATTACCCTCATTTCCCTTAGCTGCCTTCCAATTCAGGTCTCAATTATCTGCAGCTCTCTTCTTCTGCTCTAAAGAATCTTTTCTTTTCTGCACAGCTTATTTTCCCCTGTGCTCATCCTGGCCTCCCCTGCTGGTTACCTTTACATTATAAATGCCTTTTGCTTTAGCATATATGCCAAAGTGCAAACAGTTCTCTCATTTAGTTGAGCTCTGTATTCACACTTCTAAATGTATTTTTGCTCCTTATGCAGTTTCCTACTCCTTCCTGACCAACCAGTTTATCAGGGTAGACATTACTCCAGCCTTTGATGGAGAAATATCTCTAGAGACTTCGGTGCAACGATAGAAGAGCTCACTAAAAACAGTCACTTGCAGCATTCTTGCAGGAATTGAAAAATATGTTTTAGACTTTTTCATTATATGATACTCTACCCTGCTCTACTGTACTATGATTGCTACCATTGCTAATACGTTAAATGGATTTGGTAAACGTAAGATAAATGTGCCGATTTCTACTACTGACAGAGAACAGCTTTACTTCCATGATGGCTGTGATTCAAACCCCTTTGGCAGTGATGGTATACAGTTGTTGAATTAGTTAGGCATAAAGAAATATTTATGATCTAAGTCGTGACAGGTGGTGATGGAGGGTTAGTCTTTTTCGTTGCTGATGCAGATTTGTTTACACGTGTAAGGATGGAGGGAGACCTTCGGGGTGGAGTTATGCTGAGGGTACACGGAAATCGTACGAGAACTCTATTTTATTCTGCTTTTTGTGATTTATACCGATGTGTGTAGTAGCTGCAGAAGGTGGTATTTTGGAGGGATTGCCTATGGTTTATCATATGATTTCAGCTAGTGCAGGAAGGAATGAGTAAACTGAATGACAGGTATACTGCTCCTGTCTTACTTCTGCCATCTCAGACACCTCTGGTTTTCCCATTTTAGACCAACCTTGTGAAGCTGCTTTTGATGCACTGGGCAAATCCCAATCTTCTTAACTGCAATAATGAAAAGCCTTCAGGTAGGTGAAAACCCGTGTATGTCTGTCTATGTACTAGTTACTGTGACACTGTTTTCTTTCCTTCTTCCTTTCTTAGTTATACACACACAGGCACACATGTATGTATATGTATAGTATGTGTACTGTAGACATACAGTATAGGTACACATGTGCATACATATAGTTTATATAGTCTGTAGAGTTATATAGACATATGCATTTGTGTATATATGTTTTTTCATATATTGCTCAGAACTGGTAGTCATGATGATGCAAGATGTCTTATCAAATGATAGCATGTTTTTCCACCTGCTGCATTCCCTGTTTATTTTTAGTTATCTTTCTTCCTTGTAAGTTCTTCAGTGCCTTGGTGGTAGCTGCATTTACAATTCCTCGGTAACTTCTGAGTTCCTTTGTCTCAACTGATGATAGTACATAGCCTCATAAACGGGAATCTCTATAAGCTGTTGACAGAAAACAAATTCACCACCCAGTTTTCAAGTGTAACACCTGTTGTTTCCCACAGAAGAAGGCACCTTCTTGGACCAGATAGCAACAGGGAGCTGAAGCACTGGCTCTAAAGATAACAGAATTACAGAATACATTAGGTTGGAAGGGAATTCAGATCAACTGGTCTAACCCAGTGATCAAAGCAGGGCAAATGCAGTAATGCTAGATAGCAGTGTTGGAGAGAAGAAACATATGGTTGTTCAACCTTCTATGCCTAGGATAAAATGAAGACGGAAACCAGTAATGTAGAAAATAGAATCGTTCTGTCAGATTATGAGGAGAAACTTCCTTTGCATAATAAACTGAGGTATGTTATGCTTCAAATAATGTGCCACCGACAAATACACTCACAGGGAACTTCATGGCACTTAACCTCAGGAAAGTTGTTTGTGGTTAGATACATGCCAGTTTGTATTTGTATAAAAGGCTACGGACCAAACTGAGATCATCTAACAATACAGCTAGCTAACCACATTTAGTATGTATTTAACACAGCTGAGCTAACCATATTTCTGGTCTACAAAGACAACTGATTTCAGCACTTCTGTATGTGCAAGACATATGAATCTAGTCTACAGAAATGTAAAAGGTTTGAAAAGGATTTCAGTATGTTTTCACTGGAATACAGAGTTGAAAAGAGTTGCGTTGCTTTTCCTGAAGTCCTATGAATTATCAAATAATACTTAGTTCAGTACACAGTGAGAATGGCTTTGGGGTTTTGCAAATGGCAACTTAATTCCTTACTGAATTTACTTTGCCTTTGTTTTCTCAGTAATTTCAAGTCTTATTTCATGAGCAATATCTGAACAATCCTTTTCATTTTATCTGGCCAGATGCTTAATCTTAATCTTAATCTGATGCAGAGATTTGAACAGAAAGGAGCTTTCCTGCAATATTTTCTTTGTCTGATACCTTGGTGTTCCAATGTCTTAGATGTTGCAGCTTCTGAGTTTATTGAGGAAATGCTTCTGAAGGCTGAGATTGTTTGGGAGGAAAGAACAAAAGACCCTTTAGCTGTTTCTACTTTATCTCAAGAAGAGCCATATGAAGAGATCATCCATGATCTGCCCACAATTTCCAACAAACTGTGAGTGTTTCTGTTGTTAAGAGTGATGCAGTGAGGCCAGATTATCATTTGAACTGTATTTCTCAATCTGTGAATCCTGTCTGTGTGTTCTTGGAGGTATTCAAAACCCATCTGGACATGGTCCTGGGCAACTGGCTCTATGTGTCCCTGCCTGAGCAGGGGGGTTGGACAAGATGCCTTCTAGAGGTCCCTTCCAACCTCAACCATTCTGTGATTCTGTGATTCTGTGCAATTTGATGGGTCAAGTAACCCTTATTTTGGAAATCTAATGAATCATCTTTCATATTTGTATCTCTCATCTCTTTTTGTCAACCTGAATTCTATGCATACAGACTATGAGTAATAAAATACATTGTTATAATTGCCGGTAAAATTATCTGGGGTTGTCTTGGCAGAATTATGAGAGGTTAATACTGTAGACCCATACATCCTTCTGTTAAGGTAGGTGGGAATAGTGTAGTAAAACTACCATTGCTTATGAGAGAAGCAGGGACAAGTCCTGAAAGTAAAAATAACGTGTGCAATCACAGATAAAATGATACAGCTCCGGGCAGTTACAAATTTGTAGTTAGATTTATACTGCTTAAAAAGGAAAGCAAAAAAGGAAGCAAACATTTATACACTTAGGGAAAACACTTTTCCTCCCCCTTTCTGAAGCTCAACTTCAACCCCAAGCACCGTTTCTCTTCCCCCTTGTTATTGCTGCAAGTTACACTTAATCCCTTCAGTGAGGGATTCAGGGTTCAACAGGGCAGGGTTGCAGTTATTTCCCTCTGCCACTCCTTCCTTCTTGATCTTTTCCTGTGTTTTGGCAAGGGTCCTCCACAAGCTGCGGTACCTGTGGGGGAGTACCTGCTCCAGCATAGCTCCTCCAAGGGCCACAGTGCCTTCAGGGAAAGAGTTGCTGTGGTGTGGACCTATTCATGGGCTGCAGTCCTTCCAGGGGTGTACCTGGGCCAGCGTGGCTCCTCCATGTGCCACACAGGAAAAGAGCAAGAAGGAAGCAGCAGCAGAGAGAAGTAACTGAAGTCCCTTCAGGGGGTGGTGGTGCCTGCTCTGCCGTGGAGCACCTCGTACTCCTCTGGCCTTGGTGGTCCCTCTTTTGTTTCTCAGTCTTTTTGTTCCCTCTTCCTCTCTCCCTGTGGCATTTTCTGCCCTTTCTTAAATATGTTTTCACAGAGGCGCCACCAGCCTGGCCAACAGGCTCAGCTGTGTCCTATGGTGGGTCCATTGCAGAGCTGGCTGAAACCATGTCCAGCATGGGGCAGAATGTGGCCTCTTCCCGCAGAGACCCCCCTGCAGCTTCTCTGCTACCAAACCCTTGCAGCTTACACCTAGTACAGTACTTTGCAGGAAATGCACTTTGCTCTTGGTGTTATATAAATTTTAACAGCATCTCATTATAAGGATCTACAAATGTGTTTGCAACGTACCATTAATTAATGCATTGCCACCTTATCTGAGTGTTTCTTACTGTTTTGCTAAAGTATTATCATTTGTGAATAAATTGGTGGAACCTGGCCCATGAAAATGGGTGGCAGTAGAGGCCAACGAGTAGGGAGCTGGTTTTATATTGGAGACCACATTGTCATATAATCGACATTTGTCTTTCCTTTCTATTACCAGTATGAGTTTCTCTGAAGGTTGAACAAGTAAATTAGCTAAAGCACAGAATTCTACTAACATTATGAAGTTTTTCTGAAGGTTGACCAACGCAGCAACCTAAGGTCTATGCTGGAAAGTTTTGCCAGTTTTAATTCTAATGGTACCATCAGAAGACAATCTGTTACTGCACTGGCAAAAATACCTGCACCAGAGTACATAAATTGACATAGCTTATAGTTTGGGAAATTACACTGGCTGTATCTGTTTAAAGGTGACTTTAGGCTCGTGGTATAGCTGCAATGATCACCATTGCACTTCCAGTTTAGTGCATGTACTTGTAGAACTTTTCCTGGTGAAACAGTCCCTAAGCACACAGATAGTGGAGTCATCTAGGTAGCAATAACTACTTAAAAATTAGGAACTTATTCTCAAAGTAATGCTACTTTAATCATGTTATTTATTTTCTGATACATATTTAAGTAAGCAAATATTAGTTACAGTAAAGGATGTGTTTCAAAATCTGCAGAGGAATGTGAAATAGAATACACATAGATGTGTCCAAGACAACAAAGCAGAAAAGAGATTACATTTTTCTTCTTACAGAGCATTTCCGTTTAACCATTTATGTAGCAACTTGCATTGCAATTATTCTAGTGGTTTCAAACACTCTTCTAGTGTTTAATCCATTCTGAAGTTTCTGTTATGTAACTTTAAAAAGTTTTTAGGACTGAAATTTCAGAGATGATCAGTTTACAGTTGTTAACTGGCTTAGAAAGTGTTTGGAGGATCTCAGAATTGCCTGTGGAAGGATTACAGTAACAGAAGTTCTCTCCAACAAAAGCTATAAGCTCAAATAGCCCAAAAAATGCTATTGCAGAATCTGCCTTGATATAATGCTTTTTATAACATCTTTCTACCAAGCTATAAGCTGCAATAGTGATTCAAATATTGATGTTAAAACTGCCAATTATTTCATTGTCAGCTCCCAGTTTTTTGTATGATTTCTTTTTCCTTTAAAAAAAAGGACATGCTTGGGGATGGCAACTTAGAGAAAATCATCTCAGTTTATCTAAAAAAAAAACCTACACAAAACTTCAAATTAATTCCGTATATGATGGCTTATACACCTAAAAATTGAAATGACTATTCCTCCATATAACAGGCAAGCTCTTTTCCCAGTTAGGTATGCCAGTAGCAACAGTCCTACCTTGTTCAAAAAAGATTACCCTAGATAACTCTCCTTCCTGTCTGTTATATAGCATTGTTTTGGCTTAAGTCTCCCTTTGTGGTTAATTATTTATTAAAGGAGACAGTTCGTGCTAATCCACTTGCCTAAATTAACATAAAATCTTCTCTTGTGCTGTCCTATAGCTCAATTTTCAATGGCATTGCTTGACTTCATCTTGTGACTCATAGAAATACATATGAATGTTAATAGAAATATTTTTCTAAAAAGCCACTGTTTTCTGGAAATATTTTATTTCAGTTTGTTTTATTTTTCACAGTGTCTTCTTGAACCTGAGTCATAATGAACTGTTGGAGTAATTTTAATGTTTTTTCTTTCTTGTAATCATTCACCTTTTTGTTGTAATATGAATTATATGTCAGCATTTCCATCACAAAAGTCCTATTAATATCTCACAAATGCACATAATGTATAGGCTATTCTCCTGTACATCAGTACACGGAGCACACCTGTTAAGTCATGTTATTATTGTCCTCTTAAGTTCAAAATGTATCTGTGGAAACAGTATGCACCTTTTTTCCCCACACTTTGCTGTGATTTACAACCTGCTTCTCTTTTGTGATACCTGAAAAGCTTATTTGGTTGCAAGGAGTTTACAGCTGTGTTTCTATTGTGTGTTATATAGTTAACACAAAAGAGGTAAGATTAAATCGGTAAGGTTCAACTTCGCAGCAAAAAAATCCTGGATCTTCACAATGTAAAAGAAACATCACATGAGTAATAAAAAGTTATAAATGGCAGAGCTTTGGTTTTTAATGTTTGAATTCGTTTGGCTTACGCTTTTCTTTAAATCTTCCTTCTCTTTGTCTGTGATTGAACCTTAAAAATAATTCAGGGCAAAGGAATTTGAGCAGTTTTGGACAACAGCAAAAGACTACTCAAAAAGAAAACTTTGTATTTAATTATGTTTTGTTCAATTCTGAGTCTGGGTAAAATGTGCATTAGTATTAGACGTTTCTGCTTGTGGGTGTCACAGGTATTTCATTTCTTCTACTGCCTAATCACTCATATCTCTTATTCTGTGACATCGAATTGCCAAGTTCATGAAAAGAGTTGGCTAATGGCTTTTCTGTTCTGCAATCCCAATCAAGAAAAAAGGGAAAACCTGTTGGCTCTTGGACCTTTTGTCCATGTGACATTTGGTAAACAAATTTATGGGAAATTTATCTTAGGTCAGTCAAAGCTTTAAAAAGAAATTATTTTCACTTGTGTTCCCTTAGACATTTTACATTAAAATGTCTGAAGCAAAACATCATTAGAAAGGAAATTGTGTATATTTCATTACAAAGAAAGAATTAGTTTCAACACTGTGTTTGGAGACTGAGGGTTTCATCCAAAGAAAAGGTTTTTTCATGTATTTTTTTTCCAATGGGAAACTACTTTAACTTGTTTTCCAGTGAATTCTGCTTGGAAGGTGCTCTGCCTTTGCTTCGGGCTGTACCTTTCTAAAACTATGTCTGTGTTTCAGTTTCCAACAGCAATGGAAATCAATGTTAGCTATGGGTCCTTCTTCATTTCATTTGACTTAACTGTGTGCATAATCCTGGCTTTATTAGAATCAGTGATGGAACTCAAGTAACTTTGAGTAAAAACGAGATTTTTTTTTTTTTTTTTAACAAAGTTTGACATCTGGGCTTTATCCCATAGTGGAATGCACTATTCCCACATTCCCACATTGAGTCCACATTTCCTTTCAAAGAAATTATGCACACATCTTGGCAAGGAGCTGCTGTACACTCCATGAGATTGTCTCTTGCACTGTCAGAGCCCAGATGACTATTCTTTAAGTTGTTTGTGTTCTCAGCTCCTGGGGCTGGTTCCTCTGGACGTAAAGCACTGCCAAAATCATCCAAGGTTTTGGCGTTGTTGTTTGTCAGAAGTGTGGTATGGTCTGAAGTGCCAGCAGGGAAAACACCTCCATGCATGTAAGAATAGGTTTAACTCTCTATGTGAATGCCGAGTATTGTGTACCATTGCAGTAATTTCAGGAGTCTGCTGTTTGCCTGGGGTCTTTTTAGCATACCACAAATTCGAAGCAGCTTTTGGTCATAAAATATATCTTGGATATTGTCTGATTAAAAGTAAGCTAAAAAGTGGTGGAATTTAATTTTATTAACTGCAATGGCAATATCTGTACTGAATTATTTTAAAACATATTATTTTTCAAAACAGTATTGCGTAGGTTAATTGTGTATTTTGAATTCAGTTTCCAAACTGGCTATTGATTTGCCAGCCTGGTGCTGTCAAAAGCAGAGTCATGCGTATTCTCTTTGGCTCGCTCAGTTCTGCTTCAGAAAAGATATGCATAGAGGTGAATTTTAAATCAAAAGTGTTTTGCTCTGTGTCTTTGGGAACAGACCAACCTATGTGAAGAGTTATTTCTCACAAATTTCTTTTCTGTACTTGGACTGGGAACTAGTGTCTCAGCCCTGAAATTCTGTGTTTCTGCCACCCACACCTGGCAATCTTTTGGTTGCCTGACACCTTCAGGAGCGGTCTAATTGCTTTATTGATTCTCTTTGTAGCAATCCCCTGGCTTTACCGATTGCCAAGCAAGACAGTTTGCTGGAGAAAGACACCATGTTTAAAGATGCAGCTAAAGGCTTATGCAAGCAGCAGTCTCAGGACAGTGCATCTGAAAATGTCACTGTGACCACTACGACCAAACTTGAACAGGTAATGGCATGCAGTTTCTTGAAATGTTTGTTAGGGCTTAGGACTGGAGATTGTAAACTTCATGAAGCCAAAGACCACAGTACTTTTTTCCCCCTCACCACACAGCAGTATCATTTGCACCGTGGGGCCTTGTCTCCTTGATCACTCCCTGCAATCAGTCTGGCCCTGCAAAGAGTTCCTCCTTGCAAATTGAACAGCTGCTTCCTGCCAGCTACTGGTGGCAGGTCAGGGGCTGTGGCAGCCGGAGGGCTCTGAGCACCTCAGACTCTCTACATGGTTCACAACAGGGGAGGGACAACTGTTAGCGCTGCCCAAAGTGTGCTCTTGTCTCCAACTTTGGCTTACAAAGGGAAGAAAAACAACCTGGGAGACTGCAAAACCAAAAAGAATGTCTAAGGAATATTATGTTGCAAAATAAGTGATTGTAATTTAAAGATAGGAATGGCCAGATTGACAGCTGCAGTGTTAAATCCCTTTCTTGTGCTAATGCATTGGAATACAGGCACTGATTGTTTGGATACCCTTTACAGTTTTCTCCACAGGATCATAACCTCATTCAGTGTATAGTGTGAATGCCAAAGGAGTCATTTACCTATTGCTTGTAAATCTGGCCTGTTCTAACTTCGAATGTTTAGGACTTAAATGTTGTTTGGGTTGGGTTTGGTTTTTTTTGGTCCAAGAAGTTTTATTTTCTGTTACATGTATTTGGGAAACACATATTCCCAAAGTATTTAGCCATTTAAGAAAAAAAAACTGCTTTAGAATTGGGGGGTGGAGGGGAAAACTTCCATTTAAAATAATTGATTGTGAGTTTGAAGCGTAGCAAAAGAACAAGATATTAATTCCATTTAAACCATATTCAGTTCAAAAAAAACCTGCATACTGCCTTGGCAGAATCATGCACGCTCCACTGCTTTTTGTTGGAGCACGTTTCAGAGGAAAGTGTTAATCATATGAGATCAATCAGTGAGTTCACATGTCAACCATATGAGTCCATCTCTGAAAGTCCTCAGCTTTGGAATCCCAGAAAGCACTCATTTTCTTGTTCAGTCGGAAGACACCACAAAATGTTTTGCACTTGGCTTACATCTTGTTTTCATGTCATACGGTTTCCGGCCTTGCTGACTGTGCAGTGATGTGATGAAAACACAGTCAGTCCAAAAGAGAAGCACTGCTGGTCAGAAAAGTAAATGCTTGCAACCCTATTAGAAGGAATCCTCCTATACTTGTAGGCAAAGAGATGAAGTTGTTTAGCTTAGGCTCTTGCTGAGACCATCACTTGCTTCTAGATGTTCAGCAGGAGTGTGCACAAGAACACATACACTTCCTTCTGCTTGATTCTGTTTTGGTTGTGGACCTAGGTAAAACTATTCAGGTTTTCATTATCTCAGGCTAGACTTTTGCTTTATAGTTTGTGAGTAAAACATACACAGAAACTGACTGGAAGAAGAGCAGCTAATCTCGCAGGTGAGAAGGAGCAATCAGAGGTTTTCATGCTGGTGGTTTTCTCCTCTACCATGATCTAGAGTCACTTCAGGGTCACAGGGCAGATTTTCAAAACTTTACTCCTCCTACTCTTTCACCATACTCCAATGCAACTTCCCACAACAGTTGCGATTCAAAGGCAAGACAGCAGAATTAAAGGTGAATCTTTTAGCTCCATTAGCTGAGAAATTTCTGCAGAAAACTCTCTGTGAAATTCTGCTCTACACGAGCTAGAAGGAATGTGTATCTTGTGGTCTTTTAGGAGCAGTAGAAACTAGAAACCTTGCCCAACATCTGCAGTTGCTGAATAAGGAGTGGAGCTCCCTTGGAAATGAGTAAGCAGGAACAGTCTTATCTGGGAAATCAGCACTAACATGGGATAGGTTAGAAACTGTGCTACTTCAGCTGTTGTGTTTTTAAACGACTGGTTGCCTTAAAAGAAGAAAAGACAGATTAACAGAACTTTTCAGTTGGCAAGGGCTTAATAGGCTTTGGCTCTTATGGACAAAAGAGGGTAAAAGAGTTTAATCACTTCAGGAAATAGTTTAATTTTAGAAAACTAAAGAATTCCCATGTTTTGACAAATGAAAATATGAGGTTTTTTCTTTTTTGAAGAGACATAATTGTGATCCTGGAAGCAGTCTCAGTTTTTTACAGAACGCTAAGCTGCAGTAACTTAAATATATTGCTTACTATGAGCAGTGCTTTGTTTCTTCCATTCTCTCCTCTTGTGGAATGAGGAGATACCTATCGTAAGCTGGCCTCTGGCCCCAAGAATCAAGAGGCAGCAAAATCAGCCATAGTTGAAGAAAAGCAATCAAGACCAAAACTTCTGTGTACTTTGAATATTCTTGTTAATGTATTTTTTTGTTACCCTGTGAGGATGGAGATTGTATTCTATACTACTTGCCCTGACATGAACTGTAGGTATATGTATATCGTATCCATATTTGTGTATATAATATGTAGACCTTAGTTTTAAGAGATCACAGAATCACAGAATGATAGGGGTTGGAAGGGACCTCTGGAGATCCTCTTGTCCAACCCCCCAGTTTGAGCAAGTACACCTAGAGCAGGGGGCACAGGACCACATCCAGGCAGGCTATGAATGTCCCTAGGGAAGGAGACTCCACAACCTCTCTGGGAAACCTGTTCCACTGCTCTGCCACCCTCACATTAAAGAAGTTTTTTCTCATGTTTAGGTGGAACTTCCTTGTTCCAGCTTGTGCCCATTGCCCCTTGTCCTGTCATTGGGCACCACTGAAAAGACTCTGGCCCCATCCTCTTGACACCCACCCTTCAGATAAGCACTGATAAGATCCCCCTCAGTCTTTTCTCCAGGATGAACAAATCCAGGTCTCTCAGCCTTTCCTCATAAAAGAGATATTCCAGTCCCCTGATCGTCTTGGTAGCTCTCCACTGGACTCTCTCCAGCAGTTCCCCGTCCTTCTTGAACTGGGGAGCCCAGAACTGGATGCAGTACTCTAGATGTGACCTCACTAGGGCAAAGGAGAGGGGGAGGATAACCTCCCTCGACCTGCTGGCCACACTCCTTTTAATGCACCCCAGGATACCGTTGGCCTTCTTGGCCACAAAGGAGATGGTATTTCCAAGTAACACATTTATATTTTTTTTATTTCACAATTTGGGAAGTAAAATTTTTCTTTAGTGCTGATACCAAAAGAAAGCTTTGAACATCCCCTTCCCCCTATCCCCGCCTCTTGGGTATACTAATTCTAACAAGTTTCACTATCTTTTATTCTTACCAGTTGCATTCCAAACTACATTCAAAGTAATCATGTACTGATTAATTTTTCAATAGGATATGTGGAGTCATTACTTGGATTCATATATTATTAAAATAGATCAGCATGATATTTCCTATGCTTTGTGTCAGAAATTTCATACATTCTTAGGCAATATGGCATGCAGATTAAGCCTTTATCGTGGGGATCAGAGAGAAAAAAATTCTTCTTATTACATCTGAAACATGCATTTTTAACAGAGAAAGCTCGTAACTTTTTTGGCTTTGTGCAAACTAACAGCTCAAATTTATACGTAGGCTCAGGTTTTTTCATTGCAAAAATAATGAAAAAGAGCCTTAACAAAATATTATTTCTCATGAAGTAAGATTTTTAGTACATGAAGCATAGGAGATGGGGATCAAATGACTACATTGATAAAGCATTTTGGGTCTCTCTTGGCTTGTATTAGCTTTTGCTTTCTCCTAGGTAAAAGGTGTTCTTTGATCATCTGTAATATCAAGGGGTGTGCTGCCAAACAAAGAAAGCAGTATTTCCAGAATTTTTTCATAGTTGGTAATTTCTCTTCCTCTCAGCTGGAAAAGATATTTTCCTGATAGCAGATTGAAATTACTGGCCTGGAACCGAATTATGTGCTTCGTACTACAAACAAATGTAGATTAAATCTTTCCTTTTTCTTAATTGGGTCTTTTTTAAAAAAATATTTTGTCTTTGGCTTATAATTCTTGTTTACATATTGTTGGCCGTATGAACTCTGTGAGAGAGTATCCCCTGATGCCCTTTGATTGTTCTGGTATCACTTACCACATACACAAGGGACAACCATGAGTGTCGTAGTATTACACGTAAGAGCTAGGGTGCATACTTATTTCAATGACACACGTATTTAAAAAAATAAAAATCATTAGAGATTATTATCTGAGCAGATTGTGAATGCTGTTAAGTGTATGTCATTTAAATGGGTAAATAGGAATCTTCATTGTTAGCATTACAAAAAACTCAAAAACTAATAACTTCCAGAGGCATAGTTCTGTTGGAACTTCTGTTGTATTTATGGCTGTTTTTCTTTTATGTCTCATAAAATATGCATCATGCAATCAGTATGGTAGCCAGATACAGGCACTGAGGTGAAAAAATTGAGAAAACTCATCTGTATGCTCAGAAAAGTAGATGAGAAGAACAGAATTTGAAGGAGCCCACAAATAAGTTATTAAAATAATGGAAGTAATATTTACTGCCAGGTCAAATTGGTTGTGACTTTAATGCATTTAGAGTTTCTAATTTCTATGTGATTTATTTGCTCATTGAGCTGTGAATTTTGATGCACAGTGTTAGAAAATGCTGAATCACCAAATCCTAAACTTCGTAGGAAAAAAAAAAGTTAACAGAAAAAGATTTCAATTCCCTTACTTGGAGTTTAACTGAGCACTTCATATTTCTAACCATCTATCTTTAGAGTCAGCATCTCTGGCTATACCTAGATTATGAAATAAAAACAAGCCAGGGCCTGTTCTCTGGCCTAGGGATATGTGGATGGGTCAGTGTGCATCCATAAGGCAAAACTCTTTTTTCCCTCAAAAGATGGGGCTGTGCCCAAACAGCCCATGGGAAAAGACCACTGACATGTGACCTGAATGATACTTGGGTGTTACCTGCATGAGTGCTGACTAGCATGAGCCAAGAACATGCAAGGAAGTGTGCTAAATGTTCAGAAAATATGGAGAACCTCAGGGCAGTGCTGGAATCCAAACCCCTCTTTTATTTACAAATAGATCATTTGTCTCTAGCCTAGTGTAGGTTTAGTCTTCACAGAGAGAGATTAAGAGAAGGTCATTCTTTGGCACAGGTGTTCTGACTTTTGATAGCACACAAGGGAGCATAGTGAAGACCTCTGCTTGCATTGTTCCTGCAAGCCAGGTGAGCACACTAATGAGGGAAGGAGGCCACAGGCTTCTGTCTTTCATCTGCTTTCCCTCTACAAGAAATTTTAAAAAGTTCTTGGGATTCTTTTGTTAATTTTGTTCTATTCCAATGTGCACCATCAAAAAAAAATGTCAACATGTAATTTACTTTTTGTTTGCCAAGTGGAATTCTTGTTTTAGAGCCAGCCTTACATCCAATTGCCGTGATTAAAAACAAAAAGAGCAAGAAATGCCATCTTCTGTGTGACAGAAGAATCTGTGTTCACTTTAATAGGGTGAGGAATGCACCTCCAGAATAGGTAGACAGAAAGACAGAGACAGATACAGCAGGGAAACTGCGTATGTTTGTCTTGTTCGTAACTCACATTCTGTTTTCTGAGCCTGAAAATACAAATATTTTAAAAAGCAAGTATTTTAAATAGGCAGGAAAAAGGAGAATAGTCAGAGTAACATTTTGATAGATTCCACCATTTTAGAATGCATCTCTTCTGAGAAAAATGAATCAGTGAGGTGAGGACTGCAGGAAGGTACATTGTGAAATTTTCAGCTGGCCTATTTGTAGAGTTTACATGTTGGAGTAAGTACATTTTACACATACATGTAAAAAACAATCATTACGTTAGCTACGTAATGAGGTACTTCCTCTTTTGCATTTGTACATTTATTGCTGTTTGGACTTAATGGAATGAGAGATGTTTTTTCACAATTTTTACGGGGAAAGAAGGAAAGGAAATAGAAAGCACCATTAAAGTGTGATTGGGCACTACTGCCTCTTGTCCTTGTTGTCGTGGTTTAGCCCCAGTCAGCAACTAAGCACCACACAGCCGCGCGCTCACTTCCCCCACCCCAGTGGGAAGGGGGAGAATCGGAAAAGCAAAAGCAAGAAAACTCATGGGTTGAGATAAGAACAGTTTAATAATTAAAATAAAATAGTGACAGTAATAATGGTAATGATAACAATAATGATTATGATAATAATAATAATGATAATATAATAAAGAAAAAGAAAATAACGAGAGAGAGGAATGAAACCCAAGGAAAAAAAAAGGGAAAAGGATAAAAGAAACCACAAGTGCTGCAACCACTCACCACCCGTTGACCGACACCGCCAGTCCCCGAGCCGCGATCGCTGCACCCCCCCGGCCAACTCCCCACAGTTCATATACTGGGCATGATGTCACATGATATGGAATATCCCTTTGGCCAGTTCGGATCAGCTCTCTTGGATGTGCCCTCTCCCCTCCCGGCTTCTTGTGCACCTGGCAGAGCATGGGAAGCTGGAAAAGCCCTTGACTAGTGTAAGCACTTCCTAGCAACAACTAAAACATCAGTCCGTTATCAACATTATTTTCATACTAAGTCCAAAACGCAGCACTATACCAGCTACAGTGAAGAAAATTTAACTCTATCCCAGCTAAAACTATGACAGTTGTACATCTATGCAGTGAGTGCATCTAGAGCTATTCTTGTAAGGTACATTCTCCTTACTTTTTTTATGGGTTGCTACTTTATCTGTCTAGTTCAGCATCTGTTGCAGGTGGGATGCAGATTAGATGCCTACCTTTCCTGTTTTAGTGGTTGAGTGGAAAAACATTGAAACATCTCTTGCTAATACTCATGCTCTTACATGCATATGAGGTTTACATACACCATTTTAGCCATCAACATTTATTGCCTGTTGGTAGAGCTGATAAAAAAAGGAGACAGCTTTCTGTGAGGAGTTTGCCTGTTTCCTCCTATACTTGTTTTAAGCATTATTTTCTACTGAAGGTATTTGTCATTAGAGGAATAGTAATGAAATGATTAAAGACTAAAGCAGAGGTCCCCAAATTTTTCCAGTCACTGTGTCAGTCCCAAAATGGAAGTTTTTTGAAGTCCCCAATGTTGTTGTGAAAATTTCCAGGACAGAGCTATTACAAGAAACAAAAATGCAATAATAGCTATAGCGCTTGAAGTAGAGAAAAGAGTAGAAGCGTGCTCTCCATAGATAAAAGGTACCACAGGGCTCTGAGACTCAAGAGAAGCTCGGACCTTGCAAGCCCTGCTTACATATACCTTTCCTCTGTGGGGAGCTATGGCTTCATACATTCTATGTAATATTTCTTAGAATTAATTTTGCTCTATTTTGCAGTTTCTTTAGTGATTAAGCTTGTGTCTTATTATTCAGTACTGGACTTAGACGAAGACAAGAGTAAGTTGAGTTGCGCAAGTGACTGGAAATCAAGTATAGTACTTGACAGTTTGTTTGGATTGTGAGCAACTGCAAAATATTAGGATAACTAAGACCATTAGAAAGCTTGGAAGCTAGGAAAAAATGTTCGTAGTGGCATGGAGTGAGTCAAACATGCAATAAGTACAGATAAAAAGAGGTGTCTTGGGGTTTTTTTTTGTGCTGACATGAGAGCAGTCATTTTTTGACAAACACCTTGAACCATGAGAGTATTTAGTGTAATATGAAGTGTGAGGTTAATATTCTACAGTCTGCGTTTGTCTTTCTCTATTTGTAGACTAGAGAAGTTTTCATGGCTTTGTAACTTCATTTGTACCATACCAGCACATGAATATGAGTAAAGCTAGTGAGAAATTTAAACAGAAAATACAGCAAGATTTTGTTTTATGTCTTAAGGGGTAGTGGTTTTGTGGTTGTGATGTCTGGTGTGCCTTGTTTGTTTCTTCGTGGTAAAATAGAAGAGTAAGCAATGCCATCTGTTTTATGACTATTCATTGAAAATTTTGATACTGGTATTCAATACTCCTATCTTTAGAAGAAAAATTTTGGTAGAGTCAAAGATCTATGATTTTGAGAAGATACAAAATCACATCTAATTCATCCTGCTTGTTTATGACTACAAAATTCCTGGTGTTTGCTCATGGTCATCTAAAAAATTGCACGTGAATGAGCATTTGTATGTACATTTCAAGAATCTGGAAACGTTGAGATGAAGAGAGGTTGTTATTCTTATTTCATTAAGATGAAATTCTTCAGCAATATCACACCGTGCAGCTCTGAGAAGCGTAGGAAGAGCATCATGATTTCTGAACTAGACCGTGAACCTATGGAAACAATAGAAGTTTGGTAGTTTGGGATCAGATGCCCCGTATTAAACACCAGTATCCATAGTCTTTGGGGTCGTCTTCTTCTTGCCAGAAGCACACTCCGTGTTCCCTCCAAAATCTCCCAGTCTGCTTGCTGCTTCTGTCACTGACTTCCTAACACATGCCACTGCCAGAGGCTGAGGATGCCGAGTTGGTCTCCAAGAAAGGCATTGTCTGCTTTTCTCCTGAGCCTTCATCTTAAGTAGAACAGTAGAACAAGGCAGTTTCATCTTCATTGTTCATCCTCAAAACAGGCACCAGGAGAGTATTTAAGCAAACTCTGAACAAACCATTCAAAGAATTCTACCATCGTTCACATGAGAATTTTCTGTTTCTAGGTATTCTGCTGAGAGGCAAAAATGTTTTTCTTCAGGCTGACATAAAAAAGGAATCAACCTACCTTTTAGGTGTAGATCATAATTTATAAGCACACTGCTTAATGTATCAATGTTTATTTTGTCGCTGATCAAATTTCCCTTATCACCGACTCCTTTTATTTCAGTCTCCTATCCTGTCTTTTGGATTTTGTTTTGGTTTCCTTAGTATTTACTTTACCTTGCAGAGCTTATATTACTCCTCCTAAATCTCAAAAATATTGAGCTCATTTCATTTGCCGCTTTTGGCTAAAGTAGCTGCTTCTGAATCTCTTCTGGTCTCCTTGACAATGTGATTCCCTCTTCTTATTAACTTCTTATTAACTTCCTTCTATTCTGCAGGAAAAATTCCAATAGAATTTTAAATCCTGTATGATGAAGAGTAGCAGGAGAGCTTTTTTAAATACTGTGCAATAAAGAGTTTACAAGTACACTAACTTTTATAGTCTTGATTTCTTCTGCCATAAACATTTAATAAGGAGAGCAGGAGAATTGCATTTGAGCTGGGAATCTTTATGGGTTCAGGGATAGCAAATGGTGCTCTAGTACGGGTCTATGTTCTTAAGAGCCCATCAGACTCATGCAGTTATACACCTTAATATGGATAATAATTTTTGATGTTCCTTTCTTGCTTAAGATTAATGATGTGTAATTGTTTGGGAGGAGTGACAACTTTCCAGCTTCCTAATGTATTTTTTCCCATAAATCCTAGTGATCTAGGCTGATACTTTAGGTTAGAACATTACGGTACAGAATGATTGGTTGTGAAGTTACTTTATTTCTCTAATTTGTGTTTTCTAGATCAAGCTAATGCCTCCAGCTCCAAATGACGACCTGGCTTCTCTGAGTGAGCTAACAGACAGCAGCCTGCTTTATGAGATTCAGAAGCGTTTCAATAATAATCAGATATATGTGAGTTGCTACTCACCTATCAACAGTAAGCTTTCAAAAAAGAGCAAATGAGAGAATAGGAAAAATAGGATTGCTATCATAAGTACTGGACAGCAACCTACCCCAGACTCATGACTAATATTTAAATGGATCAGGACATGTGTGTGTAATTTCTCAAGTTTCTATAAGAAAAGCAGAAAATAAAAATGGAATAACAATTCAGATAGGTTTGGGTAAAATTTATGTGTGTTTATTTCACAGAGCAAGTGTATTGGTAAAAATGGATGGGCACATGTAATCTTCCCTCTCAAACTACCAAAAGATCCTTCCATCTTTAACATTATGTTCACTTAATTTTAGTAGAGCACAGGATTACTGGAAATTTAAAAGAAATTTAGATTTTAAAAGCTTAGAATTCAGCATGGGAGATTTAATTACTCATTATCTCTTCCTATATTACAGAAATCATTCTCTGTATTGTAACGTTAATCATCCAGATACCAAATGAAACAATTACAGCAAGGTTTTTGTAAAGCAGGTTTTCCTGGTTTTGCCGTATTAAACTCGGGGGACATCTGCTTTGGTGTAGGTTACTTCCGAAGAAAAATCTGCACTTGCAAATTTTGCTGTCCCTGTTCATATCTTACTCATACCTTATTTCTAACTTACTGAACAGCTGAGTGGCATGTTAATGTGAAACATGCAAACTGTTTTTAAATGTATAAGTTGATTGCAGTGTTTAGACTAAAGGAATGTGGGGAATTGGCATGTTGCTGTGAATACCTTTGAAATTTTGGGAACTTCAATTCTACCTGTTATGGCACTCAATGATAACAAAAATTCTGGTTTTTAGACTCATGGGTCAAATCCTATTTTATTATGAGTATTTTTTTTGCTTTATCTCACTTTCAAAGGTGCCAAACACAGATAACTTGAACTGAATTCAGGAGGATCCACAGATACTCAGCATTTAGAAAAAAAGAAGGCTTCTTTTATTTTAAAATACTGGAGATTTTACCTAAGAGGATCTCATACCCTGCTCTGGCATTCTCAGCTTAATGGAAATTTATAGGCAGTGATCATTAATATTCTGCTCAACAGCAACCATTGTGCTTTGGTAGAGTGTCAGCATCAATGCTGAACACCCTTGCATCTTTGGGTGATTTGGTTCTCAGACTTAGAAGGAAAAGTCCTTGACTCCAATTCCAAACCAAAGTCCTCCTCAGCACTGAACACGTCCTCTTCCATGTTTTGGCAAGCTTAATAAAGTTCTGTTCTGCAGGAAAACCCAACAGTGAAGTTTTCTGCCTCCCCAAATCAGGATACTTCATTTTGAAAAAGGCAGCATGACTGGGACTGTTCACATGATGGTTTGTTGTCTGACCTCTTCAGAGACAGAGGTCTGGCATTTTTGCGTTCTAAGAGCATGATATGGCAGCAGCTACTTATGTGGAGTGAGAAGTATAGCAGCAAGGGGGACCTACAATCTTATACTTAAGTACATTTTTCACATAGGAGTGTTTAAATATGAAATAATAATATCTTGGCACGGTTGCAGTCAGTGGATGGTTTGCTATTTCTAATACAGCCAGGATTTTTTTTTCTATATGCATGTAGATATGTTCATATACACATGTGCATGTGTAAATACTTATATATTTATCAATTGCTTTGTCTTGTCCCACGAGCAACATATTTTAATGTATCACTTCTGCATAATTAATATAACATTTCTAAATTCTGTCATCTATCTCATGAAAGAAATTGCTTGAGGAGCTGGTTTATGTGGTAGGCATGTCACATTTTTGTAGTTTAACAAGTAGTAAATTTCAAATTAACTTTCAAATAATCTACCAATAATATATGCAGCGCAATTCTTCCATGCATAATTTTCTGTTATGAGGAACTCAGTTTTATTACAAAAACAATAATTAATGTTATCTGCATTGTAAATTTAGATCTCAATTTAAAGTTATGAAGTTAAAAGCTCTGAATTTGCAGATTATGTTTAATATGTTGATAGCTAGATTTAAGATGCTTTGCCAAAAGTCCTTTCTGGAAGAAAACCATTAGCCTCCTTAAAGATTTAATTTCTTACTTAATAGAGCAATTATATCTTCTTCTTTTTTCAGACCTACATTGGTGATATACTGTTGCTTGTTAACCCATTTAAAGAACTTCCTATTTATTCTACCACGGTAAGCATTCTCTCTTCAAAACGTTACAGTGCGGATCTTTTTCAGTGGATTCATATAGTTCATTTGGCAGGCTAAACCCCTCAAATTAATTAACATATATGCCTTTTTTATGTTGGGAGAATTTTAGTTTTAAAATTTTAGCGAAAAATTTTTATTTTCTTCCAAGATAACACTATTTTTTTCTGCATCTTATTTGTAAAACAGCCATCTTGCTGATGTTATGTATGAGCAGGAGCACTTTCGATTGTTTAAAAATAGTTCCTGATGTATTACATGACCTTGGTGGTTTCTGCCACTGCCAAACTTGCAAAAATAGACGCATACTTCATGCAGTGGTTGGCTGAGCTTGCACCCCCGTTGCCCAAAACACGCTTATGGAGATGACAGCCTTGAATGGTGCAGAATGGCTGTCTGCGCTCCACACCAGGCCACTCAGTCCAGACACCGTGCAGGCAATGAGTGCGAAGTGCTCGGCACGAGCTTAGCACCGCACCGGGGCAGTCGTACGGAGGTGGTTTGTGTCGGGCACCGGCAGCATATGGGCAAAGGGAACTTGAGTCCATGTGTGCACTGCCGTATGCACAAGGCCACTTAGGAAGTGCTTCAGATGTTTCTTTCTTGAACAGTAGCAGCCTTATCTTTCTAATCTTTCGCTTATGAGACAGGCTAGTTATTTACAAGGGGTTTATCATTTCAGTACCTAGACATTGATACTAACTTAAGTGGACGTTGTAGATCAGTGGGAGTAACATCAATTCAAATGATTTGATCTCTGCTTCATCCTCACTCAGCCACTTTAGAGAGAGAGTATTAGCGTAACTGTTGATTTCTTTGCCCCCCGCCCTATTACTGTCTTGTTTTTGCACTGAGATCACGTTATTGCACAGAGATCTGGCTCGCTGTTGTGTTAGGGAATGTTCAAATATGTTTACTTAGCTTACAAGAATTATAAAGGGTTCAAAACTTAGTAAGCAAACTAGTCTGTGGCTGTTTGCTATGTCATGTGGCTTTGTGTGTATCAGTAAGAAATTGGAGAGAAAGAAGTGCTGTGACATTCAATGGCAGTAACAGCAGATTCCAAGTTGGGAGTCTAAATTTAGTTTCTAGAAATGGAAATCATCCATCACCCCTGAGGTTTTAGTGGATGATATTTTTTCCTGTCACGGTGTATTTTACATTAGATACGTGATCTTGTGCCTCAAGAGAGAACTGTAAAGAAAAAGAATGTAGATGGTAGGCTTGCATATTAAAATGTTTCCTGAATGTTTGCAGCATCTTCTCCTGTGATAGATCTATTTTAGCAAGTTTAGCATGAGACACTTTTTGTCCTGTAATTGTTTGGGTCACCTTGGATGATCGTTGCTTTTACTCCATCATTATTATCTGCGTGGTATTGTGCATTAGGCAGGTGTTTCCCCGACAATCAAAAAACCATGGCTGTAAATTAGCTTTGTTTTCCCATTTTTGAAATGCTCAAATATACTGCAGCAGCTTAGCTGGTATTATATTGAAGTCTGCAAGTGTTAGATGCTCTGTATATTAAAGTAATAAAAATTGATGATGTGAATTCCTCAGTAGACACTGACATGTTATATGATGTGGTTTATTAGTTAGCATTTTTGTTTCAGGTATGTGGTTTGTTAGCTGTCAGAAAAAGAATGCAAAGATATATTGGGTATGATACTATTTTTAAAACCAGGATGAAGCAATGAAAAGATTATCATGTACTTTTTTCAATAACATCAACACTTTAGGTTTTCTTCTCTCTTTTAAAAACACTTTTCATAACTTGTCAGCAGTCTTTATTTTTTTATCCTACACTGACCTCCCACACTTAGTTCCAATAGAATACTACTAAAATAAATCTTTTTATAAGCAATTATTTACTCTGAGATGACATAAAGAATCATATGATAATGGACACTGATGTACATTGCTTCATATGCAATTCAGTGCAATTCCTAGATGATAATATTAATGCATTTGTACATGGAAATACACTGTACTACTACGCATTACGTTATAGTAGCACTATACTACTAGGAACATGCAGATGTGTTGTGGTTTAACCCCAGCAGCAACTAAACCCCACGCAGCCACTTGCTCACTCCCCCGTGGTGGGATGGGGGAGAGAATCAGAAGAGTAAAAGTGAGAAAACTCGTGGGCTGAGATAAAGACAGTTTAATAGGTAAAACAAAACAGTAATAATAATAATAACAATAATAATATAATGAAAAGGAAAAGCAAAACTGCGCGTGCAAGCAAAGCAAAACAAGGAATTAATTCACTGCTTCCAATTGTAACCAAGGTGGTAGGTAGGGAATTAACTAGAACAAGTAGAATACTGTGTGCTGTGTGATCATAGAAACATAACTGAATCTATATTGTTTTTAACATAATGATTAACTTAGTGGTATAGTGAAGAATGAAGAATGTTCTGTTAGAACTTTGAGACAATAAGGAATTGTGTCTAGTAATTTAAGTGTCATGCACCAGTGATACTGCTCAGAAGCCCATGTACCTTCCCATTGTGATTTGGAGATCACGTAATCAGTTAGGTTAGTTAGTGGTCTTAGAGGAGATGACCAATGATTATTTTTAAAGGTGATATCATATTTAAAAGAATCCAATCATGTTGAAATGTAGTGAATATTAATGAAGGAATGAATATTTGGTATTCTATGATAATAATGTGGTGTGATCATGACTTAGCAGAAAATATGTATAAAAACTGGCAAATTTTAATGCAAAGGTGAACACGCTTGAGGAGGAGCTATCCCCCGTGTTCCCGGCGCCGTGAATAAAGAATGCCTGCCTTTTAACACTACATTAGTGTTACGAGGTTTATTCCCGATTTCGGTGACACAATTGTTGGGCAGGTGTTCAGCCATCTCCAGGAAAGCAGGGCTCCATCACACATAATGGTTACTTGGGAAGACAAACGCCATCACTCCGAACGTCCCCCCCTTCCTTCTTCTTCCCCCAGCTTTATAAGCTGAGCATGACGTCATATGGTATGCAATATCCCTTTGGCCATTTTGGATCAGCTGTCCTGGCTGTGCCCCCTCCCCTCCCGGCTTCTTGTGCACCTGGCAGAGCATGGGAAGCTGGAAAAGTCCCTGACTAGTATAGGCAAGACTTAGGGACACTTAGCGACACTTAGCCGCTACTTAACAACAACTAAACATCAATGTGCCATCAGCACTATTCTGGTATCCAAATTCAAAACACACTATACCAGCTACAGTGAAGAAAATTAACTCTACCCCAGCCAAAACCAGGACAAGACTCCACTTCAAAGGTGTGATAGTAATGTTTGGAGAAGCGGCTTGTGCTAAGGTCGGTCATCCTGCTTTGTTATATTTGTGCAGAATTTATTTGTGTCCGATTAGGGTAAATATATTCTTGAAGTCCATGTGTTAGAAAAATATGTAAACCTGCAAAGCACTTGCAACATTATGCAATGAGAATAAGCATGTGAAGGTTTTTCTTTCTGCTTTGTGACATGCTGAAAGGGTTCCTTGGGAATCGGTGTGGGCTTAATCTTGTTTAGTCCCTTAGCTTGAAAGGCCTGAATGAGAATAGGGCCGTGTTGTGGAGGATTCACTCCTCCACAGCGTTGTAGATGCCTCAAGATTCAGTAGTTCAATATTTGAATAAACAAGACAGGCGTGGGCAGGAAGGGGTGATAAGCACCTGATTAGTTTGGAGAAAGGAGCAAATACAAAATGGCACTGTGGTGGCAAGGCTGTTAGAGAGAATAGTTGGAGAAAACAGGACATGATGGAAGGGAAGGGATTTGGTTAAGTGGTAGCATCCGGTATCATTCTAGATGCTTCACAGTGTTCCAATTGTCCCCCAGCTGCCATGGGTTTCTGTAGAGCCTGTGCTAATTTGCTAAACCCATGAGAAGGTCTGACAAAAGCTATATAAAAAGGTAGGCAAAATTATTTATTTAAGGATATTTGTAAAATGGTATGGTGTTTCTGCTCACAATCTTACCTAAATCACATTCTGTATTTTCTTTATTATATTTACTTATTCTGAAAGAACAGAATTGTAGATATTGGCAGGCTCTCTAATTTTTCTAAAATCTGCTTGATATTAGCTGAAAGAACATCAGGATATCCTCAGAAAAAAATGGGGTTTCAGTAGCAGGTAATTGATTTTACTGATACTTAAGCTTTAAGGACAGTACGTGTTGGCAGCTACCTGCATCACAGAAGTTATTCTCTATTGCAGAGGGAGTATTTGTGGGACACTGCTCTGTCATGTCATAAATTAATTAGTTTATAACTTAAGGCTTTAATTTCAGTTTTTAACTTTTCATGGGATGATCATATTTCGTTTGGTAAGATTTTTAAGTCAAGACATTGAAGAACTATAATCATGAGGTATAAAAAATAACTAAATAGGTTTTGTTTTACTCAGTGCACAAACCAGTATTGTTGAGTCCTGTAGTTATGTTTAATTTTGTATCTTAATTAGATCTTCTATGCTTACAGCCCTGTTTTCTTTAATTAAAATCTTCATAGATGCCTTAATGGTACCACATGTATGCATACAGAAATTCTGTTCATAATGCTTAGAGAGCTTTACAAAAGACCCAGGATTAGGGAGGGTGAAACATAATTAGTTTGAAATGTGTTGATTGTGTTAATTTTCTATGATTTTTCAGGTCACCCAGCTTTATTTAAGTAACTCTGGAAAACTGTGTTCCTCACTTCCCCCACATATATTTTCCTGTGCTGAAAGAGCTTACCACATGCTATTCCAGGAGCAGCGTCCCCAGTGCTTTATCCTCAGGTGAAAATTTATCTTTCTATTAACTAATTTGTAACTCCTGCCTTTCAACTCTTTCCCCCAGGACTCAACAGTGGAGATTTCCATTGTATTTTTTCCTCCAACTGATTTCTTTCTGTGTACTGATCTCTGTATCATACATTAGAGAAAATAGAACTGAAAAAGGTTTAATTACATCTCAAGTTCATAAATTCTCTTGGGGAATTGCCACTCCATCTAGCTGCATCTAATTAAGAGCAAAGAGTTAATGGTAAAGAATTCAAAACTGCTCTGTGTTTTTGCTAATATTACATGGATCAGAATTAGAAATAGAATCTAATGACAATAAAAATGGAAAGTCCCCAACTAAATGATGACCCTCTGAGTTGGGGCACCTGTACTGGAGTTTCCACTCTGCCTCACATGTTTGCGTGGCCATGAGCGCGTTGTTTGGCTCTCCAACTACAAGATGGACTTTAACCAGTTCCTTTTTTCACAGTGTTGTTGCAGTGATAAATAACTTCAGGATTGTGAATAAATGTATCTGAAATCTCCAGTGAAACAGAGTTTCATCTGAATATGCTGGTTTTATAATGGTGAAGCTTTGAATTCACTTGGAACTTTTGATCGCCAAATCTGTTAATCCCTTTTCTTCCTTCATCCTAGCTGAAAGCAGTGAGTCTGGTGAATTTGGTGTAGTTGCTCAAAGAAATTTGTTGCTCAATCTTGTCACTTTGACAATTGCTGTTGGCTGAAATATTGGCAAGGGTTTGCAGAACTTCATGGGAGATGGGGGTGGGGTGGGGGTGGGGGAAATAAAGGTGATTTTGATTTGACCAGGAATAAAGGGTGATCCATTTGATAAATCTTGTAATTTCTCTTGAACTACCTCTAGTTATAAGGAAACTGAATACTGTGAAAAGGAGAGGATATGATAGTCAAAAGCAGCTAATAGTGCTGTTTTAGAGTTACAAGAGTTAAAATGAACACATAAATACAGTCATATGTATCCGTTTTTATTGCATTCTGTTTATGTGGATACAGACTCCTGTGAGTATTTGAACTTCAGTATATTAAGTCTTCAAATACATGTGAATATTGTAATTAAATGTTTCTTTTAAAAGCGTAGTTTATGAAAAAACATAGTTTATAAGTTTCTAAATTATAAATGTATAAATTAATTATGTGCGGAACTGATTGTTGATTGGTTGAAACAAATGCTAACCTTTTTATAACCTAATCAGAACAGAGTAGTTATTTATCCAGTGAGCAGTGACACTTAAGCAGAGGTACAAGCAATATAAGGAAATCATTACTATATGTTCATATTATCCTCTTGTAAATATTAACTCTTTTTTAGGTATGATCATTTTGCTAAAGCTAAGAAATATCCTAAGGCACTGTTTTCAGCATTTTCTTCAAAGCAGGAACTTGGGACACTGCTAATTGATTAATATCTTTGTGAGATTGCTTATTAGCGTAGACAGAGAAGAAGCACAAAATAATACTTATTCACACTTCAAGAAAAAGGCTAACTGCCAAGTTAAGTATTGTGTAGTGTTGCACAAAGAATATTGTACTTAATAATAAATGGCTTTGATATCAGGGAATACTGATGATTTTATATCAGAATGTCAAGGCATATGTTAAGCCCCACTGTCTTGATCCCTGCCCAGCCCACCGTAGCTTATTATAAATCAGTGACCTGACGGAGAATGTGACAAGAGGGTGCTCTGTTGATGGCATCAGCACTTGCAAGACATTTGTGTATCACATCGAGGAAGCCCGTAGATATGCCGTCCTAAAGTATCCTTTATGTGGATAATTAATTAGATCTAAAGGTCACTTGTGAAAATGGAAGCTGAAAGGAAAGCACCTGGAAATTTGGAATAGGAGATAAGTATAGGTGCAACTTAACAGAAACAGCTAGAAAGAGTTCTTTGTAAATAGCTTTCTTCTGCTAGCGCTAAATGAGAAAACAGAAGGGAATTGGGGTCTTTTAGAAGTTCATAAAGAGGTATTAAAAATGGGATATTCTCATTATATTAGTCCGTTGGAGGAATCTAAATAAAGAATGTCTGGAAAGTAAAGGTGGTATAGGAGATTTCCATTGGTTTTCTGACAGTAATAATAATAATAATAAACTGAAAAATATCCTTGACGTAACTCAGGTTATTCATCTGCCCCTTTGCTGTCACCTGATCGTGTGTGTGTGTATATGCTTGTGTGTGTGGTCAAAATGGATTTCTGCTTTCTTGCTATTTCAGCTGTAAAACAACATTAGCTGTCAGCAAGAGAAGGTTCTTCCACTACTGTGAGGGATGATTCATTGGTTACATCTGTGCTAATACACAGCATGGAGCAGGGCTAACTTTCTGGCCCTGAGGGCATGTGGTATAGCGTCCAGTCAGTTTTTCTTTGATTTTTCACTTGAAGAGGGGTTTGTGGAGAAGTTCTTCAAGATCCCGGTTTCATTTCCTGTCAGAACCAAATAACTGCAATTCTGCAGTTCTGAAATACTCCAAGATTTTGTGTTTTACTTTGTTTTCTGCAAGTTCTCTTATCAAGCATACTCTTCATTCCTGAGTAGGGAATTCTGTACACATTTGACCTATGGTCTGTAATTTTAAAATATCTCTAGTTATAAAGCTGAGTGGGGGATACAATTCCGTGCATGCATGTATAGTGCAATGAGTGCTCCTAGTAACACATTTTAAAAACTTCCCTCTAATGTGGAATCACATTGAATGAAGATGGGGGAGCTCAGAGAAGCTCTCTGTATCTAGAAAGGCCTTTCATATAGGCACTCAGAAGGAAGGAGGCAGTGGATGAACAAGCGAAAAGGACTCGTAAATCCATGAGAATGTTACACTGGAATAAGCTGTCTAGGAGTGCTTCTGCCCTCCTACCTTTGGCTGCTCGTTTCCTGATTTCTACACCATCCTTTGTGTCAACACAAACACGCTGGTGGTGGCATGGTCAGCTGGGCTGCAGAAATACTCTCAGGTCAAAATTACACTGGGCAGGAGGGTGGTGATGTTGAGGAGCTATTTTAACCTGAATCCGTTCCAAAGCCAAATTTCCCTAGAAGTGAGGTGATTGGCCAGAGCACGACTGGCAGGGTTCACTGTTTTTGGTAGTGGTTTTGGCTTAGACTAAATAGTTCCTAGAATCTTTGTGCCATGTTTGCTGCTGCTGTAATAGTGGAATGGTTGGCCTGAGACACTGACCAAGTCAGAGCTCTTACAGTGAGGAGTATCGGTGTGCTACAGGGGAAAACACCAAATCAGAAAGGTGCTAGTTTTGTTTGGTTTTATTAGTAGTAAATCCAGTGAAAGTAGATTATCTCTGTGGGTATGCACTAATCTCAAGATGAAATTCCCTTGATATCTGCAAGATACGCCATTTTGGCATACGAACACTCTTGGAATTGCACACCGAGAGTACGCTTTTGCCTTCTGTTGTCGTCATTAGCAAGTGAAACATGATGTGATTATAGAAAAAAACTCTTAAATCTATATTTATTTTTAGGTCTACTTTACTTTTACTTATAATAATAGTGTATACTATAAGTAATTTGTTATTATAATTTATGAACATAATTATGCACTAACATTATTGTAAAGATTTTACCATGAGAAGAGGCTACTGTTTTGATGGGCATGTTGTGATATGATACGGAGCAGTGAGAGTTAGTACCATACCAGTGTTTCACTTTTCATGTGCAATTCTCAAAATATGTCTAGCTTAACTCTTAACTGCCAGAGAAGAACCAAGTGATGGCAGTATGTATAACTCTCATCCGAATTTTTCCTAAAAAGTTTGAGTTTGTTATTTTAAAAAATGCTAATTTCTCTACAGAAGTCTTTTATTTTATTTTCAGTATGTCGAGCTACCCACAAGCTTTTCAAAAGGACTGGGAAGAATATCAGAAAATGTACCCTTATTCATGTTAATCCTGTCATCTTCATCAAGCTTCGTAGCTTGTTTATTTTGTGGAGATAAAGTTTGTTTTCCATTAGCAATGTTTTTCAGCTCATTTTTTTTCTGCCAAAGAGTAATTACAAAAAGATATTTCCCATGAGTTTAGTGGCCATTACTAATGATTCATGAATTACTCTTTTATTGGACACAAACTGTTGCTAATGAATTCTGCATGCAGCATGACCCTTAATGACACTGTTTTTCTTAGCCTAGTCATTTTTGCCTCCCACATTTTCCCAAGAGATGATAATGAAAAGAGATGAAGGCACCTGAAGTTGTCTGAGCTGGAACTTAGCTGCCTAAGTCCAAAGCTGTGGTCTTGAAATCCTTGCTGAACTACCAGACTCTGCTTTCTGACCTTAAAGGGCTACTTCAATTTTCAGCCCATTTGTGTGTTCAGGAGAGACTCATAGTTTCTGGCAGGGCAGAGAGTCTTACAGCACTATTTATTTCATGCTTAAGCCTGACTGGGATCCAGGAATTTTACAGTTCTGTACCAAAGTCCCTTACCACAAGCTTTCTCAAAGCATTGCTAGTTCACATCGCTGAGATCAGAATCTTTGTAAATCAGACATTCACCCATGAGCGCTTGTGCTTGTGGTATAGGATGCTGCTCACAGCTATTGTCCTGTTCTGTCTCCCTCATATAACTTCCATCTGGTTTCTGTTTATTTGTTTTTACTGGTTTTCTTTCTTTAGCTGCTTGTCTCTAGTGATATGTTTAGAGTAGAAGCCCTTCAGGGCCAGACCATTTCTATATTGTATCCTTAGCCAGATATGGTTGGAGTCTCCTGACTCCACACAAATGATTGCGATGATGGCAGCAATTAGATATATGGAAGCAGAGACTCCACCCTTTTCTTTGGGAATAATAACAACGATTTGACAGTGAGTGCTCCTGTGATCACAGGAAAAGGGTTTGTAGCTGCAGATCTACTGTGGCTTCCCCCGAGCACAAAAGTCAAGCCAATAAAAAGGCAGCACTTCTGTCATGAAGCCTGGCTGTTCTCAGAGCACTAAGCTACCTGCTATTTGCAGAAACAGCACGGGCTTGTGCCAGATGAAGACAAATTCTCCCTTTTGTAGCATCACCACCTAATATTTACTTTTTCTGTTTTCTGTGCTTAAGACACTGTAGGTATGGAATTGTTCCCATCTTTCTGTAGCATGCACAACTTGGTGTGTGTCAGATCACCTTAAGATTGCTTAGCAGAAGGCAAGCTCTAAGACCAAGAGCAAGTCAAAGAAAAGTTTCCAACAAGTGGTTAAAATCTAAGAAAAAAAAAATCAAAATGGAGTTCAACATAATGATCTATCAAATGTGAAAAGTTCTTCCTTAGCAGCAAGATTCTTTTGTAAGTAAGGTGTTGTTCACACAGGAAACATATTTAGCAAATCTTGAATTTTCATCTTGGGGCTGCTTTGGAGAGTTGCCCAAAAAACTGAAGACACCAATTCACAAATAGCAAATACCCATCTCCAAGGTATTTCCTTACAGGTCTGGAAGAATACTTCTGTCCCAGTATAAATCCTGGAGTTAACTTAGGACCAGACCAGTCCTTTGCAGGGCAAATGAAGTGTTAAAAGTATCTTTTTCAAGTTTATTCTTTAATCTAAGGAAATCCATTGTTTTGCAACTTAAATTAGAAGGTATAGAGTGTTAAGGAATTTGCTGCTCAGTGTAGTGCTGGAATTCCTCTGTCTCCTGTTACGTGACTCAGTGAAAGTGGGAATCTAGCATTGCCAGACTTGCTTTGTGGTACATGAGTGTGATTTTTGTCTCTCGTTGGTTGGATCTCTCCGACACATCAGCTCTCTGCTTTGTCTGCTCCCTCTGCTTCATGCAGGTTCACTGGCTCTCCCCAGGCAGCAAAGCAGACAATGTGAAAAAAATAATCCTTTTTTAGTCTTGTAAAATGAATCACCCATTACATAAAATATTATACATAAATATCAATGGCAAAATATTCCAATGACTGTACAACTGCAAGTAGATCCTTCGCATTGCAGAGGCTGAGCATGCTGAATGAATGTACAGGAGATAGAACAGGCAGTGCAACGCTGAAGCATCTTCTGCAGTGACAAAGGAGCAGGCAGTGCCCTATGATGTATTAGGTTAGCTACTCAAAGCTCCACTTATACTTCTGTCATTCCTATATTCTTTATAAATTGCAGGTAGTTAGGAATATTCCTTGTAAAAATCCTTGTTTAATTTACAAGTTAGGGGTTATGAAGTTTATAATTTTCTGGCTTCACCTCTGCATTATGTTAAAAACCTTACACTTACAGAACGCAGATTTAACACAGATTTGAGATAGGGTGCTTAGTATAACATTATGACATACTGTTCATGGAAGGGAACCCGCTACAAAGCCGGTGGCAACCCTTCTGTCTCAAAATTTTGTGCTTCCGTGGTAAAAACCCAGACATCATCATGTTTTAAAGAAGCTTTAGAATTGCACTTTAGACTCTTACAATTCCAACAGTGTTAAAGCATTTTATTTTGCAGAACATTCAGAATGTCCCATTTAAACTGTGTGAAGCTGGTTTTCACTTCAAATGTAAGGAAAAACTTACTACTATTTCACTTTAATGTTACCTGTTTCAGTTTTCTTTGTGACTTTGGTCTTTGTCTGCTGCTATCCGTTCCCCTAAACACCATATTAAGTCTTTGCTACTGAATTGGTTAAGAAAAAAAAAAAAAAAAAAATCCATTTAAAGCTCTCAGGATGATCCGGATCAGTCTTTCCACTTTTTCTTTTTTTTCTTCAGTCACTTCACATCTCATCAAGTGTTCACTCACTGAAATTGAGTGTTTTACAACAGCAAAGCATTTGGCCAAATTATGGAAGATTTAATTACTTTTAGTTTATAGCAAGCCACCATCCCTCAGGTATGCTTAACACCAAGAGCTGACTTTGTATAAAATATGTATGAAAGTTACAAAATAAAATAGCATTATGTTATGCTCTTAAACAGCTAATAGGTGGGCTTTCCATAATTAACTTCCTTCTGACTGCATTTTGCTCCTGCTGTTCAGGATACGAAAATGCATTATGCGCTGACAAGATAAGTGAGGAGCTGTCTAGGAAGCCTAAGTAGAGTTAATAGGCTTGTTAAAAGTTAAGGATCCTTCGTCAATCAAGCCAATGCTTTATGGGATGCTGATGGCCAATTTGGTGAATCAAAAACCATAATGAATGTATCAAATGAAATGCTACAATTTTGTATATGTTAGCAGCCAGGAACGTCAATATCCAATGGTTTTGTTGTGATATAAATCACGATTTTAAACCAAATAATCTGGAATGAAGAGAAATCCTTGTCTTTTAAAGTGGAATGCCTTGAAAGCTTTTGATTTCCTCAGTTTAGCGTCACCACAGGCATTCTGTTCAAGTTAACACTCTTTAATTTTTACATTATAATTCAATGTATTATAAGTGCAATGGGCTACTGCAGTACAGTTATAGATTTGGACATCCTATTTGTAAAGAAAATTGTTTAGAAATACACTTTCCAGTTTAGTTTACTTTAGAAATATATTTTCCAGCTAACATGCAGGGTTGTTTAGCTACAGAGATCACTGCTGATGATACAAACCACACTATTTTATATTTAGCAGTCTTGCCTGCACATATTTATTTCAAACCTAGAAACCTCAGTCATGGAGCAAGGCCCAGCGTCTCGCTTACGTACTCTGCAAACTGAGAAAAGAGAAATCGTTCTGGTCCCCCAGAAGTTTGCAAGCTTCCTCTTTTCCCTGGCTATGTCTTAGTATCAGAGTGGGAATTTGGAGTAGTAATGCTCACAGCTTAGGGTGGTACAATACAAGATTGGTTTCAGAAGTTCATACAAAACCAGATACATATCTATGCTGACCTAAATCTTCCTTTAAAACTGGTGGCAATCTTATATGAACAAATTCTGTCAGACGTTTTCCAGCATTTCTGTTTATAATTCAAGTACTGCAGAGTTAGGGTTTGTTGTTTGTTTTGTTAAGTATTCCTTCACTTCTGAATGCGGTACCTTTGGTCAGAAATGAAAATGAAGCGCAGACAATAAAACCCTGTCACTTATATGATCTGAAATGGCAGGTACATTCCTCCTTACGTGTTTCATATTTTGTCATATTGTTCCCCAAAGAGATGATTTGTAGGATTTCTTTACTCTGGAATTGACACGTGCCAAACAACAATGACCCAGTAATCTGAATTCATAGAGATGTAGACAAACCTGGCTAATATGCAGAAATCGAGGGTAAGCAAGATGTACTTCTCGGTACTTGCAGGAATTAATTCTTAAAATTTTGCCTGGGGTCTGCTGTTTTCTGACTATTTTAGCTGGGCTTCCTCAGTTAACTACTTCTACATAATGGTTCTGTCTGTCCACCTCTAAGTCCCCCTCCACCCAATAACTTTTGAACCTGTTGGCCGCAAACAGCCACGGAGGTCTCAGAGCCGGGATGTTCACACAGGCTTTGTGGGTTTTGGGAGCCATCACGAAGGCAGTTGTGACTCCAGCCACAGCTATTCTGAAAGGGAACAGCCAGGCAGTTCGTGTGGGCTGTCTGGCAAGCACATGCTTAGCACTGAGCTCGCCGGCATGAGTGGTGCCAGCGGCCCAGCAAGACTGGCACAAGGTAGCAGAAGAGCTGGTTCATAATTCGTGTGCAGTGGATTTGCAGGGTGTAGCTTCTTTAGTTCCCCTGGTTGTAGAACATCCTGTATTCTTTGCTTCACATGCCTTTGTATGTTCACACTTCAAATTGTACTTTTTCTGAACAATTCTAGCGTTGAATGTTTTATTTCAAAACAGAGTGTATTCTTTTCTTATTATTCATATTATTTTAAGGTACGGAGACTAGAGTTGTAATTGAGGTTGTATTAAGAAAATATTAATAAAGAAACAGTAGGAACCAGGCCCTCCATCAGGTACTTGTATAGGAAAGTTAGAAAGCCAAAGGAGGAATAAAATGAGAAAGCTTAGCGGCACTTGCCTAAAGCCCATGGTGAGCAGAGGATTTCACATTCTTTGTCCATTTTCTTCTCCCTTGGAGTACACTGTCTCTACTGATTTCCTAATTTAACCTTCTTTATTTACCTGTGAAATAAGCTTTGCCTGTTTCATAATGCCTTCTAAGGAAGTTTTACTGCGGAAGAATGCTTTCTGCTGCAATGCTGATTTATCCTCCACCTTGATAAGGCAGTCCAACCAAAAGTTATAAGAAACCAATGTTTGTATTGTAAATTATATTTTGAAAAATATAGTGATACAAGAATTATTTAAAACGGAGAAGAGGAATTGTTCTCTAAGCAGAATAAAGCAATGCTGGTGTGGACAATGGGGACATTATAAAAAATTTTACTCCACCTCAAAGGAAATGGAATAAACAAGGTCTGGTTCAAGCTACCAAATTACTTTTTCACTGTTAAATTACTTATTGCCCCAAATGTTCCAAACAATTATATCAACAATTAATACTTTACCTAACATGGCATTTCTTTCTCAGTGCTTTGATCTATATTTCACTAGGAGTATACACATAAGCCCTTGAAATGCACAGAACAGCTAAATGACATTGTGTCTCTCTTTCAGCAACCAAGTTCTAGGGAATCCTGGCCCCTGAGCTGTGCTCTAGCAACTGCTTTAGCCAACAAGCTCCTGTGACACTGCTGGACAAAACGTCGATTGATGTAAAATTAACAATTGAGCTGAGAGTATCAAATCTTTGTAGCTGTGTCACTGCAATGTTTAGGTAACAGCAATCTTGGGAAGAAATGATCAAGAAGGGACAGAAACTGTCCACTTTGCACACCCTCGCATAGTCCTGTGTTATCTGGGCCGCAGTTAGCTTGCAGTGAAAAACAAAATATAGCTTTATTTAACAAGTGAAACAAATTAGCTGTTGAGTGGGGAAACTCACGGTGAACACTCCAGTTCCTTTGTTTAAGAAGGCGTTTTTCTGTTTTTAATTGTAATTTGCATGCCTGCTTTGTAATACTTGAAAACAAAGGTGCATCAAATGTTATTTTAGCATCCCTTCTGTTCTCCCAGCCCCCAATTTCTCCAGTCATGAGAAAAATTTTTTGAAAAATACCCGCACCCTGCTAATCCTAGAAAAGCCTTCTGCTAAAGAAGCTGGTTTCGGCAGATGAAGTTGGGCCTAAGCGAGCAAAATAATAAACCACTGCAACAATTTGTTAAATAGCAAGTCTTGTTCCGTCCTCAGAATGATACTAATATTTATCTTCTGCATATAGAGGGCAGTACACATTGGACAAGTTGTGAGTTTTTACAAACTATGAATTATTTCAGATCTGATTTCAAACATGTTTGAACACTTCTGCTCAGTGGCATCATCTGTAACTATGGCTGTACTAAACTTCAGAGATGTTTTCACTTCAGAGAAGTTCCTTAGCAGCTGAAATAACCAAAGAGCCGCTGTTGCTAATCTTGTTGGTAACCTGTGGTATAGTGATAGCAGGTTGCAGCTGTGATTTTGGATTAAGTATGTTGTGGAGGGATAAAATTATTTCATCAACATGACACACAGGTGCCAGTGGAGTGGCCGATGTGAGTGGGCAGTAGGAGGCGGGAGAGGGAGGCAAGATAGATGGCAAGATAGATTTATATCTGCCTGTAAGCTCACTGAGTTTCTGCGTAACACAGGCATAAGACCAGTAATTTGCAAGAGTATGAAATGTCTCTAGGGGAGGAGAATCATAGGACTAATGCCCTGTTTCACTTTTTTCTGTTCCTGTTAGTGATAATAGCTGAAGGAACATGGCATTTGGACACTACCATTACAAAGACAGAAGGCTAATGCTACTTCTTAAGAACAGAGGCAGCATGGTACAATTAGCATTTGGAGAGTGAAGTCATCGTTAAGAGGGCAGAGATGCATGCAGATTTTAGAGGGTATCATCTGACTTTTGAAACTCTTCCAGACAGTCAGAAGCTGAAGATCTGAGCAAGGGATAGTGCTCTTACGGAGCACCTTGTTAATCCTGTGGGGATACGAGTTTCATATTAGCTGTGACAGTGACCTTCTTGACTTCACATGACTTCTTTCATTTTAAGACCTGGTTTAAATATGGCTTTGTGACCTGTTATCTGAGGTCTTTGTGTAACATATATCCAGGTCGCAAACCTTTGCAGTCTTGGACCACAAACCTCCTACTGATGCCAACAGGAGTTTGAAGTCCTGGGTCAGACTCCAGCTCTGGAGTATAGAACTTATAGAAAATGGAGGACATAGATAAAAGCAGTCTGACACGTCACATATGGTCATGAGACATCTGTCTTGTCACCTAAGACTACAGTTTACCAGGTAAACAAATAAGACATCCACCAGAGCTGTGTGTACGTCCCAGAGGAGTTGAATGAAAATGAATGATGCAGAGACCCCATCCCTGCTATGAAGACCTTTTTGTCCTTCCCTCTTTTGTTTCTTCCTCTATTTAATTGATTTCTCCTTTGAAGTAAGATTTGAATAGATAAAGCAATGGCCAGACAGACACTATATTTTGCTGCCCTCTCATTTTCAGAAACTAAACTATACAGATAACAGACTGAGCAACCAGCATGGCCACTGTACTTGTGAAAAATCTAACAGGCTGTGGTAGAAACAGCCTTTTAAATTTGACCAAGCAGATAAATGAAGGAGGAGCATGAAATTATATTTTGTTTGGTTCAGTTGTCTCTAAAGAAAACTTCTTATATGCAAGTAAGAAATTCTTACACAAATTTCCTAATCAGGCTTCACTAACTTTATCCTTTCCATCTCTTTTTTTTCTTTTCCTTGCTTCCCCATGCTTAAAGCGCACCACTGAGTTTGCTTCCCTCCTCCATCCTTCCACTTTTCTGTTGTTTCTTCCTACCTTTGTTGTTCATATTGCCTTTTACCTCGTTTTCTTTGCTCATTTCCCCCCTCAGAGATTCTCATTCTCTGGAATATTTATTCCACATCATGAACAGAAAATTAAGTGAAATAGGATCACTGTAGTCAGAGTGTATTGCCCTGCAGAAACTGGGCAGGTTGTAAAATCAATCGTCTTTTTCTTTTCCTTCCTCTTCCTTTCTTATTTTCTTGACCTTCTTCCTACTGTATTCTACTCTTCCCTTCCCTTCTGGCTCCCATCATTACCACAGTAACATTTCCCATCTGCAAAGAGAACCAGGCAGCATAAGCAGGCTCCTTTGCTGGACAGAAGATAAAGGAGGAGATAAAATCTTTGCTATAAATACCATCAAAATTGCTTGAAAGCTTTAGATTTGATTGGCTTGGCTTGCGGCACAAGACAATATAGCCTGACAGCTCTGACAGCCCTCATGAACACAGTCAGCCACTCTATCTATCTCCTACGTTCTGTTCTTTATTATTTGCCATCCATAACCCTTCTGTTATTTGAAATGAAAGTTTGACTGAGATATCTTAAATCCATTCAAACAGAGCTAGCAGAGAATATAAATAACATATCAAATGTGAAAATAACAATGATTCTCCCCTCTGTTTCTTGCCTGTGGTCTTGCAGTGGAGAAAGTGGTTCTGGGAAGACTGAAGCCTGCAAACAGATAGTGAAGCACCTCACTTGCAGAGCCAGCTCCAGCAGAAATGCCTTTGATACAAAGATAAAACATGTAAGTAGCATTCTGATCACTGAGTAGAACAAAGCAAAAATCTGACCTCTTGGATAGGCCAAGACATTTGAACTGTAAGGAAAAAGGCATCTGCTATGCGGACGTTCATAAAGGGTTTGTTTTCACCACTCAAGTCAGAGGAGGTTTCTTTCCCTGAATTGACCTGACTGGGAATAGAATTCAGCTCACATTGATGTGACGAGAGGAAACCAAAAAGTAGAGGCCAGTTTTGTTTCTATATGTTTTGGTGACTTTGGAAAGCAGTGTTTCAGTGAATGGAAACATTTGTGTGATAAAGTACTGTCTCCTGAATGTGCACTAATTGCCTTCAGTAAGTAAATAAATTTATCTGTATGGTTGTGGTGGTGGACAATATAAGAAGTGCTGAGGCATCTGAAGTAATAGTATATAAGACAGAAACTGGCAAGTTGCAGGAAAACTGCAAGGACAGAACAAATTTCTATGGCCCAGTGTTTGTATACTAAATATATTTATGAAATAGGCAAGAGTTCTGAATATTTGCTCAGTCACATTTAATTGCCACAGCAGAACCAAATTCTGCCCAATATGTAACATGAAATCATGAGAACCTGCCTCACTCATCAGATGAGTTTGTTTCCTTTCTACTACACTGTAAGTGTAAAGTTTTCGTTTGACTGAACGCTGCAACTCATGTTTCATTGTTACAGCTGTAACGCTACTATAAAGGCTCATACTGACATTTTAAATTATGCTGAACCCTAGATTGCCAATTCAAATTCTTTCAAAAAATTGCCTTTCCTGATGAAACTTCTCATGTGAGATCCCAGCTCAGAGACAGATTGACATGGAATGTTTTAGCACAGTCTGCGTTGTGATAACTCGGTTCTGAGTTTCATACTTAAAAAAAAATATGTTCAGACGCTTTCACCCACTCTGGTGACCCTCCTCTACAGCACTTACAGACAACCCAAGATACTTTTTTTAGCTTTCACTTGCCACATGCATGATACCCAGCAGAACTCTAGAATTGTTCATGATGGGTTTTTTTTAATAACATCGCATGCATCATTCAAAAGACACTGCTTTCTTCCTAAGTTATGCATGATTCACTCCAGAAAGATGATAAAATAGTGTCAGAAATACAGCTGACACTAACAGACAACCTACAAATCAGGATTACTGGGATGTGGGAAAGGCTACAGATACACCGGTTCATATTTTGTGTATTCCAGCTGATAAGGTAATAAAAGTCCGATGGATTTTGAGTGGATTTTAGAAAACAGTGTTGCATTTGTGGTTTTGATGACATTAAAAAAGCCTGATGACACTGAAAACACTACAACTGAATAAGCTGTAGCTTTACTTTATGTAGTCATACAATTGCCATGTTACAGTGTTTTTCCCGGTGTTATCTGACTCATTGATGATGTTCCTAAACTGATACATTTAATCTAGGTTTCACGTGACAATGTTAAGGATAAGGATACCCTTGTTATTTTTTCACTTTTTTGATTTAAATTTAAAGTGTTGCAATAATGCCATTATATAGGGACAGTACACTTTTACTTTATCCTAAACCCAGGAGCCCTACAAGTGGTATCTATTTCTACTCTGTGTTTTTTTATTTGCTACCTACACAGGTTTACTTACAGTTTTGAACTGATCAGGCCATAGATGTTATTCAAGTAGAACTGCAAAATTCAGGTCAGATCCTCCAAGTCCTTTTCTTTCCTAAAGTTCAGGCTAAGTAATGAGTAGAAGAACTAAGTAAGCAAGTAACTTTGTGAATAGGCAACTGAAAACTGTGTGGTTTGCATACAAATACGGCAGCAGTGGGTATCAGGAGATGTGGGAAGTAGTCTTGTCTCTGCTGCAACTTGTCTGCTGACCACAGGAAAATTCCCAGGGACAACCATCATGATCCAGTGCAAATGAAATAAGATGTTGTCCTTGGTGAAGAAGAGGAATCAGTGTGGGAGGGGGCTGACCAGGCCTAATTTTCTCCATCGAAAAATTAATTAACTTTGTAGACTACTTTAACCTACTCTACATCTATGTAGTAAACTGAACAACAATCCCTAACACGCAGTTGTTATCCTGCTCCCTGACACAGTTTAAATCCCCAGCAGATCTTCTGGCCACGGTTCAGAGGACAACGTGTGCCAGGGACCATTCACAACAGGATGTCCACCCGATACTGCAAAAGAAGAGGTAGATGTCGGAATGTGGACCTTACCAGGCCACTTACCACAGAGGACAGAAAGTGCTGCTCCTGGCCCTCTTTAGTTTAATAGTATAGACGTAGCCATATGTGTCAATGAGTCTTAGTCAATGCGACAGAAGAGAATCATCACATATTAAGAAAAATGAGTTGCCATTTGGTTATACAAAGCTCCTTTTCTTAGCTTAGATGGGACACCTGACCTCAGACAGTGAAGGTAGAAGTAGCAGATCCCACCCATGGGGAATCAAGCAGAAATTCTGGTTTAGTTGCCTTTTAAGGTGCCTTATGAACACAGTAGCCTGAATTCATTCCTGCTGCTGTAATGCATAGCACCATTAAAGTTAATAAAGCTGCACAGGTTAAGCCAAGTGCTGAATTAGCCTAATGAGCAAATACATCCTAAACAATGCTGCTGGAGTGGAACCAAAACCAGGCTGACTAGTTTTCTGCTGCCACCTACTGCACAAAAGCTGGTTTAATTAATAGTTCTGAAGGGTCTGATTTTTAGAGCTTCTGTCTCTGTGATTGGAGTCACACGGTGTCTGTGCCACTCCACAGCCCTCTTCCCTCCTACCTGTCCCCATCTAGGTCATCCAGCTTCAGCAAACCCTGGTTACATCAGAACAATAGTGTATTGAGGCCACACTGCAATCGGTTTCTTAGGATGCAAAAGAGGAAGGTGCTGAAGGGAATCCATTTAGTGTAACAACTAATTATGCACAGAAAAGGTAAATACAGAGAAAATATGGAATAAAGATGGCACATTTAATACTTTTTATCACCCCTTAAATTTTTAATCTTTTAAAAGTGTTTGCTGTGCCCATGGAGATGTAACATGGAAATGCATTAGTGAGAGATGCCATAAAAAAGTCAGAACCTTATTTTTTTTTTCCTCACTTTTTCACTAGTATAATGCTGAAGTAATTCTGTTTGAAACCAACAATTTGTGCCATTTCTGGCATCATATAAAGCTTGTAAATTCCTTTGGCTGGGTATTAGTATCGACTGACTGTAAATTCACAAACATAGCTGCCTTCAGAGATTCTAATCTTTTTGCTAAGCATGCCAGCTCTGGGCACATGACTCCAGTCACTTGTACCCAGACTACCTCCAAGGATTCAGCTCAAATGTAAGTCCTTGTCTTCCCCTTCCATTTACAGCTTCCACTATTCTGACAGCAATTTCTTTTTTTGATTTTGAGCTATCTTACTTTAATTTCTATTTAGAAAAAACTTTCAAGGAATTTGTTGAATTCCAAGCTGAAAAACAGTCTTTTTGCCCTCCCCAGTTATTGATCACAGACCAACCTCACTGATTTTTATTGAAATATCTTCCTGTTTATTTCCTCTCTTCTTTCTTCTTTACCACTGTCTTGCAGGTAAACTGTATCTTGGAGGCCTTTGGACATGCTAAGACACCCTTGAATGATTTTTCCAGCTGTTTGATAAAATATTTTGAGCTACAGTTTTGTGAGAAGGAAAAAACATTAGTTGCAGGTAAGTGTCATTTAATCTCTTTATTTTGCTATCACCCACAGACTAGTAGATGAGGGATCGCAGTGAGCCATACACAGAGTTAGGCATCAATGGCCTTAAAGTATGCGAAAGAGCCAAGGGGGTTTTACGGAGTGTCAGAGGAACATGTTTAATAGCATGAGAAGTCATAGCTCGTCAAGAGTAGTGTGCAGCATTAGGTGGAGGAGCCCTGTTCTGTGCAGCCACAAGGTGGCAGAGAAAGACAAGAAAAAAAAAAAAAATCCCACTAGCAATGCCTCTTCCATTCCGCAGGAAATAACATTTCCCTTTATGCCCAAGAATAACAAACTGTGAGAGGTGGGTATCGCTTTGCTGTGAAATAAAAGTAATGGAGAGATTAATTTTTGCATTTGTATCTAGTATCATATTGGGTATTTCAAGTATCCCTTAAACAAGTGATAAACTCATCTGTTTAGGGCTAACAAAATACAAGTATACTCTGTAATACTGAAATTTGAAGTAATTTATTACAGCTTTGAGCTTCTTCTAAAGGTGTTAGGAATCATACTGGTGTGTATTCTCATTAGAGGTAAGATAGTGTGGCATTTGTGCCTGCTTTCAGAGTGAGTGGGAGTCTGCTAATCCTAATCAAACATTCATTAGTGAAAAAAATTAATATTGGGCAAAACTTCAGTTTGATTCTGAAAATTTTGATCTTCCGAGGCAGTCAGGGAGAGGTTTCATTTTTGGTGTGCATAGGCTATCCTGAAGTTACCCTGTGTTAAAGCGAGAGGGAGTGTGCAGAAATAACTGTGCACGGACAGTTTCCTACTTGCACTGATCTTCCTGGATGGAAAAGCTGTGTGGTGAGACACACTTCTGATCCAAGTAAATTAGATTCCACTGGACAAACATTTCCAAAATGACTCATTTTTTATCACTTTCAATGCATTGTGCTTTCAGAAGAGTTTCCTAAAAATATTCTTTGGAAATATTTCATAGTGGGAATTACAATTCATTTTCTTGAAAGAGTTCTCTGTACCCTTGCAAATACGATAGTTTCTTCAGTGAAAATGTCACTGCATGGGAAATTACTATCACTTTTTCCTGCTTTGCTTTACAATAAATATAGGCTATTTGTAAAGAAAATGTAAAACTAAAAAGTGTGATTTTTTTTTTTCATTTATGAGCTGTTGTGGGAGGAATATAAAGAAAGTGATGTAAACATTAGAATGGACTAAATAGCATCTGAATTGGGCTTGTAAAAATAAAGTTCAATCCCTAAAACTAACATTTTATACATCCTTTGTATTCTATATAATTAATTTGAGTATATTTAGTTATCACAATTACATTGCGTGCACGCTTTTCCTCTTTTTGTTATACACACAGAGCACAAACGCAAACAGATGAAAATGATGCTTATTTTGAAAAGTCAAGCATATGAACATCAGGAAATGCCAGAACTTAAGTTGTCTGAGATACTCTTGGGTTGCCTTGTGCACACAAATTTAACGCTGTTGTTTTTCAACCCCTCCCCAACTTCATTCAGTGCAGAGAATGGACTATATGGATCTGCTATTAAATAGTTTATTTTCCCTTCATTCATGTGTGGCTTGTGCCATTTTATGCTGCTTTAAAAACAGACTGCTAGTTTTTCTGTGGTTTTTCTATGTGGTTCATCAACATTTTTCACTGTCTAAGCATTTCAGAAACGTAAATGGCTTCATTTTCACAGTCGTTCTGACATAAGGTGTCATTCAGTTGCTCAGGTGAGGAACAGAAGCCTCAAGGCTGTGTGTTCCCATAGTTTTTGGGTGCCTTGCTTGAGATTGCAGGGACTTGAGTTTTCAAGCAGCTTTACCCACACTTGCCAGTTTAATTCAGAACCCTTGTCTGTGAATGATACAAATGTGGAATCAATTCACCAGGCTCTCGTGTCAGTTTTCTGGTACACTAATGCTGTGGTTTTATCACTTTTAAACCATAGGTATTAAATGAGAAAGCCTAGGGGTAATCAAGTCCATTAACAAATATAAACAAATTACTTACCTGCCCTACTATTCCCCAAATACTTGGGAATTGAATCAGTTACTCTTACCTAATCTAAGGGAGCCAAAAGTTCCCTAATTTACAGTCAAGAGTGAGACGCCCCGGTACAGCAGTGAAACCGGGTTTTATATTTTTGTGAGTTTTAGTTGTTCACACTGTTTGATTTGCATTGTAGATGTTGCCTTTTCTAGGCCACTGCTACACATCACTTCTGAGTGAAATTGTCCCAGATTTACACCACCATAAATGAGAAAAGAATCAGGCACGTTGTCTTTGGCTGGTTTAAATCCCACCCCGTGATTCTCTGTATCTATTTACAAGATCATTTGCAGCAGTATTTACTGTCTTGCACTGTTTAAACATGAGTGAAAAATGTAAATATGCAGAGCACCTGATTCTGCTGAGACATGACTTTCTAACTCATTGAGGCAAACTGGGCTAAATATGTCTGGTCTGTAAACAAAAATCCGAGTGACACTAGGCCGCCTCCATCAAAGGGTTTAGGTTGTTTAAACCCCTTAACAGACAGATCTTAAGAGTGGAGATCCAGAACAATTTATTAAGGAAGGGGCATGCAAAGTACATGTGTACATTTTTATTATAGAGAGAGCAAGCTCAAGGCAGCATTCCTTGCATTTTGAGTGGACATCGGTGAAGTTTGTGACAGCTTTTTGTTCATGCTGAAGTTCTTTTATGCCTAGACCCTGGAGGTGCTCCGACTTTTGTCACATAAGGTTTATTCTTCTAGCAGAAAGTTCAGTATACCTAAATAACAGAAATATTGGTCATAATTTTCACCTACAGGCTTGACTCGGTCTTTCTTATAAACAGGATCTTTGCCACGAAGCTTTGAAAACGAGGACGGAGCTCTTGAGTGTGGTTCTAATCAAAGCCAGTACAGATATCTGTAGAGGTTTTAGGTATCTTCTCTGACTCTTGTTTCTGATGCGTTGTGCTGCGATGTTGGGTTCAAATGGGACTTTTCCTGTGACAAGTGGCTTTGTGGTCAGGTTCCTTTCATTGCTTTAGTCCAATCAAGCAAGTGGAGAAGGTGTAACCCAGATTAAGTCATTGTTCTTTATGACTGGATAAGGCAAGGCAGTGGGAACTAGTAAAAAGTCCTACAAATCAGAACAAATACAGAATAAACTACAGGCCAGTGATTTCACTAAGTTTCTAAAATAAATTCATACCTAACAGAACTCAAAGACTGATCTTCTGTCAAAAAATCATAATCATTCATAGACAATGATTCACACTCACTGCATAGTAGTAAAAGACTGATTATTTATTTATTTCCAGACATAAAATTACTGCATTTTATTTTTATTTGGAAAGGGAGAGAGTAAATGGCCTTTCAGGTAAGTTGACATAATTCCCAAGATTAAAGGTAAGGCTTCTGTCAGTTTCCTCAAATTACTGAAAAAGAAGGTTAGGAGGAGAAAACCAAGCCTGACAAACTTATTCTCCAGATCTTCCTGCTGTGCTTTTCAGGCCTTGCTTTTCTCAGTCTTCACTTTTTGAAAAGTAAGGCTTGTTGTTTTTTTTTTTATTTTTAAGTTGCACTGAAATGGAAGGATCTAATTTGATTTGTAAAAAGAAGCAGAATGCATATTTGCCTGTGTGTGTTACAAACATTTTTTATCAATTAAAAAGTTTCAGACATTAATTTCCTTTTTTGGTATAAGAAAGACTGCAGCCAGCTGAGCTCTCTGATGTGTTCTTGTACTGTGTTTCAGCTCTGAATTTTCAAACATTATTTTGCCTTTAGCAATATCTGTGTTTAGGACAGCATGGGTTTTGAGGAGGAGCGATGTAGTTTCAAAGAATGCACAGCTGGAAGAAAGATTTCACTGGCCACACTTTCAATACAGAGTCCACTTGCTGATTCTGTAGCTGCTCAGTAGATCAAGTGATCTGTTAAGTGAAGTACAAATGTCCTTGTGCCTGTAAGCACAGTTGACATGGCACAAAAATGGCAGACTTGGCTCTGGAACTCTATTATTTTTCCCTTTCATTTCACACATAGATTAATGAACATATCATTTAGCTTTGTAGAAAAGCTTATTACCATGACAGTTTTCTTTGTGAGTTACTTTAGCTCTATAAAAATGGCGCTGTGTTTGATTCTTGCTGATCAGAAACTTGACTTTTCTTAACAGCTCTTCCCACTGCTGGAGATGCTAACTGAGATGAACTGTATTTAGCCTTATTAAAGTGGGTGACTTGAAGTACCTGGAAAGGGCTGCATTAATTTGTGTCATCTAAATAACTGGTGTTGCCTGTCATTAAAGCTAAATGTATGAATTAATCAGATAGATGACCTCCAGTAACATTTTTCTCGCTTTTACTAATCAACAAATGTTAAAAACACCTGAGTGATAGTTATGAAAGCCTTGGTGAAGATCATTGCAAACAAAAAAAGTGATTAAAGATTAGTAATGGCCTCTTTTCAAATTGATGGTAGGATTCATTTTACTGAGAGTTACAAGCATGATAAAAGATGGAAATCATCCATCAAGTTCATCTATTCTGTTTGACCCTGTCGGCATGGCAGCCAGGTAATGATTGGTTCTGATGAAGGTGTGTGTCTGGGCCAGTCCTGCCACGATAGGTTAAGACTGCATTGCTTCAATTTGTAGTGCGCTGCGAAGTTACTGGAGCCAGAAACACATCCTGCTACCAGCTTAATGATTTCCCAAGTGTGCCCTTTTACTTCCAGCACAGTTCTTTTTTCCGTAGTGTAGCAACAGAGGGCTAGATGGCCAATACACAATTCCACGTAATATAGGTTCCATAATAGCAGGTGTTCACTTCTGCTTTTTCTAGGATGATTAAATGGGCCAGATCATGTCTCCCTGGTTCAGCAAGTCAGCCGTACAACTCTTCTCTGTCAGTCCTACTGTCTCTTCTGTAGCTAGAATCCCAGGCACGGTTTTGGTTGCCAGCACATGTGTCAGGCCATGCCTGTGCTGTTAAATAAAAGAAAGGGTGGACGATGCCCCTGGGTAGTGTACCACTGACCTTCTGTACTGCTTAACTGGGATGTGTGTGGGACGGTTTGACCTGCGCAATGTAGCACTTTGTGAGACCTTGCGTAGTTATACGTGGTTCAGGGACAGCACTTAACTGCTGAAACCTTTCTCAAAACAATATGTTCAAGATTCAACGATTTTGTTCCCCTCCACTCTACACCGTCTTTCAACAATATTCTCACAGGCTGCATTCCCTCATACACACAACTTCAAGTAACTTCAAGTTTGCTGTGTTACATTTAACAGTATAGACAGAAACTTAGAGCTCTCCAAAAGATGGGATAATATTTAGGTGAAATTTAAAATATAATTACCAGACAAACATAGATGGTATAGCGATAACCAAGCTAGCTCTGAATGAGCTACTGTGGATATTAGCAGCTGTACGGTGGCAGAAGCGTGACATTCTGGCTTCTAGCCTAGCCATTAGGCTAATGAACTACCGTGGTTCTGGTACACACTCTCACACGCTGAGATCCAACCCGCGTAACTTTGCTCAGCCTTGCACTGGGCAATACCTTTGAGTCCAAAACTGAAAATACTGCAAATTCTGAAAATACTGTTCCAACTACCCCCATCTTTAGAGGTCTTTAAACTCCCACTTTGCCTTCAAACTTCAGGTCTCTCAGGCATCTGAAGTTGTGCTTCTGCATATGCCTAGAAATGCAACAGTTTTGACTGCACTAAATAACTCAGTCCTATTTTATGCTTAATCCCAACTCGCTTCAAAAAAGTAAAAAAAAAAAAAAAATCTAAAAAACCGCAAGTGGCTCAAAAATGATATGCATTTAGAGAACGTACTTACTGTGCTATAGGATGCATGTGCCAGTATTTTCTATCACTGAATGTTCAATAACTACTTCCAGTTCCTAAATGAAGGAGTCTTAGATGAGTTGGTTGTCATCCAGACTATGGGAAGCTGTGGTTTAATATCCTCCTCTGCTTACAGGGTTTCAAAAATATAGCTTCTCCATTGCTGAGAAGCACACCGTATCCTCTAAACTCAAGAGTCTTTTCCAGGGTAAGGGTGCTCGCTAAGGCCCTGTGAAAGCTCTGCCATACTGCAGAGATTGAAAAGCATAACGCTGCAATAGAACGTACTGCATCCTCGTGGTGGGGGTGCTCAGTTGTGTGTGAAGGGACACGCTTCTGGTCTTTGCACCGCAGCTAGGGTTTAAGCAATGATGAGACAAAGTGTAGTAACAGTGGGGCAGGTGGGAATGGAATTGGGTCCTTGCTCACAGGGAGGGCCCTGGCCTCTAGTGACAGTTAGGCGTTCCTTCGGTTCTCTTTAGCCTGCTGCATCTGGAACTGCATGGTGGTGTACACTCAGCGGAGGGCTGAAGAGTAGTCTGCCCAAAACAGTGAATCTCCCTCTGCCGCTTCACAAATACCTCTGAAATGCCTCTAATGTGGTGAAGCAGGTGAATGGGTCTGACGGTCCAGTATTTCCTCTGCTGCTGTGCTTTGCCTCTTTCACAGCCTTGGTGGGCCTCAGGTTATGTGTGATCCTGTAATCAGCATTTCTGTAGGCAAATCATGGTCAGGTTCATCCTCCTCCACCTTATTCCCAGATGTGCTGATTCACATGGCTTCTCATCTGGCCAGCTCATCATAACCCTTCTGAGACGCCATGTTTCCCCAGGCACAGGTTAGTGAGCTTGTTGATGACTAGTTCTGCAGAGATTTGTCTCTTTGTAGCCATCCAGAAGTTAGGTGGTTAATCTAAACTATTAGGCTGAGCGTTCTTGATTGCCAACAGAGACAGAGGAAATGGTTCCAAGGGCAGTTTTTCCAAGATGTCTTGAAGCTCTCTTGCATCTTTCTCTCTCCATTAAGAAGGAGCTTAGAATAGATGCCAGTGCTCAGATGGCTGCACTTGGGTGAGACGACTAACAGCTTGTCTCTTAGAAAGTCTTCCTAAATATGACAACGGGTTCCTCAAATAAGTAAAACACAGTGCAAGTCAACATCATTACAACATCATTATTTTTAAAATTAAGTAATTTTAAAGATAATCTAAGACAGTAAGTAAGTAAGGTAAGACGTTTGTTCCACTAATTTCAATGGAATTAGGGGTTTATTTTTGATTTAAGTAGAAAACCATGGTAGAATGAATGGTAATATTTTTCGATGTCATGCTCACCTCAGACTGTTTTATATGAAACATTGTTTATTCTTCAGTGTTGCAGTGGTGAATAGTTTAAAATATATTGGTTTAGAGCAATCAATATAATGATGAATTTATTTATTTGTTTCTCAATCAGCTAGGATTTATACATACATGTTGGAGAAGTCTCGTGTCGTTATGCAACCTCTCAACCAGAGTAATTTTCATGTTTTTTACTTGATGATGGATGGGCTGTCTGCTGAAGAAAAATACACCCTGTACCTCAGTAATCTGTCCGCACACAGGTAGGAAAACAACTTTATATTTAGTATTAATATTTTTCTTATTTTAGTGCCTTTTTGCTGTTGAGGTCCTTCCTCCAATAGTTAACATTTGTGTCATGACTTTTCAGTGAGCTTTGAAATTATTTATCATTGAGTACCTGTTCATGAGGATTTAATTCCGGTGTACATGTACACCCTCTTAACAAGCTTGGAGTCTTATATCCATTAGGATTATTGCCTTAAAGGAGAAAAAGAAAGGAAACTTCCCAGGTATTTTTCCATCTTCTGTGGACTAGAGTAGGTCTGTTCTTTTTTTTTTTTTTTTCTTTTGCCCCTGATGAAACCTTTTGTCTTCAGGACAGACTGTTTTATTAAAATTAGACTTTTCTTGTGGAATGTGTTGATTTTGATGAAATTTCACCACATGTAACTGATAGTTCCATTTTCATTTTGAGATTTACTTTACCTCATATTTATTAAGAAAAACAGAAACAAAGTTTTGACTGCTTTGAAACCCAAGGATAAGATTCAACACCCAGCACCTAAAATTAGATCTTTGTGTGTGTCTCCACATGAGCTGGTTGTCTTGGCTCCCATTTGCAATGAAAGGAGATTTAGTCTCTACTCAGCTCTAGAGTTAAATGTAGATGTGTGCTTCAGGGTGAATCGAACCACATTTGTGGCTTCATAAACTGTGATGACTACGTCCCCTTTAATAGTAAATGCTTAAATATAAAGAGCTGTCTATTGACACCTAAATGCAATGTGTCTAAGGCTGAATACACAGCAAATGCTTAATATAGGTGGAAGTTTTTCTTTTTTCATGAAATTTTGGGGGTATCTCAAAATTTATTAATTCAAATTCTTTTGGAATGAAAACATATTCCTGATTTAGATAATTTGCCTTACTTTCTTCAATCTTTCCTTAGCAATTCCTAAGAAATATCACTGAAATGAGAGAAGCCTATTTGGCATTACTGATATTCTCTTAAACTGGCTAAGTTTATAATGAGTATAGTGAGTAACTGTAAAAAGACCAACAGTAATTAAAATTATGTAAAATGAATGTTTTGAGTTTTTCATCTCTCAGCCTTCTTCCCATGGATTTTTCTCTCACCTTTTCTGTCTTCCACTCTGGCTAGTACTTGAATAAAATAGTATTTCTAGCTTTGGGGCCTGTAAATAGAAAGATACCACATTAATTTTTGCAGAAAAAACTTACTTGATTCTGATTTTTTTCTTAAACACAAGTCTTCAGACTACCACTGTTTGGTAATGTTTTAAGCTGTTAGCACTTCTGGTATTACACAGAATAGTGTAATGCACTGGCTCTGAAGAAACCTGAGGCTAAGTTGCTTTACTAAAAATGTCCCACTTCAAAGAGGGGGGAGGGGAAGAGTTAAATTCTATGTTTTAAATCCTTTGAAGGCTTTGAAGACCAAAAGGATTGTGAGCTTCCCATCATTAATTTATTCCTCTTCCAGCAAAAGTTGTTTGGAATCACTCAGTTTATTCAGAAAATGAAATAGTTTGAAGTCACTTTGCAAGAAGCAACAGCAGGAAAGAACTTAGCAAGAACCTGAATAATTAGATTCACATGAACAAAGCTTTGTCTGATAAGATATCTGATAAGCATCCAAAAAGAACAAAATAGTATTTTTAAATACATGTCTGAATTTTGCAGCGCCAACTCTTTAGAAGTAATTTATAGCTGAACATTTGCATAAAGCTGCTTTTATCAATAAAGCTTTGCTTTGACTACATCGAGTAGATGGTATCTTGCATTATTGAGAGAGAGTTTGGGCCAAATATTTCTTACCTTAAACTCCTGAGTGTAGTAGTTCAGTGGGCCAGATCTTTCTTGGTTGATAGGGTTAAACTAGGGGTGAATTTCTACAGCGTCAAACTCATACAAGAATCAGATAGCATGATTTGGCCTCTGCTATAAATTCAGGATTTCTGGCTTAGTCAAATTTTGATGAGATCATATCATTCTGGTAACATCAATAAATGAATTTGTCATGTTTGCTTTAAGCAAGTGTAATCTTGACTCTAATAGCAAATTTAATTAGATAATAGCCCTTTTGAAACTCTAGGTGGTTCATGCCCAACTGTTTTTTGGTAATTTTCCTGTTCCTCTTTGCGTTGTTTAATATTGCACCTTTATGTAGAATATTGAACAATCTTAGTAAATAATGGCTGTTAAGATCACAAGATACCCCTATTTTTTCATTGTTTGCTTAAGCCATTGCAGTATGAGAAATGAGACATAGCATTGGTTTTTTATTCTCATTTTAAATGAAAGAACCTTAAAGAGTCAAAGTAGTATTGTCAATAGTGGTTATTGTTAGACTTGATGCTGTAAAAGGTGAGAGGTAGTTTATGTATTAAGCAGTATATAATCCTGGATGAAGCGTTAATGTAAATAACCAAAAGGGGAAATCCCTCCCCTTTGGAGTTACTGAGAGTTTCAGTAAGGCTGGGGTTTCACCCCAGTGTGTAGGGGGAGTTGTTAGGTTGTAATTCTGTGGTGTTTGATGCTGTCCTGAGAGGGAGCTTGAGCTCAGAAACCTGAATTTATGTTCTTGCAAGCATTATGACTGCTAGGGCAGCATATGAAGTCAAATAGCTGGCCACTTTCTATTGAACCTATATACAACTAGGATCTTAAAGTAGCAAGCCATCTAAATTTATGTAGGGGGTGGATCTGGATGAACACATCTCCCACCATATCTGCACGTGGATCATGATGGATAAAGGCAGAAGTAATTCCTGAAAGGTAAGATAATTTTTCAAGATTTAGCAGGGGGACCATTTCAGAAATGGAGAAAGAGTCTTGAAAGGGCAAGTCAAGGCTTTTTGATTGACAATAGCTACTCCCAGGTATTCATTACATTCAGAAGCCGATTTTTATCAGCAGATCCTTGATTGAAATTTCCAAAATTTCTATTAATTTGGTGTGTTTCAAAAGATCTGCAGAACTTTGTTTATCTTGATGATGACATGTAATACAGAGAGATTAAAGATTTGAAGTTATATTCTCAATTTGCTCTTGATTCCCTCTTGATTTTTTTATGCTAGGTGCAGATACAGTCTATTACTGTAAGCATTGCTTTGCTGGCATGTGAAATTTAGCCTCATAAGAGTGTGTACTAGCTTTTCTAACACATTAAGTTTAGCCTTATAGTTACAGTAGGTACCACTGTAGTGATGAATCTTGCAACGAAAGTGAAACAGAGCAAAGAAGAGAGGTGCCAATGGTGATAGATCAGCCTGTAAATGGTCTTCAACTCTGGTGAAGAAAGGGTACTGAAACGGGAGATCAGAAAGACAAAAAAAAAAAATGTGGGAAATAACTTACAGAAAAAAGTGAAAAGACCTGCTTTTATTATTATGGGCTAATTGCTTCATATTAGCTTTGATATTCCAAAGCTGTAGTATATATAACAATATAAGAATGTCTTTGTGTAATAGGTATATGTAAGATACTCAAACATACTGTCATTAAAAATCATGTCATTACATTTGTATATGTATATTAGAAACATAGCTTAAGGCTACTTAAGCATAGAAAATGGTTTCAGAAATGATGGTGGGTTTGGCAGCTGTTCAACTTGATGTCACCATTTTCAGTTTAAACAAGGTTGCTAGTTCTCCTAATTGATTGTACTGCTACGGCTTTTGGTAGCATAGGCAAACTGATACAATGCTCTCAGTACTGCAAGGTGATTCTGACAGTTGTTAGTCCTTCCTTGTAATGTCAGATCTTTGTCACCCAACATTTATAGATTGAAATATACTGCTTGTAAATAACCTGTATGTGTAAAAGTAAACAACTTCAAGCTAGGGAAAATGTTAATATACACATTCACGCAGAAGCTGGACTATGGTTAGGGAGTGCGTTTTGTGTTTGTATTTTCAGACTGCTGTTCCAAGATGTGCAAAACTTTTCTTTCTCCCATAGAACAATGATGTGCACTGCAACGTGTACTCTCTCTGACTGTGTTGTTTCTCCCACCCCTTAAAAAGCAGTGAAACTCTTCTGCAACAATAGCTGTAGATCAGTTCACAGAACTGGTGTATCTTCTCTTACAGCTTTTCAGTGCAGGTGCCCTCTTCGCTATCAATAAGAAAACTTTCTGTTAATCTCATGTATAAAGTAGTAATTTTAGTGAAGTGATTGAATTTCTCATTGAAATCTAAACTGATCCAAACCTCTTTGCTGGATCATTGGGGAAATCCTTCCACCTCTAAAGGATAAGGTTGACCTTCAAAAGGGGCTTAGAGATTACAGTGAGGGAAAGTGAATGGTATAGAGAAGATCCCAGTGGACATTTTTCAGAGGCATTAAATGCAAGGCCTTATGTCTGATTTTTTGTGTGTTTCCAGTCCTCATCTTTTCTAACAAGAACTAATACAATGTGTCCAAAATGGTGATTATTCTAGCATGGTCCACATTGATCCCCACTCTTCCTTTCCCTCACACACAAGAGCTCAAGATGGGAGTTTTCAAGACTGTGAGTGGCCACTTACTCCAACTTTCCCCAATTCAACATAGTTAGGAGGCAGCCTCTTTGTTTTCTAACTGCTACAGATATAAAGCCAGGAAGACATTGCATGTTTCCATGACTTCTCTCTTTCTTTTCTTTCCTTTTATCTTTGGATGCCATTTTTCTTTCCAATCATTTGAATATTTTCTCATCTAAAATGCAACAGAAAGAAATATCAATCTTGAAAATAACATTTTTCCATATCTGTGCCATTTGTCTACGAATGTAGCTGTGGCAGTCTAATGATAAAGGTAAATTCATAGAGAGAAGTTTTTTTTTTTAATTAGTCCCACATAATTGGAAAAATACACATTTTCAGGATGTTCCAGTTCTCTGATATTCCAGACTCTTTCCTTGTATTCAAACCTGACAGATCACTTTCTTCTTCATAGACATTTACTTTGATTTAAACCTTCAGTAGCCCCATAAAGCCCAGCTGTGTCCACAAAAATTCACAGAGGTGGTTACACAATGCCATTTTGATCCCTTTGCTTCACAAATTACCTGTTGCTGATATCTGTGTCTGATGACTAGAGAGAAATCCAAACAAGTGTTAGATCTGTATTACAAAATTGGTTGGATCTAAACACTGTGAATGAAATAACTAGATCTGGAAGCATTACATCAGGTTTTCACACAGGTGGTAGTCCTGCTGGAATAATAATTTCTGTATGAAGTACCAAGTTACATCACTTTACCAAACTGCCATTAGACTTTGTGTGCTGAAACGTATCATAAGTTAGTTGTACCAAAATTCTCAGTCTCACCCCAGTGAAGTGTATTGTTGAGGCTCCATGAACTTCACTGCTGAGGATGAACTTTGTTTTAAAATTCTGCTGACAGAATAAAGCTCCAGACAATCAGGAAAGTGGCATTCATTGTATTTAATTTTAAGAGAAAGGTAAAGATCAGGCTCAAAGGTTCCTCAGCTTTTCCACTGTGGGAGGTACGGGCACGGGAGGGGAGAAAAGCTGCGGCAGGAGATGTTAGGCTTACCATCCCTGCAGCTGAGGCCATGAGGGTCAAGTTCTTCTAGTTCTACTTGGCCAAAACCCTGTCCTAATTCTTCTGTGCAGATAGTATCAGCCTATCATTTCTGCTTTTCTTTAATACTATCTCTTCTCAGACACAACCAGGGAAATCATACTGGGTAAGACTTTCGAACACTGAAATCATTCTCAAATGCTAGCAACAGTTTTTCTAGGCCCTTTTTAAGTTGTGAGTTTTCAGTGGCTTTTCCAGCATGTTGGCAATTATATGTAATGGCCAGAGAGGAGCCAGGGCAGGAGCTGCCCAATGCGGGCAGAGGAACTGGAAGCCAAGGGTGGCAGTGGGGCAGGGCCCTCACCCTCCTGGCACATCCCTATGGCACCCAGCAGGTCCCGGGACGATCAGTGGGGTCAGACACTACCCAGAGAGCTGAGGAGGGCCATGGGGATGGGGATAGGATGAGACCAGGCCAGGACATGAGCCCACAGGTGGGGGTCAGGGAGGTCTATGGCTGGGCAGAAGCATGGCTGACCCCAGATCAGGCCAGTACCAAGGCCCAACACCTGAGCTCAGAAGCCACTTCTGAGCCAAGGGGGATCCCAAAAAGGCTTCTTCCACAGCCTAGCAGCTAAACCCTTCAGGGGGCAGGGGGCATTCAAGATCCCTGCAGAATCATAAAAGATCCTTCATCAGTTTTTAATGAGAGTTAATGAATATCTATTTTTTCCCACATTATCAAAAAACAGCTAAATCTTCAAAGTTGTCTATTAATTGCTCTCCTTTGCATATGTATATTTTCTTCAGTATGTGTATTTTCTTTAGCATATTGCCTGTAAACTTGTACTTAATTAACACTTTCAATATATGGCAGCTCTTGTGGCAACCATTAAGCTAAAAATTCCTAGTTTGTCTGTCACCCCTAACAGTTTTTTGCAATGGATCTTTTGGCATTTAAGTTCTTAGTAAAGATGGGAGTTAAGAGAAGGAAAAACCTAAATCAGTCTCCTGCTTCCTTTTACTTTCCCAACCTATTTTTATCTTGCATTAAGTTAAACAGATAACTTATCACTCATTTCTACTTTTTTTATGTTCATTTTCCTGTACTTAGCATTGACCACCCTACTAACACACGAACCAAGACCTTCAAAAATTAGAAGCACACTTGATATTTTACAGAGGTTAAGGAATTTTAAAGACTGGATGACTATGTATAGGTGATTCTCAAAGGCAGTGTCTGAAATTTATCATTTTGCTATTATCCTACTCCAACACACTTCTTTTGTAATGAATGCTGAGTAGAAAGTCAATTTTCAAATTATTATACTAGAATTTTTCTACAAAAAGTTTTACCTTGCCAAAAGTAACTTTGGAGCACTCTGAGAAGAAGTTATCTCTCTTTGGGTATCCAAGCTAAATTCAATTTCATATCTAATACAATTTAATTCTTTTTTTTTTCTTTTCTGCTTGTAAACGTTTTGCATAACAGCTGAGGGGTTTAGAGGTGAAGCTTAGATTATTGTGAAATAAAATTTTATGAGATTTTCTGGAGTCATTAGAATTTTAAAAAATATTTCTTAGAGGTTCAAAGGCAACATATATTTTTTTTTACTTTCTTGTACCTCAGATGTCTCAAAGTAATATACCTTGAATTTATGCATGCCTGCACATATATAGACATACCCAATGTATTTTTACTCAACTTTTATTCAATTTCTCTGCTTCTTCCATGTTCTCTCTTCTCTTACAAAGGTCTCTTAAATTGGAAACAAACATTCAAGTTCTGGTTGAACAAGTAAATCCATATTTTTTTGGTACAGTGCAAGTTTTCCTGTCCTAACTTGATTACATGCAGCACATTCCTTTTCTCAAAAAAGCTTGCATTTTAATTACATTAACACTTATAAGACAATGCAGTGATACATGTAGGGCAAGTTATGTATATTAGCATGCCTAGATAGCAGAGGACCATTGGGATATAAAGACTTTTCAAGCACACTTGACAAGCTTTCTAAATAATGGAATAATGTGAAGATGCAGTTTCAAACACAGATTTTAAAAACTGGGGGGGAGTTAACTCTCAGTTAATTTTGCTGGAATTAATTTCAGTACTAAGTGAATATGGATAAGTGAAGCCCAAACTAAAGTTTTTTTTTAAGCTATGTGGTAGCAATTAATATAAAAATCAGTTTACATCTTCCTTATATGATTTACTTATATTTCAGCTGTCTAGTGAAAAGCTTTAACTGTGAACATTTGTTTCTTAGCTATCATACAATACTACTGTGAAAAACTGATTCGCAACTAGTAGTACTATTTTAAGGACAAGATCCATAGATTCTGAATGAAATGAGGCAATGCCATTTACTTAGATTCCAGTGAGGTCTGACAGCTAAACTACACCAGCTAGTTATTAGAAAGGTAATGGAGAGAAGAGAAGCAGATATATTTGCCTGAGATTCTGGAGCAGGTTTAAACTTGCTTCAGTGAGTTTTATATCTATGTAACCTGGAATAATTTCAACATCAAAAGAATTGTCTAAATTTTCTCTGTTGTCGTTTGCTTTTTTTGTTTGTTTTGTTTTATTTACTTTTGCTGCATACCATTTATTCTTTTCTTGTTTACCCTGTATTTACTGATGTCTGAATTTTTTCACTGATTTAGTTTTGGAGGTTGAACCTTCTTTACTGCGTGTATAACATAACCATGTTACAGAAAAAAGAGATTTCACATTGTTCTCTTTTAATTTTCTCTACCCTCTTGTAATTTCAGCCTCCACTTCCCTTTTATTTCAACTAGTAACAGTCTTTACCCTAGTACTCTTACCTTCTTCAGTTTTCCTTTGTCTTCCTCATTCATGCAGGTTTTCTGAGTAAATAGGGTTCATGAGATTATTCAACTTGGTTTACTCTTTTTCCTCCTGAGAAATGAACCAAAAGGAACTTTTTTTTTTTTTCTTAGCTCTCTTTGTCTTGTCCTATTTCTTTGAAATTGAGGCTACATTAATCTCTTGGAGCATGATCTTCAAGCATTAGTGTTGTTCTCTACACTTCAAAGAAGGAAGAGTTGAGAGGCGACACCAGTAAATGGCTGATGTGTGTGATTTGTTATGCTGGATAGTAATAATCATGACTAACTCACTTAGGTTTGTTGAGAATGGATACCAGAAATTGTATTATATGTGGTATTAAGATACATCTTCATGTTTTAAAGTGATATTGATTGACCAGAACTAATTTTATCTAATTCTAATGTAACATTTCACAATACATGTTTTCAAATATATCTGAGATTGAAAAATGGAGCAAAGTGTAACTACGTTTGGGGGTTTTTTTTTGCATCCAATATTGATTTTTTAAAGTGTTACTCTGTGGTCTAATTTGTCTCGTTTTTCTTATTCATGTATTTCAATTCTGTTCAACTAAACTTTTAGGCTTAGTCTCTCATATTTTAGGCTTAGACTTTCATATTTTAATGAAAATTAGATGGAACCCTAAGTAGCCTGTTAGTGTACAGAAGCTAAGAAATTTTTCAGTGTTTTTTAACAGGGCAGGTATGATGACTGGACCATGTACACTAAAATTTCCTCCCTAAGATCATCACTGTGCAGCTTAATAATCAGGAAATAGCTAACAATAGTGTCAGCGTTAATGTCATACAGTATTTTTCTGAAAATTGACTACATTTCCTCTATCTTAAACCCCTCTTTCTGTGAGATATTTGTGGATATTTGTGTCCTGCAAGATACATTACTAGGAGGTTAGCAATGCAATTACAGAAGATATAATCAGGATCACGGCTTAGGTTTTCAAAACAAAACTGAAATATTCATTTGTGTCATCTACTTTATTTTGCAAATTAAGTGGTTATTTTTCTCTTTGCAGATACCTGCACCTCATGCATGAAGTACACCTCTATTTTATTAAGTTTATTTCACAATATTTGTTTTGAGTATCTGGCTGTGCAGTTGTTTTCAGTGGTTCATCCTGAATTCAGGGTTAGTTACATATACACCTGCACACTTGCATTCTAATTACATGTCAAGATATCCAAAACAGTATTTTTCTACTGAAAAGCAGAGGTACCTTAGCTTTGGATTTTGATGTTTAATTTATTTATTCCAGTTTTGACATTAGCTGCTTTTGACATTACTGCTTTATCCCCAAAGGATCCTTTAAGAAAATATAGCTCCAATTATGTTTAATAATCATTAATTTACATAAAATCCAAGAATAATTTTTATTTAACAAGGTTAAGGTAGTAAAATAAGTCTGAGACTTAGCTCAGTGTTTTTGTCTTAGGTCCCAAGTGGACTTGTTATTTGTCTGGCTTTCAGAGTAAATGCTATAGAAATTCTGCTTTGTTCAAGAGTGTAAATCTGAAACACATATTCCTCAGGGTATTTTCATTCATTTGACGTTAACAATCTCCTCTTCATTGTATTATTCTTCATACATATTGATTGAATAGTGGCAGAGGATGTACAGCACTCCATTGGCAGACTCTCAGAGGTAAAGAAAGAATTGATTATGACTACCTCTCTTCTCAACAACTGTTTTTCTCTCCATCATAATTCTAACAAGCTGAAGGTGTAGAACTAACTATGTTTAAATGAATGAATTAGATGTTTTTTCAGGAATAAATGTATGTTTAGACTGGTATGGTAAAGCCAAGGCACTCCTCTTTGTATTTCTGTATTGTCCTAAAGGAACTCAAATATCTGGTAATCTTTAGTAGTTTACATTCTCTTGGTGCCAGTGAGCAGTTTGGAACAGAAAAAATAATATCAGACCATATAAAATTGTATGAGGTTTAACAAGGTCAAGTGCTGGATCCTGCACTTGGGTCACAACTACCCCATGCAATGCTACAGGCTTGGGGAAGAGTGGCTGGAAAGCTGCCTGGCAAAAAAGGACCTGGGGGTGTTGGTGAACAGCCGGCTGAACATGAGCCAGCAATGTGCCCAGGTGGCCAAGAACGCCAACAGTATCCTGGCTTGTATCAGGAACAATGTGGCCAGCAGGAGTAGGGAAGTGATCATGCCCCTGCACTCAGCACTGGTGAGGCCGCACCTCGAATAATCTGTTCATTTTTGGGCTCCTCACTAGAAGAAGGACATTGAGTTGTTGGAGCCTGTCCAAAGAAGGGCAGTGAAACTGGTGAAGGGTCTGGAGAGCAGGTCTTGTGAGGATCGGTTGAGGGAAGTGGGGTTGTTTAGTCTGGAAAAGAGGAGGCTGAGGGGAGACCTTATCGCTCTTTACAACTACCTGAAAGGAGGTTGTAGCAAGGTGGGGGTCGGTCTCTACTCCCAAGTAACTTGTGCTAGGATGAGAGGGAATGGCTTGAAGTTGCATCGGGGGAGGTTTAGATTGGATATTAGGAAAAATTTTTTTTACTGGCCAGGCACTGGAACAGGCTGCCCAGGGAGGTGGTGGAGTCACCAGCCCTGGAGGTGTTCAAAAAACATGTAGATGTAGCACTTCAGGGCATGGTTTAGAAGGCATGGTGGTGTTGAGTTGATGGTTGGACTTGATGATCCTAGAGGTCTTTTCCAACCTTAATGATTCTATGATTCTATGATTCTATGACTTTTGCCTTTTTATAGCTCTAGTCAGTTCACTAGCCTAGACTACTAGTTTTAATTCACAAACTTACATTTACTTCATTTGACTTTGCATGATACCGTTTGCTATTTCTTTGACTGAGAGAGGCTTTGTCTTTCTTGTCTCCTTTGGGGTAAGCATGTTATGGAAACACATGCAGAAAATAAAAGGGGAATAATCTGTCTATGCCGTGAAAGATAAAGGGTAGGAGGCAGAAAAAAATGAAATCTGTTTAATCCAGAGAAAGAAACAAACTTGGTAATTAAGAGCACCGGGATCTTTAGAGTCTACTGAAGACAGGGCATACATCTGTCTTAGTTTTAGCAGAAAACTAAACATACAATAAAACATTGTTTGGAATAAAATACTTGAAGTGGAGAAAGAAAATGCAAAAATAAATCTAACATGAATGAGATAACTTTCCAGTTTGTTGTGAATTCTGTTGATAAGTATCTTACACCTTAACGTTTCTGGACCAACTTCAAACTTTTGTTAGAAAAAAGAAATCTCCAGAGATCCTTGGAAGTTATATATATATTGAGGTTAAATTTGGTCCTCTGTGGAAGAATTTAAGTGCTGACTGTTTAGGCAGCCCACCAGTATTTCACATCAGCCTGAAAATGGATGTAGCTCCAAGGGATGAAATTGCCGTAGAAACCATAGCTTAAAAGTAGATGTGATTACTCACTTATAAAAATGGTAGAAGAGCTCATTTGGCTTTTAGTTTTAGTACAAAATATGGCTCTGCACTTTACTAGGATGCTAATCGTCTCATATGTGTGGGTAGATTCAGGGGATTCAGCTCCTGAAACCACTTAGCTATTACATTGCATAAATCTAAAGCGATAATATAGTTCTGCAATTTATATTTCAAAAGTCACTCTTAGAATCATCCTGATACAATTACTGTAGATGAATTTCCAGTCAGGAATGGATCATTTAAGAAATTGTTATTGGCATATGGAGGCCCCAAGTCATTGAACCCAGCTCATCTCAACTTAATGTTAGATCTAAGAGAGACGATACCTCTCACCGTTGTTTGAACTTACTGTCTTCACTGAGCTCCGTGAGCTAGCTTGAATTTTTCACTGCACTGGAGTAACTTTACAGTCACTCTAGCCAACCCTCTCTGGGAAAGTCAAGCAAGGGCAACCCAAAGTGTAGCATAGTTTTCTTCCTGTAGTTCTTTCGTTAATCATAACTCAAAATGACCTCTACCCTGAGGTTAAACCTGATGGTGTCAGGTTAGTGCCATTCACAGTTTCCTTTGATTCCTGATGGATTTGCACATGGATTTTTTGTAGTTAAAATATAACTTCTCAAACTGAGTTTTGTCTAAAGCCTACAAGTAACCAATCAAAGTCTTCTGAATAAGTTAACTGAGTGCTAATGACCAGAAGACGTTAGGATCTGTTTTACACAGCTCCTAAAAATGGCAGCTCCACCAGTCTTGGCTTCTAAAATTACTTTATGCAATATAATGCTGGACAGGACAGTGCAGGAATATCTTGTAGTGAATCACCCATTACCCTGATGATTTTTGGAACTTCTTTATTCTACATATACGTCTTGTTTATCTCCAACTAGTTTATGACATATCTCTTGGAATCACTGCACAAAGTGTTATTGCTGCAGCTTAGTACAGTACAACATAAATCATATGAAACTTGATGTACTCAGTGGTTGATATCAAAAGTAAACAAAAATACTTTCAAGTATAGTTTCAATAGTTTTAAGTCACCTTTGATTGGTAGCCAACAGAAGTAAAATAGTACAGGGTTTTTTGGGATGCTTAATGATTTTCCAACATATATCAGCCCATCTAACCAGGGAAAGCTGTATTTTTATCAGTTATCTGCAAACAGCGCTCTGGATCAGACAAGGAGACACACTGGGGAGAGCTGAATGGGAGTAGTTCAGAGTGTTTCAAGGAAGAAACATGTATGAGGTTCTGTGCTTCCTAACATCCCATTTTGGTCTGTGACCTGTCTGTGCTAATCAGGCCTCTTCTCATCTGTTTTGAAGTTTCAACATTTCTTGAATAGTAGTAGTATGGGTGAGAAAAAATGTTAGAACAAATCCAGTTTGCACAAAGAACTATGCAAATCAAGAAAGTCCTCTGAAATAAAAAACTTAGAAATTTTCTGCTGACTAAAATGATGGAAAAGGGCACTATAACAATGTAGAAATACCATTTGACAAACAAACTGCATTTGTAACCGTAATTACAGAGAAGTATAATTTATGGCTTATGACAAGTGCTGGCACCTTCTAATTTCTGTTTTAACCTTTATGAAATTTTAACATAACCGAATCATTAAATGGGTAGAAATCCGTTTGCCATGCTGGTGTTGCAGCTTAGTATTAAACTTACAGTAGTTGCAGTGTTTATTTTGACGCTGGTACACTGATGCCAATTTCGTGATCTGTTTTGTTCACCCAAGGTGAGGATTACGACGACTAAGAACAGTGCTAATCATTTGTAAAAAAAACCTGTGGCCTTTCACAGTAAAAATGAATAATGAAGATGATACTATTAAATAGGAAAATCATTTATTTAGTGGAATAATTTGTTGGAAAACAACTGGAGACTGTCCTATGTCATTAAAATTTTGCAGTAATGAATAAAACACAGAGTCTATATGACCTTTCTTCAATATGTTTTTCTACTGAAATCGTTGTTCACTTGGACTTTATTTTTGTCGCTTTGCTGTCCCAAATCCAGACAGGTTAAAACTGCTACTGGTAGAGATCGTACATTTTTATCCTAGTATTTCTGTGTATTTCTTTCTGTTTGCTTCTGTATAAATCATGTCTTTGTTTTCAGGTGCAGCTACAGAAATCAGATGCACTATTAGAGATGCATCTGTACTTTCTTGTACCTGCAGTCCTTTCCCCATTTCCATCATGCTCTCAGTGATTGCTCTCCCACTGTGTTTTCATCTCCATTATGTATATTTGCCATATTTCCAGACCTAATCCCCTGTTTAAACAGGACTCCTCAAACAGGTAGCAATTAAGAGGAATGGAGCAGCATCTAAAAAATTATGTACTATGATGAACTTAACTTCAGTGAGTAGGTTATGGAGTTAGGCTGGTCCTTAAGTCAAAACTGGAAGAAATGGGAACATCTTATCAAATTCTATGGCTCTGTAGTTTATTCTGGAGCCTGTTTTTTAAACATGCAATTATAATCCTCTCCAAACAGTTCCCATTCTAGCTTCCCATATATCTTAGGGGAAAAAAAAGTGCTACTCTGAAGTATAATTTATTCTGCTACCATCTTTATTCTGTGATTTTATTTTATTTTATTTTATTTTATTTTATTTTATTTTATTTTTTTGATTTTATTTTTTCATTTTATTTAGAAAACAGTGTATTTGGGTACAAACCTAGCTTGCCTACAGAACTAAATTGCACAAACTGCAAATCCCTGTGTAAAAACAGTGTGGATTTTAGCAATAAAACTCAACAGGGAGTCTCTTTGTCCTATTTGGATGCAGAAACCATGAAAGCACTGCAGTAAATCTGCAAATTCTCTTGATTTAAGAAGGCCAGTTCCTTTTATATAGTGTAAAGTCAGTGTAACTCCAGCACGTAAGTAACTGCTTAGATGCAGCCCTTCAATCAAGTTCTTGATGTTCCGTCTGTAAGGTTTACTTCAGGTTTGCTGAGCACACAGCTTATGGGTCTTCAGTACTTTCTGCCTTATGAGAGGCAATGGAAGACACCATGGGAAATTTAATGTCAGAAGTACTTCATTTGTGAGCTTTCATCCAGCATAATTTTACTGGGAGGGCTGAGAAGACGTGAGAAACACCACACACGCATCCATCCTATTCCTGGGTTTTGGTAGTCCTGGAACACACTTGGGACAGAAATGGGTCCCGGGGCAGGGGGAGGCAAGGCAGGTCTTGCCGGGCATGGAGAGTAGCTGTGAATTCTCGCTGTGTTCATCATCGTGTAACTTGCTGGCTGTGCAAAAAGCAGGATGCTCTGCTTACATTAAGGGGGTGGCCACTAACAATTATGGCTGGCTGATTGTAAGTAGGTAACATACATAAATATGTAAGTATTTACTCCATTTAAAGTAGGAAGAATATTCTCGCTTTGTAGAACAAGTGGGTAAAGTTAGGTACTGCACCAACTCATATTCTTGTATTGTGTGAGACTTTCTTAGCCCATGATAAGTAAATAATTGTTATTGATTAATTAATTATATTAATCCTCCTTAAAAATCTCTCATTCTTGTGTAAATAATGTCTATTTTCCAGTATTTCAAAAGTCACTAGTGACTAGTGTCTTGGGGGGGCCTTAACTTTTTTTTGGCCAAGTTAAAGGGCTTTAAAGGGATCTTACTGTTAAGAATTACTTGTTTAGTATACATACCTGAATACACATGGCCATGCCTGCATATATGGGAAGAAAAGGGCTTCTTGTAAATCAGCTGATCTGAAACTGATCCATGAACTATGATCAGTGTTTATATGAAAGAATTTTGAAGTATATTATCAACATTTTAACTGGATACTGGTGAAAGTTATAAGCAGGTACCCAGAACGCTTTTTAAATTTTAGATCTGATTCTGTGGCTCTTAACCCAGTAAATTATACTTAATGAATCAGCACTTAAAAAGTAGCAAGCACTGGTGGAGAAATGCCTTGAGGCTCATAAACTTAATGACATCTACCTGGCAACTAGTGCCAAAGTAAGTCTGAAGACAGGAATAAAAAATTACTCTTGGTTGTAGGAGCAAAGTTCAAACGCAATTTCTGAAGCATTTCAGGACATGGATTGGACCAGTTTGCACTTGCATGCAGACTGACTTATTTTCTTTACATGTTCAGCAATGCTCAATATTTGCTACTTTTTTTATCATCATCATCACTATCATCATTATGCTCCTTATTGAATGGATATTCAACTTCAAAATTATGCTTGTAAAGTGATAGTTCACAGAATTATGATCTCCTGAGTGAGTCTGTCCTATAAAATACTGAATGATATGAGTCAGAGAAACAGCACTACAAGGTATACTCCCTTTATTATTTCTTTTAATGTCACCATAGGTGTGAAAAATTCTATTTTGAGTCACTCCTGTTATGCATTCAATTTTTTATTTAATGGAATTATCGTAGATTTACATTTTTTATGTAGTTTTAGGAACAGAAGGCTTGAGTGTCTGATTTAAACCTATTCCACAGGTATATCAATATAATTTAAATAAAAAATGTACCTGAGTTTAGTCTAAAGACATTTGGCATTTTGAAAATGAAGACCAAGCTGTATATCTTTGCTTTCCATTTGAGTATATCCACTATCTGTAAAAACTTACGTACTTCATAGTACAGGTACACTTACAGAATTATTTGAAATTTTGTCTTATGAAAATGTCAAGGCAAAACTATTTACTGAGGAACACACAGGCTAATATAAGCTTTCTGTGCTGAAACTAGGTTACAAAAGACATATCTTAACATCTGATTTTATTAGTTTAGAAAAATAAAAATAAGAGCTGTGTTCTGGCTATCACCAAATCTGTCTGCAATGTTTAATTTATTAAGCTTGTGCTGATACATTGCCTCTTGGCATTAACAAAGTTACTCCTATTTTTGAAATGCTGGTTTTGGTGCTTTATTGCACTAGTCATGAGCAGAAATCTGTGCACTTAAATGGTAAGCAGTAATTCCAGCTCAGTGCTACTGTGTAACATGGTTCAAAGGATGTAAAATTTGTTCAGATTGGAATGGGTTTAAAAGCTGGAGACAAAGGAAAAAAAGGCAGTAAAATATGCCCCTTTTCCCTCAGAGAAAAAAGCCAGAAGCTATTCATTATCATGTTCTGTAAATGTCATTTACTTCATTGATGTCAACTGTTTTGCATTGTCTTTATCTCATTCCTGTTTACATAACAAACAGCGCTAAGTGCAAGGCAGCTTTTCCCCACTAAACAGAATACATTGTCCTCTCATATTCACATGAGAGATCTAAGGAAATAAAAATGTTTGTTGTAATTTCTTATTCTGTGACTTTGCAAATATAGTAGAGATTAGTAGAATTTTTTTTTGAAAGGTCATGTCTTGGTTTTATACGCTCAATACCCTTCATCCTAGCAGTTTTAAAAACATTTTTAAAAACATATGTAAAGCTATGAAGTCATTCATTTACAGTCTGGCAAAACAGTTCTTAAGTTTGATGTTTAGTTATACTTAAATTAAGTCTTGGGATTTAGCAAGTAGTCACAGGAATATCTAACCTTTTAGAAAAATTTGGTGTATTTCAGAGAAAGACTTCACAATTATTTAATGTGAGGACAATAAACTGACCTAGCTGTAAGGAAAGTGGTTTATAAATGGTTATATTTTGTCTGGAACTAACACATATCTGAGATACTATAATTTCCACCTTAACTTAAAGTAAAAATTAACTGATCTGATAATTTTGAATTTTCAGTGACGACCATTGTGCTTAATCCAGGTTACTACCCTGAACTGGATGGGAAGGAGGGATGGGGACTGCAAAGGCAAAAGTGACACACTTTTCACATGATTGTGCAGGTACATGGTTCATTGGGCAGCATTAATAAGGGGAAGGAAGGGATTTAGCTTGTTAATTCATGCTTCTTAATACAATGTCACATTAAAGGACACCCACAACATGCATATTGATTGTGTTAGAGCTGGAACCTGACTAGGAAATACTGCTTCATCCTCCTGTGATGTTCGCTCTCTTGAGAATTTTCTAGCAACAGAACATCAATTAAGATTTTGTAATAAGAAAAGTCCAGTTAAAACTGGCTTTGTTTTAGACTTTACATAAAGACAGGTAGAAGCAAAAGATAAGTTATGTGTGGCTCATTGCAGAGACACCTTGGATGGTGCCGTGCAAAAAGTACCATAGCTGTGTTGGGGCGGTGGTCCATTTGAGGTAATTAGCCTCACTTATTGTGCTTTCTGTACTACAGCTAGGTCATATCGGTATAGTTCAGGAATCTTTGTGTAATACTACATTGCATTGTGTAGAAGTAAATGTATGATAAGGTGATATGCCTAGAAGTTATGTAGGCAATGCTTAGGGTAGCTTGAAGTCTAGGTCTCCAATACTACTTATCTCCTGCTGTCTCACTTAAACATCTCATCTGCCTTTCTTTCTTTCATAATGCATCAAAGCTCAATATAAGGTGTCATCCAACAGCTTCCAGTTGTGATTCATAGTAACATTTATCATGAACTAAGATTCAACTGAAATCAGTGGGATGAAGCACGGTTTTGAAGTTAGTTACACATAAATGTTTTGCTGAATTGGGACAATATACAGTGGTAGAATAAATCATTATTCTACTTCACAGAACATGTAAACCTGGCAAGAAAAAAAAATCTTTACTTCTTTCTTGTTGTTCCAATAGCCTGAAAGCACTAAGTATGATGTCATGATGTGCATGATCTCTGTTTGGTTTTAGAACAGTTGACACAACATTTTATAGAAGCTAGCACTGAGATGATACTTGTGTCCATTGTTTAATGATACATTTTAATTAAGGTCAAGCAGTAATAAAAGCCTTTACAACACCAGAAGTGTACGAATGCTCCCGATAGGCATATCTGAATCCATTCAGTCTAAGTGATGTGCTCTCCTCTAGGATATAAACACAGTATTTCCTACCAGTTGCCTATAAAGCTGACTCGTCAATCAGCTCATTCAAAGCAAGTGACGAGTTAGTTCTATTTCCTGCCTGTCACCACAACTACAAAGAATTTGAATACCTCTGTGTGAGGTATGCAGAAAATCATATCTAGAATGAAGATGATGTTTTGAAACAGCCCAATTTCATTTCTCTGTTCTGAATTTCTTTAACTGGACAGCACATAATGGTTTTGGAGAATTACTGCATGACGGGTTTCCACGATTACAGCATGATATTAAAAAAAAAAAAAAGTGTGAATTTTTTGTTCTTTAAGTAAGAATAAAAAAGTTCTGGCTTGTATAAATAAATATGAAGTATCAGTATCTCAGTTTTAATAGCTATTTTGAATTGGTGAATGAATATTTAGTGTTTTATTTGTACATTATTTTTATAAAAGGCATAAGGGATTTATAGACAAAATCCAGAATTTCTGATTCATAACATGATCTGTAGTGGCTTGATTTGCGTAATTAAGTATTGATACAGAGTCCTGTGTTTAGTTATTTGTTTATGTTAAATAATTATTCTTCACTGCTTCCATTTGAATTCTTTACCTACTAATCTTTAACTCTTTTAGCAAAATAAATGTACTAGACAGTGTGGCCAGTTGTGCTAGAAGTTGATACTATTCTGTTTCTCTAGGGGTTAACTAAAAGAAATCCTACTAGTAGCAGAGAAATGACATGTGGGCAAGGGGATCAGAAGAAGAAACCACACCATTAAAGTTGTAATTCCTCACAGGAACCAGTTACCCTGGTATCAGTAAAGAATAGATTATGACATTCAGCTCTTCTCATGCTTTTTTTTTTCCTTTTTTTTTTTTTCCTTTCACCAAGTAAAGGAATATAAACAGAGAAAAATAATATTTTCCTTTGCTTTTGGTTTGAAAGGCGCCTCCAGAGATGTGGTCCAACTCTTTGTATCAAGACAGGATCTACTGTGCAGACAGGTTCTTTGAAAAATTATTGCTACACAAAAGAAAGAGAAAAGTTAACTGATTCATTAGCTACTGCCAGGACTGTTTTAGCTGCGTTCACATTCATCTTCCCAGTTCTTACCAGGAAGGTCATTCTATCATTTCTGAATCTTTAAACATGTGATTTTCTGTCTCAGGATGATATTTGGAATAAGCGAAATTTCTGTAGTGACTTTCAGCTTTATCTTTTTCCCCACTTCATACAACATAAGAACTTATTTTGATACAGCTCGCATGGGATATCTTCCTAAATTTCAGGTTTCTGTCCCTATGCCCCAGCTCTTTCCAAAACAACTGATGGAAATCTTCTGACTTACGAATAATACTGTTTCACTCTATGTTTGGAAGATACAAAAAAATTTCCTAAATTAGTTTTTCTTTGGTTTCTAGTTTATAGAAGGTTGTCAAAGTGTCTGGAAATTTCCTGATGGTAAATTGTGCATATCAGTTTTTCTCAAAATTTAATTTCTTTAAAATTTAAGTTTTTTTAAATTTTTAAAAAAGAAATACTACTTAGAAGTTGGTGTCCAAATATTTATTTCCAAGGTGAGAAGACATTTTTCTCCTCACAAAATAATAATGCTGTGCTATTTTAGCTACTAGTAAACTAGTGAAAAGGGTTGCTGACCTATGCAGCGGAGTTGCAGTCCACAAATATTCTCTTCGTATTTTGACTCAACCTTTGGTAAAGCTCTGATATTTAAGATTGTTCTGATTTTGGAACACTGTCATCCCTTCAGATTTTAAACAACGCTAATTTCTAAGTAAAACTTATTTCTCCTCAGCTATCTTATGGCTCCAAAAGCCATGTTTAGTTTTTGTGTTTTAGGGACTGTTCAACAGTCAAGGTAATGTTCCCAACAATTTGAGACCTACCTTTTCTTGGTCTCCCACTCTTCTGGGGCCAAAATTACTGGGTTTATACACAGTTCAAAAAAACCCCAACATATCTGAGAAATAAGTTGAATGTGTTTCATAGGATCATAGCATAATTCATTTTGGCAGGGACTTCAGGAGTTCCCTAGTGCACTGCCTGCTCCAAGCAGGGCCAGCTGTGAGATCAGATCAGGTTGTTCAGAGCTTTGTCCAGTTGAGTCTTGAAAAATTCCAAGGACGTTTGAGTCTCTGGATCCTTTCCTTCCCAGGGCTGGACAAGCCTTGCTCACTCAGCAAGCCTCCCACATCATGTCTCCAGCCTCGACCATTGAGGTGGCCCTCCACTGATCTCACTCCAATTTAGCAATGTCTTCTGTGTATTGTGTGTGTGTCTGCGTGTGCAAAGCTGACTGCAATATGTAGATGTGGTCTAATAGTGAGTGCTGAGCAGGGGGAAACAACCCTCAGTCTCCTGGTAATGCTCCTGATGATGCAGCCCTGGATGCTGCTGGCCATTTCTGCTGCCCAGGCTCATTGCCAGCTCCTGCCCAGCTCTGCCCTTGGGGCCCCCAGGATCTTTTCCCCAGAGCTGCTCCCCAGCCTGTATCATTGCAAGGGTTTATTCCTTCTGAACTGCAGGACTTTGAACTTGTCTTTGCTGAATTTCATGAAGTTCCTGTTGGCCCATTCCTTCAATCTGTAAAGGGCAGCCCTACCCTCCAGCATATTGGCTGTTCCTCCCCATATTTGATGTCCTTTGCAAACTTGATAGGAATGCAGTATCAAAATGCAGAAGTGAGTATTGGAAATTATCTTCATATTTTACTTCTAGTACAGTACCTTCACATTTTGCATCTCCTTGAAATTGGTCATTTCTCTAATATCTGTTTCATGCTCTACCATGCTATTCTTCTCTGTCCCTCAAGTCAGCTGTGTAAAGTAGTGGTATTGCCATGTCCATGGTCTTGGGCCCAAAGGACTTTAGGACTGTAGGACATTTCCTCTTTGCAATATCTTTCTCAGTCTTCTGTAGGCTACATTTAATGAACTCTTTTGCTCTAAGTCATTTTTCTGAGACATTTTTCTATTGCTTTCCTCTGGATTTTCTCTAACTGATCCTGATTTACCTGAAATGGGATGCCCAAAATCATGCAGAATACTCCAGTTGAAGCTTTGTCATTTAGCATGCTAAGTATTTCATGCCTCTTATATTGGCATATGTAAATAAGGGTGTTACATATGATGATTAATTTTTTGTGATATCGAGGCATACTTGACTCTCATTAAGTTTATGATAAATGCTTTTCTGATGATCCACTGCCTAATCTGCTTTACCTGTCCTGAATCTGTACATTCAGTTATCCCTTTGTCTTATTTTATAATTGTTCTTAGTTGAATTGTATCTTTACAGTACTCATTCATGTTTGGCTTTATTCCTTGACAAAATGTGCTTTCATCTGGTCTCTGACTCTTTCTCTGACCAATACACTAGCATAAATAACCTTACTCAGCCCCTTACTTCTGTGTTTTTCTTTTTGTATTAAAGATATGTCTTCTGTTTCTAGTCTGAACACAGTCCAGAAACTTTAGAATACTCAGACCTTAGGTGGGTAAATTGTTCTGAGTATAAGCAATTAGAAAATGAAACTTTTTGCCTATAACCAGAGCTTTTTTACTGAAGAAGTTAACTGTGATGGGTGAATCCTTATTACCACAAGCAACATTTATTGCACTGAGTTATCAGCTATAATAAAGTTCAAGACCAACAACTAATTTTGTATTATATTTCCCTTATATCAAGCCTGCTATAACTCAGAAAGCTTTACAACAAAATGCTGATGTGTCAGCACTCATCCTCTATCAGGACAGGAGTCAAGTAGCAAGCAGATAGATGCTAACTCAGAAAAAAAAAATCCCTTTTCTTTCATCATAGGGCTTTATACTAAATTTTTATAGTGACTTAGAACCACTTAATGATATAATCCTGCCAAGAATTCTCTTAATTATTCATGACAGAATGTATTTACTTCAGGAAAGCCCTCTGAAAAGAAGTGTCCATCTGGCAAAACCACGCTTCCTCTTCTCCTCTAATTGGAACCCAATTTTAACTGTCCTGACAAAAGGGAATTTCTGATGAAGTGGACACAGCCTACTAATCTCTTTCAGACAGCTTCACTGTGAGATATGAGTTGAACCACTGTAATGAGCCAGATATTTCTGTACGGTAAACATCAATAATGTATATAGGTACATGGCATAAAGTGGCTGTTCTTATTGAATACTTGAACATTTCAAGTGTCAGATTTTACAAATGCAAATTGGTTAGGTGTTGGGAAAGTGTTTTGGTAATGCCTTATTTACTCTCTTAGTGAAATATCAATGTTTATAATAATTCTTAGGAAGGCTTGCTACTACAGGGTACCTGTGACAAGCCTTGGGATTTCTGTTGTTAGCGTTGTGTGCCAAGGTCTTATTTTCACACTTAAGAGCTACTAACAATACAGCTTGAAGTACTTTATGACTGTACTGTCAAAAGAGTTCATTAGTGCAAAATATCATTTATTTATCAACCTTTATTTGCTACAGATCAGAAAAGTTCCATATGTGACATACATCAACAGTTCACATATCCCTTGAAATGCTGATAACCAGAGTCTGTAGACTTTGATTATTATAGCCAGGAAGTTTATAGGTACATTGAATTCTTAGCAAAGTGTGAGCCAGGTTTCAAGATTAGGGAGTAAATCCAGGGCCAAAACGTGACTGTTTTCTGGCTTTGCTTTGACTATGCTTCAAAATATCAAGAAAAACTTATTTTTGAAAGCCTGTGGTTTTTTTGAGCTTCCCACCAAAAGAAGGTGAAACTTCCTGAGTGGACTGCACTAAGCTTTTCTGCTTCAGCATGAGCTAACTGGGAATTTGCAGCACTTACCTTGGACGTGAAACATGAAGGTTCAATATCCCCTCATGCTCGAGATGCTTTGAACTCACTTTGAAATAGACTGCCTGGCACACCAAGTGGAGAAGCTCCAGATCTTTTCTGTGGGCCATGCTGACTATGAGACAGTTACCAGAAAAGGGGTATCCTCTTCTTAATAAATCCCCTAATTATCAAATTTGGAACTTTTTAATTTTTATTTTTATGTCTTCACAGATTTTATAAAAAGTAACAGTTCTAATAGGAAAGACAATAAAAAGACACTTTCACCTTCTGTAATAATTTTGTGAGTCCTAATTTTATTTCCTTTGTTTGTCTTGTAAGGAAATGAAATGACATGGTTTTTTATGTTGAATAAGGCAGATTACTTCATTTGATGCTAAATGTTATTGGGTTGCAGTTCAAAAGAAAGTAAATGAACTTCAATTCAATCCAGATCAAATATTGCTTTGCTGAGTTTTTGGCAGAGCAGCAAACTGATAGTCAAAACTTTTCTTTTTAGTCTCAGCTCCTTGTTATTTTCTCCATCATCTATGCAGACAATATTATGTTATAGAAAGTTTTTAACTGCTAAAGTTATGTAAGAAATTTTGAAATAAGCTTATGTCACAAAACCTCAGTATTGGTAAGCTGACATTTGTTCCTATGTAATTCTTCTTCATATTTGAGATGTGTGTATGAGATTATGAACTTTACTGCAGGTATAAGTTGAATAATACAAATTATGATTACATGTAACAATTATAATAAGAATGATAAGGTAAACAGTTAAGGTGTTTTTTGACTTATATGGGTAGTTAATACATAAAAAATTTCATGTCATAGCAAGTACTTTTTTATATTCTTGGGCACACCGGTCACACCCTTACCTGAAAAGTTGATCTATGATGTCATTCAAATGATGCTTGAAAAATTGTATACTATGATAAGCACTATATTGAAAAATTACCACCATTGATTTTTTGCTTCTAAATAGTCATTTTTTTTCCTTTGAGAGGCTAGAATAGATGAGAATGCTACAATTCTGCAAATTAGAACTGATAGAAGAAAAATCGGAAAGAAAGAGCTATGCAGTCTCTTTTACACTTCTCCAGAAATTTTCTGTCTAATGCAGCATTGTGTTTTACTCAAAGTAACTATAGTCTAATACAATTATTGATTAGTTTATCTTCTTAAAAGAACCCCATTTTGTGAAATAGTAAGTTTCTTCTTTTTTGAAATAAATGGTCACTGATCACATGTCCTTAAAACTTTTTGTGTGCTGATAAGCTGTCTGTCAAGAGTACTAGTCCAGTGCAAATGTTGACATGGTAGTATTTAAACAAATGGTAAGGCAGTAGAAAGGAGTTAGTTATTAGAACTGCAGATGCTGTTTAGTTCATCACTTTTACTAGAGATATAAATATCATTTCTTTGAGCAGCTACCTTCAGCTAAAAGGCTCAACTTCAGCCAAAATCTGAGAATCTTTTTCTAAAGCTACAGTAAGCTAATGTGAACATGCATTTGCAGAATTAATTTGCACGCATAGGTATGCGAGTAAGGCTAATAAAACTATGATAAGTCCACAACTGGTGTGCACCCTGCATGCATCTCACTCTAGTAACAGCGTAGGTTTTCATAAATATGTTGGCTATAACACTATAGTTTGCAGTAACAAAAATTTAAGGAAAAATAATAACTAAAGGCTCCATGGTAGGTTCACAATGGAACTTTTAAACAGTTTAATCCCTCTTCATCACTAGCAATGCAATTCTATCCAGGCTACTTGAATGCTAAAAGACAAAAATGCACTATAAATATGAGGGAAGTTATACATATTGAAAAAATGTTTACATTTTATGGAATAGTGATGTATCTGCAATGAAAGAATGCTCCATTATTATGAGGACGTTTGCGCTGTGACACATCTCTCCCCTTTCCTTATTTTTGTAGGAGAGGTGACAATTTAAAATTGGTTCTGGACTCTGGTTCTTAAGCATAAATAGGTGATAGTAGTAGTAGTATTAATACAAAGGCTGTCTCAAGCCCTTTTCATCCTCAGGGCCTTTAAGGTGGAAAGAAGGAGATGCCAGGGAACTGTTTTACAAGCAAAAAAAAATTTTATATTTCTATATAAATATCACTACGTTTCTGAGCTAGAATTAGCAATAATTAGAAAAATGTGATTCCTTGTACAGCTAGTATATATTATACCCCCACTCTGCTACACTGTATATTTTCTGCATTTGGGGGGAGTCATATGATATCCATCAACAGTTCCAGGTAGTCTATACAATTAATCCATCCTTAATATTTATATACTTTATATTATAACATATAACAGTTGACTGTGCATACCTTCAAAGTAATTTTGCTATTTCATTAGTCCTTAAATAGTTTGCAAAATGAGTGAGCCTCGTGACATGTTATAAAAGAATTCAGTTGTGTTTAGAATCTAAGTGATTCTAAGTTCAAGTGCACCTTAGAAAATGTCCAACTGCAGCCCTTTCCAAGGGCACCAGCACATCTGCTGATTAAATCTTCGGGAGATTTATACTGGGAAAGTCAGATTGTCTTCAAAAGGCATGTCCCAGCAGATGCTGCACTTTATGGATGGGTTGTTGGAGCCACAGGCATCTGATTTGGCAGGTACCCAGTTTGCCCCCTGCTGTATCAGCAAGAAGTGCTTGCGCTGAAGGCAAGAACTGCTGCATGTTGGTTCATATCACAGCTCAGCTCTTTCCTTCAAGGGAATGAGCATTCTGGGTCACTTGTGGCTATGCCGCTACCTGTGTTGGTAGTGTTCACACACCTTTTTGCTGAGACAATACCCACTATCACTTTTACTATGCTAAAATGAGCTAATTAAATGGGGTCCCTTAAATAAGAGAAGTATACAATATTCTCTTCACAGGTCAGGAAGGAGTATTCCGTGCTCCATACACAGAGAAAGAGACAAAGACTTATTCAGCGAGAACACCAGAGAGGAGACTTTTTTGCAGAAATGGCCATCAGCTTCCAACCCCTCCAGCCATTCAACAATAGGATATTTTGACAGCAGAGTAGATGCTGCTGTAAATCTCCTAATTATGGATCAAAAATGCCACTGACACATGATGCAGAACACTGAACTGGTATAAGCTCACGCAGAAGTTCAGAACAGTGGAAAATTTTCTACTGGATTAACCTTTATACCAGTAGGTTCTATGCCAGATTCAGTATCAGATATATTCTAGCCTCCTTTTGAAACATACAGGCAATGTAAAAAAACCCAGAAAAAAAACATAAATCTGGCATATACTTTGTATCTTCTGCTCTAGCTAGTTTGACAGCTGTGCTATCATTTGTATCTACCTGATTTGGACAAAATTAATGTTTTTAGTAACCTCAAGGAAACAGTGCAGAGCTCTGGCAGTGATGCTCACAGACCCACATTCTCAAAGGCTGCGTTAATTCACCAGCTTTAGCCACTGTGATTTGAGGCTTGTTTGTACTTGAGATATCTGCTGACTGAGTTCTCCTGTGGGTGCAAAAAGTGCTTATGCAGCCAGGCACACATTTTTTTCCCCATCGTTCTTCCTCTGCCCACCTGTTGGGGTAACTTATGCCATTATCACTCCAAGAGAAATCCACACTGGTAAATCTGGTATCAATCCACTAAAAATGCGCTCTGCATTTCATTGCGTATACCTCATAAACCTCATTATCAGTTAGAAAAGTGCAAATACGAAATCATTCTTCCATGTGTTTCTAAAAGCGACACACATTCACATAAAAGGCCATCTTTACAAGAGCTACAACCCTTACTAGAGCTTTGCCAGACTTTATGTGGTAATAGAAGTTTTATTTTGAAAGCATGTTTCCTCTATAGTGCAGTTAGAATAGGATTGTGAATAAGAATTGTCAGAAATTAAACCAGTATTTTTTCCCATCTTTATGTGACAGATCATGGACCGAACATTATTAAAGGGCAGAATAATTGTGGGGAATTTTTGTTGTTGTAATTGTTGTGAAGGGATGAGGGGTGGAGTGTGTATAAATTGTCCACCTTTGTTGGTTCTTTGAGGATGTTATTTTGATTTAGGTGTGGGGAATTCTTTTGTTGATGTAAGTGACATTTGTGTGGACTGTAGATTGTGTGATGAATGTATATTTCAATGATAAAGATAACTTAATGATAATGATAAAAGAAAGCATCTTTTTACATTCTCAGCATGATTTAATTAAAAATCAGATTCCATAAGATATTCAGACACCTCATTCTTAGTGATTTCAGCTGTATGAAGATACCTGAATACTTTTAAAAATCTGTCCCATAGACGTATATCAAGAGGGTCAAAATATATTGTAGAGGTTAGATTGTTGTTCTTTTCAATAGTTTGTTGTACTATAGTTTCTGATTATTCTGTTCTGTGTTCCTACTCTTTATGTTGGTTCTGGTTTTTTCTTTCCTGATTTAGCTGCTGCACTAGGTGTCTCTCTGCCTTCTAATCATTATTTTCGGGAAGGTTTATAAAACTTCCTTTTGCTTCACAGTGTGCAAAGCAGTACAGCTTAGGGGCTGTACACTTACTACTCTATGTATTTAGCTACTACTTTGTTCTAAGAGTATACCTGTCACCCATTGAGCTGCTAAAGGAGCATATGATCATCATGGGATCAGGCAGATAAGAGCTGATCTATTCTCTAGCCAACAGGAGGGGAATTTAAAGCAGTCATAGTTATCAGAGGATGTCCTCACATCTTCCTTCTGAAGGGGAACCTCTGGTAGCACAAGAATGGCAAAACTCTCAGTGGTATAAATTAAATCTGAAGTTTTAGCTTACAGGTAGGGCTAAAGTTGGCAGGGAGGAGCCTTAAGCAAAAGTTTAAGGAAAGAAATACAGAGCATTCTGTCACTGGTACTGTTCCCTCCAAAGGCTAAAAGAAATCTGTAATAAATCTCTGGTTAGAAGGGAAAAGCTGGCTTTTAACCTCAAAAGTCTGACTGTGCACCAGCCTTGTAAATACTATATATGCTGTTTTTCCTCTGTGCAGGTACCTAACCCAGACCGTACTGGAAGAGACAATGTTAACAGCCAACCCTCAAAACAGGGAGAAATTAACCCTACTAAAACAAGCTCTTGGTGCTATGGGATTCAATAGCCTGGTAAGTTACACAAGCTTATGTTATTTGTGTCTAAAATCACCATATTACTTAGTTAAAAGCAGGCCATAATGAAGTCTCAGTGATAACCTTCTGTGGGGAAAAGAAGTGCCTTTCTGTCTTTCTTTTTTTCTGTTGGTTAAGACCTTGAAACAATATACAGTACTAGTTCACTCCAGGGAACTTAACTGTAATCACTTTTAATTAGACACAGCACCAAAAATGTAAATCTTTTTCATTCTTAAAGATTCACAGAACAGCTTCACAGTATAATACTCTGAACAATTAAATTACATAGATAAAAAGAGACAATCAAATCCCATATGACAGAAAGTCTTAAAACCCACAGGAATTTTTTCCTCTTCCTGATTATCCATCCCCTTTAATTTTGTGAAACACACATTCCAAATGCCTTTGCTAGCAGCACCTGGAAGAAAAGTAAATACATATTTTGTAAAACAAAATTAGAGCTGGGTAACTTGAAAGACCTGACTTAACCCCAAAAAAGCAACAAGAAGATAGGTCTGGTGTTTGTCTTTAATCCTATAAAGCTAATGAAGAAGATAATTTGGAAAATTAATCAAGAAGAGGTTGTGGAGGACAAAGATTTGAGGGGAATCATGAGAAATGGAGGGCTGAGCATAAGAACTCATGTAAGCTGTGTAATTCCCTTCAGGATATTAACATATTTAACAAACTCCATATTTCTTACATAGGTATATGCTACCTAGCACACTGTAGCTGGGACATTTCTGCAAAACAAATGCATAAGCAACAGTAGTTCTAGAAGGAGGTAAAAACTTCTTTACCCCTACATGATATTTAACGTCATAAGAAAAAAGCAGAGGAAAAGTTAATATGACCGTATGCTAGATTATCATAAGAGATGACAGATGGGCAACAGTTGTAATAAAAAGGGATCAAGGGCTATCAGCAAAAAATTTGTGAGTCTGCTGAAGCTGTTATTTAGGTGTGAGGTAGACTTCTGTGGCAGTGGTACATCATGTAGTTGTTTAGCATTCCCTACTTAAGGTAGTAACAAATGTTCTTTGGTAACCTATGCTACCTTTTAATATGAAGAGTGGGGTTTTTTACATTAATATTCATGTGGCCATGTACAAAATTGAACACGTATGGCTATATTTGACAGAATTATTCCTTATTCTTAATGATTTAAGCTCTGCACCTGTAAACTTCAGTAGCAAAAGTTCCAGGCAGTTCTGCATTTAGCTCAGTGTTCACCAGTGGGTGGATCCCTCTGCTCTATTAACTTTTTGTTCTGTTGAGGAAGGAGTCCAGCCCATAAATAAATAAGTGAATGCATAACAAATCACATTTTAGATGCCTGCAGAAACTGTCAGAGAACATTTCACATAGAAAAATACAGTATTCTTTTGGATCCAGCACTTCAACTTCACTTTGGTCAGATTTCTTGAAAGGAAGTAAGTTGCCTCGCAGAAAAGCAGAAACCATCTTCAAGGCTCCTCTATATCCAGGCAGTGTTAGAATGATCATTTAGGACACTAGAAATCTGTGGAACCCTAGAGTACTGCAGGCTGATCTCCTGTGCTGGAGGTTAGAGGGGAATAAAACACATCTCCTAAAATTTCTACCCATTACTTCTGTGGTACATGGAAAGGTCTGTACATATTATTCCTTGACTATCTAGCCACATTTAATGATAGAGTAGATTATCTTTCTGGAGAACTACATAAACATTCCTTAGCAGTCTTTAATGGTATCTTGCAAAGTATGTTAATGTTTATTAAAAAATTGTTTCAAAGTTGAGGGAAAATGCATCTTAGAGTACAATGACAAAGTGTTTGAGAAACTGGAACATGAACTAAACCCAAGTCCCTACCAAAATCACCAGAATAAACAGCTATCCCAGCCTGCCACAATTCAGTGCAATACAGTCATCCCCAGACCTGTTCTGAACAAGCTAACAAACAAGCAGGGGAAGTATGCTGTACTAGAGTGCCATTCCATCTTGCCTAGGAGGCCTTCCCAAGAAGAAGGATATAGCACCCTAGCTTGAATGCCATAGTAGCATGACAGTTGTTCTATTGTAAAGAGCTATCTTATTCAGACTTCGCCTGTATATATTGCTTTTTTTAATCTTCAGCTTTGGTACTGTGTAATAGAAAAATATACTGTTGCCCTATTTACATCTGTCTTATATAGTAAGAGATTGAAGTTCTTGTCTTAAATTGTAGTTTAGAGAATCAAACTCGCTTAAACAGCATCGGAGGTGCTGTAGACTGTATCCCAGAAAGACCGTAAGCTTTTTTTATGTCCTCTGATGACAGGCATATTTATTACAGAAAGGGACAAGAAGAAGAAGAAAAGCTTTTTTTTGGCCTGTTGCTTTTGAAAACTGATGAAAAGTCATCCAAGCTTGGTTTCAGTGTGTTCTGAATTCATTGCAGTCACCTGAGAATAAAGTATTGGCTAAGTATTTCATTTGTAGTATATTTTCTAATCTTATTCTCCAAATTCCAGTAAGTGAGACTTCTCACTTTCACTTCTAGTGTTTCAGTAGCATCAGGTTCTAAATATTGTTTCTTAAAAATATTTCAAGAATTATCAATTAACTTTGCTGTGCATAATGCCACATAATACTATAGTGGATATCAGGTTTCCTGTTTCATAATTTTAAAGGAGAATCATTGTTATATAACTGACCTTAAAAAAATTCCAAAAACACACAATGTTTTTCATGTTTCAGCATTTTTGGTTCATATTTAGTGGACCTTTTTCCCCTAGAATTTAAAAACATTAAAAAAAAAAAAAAACAAAAAACAAAAAAACACCAAGAAAATTAGTTCTCTTCTTGCTGTGGTATAAAAGAGGCCAGGAAAAATCTAGCCCTAAAACTATCTGCTTCACAGCCTTAGAGGCATCAGAACATAGTGTGCAATCATGGGGGGAAAGTGTGTGGGTAAGGAAGGTTGCTTTTGTTTCTTTTAGACTTTAACTACAGCTTTTACTACCGGGAACCTGTTATAATTTAGAGCTAGATACTTTGTTTGTGAATGCAGTTGGCTGAGGAAAAAAAGAAACCTTGCTATTCCCAGATACAGAATTTGTCTTGATGGAAATTCTCTATGGAGAAGTTACATTTATTTCTTGCAGAAATAATGTATCCATTAAAGATATTTCAGTATTTTTTATCACATACTGAAAAACTTTCTTAACTCAGTAGTTATTGTGATTTACTTTTAAAAAAAAGAAAAAATATGTAATCTTGTTATTTTATGGCCTAGAGAGGTTCCAGTTTGATTTCTTAACCCAAATTTCCTGTTAGCAGTTCACACATGAGTATTTTTTAACTTAGCAAATGCCAATGATACAAACTAATAGAATTTGTATTTTTATAAAGCATTGCCTTTCACTGGTGTGCCCAACAGATCTCTTCTTTATCTTTCATTCTGCATAAAATATGTGCAGGAGGTAGAGAACCTGTTTGTAATTCTCTCAGCAATTCTGCATCTTGGAGACATTCACTTTACAGCTCTGACAGACGCTGAGACAGCATTCGTGTCAGACCTGCAGCTACTGGAACAAGGTTAGTAGGACGTGACCTTGGAGCATCGTGAACAGGGCACTTGCGCTGATCCACCGACAGATGGAAACACAGTTCCAAGGAGACAAAAAAAATGACTTCTGAAAATTCATAAGTTACTGTGGGAAGACAGTATCCAACTGACTTGGATGTTTTATAAACTACAGATTTTTATGGGATGAAATAAAATACTAATATTGCAAATTATCTAATTCAATGTTATGTATAACGCTACCATTTGTCAAAATAAATTGTACAGTACAGACTGCACTTCAGGCAGTCTTCTTTTAAAATGCTCTTGTGCTGCTTGTCAACAGCTGAACAATTTGCATGGAATTGAATTCCTTACATTCAAAATCTATGTCTTGAAAGGGTCTCTTGTTTTCGTGCTTTGAAGTTTGCACTCTTGGTCACTAACAAATCTCCTCAAAGTGGCTTATGGATACAGAATGTCAAGAAGTAGCATACCTTAACTCTAATACAAGAGAAAGTCTGCCAAGCCCTGGGGAAAGTCCTGAGTAATCTTTAAAGAGGAAAGCCGTAATGTAATATACAGATATGTTCAAACTTCACAAAGTGCTGATTATAGTAATCCGATTTGGTATGGTCATTAATTTTGATTACTCCTGTGACAGCACTCTTTTCTTTAATGTGTGGGTTCCTTCACTATTAAAAATAGCATCTACATAAGAAAACTTGTTATAAAAAATAAATATGGAGTAGAGCACAAATCAGGCTTTCTTTAAATTCTCTTTTTGTTTCAGTTGCAGGGATGCTGCAGGTTTCACCAGATGAGTTTGCTTCAGCCTTAACAACTGATGTTCAGTATTTTAAAGGTAATCTTTTCCAAACTTACATTCTCATAGATCAGACCTGGTGGCATTTTGATCCTTCTGATTTGAGAATTTCAAAAGCAAATAATTTTTGTTTCTTATTTCTTATATGTTCTTGTAAATTTTCGCTCTGAGGAATACATAGGATTATCTGCCATGCAATAAGCCAACTGGGCCACTGAATTAGAAATGTCTTTGTAATATGGAGAAAAGCAGTTTCACAGTCTGATTAATCTTACAAAGGTGTGTGAGATATTAATACTAAGAATTAAAATCAACAGGAGTGTCCTGAAAAAAAAAAAAGAAGTTTTGAAAAAGATCTTTTCGGTAAAGAGCTACTTCTTTGTGGTACATATACCCTTTTCTTTTGAAAAAAGTACAAAGGTACATGTTTCCAAACTGAAGATCTTGTGAGTGTTGACAGTCTTCTCACCTTTCACTGAAGGCTTCAGAACAAAACTAACACCATGTATATGTTTGACAAAGGAGAAGTAGAAAGGGTGGAAGGACTTACTGTTCCTAAAATTACTTAAGGCGAGATTTACAGTATGCTTTCATCTCCGTTTTCTGCTTTCTCTCTTAGGAGACATGATCGTACGGAGGCACACTATAGAAGTTGCAGAATTTTACCGGGATCTCTTGGCAAAATCTCTATATGGTCGTTTATTTAGCTTTTTAGTCAATACGATCAACTGCTACCTTCAAGATGATACTGGCAGGTAGGAGTGCCGTTACAAACTATTAGGTGTCAAATGTGTTATCATTTAAAGCATTTTATGATGGCATGATAGTGATGCTTGGATCTTTAAATCACTGGCCATTCCTTCAAATTGTTTCCTCAGTAACAAATTTGTTTATTTATTTGCTTGTGTAGGGGGATATGGTACTTTATGCAGTAATTTAGATTGGTGGTTAGAATTAGTAGCCTTTTAAAAGTTGACAGTACAGAATGAACTAAGCCATTCAACAAGCAAAAAGCTGCTTTGTGGTTTTTTAGTGCAGAATATTCTTGTTCTTTGTCCCAAAAACTATGACCTTAGCATAGGTTACTAAAAAAAGAATTTTGTTCAAAGGCCTTCAAATGAATGTTTAAACTTGACTGAATTAATGTTCTAAGAATGTTCTGGATGTCTCTAGGTAATCATCTGCTAAATTCAATGCTGTTGCTATCCAGAAAAAAATGAGTGCTAATTAATATGTGTCAGTGGAGCAGCCAAGAAACATAAAAAAACCCCAAACAAACAAACAAAAGAAGTCTCAGTAGAACTAAAGTAGCAAACTAAGACAGTAGACATAATTAGATGACAATATACATGTAACTTAACCAAGGTTCAATATCTCTCACGCTTAGATGAGCTTTCTTATGAACACTAAGTACAAGATGTCTTGGCATTATTGGTAAATGGAAATCCACAAAAGACAGATGTGGAATTTCCAAAAAAGAATAAGTATTTTTTCCTTATATCATATCTGTGTTGGCTTCATAGGACAAATATTTATCAAGTGCCATCTTTTAGAGTTGTTAAGAGTTTGAAGACTTCGCAATCTTTTTTTTTTTTTATTCCTATCCTATTTGTAGACCAACTAGTAATAAATCACATTTCTCTTCTATAGGCTTAGCTAACAAAAAAAGCTACCATGCCTGATTAACTTAGAGTTTTCTGCACATAAAAGCTTTCCGTCATTACATATACCACCAGAGTGCCTAGCTTCCTGCTAGAGGCAAAGGAAAGTTTGCCAGTAACATGGAATGGTTTTACTTGTCTATTTCTGATTGTACAAACCCTTATAATTGCAGGCACCTGGACAACCAAGCTAAAGCAACTTTCCAATCTATGTCCTAATTTGAAATATTGTGTTTATAACAAGGAAGGAGAGTGGCATGTGGTCACATTGAATTCTTCCCCATTCATTCCTGGGACTTCTGGAACATGGTTTTAGCTCAACGCATGTCTGTGATGGACAACAATACAGCTCACATATTCCTAATTACAGTGAGCTCATTTGTAGTGGTCATTGAGGAAGAAATCTAGAATCAGTATATTAAAACATTATTAAAATTATTTCAAATAATTTTTCAATATGTAATTTTGCAGTTTTGAAATTTGATATCTCACAATCTTTCAGAATAGGGTGTTGTGTACCTCTGTTGTTCAGTAATTTAAACCTATAATTTCTACGTGCCATAGTATCTTCAAATAATGAAAGTCAATGCTGTTTGTATATTGTTTACATTGTAGTCTCCTTTCAGTGCAATCATATGTGCCTGAGGTGACTTCTACCTTGTGGAAATACTTCTCAGTGAAACTATTTCTGCCACTGTAGTAACCTGAAGACTATGTGATGTTGTAAGTCTTAGATAAAACAAGACGGCTCTTTGATGTTGTCAGGAATGAGGAATTTGCAATAGTTTTATATTATACCTATGCTTGAAAAAGGGGAGTTCTTCTTTTAGGCTGGCTAGAGGAAGCTAACCAGCTCAGGATATATTGGCAGTGCTGACAAGACATATTAAATTTTTAGCAGACCAAATTCAGCTTCAGGTCCCTTTCCAAACTTGAAGCTAAATAGCTTATTTTGAGTGAAAATGAAGTTGACTGTCCTTCATTGATATTTCAACCTCACTTGAGTTAGCCAGCTTAAGATAAGAAAATACCTTCTCCACCCCGAGCTTTTTTTTGGTGCAGTCTAATCATATTGTATAACCTGTAGTAGTAAATCAAGGCACAGCACAGTTTAAGATGCAAGTTGGGTTAATGCAAGTCATTGCATGAATCTGTGATTTGTGGTTTAGATTTATTTCATATACATCTGAGCAATTCTATCAATTAGCAGCATTATACCTCCAGTTCGGTGCAGTTTTAACAAATCTCTGCTTAAAGACCCACCAAAGACATTAACTAATGTGGCTAAATTAGGCTGATACATTTCAGGCCACACTTTGTTGCCCGGTCAGAAACTTAGACAGTTAGTACTTATCAGGTGGGATGAAGCCTTCATGAGAAACCTGGAATAAGGTTTCTAACTGAGTTCTTCAGTTGTGTTGTGAGGTAGCTTAACTATACTTCCATTCCACTTCAGTGAGAATTTATGAAGCAATAAAATTAGATTTATTGGCTTAGTAACTCTAAGAGAAACACTTGATCTTGGCATTTTTGAGGAAACTTGTTACCTGGGTTTAACTTTTATGGTGAAATGACTCAATTTTGGTCATTAATATTGATTTATATTTACCATGAAATAGCTTGTGGCTGGTTTCAAGTAAAGGTAAAAGTGCCTTTTATTGTCATTAGGTCTAAAGGAAGGGGAGACAATTGTATGGAAAGCTGCAAAGACCAAGCTCTAGAGGTATAAAGAATAGTGGATAAAAGTGTTGCCAGAATCCAGCAAATTCATTACTTTAAAATACTATCCAATAAATATAAAGCAAGAGTTTTAATGACAGTGTTAAGTGAGCTAATACCCCTCCAGAAATGTTGTTCTCCTTCATAAAAAGTTATGATTTTGTCTAGTTAGAACTAAATTACAATTATGGATGCTAGTTTGGACTGGTTGCAAAGTACCTTTGAGGTTTATTACTTTATTCATATTGATATTGTTTAAAAGAAATTCACTGGGGAGAAACTGTTTTTCTGTGATTGGCCTCTAGAATGGGATTGGAGGAAAGCTATTAAAATTTCTCACAGGTGGTTATAATTTTTTTTAAATATTAGTATTTATATTCACCCATTTATATAATGATTTCCCATTCTACTGATTCTGTTATTGTAAAAATTGTTTAGGTGAACTTCTTCCCAAGTCTCTTAACTCTTCAAAGTATACTGCTGTTTTACGTCCATTCAAATAAGTATGCTGGTTTTCAGTTTTGTAGATAAAAAAGACTAAAGCATTCATGGTTGCCTAAATGTGGCATTTCAAGGTACCTGACTGCACGTTGGCAAAGTTAGATCTGGTGATCCAAATATTAGTAATAAAATGTCTGAAGATGATGTTTTAAGAACTGCTGACTCATTCTGCGACAGGACTTTCCATTTATGGGAATTTAAGAGTGTCTGTGAACTCTTGTGAAACATTGTTTTTATTTTCTGATGAAATACAAGCTAATTAGGTTCATATACTTGAGAAAATCTTGATATTGTCTTCCCTGCCTGCTGGTAAGTAGAAGGCGTTATGTTTTATTAGCTAGTTAGCAGAGTTTCTCTCTTATGTGGCCTGAAGATGGGGCTAATGCCAATAAACCTGCTGTATTACAGACAAGCAAAGAAAGCTAGCGTTCAGTTGTACCCTCTGTCTGTATCACCAGGTCAGCCATAGGAGAATTCTGTTTCAAATAGGTCATATAGATTATTTCTAAATAGGTATTTTCTGAAAGCTTGTGTATTCTGACTGTGTAATTTTATTCCCAGCAAAATTCAGATATTGCCAGAGAGTAGCAGTGGTAACATTTAATTGGGCAAAGGAAAGATCTCTGGAGTTTCATTTATGAACTTCTTAATACACATTATCTGATTTCTAGAATGGGATATTCTGAAATAGAAATCTTCCCAGCTTAAGAAAAAAAATCAGAACATAAACTAAAATGTTTATTTATCTATTATTAAACCCAGTAGAAGGGTGCTGGGAATGCAGGAAGGACAAAAAGAGAGTTCCTGTTCAGAACATGAACCCACAACACAATGAGAATTGTCTCTATATGTGGAGGTAGGTGAATCTTTAAAACAGACGAACAATACAAAGCGTCTAATACAATATGGTGCATAATATCATATTTTGAGATCTGCTTCGGTCTGGACCATTTCCAATGTTTCATCAAACAAGATAACACCATTTTTTAAAGCATAGAATAAATTTTGCTTTAAAGAACTGGGGAAGAGTATGTGTTACTGACGAGAGGGCTATAGATCTTGAGTCTATTAGCAAAAATATTTCTCCCTTCCTGCCATACCTGATAAGTCACTCAAAGAAATGTTTGTCAGATAAGAAGCCAGTGTTTCCTTCCACTGTGTCCAACCACTGTCTATATGTACCACTCACACCTGGATAAGGTAATATTAAAAAAAAAATTGACAGTTGTTGAGCAAGGTGACTGAAAGATGTGGCAATGACACCAAGTCTCAGCAAAAATCTCAGAATCTTAAAAATTATATATACTTAAGTAGAATTCTGGGGGTCCTCATTTGAAGGCTAGGTTACTGGGAAAAAAAGATATTGCAGATAATAATTTAAGGAAGTGAATAACACATCTGTTGTTTCCTCATTAATCAATATCACTTCCAGTTTATGCAGATTAGACATAAGCCTACTGGCTTCCTTCCTGGTTACTGGCAGAAGTTGGAGGAAGAGCAAGAAATGTTCTATCTGGGGCAGATGAAAAGGCACATTAGGTCATCCTGCCTCAACAGATTCCCCTCACTGCTTTATGTAGGCAGATTACAAAAAAATGACAACGGGCATGAACCCTATGGATTTTGGAGCTGAAAACCATCTGGGATGAAAAAGGAGTGATCAAATAACATCCTGTAGGATGAAAAATGAGTGATCAAATAACATGCTGTAGGTTTGTCTGAAGCATTAGGTCAGAAATATTGTAAAGGGAATTCTGTTCACCTTGCCAGGAATGGCAAACAGGTCAAGAGCATCTTTTGATGAATGGCAAGATGTCTGCCAAGACAGTAGATCGTTAGACAGCATGTCTGGTGTATGTGTATTGTTTTTAGCAGTTGCTAAGAATTTTTATGTAGTTTCTTTAAAATGCAGTTGTTAAGTGTACAAGATCAAAAGGTATTCCTAGTCTAGAAGGACATCTTTACAGACATGTCATTCTCAGGAAAAAGGCAAAACTGGAGATATTGTAAAATATTATCAGTCAAAATGCTGTTTTGTATATCACAAAAATCAAATGAGTTATGGTTAACAGCCATGCCTGTTTAACTATTCACATATATGTACTTGTCTAAGAGATAAAAACATTCTTCAGGTATCAGCAAATTTCTGTTTTTCTAATTTCTGTGCTAGGAAATATTGTCAAACTTGAAATCAAAGTATCAGTCCCCACTAAAACTATAGCTGTTTTATTTATACATAGTAAATATTGAATATCTGAAACATAATGAGGAAAAGTGTCAGTGGTGTTTAGTAACCATAAAAGAATAAAGTAAACTAAGGGTATTTTTCAGAACAAAAAGTGCTCTTTTCTAATATTTATTCTTTTAGACACTGGTGACATGCCCTTTCATTTGTAAACACGGGATCATTCATGCTTTGTTTTGCCTTGGGAATCTCTGCTATGATTAATTTAAGGAAAGTAATTTTGCTGGAATTAATATGATTGACAGCTAGCCAAGAAAAACATACATGGACCCTCCCTCTGAGAAGAAAAGTGGTATAAAAAAGAGGAAGACAAGAAGAAAGAAAAAAACAAAACAAAATCATTTGTATCCACATATAAAACAACACTTTTAATTTTGATGTTCTGCTGTCTGTTGCTATTTAATTTTCCAAATCTGGGCAATAATTTAATACAGAAAATTACTATCATGTTTGGTGAAATTTTGCAAATACATGCTACAATGTAGTAATAAAATGTCACTATTGTAAAGGATACAGACCCTTGTTCTGTTATACTTGCCCTCTAGGCAATATATTAATTTTGTAAAACCTCCAGCTCTTTTCATGTAGCATGTGCATCTTCTAATAATACAAGGCCAAGATTATAAAGTGGGGTTCATCAAAAAAATTGGGATGATGTGTTTGCCGGTCAACAAAGGCATCTCCAGCAAATCAAGATATTTCTTGGAAATATCACAGTTTTGATAAGGAATATTATTTAAGGTAGGCAATAGGCTGGCTGCTAAGGCCTTTACCTGGAGTTTTAGAAACTAGAGCCAGGTTCCTGTTTTGCCTGATTTGTAATAATTCATTAAGTCAGTTTGTTTAGATCTTTTCTTTATGTAGATGTTTGTATGTTCCTTGGGAAAAAAGTAAGAGAGACTAATTTGACAAAATAACAGTCATGAGACTCAACTGGGATGTAAGCAGTCCAGACTCAAATCTATTCATTGAATCGGCCAGAGAGGGGATAAGCTGTTCTATCCATGTTAAGTAGCTCTTAATAATTGTGAAATATAATATAGTATTTCAGCTGTTGTGCAATAGTACATAGTAATTCATGTTTTGCCTTCCTATAAGGAAAGCTATAGATAAATGACAAAACAATAAAATAAGAATGAAAACTTATTAAGTACTCTGAAATTCCGAAGTTGCTTTTTTCCCAAAACTTATTTAAATAACATAATAATTCTGGCTTTTCAATATTAGTCTGAGGTAGTTTGTTTTCTAAATGTCTAATTCTTCTTTATAGAAATGGACTGGTTTTGTTGAAAACACTTTGTGGCAAGGAATGTACACCCATCTCTAATCAGGAACACTTGAGAATGAGGCTTACATTTTAAAACATAATTTAAATTGCACTCATTGCTAGAGAAAGAGGTGGTGATATATCTTTATGTTTCTTGTTGTAGAAATTCCCTTGGAGGCTAATCGACCTCACAATAACCTCTCCTGCCCAACAAAGTCATTCTAGACTAGATTTATTATGCAACTCTCTATGTCTGACATTTATGCACATAGCCAGTCTTGTGATGATCAGTAGTGCATTGAACTAGTATGCCTTAGAAACGAAGACAAACTTCTTGTGTATGACTTCTGAAGAAGGCTCTGCTCATCCCTGAGGATTGTTTTTCCTAGCTTGTTTTGTAGTACTCAATTTTTTTTATGATTTTACTTTTTTCATTTGTTATATGAGAATTTATTTTCAGGGCTGGATCCTCGCCTAATTAAATGGTAGCGTTTACAAAGTCTGTAATAGAACTATACTAAAGTACTTCAACAGTGGATCATCTTTTTCTCCTTTACGTCTATATCGTGATATACACATAGATTTAGACATAGAGGAAGCATGGAACATGGAGGAAAAATGTGGAAGGAAGCGTAGATTTCAGAAACAGCAGGTTGCAATATTGTTTGTATACATATAACCCCATACATTTACAAATTGTGTTGGCAAACAGAAAGGAAAACTCATCTGCTTTACAAAGTGTCCGTCTCCTTTCTCAGGAAGCTGAATGATTTTCCCTTTGCTGATTTTTGCTGTTCCAAAGAGCCATTGGCTATAGTGGAAAGTCTTTTATCCTGCTGGCAGATCATTTCACTCTGGAGAAAGTCCCACTGCATTCACATAGGCAAACTGCAACAACTTTTTTACTGTAACCCTCTTTTTATTTTACAGTGAAGAAAATAAAGAAAAAAGCCCAGCCTCAGTGAGCCCAGCCCTTTCATATACAGTTCTCAAATCCTTCCAAAGCAGGCAACAGGATATCCCAAAACATTAATTTTGCTCCCTGTAGTGAACTTAGTTTCTTCCCCAGATAAGGTTTACAATGACTTGGTCCCAAGTAAGTACAGAATAATAATACCTCTGTCCCTTTCCCATTTCTTCTTTCCAAATCCTAGGTGACTGCTCTGCCCTAATCCTTCCACTGGGCCAAAATAAAAGCCCTTCCCTGAATGCAAGCAGTGGCACATGACAAATTAGATTCAGTGCTAACAAGTATTCTTTTATATACAGAGAGAAGAAACATCTGTCTTCTTCATGCCCAAATCCTGACTATTCTTTCCCCCGAGAGATGTAACCTCTTGTGCAGCCTGAGCTTGCAGCCTCTGCTTGATGCTGGCACAGAAAGGACTTTGGCTTAACAGGTTTCCCTTGAGGTACATTTAGTAGGAGCAGTTCTGGCTGTCAAAGAAATAGAAACTGGAAGGGGTAACTGAGTGCAACCAAGCAATTTTGAAACTTCCCCTAAATGGCTATCCCTCGTCTGAGCGAATAGATACCTACACCTTTAGAAACTGGACTTTAAAGAAGCTAAGATTTTTTTCCTTCTCTGACAAATTTAGTTTTTAAAGTAGCTGCTAAAACAATCTTGAACCCTGCTTTTTTTTTATATTCAATATAACAGGTTGGCGGGTAGAATTTTGATTCTGTTGTATACATGGTCTGCTTGTGTATTTCATACCGTGTTTTTGAAATACAGCCTGCTTTCATCCTAGAGCAGAAATACTTCTGTCAGAAACAACAGATGTGTTATTCACTTCCTTGAATTCTTATTATCTGCAATATCTTTTTTTCCCAGTGACCAGGTATTTGAAATTGGAGTACTGGATATTTTTGGATTTAAAGAATTTCAAAAGAATACTTTTGAACAGGTAAGTGGCTATGTTTTGCTGAATTTACTGTAACTGATAATGTTAATTCTTCTATTAAGGTTTTGGGTTTTAGCCAAAACAAGTGTTTTGATCAGAATATAAACATACATGGAGGAGAAAATTTGATCTTAAAGTATTTTTTTCTCATCTGCCTATATGGGTGTGAATTAAAACCTGGGCTTTGTACAGTTTTTCATCATTTTAAAAGAATCTAGTAAACAGCTACCATAAAGATTTGGAAAAGGGGTAGTATCAGCACTAAAAGACAATCTGAGGAAAATACTTAGTGTTGTCTGTTTTCGTGGTCGTGGAAGTGATACTTCAACTAGGTCAGTGAGCAGAAGGACAATACACTGGATTGGAAGAAAGATCAAAAGGTCTTCAGATGCCTTGGAGAAAAAATAGAAGGAAAATGCTACATTATGCTAAGTGCCATTAGTGGCAGATTCACCTCTGTGTGACTTTACAATATGTGACTCTTTAAAAAATTGAATTACATCCATGGAAAATAAATTAAACTTTAGCTCATTAAATGCTTAAAAATCCATTTTAATATCAAATATTTTTTGAAAATTATGGACCTGTTTGCCCACCTTCAACATTAGTCTCTGAACACCAAAGCTCTTGTGAATTACGTATTGCAGAAAGCATTAGCAACTCTACACAACATGCTGAAAGAGATGTCTAAGTTATTGTTCAGTTGTTCATTCATTCTGTAATGCAGCAGAAGAAAATCAAAGCATAGAATAGAAAATCAAAGCATAGAAAAGAATAGAGATGGCATCAGCAACAACAAAGGACCTGTTATTGTTTGAAATCAGGAATTGCCCCTTCATCCCAGTCAATCCATTGTTTTATGGCTCAACTTTCTCTTTCTAGTGAAATAGAAGTCATAGAGTCACATTAGTTCAGTTTGTGTAGCATGTTTACATGGCTACCCGATTTCCAAATGTTTGAAAGCACAAACAGGGTGAGCTTACCTCTACCTTCAAAAGATCATGTAAGAATGAAATAAAACATAATCAGTTCCCCTCTCATAAAACTCTTTTTGCTGTTACAGTTCTACCTTTCTTGAAATTTTGCTGGATTAAGGACTATTGATGTGTGCCAATATTCACAGTCATTTACTCAGTGTGTATGTCTACTTTTAGGGAAAATATCAAGTGAAAAATAAAAAACATTTTCACAGCCTGAATATATGCAAAAAAACTTCCATAAAGCCTACTGATTAATAAGGATAAAGTATTCTATGGATTTTAAGTGCATCTCAAAAGAGAGGGGTGCATCTTGGGATTTACTGGCTATTTTCCTTTGACTCTGTTCTGCATTGTTTTTTGTCATGAAACTCATAAATTCTGCACCTGACATCATGAAATACCATGAATTCCAGTTTCTGGGGTAAGTAATTTTCTGCTTAGTGACTGCAGAGGATGCTTGAAAAGAAAATATGAGACTTAACGAAAAATGAGTAAAAAGTGATCTATTTTATGATTTCTGCATAGCAAACATGATAATTTCAAAGTCAACTTTGCATTTTCATTTTATTTTTTCTGAATAAATATATTTCAAGAGCCACTTACCATCCCTCCACCTGGACTGAATGCATTTTGTTGAGTAATATTGAGAAATACTCTGAGTCATTACCTCAGAAACTACTGAACTGCATTCCTGAGAAAATAGAAAAGAGGAGAGGGAATTACAGCGTTCATTTTTATATGTACTCTATAATATGTTTAACACATCGGATTCCTGAAGCGATACGTTGCAGTATCAATGAAGAAAAGTAGCTGATATCTCCACATGGCACAATGTAATCATGCAGACATACCCAAAACAGCCTGCACTCAAAAGCTCGAGCTGTCTAGCAGTCTAGCCTAGTTCAGTATTCTGCCTGGGCTCGTTAACCCTGATGACAAACAGGCTTGTTAGCCCAGATAGGGTCCTCATGCAAAACATTGCATCATGTCTGCAAACATGCCCAGTGTCAAGGCCTGTGAATGCAGAACGTTAACATTAAATGTTACAGCCAAATGGTGGAGGAGCCATAAAAATTACTTTTTCATCACATTTAGATTAACATATATTAAAATGGCATTACAAAAGTAATTTGAGGAAAATGAACCTTTTGTTTCAAATTAGTGTAAGACAAGGCATTCTTTGTAATACCTGTTTGCCTGCTTTCTTGAAAAAAAAAATACAGCTGTTTTCAAGAACGATTAAAACCTCTTGATTGCCCAAACCTGGGGACATTCCAAGCAGCTGTGTGAATCTTTCTGGTGCTTCAAATCAGGTCAGTTGATAGACAGTTTAATACCATAATTAAGAGAGCAATATGATACTAAATCACATGCCAATTTAAGCAATTAATTTTAATAGACTGTGTTTGAAGTCAGTTCAGGAAGTGAGAGCTGGATAAACCAGGTAGAATAACTTGTTCGCTCTGGTGAGTGTGTTGGGATGACAAGGCATTAGAGTATTGAAATGTCAAAGGCAAACAAAGAATTGGTCTAGGAATGATTCATGAGCAATACATAGGACAATAGATGTCAAAGAACTAGAAAAGTAAGGTTAATTATGTCTACACCAAGAATCTGGTAACTTCTGCAGGCAAGACGGTGTGACTGACAGCTTGCAAGGAGAAAAGTTTTATAGACGATTGCAAAGAAGAATGCATTAAAAGTTAAAAACTGTATTAATTAAGGGTTCAGTTTTTCATTTACATGGTGAGCACTGGTAAGCCTTCATTTTATAGAGCATATGTATGATACATTGTATTTACGATAGCAAAAATAGGACATGTAATTCTAAAATAACAGTTATTAAGTGTATGGAATAAATGATAGTGAGTGGAGTTGTGATTTTTGGTATGAAATTTAAAAGCTGAAAGACAAGGGACAGTGTTCTTAGAAGCCACAGTCTGAGGGTGTCATTGCTCAATAAAGACCGAAAGCTCCTGAATTACCAGGACTCAGTGAGTTACTGCTCATCAGCTGAGCTATAGTAAATGACTACAGTACACTTTTAGCTCACCCCAATTACAGTTTACAGTCACTTCCTAGCAGTGATCATTAGCTTGAGAACAGCATTTTCCTAGAGCAGCTGCATACCTGCTGTGCCAGAACAGCTTTGTATACAGCCATACTGGAAAATGGTCAGAAGTGAGCACAGATTTGTCTGTCCTATTCTACGCAGAAATGGCCTTCATTTTGTGATCATCTCAGGAAATATGAGTGCTCTACCAAAAATAGCAATGGCAGTTTTCAATGTTAGTTTTCATTGTTTTATTAGGTTTCCTTGTTTGAGAGGGACTATTTTTGTTTAAAGCTAGGTGAGATCTTATTCATTAGTTCCTTCACAGCACAACTCCAAATAGTGCAGTCAAGGAATGCTGATATTTCTTTAAACCTTTATGCTGCTATCTTCTTTATACCTTTATGCTACTGTATTGTTTGACCACAAAAGCATGCAACACCAACAGAAAGAATTCACAGCAAATGAACATAACAAGCAATAAGCAGGAGGGAAGGCTAATAAAGTTGCCTGTATCATTTTCCCCTAACTGTTTCTAAGAAAATTCTATTATAGCAGAAGAACCAGACCTTAGAGTAGCAAGAGTAGCTTTTCTTCCCCCTGCAGAAAGTCAGGTCTTTCTACAGAAATGGAGGTTTGTAATTGTTGAAGCATCATAAAGAGCAGTAATACAATTAAACAAAATGGACTCTAGCTGTCTTTTCTCTCTGATGTCTAATTCAAGTGGTAAACTGAAAAAAATATTTAGCTCTTGCTGAATAATGTGTTTAGCTCTTGCATGGTATTTTGCCTCTGTAGAACTCTTAAGTTTTGCAGAAGAAAGTATATATGTGTCCTCCTTTTTATAGGAAATATAAGTGGTTTATCGGAATTATGACCACAGACCACGGAAACAGTCAAGTGTCTCTTGACTCCCATTCAACTCTATACCCATTAAAGTATGTGCAGCATTATCTGTGTGATGCAGTAGAGTGCTGGGAGAGCGATGGCTCCCGTGGCAGCACATGGGAGCCAGCTGGCTCCGAGAGCACAGAGCATTGCCCCACTCAGGGCTTCACTTCAGAGTCACTATGGTGAAGCATAAGAGCTCGTACAACCCAGCTGTGTTCACAGGAATTTTTGCCTATGTTTATTATTAGGTGTGGTAGGTTTTAACTTCTCAGCATGTTATTTCTTTAGTTAACTCTGCTGAGACTTCATTTACTTTTGTCGTGTGAACTTTCCTAGCCAAAACAGCCATAACAGAATATTTTTTAATTAAATTGCGTTGCCTCAGCCATGAGACCATTTCTAGCTATCCAAATGTAAGCTCATGTTGCCTATTTTGTAGATGGATGGATATGAATAGATAAAAGTTACATGACTTAACTTTTCTACCGTCATTGCAGTCTCAGTGATAGCAGATGGGAGGTCGCGCACTCAAGTTTTTGCATTTGGACAGTCTGAAGGAGGACCCCAATATTTTATTTTGTGCAGAAGAAATCAGCCTTCTTTGGTTTTGCCTGTCCAGAGCATAGACGAATGGTTCTGCTTGTCTCTGTACTAGCCTGTGGAATAAGCAACTGCTGGCGCACAGTGAGCTCTGATACTATGCAGGGACTTGAATGCAGAACCTCCCACTGCAGTTCCCAGTGCTGCAGCATTCCTTATTCCCCGTAGAATGAGGGTCAGTACTTTACTATCTTAACTCACCCTTTAACAAGGAAAAATGATGTGATATTTTAAAGTCAGAGTTCTGCTAGCCTTCATGCACAGGAAGGTTTTAATATCTTTGTCGTGGAGCAGCGAGAGCCAGCTGATCCTTGGCATCAGGGAGCTGGGCACCAGGAGGATCCCAAGGCCAGCCATGCCTTCCCTGATGGGCACCAACCCACAGGGTCTGAGCATGGTGGGCAGAGACGGGGCCGGTAACAGTACCCATTGGCAGCCCTGACACAGAAGCAGCGAGCTGGGGCTGGGCTCCTGTCAGCAGCAGCTGGAGACGGGGCTGGAAACTGGTGCTACCATGGTGTCACCTGGGACTGGGCCCATGGGCAGGATGTGGGTGGGGGTCCCAGGGAAAGCTGAGCGGGGCTGTAAAAGCCTATTCCTGTCCTCAGGAGCCTGGTGATCCTGTGTTTTAATTTGTTCCTCAACCCAGTTGCTGTGGATCTTGCATTATGTGTGGCTTTTGTCATGTACCCCTGTTCCCTCTCAGTCTCTTCGGGTTTTTTTCTGGTCTGCACACTTTTTTTTCCATTTGTGCAGGACACTATTGTGTGTCCAGTGTTCCGGTCAGCTGCTGGAACACCATCGTTCCTCAGTTTTAAAGTTGGTTTATCATGTACCTGACATTAAAGTGTTTATTTTTTTCCTTATTCTTTTACAGTAGACACTTCATGGCCAAAAATAAAATCATTTGTCTAAAATTGAGATTCCCAGCTAGATCCAGTTTGTGGTTGATTGGTGAAATGCTGCACAAGGACATTTATTAACCAATATCTTACTTTTCCCCAGCAGCACCCTTTTTTTATCCTACAGTACTTGGTTGCTGGTCAGCAGTATGAGCGCAAAAATAATTTGGAACTATTTCAGTATCTTTAATTCCAAATTCTTTCAAGGACAGACTGTTGTTACCATGTTTGTTTGCTTGTTTGTTTAATACTTTTATACATACAAAATCAGGTGTGGGACTATTCCACTTTGTATTGAAATTGTGCCCTTTTTGGAGGGACTTTTCAGACCCTCTTTTGTGGAAGGCTTTTTTGGTGACAGCCACCCATAATAAAATTTTAATATAGCACTGTGTTCTATTTTACTTTATTTGAGGAACACAGGTCAGCTAATGGCAACTGACCCCAAAGATGACATGAATTCCCAGTTGAAACAAAGTTCTGACAGAGAGGCAGAAGGGCTATGTCTGAATTTGTGTTGGAGCTGCATGGAAAACAAGAAAACTCTTTTAGATCCTATTGCCCCTAAGAGGCAAAGGAATAAATGTAATGGGTTCTGGTTTTGTCATACATTCATTAAAAATATTCTGATTGGTACTCTACATTAAAAAAAGGATGTGGAAATGTTTGGGTAGCAGACACAAGGGGGAACAGTGATCAAAATACTTCTCAGAAATAAGTGATTATAAACCTTAGGTTTAAAAATATTTTCTGAGTCCAACATCAGTAAATAGAAGATGATTCTGCCTTCCACTATCTTAGAATTACATTTTTGGGAAGTGCTAGAGCACATCCTTGCAAATTAAACTTGGCATTGTAGCTGCATTATCTTGGCCAATAACATACAGCTTGGTAGATGTGCTGATGTGACAGCTGTAAGCTTTACTCTATGCTCTGAATACACATCCCTTGAAAGACCTAATCCTTCTGCATGACCAAAGGATGTAAATGAGCTTTCCAAAGGGTGTTCACATCCACCGTTCCCTCACTGATTGATAGTCACCAAGTTTTCTTTTCACAAATTCCCTTTTTTTTTTTGGTTATGCCTTTTCAAATAACTATTTATATAAAGTGAAGAGCAGGAAAATTTCATTAGTCTTAGGTGCTTTTCTGTCTTCAGAGCACAGTACAATTTTGATCTTCTACCTAAATTTGAATTTGGAGTATACTTAATAGAATTAACTGGTCAAATGTAGTAAAAAAAGAGAGCTCAAGCTAGCACTGTCTAATATGATGAATACTTACTGCTTTTACCAAATGCCACTATATTATTTTCTAAATTCTAGAATTTGGATGGTACTTCAAGTTGTTTGTTTAAATATTTGAACAAAGTTGGTTTTTTTTTTTTTCTTCTAATAATATTCTAGAAGTACTTTTCAGTGAACACTTGGACAAATAGATGGTGTATTTGTTTTCACTGAGACATGATAATGGGTTAAGATTAGAAAGGAAGACAGATAGAAAGGAGGATTTCTTACAGAAGAGACATACAATGAAGCCAATAAGAGGCATGTGAAGAACAGTTTAACAATGTTCAATGACAAAAAGGACCATACGTAATGTTGAGTAATGCTACAAGGTAAACAAAATATACTATGCTTAAAGTTATTCCCACAACATTTGTTCTGGGTAAAAATTTCATTGTGCTTCCTTTTATTAGTAGTACATTTCCATCTAATTTTCATGGGTGCAATTAAATACATGTTTAAAAAATGTAGTTTTCTGAAATTTTCATATCTTTTGACAGAAAATATGTCATTGTTTTATATAATAATTCATATGACATGGAGCAAAAGAAGTTGGGTTAGCGAAGCTGGTTTAGTTCATTTTCATCTGATTTCTATAATTCAGCTGTTTTAATTATTATGTCAACCTGTGTCAAGCTTTTAATTTGAAACATTCATTTTATTACCTCTTCCCAGCACATTGTATAAAATACTGAAATGGAGAAAGATATGATCAGAATGTCTTGCTTTTCAGCAGTCCCTGGCTGGTCTCCTGGTTCTCATTCTGCAGAGCTGTTACTCACAGCCACTCCTAGAGAGAGCAGCTTTGAAGCAGCTTACAGTTTGTATAAGTGCTTGAGCTTGCTTTCTGGTCTGGTTTGCAGAACCTTACTGTCATTATGGCAAATCTGCCAGTCTGAATGACAGTATTGCTTAAAGTACTAAAAAGGACATCAGTGTATGCCATAATATACTGATCAGTAGAATTTATAGATGTGGGGTTTTTTTCTTTACCAGCACAGTGTGTTATATATGAACATTTTAACAAAATATTATGCCTTTTACTTTTGGTAGTTAAAATCAATGCTATTTATCAGATCTTTTTAAGATATAACTAAGACTTTCCCTTTGTCGTGGTTCAACCCCACCCAGCGACTGAGCACCACACAGCTGCTCACTCACTCCCCGCCAGTGGGGTGGGGGAGAGAATTGGAAAAGTAAAAATGGAAAACTCGTGGATTGAGATAAGAACAGTTTAATAATTGAAATAAAATAAAATAATAGTAGTAACAGAATATACAAAGCAAGTGATGAACGATACAATTGCTCACCAGGCACCAGTCGATGCCCAGCCAGTCCCCGAACAGCGGCCCCCTGGACAGCTTTCCCCTAGTTTATATGCTGGGCATAATGTTATATGGTATGGAATATCCCTTTGGCCAGCTGGGGTCAGCTGTCCTGGCTGTGCCCCCTCCCAGCTTCTTGTGCATCCCCAGCCTTCTCAGTCACTAGAGCATGAGAAGCTGAAAAGTCCTTGATTTAGTGTAAGAACAACTTAGCAACACCTAAAACATCAGTGTGTTATCAACATCATTCTCATACTAAATCCAAAACACAGCACTGCACCAGCTACTAGGAAGAAAATTAACTCTATCCCAGCCAAAACCAGGACACCCTTAGGCTTGAATTGTGTACTTTAATAATTTCGCTGCACAGTCAGGTCCCCAAGTACTTTTATTGTTTTTATGTATTTTAGGAGATTAGTACATAATAAAAAGTAAACTTGAGTTTATAGTGATTTTGTCAACTTTTCTTATGGTAAAATACACCTGTGTAAAGTTAAACAACATGGTTCTCTAAACAAGTCATTTGCAAATAAAGATATACAGAGCATGCATAATTTTAAGGCTTTATGTATCCTGTGAAATATACGCTTGTAATGTTATGTCTGCCTTCTAAAATAATGTTAAGAAGCTTCTGAAAAGATTTTGTAATGAGAATTAGAATTTGAAAAGTGATCAGTAAAGCATACTTTGCCTGCCACAAAGTTAAAAAAGGTTTTTTCCATAAAATAAGTAGATAGTATAAGTCAATTGTATACTTTCATTGTTAGTAAAATGAGATAAGAATCTGAATCTTTAGAAATCCTACTTTTAAGAAATAGTGGTTTTATTCGAGGCTGTCTTTTGTCTGCACTATCATGCATTGCTAAAGACAGTTTATAACAGACATTTGGTTATAAAATGGGGGGGTTGTTTTATTTCTTTCCATTTTTCACGCTGGTCTATTTCATTGTATAGCAAGTGCAAGTTGCCTATACTAGCATGAGGTGTTAATGGAAAATTGAGGCAGCTATTACACATTACTTGGGTTCTTTTCCCTCATCTGAATGTTAAGCCATGCACTTTTAGGATTGATCTAAACATTTCATACTTTTTTAATATGACTTGCTGGTGGAATTGCTTTTATAGACTTTATTCATGGGCGATACGGTTTATGGTCAAAACAAATATATGACTAGTTTAGTCTGAAAAGAAACGGCGTGCATGCATTCTTTGCATCATTCCTCATATAAAGAGTTCTTCCATCCTTTTAGGAGTTTCTGTTTTCTTAATTTCTTAGTGATAGTATAACATTGGAGGAGATTTTAGAATTTTCCGCTAAAATTTCCACTTTAGTATGAATAAAACAGTTAAAACATTTGTTCCACAGTTATTAAATATTTACTTTTTTTCAGATTGTGAAGTTTGAATAAAATACTAAAGGTCCCAAAATAAGCTGATACAACTCCCACCTGTTTTTAATTGAAAATCATATTCCTGTTAAACTATTTATTTTGCAAAAGTGGCACTCCACCTCTTATAAGGCAATCAAAGAAAATATTTGAGAGGCTTTTATATTATTTATCTCTCCAAATTTTGAACTTTTCTATTGAAGACCATTTTCTTGCCAAGCTTCCCTTAGAATATCAATAAAGTGGAGAGAAGCACCTAGTAAAATGTCCCTAGGCATTTTATAACATATATTTGGGCAAAACACAACAAGTTCTTCAGAGACTTCTTCAGACTTCAGTGACATGTGGAAGCAGAGGTTCAATGTCTTTGTTAACATTGAACTACAGAGTCAGGATCCTAACCAAATATGTAGTTATTCTTTCTAAAAGCACACTGCATCTGTGTAGTCTTCCTGAATATAAACTGCAGAAGAATATTAAATGTACCAATTTATACACAGAGTTACCCCACTTCAATCAATAGAATTAGTGTAAACTTGCACTATGTTTGATAATGCTGGTATTTGATAATTCTTATGTGGAATTCACAATGAACTGTGCAGGCAGAAAACTGCTTATTCCCAATTTAATACTAATAGCTGTTAAAATGTAAATTTCCCCAGGGTCTTGCTAATCTATGGTCTGCCAAGAGATAACATATTGTGGATTGACATTTCATCAAATTCAATATTAGACGTGCAGCAAAACCTACACCGGTGAATTATCCAGTAAACTTCTAATACTCATTTTTTCTTCATTTTACAATAGCTGTGTGTCAACATGACCAATGAGAAGATACACCAGTACATCAATGAAGTGCTTTTCCTACAAGAGCAAGCAGAATGTGTACAAGAGGGAGTTGCCATGGAAACAGTGTATTCTCCTGGTAACCATACTGCAGCCTTGGATTTTTTCTTTCAGGTAGTTTTCAGATCCATTTTACACCATATATATTTATACACAGCCTCTGCATGTTAGACTAATACAAACTTCTGCCTGCATTTTCTGATTTATTAATCTGTAGAGAAGGTTATGGGTCCAAAGAGACCATAAAGAGGTCTGTCATAACTGCCCTCATAGCTCAAGGGCTTACAGAGCTTTCTAACAGTCCAGGGTTGAAGAAGATGTAACAGAAACTCCTGGCCTGTACTGATTCACGTGTAGCACCTATGTATCATGCCATGTTATTAATGCAGCTGTAGGACTGACGAGTCTCTCTTGTAAGCCTGACAGTTTCTTTTGTGCCTGAAGCTAATTTCTGGAGTATAATTTCTAAGAAGGAAGTAGCCCAATCGGTTTCCTAGAAGATCATCAATAGTTACCATTTTTGGCAACTGAAATATTATTCCCTACGTTTCTTGCAGAATTATCTGATGTACATAGCCTTGGAGACTTACCAGACTATTTTAACCATTTTTTTTCCTTTTCTTTGTGGTGATATATTTTTCTGTTACTGAATTACAAGCTGTGTTACTCTAAAAGGAACAACTGAAATTCTATTACTCCTGTATAAAATGAGAAAAACCTCTTTTTCATTTCAGAAACCATCAGGCTTTTTGTCAATGCTGGATGAAGAAAGCCAATCTATTTGGTCAGTGGAACACAGTCTTTCTAAACGCATTCTGTCTTACCTGGATGCATCAGACACAAATACAGTATATTCCTCCACAAAAGATGGAAATGGTAACCTTGCCCCAAAGGATCAGGGCTCCACCTTCACTGTTATGCATTATGCTGGGAGGGTAAGTTGTTTGAATGATTGGCTACACACGGCTAATGAAAAAGAGTAAACAAAAAATTCTGCATGGCTTTGCCAACTCCTGGCTATAAATAACAATTCACTTTCTAGTGATGAATTTTCAGAGGACAGCTTAGAACCTCAATGCAATATCTAGTGTATAAAATCTGTAGTTCATATCATATTGTGCAGAATTCGGGCTACCTAATTCTGTCTCCTAAATTCTATCTTCATTGTAAGCACTTTATGAAGAAGGGGGTGATTCAGATACCTCATCATAAATGTTTAATGCCATTTTAGTTGACTGTCACTTTGCTTTCAGATGTTGTTCCAGAACAGTATAGGTTCCCTGAAGATTCTGTGCTATATATGGAGATATCTTGGATACCAGCATGCATCTGGTAAAAAAAAAAAAACACATTTTTTGTTAGTAGTGATAATCAAAATAGTTCTTTTTCCTTTATTCTTCAAAATCCCAGAACATGCTAAGTGTCTCCAAATATGGCTGTAAATCAGGATGAATGTTTTGCATTTCCCATCCTGCAACGTTCACAGGAAAAGCGTATTCAATTCTGTTAAATAGGCCTCTTGCCCTTTTCTTTCCAATACTCCCTTATTTTCACAGCCTCCACAACCACGCGCAATTCAAAGCAAGCAAAAGAGGTATGTGCTTAAAGGGATAATAATTTTTTTTAGATAATCTCACAGATTGGCCCCTCTATGATTAATCGGACATGCTGACACTTCTCTCTGTTCAAAGCATGGTATTTGAAATGAGCTAATGAATGTAGATTGTATGGGCACAATACAATGGGGGCTCTTAGTTATCACTTTTCCAAAATTTCTGATGAAATCAGGTGAGAACACAGACTCAAGTCTGCAGAAATCAGTCTTTACATCTGAACAACTTGTTCTGTGTCCTTTCACACTTTCTAAGTCTTATGCAGACGATCCCATGAGCTATCCATCCACTGGTGGAGTCCCATAAAACTGTTGTGCGTAACACATATAGAAACTGTTTAGCTACTGTGCCTCGGAACCACTGCATCATGAACGTATCCACTGTGTTGTTTATAAATATAACTGTAAGTGTTATTTGGTGACTTTATGTAGTAGATCACTTTAAACCTGAGAGCTCAGTAAAGCCTGCTGTCAGGGAGAACCTGGCTTTTTCACAATTTAGTGGCAGCACGTGCTACGTACCTAATCACTTCAGAATCCTCCATGGAAGACATGTGGAAACTGCAGGTGTTTCAGTATAACCAGACAACTGACACCTGGATGCTCCTCTCTTTACCTAATCAACAGACAGAAGAGATGAGTTCGGTGAGCAAGAAATTGGGCAGCTATGATAAAGTCTTTTGATTAGAATGCATATTACAATTCTAAAACAAATGTAATAGCTTTGCTGCTGCTTATTGTGAGAGATAGTTAGAGCAACCTTCCCTCATATGATTTTCTGAGTAGCAAATGCAGGGGGTTTATCTGGTATGCTGCTAAAAAAATCAGTTTAGATTCAGAAGGGAGTTCTATGTGCTTGCTAGGGTAAGAACAGCAGAAAAAATAACTCTAATCCGTGCTGCTAAATGTACTGGATGACACACTTCCTGCTATGATGAATATTTTAGGTGGAACAGATCTATGCTGTTGAACACCTGGTCAGTCGACTATTGGCAGTGGGTACTCTTATGAGGTGTGTTCAAGACTTGTCTCTGAGTCACCAAAAAAAGACTTGCTGGCTCTGTCATATCTTAAGGTAACTTTATGTGCCCTGAGCTCTCCAGAAGAGATGAGAGGTTGGAATGTGCATGCTTAGGCTTCTTTAATCAAATTAGGGTCCTTTACAGCAATATAAATGGGGAAAGGTCTATTTTGTGGCTCCTCATTTGGAAATGAATTCGATGGAAGTGTTGAGTAGTGTTCTGACGCAGGCAAATTTGTTCCTGCCCAATGACAGAAATGTGGTCATTATGGAAAGGATTAAGACTGTTTGGGTAGTGCTGAAATTCCTAACCTAAATACTCTGAAAAATTCCCTGGAGGCTCTTCTTTCATCATAAGGCCTTCTATTTAGACTCAAATTATTTGCCAAAGTTAAGTGGTTTGAATACCTCCACTATTGGGACTTTTCAGTATGAATGCAGGCACACAGTGGTTAGATGATAACAGTACAACGAAGATTTTGTGAAACTTATTAGCACTTAAAGTGATAGAGTTAAGAACTGGCTGTGGATTCCAGAGGTCTAATTTAATTTATAAATCCGTTCTATACTTGTTAGGTAAATATTTTTTCATGGAATTCTGTTGTGATTATACAAATTTATCACAATAGCTCAAAAAGGTTCCACATACCAGAAGACTGACATGGAAGCAGCAGCAGCAAGGCATCTGCATTAAAATCACAAGCAGAATAATATGCACATTTCTTCAAAATGAAAAAATTGTTTGTCTTATTCTCTGAGGACGGACTCAGTAGGAAAATTTGTTAAGACCAAAGTTTCAGGTGCCTAGTCCTGAAAGTTAAACTGAGTGGTAAGGAGTACATTTTTCATTAACATGTGTTTTAGCCTTCCTTGCATGGTTGTTTGGATTTTTTTTTTAATAACAGAGATGCTTGGTTTGACCTTTTCCTAATAATAGTAATGACATTTAATCTGAAAGTATAAATAGACAGCTCTCTAAGTAATGTAAATTCATACATTCTTTTGAAGTCAATGGAGATCCTTTGATTTACATTGGCCAAGGAACTACTCCAGACAGTCAGGTTGTTCTTTGCATCCTTACAATAGGAAAATGCTTGGCCCTGCTAAAACAGAAAAGTTCCTGTGCAAGTGTTTAACTCTCCTTACTTTAATAGTGATTGAGCAAAATCCTTAGACAATTGGATTTTTGATATCTCATGGAACTGTTATCTAGCTATCATAGATTGAAATTTCCAGTGATTTATGATATGTATTTACATAAAATCTGATGATAGCATTACTATACTAAGTAATGACACAAACTGAGTTTATTCTGAGACTAGTTTGTCTTCATAAGTTGATAAGTTGAATATGAAAAACTAGGATTTTAAAACTGCTGATGCTGTTCTTTAGATTGTGCTATTACTACATTTAGTAGCTTTTTATAGAAGTCATTTGTGATTTATGCTTTATGAAAATTGTTAAAGGATCAGGCTTTTAAATATATCAGGATTTATTGGCACTCAAAAATAAGAATTTCATATATAAAGTAACAGTATAGTTTGGCAGGTTGTGAGAGCCATTTTTATGGTCTGATATCAATTAAATGAATCTAAAGTAAGTGAAGTATAAAGCAATCTTCCTCTGCGTCGTTACCTTCAGAGATACCCAGATTTAAAATGAGGGGGCTTGATTTTATTCTCACGTACCACAATTTTTCACTGATTGTAACTCCTTTAACTTGGTAAAACTTCTCATTATTTACATGAGTATAACTGAAAGATGAATCAGACCCAGAGGGTAGAAGAAGAATTACCAGTAAAATGTGACAGGTAATTGAACATGAAATTTTTCACTTCTAGGCTTAATCATTTATATTCGGGTGATGTGTCTAGGCTGGTGTTTGTGGAGGAAGTCACACAGAATGCAGGCTCTGTGTTAGAAGGTGAGGGCAGACATCCTGATTTCTCTAGGTAACAAAAGTTGTAACTGCAATGTACTTCACAGCCAATGTGAAACAGCTGCTACCTCGAGTCATCTAGAGGAAAAAAAAAAGCTAATATTCTATGTTGGCCCTGGTACGAATCTCATATGGAACCTTGTAATTTGGGCTCCTTTTCATCAGTAGTTTATGTACATAGATCAAAGTCCAGAAAGAATTGGGTTCATGTCTTTACTCAGACACTTACAGTAGCTATTTTAGCAACTCATAAGTTCAGTTATACTGGAAAATGCAGCTATAAAAAATACTGCCTCACTAAAGAGACCTACTTTTGTGTATTTAATTGAGATTGACAGGCAACCTTTTGTGAACAAAACTGATATCTCTAGCTTCATACTATTAGAGAATTACAGCTGATGCAAATGTGTCCATGAAGTTTTAAAGACCTCTAACCTGTTCATACCTTAACATTTTGTGTCAGAATACTCATAGGAAAATCATCTTTTCTTCCACTATCAAGTCTTTTTGATTGATTATAGTTATGCAGTCAGGTATCACCCACTCCCTTATGTTTTATGCTCAGTAGCTTTTCCTAGTACTATACATACCATATTATTGATCCAAGCTTAATGAGCCTGAGACCATTCCAGAAAAAGCAGTACAGAGAGAAAAAGAGAAGAGATAGCGGGTCAGAGGTGAAAAAAAGAAAGCATGAGATTGAAGTGAGACAGAGAAGGCATATGAGAAGAGACTCAAAGTAATGTGAAGGGAAAAAAACCCAAATAATTTGGAATCCATACCTGGTTTTCTGGTGGAAGCAATAATTTAAGCAAATCTCTATATATGATATAATTCTGAGAGACCTTTGACTTTTTCTTATCTTCTTTACATTTTGGAATGAAGAAAGTGGAATAAAAGATGAAAATGATAAGCACAAGTAAGCTTCTGCATGTACAAGAAATCAACACAGGGGTGAGATTTTTCCGTGGAAGCTGAGAGAGAATGCTGTATTACACAAATGTAACAGATCATTCTGATCATCCACAGGATCATTCCTGTGGAAGAAAGAAAATTTTTTCTTCATTTCTCTTGGATTTTACTATTATGCCTGCACAACACTAGATCTATGTTTTTCTGCATGAGCAAGATGATACAGTTGTTAACTATATGAACACATGCTTAGCAAAGGCCTCTGTGAACATTAGTATCTTATCATATCAAGTATTTTACTTTATCTCCCAGTTTTTAATTTTGCAGCTGAACAGAATCCTACAATGCCTTGACATATTATGAGTCTCTTCTAAGATCTATTTAATGTCTTGATATCTGAGTGCTATAAGACAAAAAGCTTATCTGTTCTGTTCAGGCAGAAGGTAGAAAAGAATTATTTAGGTTTTGTATGACTAAAAAAAAATCCTAGTGGAAGGCTTTATCTGAAGGTTGTTTAACACATTTCCCTGAACACTGGCAGTCTGATCTCTTCTGGAAAAATTCTGCTATTCTGGGGCATTGCTTTGTTTCTGATGCCTGACATGAATGTGGGTATTCTCAGCTGCCTCTCACGGAGACCGTCTACCTGGCAGCACTGTGAGAGGAGTGGCACGCTGGTTTCACGGTGCATGCTGCAAGCTTGCCTTGGGGAAGCAAAGTGTTTTATGGGTGCAGTTGATCAATGCATCTGACCATCAGCTGAAACTATACTAAGAATGTGTAATACTGAATTTTTAGGTACTTTTATTGATAACATTAATATTTACTTTGTGGGCTCTCATGTAATGAAGAGCTTCACGTTAATTATATCTCTGAACTGTCAGCCATACTGATAGTCATGATTTTTGAAGAATAACATTCCATCACCAAACTTTGTCGAGACTCAATGTTCTTTTTTTTTTTTTTTTATTTTGTGGAAGAATTAACTTATCCATAAGTAAATCAGAAATGTATTGTCTTAGCACAATGTCAAGAGACATAGCTTTACCTAATAGTGGTATTTAACATACAGGTGTTTGAGGTAATGAGCTATTTGCCCCATTGTTCATGTAATCTGAATAATAGGTCATCATAATTTAAGCTTTCTGCAGTTTAAATTTATACTTGAATTTACAAATCAGATAAGCCCCTTGTCGCTGTTTGCCTTGCTGCTGTTTTGACTTATAGTACTGTAATAAACCAATCAGACCTAAAGACCAACTTCTTTGCTCTATAAAGCAGTGCACATAATGTCCTTTAAGTGCAGATCAATGTCTGTTCCATTTCTCAGCTATGTGCATTTCAAAAATACCTCTCAGCTGTCAGCTCACCTTCACCAAGGCAGTCTTCTCTGAAATGCCTTATATATCCCGGGCAGACTCTGAAACTGAACCTCTAAATCAAAAGACAAAAGGAGACAGATTAATCAATAAGGATGCTTTCATTTTGTCTATTTTTTCCCTGGGCTGAATCCCCAGACATAACAATCAAACCAGTCTAGTCTAAGCTATACCAAGGCCTATAAAGGTTACTTGACAAACATTCTCCTTTTCACACAGACAAGATAGTAATGCTTTTTCTCCCTTTCTCTCTCTCTTTCTTTCTTGAAGTAGACTTGATTTTGGACTTTGACTTACAGGAGAAAATAATAGAACACTTCCCCCATTCTCCTATTTTGTTTCTAAATATCTGCTGTTTTCAATATGCTACTATTTCTATCACAGTGTTAGAATAAGACTTTACAGACTGTATAAAATTATTTACTTCACTCATTGCTTAACAAGACTTGTTTTGGGAGGGTGAGAAGGCCAGTGATCCTGAAAAAAATGGCACATTCAAGCATTTAAATGATATCACTCACATTTAAGTACTGGCAGAAAATTAACAACTGTGAGTAACCCTCTGTACACTGAAATTGTCCTTGGACATGTTCTCAAAAATTTCTCTCTTAACTATATGAACTGATTATTTTCTTATTAACTAGATTTAACAACACATGCAAAACTCTGAGTTTCTGAATTACATTTTGTTATTAAAATAGTAAAATTTTCCCTTTTTACTGTGAATGCAGCCAAATCAACCTCAACATTCCAGGTGGCATTCTCCTACCTTGTTTTAGGGTTCCTGCTGGATCTGTCATTAACCATGAGTGCTTTTGGCCTATCACAAGATATGAAAATTATTTCCAAAAAATGTATTTGAAGGAATTGATGAAAATTATGTGTAAAGGTGGCCCTGTTGCTAAAGTATATTGGGAAATCCAATAAATTTAGATAAGTCCCATACCAAAGTTAGATGTTATGAGGGAGGATACTTTAGTTCAGAAAAGAAGATGTACAATGGAGTGGCATAAGGATAACTAAGCAAAGAGGTAAGAGTATGTAAGATGAGAGGAACATGCAGTTCCCAAAGTTAGCTCTGTGCACACTTGGGGTGTGAGCCTTATTTTCTGGGTGTTGTTTTTTTACCTCTTATTTGTATCTGCTGGTTCTCATGATGTTAAAAACAGCTATGCCAACTTAAATGACCAGAAAACAGGTTCAAAACAAATAAAATTAAGTATTTTTTTGCATAGCTAGTAACTAGTGAAACTCCTTGCCAGAGTGTTATAGATGCCAAAAATGTTAATGAGTTCTGGAAACAGAGACTCAAGGATGAAACATCAGTCAAGAGATATTAAGCACAAAGGTGAGATACAGCCTGCAGGTCAAGAGCTCCCTCATGGCCAGAGCCCTGGAAGCTGAGAGGGGTACTGGTGGGAGGCAGAGTGGAAGTATTCCTCATTTTTCCCTAAAAATCCAGGACTAGATGAACATTTGGCCTGCCTCACTACCACTGTGCTTAGGTTCAGCTCTCTTCCTTTCTGAACTTAAGTTAAGAAGGAAAGCAAATCCAATCCCTTTCTTGTTTTAATGAAATAAAATGCAGTGTGGAACTACACACTATTTTCTTTTTTAATAAAAATAGTTCAACTTGCTCTGATAGTATCTAAAGATCTTGTTTCCTTTGGTTAACTCAGACACATAGGTTTACATACTGTCTACCCCAAAGAGTTCATCACATAAAGCAAGATAGAGCAAACAGCTGCAATAAATAGAAGTGAGAATAAGGAGTATGTTTTATAATACTAATCTAAGTGAGTGCTCATTTCCTGTCTGAGTCATATAATATTTGTTTGGTTTTTGTCTCCTCAGAATAACTATCCACTGCACTTGAGTGCCAATCAGTGCAGAGTTTTGGCCAGGTTTACTTTAGAAACCCAATGGAAGAAAACTGGGGGGAAATATATGTGCTTTAGGCAAAGTGCTATGTAAGTTGGCATCTCCGATGAGGGCAGGATTACATTAACAAAATTGGCAGTTTGAAGAGGGCTTCTTTCTTTTTCTCTTGTGGGACTGACAATGAATATGGAACCCTCGAGTGCCATTTCATTGAGTCAGTTTTCATGTCTTTAGGCAGTGAATTAATTTACCAAGTCTATGGGAAAACTGTTAGAGACTTAGCAATTTTTTCATAAAAGCAAATCCTGCTAACTTTTATGTATTTTATGTGCTATGAGAGATGTCTTATGAATATAGTTCTAGAAGTTGGTGATATATTATACCAGCACCAGTACTGAAACTTCTCCCTGTTTCAATCTAGGCCTTTAATCATAATATAGTATCTCCCACTGTTATATTTGCCTACTCTTCCCACCAATACTAACTCTCTTTTTCTAATTTAGTCAAAGCCTAAGACACTCCATTAGGAACTGGCATTATGGATTTGTTGAATAAGTTCTGTTAATTATCTTTTATGGACCAGTACTGTAGAACATGTACTTTAAGTACATTAAAAGCATTTAATAGTATACTTAAATTATTCTAATAGTTTGCTATGTTGTGTGTTCTTAGGAGATGCAATTAGAAAATGATGTAACATTGCATCTGTCATGGAAAAGAACGTAATTCTATTGTTATACCTTTTCTATGTCAGATGCCATACTAATTACATCATTTGACAATTACTAACTATAACAGATTATACACATCTAAGTCATATAATCTCTTTCGTGAGTAAGATAGCATTACATAATTGTCAAATGACCCAATGGAAAACAAAATTAATGCACTGATTAGTATTACTAATCTTAATTGTATATTTACAGATTTATTAAATATACAAGGATAAAATTTCCCCAAATATCTAAGGGGCTTACGATATAGATCCAATAAAATACTTAAAATGGCTTTAGATAGAAACATGGTCCCAAGGTAAATAAAAACAAACTGTATTCTAAGAAGTTCCCATTACGTGTCTGCCTAATCCTGGAGGTACTACAAACTACAATTTTCTTCCTTTTTGACTTAAAAATTCCCTTTGGGTTCTACTACCATGCAAGCCAGAGCTGTTTACATTTAAAGCCTGTAAATTAACCAGTTGTTTGCCTTCCATCCCCAGAAAAAGTGAAAAAACAAAAACAAAAAACAACAAACCAACCAAACTGGGCTCAGTGACTGATTTTTGGTCTTAGTGCTGCTTTTCTATACAGTGTCTCCTGGGATGGGCTCAATGTTAAAAGAGCCACTTGGTCATATTTCTTCATTTTGGATGTACCCTTAGGAACTCTGGCTACAGCCTTGCATTTTACTCACTTCTCAGAGTGCCCATCACATGTGTTAGAGCTTGTCTGCAGGCAGATGACAGATGGAGTGACACTCCAACTGTCTGTTCTTGAAATTATGACATCAGGCAACTAAGATGATCCAAAATCCTTATGTGCATAGTTGTTAGAAAGGTAAATGGGATTTGTACATAACCTATAGCCTGAACTTGCCTCCAAAGGGCATATAAATGGCTGGAACTTGTCCTGAGTGTGAGCTGGGACTCAGATTGCTCCGTGAGTGTTTTGTCACTGTCAGTGTGGACAGTTTCCCATTGGCAAGGAGAACTGTGATCTGGGAGTGACTTGCTCGTCCTACAGGGAAAGTGATGTTTAGGTCACTGTCTTCTGCCCTGCACTACACTTCTGATTCCAAGTCTTGCATTGTGGAAATATTTTAGAATCAGGCTGATGAAATTTCTGTGTACTTGCAGAGACACACAATGTTCAACAATCAGTTCTTCTGGTTAATATTTTTGCACTAAGAAAGGAACAAGACACTACCTGGTGCCAGCCTTTAACTGTTGAGTGGAAAAAACCCATAGCTTCATTTCTACTGCTGTAAGATTTTTAAAAGATGCATTGGTCATTACTAATGATGTCACAATATTTTATTATAGGTAACTTACGAAACTGCTGGTGCGATAGAAAAAAATAAAGATTCCCTTTCACAAAATCTCATATTTGTAATGAAAAGTAAGTAATTCACTTCATGTGGTTGCTGTTGTTGTTAGAAATCAAGACATTATGACTTCACTTTAATTTTCATTTTAGTTTTAAGAGAAATTTGTGTAGATTTTATTTCCAGAAAAAAAATCACCCTCATCTTTTTGAAGTATGTACGTGTTGTTTGAAATTTGCTCTAATTTAGAAAGCTTTTAGAATTTATGAACATAAAGTATCTTCATCATGTGATGTGATGTAAAGAACAAGAAGGTATAGTGTGATAGATGAAGAAGATGTAAAGAAATCATTAAGTATTAATTAAAACAAAAATAAACCCTAGAAAATAGGGAAAGGAAATAAGGTTCCCAAAATCATAGAGACTGCAGTGGGATGCACTTCACTGCTTGAGTACCTTTCTAAAAGCAGGAACTTGTGGGCGTTCTTATGTTTTTCAGTGAATAGATACAAATGTCCATTGAAATACAAAATTAAATACCTTTCCATGTATGTATGATATAATTATGCCTAATAATAATGCATCCCAGTTTATTAATTAAATATTCATAGTTACATTATTTAAAACCTCTTTCATTTACCCTTTCTGTGAAGAAAAACAAGACTTTTTCCTCAGGGAAATGTCAGTGTATCCGGAGATGTTCTTTGTCTTTTTTCCAACCACTGCAGAGTCTTTCACTTAATATATTACATATATTTATATTTCTTTCCATAGAAACAGAGGTCTTTTGGGGGTCATATTTGTCTTCCAAATCAGCCCCATTGTTACAATGTATTGGTTTTTAGCAATTTTACTGTGAAATTAGCTAAACTCCCTAGTAAAATAATTGATGCATTTTAAACGCAAACAGTGCACATTAAGGATGAAGAAAGAAATGGAAGAATTGATCTTGAATATAATCCTATTGATTATAGTTTTAGAGACATTCCAGTTCTCTCTTCTTGGAATTTACATGATAATCTGCAAAAGAGTATAAGAAGGTATGGCAACTTCCAGTACATTATACAAGAGAGAACATTCTTCCATTCTCTCACATAGTCTCTTTTTGCACTTTCACTGCTATTTTGTGTAATCAGCTATGCAGCTGTTAAAAGGGAAGAACAGAAGATTGGATTGGATATGAAATGTTTGATATGCTGAGAGTGACTGTATATATAATTAAGTCATAATAATAACAATTATAATTAATGGAAAAATTCTGAAGGCAGAATATTTATAAGCATGTAAGTCATTTAAGGGCTACGTTCCTTTTTTTTTAAGTGACTTAGGCTTAATTCCTATTGATTGTCTGTGACATATTTCCTTTAGGGTCAGTTTCATAAGTTATGTAGACATATCACTTAAGTGCATGCTTCTTTTGAATTTCATTGAATTTAGATTCCTTAATAAAAACTTTTACATATGCTAACAACATTAAAGTAATTTGCATAAGTGTGTAAGAATGTGGAACATACCTGTCCAACAAATAGATCAGGAGAGACTATAGACATAGGTTTTATCTTTTTAATTTGAAGGACATAATTTTAATGCCATTCCTAACACTACTTATTACATTTATCCATATTTTAAAAGTGTGGATGTTTACTATGTCCACTGATCACGCTGAACTTGTTTCAAGTATTTGCTTTACTTAATCTTCCTCATAATTTTATTATTCCTGTTTAAGTAAGGAATAGTAATCTCCACAGAAAAAGGGAAACACATCTATTGCATTTAAACATCTAGTAAATATATATTTAGACAGCTAATAAATAAAAAACTGAGGATTTCTTCCTGCTATGCTGAACATAGTGACATTATCCATGATGCTTATCCCATTCATCTTTCTGGTTTTTTGTTTGTTTTATTCATATGATGGGTGTGATCATAATGCCAGTTTGTTAGTTCATAAAAAGAAGTAATAAAAATTAAGGATGGTTAAGGATGTATCATACAACAGGTTTTTAATACTTATTGGTGCTGTGGCAGTACAAACAGCATGTAATTACCATGTTCATCTTAAAAAGCCCATGACCATAATCTCATAAAGGATAACTTGCCTGAAATTAGTGTAAAGTAACCTATCTGCCTTAAAATTCAGATTTTTATTTTTAAAAACCCCTCTTGGAAGTGTATTTGTTTTGTACTAATTATCACCACTGCATCAAACATATGTATGGCATTGTCTTTTTTCCTGTAAATGTTTGTAGGTGTGGTCTTGATGTAGGGAAGTGTGAACCTAGCTTGCTACAGTTCTGTCCTTTACTTTGCCTTTTTTTTTCATCCATTCCCATATTGTGTTTTTTATAATTCTTTTTCTTTGGTGCAGGGAGTGTCTATAATTTATTTCTGCCAGTGCCTTTATCATTTCTAAATACTACATGTTAGGTAAATGTTGTGCAGAATGCATCTCTTATATTGCTTTAATATGTGGATAAATTGGGAGTCTGTAATGGAACAAAATTAAGAGGAGATTATCACATCAGTAATTAAATTTAGACAGATCACAGTCTGAAAGTTTTGTTTCTTGCCCTGTTTTGTTCAACACAGGACCTGAATAGATTTGAAAATAGTGTTACTGATGGCTGTCATCCTTAGATATTGAATGCTCTTTGATAACTACAGAGTATAATAGTTTATTGGTTTGTCCACTTGTTTTAAGTTTACTTATTTAATATTATCTCCTACTGTACATCTTTTTACTTCCAAATACAATATATATGATTTTCTAACCTGTTTTTTATCTTCATGCATTAATTTCTTCTTTTTTTCCCAGCCAGTGAAAATGTAGTCATCAATCAATTGTTCCAGTCCAAGCTGACACAAACTGGATCACTTGTTCCTCCATATCATTCCCTTAAAATCAAAGGGTGTAAAGCAGCTTTGCTGAGTAAAAAACCGTCAATAGCCTGTGCAAGTGGAGAAGCAAAGAAATATATTGAGCTCAGCAAAGTAAGAATTTAGGACTATTTCTGCTCTTTGCTCCTTGAAATTTTTCTCTGTTACTTTGTCATTTCTGAAAGCTCCTTGTTCTCTGCTTCATTCTCTGTAGTCATTAAACTATTAAAACAATCTAGTAATTAATATCAACACTAAAGGAATAGTGAGAACTAACAGGTTATAATTTACTAACACTGATGATGCTGGTTCAAGAACCTCTTTCTTGGACTCTCTGAGCAGGAGGCTGGGCCAGATGATGAGGTGCCTTCAAGCCTGAATCAATCCATGATTTTGTGGTTCCAGGGCTTAGCAGTGAATGCAATATTACTGATTTTTTGCTGTATAAGAACACTTGTTTGTTTTGTCTCCTTGACTGATTTTATGATGAATAGTTAAGTAAATTAAGACATAGGAAGTGCAAAAATAAAATCTCAATGTCTTTACTGTGTTAACCTGAGAAGATTTCTGGTTTGGAAAAGATAGTTTGTGTGGTTTTTATGAAGATCAACCCTGTACATTTTGGAAAACATTATTTTAAATGGTCACTTTAATGTAAATTTTCCCAGTCAATTTGAAATCAAATCAAACTCTCCCTATTTCTGAACTTGTCTCTTTCTGCTACCAAAGTCAGCCAAAAAGTTTTTAAAAAAAAACAAAATAAAAAAAAAAATAAAAAAAAAAAAAAAAAGAGGGGGGGAAACTTGGAAGGGTATCAGAAAATTAATTGTTCGTGTCACCCGGAACATCTCTGTGTTGATGAGAAATAACATGATTTGCTGAGTCCATTCTTGACAGAGCTTTGGAATTCCTCCTTCTTCCAGAAAAAAAAGCAAGAAGATCTCACAATACATCAGCTATCTCACCAGGCTTCTTGACTCTTACGACTCTATTTTTGGCTTACAGCTGCATAAAATTGATTCTGCCATGGGATTAAGGAGCCTGCTCTCATGTGTCATTGTGGTAGGCTTTATGCAAGTATCCATAGAATAGCAATGGGAGTTTCCTTATAGCCCCCCTGCTGATAGCAGCATAATTTGTGTCTACTGTTCTTGTCAGTAATCTCAGTGGAAAAACTTAAGTTGAAGCGAATGGTGTTGGTTTAAGTTTATATTTAGCAAACAGCTGAGGCATCACAAGGTACCTTTAGGTGCCTTTCCACTATAGTAGCAGCTTCCTAGAGGAAGCTTCCTAAGGCTGTGAAAAAGATCCTAGTCCCATACATGGAAGGAAGTATGAAAAGCACATCTAAGTGAGAAGCCTAATCAAGCCAAGGGGAAACACCACACAGCTGGGATCTCTGAAACTATGAGGGTTTTGACCAGTCCAGAATAGCTTTTAACCTGGAGTTACTCTCTTGAGACACAGAAGACATATTCAAAATTTTGGGAAGTATGATAAATTAAGTCAGAAATTCCATATTCAGTGAGAGTGCTCTAAACTTTTTGGCATTAGATGGAAGGTGGGAAGAACTTCATCCTTCATCTGCCCACAGAGACAAGGATGGCTTGGCTTCTCAGAGGTAGGCTTTGAGAAGAGCTGTGCAGGTGAGACAGAATACCACTTAGTTTGTAGATACTAAGTTGGCCTAATTTGAGCAAGGTACTGTGCTGCCCTGCAAGACAGAAGCAGAACTTTAGGTATCTAAGTTGTTCCAGTGGCAAAAGAGAGACACGTGTTATTTTGGAATAGGCACCTGATGCAGGAGCTGGAAGTAGGTAAGTGCTTAATTTCTTCAGCGGATCAAGCCCACATCTGTAACTGTGCTGTCCCAAATAATTTCTTCCCTTTTCCAGTATAGTCTTGAAAATCCACTGTGATGGGCTGGAATAATGTTGGTTTTGTTGTTTTGTTGTTGTTATTGTAATTGGAAATGCAATGTAAGGGGCATTTTCTTAACAGCTTAGAATTCAAGTGACCATAGGTTGGAAAATCATAACCATGGCATTTTTATTGGAATTTATACTGAGAGTAAAGGCAATAAAGAGAAAAAAAAAAAAAAAAAAGAAAGGGGGTGCAGGGAGAAAGAGGTACATTAAGGCAAGAATTATCAACCAGAGACTGGCATTCCTTTTGTATCTGAAATTTGAGTTGTAACATACATCATACTGTTCGCAGTGAGAAATGCGAAATGGAAGGTATTCATGTTGCTGTGTATGGGTAGTCACCTAGACTCCACCATATCCAGGGAAGAGAAGCAGACACTTTCAGAGGTCAGATAGGAGTTTGCTGTGATTTCCCTCCTCTTTCAACTTGTCACCTGCAGTCCTAGCTACTTGCTAGGTTATATAATTATAAATTTCTCTGTGTATGGCCACGTATCTACCTGTTTACCTTTCCATAAATGACTCTTCCCTTAACTTTGAGCATGCTGTCACAGGTAAGGATGGTCTACCTCTTTGAACTCACCACTCTACTTGTAGTAGGATCCAAGAGAGCAGTGTATCCATCCTAAGATAGACATAAACGGATCTAATGGCCAGATTTTTGGAGTACATAAAGAGTCATACGAATCTGGGGATGAAGTCTCTGTGACTTATGAAGACTGTGTCTCATTTTCAAATAAAATAGAACATATCTTCACTGATACAAGTCTCTTTTGCTCACATCAGCTTTTGCTCCCTTGTTTTTCTGTGATCTTTTCTTAGTGCATACTTTGGCCCTGTTGCCTTCCCCTCATTTCCTTTGGAAGAATCAGTGGGTTTCAGAGTTCATACAGCAGAATTCTAGTCACATGAATGCACATCAGTAACAGAAGGTTTTTCTTTCCATTGACTTTATGTTGTTTCTCTTTATGAACACTTTACTTCATTGTCTGTTAGCTGAAGAACTCATCTATTGCAAAGCTTTTGATATGTCTTCTGGTTAAAGCTTTCAAATATTCTGCTAGTAAAGAGAGATTTTTTTAGAAGGAGGTTTTAGCTTCTTAACAGAGATTACAAAGTTACATATATGTATTTTTTTCTGTAGATTAGAGGTACAAGATTTTCCAACATAAATTTGTATGTTGGAGGGTAATAGAGAAGTACAGCTTCAGTGATGTAGTCTTGTTCCTTAGCCCATAGCTGAAGATGTCCAAGTTTGGAGAGTTTGACTTGAATTCGTTTTTTATCTTTGCCTTGGTTCCTTTCTTTTCTATCCCTCATTCTGAACCAAACACTTCTTTCCCATGGGAAGAAGTATGCAACACAGGACAGCAGGCAGGAACTTTAGCATCCAAAGCATTGTTCCTGGCTCTTCCACTAACTCAGGAAATGGTATTAAACTAGTGACTTAATCTGTTGGGAGGAGGGGGTGAGTGCATTATCTGACAAGTGGAGAAAACTCTATTTTAGTTATATTCCTCAATTATTTTGTAAACTTTAACTGAGAAATGTCATTGGCATGCTAGTTGTTCTTTTTATGAGAAGACCTGGAGCAAGCAGATCTCTTATACTTTTCTGTTTTGAACTTAGGCATTAATTTGCCTTTAAAATCTTATTGTATCCTAGGAAGAGAGATTTGAAATAAAAAAGAGTTCCAAAATTTAGCATAGTGAGAAAAGAATTACTTGCACTGCAATATTTTTAATGGAGTTTGGCTTGAGTGGGCCAAGCTGAGGAAATGTACATTTTTTTGATGCAACTGGAAAAAGGCAGGAGTAGGCCAGAACATGCTGACTTGATAGAAAGGGAGTTTTATGGGGTAAGTGGACTGGAGAAAGGCAATGAAAAAAAGTCAGAGATGAAAAGTCTGCCATTGATACAGAGGTGTGAGTCTAAGAGCTTTGCCAAATCCCGGAATGCAATCATTTTGCCAGCCTTCCTGTAGAAAGTTTAACTAAAAACCCTAATTTCTGGGGCTGCTTTTAGGATGATTATTGCCATTTTAGTCTCAAAGATAGGAAATAGAACAACAAAAAATAAATTTGGTCCCCACTCCCAGCTCTGGTGTATAGGATAATATTGGTTCTAATGTGATATGAAGTTATTGATAATTTAGATATATATAATGGGTGAAAATAAGTTAAAAAAGAAAAGAAAAAAGGGTAACAGCATTTACTTGTGCAGGAAGAAAAAAGAAGGATTTTTTTTAATATTAATATTATTATTTTGCCTTCAAGATTTTTTTAATGATTTGTGCTTGCATTTACTCACTTAAGCATCTGCCAAAGACACAAAGAACCTTTTCAGAGAGTTACAGAATTATGCTACTGATAGGCAAACTGTATGGGATACTAACTGCACAAGTCCTGCTTCTTCTATAGAGTTCCAGATCATATTGCTTTGCCCAGTTATTTGGAAAAGGCATTTTATCTTTCCAACGGTATACTGCTGCTTTTGTAATCAAAACTTTCTTGCCAGTCATGGCTCTACAGATACTTGAGGATATTTATCCACTTTCCCAATTCTTTCTGAAACTCAAATCATTGTCTATTACATACTATTTGTATAAATGTTTGCCTTTTTTAGTAAATTGTGTAACAATGAAAATGAAGGTTTACTGCCCATCTTGAGGTAAAGGTATTGTGTGTGTGCTTTTCTCCCCCACAGCTGTTGAAAAAGAAAGGAACATCCTCATTTCTTCAGAGACTGGAACGAGGGGGCCCAACCACCGTGGCAATACAGCTCAGGGTTAGTGAACATCTTCTGGACAGAAATTTACCAAAAAAAAAAACCCCAAAAAAATCCAAAACAGAATTTTAAAGGCAGGATTAGTGTCTACAGATTGCAATGGAAGAAATAAAAATCATATGCTTGAGAAAGCCACTTGTTGCATGGCCAGATCAAGCCCTTTGAGAAAACTATGTTAAAAATTTAGGAAGAGCATACCTGTTGAGCAATTGCATTTGCTGCACAAATAATGTTTGATAACTGATTTTTTCCCACAGAAATCACTCACAGATATTATTGGGAAGCTGCAGAACTGCACGCCACATTCTGTTCATTGTATAAAGCCTAATAACTCCAAGTTGCCAGATACTTTTGACAATTTTTATGTGTCTGCTCAACTGCAGTACATTGGTGTCCTAGACATGGTCAAAATCATACGACATGGATATCCAATACGTCTCTCTTTCACAGACTTCTTGTCAAGGTAAATTCTTTTAAGTTTCATAAAAACTTTTTCTTACCTACAGTACAAAGCCTTCTGTCATGTTCTGGTAGTGCTTGCAGTGGTTTTTTTTTGCCGACGAGCCTTTCAGACTTTCTTCAGAGAAAAATCATGTCTGCCAGCAAGTGGTATAGGCTTGTTACTTTTTAGCTGAAGGAATCATAAACTTTGTGAAAATATATTTATAAAGATCATCAGCAAAATGTATTCAATTTAAAAAATATAACTTCATGAAATAATTATATTTTTATAATTTATGCTATTTATACAATTTATAAAATACAAAATACTGCATGTTGTCTCCAGGTAATTAAAAAGCAGAAGGAGAAATAGTCTAATTTTTCAACTTTATCAGTGTAGGTGTCATGGGTTCTGTATTTGTGTTTCATATGCTCAGATTTGTTTCTGCATGGTGATGAGTTGTTAATGTTGACACCACAACTCCATTTTTATTATTGTTAGAAATTAGTGAAATTTTGAATTAATGTTAAAAGACAAAAAGATATATGTCACTGCTTCTGGCTAAAGGCAAACTCTTTTTCCCCATCCCCAATTCAGTTTTGGGGTTTCGGTTCACTGACAATCTCAAAAGCTTCAGCAAAGAAAGAGCACCTTTTGTCCAGGAGATGTTTGGTTAGCACCCTCATGCACTGAACGTGTGTTCCTCCTATCCACATGTTCTACTCCTTGACTGATATATCGAGCAGTCATGACCTGGCTTATGTATTATTTTGCTTCTGAAAAACAGCATGGGAATATTAGCTGCTTACACACATCTAAACTTTCAGTTGCCCTCTTGGAAAAAGTTATGGATGTTAAATTGCTGCTTGGACAGGATCATATTCTCTCTCATAATTCTGTAAAAAGTGCAGGAGTATAGGAATTTATAATCTTACGTGTTTTAAAAGTAAGTCATCTCTGTCCTACCACAATATTCATCCTGCTATTCATTGACTGGAACGAGAAATGGTTTTGTCAGTTTTCCATATATGCTTATAGATCTAAAGTTGATAGACTTTCTCACCTTTCAATTTTTTATTTCCTTTGGTGTCAAACTGGTATTTCTAGTGCTGTAATACTTGGGAAAATAGTATCTTCTCCATTTCTGCAATTATTTTTCCTCCATTGTGGCTCTTCTACTTCTTTTGCATGGTTCAGAATGGTCTGTGATTTCCAGACCCTAGGTGTGAAGCAATGTTTGACAGTGGTATGCATTTGGGCAGACTTTGAGCACAGGCACTGAGCTACTGAGTGTGATGGTTTTCCAAGAGCTGCTTCTTGCAGAACAGTCAGGATGCTGCACAAAAGTCAAAACCTCCCTCTCTGAGGTACTGATTATTATTCTTCAAGTTGCAAAGAGAGGAAAAATTGCAACCTAAATTTTACTTAGGGTCCCTCAATCCCAAACCAATACAAATACCATATAAACAGGTAAAAAAATAAAATGTCAATTATGACAAGTAGTGATCACAACAGGCCGCAATTATACTGGTGTTTATGTGAACAGACTCCATTCTGACCTATCCTGGAGCCAAGAAGAAAAGGAAAAAAACCAAACAGAAAAACTATTGCTCTAGATAGAGACCGACAGTTAGAGGTTTAGTTAAAACCTCATAATTAAGGAAGGATCATGAGCAGGAGTAGGATCTGAAAGGCAATGAAGGCTTGCCGATTACCTTCAAGTATAGAAATATGTACCAACTGATAGGGTCTCCAATTTCTTTAGTATTTTCACATCCACAAGGAACCATCATACTCAGAAGCCCAGGCATAAAACACAGCTCTATCACAGTGAATGAGGATGATGTTCTTTTATTTTCTTCTTTTTTTTTTTTTTTTTGGTAGGGGATAAATGTATTTATTTAATATTTTACTGATTATACTGAGGTGGGGCGGCAGAAAAATCAGGAAACAAAATACAGGGAAAGATGAATGAACTGTTCTTTATTCACTGTAGGAAGCTTTAAACACGTGAATGCTCTTACCAAGTGCTCTTACTGGGCTGAAAAAGTTCAGTGTCCCCATGGCTTCCCCCAGGGGGCAAAGGAATTACTCCCCATTACTCTGGGAAGAAAGACCTTGACAGCTGACAACAGAAAAACACAGAGGGAGAAAGAAAAAATAGGCAGCTTCCATCTCTTAACTCAATGATAGATGCACCTGACAATAATTAAATTCACCTACACCTTAATTTTTACTTGAATATTTTGTAAGAAATGGAAATATAAGTAATTTTTGTTTTATTCTGTCATGCTCTGCTGTATCTTTTTTTGTAAATACTAAATACTAGTAAGGACTCTTGAATTTCACGCAGGTTTTCTCTACGGAAGAGGAGGGTTTCTTCCCCATTTGAGCCATGCTAACTAGCAATTTGACCATGTGGCCCCAAAGTGGGAAAAATAGGCCTACAGATGTAAAACACAAGATATCCAGCTGTCCTGATATAGTTGATAAGTGTGACCCTATGAACTACCAATCTAAGAATGACAAGACTTAGAGGTAGCAAAATGTATCCCCAGATGGGTGTCTGTGAGAGGTTTACCCATAACTGTAAGATTTTCACCTTCAGTTTATGTCTTGGAGTCCTTCTGATGGGCTGAGTTTCAGTGAATGCAGCTGTGTTGTTCACAGCTTGGTTTAGCTCAGCTGCAAAGTGTTTTATAGTAGTGATGCAAAGAAAACTCATTTTTCTAGAGCTGAATGTACTATGCAGTTCTCCCAGGCTTACCTGGCTTGAGAAGTAAAGGATATTAATGGTAGGTCTGAAAGCACTGTGCAAATTCAAAGAGAAATTGTGGCCCGGATCCCAACTTGAATTCCCAAAAGATAGTGAATTGCTACCCTCCTCCACCCTTCCTGCAGTTTTCACGCATTTACTTTTAGGGTGTTCCATATCATATAGCTAATGTGGTCAGAGTTAAAAAAAAAATGAAAAAAATTAAAAACCTTTTTTTGCTGGCTAAGATAGAAAGTTTGAATTAGGGGCCTTTGTGGTGAAGGGATAGAATATCAGAAAACCTGGATATTCTATCAGTAATACAGACAGTACCATTGCTTTCTTAATTGGATGAATTTGAATAAATTTCTATTAATATCTAATTAGGGATTAATATGACTGGTCTCTAGCATATATTTATGTGTCACATTTGAACTCTTACGATGGCTGAAGAAAGACAGTAGCTAAGGAAAGGTCATATTTTGCCAGAGCACTTCTTCCTGGGCTACAAAGATTAATCATTATTTCTGTTGCTGTCCTTTTCAGATTTACTGGTTCTGCTTCTGTATTATCAAAGTAAAAGTTGACAGCTGCTAAGTGAACCCCTCAATCACCAAAGTTCGTTGATCAGAGGAGAAATCTTGTGGAAATTCTGGTTCTTAAGTGGAAGCTGTGACAGTTACTGTCAATGAATATAAAATAAAAATGGGAATTAATAAGGTCAGATGCTATTAAATACTGTAAAAACAGGCAGCACCAATATAATTATGAAATGATATATGTGATTTCAGTGGATTTGCCAACTCCAGCTGCAGTGTTTCTGCTGCATTTGCCTGCAGTGTTGGCTCAATTTCTAAAGCTCTTTGAGTAGAGAGACAGAAATGAGTTTTTACGTTGTCTTTAAAATAGAAAGCCTTGAGTAACATGCATTTTAGACTGGTGGAAAATTTACCTGTATATTTTGCATTAATATCTTTAGAATCATTCTCAATGGAGTAGACTTTGAAATTCTAGCTTTGTTGTGAAGAGTTCGAAGTTTCCATTTTGCAGCCCAAATTGTACACGTAGGTAGAGTATCCTCAAATATCCTTTTCCTGGAAGAAAGAAAACAGTAGAATAACCCTGGAAGTAGGAACTTTTTGCAGATGGCTGTTTCTTTCCAGCATTTAGCATTTTGATATCTTATTTAAATGAGGATAATTCCACCCAGATATACAAAAAGCTGTTTAGTAGCAATGTAGGAATTTGTTATGTTTTGGGTATTTGGTGCAATGGCAAGAAGTATCAGTGTGTGCTTTATTACCACTGTAGAACAATAGGGCTCAGAAACTGTCTGGGGCACAGACAGAACCTAGTTGTACAAGCTTAATATCTAGAACCTAATCTCTTTACATCAATTAATAAAATGGATCCTGGCTGACTTTCGTGTCATTCACCTCACTTGGTGCTCAAGGAAGGCATGTAAAACCCATTTGGAATATAAATTTTTAAAAATAATGATAGTGATCAAGGACCCATCTAGCGTAATGAGGTGAACTTATATTTCTTGCTCAGTGAAGTACAAGAATACAACTGTTCAGGCATGTTCAGGTAAAAGTTAGGCAGTAAGATGCTCTGTTTCACTCATTCGGAACAATTTCATTTTGGTACCATCCTCCCCTACAAACACCCTTTACTGTTAGTGTTTTGTAAATTGGAACAGAAACTAAAATTAATTTTTCCTTTCTCTTTCTTCTTTAATGTGGCTGACCAAGTTGCTGAACTGTACCCAGTGCTTTGCTTTGCCTGCTGCATTTTAGTCTCCTTGGTCAAGGAAGAATTTATGAACTACTGCCTTAGAGATTGAGGTTCACATGTCACACACATTTCTTGTGTCTGGGACACTGTTTAGCAATGGAGACTGCAAGGTCTAGTTGCACAGGTCCTGTAATAAGATGTCTGTGTTAGCCTTCCCTGCTGTTTGTGGCAAACCTTTAGGGCTGTTGGACCTCAGGGTAACCTCTGTGGATTGTGTGAACTGATAGGCAAATTGAGCCTTTCACTTAGCTGATGAGAATTTCAGGATTTCTATGAGAAAAAACATGTTGTTCAGAAAGCTCAAATAATTTTCTGCTAGTGTGCTATTCCTTGTCTTTATTTCTGCATTTTTTGAGTGTTTCTTGGAATTTCATTACTGTCTCTCACGTTTCTAGACTGTCTTTTCTGGGTTTAGCTCTTTCAACTCAGTCTTGTGTTTTCCATCACGGAGCTCCCGTCCTGCCTTCTGTTGCTGCTCAAGGAACAGCAGAGAAAATTTCATACTGTGAAGGAGAACATGAAGCTGTATGTAGAGACATCTCTTAACAGTGTTGCAAGAAGAGATATGTCACTAGAAGGTTATGATTTACCATTTCCCATTCTCTTTAAAAATGGCTTAAATTGTATCAGTCTAGTCTTTAGTTTTACCTACACATATGCAGACATGCAGCTTAGATTATAAGTTTGTGTTAACTGGTAGGACGGTCTCATGTGCAGGTTTGGAGGTACAGTATTAGGCCACCAACTTCCTCTTCCTCTTCTTCTTCCTCTTCCCCTTCCCCTTCCCTTTCCCATTCTCCTTCCCCTTCTTCCCCTCCTGTTCTCTTTCTTCTCCCTTCTTCTTTTCATTGGCTAACTTCTGTCCTTTATGGACAGAATATATTAAAATATCTAAATTATAACATATAAGCTCTATGGAATCAATTAAAAATAAAGAATCTCTAAAATTTCAATGTTTTGAAAATAGAATGTTAAAAAGAGTTAACATTCTGATTTTTTTTTTTTGTTTTAAAGTATCTTAAAAGATGGCAAAGATTCATTGTAATAGGAAATATTAGGAAGGAAGATATGGAACACAATGATAATGGATTCTTATGATAATCATAGCATTGAGGGAGAAAAAACTATGTTCGAAGCCTATTTTAATTACAGGTTTTCCTCTGATTTCAGTATGAAGTTCTTAGATTAAATTCTTCTTGGAAGTTACACCTAGCTGCAGATCCTGAAATCTGCAGTTCTACTCAAGTCAGCGGTTGCTGATATTGAAATGCTCTAGTAGTAGACTTTAGGTCAAAAATGGATTCAGAGCACTTAATTGTTACTAACTCATCCAGACAATTGACTTTGCTTGGAGGTCATTCTGAAAAGATACCTTTTTTCTCAGGCAAGAAAGTTTATGTTCATGCTATAATCATTGCTTTGTCAAATAACATCTGTCCTTCTGCAACTGGCATAAATCCATTATTAATAACGATTGTAAGCTTTTGATCAAATTTGTACTATTAGCTGATGTTATATTGCACAGATATGTTGTTTATGTTTGTCGATCTTGTGTGGGACTCATCACAGCATATCTGAACTCCCTTTGTCCAGAGCTTTTTGGTGTTAATTTTTTTTTTCCTCTCTGTCTTTCCTCTCTCTTTTTTACCTCTTGAAAGCAGGGAAGTTATAATATTTTATAATATACTGTTTGTGAATTAAAAAAGTGCAGCAAACATTTCAGAGTCTCATGAGCAAGTTAGGCAGGGCATTAGTGAGAATGATGTACTGAGCAGATTGCAAAGTGATAAGTCATCACACTGGCCCTTTTAGCTTTATTGTCTGCTATACAATAATATCATCAGTCTTCTCATAGAGTAGTACATTGATAGGTGCCATGATACCTTAAATCCTTGCAAGGAGAGCAAGACATAATCTGACTGGTGTTAAAAAGCAATATTCCATTAAAGTAGGTGTAATGATATCAATTTATACCAAATGGCAATCTTGCCATTGTGTAGTTTGTTGCTTTAGACCTGGAGCTAGAAGTGATATTTCTGATTGAGGGTAATCATTTTTGTTTGTCTTTAATTCAGAATGCAAGAAAAGGTGAGTAAATGAAGTATTTTGAAGTCATCAGTTTTGAGGGCACCTTAAACCCAAATTCATAAACATGGTAATGGCTAATATTCTGTGAAGAACGAAGGTTAGCCACAAAGTTTAAAACAGTGATTTTTAAAATGACTGTGCCTTTGGCAGTTTTGGTAATCATCACATTCTGCAAAGAATTGTTGTAGGTTAACCCTAGTGGGCAGCTCAGCCCCACACAACCACTCGCTTACTCCTCCCCAGTGGGGTGAGGGAGAGAATCAGATGGGCAAAAAAACTCGTGTGTTGAGATAGACAGTTTAATAGGGAAAACAAAAGCTGCATGCACAAGCAAAGAAAAATAAGGGATTAATTCTCTACTTCCCATCATCAGGCAGGTGTTCAGCCATCTCCAGGAAAGCAGGGCTCCATCACATGTAATGGTTGCTTGGGAAGACAAATGCCATCACTTTGAATGTCCCCCCTTCCTTATTCTTCCCCCAGCTTTGTGATAGTGTGGCCCAGTTTGGAATAATTTACAGTAGTATCAGAATTATTCTAAATTACTAATCCTTTGCGGAAACTTGCTGATGTAGGGGATTATTATGCTTTAAGGGATGATCAGAACCCAGAGTGCCCTGACATTCTTCGTGGCAGGCTGCATATGTTAGAATTGGTGTACATCACTTGGGGAGTTGCCTGGATGTAAGCAGGCATTTGGGACTGCCTTAGAGGCTATAGGCCATTCGACATGTATTTGTACAATGTGATAGTATAGTGATAGTATCTGGCCTATACATATTATGAATAAACTAAATAGCTCTATATGTTACAAATAGACTAAATGTAGGTAGAATATTCTGTTTTACGCCAATCATGTGTTTCTTTGTAGCTGTTTGGCTTATTTTCTCCATTTTTCCCCTTAGGTCCTCTTTAATACTCCAAAGACAAGAAATGTACTAGATAACTTTAGATGCCTATGGTGGCTCAACTAATTAGCCTGGACTTAATTTATAGTGTATAAAGGAAACCAGTCATTTTTAGGATATGATTCAACGGACTTATTTTACATCCACCCGTTTTTATGGGTATTTCACAGTCTCAGTCTAGCTCCCATCTATGGCAAGGAACAGAATTAATGGTTTGTGACAGGCTCCAACAAAAAACAGAGAAAAACATTTTAGAGTTGAAACAGAAGCAGCTTTTGAAGTCATACCATGGGATTATTAGTTCTCTAGCCCACAGAATAAGTAGTATTGTACATGCAAAATATCAGTCCTTATGTTACATGTCACAGAGTTGGACTGTGAGGATGATAAAGCTGCTGGTGTTTCTGCAGCTTACCGACAGAGCACGAATGAGTATAAGAGAAAATAAAGTTTCTTTTCTGACTGGAGTTTTCAGTAGTAGATCAGACATCTAGCTTTATTCTATATTTAGAAGGCAAAAATAAATATCAGCATTGTTTGCTGGGCATTTCTGAGTTTTATGATGCAACCCTCATTTGCTAAAGTGATTACAAACAGGTGTAAACTCTTGTGTCATTCCGCTGGTCAGTTGAATTATTCATGTCTGTCATATACTTAGAGTTCTGCAGGTTCGACATGAAAAGGGGTCCCTTGAGTGGGGGATGTAATTAGGTAATAAAATACAAGGAAATAAAGGTGGCATGGTCAGTTTTGAGTCTGGCAATTCCTAACTTCCAAATGTTTGGTGTGCAATCTGAAAAATCTTCCAGCATTATTTATTTTACCTTTAGTATAGAATGTATAAAACTTAGTGGAGCTTGTTACAGGGAGCTTATTGTTTTGTGCAGTAGAGAACATCCTGGTTTTTAGGCTGTTTCAAAGAGAATCTCAAGGTATTGTTCTTCCTTTACTACTATGGGTATGTGAGGTATTTTTCTGTCCTTTTTTTTTCTGCTTTTTTTATTCCTGCTTTTTTTTTTTCCTAGCTAGGTTAATTTTCTTAGGCAATGATAAGTCTATTGGGCACACACAAACACAATTCTGGCTGAACTTTTTCAGCAGTTCCAGTGGTTTTCTTTATTTCAACTTAAGGAAGGATCTGTGAAATTTTAAAATATTTATTTCATTTCCAGAGTTAAGTGCCACCCTTGGTACTTGTGGACTGATATCCACCAGAATTTGTCATTTCTTATCCCTCAGGGTTAACTAAACATTTATTAAATCATTAAATAACCCTGTTACTCTATGATATTCTTATAATATCTATGCATATTTTATATCTGTAAATTTAAAAGCTTGTGCTGTTTCTCAACATGGAGAAATGTTCCCAGAGAGTACTAAAATAAACAATATTTTATCCACAGTACTGATTCCATCCAAAAGCCTGGGTTAATAAAATAGATAAAATTATATTTGTGTACAAATAAGAATATTGAAAGTTCTTGACCCATATCTCACAAGGTGAGTGAGTTCTGTGTGCATATAACAAGCAGCTAATAACATTAAATGATTTCAGAACCTTGATGTTTCAATGAAAATAATTACTGAGTACTTCATAATTTGCTGACACCACACAATGACAAAGATAATGGACATAGATTTATATATGGTAGTAAGAAGTTTAGTTAAATGCCTGCCATAGAAATAAACCTGTTAAAAGAAAATATTATCAACCTATATCAACTATAATATAGTCACTAATTCTTATACATTGAAACCCTTTTAAGGAAATGCCTGTTAAAATAATAGACATCTTAAATTAATACAAACAGCCTACCTTTAAAATAAACATTTTAAAGAATTAAGTATGCAACACCTTAGTTTATGCTAATGGCACTATGCAGGAACTTTGAATTATCTAATTAAGGTGCAGATTGTCACATGGATAGATTAATTTTACTGTAGAGTTTTAAAATAATTCCTTTGTATTCATTGATTAATTAAATATAACTGTGTGCTTTCAGTGCCTAGAAAAATATAATTAGTTGCTCTTGACTGCTTTTTTTTGTGCTTGTATAAATGCAGTCCAGCTGCCCCACACTCAAAAGTGACTGTGACCCTCCTGCTGGTTTCTCTTTCTGTGGTTCTGCAGCTGTTAAATTCTTTCCACTCAACTCAGACATTCATGGCACCCTTTTTCTCCTTATCCACATCTTGATATTCTTTACAGCCATTTAATCTTCAGCAGAAGAACCTGGAATGAGACTTCCTAGAGCTAGATTTCCTAGTCAGACTGAATAATAGTAGGCAGTTAATACTCATGACATCTGAGAGCAAACACAAAATCCTATGCAAGCATGCATGTAAAATCCTTTTATGTATCTTAATCACTGGATTGTACTTTGCTTTTTTTCTTAGACCAACGTGGCATTAATTTAACATCATCAGTTTTAGCAGAATTACTCCTGCTGTACTCCACAGTAAATGAGAGCAGAATCTGGTCAAATATTGATAGAGTATGCCAAGGGGGCAGCTTTAGCCTGTCCTGAAAGATGTTGCTTGTGTACAGTTTGTCTAACCGTTATACAATTCAGAGCCAGGAGAATCCCTATTACCCAGACTGATACTACTTACAGGGTTCAGAGGGCACAAGGGAAGCTCCCACGGAAGAGAGTAGAGTTAGAGACAATCTTCCAGAGAAGATATTTTGACTATATGGTTTAAGAAGGTCCTAAAAACCTTGCCCATAATCCCAGTATACCATGTCTGAGCTACCAGTGAGCACTGTGGGAAGGATTTTTTGTATTTACATTCCTCTCTGGCTGACTCAAGGTTGCACAGAAGAGAAAAAAACAAAAGCAAAGAAGAAATAAAGCATCATCTAGGTAAAACATCAAATTCAATCCTATTTGCCTTTAATGCCAAATTTTCCATTTTACTCTGGTTTTGCTTTCTGCTTCTGCAATATATGTCTATCGGTATATGTCCAAATGAGCTGGGAAGTGCTTTCTTGGCAAACAGTGAGCCAATGAAGTAGCAACCCCTCCAGAAGACCACGTGGGAAAGTGTATAAGCCCACTTTGGTGTTTCAACTCAGTATCACATCACATTTCTGAAAAGGTCTTATGTATTTTTCAGAAAAAGACATAAGTCATTTTACTTTACACAACCTGTTTGCAGCTATTTCAGGCATCCAAACACTGGGACAGGAGCTGGGCCTAAGCATGTCCTTCTCTGAACACCATTTCAAAGCCTCCTCATAATCTCACCCCCTTGTAATATTATGCCCACCACTGCACCTGCAGATCTGTAGACCAGCAGTCACGACCTTGTCCTGTGTCCCTTGAAGGATGACTTTCTATCCTGACCCACTCAAAGTTGGCCTGCTGGTGAGGCCCAGGAGCACGTTTGCTGGAGGCCAAGTGCACAATACTATGATAACCACCAAAACTCATCTTGTAGTGTGATTTTAAAGAAAGAGATGCATAAGACATCTTCTAATTCCTTATAGCCTGAGTAGTGAGATGTGGTTTAGAGTCACCGGGCACGTTTTTCCTTTGTGGTAGGAAAGGGGAGAAATCTACCCATCTATTCAATCACCTTTTGACTCCTACTCCCAGGCATTCCTTTATTCTGTTTTCTGTTTTTTTTTAAAAAAAAAAAAAGAAAAAAAAAGAAAAAAAATACCTTTTTGATTTTCTGTGATTTCAGACCTTTTAGTTTTGCAGGATGACTTTAAATTTTGATGCCCTATTTTCACATGTCTACGTCTGTGGAGAAGGGAAACTAGCTTCATCACACACCAGTACTATATCACCTCTGTTTATACAGAATCAAATTAGCAGGTTGATAAAGAAAGTTGCATTTGTTCTGCAGTCCATATATTCAGCGTACAGTGAAGCATTTTACTGCTCTGTGCCCCTGTTTGTGGTGTGCCCAAGCATGAAGAGGAAGTTAGCTATGGAGAAAGACTATCTATCTAGAGGTAATTGTCAACATTTACAGAGTTAGAGGCAAGTGTTCATGTAATAGGGCTGCTTGTATGTTTGATGCTAGCATATTTCTGAGTTAATGTGTCATTTTTCCCAATTTCTTAAATAAATAGGTTTTTATATTTCTTTATCAAGATGGAACGGGAATGTCAGCTTTGAGTAAGATGATGCAAAAGTATTGTAATGCAAATCTTTAGCAGATGTTGTGAATTCATTTTTTATTAGCATAGCTGAATCCACTAATCCCGAGAGCTGAACTATAATTTATATTCTATTTATTATTCTGCTGCCACATTGTCTGAGATGAGGAAGCCCCTGCTTAATTGCATTAAGTATATGAATAAATATTCTAGGATTAAGACACACATATATTCTTTATTTTTTCTCTCCAGAAATTGAAATTCAGATGTCTAGAAAAGATTAAGGGTGGCAAAACCTAATGCAAAAATGTAAAATTTAGGAAAAAAAAAAAAAAAAAAAATCCTTCCAAGTCATTTGTCTATCACTCATCACAAAGTAGTGTCTTTATTTAAGAAATTTATTTTACTTTTTATTCAGTCTAAATCAAAATATCCCAAATGGCCACTTCTTATGCAAGGGTATTCTGATCCAGTGGATTTCATAGCCCTGACCCTCCCTCAAAAATCTGTACTGAGTTCCACATGGGGCCTGTGGCTGACCCACATGCAGGTCACTGTAAAATTTTCTCCTGGGGATTTTCTGAGTCTTTTCCACTTTTATTACTTAGTCCTTAATGTTGCTCTTTTATCTCAGTTAGATACCATTTATGTCACTCTAAGTATATTTTTCTTTTTCCATAGACATGTTAAAGCATGCTATGTATGCCCCTATACCTCTTTATATTGGAAGTGAATTTTTAATTGTCGAAGTAGAAAATCAGAGTGTTTCATCAGTTGCAAAGTTTCTGGCTTCCAGTGGCATATATAAAAACATAGTGGTAAAACTATAATAGCTGGTCAGTTTGCTGTGAGGTCACTTTTAGCATTATCACTTTCCAGGTTTCCTTCCGCCAGCAAATGTCTGTGTACCAGATTAACCCAGAGAGAATAAAACTGCTTGCAGTTTTTCCAGAATTACTCTAATTTTATTTCTTCCTTAATTCTTCTTGGTCTGCAAGTCTAGCCATTTAATCCTGTGTTGCTTCATATCAATTAGGATATTTAAAAAACTAACACTAGCAAAGTAGGCAGGTACTCTGAAGTTTTGGTTCATTGCCATATATACTTATTAATTGTTTTAAACCTATCAGGCAAATTGCACTTCATGCTCACCTCTACACAAATCTGAATTATTTCTGTAAGTTTGTGCAAAGCAGCCTCAGTGCAAAATGTGTTTCACATAAAGGTGAACCTTACGGTCCTCTTATACTATATTTTTGTAGTTCTATAAAAGAAGTGCAAAATGCAGTCTGTTTGCCTGCTGTAATCTGTTATTTATAAAGGCATCTTTTTCTTCTCTTCATCCAAAGATTTATGCTCTGCAAAATTTTAAATACCTGCTTTAGTTGTTAATATTTGTGCTCTATAATGAGATATTTATGTCATATATATTGCACAGAGATTGGCAGAATCACTTTCTTTTTTTTTCTTGGAAACGGTAATAATCTGTTTCCTTTTTTCTAATTATCTGGAATTCCCCATGTTCCTCATATTTCAAAATAATTAGGTTATTCTTTCAAGAAAAGAAGAATATAACACAGGGAAGTGGAATAAGTATTTATCCTTTATGTACACATATCATTAATCAAAATTCCATCCTGTTCTTTGCTGCTGACTGCTTTTATAAGGTTTGTATTACTTGAATATTTTCAGACTTTTCCTTAAAAAACATAGGTTTCTCTCTTCAGTAGGTAGGTCCTCTAGATATTTCAGCTCTTACTTGATAGATTTTTCAAACACTAGCCATGCCTAACGCACTTTCCCCATCCTCCCTGAATCCAGACTAACAAAACTAAAAATCCTGAGTTATGAGGACATAGTGACAGGTTTTGCAAACAAAGTCCATCTCTTTCACATACTTCACAGACATAATAATACATCAGTCTGTTACTGGTTGTCAATGGAAGAAAAGAGTAAGTTTAGAAAGGAAAAAAAGAATTTAGCAAGGCAGCACAACCTGGTTTTACTCCTTTGTGATGAAAATTTTTACATTTCTAGCAGAAATACAGGATAAAAGTTCATTTTGTTTGCCTTCTTTCACTGTCTACTTTTTGAATAGATTTTACTAAATCATGCCATTTTACCGTGGCAAACAAAATACATCATAGTAAACAAAAGAAAGAGAAAATGAAACTGCAACATAATGAATTACACTGGCAGGACTGATTATTTTTCCTTGCATAAGCTGTGTTTGGATATTTAAAACTTAAAAATACATTACTTAGCACTCTTATGAAACAGTTATATGCCAGCCATATGTGATTTTTACTTTTTAAATAACAAGACAAAGACATGGAGAGAAGGAGTTGTTTTCAGGAAGGATTTGAGTTCCGGTGTTAGAAGCTGTCCTCTTACTGAGGACATTGGATTGCAGTCAGTAGCTACCTCTGACTTTGTCATTTTTGTTCTTTCTTTCTTAGCTAGGCTAGAGAGAAAGAATAGCAAAAAAAGAAACAAAGAAGCCAAAAAAGTAATTCTGAGGCTGCAGTTCAAGGACATCTATGTGGTTTGTTTAAGCTGTTGATTTGGAGCTGCTTGTTTTTGTGCCCTTTGTACTTGCCGCGTTCTTTCCATTAGTATCTTCTATCATGTTGATGTGCTATTGAAATGGAGTGTGTGGTGTTTATTCCAATGCTTAAAGATTTGCTGTGCATACAGAAGTAGGAGTACAGCCCTACAACCTATTTGTGCACACTCCGTGTAAATCAAATAGCGTGCTGAGCCTGAGAATATTACTGTGGGTTACTGTGCCATAACCTGAACTTGGGAATATTCTCTCAGGGAAAAACAGCTTGCTGCATCTTGTCAGCTGTGCACTTAGGGAAGTGAGGGAGAAAATGATCAGATAACATCCTTATCTGTGAAGACCCAAGAGAACTGAGTTTTCCATATTCACAAGCTACCTGAAGGTATTAGCAGCAGTATCTGGTCCAAGCAAACAAAAAAATCATTCAGAAGTAAAGGAAGAGACGTCAGAGCACAGCTTCTGCAACACCAGAGGATCCTGGCCAGTCTGTACATGCTCACAGTGCGAGCCTGTCTAGCCAAAAGCTCTTTTTTCTGTTTAGGTGTGTAAAAATGGCAAGTTAGGACAAGGAGGGTGCTAAGGACAAAGCTGGGGAAAACGGATCTTCTCTCACACTGATTTCCTGTGGAGGGGCGTTGGGGAGAGCCCCACCTATGGTAGCATTCCCTGTCTCATCTTGTAACTGGAAGAGGGGTGCACGTGAAGAGGTCTTGCATTTATTTCCTAATCAACACTACATTAGTCTTGTCATGGTGGTGGAGGGGTGTTGATTCAATCTAATTCGTTAAATTTCCCTGTTTTGTATTTTGTTTTGGATTCATTAGTGAATGAGTTGCTCTTGGTAGGCCATGAAATATTGCTTTTTAGCATCTTCTTGATTTGGCTAGGAGAGAGATTCACTTTGTCTAATATTAGATGTCTATCCTGGAGTCGAGAGCATCTGTATACTCAATGGAAAGAAATGGGGGTCTTACAGTGCACAGTTCATCTCACCTATTTTAAGCATCATTATTAGAATAGAGTATATGACACCTGAATGGTGTCTTCCAACACTCTTAAGAAACTCTAGACAACTAACTCATCCAAGTTTAGTTGAAGCTTATTTTGCCTGATTAAAGACTTTTTTTAGCAAGATAGCACTGAGTATGCTCACTGGATTCCTCAGGATACTCTCTAAAGCCTTACAAATACACTCTGCATTATTTACTCAGGACAAAATGTATGACCTGTCAGTAAGAAGCAGCCTGGTATTTAATTGGGTTTGTTCATTCACTTCAGAGTGAACTAAGGCTGTAGTGGGGGGGGGAGGGGGAAGAATTGTCTGGTAAGGGAAAGTTTCAAAGGCGCTCCAGATAACATTTGCCCAGAAACAAGCCCTGTTCTTTGTGAGTAACTCAAGTTTATCTATACAAGCCTGCAACATAAATTTAGTAATTTTTATTACTATTTTCTGTGATACAGTAAATTTGAAAAATAATAAGTTCTTTTGCTACTCTTGAGACCATGAAAGGTTTAAATGTAAAAGGACATTAAATTATTGTGTCTACATGTAACACAAGCTCAGATCACAGTAGGGAGTATCCGGTACACTAAAGATTTGTCATTTTGCATTTTGATAATAATGTGTCACATAAATTTTTATTTCTTTTTTTATATCTTAGTTTATTGTCAATTTTGTTTTGCTTTCTTTTTAACACAATTTTTTACTGAGGGTAATAACAAGTTTAGAATACAAAAAAAATCCCTAAGCCAAAGCTACAGTGTTTGGTTATCTCCCCAAGAGGAAAAAAAAAATAATGAAGAAAGTTTAAATATTTTAACTCATTTAAAATTAAGTGCAAAAAATCAAATAAGCTCATGATTACACAATCACTTTTGCCCAGGACAAATCTGGACTACAACCAACAGGTGTGGTCTGCTCATTCCCACTTTTACCCATTCCTTCCCTGGTGTTAACACTGGTATTTGCACAACTGGGCTGAGAATCAAATCAGGGAACCATTCCGGCTGAAAAATAGCTACAAATTTTGTGTTGTTTTTGTTTAAGCAGCCTTATACAGATAAAAATGATTGATCTGAGATGGCAAATAATGACACCAGACCAAAAGGTGCTCTTTCATTCTAGGTGCTTAGATAGCCAGTATATTAGAACAAGATAGATAGGAGAAATAAGGAAGTTCTCTTAGTCTCTCTGTTAATTATTCTGCAGATGAGTAAGTCCATCAGACAAGTAGACTTGTGAGATTCCTCTCAGTCACCCAGAATGCAAGCATCCAACCTGGACTTCTCTTCTGAGTCCATCTGTGGTCAGTAGAGAAAGGCACCTCCAGAGGGCAATCTCTTCTCATTTTAACAAAAATATCTAGGCCGCATAGAACAAGTCACCCTATGGAAATACCTATCCTCACAGAGTGTTTTGAGAACACAATGACTAGCTCAGGCTAGGAGTGTAGCTTTTCAGCATCTAACATAGGGGAAGGTAAATCATCTTCCAGATGACTTGCTATGTTCACAGAGGAAGTTTGTAGCAGAATTAAATTTCCATAGTTAGCTCTTTCTCTGCTACCTCAACCATTAGCCTATCCTCTTTTTCTAAGATAGACCTTGCTTAATGAATAGAAGGGAATTGTGAACTCTGATTAGACTTCCAGGATAATGTGGTGGAATTTCAGAGACTTTTAAAGCTGGGGGAAAACAGTGGATCATTTTTGTCTGGCCTCCTGTATAATACAGATTGTAAAGGATGTTTGGTTAACCTTGTTTTGAGTCCTGCGATTTGCATGGATCTAAAGTAAATCTGATCCAAACTTAGAATTTCAACCTTTTAAATTTTAATTTGGCTCTGTTTCAGGAATGAAATATATTTCTTTGGGTTTCTGCTGTAAGTGAGTTTCAGGCTGACCACTTTCACAGTTACTTCATGCATTGTGAGTCAATGCTGAATCATCTTTGTTTCAGTCAGCAGTTGCTAAGCTTTCCAGAAGTTGTCTCTCTCACACCTCTGGTTCTTCATGATCCAGTTGATACAAGTATGGAAACAAAGTGGCCCCATCTTTAATAGCAGTCCTTTATGGACTCACAAATGTCTTTGTGACCATACAGCTAGTTCAGCAATTGGGAAAGTAGGATCCACAGTTTTCTACTGCTAGTCTGGAGTGTTAGACAAATGAAAAGGATCTTTGGTGAAGTTTTGGCCCCTTCCAACCAGCATTCCTCCAAACAATTCCTGGGCACAATTTGGGAATTAAGACAGGCTAGTGACCAGTCCTAGAAGGCAGCTTAGATGTGGCTACACTCTGTTGGAAGGTGACAGAGTTTAACAAAACATAGCAGAATACTTAATAAATGGGCTGTTTTTTTGCCGGATGATTCCTATACCAGAGAAATAATCCCTCTCACATCTCATTTACTGGTATAGACTTAGCCATAGAGTCCTCAGCAGGACTGCTACAAGACCAGAGAACATTTCCAGACTGCAAAAGCTGAGATACCCAAGGGTCTGAGCAGCTCCAGGAAACCAGAAGTCTAGGTGAAGTTTGGCCTTAGAGCAGTTTTCCTGCAGATGTTGCTCCAGAGTTGCTACAGCTCCTGGAACCATTGATGTCCCTGGAGTCATTCCAGCCCTGCAGCTTTGCCTGCCATGGTCTGTGAGCAGTCCCAGGACAGCACAGTTTTGGGTTGCACCAGAACTATAGGTGTATTCAGCTGTTAAGGAACCAAATAAACAAAATGTCATGAAATGTAGTTAGCATGCATACTTCAAAACTTACCCCTGTTTCATTGGGAGCTTAATCAAAAGTGACACATTTGCAAAATCTTTCCTTTTCAAAAACTGGCTTTTTGTAATGAAAAAGCATTGCAGCTCATTACATCCAGTCAGATCTAGACTGAGGAATACCTTCAAGAAAGTATAGTAATACTATGATGTATAAAATTATAACATCAAGATGTATAAAATTAATCAGTTTCTTTAGTAATATGCTGTAATAAGTCCACAGTTAAAATTTGAATTTTATAGTTTATTTGACTTTCCTTTTCCTACATTAGTTCTTTTATCTCGTACATCAAAGAGCCCTTTAATATCTAGCATTTTCTGCCTTTGAAGGTACTCGATGCTGTAATCAAATCTCCTCTTGATCTTCTTTCCAATAGTGTAAACTGATCAAGTGAGTTCCTTAAAGTCTCTTTGCTATAAGAATTTTAGTTCAAAACAAAAAGTTATTTCAGACTGAAGGAAAACATTTTTATCAATGTCACTTTCTTATTAATTACTCCTTGATAGACATATGTCATATGACACACTCTGAAAAAATATTTTCCTCCTTTCAGTGACCCAATTCAATTTCAGTATCAATGAAATTGGGTGGTGAGGCTTTGCATTCTTCCTGCATTGATTTTCAGTGAAGCATCCAAAGAACTGACAGGAAGCAAATCAGGGTTTTAGGCATCACTTGTTCCACATTGTTATTAGCCAAGGTCATGTCTAATAATAGAAAAGATTTAAAGTGATTGGCTGCCTTGTTTTCTTCACCCCTAGCAGAATCCTAAGCTTCCAGTTCAGATATCAAAGATTTGAGAGCCAAAGGAAAACTGCAACATCTGCAAAGATGTCAACCAGGCCAACATTAGAGTAACTCTACTTCTGCTGATTTTTCTAGGTATAAAGATTTGGCTGATACAGCAGCAGGAGAGAAGAAGTTGTCTGCCAAGGAGAGATGTCGTCTTGTTCTTCAGCAGTGTAAATTACAAGGCTGGCAGGTTTGTGATCTACAAAGCAATTAAAACATCATTCTTTAAACAAGCTAGCTGAGTCATTTCCATTGTGGTAAGCCACCAGATCCTTTGCAGCAGTAAGTTCTTTTGACATTTAATATATGCTTTGGGATAGAATCAAACTGATTTTCTGAGTTTTCTAGCATATGAGTAGCTGTGATCATTGTGTCAAAAAATCAGTGTATTCTTGTGGGAAGGAAAAGATTTCAATTAAGCATATACATTGTGTAAATTTGCATCCAGGTCTTTAAAGTATCTGGTAAAACCACATTTTAGTGGTTGAACGGTTTCTGAATTTCAGAAAAACCCTGCACATTTTCTTTATGTAAAATCCAAACTGTTGGTAAACTATAGTTTAGTTTATAGTTTTAGTTACCAAAACAACTACTTAGGACTTCCCATCTAGTCAATGTCTTTGTAGGTACCAGCATGCTGATTCAGATATAGACCAAAGTACCTAGGGTTGCTGTACATGAAGTAAAGTAAAGTAAAATAAAAAAAATAAAAATAAAAAAAAAAAAAAAAAAGAACACTGAACAGGAAGCTCTCAACTTCCTACCCCATCTCCTTACCCTATTTGTATCCTAGTTAATTGTCACCAGCGTGAGGATTGCAAGGTGGATGTCTCCATTTGTCCAGAGCACCCAGTCATCTCCTTTGGCTAGCTTTGCAACTGAGCAGGACTGATTTCTTTAAGATATGCAATTTCTAAAGAAAATGGTGTTTTCTTGTGCACTCTATAAGCTATTGTACAGAAAGGAAGCTTTCTGTGACTTAATGTGTAGAGCATTCTCCCAGGTGGTGTAAGCTTCAGATTCAGGTCTTTTCCCAGCCTAGGGGGACTGAAATCTATTCCACAAGAGAACATCCAGACCAGTTTCAGGGACAAGTATGAAGTTTAGGGATGGACAGTGGTTAGGGCACTCCTACAGGCTTTGCAAATATTAGTTTAAAGGAAGGGGTTAACATAGGTCTTCTAATTCATGTATGACCTCTAAGCATTAAGATGTCCAGAAAAAAATTCTGCAACTGTTTATGAAGAGCAAGGACTATGTTGGACTTTGTGCTGTGGGTGTTTCTCAGTGGCCCAGATTCCTTAGTCATAATAGGAAATACGGTAGGCCTCCCACTAGGTTGGGAGCACACATGCACAATCACCCACACTTGGACACATAAGAAGATTTTTCTTTGGTCAAAAGGCTGTTTAAGTCCCCTTTGAGTCACTAAAGTAAGTAGTGGGCACATATATCCCCACTCCATCAATAGCAAAGAGCAAAAGGATGGACCCTGAAAAAGATAACAATATTAAAATAGATTTGCTTTTCCTACTCAGGTTTCTTAAGTCAGCTCTGGGGTATATTCTGCATCATTGCCACAAGGTTCCCTATAAAAAATAGCCATTAATATGTAGAAGCTGTACTTTCTCTTACAAGTACCTGGAGCTGAGAGTACCACTAACCTTCAGAACTTGTGTGGGGCTACAAGCTTGACATTGGGCAAAAGCTGTGTAACAGTAATTGCATATTGTGCTCCAGTCACAAAACACAGAGCAGGATGCCTATGGAGTTTATTTCCCCAGGAACCAGTAACAGTGTTACAGCATGAAAAAAAGCAATTGACCATCAGTGAAAGCCTACAGCTCAAAACTAGTGATTCTGTAGTGATTGGCATTTGAAAACAAGCCTGAAACCTTGAAAGACAAAAATGTATAAAGGAAATTGCAAACCAGAATCCCTCCATCATGCAGGGGACTGAAGCTTGTGATCTCAAACAGATTTTAGACGTTCTGATTCCAGAATCTCATTAACACCAGGAGAAGTCAGGTATGTAAAACTACAGCAGTGCATAAAGCATTGTCCTTCAAACGAGAATGGAACAAAACTCTTAAGAGTTGCTGATAAGTTAAATGGAATAGGAAGGTTTGGGGGTGAGACTTATACCATTGTCACTCAGTGACTAAGAAGCACATGGCAACAGACTAAAACTAAAGGAACAAGGTCTGAAAAAAATGAGTTACCTTCTCCTTACACCTTTTTCAAGCCACAGAGAGCTATGACAAACAGATGGAAAGATAATAATCATGGAGGAAAAATCTAGGAGAAAATTCACGTTAAATCCAGACAATTCCTTACAAATGCCCAGTGAATACAAGCTTGACACCACCATGTTTTGTATAGGTGATACAAAACCATATAACCAACTATCAGCAGTAGTGACTAATGTCTATGTCACATAATCTCTCTCTCTCTCAATTATCTTTTTGATTCATTTGACTAATCATGAAAGTTAAACTTTAAATAACAATCTAAATGAGGAAGCTTATACAATCTGCAGTTGTCATGGGTGCCCTCCTCTATGCTTTTACAGCAGAGGACTCTGAAAAAAGAGAAAAAAATTTAAAAGGGAGGAGGAGGAAAAAAAGGGAAGGAAAAGAGGAATTAAGAACCCAGGATTATGTCAGCTAGCAAAGCCAGAGAAAGGGAGTCATCTGTAGTGCATCATTAAAAATCATCCAAGAAGTAGGGGGTTACACATATAACCAGTTTATTCAGCCACTGTTGCTGGCAGTAACTACTTCAAATGAGTCACTGCTGGAACTGAAAATCTATTTGATGCAGGCGTTCATGAATAAGTCAAAAATGTCTTCCCCAACACCGTTACCTGCACTTCCCTGAAGAGCTGTAGCAGATTCTGCTAGATAAATTGACCAAAAAAATAAATAGCTAAGATATCCACATCAAAGATTCTGAAGTTTAGGAGAAAGCAACACATATCTGCAATCAACCTCCTGCTTATATGCCATCATCAGAGGGTGAGGTTGCCAATAAACTCCCCCACAGATTGGGGAAGAAAGGTCTGGACTTTATACCTGAGTGAATTTGGATGATACTTCATTTAACTTCCTTCTAATACTGTACCTCACCATCCTGTTTTGTGAAAGGTGATATTAACTTGGGGGACAGGAAAGTAAATCTGTGTTTTGAAGTGAGAGTCCAAAAAATGAGTAAAGAAAATGGTTTCTTTGTACTTATTTCCTGCTTAACAATTTATCTTTTCTTTCTCATGTAAGTTCTCTTTGGAGAGTGTTTTATTAACCAACAAAACAAAACCCAGATCCTACTCACAGAACAAGTTCCTTCTCCTTTTGTAAATACTGCAGTCTGTTTAAAAATGGAGAACAAGTGAAGAAGATCCAATACCAGAATCCAATTTTGCTTTATTTTCTACAGTTTAGTAGAGCATAAGAGCAAATATTATCAGCTAGCCAATGTCTGGTGCTTGATTCAGCAGCTTCTGTGTTAGAAGAAAGTACTAGGGAAGTGTTGATAGGTTTATGAAATGTTGCTGTTACTTGGGTAAGCTGAGTTGGAGATAACTAAACTAGGACAATAAAATAGCTGCTTCATTGAAGCTGGCATACCATGCGGTTTCATACCATGCAGTTAGCTTAACTACTGAAATTATAAAAGTGCAGAACAATTAATGAAAGGCAGTTTTTGCATCCTGACTCTCTGCACAGCCTAGATAAGGTGTTCTTTCAGCTTCAATATATACTTGATCATGACAAGCTTAGCTACTTGCTGTGAGTTTTAAGCACACCTGATGTAAGAGAAAATCAGATTTCTAAATCAGAACAAACCACTCCTACTCCAGACAGAGTGAAAGTAATAGACTTGTTTAACCCCTGGACAAGTCAGTGACGGTTTTGCTATTAATGTTAGAAGGAGCAAGATGATATGTAGTAACCTGAGAATCAAATTGAGCGGAAGTACTGGCTGCTCCGTGTAAAGCAGAAGAATCTCCTGTGCTCCAGAACGTCTGAAGGTCTTTACATTAGGAAACCCACATTTTCAGTGCTGTGTTCATTTATTGTCATGCAGTGGTGTATTAGTTAAGCAAAGTCTACAATCCCAATAGCATGACTAGCTTGCAAACGTTATCATACTTTGGGAGAAGTATGGGGCACAAATCAGTCCTTGGCTTTTTTTACTGCCATAAGGAAACTTTCATTTGTTTGGATTATCATTCCTCACACTGTTAAGCTTGCAAATATAAATTCAGTAAAGGAGAGTTAGCTCATAGCTTACTGAGCTTTCTCATCAAACCTTGGAGCTTTACATTTTGTTTAGCTAAGGTCAGTGGTCTGCCATTAACTTTTCTCAGTTACTTCAGATGGAGATTGCCGAAATGCAAACAACTTGTATTATACCAGAAGTGAAACGAAACATCAATTTAATTTGCTCTTGCTATACAGTGTAGCTGTTAAATACAAGTGCTGCAAAGGCCAGACTTCACTAAAAGTGAATCTTTCAGCCTTTGACTGCTAGAAATACTTGTCTGGTTAAAAGATATGAATCCTTAAAATGTCTACTAAAAGTTTTGTCTTAGTTTATCTTTCAAATTTTTAGCCTGCTTCTTCTAATCCACAATGACTCCTTCTTATCTGTAGCCTTGAACTCTGAACACAAGAGATTACTCATTTTGGAAAGAGTAAGGCTTAAGACAAGTCTTAAGTCTGAATCGGGTGATCCAAAGACTCAGCAGGTATGACATAAGCAGTACAGGAAAGTCAGTTAGAACGTTTTTATGAAGCTCGAAATCAGCATCAGGTAGTTGCATGACATAGATATTGTGTTAGTGCCAGTTCATGTTTTTATAGCTACAGACGCTGCTAGAGTTGTTTCAGGAGCCTGCAGTGTTTCTGGGGAAATGATCCTTGCCAGTGTGGAGCTGTATTATTAAACTTCTTCCACTCAAAAAGAATGTTAAAACAGAGAATAAGCCCTCAATAAAGGGAAATAACAGAAGTCCATCTAAAGATTTTAAATTCTTCCAGCACTTCTAGAACTGTTCTTACCAGTCACAAAGAGAACCATATTTCATTACTGACCTACAGGTGTTTCATTTATTGGATTTGATACAGCTGTCTTTTTTTTTTTTTTGTTTCAATATATTAATATACAATAGTAGCATACCAGAATCTTTTTTGGGAAAAGTATATTTATGATTAAATAGAAGAGTATAGAATGTAAGTGGCATATGATTAAATCAGAGAAATGAGCAGAAGTATATGAAATCATACATATGTAAATTGTATGCTTATACAGAGAGACTTTGACGTTATTTGTTAAACAGAACTGTTTATTTTGGCTTAAAATGAAAATGGTTATGCCACCTATAAATTTATAAATTGCTTTGTACATGATATGATAAAGTACTAGAGTACTTTACAAGCAAGGTAATTTATAAGGGATTCTTAACTCTTTTTTTTTTCCCTCAAGTGGGAAATCTTTGAGTACTCATAAATTGTATGCCAGTTTATTCATTTGTCATTTAGTGATTTTAACTGTGCTGGAAGTCAATGTTCCTTTTTGTTTTCAATATCTTATTTTAACAGACAATTTTCTTTTAGGCAGTTTTAAAATTAAGTAAATTATGAAGATCATATTTTAAAAAAAAAATCCCAGGAGGAGTTTCCAGACTAAGAGTAAATGATTAAAACACCAGTGTCTATATTTCCCTCATACTTTGAATTATGTCAGCAAAATTACAGTGTCCCATTATATCTTTGTCCCATTATATCATCCCATTATGTTCTTGGAAATAATTTGCTAGCAGCAGAAATCTCCACAGAGCGAGTTTGGACCTCACCAGTACTACCAAAAGGCTGGCCTGGGCCAGCCACCACCTGCAAGCTTTCTCAGCAGCTATTTTGTGCCACACAATACAACTCCATCCTATCCCCTTGGCCAGGGAATAGGATGGGTGGTTCACTTTGACCTCAGAATGCTCACAAGCTCTCAATCTTTCAACACAGAGCTCTAGTTTTGGTTCCTATTTCTGTCTTTTTTTCCCTCTAGAATATATTCCTCCTTCTCTCTGTCCACCTTTCAGAGTGTGCTTATGACTGCTAGTCTTGCAAACACTTTATTTTCTTTCCAATACATTTTGCATCCAGCTGTCTCAAACCTGGATTCCATCTTTCTCTCTCTCAACCCACCTTCCACCCCTGCCATCTCTCTTGACACTTTTCTCTTGTTTTCTTGTCTTTTTTTTCTTTTCTAGGTACTTCACTTCATATTTGGTCCCAGTGTTCATCCCTTATTTGTCTGGGTTTAGTTTTCCAGTCTCCTACCTCAGAGTTTACTTTCTCTGCCATCACTGTCCCTGTTGCCTATATTTCCCAGTTCACACAGAAGGACACGTTCATATTGTTTCTTTTGGTGATATGTCTATTTCTAGAATTTTGAAAGACTAGAATGATGGGTCCAGTAAGTACAGAGCTCCCATGAGCTAAAACTGTGGTAGGGTTTCCTCCACTGAGTATTTTTTACATGCATCTTATATTTCCTGATCACTTCCGTTCCTGTAGGGCAGTCCTTTTTGTTGCTTCAAAAGTGCGAAGAGCTGTGATGTTTGTACAGTTTTTGGAAAAGGAACAACCATTTTTATGCCCTTTCCCATAGACCTGAATGAAAGTTTTTCTCCCTAAATTCCAACTCCTGACAAGTGCTTACATAAATGCTTAATGTCGCCTGTGTGAATACTGGACTACTCCCATACTTTACATTAAGGCCATACATAAGTTATGCTAAACTGTAGGTTTATTCAGTTCGTACCATGGTGCAAGGTTACTAGTTTGCCAGAGACAAAGGAGGACTCTTAAAATGAGTGAAGAAAAGCTAACAAATAAAGCAGAGAAAGGCTTTAAAAATAACATTTCAGTCCTTGTAAAAGATCAGTACCCTGTAAATGTGTTTGTCGTTATAATATTTTTGCAGACATGTACACAGCAAAAAGACACATTTTACAATAGTTTTAAGGCTTTTTTTTCTACATTTCATTAATGCACTGTGAAAATGTATGTCATTGTGTAAAATATCATTAGATTATAGTTCTCTGTCTTTTGTAGGTAGCTATTTTGAATGTACTGCCAGAAACACACAGCACTCCCACAAATTGCCTTTTTTAAACTAAAGAACAGCTTTACAGATTCCCTTGACACCTATTAAGTATGAGCTAATACTGCCTCCATGCCACCTACACACCATCTCAGCATCCATTCCATAGTTTTGAATGTCTGTACTTCTACATCCTACACCTTTTCTGTAAAATAAAAAAAAAAAAAAAAAAAAAAAAAAAGGAAAAATAAAAAGAAGAAAGAGAGAAAGAACAGCTCCCTCCCATCCTTTCTCCTTCCTCCCAGGAAAAAAATAGGAGGCCTGTAGCAGTAATTGAAGCTTTGGTAGTCATCAATGACAATTTTACTTAATCTTTAAAAAATGTGTCATTTTGAAAAATAACATTTAAAACCCTAATGCTTTTCTAATTAAAATAACCATGACTGTAATTCACAGATGGCTTACTTTTACAGGAGTCTGAATGACATTAAAATTTCAGACTCAGATGAGAGCACTTTGTAGTCCAGAAAGTATTGAAAAGTGAGTGCTTTGGTGGAAGAACATTTTAACCTTTTTTTTTTTTCCCCTAGGCAAGCAGGAAACATGTTGTGATTAGAGAAAAGACCAGAATGAAGACAGGTGGCAGGCTCAAAAACTATTTTAATATCTGGCATATGGAATTCCAACATTTTTCAGCATTTTTACCTTCACTGAACACCAGAACTGCACAGAGGGCAGTGAGACTAGCTTGTTTCAGTCACCTTTAGAGGGTATCAGATTTAGTTCAAAGGCTGAGCAACACAGATCTCCAGCCATACTAACATTATCAAATGTGTTATAGCAGTTTCTTCTATACATGCTTCTGTCTAGAGCTCTGCTCTCAATATACCTGGCATATGATGTAAAATCTATAAATAGCTTTTATCTGAATGTAAAAATGAATTTGTATTGACATTTTGTATTTCTTCATTCACTTTAAAATTGTAGCAGGCTTCTACTAATGAAGTTCATAGCATAAGTGATGCCACAATAACTCCATTTATATCGTTCCTAGGATGTACGATGGGAGAAAAGAGCGCTAATGCTTTCCATGTCCCCTAGCTAGCTTTGTGACTCTATAATGACAGACATTTGTAGCTAAAGTGACCATAAGCTTGAGCAATTGTCTGGACTGTGATTTTGTGACTGCACACTGCAAAATAAATTGCAACTCAGTGTTAAGTTACACATTTGAAATATAGCCTAGATGTGACCAGTGTGTTAATTATTAAACTAATCAAGAATGGGGTTGTTAATTTTGCCATGAGCATTGCTAGTAATCAGGGCTTTTTTTAAGGTTTGAAAATGTAATTATTCATCCTCTTTTCTACTGTCAAAATACCATTATATTGACCTAATAGAGAGGAATGTTTTAGAGATTTCCAGTGAGGAAGTAAGGGGAGAAACAAGCATTTTGAAGAATGGAGGGAAAGAGGCAGAAATGAGGAAAAAGTGGGTGATTTGTTTTAGGCCTGAGACAGAGGTGGGAAAAAAGGCTCCAATGTGATGTAGAGGGTTTGTGGAAAGGAAAAGTGGAATATAAAGAGAAAATGTAATCAGAGTCGAATACGATTTTATTAGGTATTTGTATCCAGGCTTTGGTTGTCTGAGAGCTACTCAGATACAAATGGTAATTATAACTAGATGATAATTTAATTACAGTTAACAATTAATAATTACACGTTAATAATTCAGTTATTCTTATAGAAGAATTCTGGATTTAAGGTGGTATGAGCAAGAAGATGGAGAGTTTAGTAGCCAAAGCTAGTAATAAGGAAAGCTCAATATGTATTTTGACAAGAGGGATGGAAAAAATAGTTCTTTGATGAGCAATTATTACAGAATTCGCAGGGTTTAGTGACAGAGTGGATGTGGTGGGAGGAGTCAAGGTGGAGTTCTGGTATCCTGGAATAAAGTTGAAGGCATGAAAATAGAATACTTAATGGGAAGAGAAGAGAAAATTTACATGGTTTGCTGGCAAAACATGAAAAGTTTGTTTGTTCATGATACAGGATTAGATGTCTAAAAGAGAAGCAAATTTAAACTGAAGAAGAAAGTGGTTGACCTCTTTTTCTCAGAACTTTTTGATGAAATAAGGAAGACAAGAAGTGGGGACAAAAGGAAAGATTCCTAAGGAAATTTAGCAAGCCCTGGGAAAGAAGCAGATTCCAGAATAAATGATGCTTGAAGAAGTCAGAGTGCTAAGACAACCAGGCAAAGAGAGAACTTTGAATGCACAGGTAGAAAAGTGAAAACTTTTGTTGGAAGTCACCAGTCAAGAAAAGGAGGATGAGAGTATGTCCCTGAGAGCACAGTATGAGAGGACAATGAAATCTCAGCGAGATAGCCTTAGATGAATATGAAGTTAAAAATTGGAAGGCATCACTCAAGATGATCTGTTAAGCAAATATAAAGACAACATTTTACCAGGGTAGCTACCATTGTAAAAACAGGATCTAGGGAAAGGCAATATTGTTCTGGAGTAATAACTCCAATTTGTAAGCAGAAGGATTATTCCAGAATAGATAGTCTGAATAGAGTAGCTGCTCTGGAATAGCTAAGGTACACTAGTATTTCTGTAGCTGCACAGTTTTCTAAAATAGCTGTTCCGGGCATTTTCCACAATGCAAAGAAAACCTATTCCCTATTTATGAGTTTCTACAATGGCAAGACAAGTAAAATGTGGTTTTTATAATCTTGCCTTCACACACTTCGCAATAACACAGAAAGGCCTATTTTATTGGGAAAAGAGGTACTAGCAGAAAAGTATTTTAGAAAACATTCTAATTTTGCCATTCAAGTGCATCTGATTTTAACTAAAAGACTAACAGTTGCACCTTCATTATCTGTCAGCTCAAACTTCAGAATTAGAGACTTTTAAGACATTTGATTCAAAATAGTTTCTCTCTGGAGTAGAGAGAAGGGAAGCCAAAGGACAAGAATGTGCCCCAGTCATTTATGAATTTTGTTAATGGAGTTTAGACATAGTATGTATGTCCTGGCTTTCTGTAGTTCATCATTACCAATGGTGTACATCTGACAATAGTGTTTGGATTAAAAACAGTTGAAAAGGTGTGACAATCTCCATGCTGGTACCTGTCTCCCAGATCTATACTAAAAAAAACAACAGCGGAGCAGGACAGTGCAATGAGTAGAGATTGAACTTGTGAGCTGCAGACAAAGAAGGGTTGGAATGAATTTCTGCAATTTCAGAGAGACTTGTATTAATTAATCAGTATGCCTATTAGCCATATAAAATAAATACCTAGACAGAAGCTGTAATCTTCACAGGATAGCACAGTTCCTTAGTACTGGTCCTTTTATTTCTAAGGAGTGAAGGAAAGTTTCTTCTACAAAATTCCTGAGAAGAAAATGGTATAAGAAAACCCATTATTTATCCAATTTTTTTAGTTACTTACTGTTTGTAGAGTAGCTTGCTTATGTGTGGTGGTTTTTTTTAAAGCTATTAGAAAGGAATGCTTTTGAAGACTATATAGAAAAGAATTTTTAAGGATTGTTTCAGCATGTTCAGAAAGTATCAAAAGGAAGGTGTTTTCTTTTTGTCTAACCAGCTAAATTTTTCTGTAATGGGGAAGAACATCTAATGATTGTTATTAAACCCTCAAGAACTAGAGGAGTTAAACTATGCAACTAGACAGCACCAGAATAAGCTCATACACTCAATCAATACTTTGGAGATTATTTTTCAAAAAGGAGTCCCTCTGTCTCTGATTCTAAAAGGAGACCTGCAGAACAGCTTCAGCAAGCAAGGCTGGGAACCAGGATTTTACTGGACGTTAGGAACCTTACTCACTAATGGCAGTGAGTTTCTCCTACACTCGAATTTAGGCTAAATTCTTCCTGTTCCACAGATGGCGGCGGTCTGTTAGCATTTTCTGTTCCACGTGGGTTTATGGCTTGCCACCTTTGTCCTTGCCTACATCCCCCTACATTTAGCTTTATAAAAGCTAAACCTTATTTTCTATTACGTTGTCTAACACATTAGTGTAACTACATTCAGAATGCTTTTTTTTCCCAACCTGTACTTAACTTGAAGATTGTAGTATTTGTTCTGGATGTTTTTGGAACTGAAGGGGACTGTGTGTCTGACAGCTTGCTTGTCCTTTCCAAATACATCTTTTATTCAACCCAGTGATACTACCTCTCTGTACAAGTATTGGCATTGTACTGTTCTTAAATTGCAGATCTCATCTCAACCCTTAGCTGGATTGTATACCTACTATCATTATTTACCTGTCATCAGTTTGGCCTTTTTTGTTGATGGTGAAGGCTTCCCTGCTGTTTGTATTCTAGATAGGAGTCCGAAAAGTGTTTCTTAAGTACTGGCAAGCTGACCATCTGAATGATTTGTGCCTTCAGCTTCAGAAGAAAATTATAACCTGCCAAAAAGGTAACAATTACAGAACAAGTATTCCTGAGCTGTTGCTTTGTACACTGAGCAGAATATTGCATAACAAAAAAAAGATTCTCCTCTTTGAATAGTCACTGTATTTTATACATTTCCCTACAGCCATATTTCCAGCTAACTACTTATACAGATTTTTTTGAGATGATACTAACATTGGTGATGCTTGCACTTTCTGTCTATCAAACATAATTTTATGGTAAACTGTTGACTGTCATTAAAACTTAGGGGATCTTGAATATTTCCTTTTTAAAGTATGTTCGGTGATTTTTCAAGACATTGGTATCACCTTTAACTTCTTTTTGCAAATCAAATAGCATAACAATGATACAAAATTGCAATGTGTTCAAATATATCTACAGTGAATACAAAGCTAATAATTTAATGTTTAGTTGTCTTTATTTTCCCCTTTTCTTACAGCTTTCATGTTTGACAGTGCTTAGTTTTTTATATTTAAGCATTTTTTCTCCCCTTTTATGCCTGCATTTTTACTAAGGTCACACTGACATTTTTTGGCACATTTTTAAAAGGAGGCATTATCCACTGCCTCCTGATTTACAGTTACTTCTTTTCCATTTCCTATCAAAATCTCGAATAACTGCTGAAAGTGTGAATATTGCTTTGTTTGAAGAAGCTTCCTTCACACAAAGCATTATTTATCTAATTGGCTGATGCCTGCAACAATTCCCATTATCACCTTTTTAAAGGAAATTAAAAAGAGAAACAATTATCTTGGTTTTTTTTAGTCAGATACATAATATTGCAGACTTATGAATATATAAACCCCTTTCATTTTAACTATCTGTTCTTCACTGTAAGCAAAGAGTGAAAAAGAGGAAACCAAGAGAAAACTTGAAGCAGGTGGAATCCAAATTGTAGCAGTTCAGGAATGAATGTAGAGAGTGACAGTTAACACAGGCCCTGGTTCAGCTGGATATATAACTTGTGCCTGATATTTTAAACAAATCACTCTGTTGTATTCACACATTTAGAAAAGCAATAATGATTTATCGTCTTTCCCTTCTTATGCTGACTTATCAAAGAAAGGAAATATTTACCTTTCAGAGTTCAATTTGCAAACAGAGTGCTTTAATATAACCCTACACCAAAATGTAAAACATCCTTAGATATGTCCATATTTTGCAGAGGTAAGAGGACAGACATCTGCCAAACCCTGCCTGAAGAATGAAAATAATAGGTCTTCTTGGCTCCTTACAAAAAAAAAATTATTTTGGTTTTGCTTCTAGCCCTCCTTAATTAAGCTAACTTGAAAAGTCATCTTCACCAAAACTATGTGTTTAAAGATTTTTTCAAAGCTGTGGTTCATAAGCATGTTTTTTGTGGTCTGGGAGACCTGAGAAAATCAGGAACTTGCATGAGTAAGGAGTAGCTAGACATCCATTTCATGCCTTTAGCTCATGAAATAAGCTGCCCTTTGCAAACAGGTACAGTTGTAAAGTTGCAGAATTAGTATGCCAAAGAGCTCTGTCAGGTTGGGAATAGGATAGGGTACCTGTGCATTGTTCTTATGTAATCCTAAAATTGGATCCATGGACTTTTACACTGGGATGTGAAGCTTAGTGAGTAACAGTATCAGTCCTGCTACATATCCACATTTTTCTCCCCTGATCCTTTGTATCCAGAGGACTTTGGAAAACAAATCTCTCTTGACAGCATGTTGGCTAATAGCAAAAGTAGTCAATAATTTCTGTATCAGGCTTAAAATGCACTATCATATACCCATATAAGGACTTAAAGGGAAAACAGGTCTTGTCCAAAATTTGTATCAACTGCTTTTACTTCAGTCTTACTAGCAATCCCTTCAGCTTTCCCTTAAATTTTGGGAAAAAAAAAAAAAAAACAAAAAAACAGATAAGTCTTTTTCTGTTATCTTGAAAGTTAACTTATGCAAGCAAAGAAAAGGATCAAACTAAAGTGAAAGCATGTGTAGAAACACTGTTTATTTAAAAACAGATCTGTGAGTTTAGGGACTTTGTCATTTTTTTTCACAGGTATGAGAACAACATAAGGGAAGTTTTGACCTTACTGAATCACTGAGAAAATTGTTTGTACCTGTAGGAAAGTCCATCATGCTGAAGTTCATCCATCAGAGCTCATGTAGATTAGTAATTAACTTTAATACATTGTATATACAATAGTTAATACATTTCTTACATAACCCAGATCCATGGTCTACTTGAATTTCAATTATTTTGATCTCTATCCTTAGATGAACTTAAAGAAGCAGATATTTTTCTGCCCTGAGGGTGCTAACCTCAATTATTTTAATTTGCATAAGTGAGAATTATTTTATATCTATATAAATGAGGAGCAAGTTCAGAAGACAATCTTAGTACCCGTACAGTAGTAGATGAAACTGAGCGGTAAAGGTCTAAGAGATGACAATTTCATTTTACAGCAGTTTTTGAGGTTATGAAATCAGGTTTTTGTTCTGTGTTGAAATGAAGACAAAATCTTTCAAATGTTCTCATAGAGAAGGAAATGTGGTGAAATGACCATTTTATAATGAAAACCTGAGCTACTCAGGTCATGAAAATGTGTGCAAAAGACAAGAGGGGTGTCTGTCTGCCAACCCTTCCTGACAAAACTTTGTTGAATGTTTTTTCAAAATATCTCAATTTTGATGAAAGTGCATAGTTCACAGTAGCTGTAGTCTCTAAATGGTACAGCTAGCTATCATTTTACTGGACCATCCTAGCAGGCTATTCTGCATCATTCATGCCTGCTAACAATCCTACCAGAAGATTCACCTTTGTGTTTCCTTTTCCTAAACAACCTTAGTGGTTTTACCAATGCTTTTTTTTTGTCAAGGTAGAGGTACACACACACACACATATGCACACTTGTAAAAATGTTGCTTTAAAATACAGGCTTTTTTCCGAAGTCATCCAGGATTTGATGCTTAACCATTTGTCAAATACCCTGTCTGCTCCACAGCAGATAAGTTGAAAGAAAATGTTGGAAGTGAGGGAACAATTTTTGATTATTAACCTCTTTTGAATTTTTCATACTTGTGAGCAGTGAACTCTGATAATGTTCTATGCATGTATTCATTACCTTTGCAACAGCAGCATTATGAATTCAGACTCAGTAACATGTATATCCAATGTGAATACTCTCATAAAATTGTCAACAAATAACTGCACTATTAATTTCCTTTTCAACTAAATTGGGTAAGTGCATTAATATATCAGGGTTTAAAGAAGTCAGATTTTATAGAATGTAACTAAAGGTATTGAAAATGGCATGGCTGGCTGTGATTATAAAAATGTAAAACTTCTAAGTTGTCCATTATAAATAACCTCAAAGTACCTGAACTTGAATGTTTCCAAACCCAGTGAATCTTGGAAAGGAGCACTATTACCATTTTAACATTAGCCTTTCTTATACTTCATCAGCTGGGCACTGAGCATTTCTAAAAAAAAAAAATCTTAATTTAAATATCTAAACAAGGACATAGAAGGTGGTAGAAAATGCTTTACATTGTCCTCTGTTTTAGCTGTTTATTTTATTTAATAACATTTTATATGCGTAGAAGACTAATTGTGTCTTTCTCTGTTTACATTTTTTCTTTAGATTAATTCAGCTTGACTCTTTGTCATTTGATGTTGTTTTACAGGGTTCCTAAGACTGAAACTTAATTATGTTGTTAAAAAGGCTGAATGCATTTTAGCATTTTTTTACCTTCCAGTCTTAATATTAACATTTTCAGTATTTTCCCCCAAACTCAAACCAACATCTTACACAGGCTATTGCCTGCTGTCTTCAATTATGAAAAACTTTTAGTGACCAGAATGAGAGTAACCATAATAAGCAATGAAGAAGTTTGACCTATTTTTGATACATGTAAGTTGATGTACTGAAAATCAACAGTATTTCAGGCAACAGGCGAATAATTCTGAAACAATTTCTTCCCTGTGAGGTACACAGCAGTTATTCTAGGTCTGGAAAGAATGAGGATCTTGTGGAGGTTTAAAAAAAAAAAAAAAAGTGCCTTCAGTTAGCATATCTCTTCCCCCTAAGCCAAAACATATGCTTAGAGCATACTAATACCACCCTGTTGCAGGAGAAGTGATTATCTCTGTGTCAAATTCTTCATGGCCACAGAGGTCCCTGTGCCCTGTGTTTCTGATCAGCTGGGTACTTCTGAAAACTCAGGGGACTGGGTGGTATTTAGGTTGGGTGGAATTTGTTGTAATGAATGTACATACTTAGGAAAGTAGTACAGAAAGTTATTACAGGAGATACACTAAAATCTTCTCCCAACAAAAGGCTAACAAAGAGTGTGAAAAATAGACCTAATAGATACATAAAGCTGATGCAATGCAGATGAAAATTTTAAACTGAAAAATGCAGACGTGATGTGACAGATAAATTTGAGAAACATGCATAAAATTAATCTAATTGTTTTTGCTGAAAGAAAATGAGCAACAAAAGGTCTTTAAGTGTCATGAAAAAAATCTTGTGTCAGTTTTGATTTTTTTTCGGTACACCAAAATATTTAAAGCATTTTTTAAGTTGACCAAAAGCAAATGATAATTTAATTCCTACTGTATTCAATGCAACAATGATTTATTCAGGGTTTTATTTTGAAACAAATGATCTTTTGACCTTTGCAGTGCGAATGTATGCTTTCACAACCTGTAACATACAATGAAGTTTCCAGTTGTAATGTAATAGAAAATAATGTTTAGTGAAAGTAAATATTTTCAGTTGTGATAGCTCAAATTTATGCATGAATTTACTGTCAAGACTTTGTTTTAAGCACTGGCAATAGAAAACAGAGAGAGTTCCATTTTAGTATGTTATTTATATGCCTTCACATTTCTTTCATTCTTTGTATAAGACACTGACTGAACTTGAATTGCTCATGTTTACAGCAGAACACACAGTAATATTAAGTTATTCACCAATTAATTAGATGTCTTTCATTGGCCCATATTTTCTCCTTCTGTTACGGTAGTTGTAAGAGGATTTCTAGCTCGCCAGCGCTTGTTACAGAAGATGAGCATCAAACAGCAAGAGGTCACCTCAATCAAAAGCTTCTTGCAGAATGCCGAGGATATGGGATTGAAAACATATGATGCCTTGGTCATTCAAAATGCTTCTGACATTGCTCGGGAAAATGACCGGCTCCGCAATGAGATGAATGCTGCTTACCACAGGGAAAAGTTAGAGGCTAGAAACAGACCAGAAGAAGGTCACAAAAGGTAAGATGAGAAAACATCTACTATGAGGAATTAAAATGTTTCTTCAGTTTTAGTGATTTCCTTCCCTGCTTAGAAAGTCATAGAAATGACTGAGGAATTGCAAGAGAATTCTCAAGTATACACTCAGTCTGACTCAACGTTAGGCCCTATTTTTTTCTGTATATCAGGTAATTAAGCCTAGAAACTTAAGGACACACTAATATCCTTTTCAGGGGACACTGAGCTTTGTAGAAACTTATTCAAGTCTCTGAGGCATTTTTTTTTTTTACAGAAATATTTTTTAATTCTATGATAAGTAGATTATAGTTGAACTTTCATCAAACTAAACAAACAAAAGAAAAATTCCTCTGACTTAAAATTCCAACATTGGAAAATTGCCAAGATACTGAAAAAGAGCTAGGAAAGCATTAAAATACAATAAAGTCCAGACTGAGAAATCCTGAGTACGCACTGAACTAGGTAGATTGATTGTGAAAAGGATTCATAGAATCATAGAATGGTTTGGGTTGGAAGGGACCTTAAAGATCATCTAGTTCCAACCCCTCTGCCATGGGCAGGGACACCTGCCTCTAGACCAGGTTGCTCAAAGCCCCATTCAACTGGGCCTTGAACACTCCAGGGGTGGGACATCCACAGCTTCTCTGGGCAACCCGTTCCAGTGCCTCACCACCCTCATAGTGAAGAATTTCTTCCTTATACCTAATCTAAATCTACCTTCTTTCAGTTTAAAGCCATTACCCCTTGTCCTATCACTACATGCCCTTGTAAAAAGTCCCTTTCCAGCTTTCTTGTAGGCCCCTTTCAGATACTGGAAGGCTGCTATAAAGTCTTCCTAGAGACTTCTCTTCTCCAGGCTGAACAAGCCCAGCTCTCTCAGCCTGTCTTCATAGGAAAGGTGGTCCAGCCCCCTGATCGTCTTCATGACCCTCCTCTGGAGTCACCGCAACAGGTCCATGTTTTTCTTCTGTTGGGGGCTCCAGAGCTGGATGCAGTACTCCAGGTGGGGTCCCACAAGAGCAGAGGGGGATGTGAGTACATATGCTGGGTCATGTTGAGCTTCTCATCAACCAACACCCACAAGTCCTTTTCCTCAGGGCTGCTCTCAATCCAATCTCTGCCCAGCCTGTATTTGTGCTTGGGATTGCCCCAAGCAGGTGCAGGACCTTGCACTTGGCCTTGTTGAACTTCCTGAGGTTTGCACAGGCCTACCTCTCAAGCCTGTCAAGGTTCCTCTGGATGGCATCTCTTCCCTCCAGCGTGTCGACCGCACCACACAGCTTGGTGTTGTCAGCAAACCTGCTGACAGTGCACTCAATACCACTGTCCATGTTGCCAACAAAGATGTTAAACAGCACCGGTCCTGATACCGACCCCTGAGGAGCACGATTCAGCACTGGTCTCCACTTGGACATCGAACCATTGACTGCAACTCTCTGAGTGCAACCATCCAGCCAATTCCTTATCTACCGAGTGGTCTATCAGTCAAATGCATGCCTCTCCAATTTAGAGACCAGGATGTCATGCAGGACAGTGTTAAATGTTTTGCACAAGTCCAGGTAGATAATGTCAGTTGCTCTTCCCTTATCCACCAACGCAGTAACCCCATTGTAGAAGGCCACCAAACTTGTCAGGCACAATTTGCCCTTAGTGAAGCCATGTTGGCTATCACCAATCACCTCCTTTTTTTCCATGTGCCTTAGCATAGTTTCCAGGAGGTTCTGCTCCATGATCTTTCTGGGCACAGAGGTGAGACTGACTGGCCTGTAATTCCATGGGACTTCCTTTTTTCCCTTTTTAAAAATGGGGGTTATGTTTGTCCTTCTTCAGTCACTGGGAACTGCACTGGACTGCCACGACTTCTCAAACATGATGGATAGTGGTTTAGTAACTTCATCTACCAGTTCCCTCAGGACCTGCAGATGCATCTCATCAGGTCCCATGGACTTCTGTACCTTCCTGTTCCTTAGATGGTCTCCAACCCGATCTTCTCCTACATTGGGCAGTTCTTAATTCTCCCAGTCCCTGCCTTCTGCAACTTGGGCAGTGTGGCTTGAGCACTTGCCGGTGAAGACTGAGGCAAAAAAGTCTTTGAGTATCTCAGCCTTCTCCATATCCCAGGTAACCAGGTCTGCTGTTTCCTTCTGGAGAGGACTCACATTTTCCCTAGTCTTCCTTTTATCACCAACATACCTATAGAAGCTTTTCTTATTGCCCTTGACATCCCTGGCCAGATTCAATTCTATCAGGGCTTTAGCTTTCCTAACCTGATCCCTGGCTGCTTGGATAATTTCTCTGTATTCATCCCAGGCTACATGTCCTTGCTTCTACCATCTGTAGGCTTCCTTTTTGTCTTTGAGTTTGTCCAGGAGCTTGTTGTTCATCCATGCAGGCCTCCTGGCACTTTTGCCTGACTTCCTCTTTTTTGGGATGCATGGCTCTTGAGCTTGGAGGAGGTGATCCTTGAATATTAACCAGCTTTCCTGGGCCCCTCTTCCTTCCAGGGCTTTATCCCGTGGTACTCTACTGAACAATCCCTGAAGAGACCAGCATCTGCTCTCCTGAAGGCCAGGAGAGTGAGCTTACTGTATGCCCTCCTCAGCGCCCTAAGGATCTTGAACTTCACCATTTCATGGTCACTACAGCCAAGGCTGCCCTTGAGCTTCACATTCCCCACTGGCCCCTCCTTGTTGGTGAGAACAAGGTCCAGCATAGCACCGCTCATTTTTGGCTCCTCTATCACTTGGAGAAGGAAGTTATCACCACCACATTCCAAGAATCTCCCAGATTGCTTATGCCCTGCTATGCTGTCCCTCCAACAGATATCAGGGTGGTTGAAGTCCCTCATGAGGACCAGGGCTTGTGAATGTGAGGCTGCTCCTGTCTGTCTGTAGAGGGACTCATCTGCTCAGTCTTCCTGGTTGGGTGGCCTGTAGCAGACCCTCCCTATAATGTCACCTATCCCTGCCCTCCCTTTAATCCTGACCCATAAGCTCTCAGTCGGCTCCTCACCCATCCCCAGGTGGAGCTCCATGCACTCCAGCTTGTCATTGACATAGAGGGTAACACCCCTTCCTCGTCTCCCCTGCTTGTCCTTCCTAAAGACCCTGTATCCTTCCATTCCGACACTCCAGTCATAAAAGACATTCCACCATGTCTCTGTGATGCCAATAAGATCATAGCTCTGCAGGCATGCACACGTCTCTAAGTCCTTTTGTTTGTTCCCCATGCTACATTAATTTGCATAGAGGCATTTAAGTTGGGCCCCTGATTCTTTCTTCTTATTTAAAAATGGGCAAATGGTTTTTGTTTAACTCTCCTAACACCTAACTCTAACTCCAGAGTTTTCAGGAGTGCCTATTTTACAAATCCAGCAAATGCTGGAGAGCCTTTCTCTAGGAACTGAGTCCCTGATCTCTTTTCTCTCAGATAGCTGAATGGGCAGAAGTAGCATTTGCAGTTCATAGGTATGTGTCTATAGCAGGAATGTGTCTATAACTTGCTGGACATATAAATGTTTATTTTTCCATAGGAACTTAATTTTCATCCAGAATGACTCCCTTTGCTTTCATTGCTTTTGTCAGTGACTTTTATTAAAGTGAAAATGGCAGTGCATCTGCTTAATTAGCTTCAAATATCCCAGTGATTACATACTGGAGGAAATGCCTTTGTAGGAAAGACTGTAATTAAACATTACAGTGAAAACAAATTATCCACTGAGCACCATGCTTTCATCTTTAGCTATTTCATTTACTACATGGGCAGCTGGCTATATCCTGTGCATGAATTCCAGCTCTGCTGGTGATTTGCCATGCAGAAGTACAATTTACAAAAACAAATGCTCAGGGATTTGTTTGTAAAATGATGCTATAGACATCTTCTATCTAATACATTAGCACTCTAAGTTAAAAGGTTTTCAACATTTTGATTTTTGGAGGAATAAACTGTTAGAAAAATTTTTGTTAAAAATCAATTTGTTGGAAGCAGCTGATAAACATCATTTCTCAATATGTATTGAAATAGCAAAAAAAAAAAGGAAAAAATTGGAATAAGTAAAAGTCCAAAACTGAGACTGAAATAAGTAAACATAATGTCATAATTAATATTATTAAAATGATAACTAATAATTAAGTTTAAACAGGAAGATATATAGATATCTGGGTGGAATTGTTCAAGCAGCCAATATATCTGGATAAAAAGGTCATCTAATATTTTAAAGAAAGATTTGCATTATCTAAATAGAATTTATAGTTGTCTTTTTAGAAAATAATGATAAAGGCTCAGCATTTGCTGCCTCAGTAACTTTCTATTAAAATGGATTTCCCAGAAATTATCATTCAGATTGAAAACCCAGCTTTTGATTGTGTGTAACAATCAAAGTGTGAACAATTCATTCAGTGAATGTCTGATCAACAATATGAAACTGCTTAAGGAAGGCTGCATTTGTGTGTGAAAAAGGACCAGTGTCCTGATTTGTCATGAAACAGGAAATGGAGGAAAGCTAGCAGCTTGATCTGGATTTGTTTGTCAGAAGATTACTACACACATCCCCTCGACACAGCAGGGGAGTTGTGAGATTGTTTACCAAAAAGCTGTTGTTATGTTTGCATGAACAGGTTCATTGTTATCGCTTGAATAATGCATCTGAGCCTCTTTTCTGGGTTTTCAGAGCTGAAGACAAGGGTGGGAAGGTCTCTGAGGACAGCTTTGCCGGCTGTCGAACGCCTAAGCACTTTCATTCCAGCTCCGTCCCTGTCCCCATGGCAGTGGATGGCTTGGTATATTCTGCGGCTGGGTCATCCATCAGATCCCCCTCCCTGCACTCTGTGTTCAGCATGGATGATAGCAATAGCCTGCCATCACCAAGGAAACAGCCTCCTCCCAAACCAAAGAGGGACCCCAACACACGACTGAGCGCTTCGTACGAGGCTGTTAGTGCTTGTTTGTCGGCAGCTTCTAAGGAAACCGCTAATGAAGGTTAGGCATAAAGGGAGAAACAGTTGCAAACGTTACTGTAGGTTATTGATTTAGTCTTTTCACTTTGATCCTTTTAAACACAGTCAAGTGCCTTTGAAAAGTCCTGCTTCCCTGAAATATTTCAGTGGCAGTAAATAAAATTAGTCAATTTGTCATTTGTTTCCAAATCAGCAAATAATACCCACGTGTTCTAATTGCCTAGTTTGTCAACAACCAAAACCTATTTGCAGAACTCCCTCTAGAGACAAATGATCTCTCTCAGCTTGAGCTATTCTACCCCACTGTCCATTTTATTTCACCTTTCAAACTGTATGTTAGAATACCTTGCATCACTAAAACAGAATGCTGGAATCTTGAATTTCACCAAGTTAAACATTAAACTTTCCTCTACTTTTTCTGTATGTTCACATGAATAACTTAGGTATTCAGAGATTTATGTTTGTGCCATAACTTGCTTACAGTGAATGTTTTATTTAGAAGGAAAGTGCTGTGAAAGTCCCAAAGTATCTCAATGCATTATAGCACACATAGAACAGTTTTGAGTTCAGTTGTTCTATTTTCCTACACCCTTGAAATGAATGAGTAGAAGATGAAGGGGAAGAATATATTCTGCTTCTCCTTGATAAGCCTAACTTGTCATGCTTTGTGTAAAGGATCCTCTAGGCTTATCAGGGAAGATCCTTCAGGTTGGGTTTAAAGCTGATCCTGCATACAATGGATGGAAACCTTTGCAGCTCCCTCTTGCAAAATAATTACTATTCTCATGTCCAGTTCATTAGATGCAAGTCCTTTTTTTGTAACCTCTTCCTTGCTCGTTCAAGTTCTGTGTAAAGAAAGGTGAACTGTGTCCAATATACTTTTAAACTAGTATGGCTTAAGGAGCTCTGTAGTGGTTTTGGCTTTCTGTGCACGGCTCTGCAAGAGGTGATTGATTTAATCAAAAATCTCTAGCAGTGGTTTTCAAAAGAATGACAATTTATACATACATGTATGGTCTTAACACTAATGCTTGTATACACTTACAAAACAACTTTGGAATTATTCTCATATGTATGAAACAATAGGGCCAGTTTCCCAGCTGTATATTCATTTTCCAAGAATTATGTCGGTTTCCTGAGTCTTTGTCCAAAACCAGCTCTGATTTTGATCTTAAAAGACCAATCACCTAGGTATCTAGTCTCCCCACTCCATACATGCCTGGAGGCTGTGCAAAGACATCTAGCTTAGTTAACTGTATACTCAGCTGGGGAGTTGCCCTTAGGCTGTGGGATTCCCTAACTTTATAAATTATTTCCACACCCACAGTATAAAAGAAGAAGAGATAGGCATAATACCTGCCTATAATTAGAATTTTATAGTATGACATGAAAGGGGGATACTTCAGTTACTGGCAATAACATGTTGTCAAAGTAGTACCGTGCTGAAACTCATAGTTAAAAGCATGCCCCTCTCCCCTGGGGCAAAAGGAGTAACAAGCACATATTTTCATGTGTTACAGACCTTGCAGTGAACATTTGGATTCAAAAGATGTCTCCTCAGGTGTTCTTATCTTTTAGTGGCAACACAGATTACCAAAACAGATTATATGCCCAAGTAGCAAAAGCTTGTGGTTTGGAGGCTGAAAGTTCTGCATTTCATTCCTTGAAATATTTATACTTTTGACTGAGTCCCTGTGTTTGTGACTGCTGCTCATTGTAAAAATATATGGCAACATTTGAAGGCTTAAAGTACTAGACCCGTGAAAGAAAAAACTGACTTTGATCTGTTAATAACACAGACCTTTTTCACTTTCCTAGTACTGACCCGTCCAAGGCCACACAGTGATGACTATAGTACCATGAAAAAAATACCTCCCAGAAAACCAAAACGAAGTCCCAATACGAAACTTAGTGGCTCTTATGAAGAAATACCTGGCCAAAAGCCTGGGGATGTAAAACAGGCAAGCACAGTAGCTAAACCAGGTGGCTATGACACTGTGACAGTACAGAGAGCAGCTTCTGCTGATGGGCCACAACATGGCATATTGAGTCTCTATATGTCACAAGAAGAGGAGGAAAATGAGCCTGTCTATATTGAAATGGTAGGGAATGCAATGAAAAGCAGTTCTGCTGAAGCAGAAAGCCCAGAACAAGGAGAGTCTGTATATGAAGAAATGAAATATTTTCTACCCGAAGAAGGAAGCAATGCTAATGGAATAATTCCAGTAGTGACTGGATCTCCTCCTTTGCTCTTTGAAAGCAAAAAACGTGTTAACATTGAAGATGGAACATTGGATGGAAACAGTCAAGCGGCTTTGATCTACAAAGACTCATGTGACATTCCAGCCCCTTTCCCTAACTTGCTCCCCCACAGGCCACCACTTCTTGTATTTCCTCCAACCCCTGTCACATGTTCACCTGCTTCTGATGAATCACCTCTAACACCACTAGAAGTCAAAAAGCTTCCTGTCTTGGAAACCAACCTAAAATACCCTGTACAGTCAGAAGGCCCAAGTCCATTATCACCACAGTACTCCAAAAGCCAGAAAGGGGATAATGAAAGACCAGCATCTCCAGGCTTGGTTGTGTTCAATGTTTCCAGCAAAGTGACTCCTCCTTCCACACCACCTCCTCCTCTCCCACCACCCCCTCCTCCTGTACCACCTCCTATTTCCTACCGGGCTTCCACACATTTTGCATTTCCTCCAGAGACTTGTGCTAGTATTCTGATTAATACAGGGAAAACAGGTACAAACTCAGATCTGTCAAAAGTACCTCAGAGACCAAATCCTGCTCAGCTTGGATGCTCATCTTCTCCATTCTCCAAACTGCCTTATTCCCCAAAGGTGGCAAGAGCAGATCACAAGAAACTGAACTCAAATTCATCATCTTCATTTCCATACAGCCCTACAAACTCAAGGTCATTGACTAGTCCCCTTGATGAGTTAACTAGCTTGTTCAGCTCAGGACGGAGTGTGCTACGAAAATCTGCAGCAGGACGTAAGATCAGGGAGCCAGAAGGTAAGACAGATCTCTGTGCTTCTGTATACAGCATTTCTTCTGCACCAAAACTTTCTTACATTAGAAGCTGGTAGAGATGATACAAATACAAAACTTAACCCCCATTTGGGGTTTTTTTGAAGAAAGATCCGTTGTAGTCATAAGAAACACATATAGAAAATAGCCTGCATATAAAAATTATAGGTCTTCAGGTTTTCTCTGAGATGTCAGTTTTTCTTTTACCAAAATGCTTGTATGACACAAATTTAAATGGATTATTTTTAACATTCCAGCAGTCTCAGTAAAATAAACACAGATGTTACATGATGTGAAAATTAATTTATGGTATCAATCTGTAGAAATACTTTGAATGAAATATATGACTAGGTGTCTGTTAAATAGCATGTGCTTTATTTTGAAGACTTTCTTTTAAGGTTTCATTATGTCATTTCCATGAAATTTTGAATTTGGTGATACAGCCATTTTTATCCTCTTAAATAAAGCTGAGACAGAGAGTCATGCAGCAAACTATATTTATTTCCCTTTTCTATCCTTTTATTCTTACCTTTCCTGTCATTTATATACACTTATGTATATACCTAGAGATTACCTGGTATTCTGGCTTTCTGGCATCTGGAGAAGATCTTTTGTATCTAGTGCAAAAGCCAACTGCAAAAAGAAGGAAAGCTTGACATTTTTGAGACCACAGTCCTCAGACATTGTCAATTAATTATTTGCCTTGTCCAGGTAATAAAGGGTTTAATGTTGTTACTAGAACAAATCTATGGATTTTATGAATACTGAAAATTCATCCTGATGTTAACAGATTCAGTTAGCTACTCTGTAAGGGTAAGGTGCTTCTGACCTAACTTTGTCTGTCTAAAAGCTCAATATGTAGGCATCAAATCCTTAGGCTATCAAAAGACAGTCATTTTGAGAGTTTAATTCCTCCCATACGTCTTTCTCCATTGGGTATGAGGAAAGCCTAGAAGATTAAACTAGTAGAGTTGTAACTTCTAAGTGATTAAAGTTGAAGTAAATCCTCGTTCTGCATATAAATTAAAACACTGACTCCAGTCTTCACATTACTTTTCTGATTTAAAAAAAAAAGTCTCCTATTGAAAATAGTCAGTGCACTGTACACAGACACTTCTCTCCCTAGTAGCATCTCCCAAACATAAAATGTTGTGATTTTAAAATGCAGAGTGATAAAACTTCTAGACTGTTTCACTGCTTCTTCATTTCTGTCTGTCCAAACAACTTGTCTTAATCAAGAGCTGTGCGCAGTGTATTCAGAATGGGCAGTATGAAGTCCTATTTTTGAAATGTAAAATAAAACAGTATGGAATGGGATAGATTATCTTCTTATTCATTGTCCATTTTCTTAGATAGATAATGCTCCACTGATTTCAGTATCGTATCCTGATTTGTGCAGTTATAATGGAACAGAAGCAGGTGTTTGTGCTTACTCTGGATATGTGTATGTCTGTCTGTGTGCCACCCTATCTCTCTGTCCCTATGAACCCTGGCAGCCTTCAGTCAAAATCCCTTTCAACCAAATACAAGAAGAAGATAAGGACTCAGAACTAATTGAGTTTCTACAGGTTTCATGAAATTTAGTGGCTAGGTAGAAACAAGACTTATACTGGGAGAAAGGCTCCTACCAGCTATCAGAGAAACCGTGGTAGACAGAACCTTTGTGCGTCCTCCAGACCTTGAAAAAGCTTTAGCTGGACCTTGCATGTTCCTAGATGCTGAAGTCAATGAGCTATGAACTGAGACTTCATCAGTTCTCAACCTCAGGAGAATGCCTTGTTTGTTAATCTAAGTATATGAATTGATTAAATTTGTAGAGATGTTGCAGTAGTTGTGTTTGCTTTGGCAAAATTACTTGATAATATTCAATGCCTATAAATGTATGTAGAATGTTCTGTTTTGTTTTCTTTTGTTTTGTTTTTATAAGTTAGGGGACTTGTTTTATTATATAGATAATACATTTTTATCTCCTGAGAGGTAACTATTAAAGTCAGCTCTTTGGATGTACCTTCTCAAGGCTCTCTCAATGTACCTAGTAAGTAAGTGTGGTAAGCCTACTCCAACCAAGTCACAAAACTGACCTTTACCTTAAAAAAAAAAAAAAAATGTTTCTTTGGGGTGGAGGATTTTTGCAAGCTCAATTTTCAATTAAATGTGATCAAGATAGAGTTCAGCTTGGGTCTCTTGTGCGTTGAAGCTAGTGCGTTAACAGAGGCTACCATATAAAAACTCTAAATTTACCTTTCACATGAAAAATGTTGTACTTCTAAATATTTCATCAAGGCACTAAGTATGAAAGATCAAAGTTCAAGAAAGATACACAATAAAAAACCTGAATTGATATTTTATGAGCTAGGGAGCTACTGCATAATACTAAGTGCAGTTACACATGAATAGTTCAATGATGAGCAGATGGATTGAAAGTAACAAAGAAATACAGGTGAATGTATGTGCATGTTTTTACGATGTGCCTTTTTTCATGTACTCCATGTGTTCAGTTCATTTCTAGGGTAACAGCTGGAGAAAAAAAAATCTTTTATTTAACCTCTGATGCAAAGTAATAAGATGGCAATCAGTAGAGTGGACTCTGTTATGTAAAACTAAAAGTTATCCATGTCTTACCTTCTGATTTTTTACCACCTATTGCCTAATGCATATTAAGTTCCTGGAAGACTCCTCCATTTCTTCTTTTTTGTGATTGGTAGTATTTTATTTATAGGAGATATGGTAAAAAAAACCCTAATTTTAATAGAAATTCATTAAAATTGAAGACATGGCCAGAGCAGCACTCTGTAATGTGCAATTTCCTTTATTTCCATAAGTTATAACCTACCAACAACCTTAACTGAAAACAGAAGGTAAAATCGTGGGACATTCTGAAGTCAAGGAGAGTTAGCTATGGGAATCAATAAATTTCTGTATGGGATCATCAACCTCTGAGATAAAAACCTCCTTGCCAATAAAAGTGCAATACAGACAGATCCCCCAACATGCCTCCTTCTTGCCTGGAGGAGTAATTTCAAGGCCTGAGAACACTGATGTCCTTTTGGCTCCTGACCTTTCTGTGGGAGATGATTGCCCAGAATTACAACAGAACAGTTTTGTAGTTTTCTGATGGACTGTGGACTTACTGTGAACCAAACTGAGAGCACTCTTCTTTCAAACAGGCAACAAAAAAAATAATCAAATGGCAACAATTTTCATTCCCTGGTGGCCTAGCCTGACCATTTTTTTTTATACTACAGTAACACGTACTGGTCCAAGCAATGATCAGGATCACATAGTATGCAATTTCTTGAAAAATACTTTACATGTAATAGGAGAAGTTTTCTGCTCTGCAGAGCTTATAGTTTAAATAAGCAAAACTGTAACAGGTGAGAACTGAGATAAAGTGATTTCTCCAAGGTTGAAAAGAGTTGTCATTGAAGCTACAGTTGTATTGTTAGACAGGGATTTCCTTTTACTCCGTATAAAACAAGACTTGAGTGCAGATAAGCAATAATACACACAAACACTTTTCTTCTATTCTCCCTGATTTCTAGAAGGAGAAACTTTAGTTTGCAAGACAAATAGAAATTGAATATGTGCAGAAGCCCTACGCAGGTATTTCTAGATGGGAGCTTAGATTTGAAACTAGACTTCATGAAACCCAATCCAATCCCTTAATCACAAAACCACACTTTATAACAGAATGTACAAATATTTTTTACTATTCAACTTATAAGACATTCCTTATATAAGGAAGAGACAATTACATGTTTAAGCATTTCATATTAAATATTTGTGGAGCAAGGACAGAATTTTCCTCAACATGGGTGAATGATACTCAGATTGCTAGGTCGCAGTGTTATTTATCTTGATTGGTACAGTTGATATTAAATTATTCCATATAAAGGGGAATCATTTCAGCTTCAGAACAAACTATGGAATAATTCCCAGCCCATCATCCATGCTTAGATTGGCAGAGTGACTACTCATGTGGATTCTAAGGGGAAAGGAGTAAAGGAAATATGATTTTCCCTTAACCTGGATGAATTTCCTTACCGTCAGCATACTGAGATAAAGACTTAATGCCTTCTCTCCTCCTGCTTGTTGAGAAAAGATTGGCATGGATGCTTGACTTCTGTGAGCAAAAGAAAATGTGCAAGCTTGCAACCCCAGATTTAGGTGCCTAAGAAATAAAATTAGGAAGACCTTTCCTTTATATAGATCATCAACATATAGGCTTCCAAATTGTGTGAATCATTGTTACTGTTTCAATGCAAGGAGAACTGTATATGCAAGCCTATACATGCCTCAGTGACCTATTCCTTTCCAAAACAGTTTAGTAACTTCTACAGTAACAACAGAAAATTCATGCCAACATTAGATCGTTAACAAAATATCGACACTGTTCAAATGTTTGCCCAATATCTTTGGCATCCGTTAACTATATGAAACCCTTCTTTACCTGTTTCCTAAGTGAGGTATTTCCAAGGCAGGTAGCTTCACATATCAGTGAATTATTCTACTTTATCCAGTTTAAGCAGTGGAAGTCACAGGAAGATAGTGACAACTGACAAATAATACAGATATTTAGACATACCTAGCTGGGACTAAGGCTTGCCAAATACTCTTTACTGAAATTGGCTCAGACTTGGAAAATAACAGGATTTAATGTGTGTGTATGGGGAGTACTGTCCTGTCAAAAGCAGGTATCCCTTTGATAGCTAGTAAATAATTTCCCTCTATCAGCAGATTAGAGTAAGCTATTGTGCAGCTAACGTCTCAACGGTGGATTGCAAATTAAATCCCCACTGGGGTTTCTGAGATGAAATCCCAGTCCCTTATCCTCTAAGCCACTCAGCTTTTTCTCTTAAGCAACTTAATAAAGGTAATATTCATATCTGCATCTTATTATTCCTACAGTATATGGATACAATGTAACAGTTTGATTTTCTTTGTGGCAAAAGCTAACAACTTACAAAACATGAGTAATACAGAAAGCTATGTCGTCACCTTTTACCTTCTTTTACCTGTGAAAATTATTGCATGAGGCATTGGATTTCTGTAACATCTTTCAAGTAAAATTCTTAAAGCATTAAAACTTTAATGAATTAAGTTTCACAATACTTCTTGGAAAGAGATATAACTGTTTATGTAATTGCCTTAATTACCAGGGAGTGAGGGTGACTTTCTGTGACTAATTTTCAGATTAGATACCTAAACATAGGAGAGTCATCACTCTCTGATTCACTATGGACTACTTGCAGCTCTCAGTCTGAATCTCTTGCAGTAGGTACAGAGAAATGGGAGAAAGCCAAAGCACTGCTAGCAAGAGTATAATGCAAGCCATAAAAAAAGGCCCATACTTGGCTAGCTGTAGATGCCCTATGCAGAAAATTACAAAGAAGGAGACAGAACTGCAGGCAATACCTTTGCCATCCAGCCCACGATGGGTGATTTTTCTGAGGAAATAATTGTGGTTTGCATTACTGCAGCAGAAGAGGGGTTAGAAGAGTCTGGAGAAAGTACCCTCCATTCCTGTTTGCAGAATGTCTATGAACCTTTTTACAGCCTGAAAGATAACACCTTAACCTGCAGTCTTCTCATTTATAAGTCTGCCATTATCTGGATAATTTTTCAAAAAAAAGATCTGTTGTTTTAGGATAAACACAATATACCAAGAATAATTTTCCATTTCAGAATCTCTGAAAGCTAGTAGATTTTACTGCTGAAGAGTTTTTTGGGTTTCTGTTACGACGATCTTTTTTTTCACAGTAGCATTTCTCTTCCTGGTTGATTCCACTGTTTGCTTTTACAACCTAAAATCATGTAATGTGTAATTTGCTTTGGTTTTCTGTTCTGACATGGAAAAGAGGCTTTTTTGTGTGATGACCATAAACTATTTTAACCTGAGTAGTATTAGAAGAACAAACCAAGTCTCATTTATATTTCAGGTGAGAAAAAAATGGATATTGTTGTAAACATTTATTATATTTATTTTGCATTTTAAATGCTTATATTTAAAATAAAATCAAATCTTTAGCACTCCTCCACACATTTCCAAAGCCTATATCCAGTCAAATAGAGGTTGGAGGAGACGGTGCAGCCGCAGGATCACACAGGAAATATCATTGCATTTTTGTCATCATCTTATACTGTAAGTATCTTCAACTCTCAGAAAAGGATCTCGGAGTAGACAGACCCTTGGTCTGACCCAGTACAGGCTCTCTCGTATTCATACCTAGTCACTGCTTAACAGGAAGGAAGCTGGGGAGAAGTAACTGCACCGGCTTTTCTGTTCCTTTTACATGATCCATTTCTGAGAACTGCAGGCATTCCTTTTAAATTACTGATTCTTTTTTGCTTTCTTTCCATTGGGTTGGATTTACTTTGTGTCCCCTTCATCCTGTCTGATACTGGAGCACAATAACGACACCATACTTGTTCAGCTTAGTGCCTTTCAAGCCCATAGATTTTAATAATATCCCAACTTTAATAGTGACTTTGATCATTCAGGTAGACATTTACAGGATTATTATTTTCATAACAGTGTCTTTTCTTCACCATCGGATGCAACGTCTTTGTTCCAAATTCAGCAGTGGTTCAGGAAGTTGTCTCATTACTAACAGTGTTGTGGGCTTTTTTAAATAGTAAACAGTCTTCAGTATTTTTTATTTGTGATCCGAGATGCAGAACCACGAAGGACTTTGTTTAGGAACCACTACCTCACTAATTGTAAACCAAAGATACATTAATGTGAGAAATTAGCCATATCTGAGAGAACAAGGAAGTTGAATTGTAGCACAACTCCGTTCCTAATACCAACCAAGAATACGGCTATTTGGCAGTAAATGTCACGTCACTTGATTTTACAGGACTACAGGCATTTGGGACATAGTGGAGAATGAAATTTGAACACACATTTTAGTGAAAGTCTCTAATTAAATTCTCGACTTGAGTGAGAAATATGTTCAGATGCTTTTAACTTATTTATATCCATATCAGCATTAGATCACCTTCTGCATAGAGCCTCAGTAGAGAACAATAATTCTATTTCACAGAAAATGTCAAGATTGTGACATTTATTTTTGTTTTGCCCAGGAATGAAAATCAAGCATTCTGAAATTCTGTGCAGAAATAAATGCTCCTTCATGTCCAGTCTTTCAAAAACATTTGAAAAGTATTGAAATGGTTTGCCTCAAACATACTAAAATTTTTCTTACTGGAAACATTAGCAATTAAATGTGTTGACTTTTTACTTTTGGACCTAGATAAGTTCAAAGGTGGCCATTTCAACACCAGTCAGGTTTTCATTTAGGGGTATATCTAGACAACAGGTAAAGATGTGTTATAAGCAAACCAAGCTACTCTAAACTCACTGATCAGGTATCCAAGAGCAATGCAGTTGTGACTGTGCAAAGTCCAGCCTCTCAGTGATGACCCAAAGTTCTTGACAGGACTCATGCAGCTTACCGTGAAACTCTGTAGACCCACATGTGTGGATTGTGTTCCAGTTCCAGCATTGGCATTTTGTGGGGCTGGATGGAGAAGCAAGAGAAGACAGCTGGAAAGAGATTGGGAAAAAGACTTGGTCATAAACATGAGGGTGCCCTGACCCTCATGATCTCTTCACACTGCTGCGCTGTGCTGTAGAGAGGGTAGGAGAGTGGAAGTGGAGCATGGGAAGTAGAAGTAGCAGTTTGAGGCATCTGTCTTCTCCCTGAGTCCACTAGTGAGTGGGAAAATAAAGAAGCCTTCAAGTTCAGCACTCTTTTTGGTTTGAGCTTTCACTCTATTTTAAAATTAAAAACATGAAAATGAATTTTATCCTTGTGTGGTGCAATTTTTAAAAGAAAAAGAAAAAACATATTAAAAAATTAGACCTGACGTTCCACATTTCATTATTTCTTTTAGCTCTTTCCTTAAGGGCTGGTTGCGGTATGATGCTGACACACTAGCAGTATACAGTGACAGTTTTTAGCCACAGGTTGGCTATACCTGTGCGCAGTATGGATGCTTATCACACTGCATTGTGATAGTCACATGTTCTTGCATTGAGGTTCATGGATGTGTCCATCACTGTATCTCTTCAAAATGAACTTAAAAACAAGCTAAAGAAATACCTAAATTAGAAACTCACTTCAAAAGCAAATGGGGAATGTTGTCTGAGATGTTTTCCAGAATAGCTGTCCCTGTTTGGTGGGTAGGATTGGAGTACAGGTGATCCAAAAATATTCCTTGGATTGTCTCTCGGGATCTGCGCAAACAATTTATCTGCCCAATGCAGTCACTTACACTAAGACTTTTGCATTGCAGTCAACGCCAGAGCTGGTATGAGAGAGATCCTGAAAAATCTCTGTAGAAGTATTCTGTGGGAAAAGTAAATAGAACTGATGTGATGCTGTTGGCAGTAGCAAATCCCTGTCTGTTTGTTTGTTTGGGGTCTTTTGTTTGTTTATTTTTACAATATTTGCAACTGTGTTTGAGGGGGAGGAAGGTTGAGACAGTGTCTCATCACATAATTCCTTCCAACAGCAGCTAAAACCCAATAGTAATGGCTGTTCTGTTACTGAGATACCACACACAAATGTAAACAAACTTAAATGTCTGCCTTCAAAAAGAACTGCTGCATCCACATTAGTTAGAAGAAAACAGTTTAAAAAAGGGAAGCTGTGTTTCTTACCAAATTGCTTCCTCCCTTTCCAGCACACCAGCAGTTTTTTAACCACACAAACACAAGAAATAGACTCTTTGGTCAGCCAATCAACACACCTAAGAGTAAACAAAACTATTACAGAGTAAAATAAGCTACTTTTTTCCATATTAGACTTGAAAAGGTGGGGAACATGGGACCATGGAGGGAAAAAATCTTCTCCTAAGGCAGGAAATTGTCCCAAGCAGTGCTGCCCTCGTTCTTGCCCTCTTTGGCTGGTAATGGACCTCAGAAAGGCCTGCAGAGATCAGTTCCTAGAGAAGATGGGGTGAATGAAATCCCGTCTCTGAAACACGTGCACTGGCTGGACTTTAGCATGCTTGCTGCATTAAAAAGGTGTTCCAAGTTCTTGCTCAGATACTATCAAGCAGGAGAGATGGCAGGCTGTCCAGATATTCTTCATCCATTACCTTTATTTAAGAGGACTGTTTTCTTCACTTCAGCAGTGGTATTCTTTGTCTCATGTTGGGAACAAGCCTAATTCAAACAATCCGGAGTCCTCCAGACAGGGAAAGAAGACACCTGTGTTATCTATCCCCCCCCAACAACTCTGAAAATTTACCTGACCCAGAGATGTCCCTAACATTACTTCTAGGAAGGAGGGAAAGGTTTGTAGCTTGTAATGATTGTCACTGAAATAAATGTAAAATAAGAACGCTATCTTCCCACCAGCACAAGGCCATCAGAGAAGAAAGCAGAAGAAACCTTTCTGTTCCAGGTGTATACTTTCCATACCTGTGAAGTGATTTACAAAACAGCGATTGAGCTGATGGTTCTTAAGGGATGAACCAGACCTAGGCATTCCTGCAGTCACTTCAGTGATTCTGGCTGATCAGTCTCACACTAACACAACATTCTTCAGAGGAGCTCTTTACCTCCAGCAAAGTGAGTTTTGTCACTTGATGTTCTTCATGGCCTGCGTGGCCTCTCTTTGCTTTCCAGTGTTCATACAGAGCTTCCATGAATGCAGCTTCCCAGAGCAAAGAAGAAGTAGTCTGTTTCTGTATTTACCTGCTCCATTGAAGACTGTGGCTTCTGGTCTGGCTTGTAACACCATCCGATATCCACTTACACAGCTCAGAGAGAAAGGGTGCTGGAAGTGACAGTACAAATTCATTGCTGCCTATCCTAGGAGCATCATTGCAGGGGGAAATCCTAGACAATTGCTGCTGTAAAGTCAGGCTCTGTGAGGTGAAATAAATCAATGAATAATTATTGCCTCTGATGGCAGCAACAGCCAGCAGCACAGCTATGAGGGTAAGGCAGGCAGTACATGCTAATAGGCTGGGGGAATCCTGTCTTGACAGTTTTCATCCTGCTCGATTTTTTTCAGCAAATAAGATGCATCTGTTTGCCTCCAGCTCTCAGCAGATAAAGTAAACAGTCATGCTACGGCAGGTCACAGTGTGACTTCATGAGGGTAAACTGAAGTACTCTGAAGCAATATGCATTCATCCAGCAAAAGGACATCCAAGACAGCATGTGCTGAGGGTAGCTAGCAAATGCCATGGACAAGGAATGTCTCAACAGTAAGTCAGAGCAAAACAGGAAACACCAAGGTGCAACAAAACACAGTGGTAAACACTCAAGCCAAAATAAAATGGCCTATTCTTATTCAACCTTCCTCTCCCATTCCTTCATCAAAAAATATCTGCATAATTTCTGCAGTTGCCATCTTTTTTTTTTTTCATCCTTTCACAGTGTCCACTTACCACAGTAAATGCAACAAATATTCAGGGTTGGCCACTAGGATTTGGTGTATTCCTGACTCTCCCAAGAAAGAGGGAGAACACAGCTCAGGAATCCCTATCGTCTGCAACATCTTGTCTTTCATGTGCTGGTTAATAGGATCCATCAGTTCTTTCTTATTCACATGTATAATGACAAGCTGCTTGATTGAAATTTCCATTTTGCTGGATGCCAGCCACAGGTTTCAAGGGAATCAAGCTATTTAGCTTTTAGATTCCATGGTAGCCCAGGTACAAAAAGCTTCTACTCCTGTATTATATTGATTTATCTGCCAGAATATATGTATTTTCCAGATTTCATAGTTGCTAATAAAGTGTGAATAGCTGTGGATCTTGATAACTAAAACCATATATTGATTATTGGTTACAGAAAGTCATATTTTCCATGAATGAAGAAATAATGTTTGACATTATCCTGGGATTTATTAAAGACATTAAATGATCAGAAGGGGAACTATTTCCCTCTTTTTTGATATATTTCTTTCCCTAATTATATGTGTAATATATTTTTGTGGGTTTCATTCCTTTGTGGAAAAGCTTTTAAGATTTTTCTATAATATTCATAGTTTCTGTTTTATGGGGCTGATGTTTTTGTTGACCAGGACAGAGATTGTTTCTACTTTAGGACCTAGATACACCCTGCCTAGCTGGTAGCACTGAAATTCCTCACCTGGGAACTCAGCCTTAGCTCTCTGTTTAATTAATGAAAAGGAACGTGTGCCTTGGAAGAATGGTCCAGGTACACGTCAAATCAGATCAAGAGGGATGTATGACTTCCATTTACACTAGAGCAAATCTAGGGAGAACCTGCTCTCCCCATACAGTCAGGATTAAACTATTAAATGTGGCTACAACAGAAACTGTACAACAGTTCAGTGCCCTACTAGCACCATCTGGTTTGAGGTTGCTTTTCTTCCATATTTTTCCTTTTTTTCCTGAGATGGACTTAATATTGACCACTCGTTTCTGATTGTGGTCAGGAGTGCTGTCAAGGTGAAAGGCTATGTCTGTTCTAGTAAATGAGCCACTGCCAGGGAATGTCCTGGCTGTGGCAGCTCAACGCTTTGGACAGTCAAAGTGCTAGAGCAGTCCCTGGCATGGTTTTGGACCTGGCAGGCTGTCTCCCTTCCAGACAGATCTGGGCATGGTTCAGGAAATGGCATAGGCCGGGAACTATTCCCAGTAGACAACTTGGATGCAGCTTCTCTGCTGTGAGGGCAAGAAAGTGTAATAGCGTGGACATGGGTCTCTTACTATTTGCCCCAGGGCCAGAGAACAGTTACGAGCACTTTTGAATTACCAGGATGGACAAAGCAAGAGGCCCTCTGTATTCACCCTGTATTTTGAATCCCTTGGTGCTTTGGCAGTGCTGCACAAAGCATCCAAGGTAAGCATGTATCTGATCCAAAACCCACTGAAAGCAGTGGAAGCCTTCTGTTGTTATTAATGAGTTTTCAGTCAGACTGTAAATGAGCACTAAATGTTAAAAGGAGAAGTATTGGAAAAAAGAACATATGGGGACAGATATATGTTATGGATATATCTACTTTTAAAGAAAGGAGAGCAAAAAAAGGGCTTTGACAGAAAAGAAAAATACAATCCAACCAGGTGAGTTACTGCTGGGCTTTTAAGAACATACTATTTTTTCATGTCTTGCAACACAAAGAGTCTATGGTGATTCCACCTAAATGCTGATATCAGTCATTGATTTATATTTTACTTTAGACTTTATTAAATAGGTTAAATTTATAATTTCCTTACAAAATTAATATTTTCTCAAAATATTTCAGTATTACAGTTTAATCTGTCATCTGAATAGAGCTTATACTAGCCCATTTTCTGATTTGGTGATAACAGCATTAATTCAGCCTAAATACTCCTTATGAAATAACTATGATGTTTGGGATCCTACATTTTATGTTTGAGAAAAGTGAGCTTTATAATAGGATATTTGGAAGTCATAGCTCAATTAAAAGAGTTTAAGTCATTCATTTGACAAAAAAGTTATATCATGTAGACTTTCAGAGCATTGAGGTTCTCTTAAGATAATGTCTCAAAAAGGGAAATAAAAAGCAGATATATTAAATCATTTCCATGTTTGCAATACTTTCACTTTTCTTTCTAATATAAGTGACATTTCAGTCCATCCTGTGCCTTATGACTTTGTCATGAGTTTTAAACTCAGCCTTTTCCAGGAACACTGAGAATAACAAGCAAATGTGGATTTCATGAGCTGCCTTTTTTGCATACCTTTCCTCTTACACTTTTCAAGAAATGTTGATGTAATTAATTATGGGTTTATTGGAATACAAAGCTTGCTTGTAAGGAAATAATTGTTACACTTTGATTTGTCATACTCTGATTAAAAGCACTGTACATGTGATTGCTTCCAGCTATTAACTATGCTGCAGTTGTGGGGCAAATTATGCCCCAATCCAAGCATCCGTACATCCTTGTAGTCCATATAGCCTCATTAACTGCAAGATTAGTCAGAGCAGAATTTGTCTGAGTCAGAGATATCTTTTTGGCACAGTCAGTTTACTGAAATAATAGTCCAAATGCTGTTCACCGTTGCAGAGTCTGCAGGTTTTCACTTAAAGCTTGTATTCCTTTTGTAATCATGAACTCCCACCATGCTTTCACAGCTGATACCTCTCTGTAGCTAGTCTCTCACAAGTAGGCATGGATGACTCTTCAAATAACATTTATTACTAGCTGGAAACTGTTAAGATGCTGTTACTTAAAAAAAAAAAAAAAAAAAAGTTGAAACCTGGTAAATCATCCATCCATCTGGTGAGAACAGCAGAGTGCAAGTCTGAACAAAAAAGCTAACACTCAGCATCTTGATGAAGATGTTCAACTGTAGCAACCAGAGTTTTTTCTTTTCCTCTCTTCTAAAGTATTTCTGGTAGTTTCAGAAAGTTGATAAGTGATGAGAGAGCACAGCATACTTGTATCTGCAGGGATTCACGGCAGCAGGGAGAAATTGACATTAATGTGGAGAAAAGTCCAAAATTCTATATCAGGTGACTGAGAAAACATGAGGATGAAATGAAATTCAGACAAATATTTGATGGATAATATTGGGATCAGTAGGAATTTTCTAAGTTTTTACTGTTACTAGAGAGCTTCCCTATATTTGTTGTTATTGTCCACAGTATTCCTGTCTAAGGTACCACTGTGCATGGATACACCATGTGGAATAGAACTATTGTAAGAAGTCAGGAGACATCTTTGTTATGCTCAGGGATATTTTGGGTAGTTGGGAGGCACGGCAGAGAGGGATACCCCAGTGCAGAAGATAAAGTCAGGGCCTTTTGGTGTGTTATGGTGTATTAAAGCTTACTCAGAAAAACAAATGCAGTCCTGCACTTGGAAAGAATTACCTCTTACAGTGATATAGGCTGGGGACAGTTTGCCTGGGGAGCAGCTGGGTCCCTGGGAGCTGGGCAGGAGCCGGCAGCGAGCCCTGGCAGCAGAGACAGCCAGCAGCAGCCGGGGCTGCATCAGCAGGAGCACAATGAGGAGGTCGGGGCAGGGGCTGTCCCCTCTGCCCAGCACTCACTGTTAGACCACGTCTGGACAACGTGGCCAGTTGGTGCCCCCCAATGCAGGAAAGACGCCGATAACCTGGAGTGAGTTCACCCCTGCGATGCTCAGGGCTGGAGGGTGTCCCGTGAGCAGAGGCTGGGGCAGCGGGGCTTGCCCAGCCTGGGGCAGAGACTCCTTCGGGGGCACCTCACAGCCACCCCGGTGCCTTCAGGGAGCGGGTGGAGAGGGGGCAGCTGGGCCCGTCACAGCCACGCACGGCAAGGCAACAGGGTACGGCAGGCATGAACTGAAACGAGAGGGGTTCAGGCTGGGTGCTGAAACCTCTCCCCTGTGAGGACAGACAGAGGGACAGGCTGCCCAGGGAGGTTGGGCAGGCTCCGTCCCTGGGGGGTTTCAGGACCCACCTGGGCAAAGCCCTGAGCAACCTGGTCTGATCTCACAGCTGGCCCTGCTTGGAGCAGGGGTGCACAAGGGACCTCCTGAGGTCCCTTCCAGCCTGAATTACCCAGTGATCTCAGGTAAGTTTTGCAGCACTGGGACAGTACATTGGTTACACCTGCCTAAAGCATCCTCTTGTTATCCTATTTATAGAAAAGATTTTCTTCAGAAACTCACCCATTTTACACAAAGTCCAAAATAACTAAACAGTACTTGTTTGCTAGGTACACACTCTGGCTTCTCCAGGAGTCTTTTAGAAGTTAGCCAACATATGTGGTTACATTTTTTCCTCAGACTCACATGACTCTGCTCCAACAAGGAGCTGAAGATGCTTATATATAGAAAATTAGTACAAACACCTTTATATATTCTAGATTATTTTGAAACAAAATATAGGCTTCTTTGCCGCCCCAAGATTAATTAAGGCACTATGAAGTGTATTTTCTCTATATAATCTCCTATTTAGAAACTAAAGGTCTGCATTTCTTACAATTACGTAAGTAGAGCAAATGGGATAACAGATCTCTATCGAGATAGCTATCCCAAAAGATATGCTGCCTATCTGTCCTCTACTTGTTTCTGCCAATTTAGGATGATATTTTAGCTCAATAGTATCTATCGACAATTCTTTGTAGTATTTAATCTTACAGATATAAAGGAGAAAAGATAACATTTTTTTCCAAGAGCCCTTCATGAATGCCATGAAAAGATACCAAGGTACCTATGAAACAAAAGGTTTCTGCAAATAGGAATGCAAGAAAAAGTCTTTCTATTTGCACATTCTTAAATGAATTGCAGATGTCAGGAAAATCAATAAATCTTTCAGGTATCAAGAAAAATAAGGATCTGAGCCACTTCCCCCAAGACTCTCTATGTAAAAGGTGGCACAATAATTACGTAGGTGGATTATGATCTATAGGCAAGTGCACTGACTATTAACATCTAAAAGTGACATTTCCTTTTCAGACAAATTTAATATGAGCTTCAAAGACACATTTTGCAGTCAACTTGCTTGTACAAAAGCTAAATCAGGCATGCACTTATAATTGTACTGTATGCATTTTCCAGCTCAGACTCTGGTTCTACTGCCTCTCCCAAGCCAGTTACTGTGGGTAGAGCTGGCCTAATTTTCTCAATGCGTAGCACATTTCCCTAAATATGCAGTTTATGAAACAGTGCCACTGAAACATTCCAATCAGATCTGGCAAAAAATAATGATCAGGGAATGTGGGCAAAGGAGGGAGCAAAAAAAAAAAAACAACACTGAAATGTTTTATTCTGACAGCTTGGAAATGAACTTTCTGACTTTTCAAACAGCTTTTTTGTTGGAAGAGGAAATGTTAAGAAAGATTCAGAGTTAGATAATTGAAAGCTAAACAAAACTAAGAAAGCCCTTTTCAATAAAACGAAACATTTCAAGTGAACCAGAATGGATATATAGTTTTCATTTCATTAATTTATTTTTTAAATGTTGGTACTTTGTAAACCAGGTGGTTTTTTTTCAGTTCAGGCATAAAAATGAAAAATTGACAATGCAGTCAACATTAAGTCTGAAAATCTACAAGCAAAGTACCTGTTACCTGGTGAAAAAATGTCTTCCTGTTCCCATGAAAAATGCTTATGTGCTCAAGACTTATAAGAATATATTGAATCTTTGGGAGAGCTGAGGATGTCATTGGAAGTATGGATGAATGCTTTAATGTTGGTTTTAATAGCTAGTCTTTTGACCTTCATTGGTTGTTGCTGTTATTATGACAAAGCTTAAATAGACACAACCTAAATCAAGGAATAGCTCTTTGAGATCTGTCATAGAAGAAAAATTTCCATTTTAGAGTGGTAAATGAGGGTCTTTGCACCCAGGTCAGCCATAATATGTCAACCCCACAGCTAAGGCCAGCTCTCAGAGCGGTGGGAAGAGTTAGGAAAACTGAAATGGAGCTAAACAGAGAGAGAACTCAGCCGTGTCTTCTGTGAAACAAACCTGATTATGGCAAGGAAAGAGTATATGTATATGTTCGCCACCAAACAAAGAGAAACCTGGAAAAGAGAGAGAAATCCAACATAAACTGCATAGCCTTGCCAGTGCAGCATTTCATGCAGCTTCATCAGTCCTGCCACATGGGGGTGGAGTGGGGGTAGCCGAGGATGCCAGAACTGCAGTGGGAGTCCCTCCTATTATCCCCATCCATTCACAGGCTTGTCTCCCAGCCCCTAGCCTGCCTCTAGCCCCTGAACTCCAGTGGGGAGCCCGGCTCTGGCACAGCTGATGGCTGAGCCTTATTTCTTGTGGCGCACTGGGCTGACTAAGCCAGGCAAGCGCAGAGCCAGCTCCGGACATTTTGCTGTGAGCTGCTCTGCTTTCTGTGGATGTGCCATCAGTCAGAGGGGAAAGAAGAGAAGGGTTTTGAAGAAACCTCTCTGAAGAAATGCATGAGCATTGTACATAGCTTGGAAACTCCTACAGGATCAGGCCTCCTCTTGATGTCTTGAAGAAATTTAACTGAAAGGCTATGACATGAAAACCTGGAACTTTATAGAAAATGACAATTGATGGCTGGAGAACCCTGAGGCAGGGTAAATAATGCCATAGGGAGGTTCTGCTGGGAGGAATCCAGAAGGAATATATTGCTACATACGTTTTCATATCAAAAGCCATTTCATTTCTTGTGGGAGGAGATAAGAGTAAAAAATAAACCCAGGTCATAACTGTTGCTAGTATCACCTAATGCAATGGTGAAAGGCATTGCAGTGATGACAGTGGCATATGAACTCATGCGAAAGAGAATAGATTCTAAAATAGAGGCAATACAAACATTTTTTGAGTTTTATCAGCTGATGTTTGTGTGAAAAGAAACAGTACAAATGAAATCTTGTACTTTCACTTCCATAAATTTTAAGTGGCTCTAAGTGGAACACTAGAAAAAAAAGACCTTCCACATTTATCACTGGACTCGTGAATTTAGTGATTAATTAAATTAATTTGATAAAGTAATTTGATTTCTGCGTGTTAGGTTTTTATACTTATATGTGAAAGCAACTAGTTAATAGGAAGCTGACAGGCTTTTTCTCTGTTTGTGTCAGGTGCTGAAACTAATCTGAACTTGAGGAGCAGGGAACATCCAAATACATCAGATATTGGATCAGAAACCCAGGATAAAAATGCAAATAACCATGGAACTCAGTCATCTAATCCACTGTCCAGTTCTGTGACTGCTGAAAATGGAAATTCAGTATCAAACGGTAAGCAGTTTTTAATCCCAAAGCTCTTCTAACAAAAAATTGCTGAAGTGTTTCCTTGAATGAGCTTTTTAAGATGTAGTCAAGCTGGAATCTTCTGAGTTGTAAAATATCTGTGTTTCTGGAACTGGCTTAGCCTTATATGTGTGGACTGATAAGCCCCTCTCCAATAACAGCTGAAAGTGAAGAAAATAACAGAGCCTCTGTTGAGGAATTTGTAATTAGCTCAGCTCCAAGTCTATAAGCAGCCCAAGGCATGAAGGACTGAGATTGGAGATTTCTGATCCTATAATCAATACAACTGGAACAGAAAATGGAAAATCAGGATCTCCTTTTGCTACAGGTGCCTTACTAGTGAATGACAAATTTTTTATCATTGCAATAAGATGATCAAAATGGTGCAAGAGCAGTGACAGAAAGAATGTAATCTTTCAAGGTCCTAAAAGCATAAATCCTAAGGTTATAACACGTGTATTACATAAAATCATACATTACAAATATACAAATATGAATAGACACAAGACAAATAGAAAGTATTTATTTTAATGGAATGTGGAGAAGCAGATGTCTAAATACTTGCATGGCACTGGGTACAATAATCTTCATGCTGAAAACTTAAGTCTAGATATGATTTGTGTAAGCAGAACAGTTGTATAGCCTTTACTGTTAAGGGTAGAACTACACATAATGCAGTTGGTAGTTTGAGAGCTACACTGGAAGAGTCAAAGCGAAAAAACGTTAGGTCAAGTGAAATATTGCATTTTGTTTTCCAAATATGCTACCCCTTTTTTTTTTTAAAAAAAAAAAAAAAAGAAAAGTCTAGAGCTGCTTAATTTGCAATATTTTGAAAGGAAAAAATCAAGCTTTATTATCAAAATGAAACATTTCAAAATCAAATAATTCCTTTCTTTTCAAGAAAACCTATTCTCCAAATTCTGCAGTGCTTGGCCAAAATAATTCTTCCTGCTCTCTCTGATAATCAAAGCAGAAAACTCATCCAATCTGAGAAGTTATACAAGTGTAAAGGTGCATTCATTCCTGTGTGGAACCAGGAACACACTATGACAGAAGAAAAAGGCATCTTTGACAGAAGAAAAAGGCATCTTTGTCCATTACAACCATGTCCCCATTTGTATCACTATAATAATTTGGGGAGGAGAGGAGCATATTTTCAGTATGTATAAGAGTCAGACTTTTAAATTAACCAAAAACTGTGGGTAGACCAAGTCTTTGATTTCTTTCTATGTAGGATTTTAACCATATATTCTGATGTCCTAATGGGGCTTGTGGGAGATCAGCTTTTTGTAAGAGCAACTATTTTATCCCCAGACCCCTTAACTAGGAGTTTAATCACAAGAGCTGTGTTTCTTTCAGCTTAGAAATGAAATGATGCTTTAAGTTTATAATTTGTCGTGATTATAGTTAAATTAGTAAATGATCTCAGTTACTGAAATAAAGTCATTGCTTCAATAAAAGGCCAACTCATAGGTGAGATGGGTGCTTGTAATTATTCGCGCAAAGTTTTTATCAGTGTATTTGCAACCACTAGTAGCCAGGGCGGTTCCTATTGATAATATACAGTATCTACTATGCATAAACTAATTCTTTTCAAACTATTTGTAAATGGAAAGTTTAATCATAAAGGTGTAATGTCATGCAATGGAATTTTCCAGTAAGATATTTTTTCCATTGAAAAACACCCGTTCATCAAACCCAAACTTTTCGTGGAAGGTTCCCAATTTTGATGCAGCTTTGATAAGGAATGGTTTTGGTATTTGCTGTATACTATGAATAGAGGAAAACTCCCTTCAGGTCTGTCAGTATCCCACTGGGTAAGAAATTAGCATTATTTGTGGTATTTCAAGGTTCAAAACTATGTTTTGCGTATCAGACTGTTGCAGAAATGATGCAAGCTTTGATTTGACCCTGATGCAGAGCAAAATCAGATTACAAATTTTGTGATACAGAATGCTAGTTTTCCAGACACCCTTAATAATAATTGAAAGAGTTGACAATATGCAAAACTTTGGTGTACTTTGATTACATGAATTCAAAACCAGTTTGCCAGCTTGCTTAGGAAAAAAGCCTTCCAGGACTCAGCCTTAACATCTTCATGATTTTGAAATCTGTGTCTTGTTGGATATATCTAGGCAATGCTGATATTTGGGAATGTGCCATGAGATGTTTCCATGTAAAATACTTTTTCATTTCTTTGTTACTGTATACCAAACTCCTCTAGCTTTGAGGAAAGTAAAACCTGAAATGCATTATTAAATAGTTGATACTGAGATTACAAAACTCTTGTATATAGAGTAATCTCCTTCCCCGTTACACAGTGTAACTATATAGTCTACTTTCCACTGATATAACAAGTCTAGATTCATATATTACTCATATCAGTTAATACCGAAGCAATTTCTTAAATAAGACTAGTCTTTTGCTGTCATGAATGAAGTGTCAGCACCACGCCTCTGAAGTATCATGAAACCTAAAGTCAGTATGGTCATAAGAGTAATCGTTTTGACAAAGATGTTAATCTTACTTATAACCTGATGAATTATTTAGAAAACAATTACTAAGCAGCTAAAAAGATGGCTGGCTCAGCTTCCAAACAGATTAATGCTGTGTTGCTCTCAGAAGCTGAGTTTAATTTCTGGCTCTGCTGTTAGTTCAGAATTTTAATAGAAGTTGCTTTTTTATTTTATATAATGTAATTCTCTTCTTCTTTAGTTTACCTTTAATATTAGGAGAAACACCTTTCTATAGCTCTGACCTATCAAACTGACTTTTCTGCCACAAATCTTGCACACCTACCAGAGGTTTTAGTCTAAAAGAAAGAGCTTTTTTGCTATTTCTTTTTCAAACACAAAGAGTAATCAGAAAGCCTATAATAACCTTTTACGTTCCAGTGCTGAAAGTTGTGATCCTAAATCACCCCAAACAGCAGATCCTCTGGTGGGAGACACTCAAACACTGCAGGTAAAGGTTTACTGAAATTTGCTGTAATTTCCAACTAATACCTAATAGGATATAGAGGAGTGTTTAATTATTAAGTGAAATTTTTAAATACGAAAACTGTAATAAGTGACTGAGGTGACCTAACCTTTGGTTAGTGAAAGGGAGAAATTCCCCAGAAATCTGCCAGTTCTTTACCCCAGTGGAGCGTGTTGTAGAGGTGCTTACTCTGTGTAACCCAAGTGAAAATTAGAGTAGACATTTTATACATGAGACAGCCCTGTTAGACCAAAGGAACATTGTGCTGCATCGTGCCTAACAGTCATACAGGCACGCACTTTGCACTGTGCTGTTCAACCAGCTCCGTTGGCACACTGCTGTCCCTCAAAGGAAACCTTTCTGGTTATTCCTCCTCTTTTCGGTTATAACTGAGGTCCACTGCTTGTGTATGGAGATCCATGTGAATGGACTCACTATATAGTTTATGCACATTGGCGTAAGAGTAACTGTAAGAGCCTGTATGTTTCACCAAAAGCCCTATGCATTATTCAGGTAAGGAGATTAGTCTCATCTAACTTCAGCTGTCGAGACGGTAGCGATTCTATCTAAGCAGGTCACCTGTGGGCTACAGTCACTTGAAACTTACCATCAGATCTAAGCACATCAGGCAACAAGTCACAGAATGGGAGGGGTGTCACAGAAGATAACCTAACAGAAAAGGGACATGTCACCATGACATGGGCTACATGCTGTTAAGCACAGAGCCTTACATCTTGCCTTACCTGGTGATGCCTCTTTCACACTAGAGCAATCAATGTATCACGTGGAGCTGATCAGTAGATCCAGCCTGTGCAAGATAGGTAGAAGGTAGAAGGTTTGCGGAATGATGTGTGGCCACAGTTGCAAAGACCGAGAGACTCTGTGGTGTTGCTGTTTTGAAAATACGGATGTTGGAGGCCAGGAGGTGCAGGGTCTCCAGTTCAGGGGTAGCAGAGCCTATGAGAATGGAGGTTCTCTGGAACCACAGAACCACCTCTAGATGTCCAGTGATCTAGATCTCAATATGTGAGATGCAGACTATTTATCTGAAGGAACCTAAGAGGAGTATCTGAGAACAGGGCTAGAAATGGGAAATGGAAGTATAAGATCAGGGACTGAGTGTGGGGTCTTCCTTTGAAGCAATATAGAAAAGGCATTATAGGGAGTAAGTGAGTAAAAGGATTGGGTTTCTGTTTGAATACACATATTGCTTGGGACAACGCTGTATTCTTGATTATGTGAAAAAATTGGAATTCATTTCTTCCGTTTAACTTCTCCAGTTAGAGATTATTGATTGAATCATATTCTTTGCTATCATTTTGACCAACATATATAATTGCAGTAATAATGTTAGCAAGCATAATTTTGCCCCAAAATTGCCAAATTAGACTTACTTATGGTAACTTGAGAATACTTGCAAGAAAGCCCAGTCAGGATGGTGTAATTTGTGCTCCAGCCTGAACCCCGATTAACTTCTGTTCTTGTAGTTCTGCCCCTGCCCCTCTTAAACTGATGCTTCCAACCTTGTGCTGAATTAAGCAAGGTCTTATTCAGTGCACAGCTGTGGTATCCTAATATTTACTTAGGTGTACGTAAAAGAAAACTCTCAGAATGTAATCAGCTACTCCATTTATCTTTCCAAACTCCACCAAGCCTCTGCTTGTGATGTCTGTGATGACATGCTGTTGCTGTGCATGGAAATTTTACTTATTTGATAAGACCTCTTATCAAAGTGCTTTTCATAGAAATAAACAGAAAATCATTGATAACCTTATTCTTAGCTCAAGGCTGTCATGGACAAGAGATCCTAAAATGTATGAATATAGTGCAAAACCAGTATCTTTTCAAAACATGCTGCTGGCCTAGGAAAGTATTTTCATTCATTTATGGTGGTCTAGAATCATGCAAATATTTTACATTATATCTTTTATTTGCATTGAATGAGTAACACCTACTTTAAAAAAGCATTTTGTATTAGTATGTGGATAATTTTTTTATTCCTCTGTTTGAGTTGTATCCAAAATGAATCCATATGAATAAATTATTAGTTCAGGAAATTATTTGAAAAAGAGGGATTTGTTTTGTCTTGACAAAAACTGGATTTTTGGAGGAAAATTTATTTCAAGCATTTCATTTCACCAAAAATATGCGATTTTGCTGAGGGAGAATTTTAAGTTGGAGGACAGGGATTTTAATATAGGTAATAAATGAATAACTTACCTACATATATTTCACAAGCCTAGTATACTGGACACCCGGAATATCAGACCTTGCCTCAGTACATACCTAATATATCATGGACCAGCTTCAAAAAGTGATAACTCCACCTCGAGACAACACATAGTTCAAATCACTGAGAGAACAGGGTCAGGCTTCCTCTCTGCACCAGGCAGAAAAGGATTGGAATGCTGGATTTTCACAAGATTTGACCTGGCTTCTGAGCTGCAAGCAGGGGTTCCACCTTCTTCACTGCCTGTGTCTGTCCAGAAGTCCAAATGATTTGAAGCTGTAGAAAAACATCCATATTTATGAATATTTTACACAAGCTTCATTCAGAAGAACAAATTAAAAAACCCCAGCTGTCCATAGTTACAAAGCTGTGGAGATGCACCATTATAAGAGGGAAACTAAAACCAGAATAAAGAGACCAAAAAAGAATAAGGATCATACCTTCTCTTTAAAATTCTTGTTCTAGTTTTTTCACAAAGTCAGGTTATTTTACGGGATTATTCATGCAATTCATATTTTCATGAGTTAAATCATATATCAGTAATCATGTAAAGAGTTAATGCTCATTTATCAAATTATAAAAGAAAACAAAAACATTCTTAATACTGAAAATAGCAGGTTGGAAGACAAATATGTTTCACAGTGTGTTTTTATGCCAGTTTCGTGACTGAACAAGAAACTGAACATGAACATGAAGCAGAACTATGTCTAGTGCAGTACATAATCCCATAAGTAGTTTATGATTCATTGCATTTGAACTTTGAATTGTTTCCATAATGATTCTGTGTGTATTGTGTATAATATGCAAAGAGTGGGGCTTGCTTCATTTTTTCTTATCTAACAGTTACATGTCTAGGCCCAGAATTCCCTTACTGAGTTTTAGCCACACAAAAGGTACATGCCTAGTCTACTCAAATACTTCAGATTAGATGTCATCCATTTCTAGTTAGTAAATCTCAGGTGGTCTACTGAGAACAATTCAACTTCCATATCTCTTACCAAGAGATCTCTTTTCTCATGGTGGCTAGCTCTGTTCAGTTGACTAAAGAAGGAGTAGTGATATGCTGTTTATGGACGCCATAGTAGCATGAAAATTTGGAATATATGCTATACAAAGCAATACCAAAACTGCTGGATACCGGACCTACCATGGTGTCTGTGATTCTAATTTGTGAGGGGCTTAATATCACCTATTGTGGACTCACTGTGTTTCTGCTTCTGCCTTTGCTTACCCTCATCCCGCCTTTCAGATCCTCTGTAGTGCTATGTAAATGGTCTTCCCACTCTGGCAGAAGTGATGGGGAAGCGCCGGCAGTGAGCCTTGCTCTAGGATCACTGTGCAGAGGTGTTTGTTTCTCCTGACTACAGAGGGAGATTACCTGGCTTTTTTACACTGGATGACTGGCTTTTACACAGCTAAATTTTGGGCAGCTAATTCCCACATGGAGAAAGCGCGATAAGACTAAGAATTACAAAAAAGCTCTGTACTAAGGAGTTGAAGTTGTAAGTCCTGGACCTACTATTGACTTCCTGTGTGACCTAAAGACATTAATTTGAAAGCAGACCGCAGGCCTGTTTTCCATTGCCCTGGCATTACTTCTGCGACGAAAAGGAGCCAGGGGAAGAGGAGCCAGGGATTTCCACATTGCAGGAGGAATCCCTGGCCAGTGTGTAGGTAAAGTGTTATTTGTAAGCTCTTTCAGTTCAATTGCTCCTTCTGTAAACCAGCATGTGTACCTATGATGCTATTCATACTTGGTAAACAACAATTGTTCCAGTTTCAGTAAGCATGGAAATAGTAAATATCCAGGAAAATGTGTGATTTTTTTTGTTCTTTTTTAGTAAAATATGTCAAAGTCTTTTGAATCTCATGCTGAAATCAGCCAATGCATAAATGTCAGAGTATAAATTCATATTGTTCTGCTTTAGGTTTACCAGAGGAAACTGAATATTCAAGACTGTCAGCCAGCACTACAGCAGGCTCATCAATTCAAAGACATAGGGAGAGCCACACTAGTCAGGTAAATATTTCATTGATGGTCTACTAGAACCAGTAAAAGAGAAAAAAATCATAGTAGCTGCATGTTGAAAGCTGTCTTGATTCCAATTTGTGTGTTGGCATTGAAAAACACAGACTTCTTTTACAGGTTTGTATTGAGCTAAGGACAATAATGAATTTACTCTTAGCACTTTTTGCTGGGAGGATAATCATCCTGAAAGGTTCTCATAGTAGAATTCAAAGTTTATTAAACTTACTCTTTCTGTTTGCGAGGATACTATTTTCAGGCAGGAAATATGTCTCTTCACCCTGAGTGGACCAAGATGTTATCTCTCTCAAGATATTTATTCATACCAGAGAGAGTTGCATGATAATGAACCTCATAGGAATAAATGCATAATTATATCATCCTTTTGTATATAAAGGCAATGAAAACTTTAAAAAAGGTCTTCAGTGTTTTTATACAAATATCAATAAGTAAAAATTAAAATCAAAATATCTATCAGTTAAAACAGCAATAGGTACTGAGGTAGCACGAAGCTTGCGCTTTGGTTCTTTTAAAATTTCTGTTTACTTAATGTCACTTTGAAATAACAACACAGAATTAAGTTTGATGTGCATTAAGTGAACAAAAAGGAATAGTTTGTCATAATGTATTTTCTTCATTCTTTTCTTCAGCATTTTCTATATAGTGTGAAACACAGTACTTCCTAAGAAACAAATTCAGCCATGAAGGCATTCAAGAAATTTTATTTTATTTCACTTAAATAGCGTTATGTATTCTCCTGTTGTCTTTGTGTCTTCAGTCCACTCTTCTAAAAGGGTAGTCGCAAGTCATTTTTTTTTATTTGAGATGTAAGAATTGACTGTAAGAATTTTACAGTAAAGCCAAATATTGTACAAAGAGAAAATATGCTGGAGCTGAGAGGAATTTCCTCAACAGAAACCTCTCATTAACCAATGATACAAACAGATGTTCCAAACTATTTTACCAGAAGGTAAAGCAAGTGCTTTATCACATTTAAAAGCTACTTGTTGTCTGCGGGGGACAGCTGACATTTCATTACAACAAAATACTGGCCCTAACCAAGTGAATGAATAATTGGCCATTGACTCCAACAGGAGTGGGATTCAACCTTTAACATCATATTTGGTCTTAACGTAACTTTGAAAAACAATAGGTTTTAACTGAGTAAATATGTGAGCAGACTAGTACAAAAGGCTTCACTTTTTGTTTTTCTGCCCCACTGTCCAAAGCACAGGCACAACTACAGCGCCTATTCTGAATTGAAAAATTGTGCCAAGACAGTACTTGGCACTACACTGATCTCCTCAGATATGTAAGTGGGCCTGGCCAGAGCTGTTCTGGCACACATAGGCACATACCCACCTTGCACACAGTAACAAACCTTTGCCATCACCATACCGCTCAGACTCTCAAAACATACTTTGACCATATTGTGAAAAAATACTTACAGGTCTACTATCTCCAGATCAGTATACTAGATGAGGATATGGGATTATGAAGATGACTGGAGGCAATGTTTTCAGCTGTCTCTGTTACATTTTTAAATGATCAACCAAATCTTTATTAGGCATAAGCATGGCCAAAGAGCCCTTTCTAGTGAATAAAAAAATCCAGGTCCCAGGCACTGCTCCATTTATAAACCTCACACAGTGAGACTTTTTTGTCCTGGAGCACCTTACACCTCTGTTGCTAAAATGCTTGCCTGGAATCAAGGACGATCATGTTTAAATTACTACATCAGTGCAGTACATGGAGAACTAAATGAACTGGGTACAGGGGAGTAATTATATACCTTTTTTCTTATCTTTGCAAATGGAAACCGTATCCTTCTGTGAAATTAGTCTGCAACATTTAAATTCTTTATTTTAGAAGCAAGTCTTTAATCATTTACAAACCTGTATTTTTTATTTTTCCAAAACTACTTACCAAAAGCTGAACACAATTTCAATTCAGCACTTTGAAATGTCACTTTTTAGTAAATAGATGTTTTGCCAAAGTGTTTCACAAATCTTTAAAATAGATTCCATGCCATGTACTCAGAATTACATGCAGGGACATTCCTTAAATGAAATCTCAATAAGAGCTGTGACAAGATTAGAGAAGAAACCTGCAGTTCTGTGGTTTTTTTATACAATTGCCTTAATAAATAAACATCTTCCAAAATGGTGTTGCCAAAAGAAGAAGAAAAAACCTTCCTTCCAAAAAGAGAAAAAAAATCTTTAAAAAAGTCTGTGCTCACAGGGCTGAGAATTCTTACTGTAAACAGCATTCTTCACCATTTCCAAAGCATGGCATATATTTGAAAATGATTGGTTTTAATTACAGTTGACATTTCTTAGCATGCTGCTGGTGACTCTAACAGCGTACGACCCTATTGTAAAAGTCTTTGCCAGGCTTCACTGCAGTAACCTTATCACTTTAAAGTAATTCTTGCACAGATGTATGAAACAGGACAGATTGTTTCACAGATCTGTGAAGGTACTGATTGACTAATTGCTTTAGAGGGAGAAACATAGACTGGGTCCTTGGATTTCTTGGCAGACACTCTGTCATTTCAGCTAAAGGAAACTGGTTCATTAGCTTTCAAGGACTTCTAATATTTATGGGTTTTTTTAATATCTCCCTGCTAGTTCCTTACTGAAGTGGCAAGAGTTAATTTCATTTTTATCACAGGATCTCAAGGCTCATGTACATCCAAGTAAAGTTTAGGCATTGTGGCTTAAGGTACCATAATGTTGTCACATCAGGTGATAATTACCTGCATCACTGTCTGATACTTCCTGCACGCTGCAAACCTACACACTTTAGAGAGCAAATTCTTCAGCTCAGTATCTGTCAACATACATCATAAGGATCAATCTTTTATCAAGCACTTTTGGAAGCAATTACCAAGAATAAAATATCATGCAGGTTTGAACTCAGCAACTGAACTGATCATCTCTAAAGTAAAGGCTGCTGAAAACAAAACAAAAAAAACCATCACTGATGTCCATAAATGCTACTTTTCTAGGGCAATGGTTACTTAAATATCAATTTTTATCAAAATTAAAGAGGACAAAAATTGAAAAACATTGTTAAAATACTAACAAAGTATTTCTCATTTGAAAGTTATGACATAAAATTCTACTTTATTCTCCTAGAAAAAGGGGAAGAGTATTAAAAATAAAGTTTGATTTTTGTCTCATCAGAAATAAAAGAACCTGCATCAAAAGAAATTAGTGTCTTGCATCTTAAAAGAACAACAAAATATTGTTCTGTGGCTGTACAGTCATAGATTTCCAAGTGATTATATCTATAGGTTGCAAGTAAGTACCACATAAAAACATAAAGAACCTAACATCTGATGTAACACTGTAGCATCACCTTAATCCTCAATGAAGATGAAAACTGAAGCATGAATTTTAGGGTCAAACCAGTTATCAAGCAGTTTCATGTGCTTTAGTTTGTTTGGATAGTAGATCTTTAAGAGACTATTTGTTAGCAAAGAGCCACAAATACTCTTTTCACCAACCCAGCACACCAGCTGTCATATATTTTGTGCTTTCCTTGTAAACCAAAACATTCTAGTTGAGGAAATCTTCAAAATGTAAACTAGAAATGTACAGTAAAATGATACTGCAAGAAAAAATATCCTAATCTACCCATACAAGAAAACTTACTTTGCTCTTAGTAACTAAGCCCACATATATCAGCTGCAAAGACTGCATCTAACTCAGCTTCTACAGAAAACCTTTTGGTAACTGCTGCACCTCTTGCTCCCCGAAGAGCAGAAAACTAGGAATCTTCCTTTTCCAAACTTGATTTAAAATTATTGATTTAATATTATTTAAATCCTTATTGTTTCAAATTGCTTCAGTGATTCATTTAAACAGTTTAGGACTTCCAAATGTGCCTGGATCTGTAGTCTTGAATTCTTATCCCATGATTTCCTTCCAGAGGCAAAAAACCCACCAAATTGGAAGAGATATTTCTTCTGGTCATTTCTGCCATAATCATGCTTAAATAGAAAATTTTGTCATGACTAAGAGTGATTTCTATTCAGTTACACTCCGGGAAGTGATCCCAAAGCATATTGGAGACTCCAAAAATGTTGAAATTGCTTAGCAGGGTCTAAAACCCAAAACCTCCTCTAAAATAAAAAAGTTTTAAAAAATATTACCTCTGTACTCTTTTTGTTTTATATGAAGCATTTTTCAGTTCCTTAACCAGTCCAATGGGCTCTCTTTTCCAGACTGTATTTATTGCTTCCTCAGTTCTTGATAGCTCCTATGAGTGTGTATGTTTAAAAGACAGAACATAAAGACTGTTGAAATATGTAAGTTGCTTGGAACGTCAGCAACATCAGCAAGATGAAATATAGTCAACAAAAGCAAGACTTTGGCATCTCACACAAAAGCTAAGAGGCCCTGTTGTCTTCTTTTTCACAGATCCAGGGCTGTATTCTTTTTATTTTTGGTAAAAATATTTTAAAGTTGTTATTATCATTCACTACAAAGTGGGAAGTGGTGTGAGAAAGATACAGTGGAATGAAGAAAAGCAGGCCAGCTAAAAGACTCCTTGTTTCTTATGTGGGCAGCAAGAAGCAACATGGTCTGTCTGTAGCAGGATGAGATGGACAGCCTAGAGATAATGAACAGATGGGAAGTGAGGGGCAGATTAAAGACTAGACCGATAATAAGCTTGTGTGTGGGGCGGGAGTGGGGAGTAAAACAAGCACCAGATCAAGGATGATTCAGAGAAGTAAGGTTAGAGGAAGAATAAAATGACTGAGAGAAGGTAAATAAGAAAATGGAATGCAGGATTTAGAAAGAGGAAAAAAGGAAGAGCCAGAGAGAAGGAAAAAAAAAAATAAAAATAAGTAAGAAAAAAAAAAAATCAAAAGGAAGATAAGAAAAACAGGAGGGAAAGAACCAAGGACAGAGCACATGGTGGTGCAGTAAAAAGAGAGAGGGACTAAGGAGTAAAAAAGTAGAAAGTCTATGTGAAGTTCCAGTTATAATATTCATCTTCATACACATATCAATGTGATCTTTTATGTTCCATAAAATAAAAATCGTGGTAGTAATCCACCTACATTGATAGGGCTGCTTTCTATGCAAGTTAGTTTGCAACCATAGTCTCCTGAAGATTCAGCCACCCAAGAAGAAAGGTAGAAAATTTCCCACTAAAAGGTGTAAAGCCCCTTTGTGCAGTTTAGCTTTCTAATGTTGGCTTCTTTGTAACCAGATGATGTCACATGCATTCAGCATCCTATGGAAATACTCCCAGTACAAGATACAAATAAGCAAGTAGCTTGCCATCCTAGTAGGTTAAGTAATATCAGACGTACAATACACCCTGGCATAAGATTTTGGTTACCCATTTCTGAAACACGTTTTATCTGTCACGTGCTCAAAGAGGTAAGATAAAAAATGATAGTTATTTTTTCACATATTGTTATATTAAAAAATCTGCAGTCTTATCGCTTCTATTTTGTTTAAACCCCATAGTGCAGGTTGGCAGATTGCAGTAATATAGGAGCCAACATCTGACAATGAAAAATTGGAAATGTCTTTTCACATTCGTGAAGAATGTATTTATTGTTTCATTATAGCTTAAGCCATAGCTCTTATTTCATGAAATCTCATTGCTTCCAGCAGTCTCTTCCCTCAGAAAGAGCTGCATATTCATTATAGTTTCAAGGGCCTTCTTTGTTCCTACTTGATTTAATATTTGTTGCCAATCACTTCTTCTGTTCAAAAGTTAAAAAAAAATGAATAGTCAAGAATGCAATGTGTTGCTACCCCCAGCCCATTGTCACTGTTCTAAACACTGGGCTCTAACATTCGTTATTAATGTCTGTCATGTTTGCCTATTAGCTGGAAGTAATCTTTGATCATCTTTGAAGCAAAACGTGGCAATCAAACAAGTCTGGTGTAATAAAAAAGTCACTAACGCCTTTCTAAATACATGACATCCACGAGATGACATAGAATGTTATATATTTATCATTGATCTGAATCAGTATACCCCCCCGAATTGTGTTTTATTTATTGTTTTGACAGTAATATCAAAGAATTTTCTTTGTAATGTCACATACAGACAAAAATCAGGTCTTATAACACAATGTGGCTTTATTTTTAGAAGACTTACAGTAAAAAACGTGCCTTATAGATGAAATGGTATGAGGTAATGCATAGTATAAATTCATTAGTAGGTGCAATATCTTGTGTTTCTGTATTAAGGGCTTTTGGAGAGCTAATGCCTCTCTCCTCAGCAAGTATGTCCTAGATCTGACTGCTGTGACGTCCAAAAGGGAAAGCACACATTCTCTTTGAACCAGTAGATACCACAGTCAGCTCCATACACATCTGAGGCCCCTTTTCTGTCTCCACTGCATTTTTCCCTGGTAGAAGGCTCTGATTGTTCAGGAGAAGGGAACAGAACCTCCTGAGCATCCCTGTGCCTAAGTTAGATGTTTGGCTAAAGTGTAGTTATTCCCCTTGGGCTGCCACAATGGCTGATGGGTCACCTTAAAAGCCTGCTTCAAAACGGAGTTCAATGGGAGTGTGATCCACTACCCTACTGACAGCACCTGCGGAGAGTGACTTCGCTTCTGTCTTAGTCATAAGTGCCTGGTATGAGAGAGAATAAACCAGTCCTTCTGCCCTTCATTCTGCGGCTGTCACACACTGCTGCATACATGTAGATCAGTAGATATTTAGACTGCTAACAGACCATAGATTAAGTAGTATTTGCCTCTAATGTCATTTGACTGTAAGTGTAGTGGTTATATACAAGAAAGGATGATACACAACATTAGCAAATATGAGTTGATGATTTTGTAATTGATTCAAAAACATTGTGGCAAACCTAATCTCTAACTGTTCAGGTGAAATATCTCCATTAATACCACAAAGCAGCAGTGATCAATTAAGTAGCAACATGATTCAGTTTTTCACATATTTTTTGTTAGATTATGTACAAAGTGGTATCAGCATTGTTAGGTTAGCTGTTCTGAAGACCTCTACAATAAATTATTTGTTTTCAGAACTCATCTTGAGAAAGGCACAGTCGCTGTCCTGAACATAATCTTTCTCTCAGGTGTCAGAGGCAAATTAGGAGGATGCTCTGAAGGTTTTAAAGAGCATTGTGTAGTCAATTTATCTGGAAAGAGAAATATTACCTTAGAGAAAAAAACAGTATATTTCAATATTACTTGATATTTAAGTCACTCTGGGAACATGTCATTTTGTAGTTGATATCAGAAATCTAGAGCTGAAAGAAATGCAGCCAAAACAAATAGCAATAAATAAATAATTGAAAACCACAAGATCCAAATAAGTAAATAAAATACACCCCTGTTTTGAATGTATACGCTTGTCCAACTGTATTCCCAGCTCAGGTAAGCAGAGTGCCTGACATGTGCTATCATATATTATTGAACACTGCCTACCTTGTTCCAATATTTTCTGCCAGATTACTCATTACAGCTACACTCAGGACTTGTGCACTGATTTTATTTTGCAAATATAATATATTTGTTTGATTGCTGAAATACCTCTAAACTATATGGAAGATAATTAACCTAACTAATTGAGAATATTGTTGTCCCAGGCTTACTACTTCACTGAGAGAAAGGTACAAAAGTATGGAAGACCAAGCCCTGCTTTTGCAACTAAAATGTATTCCTGCAAAAACAAAAAAAAAGGCACCCAAAACCAAACATACCCTCCCCCACACCAAAAAAAAAAAAAAAAAACCACCAGAAATCACCAAACATACAAGAGAAAATCAAACAACTTACACCAGAAATAGAATTGTGGTCAGATGAAGAATATAAAATCTTCTGTCAGAGGCACACCAAAGGTGTGTGTAGCCCCGGAGTCTCTTTCTGACAAAAATGAGAAGGCACTGCTGCCTAGGGAAAGCAGAGAGGTGTGGGGTGCCTCTTTTGCCAGTGTGATTGCTCAGTTTCCAGCAGTCTGTGAGGAAGGGCCTTCTGGAGGCAGACTTCATTTTGTAGCTAGTAATCCTTGGTGGAGTTTTCTTTCATGAATTTTTCTGGAAAATCCTTTCAGAAAGCCAAACCAAAGCAAATGTCAAATTAATTTTTTTAAGATGAAGCTTGAGAGTTTTCCAAATGCCATGTGATAGCAGAGGGCTGGACTGGGCAATCAAAGATGCCTGTGCCTGAGTGGTCACTGACACCAGAATATCCTGCTTCCAGCATCACCCCACAACTGATGTTTGGAAGAAAATTAAATCTGTCCCTCAAAAAACCCAGATAGCTGAAAAATGCATGTCAGAAGGGAAAGCATTTCTTCCTGATTCTTGTGGTGATCCGATTTTGTTGAGAAATGTAGTCCTTTTTTAGTTTTATTTTAAATATAAATTTACTTTTAAGATTACCCCCAATTTTTAAATAGAGCAAAGTTATAACTTCCTTTGGTATGTCATCTATGTAACACCTGTTCTGCAGGTAGTTTATTCTTTTGATGTAATAAGAAATCTTAACTGAGAGAGAAAAAATATTTTCTTGTTTAGAACAAAGCAGATGCAAAATATATATATATATATATCAGTTATGGATCTCATGTTTAACTCTATTTAAGCTGGCATACCTCCTCCAGAGCAATTCCAGATTTGCACCAGACAGAGCACCTGTCTTCTTTGCCATTTTCTCCTTTCCAACAAACTCATTTGCCATCCATTTGGAGAGTTTTATTTTTGGAGCTTGTAAGGTTGCTTCAATACAAAGAAAAATCAGCAGCAGTTTAAAAGAACGATTAACTAAAATCACTTTATTGTTGCATATCACATGTCAAGTTATTACATCAAGTGGGTCTGCATTTGCAAAAAAAATGCATGTCCCAACATTCACAAGAAAATCATATGAATCTGCTTGGATCCCAGTGGTACATTTGTATTTGAAGATTTTTAATTGGAATTTAGAAGCATGTAAACTCATTTATCATAGCTGCTGTCTACTCCCTGCTGGGGTCTTACACTGCCAATGCAGGTTTCCCAATCAAACACAAATTTACATATTGATTTGATTTATGTTGAATGCTTGCCTAGGCTTCTTAACACACCCTTGGTTTACTGTGTGCTTTCCCCTTGTATCTTTAAATGAGTATTGTATTGGTGAATAACATGTAGGCTGACAGATCTTTTTTCTTCATTCAAGAATTCATGGAAAAGCAATCCTTTCCTGATTTATGCTTTTCTATAACTTAGAAAAAAACCAACCATACCTGTTTGATCCTGAAGGAGCAGGGTTTTTTGAGAGGTTGCAGTGTGTCTGTGCTGTAGTTTGGAAAAAAGATGTGACATGCATGGTTGGAAGCAGTCAGTGTAGAGGTTTATCAGATGCAAAAAGAAAACAGAGAAAGATTAAGCCATTAAAATGAGTTAGAAACATTTTTTGAGACAGATGCATGCCTGTCACAGGTTGAATCAAAATGTGTTGGTCTTGCTAATAATCACATACAGTAAGAATTATTTCCAGAATTACTAAATGAAATTGTGTCTTTAATTTTTAAATGAGAGGTGAGAACATCCTGATCGCATCTGTCTTTAAAACTGATGATCTGCAGGAGATCCACTGGGGTTTGTGAACTGCTTTTGAGGGCTCTAATAAAGATAACTGTTAGTCATCTATTGGCTGAAATTTGTTCTGCTTACATTTTTAGGCAGCCTACGAACTGGAAAAGATTGAAAACATGGGTTTTGTCAAGGCAGTTCCATTTCTAAGATTATCATCAACATTTTACATTTATTGCATAGTTCACTTTAGATCCTGATCAAATTTTAGAAAGGTAAAATCATTGCTATTCTAGGCTCAGTCTCCCCATGGATTCCATGGTAGGACCTCAACTTTACTAACAATTTAAAACACTAATGGAAGAGAAACATAATAATGCTGTAATAATTAGTTGTGAGCATGTACTAACAGTTCCTTCAAAGCACCAACATTGAAAAATCTATTGAAGAAAATAATTAGCAATATTTCTCTGAAGGGAAAATGTGGACTAGCTACCTCATGCAAATATCTCAGGAGCACAGATTTATATGCTATACATGTCCTTAAATTGTGTTGTGATTTAAAAATCTGTTTTCTGTTGTGCTTATATGTCTATATTCAGGAATTTTACTAAAACTTACAGAAGCAACTAAAAACAGAACTGTAATGAAACATGCAGAGCTACATTTTGTGCAAATAAATTTATTTGTATGTTTTAACATCCAAGAATGTAATTAAATACTTCTTTTCATTTTCTGGTGAATAGTAGTAGAAAAATCAAGGCAATCAAAAATGATCAAAAAAATGACTAGAGTACAACATGTATTTTTGAAAAAGTAAACCCTACATTTGGTCAGGGAGAGAGCAAAATGAGGTGAAATACTCAAAAGAATCTACTAATGTAAATTAAAAAATCTCTGTTTGGCAGACAGTTTAATGAGTCCTTTAGCCATAGCTTGATGATTGTTGCATTTGACACACAAACAGACAATATAAGCTCTTTGTTACTTCTGAATGTTACAAAATATCCTCTGTAAAGTTGTAGCATTTGTTCTTTTAATGCAGAATGAATTTCCTGAGATTCTAGAGCCAAATCTCTAAATAACTCAAATTAAAGTTAATTTTAAATGTACATGTTAATCTTTTTATCTGGCATACCTTTTCTCACAAATGATTTAAAAACATGAAACCTTCAACTTCACATAATTAAAAACGCACTGAACTTTTTAACTAGCCTGAGAAATAAGATTATAATTAAAATAATATATTGACCTATCTTATAGCAACTCATCTTGATTCTAAGAGAAAGTTGAAATCCAGTATGTTGGCTTTAAGCCATGAAATAAAATTTAGGCAGAAATTAGAAGCCTAAATCCAGAAGACAATACAGGGACTCATTCTCCAATGACTATATGATACTTAAATGTGTATAACTCGGTGGGCAAAATCGTTCTCTCAGATTTTCATGGTTGCTAGCATAAAATGAAAGTGCTCTGTCTCCAATATCTCTTGTGTGTTAAAAGCACAAGGAACTTACTCTGAAGGATTTGCTTTAGCATACTTATCACACATGGACAGCACAAAGCACAGGAACCAAAGTCCTTCTCCCTTACACCCAGAGTCCACCTCTTGTAGTTGCAGCATCCTCTCAGCATATGGGAACTCAGTCTCTTCCTGAGAAAAGTCAAATCCACATCTTCTGATTTCCCAGTATGCTCTAACCACTAGATAATGATGAAAGTCCTTCCATGCATGTCCTGATGGAACTGAGCCATTGGTGCTCTGTCACCAACCAAAATCCCTAGTGCCAGGAGGAGAGCACTTGTTTCTGCAGTCTGATAGTTCGGACTGTGAAGTGGGAGGACTGAATCCTGGGATCTCTTCCCTGGGCTGCTCATTCCAAATTTGTTTTGTTCATCTTGCCGTATTTTGCAGTGGAAAATATGGATGTTGTTTAACTGCTTCAATCCATTGCAGTTTCCAATGAATAGCTTTGGTTACTCCACATGCTCTTCTCTTGTGCGTCACTGCCTTTGACACTTCAGCTTTTCTTGTTTGCTCAGTGAGGACTCTGGATACCAAACACAGGGATGGGTTTTCCACCAGATGGCAAGGCTGATAAATGCTACATATTCAAATGCTGTATGTTTTTGTGGGTCTAGCCCAAATGCTATGTTACCCATGTCTGATTGACCATTGACTTTGAGTAGGAAAATCCCCATCTACAGTTGGTACCATCTCTACCCCTTGATGGCTGAAGTTGTTTTTTCAGTGTTCATTGAAAAGTTCAGTAGTCTTAAAGTAATTACTTCCTACACACCTCATTCACCCTTCACAAAATACCTGTTTGGGATATAGAACAGTAATGAAGAAACATAGCTTGCTGTTTTACATTGTGCTTCATGTAAAATTATTCAGCAGATCTTTTCTGTAATGAATATGTATAATAAATCTTCAGCTTTTCACAGATCTAATCATGAATGGAAAAGAGAAAAGATATTCAAAAGAAAAAAGTTATTCAGATAGACCTAATTAAATTAATTGATTCATTTAAAGCTGTGCCATTTCTTGTGCATTTTCCCCCATTTCATTTCCAGTGCATTTCCTTCATGCAGGTTGAAATAAAATCTTTTTCTAGATTACTGACCAGATCAATCTCATAATGAATAAAGATTTGAAATATTTTTCCATCCTTGTTTAAAAAATGCAATAGAAGATGTGCACTTATTTGTGGACTGGACCAACATTTGTCCATTATACACTGGAAAATGAGCTCTATAGTGAAACTGCTGACCCAACATTAATTTACAGCTTGCATAAGCAGGGTCGGGATAATAAAGCTTCTTCAGTGCGTATAAGCTATAAATAGGATGCATTTGTCAATTGCCTTGCCCAGACAAATTGTACTCACTTTTCACCCTGCACCTGTGTGCCTTTACGTTTCTTAGAATAGCAGTGACATTGTCTCTATTCAAAATCTTTGTCCATCTTTCAAAACTGATAATTCCTCCATACTTCATTAGAGTCATGCTATCAAACTTTTGTCACCTGAGAACATCCAATAACACAGATTCTCAAAATATGTTTTCTTATAAGTATAGTTGTCTACTGATCTTCAGGCATGTCTTTGATTATTTATCTCTGAAACTTTCATATGAATCTCTTGCAATGACAGTCTAACACAACTTGCTTTTTGTATGTTCCAGCACCTCTCTGAGAAATGTGCCTGATACAGGTTCATGAAATGCCTAAAATTTAGATGTAAATAAGGTGTCTAAATTGGGAAGACTGGATTCTAATCTACCTGTTTTCTAAACTGGGTTATGCCCATAATTTAAACCCACAAAAATCCATAGAAATTGGCCACAGTAAGCCACAACGCCTCCCAAACTATACACCTGTTCTATAGGATAAAACTACCTGACCTGTCTTTCTCGATAAATTGTTTCCAATTACAAACTTTTCATTTGTCTGCTCATCTTTCTTACTGACACTGAAAAAAAAAAAAGTTATTGTGTTTTGGTACATAAGAAGTCTCTGATATCCTTCTAACAATATCTCTGCAACATTTCATATTCCTTTGAGTCGCTGAGATGCTCTGTTGCATTTTGGGTAAACTTAAAACCAAAGAGGTTTTTGATTTCATAGTGGTATGCAGTTGGGATGGCACCAAAATATACCATAATGAAGTCTTTCCAACACTTTCCATTTTTCTTCTTTTTTTCTTAAAAATGCAGAATTTAAAACTGTACTTGAAATTATAATGCCTTTTATTAAGACATTATATAGATTAATGCATTTCTCTTTGAAGTATCAACCAACCAGATATTAAGAAGATTCCCCATCGATCTTCAGGCATCTCCATGTCATCCTTTCTCTGACAGCACATGTGAAAGGTCTGACTTGCACTAGACACATTTGAAGCAGCAGTGTAAAGCCTGTGTTAGCTTCTGTACCCAGGTAGCTGCTATTCCATAAAGAAACAGCAGGAGCCACAAGCAGTAGCAAAGTCTTCTTCCCCAGGAACCTCATTGCCTGTCAGGGACAAAAATGCCCTTCTTGCAACTGGAACTGGCCACATGCATAGTGTCTCATGAGCATTTAAGGGCACTGCACATCAATTCCTTTATCATGGTAACTAGCATGCAGCCGTCTCTCATTATGAAAAGAAGTATAAATGCAATCTTGACAAGAATAGCCATACTTCTCACGTAAGCCCATTGTGCAAGGTGAAGTATGGGCATGCTAGTCATGTCATAGGTGCCTCTTATAGGTCCCCCTGTGGGGTCCTTAAGAAGGACCTTAAGGTCCTTAAGAAGGTAGCAGGGTAAGGGCCATGGGCCATTAGCTGTTACGGTGGGTTTAGTTCATATTCCCTAGATAGGCCCCTTCTGCTACAGAATACCCCCAAGTGAATAGCTCTCAGTACCTGTTCTAGGTGCTGCTGTACTGCATAGGTGCTAAGCAGGCCTTAAAGGACAGTGAGATGGACTTCATAGCTTCATGGACTCGTGCTGTCATGAGGGCTTCAGACTGACTTGAACAAAATAAATAATCTTTGGAACAGAAAAGTTTAATGGGATGGAACAGTTTCTTCTAGGTGGATTGTGAATCTAGTACAGAACTGTTTGGCTACTTCAAGATGAATTTATAAATAGTTTCAGGCCAACTGAAACTACATTTTAAGTTGTTAATGTATTCTCTGGAGGAAAACAAGGGCCAGGCCCTGGTTCTAAGGATAACACCTATCTGTGACAAGTAGCATTACTAATTCTAAGCAGCAAAACATGTTATAGTTTCTCGGTTATGGCTATTTGGGTGTTTACATGTAGGGGCAAAACCTTGCTACTCCTGCAGCTACTATTTGCTCTGTGTAAAGGAGTATTTTGTGAGTATAACAGTATTATATGACAACAGTTTTAGGATGAAGTTCTTAGAAATATGGACTATTCATCACTGTAGGCAGTCTGTTTTGTGTGTTTCAGAGGATTGTGTTCATATACCCTTGCTAACATAGGGGAGTTTTTTCCATTTGTTTCATTTTTGGCACCTGCTTCATACAACTTTAGTTCCATAACTTTCAGACATGAGACTGAAATAAGACAATTCTAAATCATGAATTTTCTTTATTTTCTTTATTTTCAGTGTAAAGAATGATAAATGGAGCAGCGAGTTAAGCACAAAGTTTTAAACTCTTTTGGAGGACAAGGTTGCTTCAAATTATTAACAGGGTTGTTTGATTTGTTTTCTTTCAGCTGTAGTACAAATGAGAGCAGCTTACCCTCAGCAAAAGTGTAGAACTTGAGTGCTTACCCACATGAATCTATTTATTTCTTTAATTATAAATATTAGAATGGGAGCACTCACAGCCACTCACCATCTGACATGGCTAAAACAGGGCACACTGTAGCACTCTCAGGATTTCTGTTCATCATCCTACTAGAATGTGCCCTTTGCAAATAATGGATGGAGAGAAGGTGGTTTCCTCCTTGCACGGGACTAAGCAGTATAAAACACCTTTCATGAGTTCAAGGGAAGGATATTTTGCTGAAAGTCATTATTTATACATCATTTTACATGTCACTGAGCCCTTTACAAAGGACATAAGAAAACAGGACCTGAATCCACCCTTCCCACAGGTTTACATCCATGACAAAAGAGGCAGAGGATCCTGTGTGAAGTATCATTCAATATGGACATTACAGTTTTACACTGCCAGGAGAATTAACTTTATCCACCTTTGTTATTATTATTATTTCCTTCTCACTAACAGGTTATTCATCAGCTTAGACTTTCAGAGAATGAAAGTGTGGCTCTGCAAGAGCTTCTAGATTGGAGGAGAAAGCTGTGTGAAGAGAGAGAAGATTGGCAGCAAATCTTGCACAACACTGAGCAAAGAATCACAGCTCCACCTCCACCCCCTTGTAAAAAGCCAACGCTACTGAAGAAGGTAGAAGATACCTCCTGCAACAGACTCTCTTCAGGCATATGGGATACCACCATGTGATTCAGATGTGTGTGTTTGCAGACTGTTAGGAATGAAATCATCTAATGACTTCAATCTGCACAATCAGCAAGTTTTCTTCCCTTCGCAAAGCATGCAGGGATTTTTTTATAAGCACTCATTCAAGAGCACAGGATGGAGGAGCTGTTTAGAGCTGTTGTGTGTGCGTGTACATGTGTGTTTGTTCTCTTCATATATATACACATATACATATATGTGTGCATCTGTGAGTATATATATGTATGTGTGTGTATATATATATGGAGACAAACTGCACTATAAGTACTTAGTTTAAAAGTACAAGACAGTCATTTAGAGTTCTCCCATGGACAATGAAGAAACTATGTTGAGCAAATGATGATGGGGAGAAGTGACTGACAGGCATTTTAGAGAGATTAGGAAAGTTTGTGTGCACACTGTACAGCTGTTTTATATAGTACAAAAATATGATGTTTCTTGTTCCCTAATGAATGGTTTTATTATATTACATGTATACATATATATATTTCTTTGTAGATGTCTGTGTTCTATTGGCGTTGCAAATCTGAAGATTATTTACATGTTTATTACTGGTGTTTTATAACTTTATGCAATTGGTGCTGTTGTTCTTTCTTCAAAATACAGGTAATAAATTCAGTACTCACATTTTTCTTTCATAGTTTATCTTTAACAACATACCAAACAGTTTCAACACTCTGATGTTTTTTTTTTTTTCAGAACTGACAAAATCCTTTCTAAAACCCAATCCTGAAATTCTTGCAAAGACCCTATATGCACGTGTGATTCGATGCTGTTCACAGTTGTGAATTATAGAGCATGACTTCTTTTCAGTGGACCTGTGTTTCTGAATGTGTGAACTGTGAATTCTGCAGTTACATCTCAAATCTTATTTCATTCTGGGTTATGTAAAATAATGAGGCACTCATTTAGATTATAAGTATGGTTTGAAATTCATACCTGATTATGTGTAAGGTCAGGTGTCAGTGGAAAGATACATAATGGTAATGAGGTATGAAAATAGGGCTATGATTTACTGTTACAAGCCAGAAGGCTTTATGGAGATGGGTATATCAAAGGATTATGTCCTTATGGTGGTACAGTGATGCATTTATACCTCAAATTTCATGTAATGAAATGGTTTCAGAAATTGGAGCATTCTAGTTGGCGAACATGAGTTCTGAGCAGTAATGTTAATTTATGAAAAACATGCTGCTGGAAACTTGTTAGCTACTGCTCAGCAGTCTTTGAAATACTGCTTTGCCACTAAAAGGTGTAATTTATATATATATATATATATACACACACAGGTATTTTGTTAGGGACCACTTACTGTAAGTTCTTGGAGTAAGTAGAGCCAGTGTGAAACACTCTTCTTGGCTGTTTGCCCCTTTCGTACTGGGATCCAGGAAAAAGTGCTTGTAATTTTGCAAGTAGATGTAAAACTAATATTTTCAAATGTAAGCTAGGTTTAAAAAAGTGAGCTCACCTTTGGTTGAAAGTTGTTGGGAAAGGAGAAAAACATGCTTAGAGATGTAGATTTTTCCATCATGTTTGACAGAAGCTTCAAGCTGGCTGAATGGCAAAAAGCAATCACATGCTTGTTTGTTTGTTTTTACAGGGAAGCAGCAAAACTCAAATTGTTCCCATGAGTATCATCAAGCTGTAGGCAGAATTAAACACCTTCTCTTGCTGGAGTTTAAAATAGACATTTTGAGTGGACAAGGAAGGGGAGACACCAGGTTAGCTCCAAATTTTACCTTGTTACCACTGCTGGCTTCACAGAAGTCCTCTCTGTAAGATTACCCATTTCTATTTAATGGAGAAGCAGGGACTCTAGACTCTGAATCTTACCTTCAGCTGATGTACATGGCCATAGATCATGACTTTACCGAGGAGGGGCAGATGACCACTGTGAGGTTATGCAGAAAACAACTCTCATCCACTAAACAATTATGTCAGAACAAGGCTTTGCCTGGAAGAATTGAGGTTTCTTCCTTTTCACTCAGATAACCAGGGACACATAGAGATCCCTGTGTAAGAGTGAAATTAAATGGGTCCAGAACTGGATGCAAGAAAGCTAATTAACCTGACCTTTCAACTACATTGCTTCCAGGGTGCAAGTTTCTATCCCAACATGGCACAGCATTGCTATACATAGTCATTAACAACATCTACCTGGCTAGCTTAGCCATCCTGAACACCTCACTGCACTGAGGCATGCAGACATGCCCTCAGGCTTATTGCTCCTCAGACGGGCCTGGCAAATAGCCCTCTCATAAGCTCTAGCGTATTGCTAACTCTAATGCCCACTAGTTGGCTTGGTGACTGGTAGCAATCAATTCACAGCAGCCTGGAGGTTTAGGGCAAGCTGTAAAAACTGACTGAGAAGCCAGTTCAGATCCTACCAAGATCCTTGCTATGGCAGTGAGCTTGCCAGCAGTCACCAAGCTAGCTATTTGTAAGGAGAGCTTGTGCATCTCCAGACAACACTGTTGTCGTTGCTGCACTTGTAATGCAAGAGTACCCAGAGGGGAGAGAATACATTTGTCAAGTGGAGTTTAAAATGGGAAATAGTATAAATGCACATTATAATATTTGCAATCCTTACTGAAAGTTGTCTTAAGAGCAGTCATCAGCCTCAGCTGCAGGAGCTCAAATGGGGTCTAAGGAACCACTTTGCTACTCTTTCAAAGTCTGTATTCTGCCCTTTTATGGCAGTATCACCCAAGTGTGGAAAAAAGGCTTGTAGATTTTCTAGCATTCATCAATATAGTTACATGGAAGAAGCCAGTACAAACCTGATTCAGGCAATCTGATTCTCCAGACAAAGGGCAAAACAGATAATTCCCCTCCATGCAGAAGGTCTTTGTTCTATTTTTTGCAAACTTGGGCAAGACATATATTTTCTGGGGCTCTTCCTTAAAGCGTGTAACCACCATGCAATACAACAAGCTAAATAGCAGAAGATATGAGACATTTTCTTTCCATTTTTGTTATTAAATCCAGGTTATGTAATGACTAACTTCTTACTTGGGAAGATTTTTTAGGATATTCTATTAAAATATAGTACTACAGGAATAAAGTATTTGTGTTAAAACATGTTTTAAATATTTCTCTAATGGCAGTAAGACACTCCAGAGTGTGACTTATGATGTCATAATTCACACCTAGTGTGTTCATTGGTCCCTTGGCCTTTGGCCTCATGCCTAACAATGCAGTTGGTAGGGAATTATTACACCATAATTCACACCCTACTGTGTCTTATTGCTTAAATACCCATACCCCCAGAGGTGTCTTAAAACTAACATTAAAGTTTATATTGTGTATCAAAGTGTGTTTACAGGGCTTGGAAAATATACTATTGACATTTTGAAATGTTGAGAAGTAGTTTTAGCAGAACTGTACAGTGCTCGTAAATTAATCTCCCCAGAGGAGTATGCACCAGCCAATTACAGTATTTCTTGAGTGTATGAAGTCCTCTCTTGCACATTAAAAAATAGCTTAGACAAAAAAAAAGCCTTATGAATTTAATATTCTAAAGGGAAAGATTAAACTCTATGAGCATGCTAATGCCCTTAATATCCAATGAACAATCTAAAATATATTTATATTTGCAATAAAGCAATTTCAGGAAGCTGGGGTTATCATTAGATAATCACTCCTCCACATTGTGCCTTATTGCTTAATTTTTAATCTGTGAAAGAAACAAAACTTCTAACAAATCAGCCTGTCCTTCAGTATAAGGTAAGAAGAATCAGAAGTGTTTTACGCTTGGTCTTAAAGCCAAGGGAATTCTAAAACCATATTAAATCACAATAAAAGAAAAACAACAGCTGTTGGCATGAGAAATTTTTAAAGCTTGTAAACCTTACTTGTTACTCCTGAAATAGCACTTGGTGTTTTTTAGTTGCTGTAGTTGCATTCCTACTGCAGATTATAAGCAACACGTTGCTTTTAAAAACTGATTTAGACATTCAGAGAAATACATGCACCAATATTTTACAAAAGATCTGTGTACAGCATGAAGTGGTAAGCCTTTTAAAAAATTTGTATTGTTTACAAAACAATAGTATGATTGTTAAATAAGTGAATTACATTTCCCTTTTTGACAGTGATCCTTTTTATTGCTTCTAAAAGGTTGACTTGTTTTCAATAATAACTTTATTATATTGCAGATCCTTTGTGAGTGGGACAAAGAATTTCATTAACTTGCTAAGAAAGCGTAATAGGTTGTAGCATAGTTCTAAAGTGATAGTAATAGCCATATTCATTGTAGTTTTTAATTCTGCCTTATAGTATTGAGATCCCTAGTAATCCTGTTATTCTTATCTCTATAAAGCCTGCTAATATCTGAAATGCTCTGAGGAACCTAAAGTAAGTTTTGCCATTCGCTTGTTAAATAATAAATGTAATTAAACTCTGTACAAGTCAGTTTTCCAGAATGGTATTAAACATTTCATGGCTTTGTGTTCTAAATATATAGTTTTTAAAAAGAAAACACCACCTGAGCAAAACTATTTGACAGTATCTGAACAAAACAGAAGGTTGTATGAGGAAATGCTTTTCTTCTAGTTTTGCTGTTTTCTGTATACTCAGGATTTTCATTTTGAGAAGAAATAAATAAATCCCAGTGCTGGCTTATCCTATGGCTGTGAGAATTAGATCATTAGCAAAGACTGTCTGTCCTTCCACCTGTGGTTTGGCCATTTCTCTGACCACATGAATGTATGCTGGATCTGGCTGAATCATGGATTTTGCTGTGAAGTGTTTTAGGCAAAAATTCTGTCAAGTCATGATATGACTTTTTGAGGATTTATTACAGTAAACTAAAAGAAAATCTTCAATTAGCTAGAAGGATTTAATTCAACCTTAAGTACCTTGTTTTGGTTCTTATATATGTGGACAAAATGTCTTATTAGCCCTTTCTTATTTCCTTTCCTGCTAGGTTACTTTTCAAACAGACTTTTGTAATGAAAAGAAAAAAGTGGTTAAATGACATTGCAGCATAATGTTTAGGTTTAATTTTTTTAAATGAAACATTTTCCTTTAAAAATACTGAAATAGAATATCTCAATATTTTCAACATGTTTTTCACATTTTATTTTCCAGCTGAAATTGTTTGTTGGATGCAATCTGAATTTACACATAATTTCAACTCTTCACAGACATACTTTTTCATAAATCCACTCTTCTCTGAAAAGACCGTGCTAATGAATATTTGTTTTGAGATGCAGGAGAACTGCTGAGGTTCTTAGAAGCATCAACAGGGAAAATTTGACAAGCACAGGTATATTGCCATAACAGCAATGTTCATGCGACAGCTACGAGTTAATGCTTGTGCCCTCACTGTTTTTATCTGGGCTCTAGCCCCTTCTCAGTCTACGTGGATATGTAGTCACCCGTCTCCTGATATTCATTAGACTACAGAAAGAAAAAGTGCTGAATCTTCCATACCCTCCCAAAGAAAGAGGATAAATGTGCTCCAGGCTGTTTCTAATTACTGCTTAATATAAATTACTGAAATATTTCTCAAAATGGGAATTGGAATGAAACTTTCTCACTGTCCAGGTGTGAACAAACCACTAGGCTAGAAAGCTGTGGCAATGAAATAGCCACAGCTATTAAATGAACAATTATGGAGGTATAGCTCCTCTATCTCACAACATAGTATAATTTGATTATCAGGAAAATATTTGACTTAAAACCATCTCTAGCTGTTTTTAGTGCAGACCTTCCCTAATAAAGTAGTCTGAGCTTCACAAATCAGGTAGGCAAGGGGATGGCTAGTGTTTAAGTGTCATAGGACTAGGATAGGAGATTGGTTGTCTGTGGGTGGATAAGTTTGAGCAAGTGCTTGGAAATCTCCCGACATTATGACCTTCTTCATGGTTTTGAACAGCAGCCTGAAGCCATAAAGTGCCGTGCTGGATTTTAGAAGGACCTGATGTCTAGATTTTGTCTAAATCCTTGTTTTATGCATCTAGTCCCAATCAGTTTGTGCAGTTAAGAATATCTTGAATAAAAATTGCTCCTCTAATAATCTTCATTTATTATATTTCAGTAAACAGATGACTAAAAGTATCTATTCAAGTCTAGCAGTTGCTGATACATCTCCCATGTCTGTAATATGAACTTAGCATGTAAAAAAAAAAAAGGGACAATATGAAAATAAGTGCATTTGAAACATATCTTCTGGATCCTTGCTGAGGTCTGGACTCCCTTAGCCTTAAAGTTACCCTAAGTAACATGTTAGATGCCACATAATCAAAGATCAAGACAGCAACCCAAAAGTAGTTCTCAAAGATTAAAGGCTTTCTTCTAGCTTGATTTTCTGTCCTATATAATCCCCGAGTCCTCATCAGGTATGAGCAGTTACCAAAGTCGGACAGGATGTGGCTTGAAACATATGCATCTTTTGTCTTCTGGGGATGCAACATCTAGACCTCAGCTTCTCTGAGGTGTGAAAGGCATTCTGTTTAGTTGATCTAAGGCACAGTGATGGATGCCTATATCAGATATCTCACGCAGATGTGCTTACTTTTCTATACCAGATATCATTCCCTTAAACATTCTGCAGCAGGCTCATTTGTTCACAGAGACATAGATTTGTAGCCGGGGAACGCATGTCTAGTTTAGGTCTATGATTTTATAAAGATCTTCAGTTAAATTCAGGATTTGACCCTGGCTGATTTTTAAGGCCTACGGATGTTTTACTTATTTCTGTATATGTGCAAAAGTCCTGCTTGAACATCCAAATAAACTCTGCCAATACAAAAAAAAAAGCAATGACTCATGGCAAACCTATAGATCTAGTCTTTTATTTAATCTCTATATAGGAATAAATGGCCAGATCCTGGTGAGGATTTGGATCCCATGAGGAAGCTAACACAAGACCTGCCTTTTAGGTGCCTTGTCCCTGGAAAGGCATAGAGGACTGAGCTGGGTTTCCATACTGCCTCTTCTGTTCTTCCATTTCTGACTCCATCTGACTTATTTCTCATGGTTGAAGAAGCACTGTAGTTCAGGGAGAAAAGGAGAGGACCTCAACAACCTGGAACCCCTGTGCGTTATAACGGGCATATCTCTGGACGCAGAAGGAGGTGGAGGGAACAGAGACTCCATCTTCCCAGGAAGTCTGAGAATTTCTGAGCCAGCACAGTAGATTTTCCCAAAGTTCCCAAACCTCCATGCTCCTTACCTGCTAAAGCACAGGGACGGTGTTTAAGAGAGGTGATGCCTGACCTTTAAGAATGAGAGTACAGGCATGTATCAAGGTCAATGTTCTCAAAAATACTCCCATGTAAAAGTAAAGGCCTAGGCAAGGACAAAAAAAATCCTTGAGGTGAGCAAACAACTGCCCAGGATTATGCTTACAGCTAGCAATTGTTATCCAGAACTTGTGGAGGATGTGGAAGATTATAAAGGATAAAGATGAAAAACATCGGGGGGGGGGGGGGGGGGTGGGGGCAAGAAACCAGACTTCCAGTAAGCTAGTCAGCTTGTGTGTGTGTTTGTTTTCTTTTCTTTTGTTTTATCCCATTCTAGTACTAGGAGAAAATATGTAACAAGTATGTGAAAGATGAGAAGATTAACAAACAGCTCATATGGGGTTTCCAGAAACAGTATGCATCATTCCACCACATTTTCTTCTTTAATAAGGTAACTGAACTGGCAGAGAGCATCAAAAGCCTTTTTAATGTTAAAGGAGAACTCGGGTACTAGGTTGGGGTTTTTTTCTCTGTCCTGTCATATCCTTTAAACAAGCTGAAGAAATAAGGGTTGTTATAGAGGAATTTAGGTTGGAAAGGACATCTGGAGGATCAGTTCTCTAAGTTTCTCTGTGGCTGCACTTCTGTTAGCAGACGCCAGTATGGGGCTGGCTTTCTTTGCCACAAAGGCCTACTTTTGAAACATGTTCAACTTCTTACCCCCACGGACCCCCATGTCCTTTCGATAAAGCTGCTTCCTATACAGTCAGCCCCCAGCTTGTACTGCAGCATAGAGGTTTTCCACTGAGGATGTAAAACTTAAATTTGTTTTTGAACAATATTAAGTTTTTGCCAGCCCATTCCCCCAGTCTCCCAGCATCCACTGAACATCAGCCCTGTCCTCCAGAGCTTCACTGAAGTATTGACTCCTCTTCATCCCAACACATGCGCAGAATTTGCTGTCTATGATCCACAAATTTAATGATTTTTCAGCTCATTAATAAAACCAGTATTTGCCCCAGTATTAACCCTGGAGGAATGCTACTCTTTGGCTGACAATCGGATTTTGTACTGTTGTCACATGCTTTGGGCCCAATGGTCCAGCCAATTTTTTACCCACCTACCAGTCCACCTACCCGAATCATATTACATGGATATATACTTTGTGAATGTGTGTGTGTGCGTGTGTCTGTCTCTCTCACTGTCTCTGTTTGTTGATTTAACATGCTTCTTAGTAGTAAACCTACAAATAAATCCCTTTTAGGAACTTTGGGATTCTCAATTCAACCCTGAGAAAGAGTCTGCCAATGCTATTCCATTGTATGCCTTCATGGTGTTAGAAATGTCCTCCCTTCCCTGTTGAACCCATGCATGATAGCTCTGAAACCTGTTATTTGGAGAAATAATACTTCCCATGTCCCCCTCTGCTTTTCATGCAAGGAAATAAAAAGTGGGTGGGAGTTCTGTGAGGAGATAAAGCAAGAGTTATCTCCATTTGGGTACAATCAGAGAATATATTTAAGGTATCACTGAACAAGGAAGTAGCTTCACAAGACCATGACAGTTGAAAATGAGGAAATGAGTGATTTTGTCTCTCCCTTTCAGTGTTGCTTTGTTTAGAGGTACAAGACTTTGTTTTAATATATAGAAGTTACAAATAATGACATACTTAAATTATGCTATGACAATGAAAAATATCTTGAAATTGCTGAGGGCCAGAGTAATCTTTTTACTCCAGATACTGCTATTACAAGATCTGTTTTGCTTTGTTGCAACCTTGACATGAAGATACCAACTTTAAAATATGATAAGATAAACCTCTGTAATCATTCAGCTTCCAAGGTCCATGAGATTGCTAGCTAAGGGTGAGCTGTGATAGCTCTCTAGCAGGTGATGAAGCAATCACTCATTTCCCCACAGGATTTCAAACTGCCAACAAGTTGTAGCAAAAGTGCTCACTTAGTTTAAGCACTGAATGCTGTCCCATATATAGAAAACAAAAGACATGCTGCTGCTTTCATAAATGTTCTTCTGTATTATAAATGGTTACTTAAGAGATATGAGAATGTCTCTCACCTTTACTGAGATTAGTTGGTCTTGAAGAGGTTACTTCACTATCAGAAACAAGTGGGAACCACCACAGAAAATCTTTCCCACAGTTTGTTGGGTCAAGTGACTAGCTCTGAGAACTCATTATGGCCTCTAATAAAAGCACAGCTCTTGCTTCTAATTGTAGAACTTAGTTCAGCACAATTCCTAATTTAAACACATGTAAACACATAGAGGGATATATACCCCACAAGTTATGACCCAAGAGCACTTACAACTGGAAGGGGTCACTCAGACACATGGAAGTTACTGATTTCAGTCTGATCATTGACCTCCATAATAGTGAACTTTATGCAAAATCTGCTCTGAAAACTTCTGTAGACAAGGTTTGGAAGCTTTGCTTTTTCCCCTCATTACTAACTAAGAGTCAGTAAAATAATCCAGTTTAAGACATCAAACATTAAAATGTAGTAAAGTGCAAATGTGAAGTGATAAGAAATCAGGTTCAGCACAGATAAAGATTCAGTAGAAATCATGAGTGGGTTTGCTGTAGGTTGTGCAAGGTGGGGCTGAAAATTACTGCTGAAGGATAGTTTGGTTCTGAGAGCTGACAGGAGCATTCGTATCTGACATATCTGTTCATTCCACGTATTTAGCTTTACCTGCTCTTTTTAATGACAAAAAACAGTTTCGCTACTTTTTGTACTCCTGAACAGTCAACAACATAAACAAATAGCTGTGTATTCATTTTTCCAGTTGTTCTTCATCATTTCACTTCAGGTCAGTTGGATCATTGAGACTTTTTGCAGTGGGAATGAAGACAGTTACTGATCACCAATTTTATTCTTCAGAAACTTAGCTCTGCATGTGTTCAGTAAGGTAGGCTTAGTTATCTTTCTGCTTGTGAAAAACAATCCTTTTATTTGTCAATAATCTGATGCAAAACAACTTGTTTCTCTCATCTGACTCTTATCTCCTAGCCAGGTAGAATTACTACTACTTCTACTGTGCCATAACTAGTGTACAATAAGGCAGCTACTAACAACTTTTTTGAGGCATCTATTGAACACGCTTGGTGCTTCAGATACTTTTTCCACTATAACAGACATAATTTCTGTAGCAACATTAGTAATGTTAGTAAATTCACAGCTCTGTGAACATTAATATAATAAACTGTTAGTATACATTATGGTCCTAAACATTGTGGTTAGAATGAATTCTCTTTCCCAGCCATGCAGACCACCGTGTACTCACACTCATCATGTTAAGAGGAAGCAGAGTTTTAGCCCTGCCATCTTGTAACTATTAAACCATATCTTCGCCTTTAGTTTATTTGTGATCTTTAAAAAGAAGCTCCATTAGTGCCCTAAGGGAACTGTATACTATGAAATAAGGATAGAAGAACATTAACCACAAAGTCCTGATGGTTTATTAGATGCAAACAAATAGGCAAGCAAACAAATAAAAGCAACTTTCTGCTTTCAAATTCTTATCACTTTTCATTCAAATGGAAGTTTTGGCCTTTCAGTATCAGTATAAAATGGAGTCAAAGACATTTCTACTCCATTATATGCAGCAAAAAAGGATCGTACAATAGAGAACTATTTTCCATCTCTCATGTGGATATGGTCATTATTTACTGGAGGCTGTTGTGTAACACAATGACCATCTGTCAGTAAGCACTGAAAACACTCAATCATGCTGGCTGTTATTGTTAAAATGCCATAATCAGTGACTGCTGTGAGGGATTAATAGATTTTTTTTTTTTCACTAAGAACAATTACATATATAGAAGGCTAAATTAGCTTTCATTGGAGTAGGTATAAATCCAGATCTACTCCATTGGAATCCAGGTATGATCTCTAGTTTTATAGCAGGGTAGCAGATGTCAGACTTTGACCCAAACCTTTAATAGGGTGATATCAGGGAAGGAGCTCTTTTTGAATTAGTTATTTTTTGAAATACCTGTGACTGAAAAAAATATATTTACATTAAATTGCATAATGAAAAGAACTGACTGAGACCATGTTTTCTTCCCATATTGAAGGGATAGCTCAGAATTATTTTCAGCTATTCTGCAGAAACATACGTACCATTGTTAAAGAGGTTCATTTTGCAGTTTTTGAATGTTGCATCACATTTCTTTGTGCACACTTGGGCAGGAGTGTAGATGCTCAAATGAACCACCAGCTACACTAGCAGGCCCTAGGATTACAACTAGGTGTAATTCAGCACAAAACTGTATAATTAAACCCTTCAGGGAAAGTCTGGAATGAGATTCGTTCAAATGTAGCCATATGATTACAAGTGCATCATTAACATTTTTTTTATATATATAAAGGGAAGTGGTGCCCTCAGGGTGGCAGAGTGAGTGAGAAATATGGCCTATACATTGAAGGTCATATGCTATACAGGGGTGGGAAAACATTTCTTAATCAAAAAATCCCTTCTCCATATAATTTATTATGGCCATAGGCTATAATTACTTAGCCTATTAAAATGCTTAACTCAGTTAATGATTTAGTTAGTAAGTATTAGACATTTCAACTGAAGGAGGAACAGGAAGGCAAAAGGAAGGAGTGATGGGGGAATCTTGTCTTGACAGAAGCTGAGTATTTCCAAGAAGACTTTGGAAACCCTCAAATCCTTTTGGTTTCATGGACCATGGGGGAGCTTGTGGGTGCTCAGCTTTTCACACAGAAGGCTCTGATATGTGGTGGAGCTGATCCTTATGATTGCTACCTCAGAAGCCTCATTCCCTTGTTAAATCCCATTTCCCTGGTTTCCTACTTCTCTTTGGCACCTTGCTGCCGAATGCTACGCGGCACACAGAACTTCAAAACAGATGAGCTGCGTGCAAGTCTAATGCTCCCCACTGTTTCATGAGCCCCTGTCACCCCATCACATGCATGAAACAGTAGGCAAGGTATGAGGGGAAAGGGAATATCCCAGCATGCAGCCTGGCAGGAAGGGCACAGCTGTGCATGTTCCTTCCCTCCCTCCCTACATGCCCAGCATGGAGTGGGAGGAGGAGAAGGGAAGGAAGTTAGGATGCTTCCATCATGTGGCCTGACAAAACCATGCTCATTGAATTAGCACCTGCCTGTACTCACAAGACAGAAAAAAAAAAATGTATCTAGATGAACACTCAGAAGTATTTGCTTTGAAGCCTCTTACTTCCAGGTCTACACAACTTCTACGTGCCCAGAAGCAAAGATCTTCCAAAAGCAACTCCACCTGCCCACCCCTCCACCCTCACCTCCAGAGAGCATGATAGCCACCCTCCAAAGGGCCACCAGGTGTCATTTTGCAGCTGCATGCAACTTACCTGTTGTTAGAATATTAAACTTTTACTTTTTTGATTGCGTGCAACTCTTACCAAAGACTAGCATTAGGCTGAGTAGGCCTGGAGAGATCATTTAACCAGTTTGCAGGATGAATGTATCCTTTGCCTGCCTTCTTTTCTAGTCTGTGAGCTACCCATGGACTGATGATAATTTATTTAAACCTGTTTATCACTCACAGTTGTTTGTTAGCCATTTGTCTAAACAAATTTTGCCCTGTGGCAGTCAAGCTCCATGGTCAGTCATTTTTGGCTATGTGTGACTGGTGCCCTAAGTCACAAGGGATTGCTTCAGTTTCCCACTCAGATGACATGAGATTTATAAACAGACACAAGCTTGATTAAATTGCTAGGCTTTGACTCACAGGCTGATAGAACGTTAGGAGCACAGTAAGAAGGCTAATCCCACAACCATGCAGAAGGCAAGGACAATTTTATTGGGCAGTTGCCCTCAGGTGCCATGCTCTTTCACCTCAAGCATGGTAATAATTCAGGGAGTCTTAAGCAGCAGATTTCCAAGGGGTTGTGATTTTGAGTATTGAAAAGAACTGTTCAAAAGATTTGTTAACACACAGCAAAATGATTTATGGAAATAATACCCAGTAAATAAGCCCCAGAGAGGTTCCAAATAAATTATGCTATATCTGCTTATTTGCATTAATATTGCCTTCAACTTCTTATGTGACTGCTAACTGCTAAAATAACCTATGAGACGATGTCTTTACTGTGCTCTTGTTACGTGACACCTAATCTGAAAACAGTGGGGCAGATGAGCTGTCTTAGGTTAAGATGTGACACGGTATGACATTTAGCTTTTGTGATATGATGAAGTTATGTGACATGACATGAGCGTATGCCATGAACCAAAGGTCAGAACAGATTCAAATGGATACACCTGCTTTCAGCCTGGCCAGTCACTGTCAATTTGTAAAAAAGTCTTCCAGACCAGCACACGTTTCTGACAACAATTGATGGTCATGAAGTAGGTGTATTAATTCATTGGCAGCAAAGCTTACCACCTACTTATCCATAACACCTTTCTATCTAATGGAAATTGTTTAGAAAACATTTCTTCTCTTCAGAAGCTTTACTTATTTGCACATTTAATTTTGGGCAGCTCCCTGGGCAGATTCAGAGAGACCATGTCTATACTGAAGGGCAGAATACCCCTCCCTCAACATCCACTACTGACTTGTGCAGGAAAAATGAATATGTTGTCCCTCCTCACATGGCCTGAGGGATCATTTATGCTATGCTGCGTGTCCTCGATGGTACCCTACTTCACCCGGTCCTGAGCCCCTCACCCATTTAGGGGACTTGTTGCAACGTGCTGTCACTGTCTTCTTGCTTGTATGCCTGAATATTCTTTGGCTGAAGACCATAGTCTGGAGAGGAAAAGCAGATGGTATGTGCCTAGATTCAGTTTCAGGGATGCAGAAGCTGCCAGGCACCTTCTCATCCCACATCATTGGCAGAGCCAAAGGGACTTACCAAAATTGGGACTTGCACAGAACACATAGACACCCAAGTCCAAAGCTGTGATCCTGCTCAGCTGCTTAAATTTTGTTAAACTCCATTTCAATATTTCAGTTTAAAGTTTTCCAAATATGTTGAGTAACACCTCAGTTCATGCACATCCCTACTCAAGTCTTGGCAAATGGGAACAAGACAGTCTCTATTCTCCTGCAGCACTGATGGAAAATTATAAAACATGGCTGGACTTGGCATATGTGTCCTGCATGCGCTCAGAGATGTTTCAAATGCAAAGGTTAAAGCTTTTCATGATGTTGTAACATAAGATGTTGGAGGTCAGCAAGCCCTATCATCCTTTCATGTACTGAGTCAGGACCAGGAGCATCTATTCTCTGCAGATCATCACCAACAGGTGAGGTAATCTGCTGTTACACACTGCCAGTATGTTACACACTGCTACAATTCCAGTTTCCTTTTCCATTGCTCAACCATTCTAACAAGTTAGGCTGTTTTCCTGGTTCCCAAAATAATTATTTTGTATTGAAAATGAAGATGGTTTCCTCCTGCCTTCCCCTGTGACTACACAGGTTGGTTGCTTATTTTCCCCTTTATAATACATTTTATATAGCATGTTATCATGCTGAAATCTTACTCAAGTGAGAGGATGAAAAAAAAAAAAAAAGAAAGAAACTGGAGAGAAAGGGTATTTCAGTAGTGCATCTTGCAAGAAATGCTCATGGATTTGCGTGTTTCATCAGTGTCCAAAATGACTGAGTGTATGGATTGTAGCACTTTGAAGACAGATCTCTCAATATATCAACACTGAAACCAACAGATGCGTTTGTGGATCTGGACGTCAGGCTGTGATTCCTCTCACTTAACTCTAACTGCCTAACGGTGAGATGAACACTTCAAGCTTTTTACATGGGCTGAGAGGCACGCATATTTAAAAAGCAATTCAATTCACCTCCTTAGATACCTGCCTTAGACATCCAATGGTTTCTGTTCACAACAGAATCAGATTGGACAACAAGCTTAGACTATACACTGAACTTTGTTAGGTGTGAGGAGAGGTTAACCCCAGCCCAAGTAAGTGAATAAAAATATTTTGTAAATAGATACTTCAGAGTAAATAAGAAACCAAAGAGCAACATTCGCAGAGCTCTCTCTTCCAAAACTCAGAGATTTGTACCACTGCGCATTCTAAATTTACCATTATTTTCTGAATTTTTGCTCCTAATACTGAAATAATTTTCACCTTTACCAGAAAGTCAATGAAACTTCAAAACTAGTAATATAAATATGTCAAAGGTAATACAGATGTTTTCATTATGCTAGTGGATTGTTTTTATCTTATTAGTTGTTTTTAATTATCTTGCTTATGAAATTTAGAGCCACAAATCCTAAAAGACCTAAACACTACCTTATTCTCTACTTTTTACCCATTTGTCTGATACAGGTTGGCATATGGACCTTGTTCTTGATGTAAAATGTGTTACAGCTCTCAGAACAATTTGATCACCTGGAAATATTAGGTAGCAAGGTAGAAGTTAGGTGAATAAATAAAAATGCCTTTGCATACCTGGTATTTTCTAGCCTAAAGAATTTTAACTGCAATATTGGATAGACCTTTAGGTGTGATCTGAATTTATGCCCTTCTCTGTTGAAAAGAAACATATTCCCCATTTTCTATGCTTCCTTAGCCTGGCTCTGATATACTACCAAATCTGAAACAGGCTTGAAACTGTCATGTTTGTATTCACTGTTACTAATTATTCTTTCAGTTCTTTGATTTTGCTTTTGATACTTTTAGTACTCAAAACTGAAACTGGTTTTAGTGGCTTCTCTGTTTATTTTTATTTTATTCTGACACAAATTACAAATGTGGTGTATGGCATATTCTCAGAGGAGAAAGCAGATTATCATGGAAAATGATTCTGAGAATGTTTTAAATAAGGACACCATTCTCAGGACCAAATATTAGAGAGAAGAGTCAAAACTGGTTTTGTTTTCCTCTCTATAATCAATGCAAACTTAATTGGATTCAGTATATGCCTTTTTCCTATTGATTTTTGTGTTATTGTTCCTGTTTGACTGCTGGTTTTCTAGCATGTCCCAGGCTTTTTGGATATTATTTTCTCCATATGTATTTTTTGGTTTCTTCTCATTTACCTGCCTCTGAATTCTTTTTAATAAAAAAGTAATCACAGACAACACATTTTATCGAATTCTATAAACGCATTTAATTCTGCAGAGCACCAGAACAGTCACTGGGTATGTATTATCCCCTTTCCCTTAAAAGAACTCTCTAGGGACAAACAGGGCTATGTGATGAATTCGTACGCATGAATTGTACAGATGAAGGTCACTTCAGCCATCAACATCAACACAGAAGAGCCTTTAATGAACACTCAGTTTATATGAAAAAAGAAACACCTTGTAAGCTGAGGTCTCTCTTGACTAAGCAGTATCTTTAAGTACCCAGGACCAGAGTCTCCAGGAAACCTGAGTGATTGTTGCGCAGGTACCAGATTACATACTGGCTCTTCATGTGGCTGAACATCTGAGCCATCATCTTCCATACAGATCGTGCATGCTCTGAAATCTCTTAAGAGCTATATTGAGTGTTAAGACTTGTAGTGTATTGGTGCTCTCCTGCTGCCCTGACCACTTGCTTCCCACCTGCTGGCTGCCTTGTATGGGTTTACTTGTTGCCTTGTTCGGTGGTTTAGAATTTACATTCCAGGCACAGGGAGGGCTGGGAACAAGAGAAGAGGAGGAAACATAGCAAGGATACCCCCTCCTGTTGTTATGCAAACCCTGACTCCTCTGATACCCCAGTGACAGCTTCTGGCTACCGGGTTCTGCACATTATTAGAATATTTTACATAAGCCTAAATGACAGATAAGCACTCCAGGAAAGTGAGTTAGTCCATCCTATTTCCTTATCAATTCTCTAGATTAACACTCACTGCAGCTGCTATTCCACAAGTAGCTTCCTGATGAGCTCACTGTGCAAGGCTGAGACATTGTGTCTTTATTTGCTGGAAGGCACCATGGCAAAATTTTCATCACAGACTAATCAGGTATTAGAATAAAAATGTGTTTGGAGTTCATCACTTCATCTGAAACAAAACCAAAAAGCCTTCAAAACAAACAAACTGAAAATCCATACATGTCATTAATTAGTTTTACTGTCCTGTATACATGCTTATTTTCATTGTTCTGTTCAGACAGTGTGTAAAGTGGAAGAAAGCAAAGAAAGGCAATGAGCCTTATTCCACAATGACATGCACAAAACTAAATCTTGTATCAGCATTTCACAAATCTTCTTGATGCCTGGATACTTGATTTATGAGGAAACGAAATTCCTTTCATATCTACCGAGAAAGTACAACCTTTTGTGGATAATCTTCTCAATGGGCACCTTTCTCAGCATGATTTGGAAAGCTTTAGAGCCAGGGAGGTCCCTCCTGCTCTTCTCTGTGCTGCACTGGCCAGGGCCAGCACATCAACTCTGTAGCCACTGACACTCTGAGACAGACCTAATATGGTGTTAAACCTGTACATCAGTTGCTATTTTCAAAACTTGCCTGTGGTAACAGGCATCTGAATCACTTTAGCAGCAGTGCAAAACTCAACTTTTGGCCTCTGACCTGTCTCTGCAAAGAAATCTGAAGAAGGATCCTAAACAGAAACTTTTTCAGACAATTCAGATCCAATTGCATAGCTGGGTCCAACTCCCATTCAAGCAGAAAAATAATGTGTTTGTAGTGGAACAATCTTACAGGGAACACAGAACCACTGTTTTATCAAATAAATCATGAGTAGGACTCTCACAGTGATTTCACACTGGGAGCAAATGAAATAATAATAAAAAGCTGTATTGCTTTTAGAAAACAGAAGTTTAGCATTTGTAGTACTTTCTGCTATGCACAAAAAAAAATAGTATCTTCTCTTTCTAAGTCAAAATACAAAAGTATTCTAGACCCAGTAATACTAACTCAGGCAATTCGTACTAGGCCCGTAAACCTAGAATGATGAGGACAGGTCAGAAGGAAAAAAGGACAGGAAGTGAGCCACTATGCACAAATACGCACCTGCATTCCCTACACAGCTGCTATAGACAGGTAAAAATCTCTGAAGATCTGTAAAGGAAATCTTCACAGATGACTACCCATGTTCCGTGCTTACCTCTTTACATTGATTAACCCAGCAAGAAAGGTTGGAAAGTTTTGTGCACCTGTAGAGACCACTTTCAAAAAACTGGGAAATAAACAGTCTTCAAACACTAAAGCCCACACCTTATCCTCAAAAGCCCCCAAACACTGAAGTGCCTGTAGCCACCAGCTATACTATCAGGTAATTCAAATTTCCTGGTTCACAAACCCTTATTACCCACTGTCATGGTTTTAGCTGGGATAGTTAATTTCCTTCACTTTAGCTGGTATAGTGCTGTGTTTTGGACTTAGTATGAGAATAATGTTGATAACACACTAATGTTTTAGTTGTTGCTAAGTAGTGCTTACACTAGTCAAGGACTTTTCCAGCTTCCCATGCTCTGCAAGATGCACAAGAAGCTGGGAGGGGAGGGGGCACATCCAAGAGAGCTGATCCGAATTGGCCAAAGGGATATTCCATATCATGTGACGTCATGCCCAGTATATAAACTGGGGGGAGTTGGCCAGGGGAAACAACGATTGCGGCTCAGGGACCAGCAGCATCAGTCGGTGGGTGGTGAGCGGTTGCATCACTTGTAGTTTGGGGTTTTTTTTTCCTTTTTCCTGAGGTTTCACCTCCCTCTCTCTCTCTTGTTATTTCTCTTTTCATTATATTATCATTATTATTATTGTTGTTTTATTTTAATTAGTAAACTGTTCTTATCTGGACCCATGAGTTTTCTTACTTTGGCCCTTCTGATTCTCTCCCCCATCCCACAGGGGTGGGGGGAGTGAGCAAGCAGCTGTGTGGTGCTTGGTTGCTGAATGGGGCTAAACCACGACAGTGCTTTTTGGTGCCCAATGTGGGGCATGAAGGGTTTGAGATAATAACAGTTGCTGGTCACAGCATTGATTCATCTGTTCTCAATATTAGTTCATCAGATCTACACCATGCTGATTCTGAAGTACATGTTAAAGATTGGCGTTGGCTTTCATAGTTTGCTGTGCTTTGCAGTGGTTAGAGATGTTTTGCCTAGGAGATTTGTTATTAAAACACTGGCCTTGAGTTTTATTGGTTATTTGGGTCTTGCATGGAAGCCTTTACTGTACTTCGGATACCACCTCATGGAGACAATTAGCAATCATACCTCCTCCTCTGAGAGGTTTTTTATGGAGGAAATACAGAATGGCATCTTAGCTACCATCTTCTATAATGTCTCCTCCTTCATTACAACAACTTTTCAGTATCTTGAACATCCTTGGGTAGTTAAGATACATTTGTTGATATTCCTATGGCAGATTGTTTTGGTTTTGTCTGAGGTTAATAAGCAATTCAAGAATATCATCCAGAGATCTGCCCCAAGGCTCAATAATTATGGGTGGCAAGGTACGTGAGATATTATGGGCAAAAGCCTAAGACGGTGGGCACCTCCAGTGTTTTGGGACTTCACCCCTGAACAAGTGCAGAATCCTGAAAAATTAGTAGAATATTTGGAGGAAGTATGTTGTCACCCTAGCAATTCCAGAGAGATACAAATCACTGCAATGTGTTGGGGCCTGGCCCATGCCTACCGAGCCCTGTTCAACACTATTCAGTACCCACAAGGGGAAGAGAAGGCCTCTGGACCTAAAAAGACAAAGAAAAGGAAAACAACAAGCAGTGTGGCCACTCAAACCCCCACAACAGGCGCTGTGGCTACTCCATGCCTGACGACAAGCACTGCGTCCACTCAAACACCCACGACAGGCACTGCAGCTGAATCAGAGAATCAACCCGTGCCAGTATCAGTTGCCCCTATACACAAGAAGAAATCTGGGAAGAGAAAGTCAACTCATTTAGAAAGAGATGATGGAAAAGCAGGGCCATCACGAGAAGAGGAGGAGGAAGAGGGAGAACTCATATACAAGACGGAAACCACCCGATCCCTATCCTTGAGCGAGTTGCGAGATACGCGGAAAGATTTCGGCCGTCATCAAGGTGAGCACGTTGTCACCTGGCTGCTCCGATGCTGGGGTAATGGGGCCAGTAGCCTGGAATTAGAGGGTAAGGGAGCCAAACAACTGGGATCCCTTTCTAGGGACGGGGGCATTGACAAAGCAATTGGAAAAGGGACACAAGGCCTCTGCCTCTGGAGGTGACTCCTGTCTGCTGTGAAAGAAAGTTATCCCTTCAAGGAAGATGTTATATATCGCCTAGGAGAATGGACCACCATAGAGAAAGGAATCCAGTATCTGAGGGAATTAGCCATGCTTGAGGTGATTTATGGTGACCTGGATGGTGAACAGTCATCCAAAGATCCAGATGAAGCCCAGTGCACACAACCCATATGGTGTAAGTTTGTACAGAGCGCACCATCATCGCATGTAAAGTCCCTGGCAGTAATGTCCTGGAAAGATGAAGAGGCACCAACGGTGGGGGATGTGATTGATAAACTCCAGGATTACAAAAAAAATATTTCTTCCTCCCCTGTCTCGGCTGTGGAGAAACTGTCCCGTGAGTTCCAGCAACTCAAAGAAGATATGTCCTACTCCCCACCTGTATGGACCAGTATTTCAGCTATTAGGAGTAAGCATCCCTCTGCTCAAGAGAGAGGACACACACCACAGGCAACTCTATGGTTTTACCTGCGTGACCACGGAGAGGACATGAGGAAGTGGGATGGAAAATCTACCTCAACCCTAGAGGCATGGGTACATGAGTTGCAAGGAAAAACAATCACCCAGGGGGGTTCTTCCAGGAAAGCTGCTGCTCCAGTTTCCAGTAGGCAGTTCCCCAGACAGAGGAGTAGAAGCGCTGATTCTATCTGTGATCTTAATAGAGATACTTCTGATTCCCATTCACAAGAAGTGAGTTGCAAATTTTGCAATTGGAATTAGAGGGGCCCTGCCTCCAGCCAGGTGGAGGAAAGGGACAACCGGGTTTACTGGACTGTGTGGATCCAATGGCCTGGCACATCTGACCCACAGGAGTATAAGGCTCTAGTGGACACTGGTGCACAGTGCACCCTAATGCCATCAAACTATGTAGGGGCAGAACCCATTTGTATTGCTGGAGTGACAGGGGGATCCCAAGAGCTAACTGTATTGGAGGCAGAAATGAACCTGACCGGGAATGAGTGGCAAAAGCACCCCATTGTGACTGGCCCAGAGGCTCCGTGCATCCTTGGCATAGACTACCTCAGGAGAGGGTATTTCAAGGACCCAAAAGGGTACAGGTGGGCTTTTGGTATAGCTGCCTTGGAGACAGACAGAATTAAACAGCTGTCTACTTTGCCCAATCTCTCGAAGGACCCTTCTATTGTGGGTTTGCTGAAGGTCAAAGAACAACAGGTGCCAATTGCCACCACAACAGTGCACCAGCAGCAATATCGCACCAACCAAGACTCCCTGATTCCCATCCGTGAGCTCATTCATCGACTGGAGAGGCAAGGAGTGATCAGTAAGGGCCGTTCACCCTTTAACAGTCCCATATGGCCAGTGCGGAAGTCTAATGGAGAGTGGAGACTAACAGTAGACTATCGTGGCCTGAACAAAGTCACTCCACCACTGAGTGCTGCCGTGCCAGACATGCTAGAACTTCAGTACGAACTGGAGTCAAAGGCAGCCAAGTGGTATGCCACAATTGATATCGCTAATGCATTCTTCTCAATCCCTTTGGCAGCAGAGTGCAGGCCACAGTTTGCTTTCACTTGAAGGGGTGTCCAGTACACTTGGAATTGACTGCCCCAGGGGTAGAAACCCAGCCCTACCATTTGCCATGGACTGATCCATACTGCACTGGAACAGGGCGGAGCTCCAGAACACCTTCGGTACATTGATGACATCATCGGATGGGGCAACACTGCAGAAGATGTTTTTGAGAAAGGGAAGAAAATAGTCCAAATCCTTCTGAAGGCTGGTTTTGCCATAAAACAAAGTAAAGTGAAGGGACCTGCACAGCAGATCCAGTTTTTAGGATAAAATGGCAGGATGGATGTCACCAGATTCCAATGGATGTGAGGAGCCATGTCTCCACCAACTAGCAAAAAGGAAACACAATCTTTTTTTAGGCGTTGTGGGTTTTTGGAGAATGCATATTCCAAATTACAGTCTGATTGTAAGCCCTCTCTGTCAAGTGACCCAGAAGAAGAATGATTTCAAATGGGGCACTGAGCAACGACAAGCCTTTGAACAGATTAAGCAGGAGATAGTTCATGCAGTAGCCCTTGGGCCAGTCCGGGCAGGACAAGATGTAAAAAACGTGCTCTACACTGCAGCTGGGGAGAATGGGCCTACCTGGAGCCTCTGGCAGAAAGCACCAGGGGAGACCCGAGGTCGGCCCCTAGGATTTTGGAGTAGGGGATACAGAGGGTCTGAAGCACGCTATACTCCAACTGAAAAAGAGTTATTGGCAGCATATGAAGGGGTTCGAGCTGCTTCAGAAGTGGTTGGTACTGAAGCACAGCTTCTTCTGGCACCTCGACTGCCGGTGCTGGGCTGGATGTTCAAAGGGAAGGTCCCCTCTAGACATCATGCAACTGATGCTACGTGGAGTAAGTGGGTTGCACTGATCACCCAACAGGCTTGAATAGGAAACCCCAGTTGCCCAGGAATCTTGGAAGCGATCATGGACTGGCCAGAAGGCAAAGATTTCGGAATATCGCCAGAAGAGGAAGTGACACATGCTGAGGAAGACCCACTGTGTAACTAACTGCCAGAAAATGAGAAGCAATATGCCCTGTTCACTGATGGGTCCTGTCATCTTGTGGGAAAGCATCAGAGATGGAAGGCTGCTGTATGGAGTCCTATACGGCAAGTCACAGAAACTGTTGAAGGAGAAGGTGAATCGAGTCAGTTTGCAGAAGTAAAGGCCATCCAGCTGGCTTTAGACATTGCTGAACGAGAAAATGGCCAGTGCTCTATCTTTATACTGACTCATGGATGGTGGCAAATGCCCTGTGGGGGTGGTTACAGCAATGGAAGCAGAACAACTGGCAGCGCAGAGGCAAACCCATCTGGGCTGCTGCATTGTGGCAAGATATTGCTGCCCGGGTAGAGAACCTGGTTGTGAAGGTACGTCATGTGGATGCTCACGTACCCAAGAGTTGGGCCACTGAAGAACATCAGAACAACCAACAGGTGGATCAGGCTGCTAAGTTTGAAGTGGCTCAGGTGGATCTGGACTGGCAACATAAGGGTGAACTATTTATAGCTCGGTGGGCCCATGACACCTCAGGCCATCAAGGAAGAGATGCAACATACAGATGGGCTCGCGACCGAGGGGTGGACTTGACCATGGACACTATTGCACAGGTCATCCATGAATGTGAAACACGCGCTGCAATCAAGCAAGCCAAGTGGGTAAAAACTCTGTGGTATGGAGGACGATGGCTGAAGCATAAATATGTGGAGGCCTGGCAGATTGGTTATATCACACTGCCACAAACCCGCCAAGGCAAACGCCATGTGCTTACAATAGTGGAAGCAACCACCGGATGGCTGGAAACATATCCCGTGCCCCATGCCACCGCCCGGAACACTGCTGTGGGCCTTGAAAAACAAGTTTTATGGCGACATGGCACCCCAGAAAGAATTGAGTCAGACAATGGGACTCATTTCCAAAACATCTCATAGACACCTGGGCCAAAGAGCATGGCATTGAGTGGGTGTATCACATCCCCTATCATGCACCAGCTTCCAGGAAAACTGAACTATACAAGGGATTGTTAAAGACTACACTGAGAGCAATGGGGGGTGGGACATTCAAACACTGGGATACACATTTAGCAAAAGCCACCTGGTTAGTCAACACTAGGGGATCTGCCAATCGAGCTGGGCCTGCCCAGTCAGAACTCTTACGTACTGTGGAAGGGGATAAAGTCCCTGTAGTGCACATAAAAAATATGCTGGGGAAAACCGTCTGGGTTATTCCTGTCTCAGGCAAAGGCAAACCCATTTGTGGGATTGCTTTTGCTCGAGGACCTGGGTGCACATGGTGGGTGATGCAGGAGGATGGAGGAGTTCGATGTGTGCCTCAAGGTGATTTGATTTTGGGTGAAAACAGCCAATGAACTGAATGGTATGCTGTTAATTGCTATAAAATATTGTATGTCATCACTCCTATGGTTGCTATATGACATATCAATGGTATCATAGTAAGAATCTCCCAAATTAATGAAGAATGAACTTTGATTGAACCCAGCAAAGTGCAGCGGTGATGGAACAAAGACTGACTTCAGCATGCAACAATCCAACACCACACAGACCATCTCTCCTGCCTTGAAAGACTGTTACGATAGATGGAGCCCAAAGTTATGGACTAAATGAACTCAGTGGACATTTGTGGACCCTCTACAGACATTTTACAGGGGTGGTCCATAGACTAAGGGGATGATAAATGATATCTGTGTATTTTATCAAAGGATGGGAAGGCGAGTGGTGGCTATTGAGGTTGTATTGGATAGTATGGGACCTGAGCATGACGTAAATGGTAGGGAATAAGGGGTGGATATTGTCATGGTTTTAGCTGAGATGATAGTTAATTTCCTTCACTTTAGCTGGTATAGTGCTGTAGTGCTGTGTTTTGGACTTAGTATGAGAATAATGTTGATAACACACTAATGTTTTAGTTGTTGCTAAGTAGTGCTTACACTAGTCAAGGACTTTTCCAGCTTCCCATGCTCTGCAAGATGCACAAGAAGCTGGGAGGGGAGGGGGCACATCCAAGAGAGCTGATCCGAATTGGCCAAAGGGATATTCCATATCATGTGACGTCATGCCCAGTATATAAACTGGGGGGAGTTGGCCAGGGGAAACAACGATTGCGGCTCAGGGACCAGCAGCATCAGTCGGTGGGTGGTGAGCGGTTGCATCACTTGTAGTTTGGGGTTTTTTTTTCCTTTTTCCTGAGGTTTCACCTCCCTCTCTCTCTCTTGTTATTTCTCTTTTCATTATATTATCATTATTATTATTGTTGTTTTATTTTAATTAGTAAACTGTTCTTATCTGGACCCATGAGTTTTCTTACTTTGGCCCTTCTGATTCTCTCCCCCATCCCACAGGGGTGGGGGAGTGAGCAAGCAGCTGTGTGGTGCTGAGCCTGACTGGGGCTAAACCACAACACCCACACAGAATAATACTGTTCACTTCTCTGGAGCAAACCAGCTCATTCCTTCTGAAACAAACCCCAGCTGCTGCTCAGGCATTGGGTTATGCAAAGCACCACCTCCAATAAGCAATGTGAACACAACTGCATCAGGTTTGGTGCCTCAGACTTTCTGCTAGGTGGGCTATACAATTTGAATCTATCTATAGCAAAATCCCTCCATGGGAAACAGCTTCTGTGAAATGGTGTGGGAAACCTTATCTTGTACCGTCCCTCCCATGGGGAACAGTCCACACAGTCTTCAGAGAACTGGAGCTGTTGGTTGTTCCCTTTCGACATCAGGGAGAAATGAAACACTGCAAAAGTTTGCATCCTCCCTCTCCCCCACTACCCCATTGCTAATTTATGGTGAGATAGTAGCTGCCCTTCAAAAAGTTACTGTGTTGTAACTAACAGATAACTGAAAGGTACTATGTAGATCATTGAATCCATGTCCCCGAAATGCAACATTGTTTCAACATTTAACAGGCATCATTTTCTTAATCTGCAGATTCTCATTTTTATCTAGAGAACAAGAGAAACAATCCTCAAGTCTGGGGCAGAAATACAGATTTATCAGCTATTACTATACATCTACAATTTGCCAATGTCCTTTAACCCTTCCCCATTGCCTCTAGATTGAAGTAGTTTTACTTTAGCTTTACCACATCCTCCAAGCTTACACTGGCTGCCATCCACAGAGAGCATACATATGCTGAGCTTCACTGTCTTGATAAACAGGGATTTTTTTTTTCAAACCTGCAGAGTCTAGGGGCATTAACTGGTGAAATCTTACTTCTCCAGAAAAAAAAAGTTCTGCTAAGAAATGCAAACTTGAGAGTGTCTTAGCCCATATTTACAAAAATACTTTAAACAGCATAAAGCAGCAGTGCTGCAGATGGAGCCAGTTCTGCCCACCTTCCTCCCCTCCCTCACCCTCCTCACCTCCACCCTGCATTTCCCACTACCCTGTGCCTGCACCAGTGTCAACTGGTACGGCTGAATGGTGAACAGCAGCAGGAAACAGGCTTGAGCTCTTAAAACAGCTAGTTTCAAACTGGATCAATTCCTTGATCTGCTTTTCCATGACACCACGTGGACAGTTGTTTTGGCACAAGAGCCAATGCAGGGCAAAGGACAGGAACACGTGGGAGAGGGAAGGAGGTGTAGAAAAGGGGGAGCTGCAGCTTTCAGCAGCACTGCTAGCTTCCTCCTCATCAGAGTGCTGGGGGAACAGTCGATTTGAAAACCCAGTCTTGGAAAATGTAGCTAGACTCAACCCAGACTAAGGCAGTTTAAGGGGCACTTGGGTTCCCATTTAATGATGGAATAGCAGCTTTTCAGAAAGCAACCAGCCCTTGCTCTAAAAGGATTGAAAAGCTGAATCACTGTTTTCTGCCTAGCTTTTAGGCCTATCTCTTCGCAGTATTTGGCCTGTTCTTAGATGTGTCCTAGATCAAACTTGTGGAAGACACAGTGTCATTGACTAGTTTAGTGAGACAGACAATGAAATGAATAGACATTTATCTGAATGTGTAATGTCTATTTCTGTACAAATAAGATTAAAAATAATGAAGCTTATTGATGTTTATACCTATTGACATGTATTGATCACCGTGGTAACTCAAGAGGGAAATAAATTTAAGATCTCACCTTTGTCTAACATGTTATTGACTACTCAGGTCTGTTCTGTTTCTGACAGATAGAGACAGAAGCCTGGATTAATGTCCATAATCTAATCCAGAGTGGAAATTCCACTGTTCCTTTTCCTGGGCAAAAAGTAAATCCCTTTTAAAGTGACTGCAAAAGCCCTGAAGTCAGAAAGATCTAAGAAGGAGTAAATAAAGTAGAAGAGGGCAGCCAACTTGCATAGTTTCCATGTCATATTCTCACAGTCTAACATTCTGTTCTCTCCAAGGAGGAAATAACAATATAATGTACAGCCCTGCCATTACTGCTATTAATATCTTGGAATGTATCCAGAAGCACATGGGTGCAGGAGAATATGCTGTTCCTAGTAATCACATAAATGTTTAGATGTTTTTCTTTACGAGGCTGAGCCTGGATATCTTTTGTATGCTGCACTGCATAGGTCCTTATTTTCCAGCTCCTCGAAGGCTGGGCCAATCAAGCTTCCCTTTTTAAAGTCAAGTTGCAGCGTAACAGAAGTACTACAAGTTCCAAAACAATGTATGAGCTATTTTAGCTATTTTAGTGCACTAAAAAAAAAAAGGCGGAGCTGGCCGGGGAGGGGGGGCCAGCAGGGAGATGGAAAGTAAAAGAAAAACAGAAAAGCAAACTAGGACACAGTGAAAACAATTCTTCCTAACGTTTAGCAGAATATGCACATGCAATTACCCTAGGAAAAGTCTTAATGATTTAAGATTACCCTAACAAGATAAAGCTTTTTCTCGATATACAGCTGCACATCCTTTTGGCGCCTCTGAAATTCTCTCCCGAGAGGTTTTGTATGGTGAACTTCCCCAGTGCAGCCTGTGTGGGGAATGCCTTAATGGCCAGCGAGGGACCTTCACTCCAGGCTGCACTTGTCCATCATTAGGTATACCTAAGCCCTAGAAGGACAAGGGCAAAAGCTCACTTCTTCATGGTAGAGATGAAAAGTTACTTCCATGCACAGGCTACAGTTAGGAGGCACTGCTTTATCCATACTGTTTGAAATTTTCCTCTTCCGCTAGTTTAAATCTGAAACCTGATGGAAAAAGTAAGAGGAAGCCAGAGGGACAAAATGCTACATCCAGTCCCCAAGTGGCATTCAGGCCACTAGCCGGGGTACTTTGACATGTTGTACAGTGCCTGAAATGGCATGTTCCCTTCACAATGATGATCCAAAATTGCCAGCTTTCTCCACATGCAGCTGCCAAGGGAGAGACAAAGAATTATCAAGGGTATGAGGAAGTCTTAAAATCCTTGTTCAGAAAGCACCAGTAATGCATTGCTGTTCACCTAAGATATATGGGACATACCACTTTTCTTTTAAAGCTGTAAAAAGTGGTTGTGCACTCGTTGTCCTACACAACTGTTTATAGGGCTGAGTGATCCAGAACATAGGAGAGACATTCTCCGTCCTTTCCTCTGCTTACAGTGATTCAGACCCACACTTACTCTTACTTTCCTGTATAGCATCTTGGGTCCAAGGATGACTGACTGTCAATGTATAATTAATGCAGTTTGTGAGGCTTGCCTGGCCTCTCAGAGCACCTGCACAAGTGATCTACCTGCTCAGCCTGGCCGTGCATCAGCTGTATTGCCGACAGGACCAGTTCTGCTCCAGCAGGACTGATTGTCTCAAATACATCTTCACACAAATATTGCTTTGCATCCCAAAGCAGCATGGCTGTGTATGAATGTAGTACCTGAGGTCTTCAGCCCAAGTCAAATCTGTGCTAAGAGGAGGCAGTGCAGTTCCTCCTGCACTTGCATCCACAGCCATAAGACACTGGTACAGGGCCATAGGGTCATGCCAAGTGGCACCCCTCTCTGGGGTGTTCTTGGGGCACCTGGAGCACTGGGAACTGCAGTGCAGGTAGACCAGTGCCAAACCATTGCCCCGATGAATCTGAACTCATTGCAGGAGACAAGGTGCCTGTGAGCCTACAATACATCAGTTCCACTACCTGAGCAAGCTGTTTTGAAGCTTCCTTAGGCATTTCTACAGTAGTGCAGACACACCATTCAGAACAGCATCCACTCATTCAACTGGATAACCCCAAGGGTACAGAGTCTGTTTTCATAAATTGTAGAAATGTATGGAAAGGATACAGCAAAAGCTTTTTTCCCCCTAATATTATTGTTATATCAAAACACCTGAAAACACAAAGAAGACTTTTATGTTTAGATATGAGTTTTCTCTGAAATCACTAGCTACAAAGATATTAACCATTTCGACACTTTGGGCTAAATTTTTCATAAAATCATTTCCAGACAGTTTTCAGAAACCTGATATTAGAGTCCCATGCAGACTGCCTTAAGCACTAACGGGCTGACAAGATGCTCAAAGATGGTTTTGTCTGAAGCAGAGAAGTATATTTGGTGCTGGAGGGGAGTCCATAAAACAGAGGGTACTGCGTTCCTGGTGCCTACCACATGCAGGTAGCAGGAGGCTGAATGAAACCTCTGAATATTCTGCAAGTTGTCAAGGACACTGTTTGGGAAGTTCATTTTGACTTGTGGTTTTGTTTTCTAGATTGGTGTGTTAGTTCAGTGGCTTCTGGTCTAGTTTAATTTACAGTGACTGGACCACTCAGTAAATGTGAATCAAGTGTTCAACATGTTCAAATGAGATGCAAAGACATTAATAGATCCATGATCAGTTAATTGTATTTTTTCAGGGAAAGAAAGACAGGGAGAAAGCATTGCTTCCAGGACTGTGTAAAGTGACCTTTTGGATTTGCCATTCCTGACATCACAATAATTAGGAAGGAATCTGAAAGCAATGCTGCCGAAAGAATTTGGCCATGAAACTCTCCGTGCAGTTTCCTGGCCTCAGTATGAAAAAATGTCTTGCTCCATCTTAGGAAAAAAATCATCCTATTTAAATAAATTCATCTTCTTATTTGTGCCCATTTGTAAGCAGGATGAAAATGTCATGGATTCTGTTACCACTCTATTTCTTTTCATGTGAAGGTAAAGGGTCACCATGGACCTGGCCAGACACAGATGCATGAGGGCACCACGAGGTCAGCATTCCTGACAGGACTTATGCAGATCACACAGAGGTGACAGTATGTGAAAGAATTATGTAGACTTCTAGTGCTAACAAGAACAGACATGTCAAATAAATACGTGTAATTAAGCCTGAAAAGCACAGTCTGAGGTACCAAAAATTTTACTTCTATTTCATAAGCACATTTCAGATTCACAGGAAACATGCTTAAGTCTGCTAGGTCATAGGCACAAACATAAATGGAGGGAGGAGAACATGGTCTTGTTCATAAATACTACCCCACTTCAACAGTCTCCCCTCTGCCAAGAGCAAAATAGAGCTCAGAATATTCCAAAGGGCAGAGCAGAAGAGACTGAAATGGTGATCTCTCCCAAGCTGGTCAGATGAAGGAAAAAAAAAGACAAAATGAAACAGAAGAAACATTCAAGCAGCAAAGCACTCTTCACACAAAAACCCAAAAACTTTTGCCTGTTTTGACACATTTCCATGTTTTGGAGGTGGATAAAGAAGAGACATGGAGCAATTAAATGAAAGCAGCAAATACTTGTGCCTTACTCAACATATAATTACCTGTTGCAAACACCCTCAAGTGGGGAGTGCACTTAGGACCATCTGTTGTTGCTGTTGAAAGCCTGTGGGCAATATTTTTGCATGCAAAGTAACAATGCACACTCAGAGCAAGTCAACGGTCATTAGTAAAGTACATATAACTATCATTCTGCTTAGCCAGTTTTGAATCTGTCTGGGCAGAAGATAAGACGCTGTTACATTGGTTGCTGTTGCTAGGGCTTTGTACACAGTTAGCTCAGCAAGCTGGACCAAAAAACACGGAAATGCAGTAAGCAAGAACTCCATCCAGCATGAATGTAGCTCTACATGGGCAAGGAAAGTGCTCTGTATCAAGTGCAGTCACTGCATTAGCCACACAGTAAAGCAGATTATACTTGGACCTAAGATAAGCCCCTTTCAGTTTTGTGACTCCAGATGGATGAAATTATCGCTGCAAAGAGAAAGCAATATGAGCAGTACTTTTTACAGTGTCCTAGAGGTCTCCTTAAGAAGACCAAACCTCTAATACAAAGCAGCTAGGATCACTGTGGATAGGAGCTGGAATGAACATGATCTATTTCTATTACGTATTTCCACTCTTCTCGAAATGACCTTCTGTCACAGAAGCATTCCCTTCAGAAGAGGAGATATACTTGTGATGAGCTGCTCATTTGTCTCCTCAGTGTTATGAATGGGTCACTGTGGACCCATTGAATAAAGTTTAATACACATCTGTCATACAGCCACTGCTGTCAATGAAACATAGCATCGAGAAATTGGAGTTACATTTAGAATAGCTACTCATGGTAGAAATGTTCCAGTCAGAGCAATGCAAGGTTCATCTGAAGCTACAAAGAAGGGTACATATTCAGACCCAATATTGGGTAGCTTATATTATACAGCTTAATATTGTTGCAGCTAGAGCATCCATAATAACTACTTATAACTACCAAGTATCTCTGAAATTTTTTCCAGTTTAGACACATCTCTATATACACGGCACTGCCAGCTTTTGAAGATCCTGATGCTATCACTACAGTGTGCATGCAAGTTGTGCAAAGAAGGTGTGAATATGAACCTTATCTTACATCATTTAAAGGAAAGATAAACCAACTGGACATGAATTCCTTGTTTCTAATTGCAAACACTGAACTATAATAAAAAACTGCTTATTTATTAGGTTTTGCTTGCAATACTCTGAACAATTTGGAGGAAGCAAAACCTTATTAACCAAAAATGAATTATAATGAAGGAGTTTATGGCTGATTTACCCAATTTGGAAACTGGGAAAAGGAGTGTCTTTGAGGGTTCTTTGTTCATCCCCAGGCATGGATTGAGAGAATTTGCAGGACAAACTGGAGTTCTGCTTATGCCCATGATACTGTATGCACGTATCTGTTCATGTGCCAGAAGAGTTCAAAGCCAGGCATAGGGACCCCTATTAGTTAACACTGACCTAAATTAAACCACCATCTGTGGGAAAAAAAATTGATATACTTTGCCTCAAAGTAGCTAGCAGAAACTGACCTCAAGCTTCCATTTACCCACAAAAATGGACCTGTTTTGCAGTGACTCCAGCTCTGCTTCTGAAAGTTTGTAGGCAAGTCAACAGCAGCTCCTAGTTAAATGTATCAAAGTTAATAGGCTTTTCTAAACTATTCCTCATTGATAACTTATCATTCATACAGCAGAAGCTATCAGCCAAAACTCTCCACACCATGCTGATATCTAGACACCAACAGCTGAAGACTCCATGCCATGGTGAAGCTTTCATGGTTGGTTGCTTCAGAGTGGATTGTGGTTAGTTATATGATCCTCTATGGGACAGTAGAAGGAAATATGTTATTTTATGTATATATTAACATTGCACAGAAGGAAGCAGGCAACGAGTTTAAGATTTGAACTTTGACAGAAGTGATCGAGCAGCTCAGTAGAGTTAGGGTGATTTATGTCAGCTGCATATCTGATCTTATCTTTGATACTGGTACTAAATGTCCATTTGGTTCACAAAAGATGAAAAGAACCTCCAGATGAATAGTGGTTACTGTGCCAGATGAAATACAATTCATATAAACATACACATGAAAACCAGCTCAGATGCCCGCATTGAAAGGTAAAGAACAATCTGTGCTTTCTAAATGATCTAAGGGTTCTGGATCTGCGTAATAACCTATTAAAACAGACTCATGGCTCCCTTTGTATCTATAGAAGGTAAAATTAACTTCATTTTTCAGATCCATCCCATTACTTAGCAAATAACAAGAAACGAAGAGTCAATTCTCTCAGGTTCAGAGGAGGAACTAGATGATGCATCTCAGAGGCCCTCACCACTCAATGCTTTATGATATTTTTTTGGCAGACTGAGTAATCCCAGGCAAATTGACAGGTTAGTAAGTATGGATTTGATTATCAGAGCCAAAGAGCCTTACGAAAAGGTTATTAAGAGGGAATCACATCTGCTTTTTGCTCAAGAAACAAAATTTAGCTATGAGTTTTGGAATCTGAGAAAAGGAATCCCCACACCTACATGTGAAAAGGTAAATTTGCACATCTCCAGTTCCCCCCTCCTGACAGTATAATTAGCTCAGACAAAGAAAACAGGTACAGCATACACAGACAGTAAGTAATAACATTCTTTGCCAAGACCAAAAAAAACACTGGTTGATGATGAAAGGACTCAAGGGTGCTGAGCTCTGATTGAGCTGAAGTTCAGGGCCTCTCCAAACATTTTCACCTTCTTCTATAAGGCAAGGGCCTTCTGACTGTGCATCATTATATGGCAAAATTCACTCTTGCTCATGTGACAGCTTCCACTTTCTTTGTTGCATCTCTGTAGTCAATGATTAACTAAGAGTATACATATTGTTAACACTAAGTCCGTCAATATGCCATTACTGTGTAGAACAAAGGGAAAATCCCATCATGTCTTCTGGAAACTAAATACACCATTTTGTTCTGGTGAGAAGTACTTTGAGCATGTCTACTTTGAGTCAATGTTGTTATTATTTTTTAATTCTTATTTTATCACTGGTATACTTGGTGCTCAGTAAGGAATGCCTATGCATAGGTACTCCAAAACCAGTTTAAACTAAGAAGCTGAGGTACAGGAAGAGACAAACTATGCTGATGAGGACTTCAGGGAAGGATGCCAACTCTGCCCATGAACACAGGGGTGTCAGTGAACCAGGTGGAAGGTTAGCCTGCCCTCACCTACTCCTGATTCAGACTGCAATTGTGTATGTATACTGCCAACTTTAAAGCCAGCTTTGATATACCACAGTCACAGTAGTCATAAACCCTGGCTCAGTTTTGGATGAGCTGCAAAAAATTATTTTGATAAAACCAATATAACCAAACATATTTTTAATGAAAGGTGTTTTAGGAAAGAGCTGAAAAGAGAAGTATGACTTTTGTCTTTTCATATCATAAAATGCCATAGAAAACTGACGAGAAAATACATGCTTTTTATTTTTCTCAGATCAAAATATATTTTAAAGGATATCCATGTTTTGCTGCTAAAGCAGAGGGTAATTCAAATGTTTGTGTTTTATACTTCTACTCCCTCAGAGTCTGTATAAAGAGTTGCAAATAGTCTTGTGGTGGGTAGACTGAGGCCAACAGCCAAATGCCCACCCAGCTGCTTGCTCACTCCCCTCTCCCACAGGACAGGAAGAAAAAAGAAGGAAGGAGAGAAGACTCATGGATCAAGATAATATCAGTTTATTATGGAAAGCAAAAGCTGTGTGCATAAGCCAAGCAAAATAAGGAATTAATTCTCTACACCCCATCAGCAGGCAGATGTCTGGTCACTTCCTGGTAAGCAGGACCTCAGCGTGCGTAACGCTTGCTTGCAAAGACAAACACCATCACCACAAACGTCCCTCCTTCCTCCTCCTTGCCCTGAGCCTTTCTTGCTGAGTATGGCATCACATGCTATGGAATACCCTTTGGTCATTTTGGATTTGCTGTCTAGGTGGTGTCCCTCTCAGCATCTTGCCCACCCCACCCCCACCAGCCTACTTGCTTTTGGGAGTCTGGGGGAACAGAGGAAACCTTGATGCTGTGCAAGCACTGTTCAGCAATAGCCAAAACATTGGGGTGTTACCAACATTGTTTTAGCCCCAAATGCAAAGCACAGCAGCATATGGGCTGCTATGAAGAAAGTTAACTCCATCCCAGCCAGACCCAATACAACTGTTAAAGTTGGTAGCACTTTATTCAGAGATAAAATGAATGTAGATGAAAAAAACAATGTTCTAGAGCATTTCCATCATGTCTGTACTTCTGATACTATAGAAGCATTCTGAATTCATCTGTCATGAATTTCACACCAGTTTTTAATACTTTCGTTAGTTGTTTTTTTCATTATTATTATTATTATCTTGCCCTTAATGTTACTGATATTTCCAGAAATCTGCAATTCTATTTTATCCTGATTACTAAGCTGGGCTTTGCAAGCAACTTCTTGAATCGCATAAAGCAAAAGGACTGTTTAGGGAAAACAGGCCCAATAGACACTGTACTTTGCTAATATAAAAGATATTTTATCCTTTTTTTTTCTTAGTTCTTGTGATTACTAATGATAAAGGCCATGCTGACAGGTGATAAAGCAGTTTTTATTTTCATAAGATTGACTTTGGTTCTGTTTATTTGCTCTTTTAAATATGTCAGAAGTTACAACATCAGCAGAAGTTGCAGACAGGCTTGTATGTGGCCAACTACTCTGATTTTCCACTGTCAGATACTTTATGAGCTTGTTTGCATAAACGCAGGAACATATGACATTACTGTGTAGATTCCTCAGGTTTCCTTTTCACCAATTATCCCCAAGTATTTCTTCCTTTCTTGGAAAACAGCACCAAACCAAAAAGACTGAAATAGGAGACATGGGGAGAGACTGTCATTCCATGTCTGCAATTAACACAAAAACAAATATATCCTGTGACAAGTGAGATGTACAACAGGAAGCAGTATTCATCTGCTTCACTGCCACTGTGTGGCAATTGGAGAATGCAAGATTGCCACAAGTGACGTCTTTTGCAGGTAGCTGTAATTTGCTTCCCTTTGCATACAGATTTTTTGGTGGGACTTTTAAAAAGACACATGGCTAGAAGAGCTAATAAATAGAGAAATTCCCAAACTCAGGAGTTCCCTTCCAGAAATGTCAGTATGTTCTTAAGATGCTTGTCTAAATCATGTTCCTGCAATTCATTAAGGTCCTATCAAAAGAAATTTCAAATATAGGTGAGTGTGGAAAAATAAGTATGCTTTTACTGTGTACATAAATGAGGTATCTTCCAGAATACTGTGCAGTTTACTCTGAAGGTAATATAAAGATAGACCAAAGCACCAGAAAATAAATTTTAAAACAAACAAACCAACCAACCAAAAAAAAAAAACCCACAAAAAAACCCCAACATTGTTAAACCAAACTCCCAAGTGAACAAAACTATGAAGACTTATGAATAAGGAAAGAAAAATTATCCAGAATCCAGTTTGTAAGTATCTGTAGAAATCCAGCCATTGTAATAAATGTTTTCTATCAGTTAAATGGATTGGACTAAGTCAGCTTATTAATGTCCCAGGTTTGTGGGACATTTTGCATATCAGTTCTATAGCAACCATCAATCTACCTGGAGAAGATGTAGCTTATAACTAACACTACCCTCCTTATAATCTACACTACCACTGAAGACAATGTAGCTGTAGTGTTCTCCAACATAACACATACGTACTCTCAATCACATGACATCTTCCATCCCACAAACAGCTGGGTCTTGGCCCAGCTCAGATGTTAACTGTAACCTGGAAAGCAGTCAGCAAAGTGTCAGTTCTATTTTATATTTAAAAAAAAAAAAAGTTGAGAGTTTGCATGAAGTCACTGTAAACCAACCCCTAGCACACAAAAAATTTCTGTGCTGCAATATTACACTATCCTCACTGAGTGTCCCAGAGAACTTTCATAGGCATTCAACAAACGGAAAATAGTGGTTTTGAAGGATTTTAAGAATTCAAATGACCCCAAAGTTACTTATACATGTGGGAAGTAATAGAAACTCAAACCATTTTAAAGCAGCAGTTCAAAATGAAGTTTCCTTATTGCCTTGACCTCTCATTATTATCAGCTTATATCCAAAGGTGGAAATGTTTTTGCACTATGAAACCAAGACATTTTTCCCTTCCCTTCCCTTCCCTTCCCTTCCCTTCCCTTCCCTTCCCTTCCCTTCCCTTCCCTTCCCTTCCCTTCCCTTCCCTTCCCTTCCCTTCCCTTCCCTTCCCTTCCCTTCCCTTCCTTTCCTTTCCTTTCCTTTTCCTTCCCAACCCTCCCCTTCCCTCCCCTTCCCTCCCCTTCCCTCCCCTTCCTTTCCCTCCCCTTCCTTTCTCTTCCTTTTTTTCTGAAAGCAAAGTCTGTGGCCATTTCATTACCCTGAAACCTGATGTTATGAGATATTGCTGTAATATTAGCAGTTTGTTCATTCTGACAAAACTCCTGGGAGAGAGTTGTGTGTTTAATTGTGGGACTCAAGCTTGATTAAAATATTAAATAAAAGCAAGACAATAATCTATAACTTTTTTCTCCTTATGGCCTGCTTTGGTAGGTGAATACTTTGAGGTATAATCTTCTAATTTCGGTTCATGGAAGATTTATTTGCCTAATTACTGTTCCATTAATAGACGTCATGCTGAATTTTTAAACACATTGCACAGCTATGTTCGGACATTTGCTTTGGTAAAAATCTATCCCCAGATAACACAAAATATAAAAATATTATAAATATGGTATTAACAAACAGAAAAGCAGGGTGGTGGGAAAGCAATGAGTTTTCACAGGAGGAGAAAACTTGGGTCTAGGTAGAGTGGTAGAAAGAGGTATTGCACCAAGTTGAGAAGTCACAGTCTTTTCTTCTCTGTTTATTCATGTTTAAATTACAAACTGAAATACCTCACTAACATTTTACCTTTACCAGTTCTGAGCCTAAAAGACTTGGAAGGCTGTTTCAGCATCCAGCATTACACCCACTGATTTCCCAAGGATTCCCTGGAGCACTGGATCAGACCCTGCATTTGGTAACCAACATCCTTTTTTGTCTCTTTAGTGGCTGCATGTTGCATGCCCACCTGCAGTGTTAACACTCATTTTAATGTAGTAAAACAGTGGGAAAGAAACAGGTAGTAGAGCGAAATAGGTCTTACATGTCTTTTCCTCATTGTCATGAATCCCAAATGGATTTGCATGGGATGAGAGTAACTGAGGTTAACTTCTGTTATTGTTTAAAGTGCTTGCATTAAGATTGGAATAAAGGTTTTGGAAAACAGTAACTACACAGTAGTTCAGATGCACAACATGAGTACAGTGACCTAATGTAATCTCTTTCAGAATTGTACATAATTGAATAGATTTATTCTCTTAGAGATGAATCTACTTTCCACTAGGGAACTGACACTTCTTATCATTACCCTTTAGAAATAATTTCTCCTTTTGGCTTATTGAATCTAAATGTTTATACACAAGAGCCTGAGCTAGAAAACTTTCAGGATGACTGTGTAAGAAAGATGAATGCAACAAAAAAACCCAATATTGCTGCAAAAAGAATTCCATCTACAACAGTCACTGGCAAAAACACCCCAAAGCAAACATTGCCTCATGCAGCCTAACAAAAGAACAGATCACAAGGCCTAAAGGGACCTTTTACAAAGTTTGTCCTTACAGCTGGTCAAAATTTAAATACATATATATGTGTTTACATGTACACAAATATTTTAATGAGAAAGTCAAAACTAGGGGTGGCAGTGGAAAGGAAAGAGCATGTCTACTGCCTTCCCACACAAGAGTATTGCACAGCCTGATGCCTGGAGCAATTTTGTGGGTCTTTAAGTTGAAAGCTGAGAAGTCAGCCTAAATAAGGGAAGTGATTTGTGCCTTCATCTCAGTGTGAGTGCTCTCTAAGGTGGTATGTTGTTTCCTAAATGAGAATTGTCAAAAGGTCATAGCTTTTATCCTGGTGTGGAATGGAAAATATTTTGAAATTTCAAAGATTTCATGGGAGAGACAATTTGCTTTGCTGCTCTGTGTGGTTTTACTATCTAATTAAACTGTGAATCACATAGCTCGGGTAATAATGCATAGAGAAAGCTTGAATATTAATAACAAGTACTATAAAGTTACTAGTGTTTGTCAAGTTTAGCTTCCTGGGGATTTTGTTTGTTTATCCCACTATGGAACTTGAATTCATCTCCATGTTATTACTTCAGCTATTTTCAGTGAATGATTCTATAACAATTTCCATTTTCGTTATTCCATTCTAGAATGGAAAAGAAAAAAGGCATTCAAAACTATTCAAAGTAAAAAGATGTTCTTTTTCACGGAGTGGTGGTATCCCAGATAAGACCTAACCTAACTAAAGAATTATTTTTTTCTACAGAGTTGCATTCTGTATGTTAATACTGCATTATATTAATACTGCCCTAGGCTTGCTACAGTTCAAACCAACAAAATTAAGTTAAATACACATTGGGCTATTGGCACTAAAAAGTAGTTAGAATATACTCAGTGAGAATATCAAGATAAAGGCATATAATTATCCTAAAGAAGAAAAAAAGATCAAGAGATAACAGTACAGCAACTTGTATACATATAGTAAGCCGGTTTTACCATATTTAGACAGTTACAGGACAAAATCTTTGTTCAGGAGCAGAAAAAATGTGTAGGCAGCTTCCGCACCCTATGAACCATCCATAAAGAGGAGCTCCTTTCTGGCTGATAGAGAGGGTAGTATCCTGCCCACTGCCAGGACTTGACGAGACTTTACGATGGTTGAAAGAGGAAGAGGGCTCAGGCCAGCACTCACAAAGGAAGTGGTGTACCTAACTCCAGGTATAAACCAGGCATTTCTGGCTACAGGAAAATGCAATGATTTTAACCTGTGAGGAGGTGTTAGGCCCACAGCTGGATGCCTGACAAATTAGACACATCTATAGTTATAATGGCAGCTAAGCAGGTGTTTTTAAAATCTTCTGTTTGGACTTAATTAGGTTGCAATATCAGAGGGCTACTATAAGCTTTCTGGACATTGTCTTGCAGGCAATGGTGATTAGGCCAACATAAATGTCAGTGCTATCTAGATGGTTAGGAATGTGGATGACTGAACAAGAAAGTTATGGAGGGAATGACAAGAGCTGAACACACCAATCATCCAGAAAGACAGAAGGAAGCAATGGAAATGAGAGAGGAAAAAGTGATTGAGAGAAAAAGGGAATTGTCTTTCTTTGCTTTCTTGCCAACCTCCTACTATATCAAATGACTATTTGACCAAGGTATGAGTAACATCTCTTGCTCTTTCCCAAAATGGGGTTCAATGTTTTTTTTTTTTCTGTTCTGAAGCCTGAATACACAGTCCCCAGTGTTGTCAGGGAAATTGGTTCTGGTCAGTCCTGTGAGTCACTGATCTCTGGCTATTAGAGATCCCAGTCTTTGGCTTACAGTACTGACTGCATTGTAATGGGAAGGGGGAGACTTACTAATGTTAAAAGCTGTACCTTGTGTTTTTGTGGGTTTAGGTGTGGCTTAGAAATGCATGTTAGCTTTCAGTGATAATAATGCCGCCTTTGATGATGAAGTGCAAAACTGCCTGGTGCATGAAGGAAAACCAATTACTGCTGCAGAAATGTGTATTATTGATGAAGAAGTTGGTAGGCATTGGAAGCTTCTCTTTCCTGGTCCTTTGTGTAACACTCACCCTTTTTTACCTAAGATGCTTTTGTGTGCACAACAATGTTTTCTGAAATAATGGACTAAATTCATCACAGGAACAGTCAGCAAATATTTTTTACATTTGAATTTAAATGGAAAAGTGATAGTTCTATTTGTTTTTTACTTGTTTTCTGAAGATGATTGTGAACATATTCACAATCAACACCTTTCTATAGGTGACATATATAGTGATGTTAATAGCCCATTTCAAAATGTACTCAGTAACCTGATTTTTTGTAAACAGACACCTAGCAATTATCCCTAGAACTATTTGTTAAACATTACAAATAAATGTATTACAGTGCCATTTATTTGCTCATAGTTTTCAAAAATAGAATGCCTACTCATTGTTCTTTAGATGGATGGCTTTCAATGCACAGAATGTTCTGTGATTCAAGCTTGCATTTCAAAGATGTTGTGAATGCTTTCTTTAAAGCTGCTGAAGTGTGGTTCTGCTCTAAACAGTGGGTATGCGAAAATAGCACCTCCTTGTATGTCTGTTCTTCTCACTATGTTTACCCCAGGTCATTGGGATTACAATATTAATATTGACCATGCTTTCTCTGCTTTCTACTGCTTTAAGATTGTAGAGCCATTTCAGGCAGGGAGAATAAGGTCATTTCAATTCACTCTTCGATATATTCACGAAACATACTACTAACAAAATAGTTTATCAAATTGAAACCGATTCTGTTTATGCAAAACCATTCAAATCAAGGGCGTGAATGAAAGTGTCAGCAGGAATTTTGCAGTATGATCATAAGCTTAATCTTTTTCTGTGTGAATTGTTCAAAGAATATCCACCTAACAGGAGAGACAAGTGAAACTGCAATATCTTGAACCAACTCTGACAAGAAAAATGTAAATCAATGCACAAAACTCAGAAAAAGATGGATTATTTTTTGTATACTGATTCACACTAGAAACAAATCTTTTTTTAAGTTTAAGAAAGCTTAAATAGTTATCTCAAAATTAAATGCTTTACTTACTTTTAAATGGGGTTTTGATACTTTTTTTATAATATAACATTTCAATATCAGATGTGTGAGTAAAAAATATTTTGTTTTACAGAACTCATTTAGGCTAAACCTGGTATATTTTGTACTGACTTAATTAAAATAGTCAGAGTTTAAACATTTTAGGTAAGTCACAAGAAGATATTTTAAGAAGAAAGCAGATAGCATAGCATTTTTCAAGATAAATTTGTCTGCATTTATGATTTTTTTTTGTTACATCAATTAGTAGATCCAGATATGCGAGTGTAACTATAATAGCAGGCCTTTAGCTTCATGCCTAACTGAAGGTTACAAAGGCTTCCTGGTTTCTATCAGATCACCTCATGACCTTTATGGTTTTGGTTGCATATGGTCAATGCTCCATAGTTTGGTGATTATTGTAAACATGAAGCCCAAGTATTAGTTTTCTCTGTCCAAAATTTTCTATTGATGAGTGCTCTAATTAACATTTCATTAAAAATGTGGGCAATAAATACTCTTGCTTCCAAATTGAAGTGCCTGTTTCTTATTAGTTGTGTTAGAGTTAGGCACAATCTAAGCTTCTCTATTGAACTAGGCACCTGAGGAAACCCATATACAGGGATATATAGATTTTGAATCCCAAGTGACCATATAGGGAAAGTTAGTTAAGGTGGTGACATTTGTAGTAGTCTTGTAAATGTGAAACACTTAGGTAAGTTCCATGTTGAAAACTTAAGTGTCTAGGTTTATGTCCTCACAGTCAGGAGGTGATGGATGGGTGGATGGCTCTTTCATACTGGTTCCTGTCTACTGACTTCTTGGTTCTCATAAGTTGGTTGTCAGCTTCCTTCATCTGTTGGAGACACTCAGAAGCCTGAGTTACTTGCTTCTGAAAAGGTGCAATTGTCTTCTCCTGAAAAATAGGAAATTGCAACTTGTCCAACTGGATTTAAGAGTATAAAGAAGTAGAATCTAAGAGATGTGCTGCTGAAGGGGAAATTCAGCATCCTGTTACTGACAAGTCATATTAAATGTGTTTAATGATAATGGGCTACTGACAGCTCCCTGGACTGCAAACAGCTCTGAATCAGCAATTATGCCTCTCTTGTACGTGCAAAAAGCAACAGCCACTTGATTTTTTGTCTTGGTATTTTCTCCCTGTCTTGGAAGATAGTCAGGAGTGCTATAAAAAAACACATCACACAGACCTTGAGGAAAGGTGGAAATAACAAATGCCTCCCTTTGCTGAACATTGAGCCCAAATGCTGCAAAGCCCTCAGAGGGAGATTGTCCCCAGACCTTCCAAGTATCTGCCCCTGTTCCTTTCAAATATGTAAGTCTGCTGAGAAATTAAATTATTCTTCAGCTTCTGGATTAACACAGATGAGTAATCTACCTCATTTCATGTGTGGTCCTCAGTTTCCAAGCTACAGGTGATACGTCTGGTTCAAAAGGGAGGAGATCTCGAGAAGAGGACAGTTTTATTCTGAAGTAAATATCTGGTTCATAAGAGTTAGGTTTAGACTTCTTTTAGTGGAAAAATACATGTCTGAATATCATTTACTAGTAGATTTCCCCAGCAGAGCAACTGATGCCAAGGATGAGGTAAATATTCACCAAGTAAGGCCATTTTAGGAGCAACCAGTATAGTACTGTAATCTCCATACAGAAAATCAAAGCAAAGCAAAGCAAATCAAAGCCAAGAAAAGAGAAGAAAATCTGCAAAGCATTAAAAAAAGCTGTTTCCCTACCTTCTTGCTCTTTTTCAGATGTTCTCATCTTTGGTTTTCTATCCGCACCTTTCACTGTCTCCAGGAGGAAGACTCAAAGAAGCGTGTGGATTTTAGAGTACTTAGGAGAATCTACTCCCTCCAAAAGGGAATTCCCTGTGTTGACTGTAGCAAAGCTGTGGCTCTACTATATTTCTGATCATCACACCAAGACTGGTATACTGACTCACACATACTATGTATACACAGTTATATGGATGAAAACAGAACTTGAGGAAAGTAAGGACCAGACTTAGGGCTAGATGATCTCCAATGCCAGGAACATTGGATTTAAGCAAAATTAAATGGAAAGCTTAGTATGAAGATTATTTTAGAATTGTTATTTTGCTAATGGAGAAGAATTCAAGAAGGAGGCAGTTTTCCCTTAAGTGTACATGCTCAAAACAAAAGAAAAAAGAAGGAAAGTAATACTGTTTCTCATCAGCCTAAGCCTCCTTCTTCCTAATGCTTATGATCAATCTATGAGCAGATCATAAGTGTTTGTTATGCGACAGTAATGCTGAGACTGCTTGTGAACAGTTTTCTGTATTTATGCAATGCCTGATATTTGTTTTTCTAGTTGTGTTGATTAGTTGTGACTGGTCAGACAAGTCATATGGTGTTGTTTCTGTTCTCAGATTAGAAGAGCACACAAATACTCTCTCATGTGTCAAGTAGTTTTGCTAATACTTACTCTGGCAGCTTCAAACCCAAGATGCATGGTAACAACCCATACTTTTTTGAAAATGAATACAAAAGGAGAAAAAGCACAGCTGAAAAGAAAACAAACCCTGAGCAAACAGTCACATAAAACTGCTTGCCATGCTTGCCTGTGGAGCTATGCACACGCACATTCTTTTGTTTCTTGTTAAACATGTGCATGTGCTAGGAATCCAGGTCATTACTTTTACTCTTGAAAAAGTATTTCAAAGGGATCTTTTGTGTTTGCTTCACTTTGTTTGTTGGTTTTTTTTATTTTTATTTTAATGATTATAAATCTATACCAGGTTTTGAGACCCAAAACCTTACAGCAGGATTCTGGCCACTTGTCTCTAAAGTGCTGAAGGCTTCTATTGCACAGGGAGAGAACATTCACTCAAGAAATACTTGAACCATAGAAAAAGACGGTCTTACTTTCTAAACACATCTGAATATTGAAATCTTTACATCTTAGCTCTGATAAGGAGTGCTGGCTTTCCAATAAACACCACTTTGTCTCAAATCCTTCACAATTTGAAACATTTTTTTGAAAAGCCGACATTTTCTTTATTACTTTTATGAAGGTTAGTTTTGTCCCTGAGCCACAACATCTGTAACAATAAAAAGATATTTTGCAGGATCTCACCAAAAATGAAAACACTTTCCTCAGAAGGACCAATGAAGTATTCACTGCCAGATCAAGGCAACAATGCTTTGGCTCTAATTTTAACTCAGCAGTTACTCTCTATGACAGATGTTTTGACTAAGGGCAGCACTATCTGAACTTTTATAGAAACTTACTGGTTGCATTCTGTTGTCCAGATGGCTGATGGTTTCAGAAAAATGTTGCACCATACGTTTGTGTACAGGCTTTGAATAGCCTGTGTGGAAGGAAATAGAGAGGCTAGATGGATGACAGTAGCTGACATTGAACTGGTTAGCAAAAAAGAAAGACAGAAAAGTGATCCATGCCACAGAGATCCATGGCAGCTGTACAATAAATCCTCCTCACATCAGCAGTGGAGAACAATGTAACATGACATGCCATGGGGAGCATGTGAAGGAAAGCATGAGGATCCACTTTCTCCCTTCTCCATCAATGCTTCCCACTGGCTGGTATAATAACAGTGATCATTCTCAGGGTTTCTATCCAGGTTTTGGTGCTTCCATCAGTGCAACACTTCTCTGAGCAAGGTGCAGAGAAGAGCAGGCAGAGCAATCTCCAAGTGCGGAAGTGATTAAATGGCAAAGACCAGAAAAAGTGAAAAATAAAGCACTTCACAAAACATATTAAAAAAGACATGAGAGTTGGACTAGACAATATGGGTTGAACCAGATGATCTTTAAAGGTCCCTTCCAACCCAAACCATTCTATGATTCTATGATATAAATTCAGAATTACTTCATCTACACTACACAACTTATTTAAACCTAAAAAACAGGAAGTAGGGAGGAAAAGCATATTGTACTGAGACAATTACAGCCCAGAAACCAGAAGACATTTAAACATCATTCTTTAGTCACATCTTATTTGAAAGTAACAGAGATTTTAAAGTATTTTGTGTACAATTATATCAACTTTCTTGGTAATTCCAGGAATTAGTTTCTCCTAGCCTAATAAGTCCATACTGAAAAGAGAAGAAAATGAATACCTTTAGACCACAGAAAATCTAATGAAGGGTTTGCTCTCCTGTTTTTGGCATCACAGGAAGCTTAGTGCTGGGTAGAACAAAAAAAAGAATTGACATAAACTTCAGAAGACTTTGGGGATTTTTCTTTTTTTTTTTTTTTTCTGGTTTGAAAACTTTGATACTTAATGCTTAAAAGGCTACTTTTGTGGGGGATATTCTTATATTTGAACCATTACCATGGAATATACAATCCATTCCAATCCCTTCTGGTTGTGCTTCCACCAGTTGGTGTGGACATTTGGCTGCCATGAACTTTGTGCTCATGAAAATTGTTGTGCTACTGATACTGTTACTGGTACTGATCTCCAAAATATTTACCTGAACTGTACACAGTTCTTATGCTGGACACATCATAAAGCCATAGCATTCTAGTACCATAGAAATGCTGGGTGGAAGGGACTTCTGGAGACTCGACTCCAAAGTCACAGTCAAAGTGGATTGCCAGTGGGTCAGGTCAGCCATGGCTTTGTTCAGCAAAGTTATGAAACTCTAATAATGGGTATTGCACAAACTGTTTGGGTAACCTGCTTCAGTGCTGTAATACCCTCTTGGTGAAAAAGTCTTTCCTAATGTCCAGTCTGAAGCTCCCATGTCATTCCTTGTTGCTGTTGCCTCTTGTTGTATCATCTGACACTACAAAGCAGCTCATCCCTCATCTTTGTAGCTACCCTTCAGTTATTTATAATCAGCTCCTTTAGAACATCTTTAGTTCATTTTAACCAGGTTAAAGAAGCCAAGCTCCCTCATCCTCTCCTATGTCATGTCCTACTTGTTAGCCTCCAGTTAGGACGTTTTCAGTTTCATGTCAACTCAAAAGGGAGGCCCAAAACTAGGCAAAATATTCCAGATGCAACCTCACCAGCAGCAAGCAGAGTACAAGTACAGGATCTACAGTGTGGATCAATATTCCTTGATTATGCACCAGCTCAGCACACAATTTGCCTTACACATGACTGGAGTGAACTGCTGGTTCACACTCAGTTCAGGTTCCCTCTCAGCATGACTGCTTCTCCATCACCTGGCTGCCAGACTGTAACACTGCACATGGCTGTTGCATCTGCCACGCAAAGCTTGATGCTTCTCCTTGTTGAATTTCATAAGATTTTTGCTGGTCCAGTTCCCCAGTTTATCAGGGCCTGTTCTTTGTTACAGTAATCATACGCTCTAATTTAAATTTGCTGAGGATACTCTCCAAAATCATCCAGGTCGTTGATAACTATGCTAAACAATAAGGGCCCCAGTATCAGCCTCTCAGGTACTCTGCTAGTTGCTGACCACCAACCAAACATCAAACCATTGATTATTACCCCCTGAACCTGACATATATGACATTTTCAACTCACTTAAGAGTCTGTATTATTTCCTGTATTCTTTAGACACTTAAAAGCAAGATTATTTTATTCTCAATTGAAGTAGGTTGATGGGGAAAGACATTACATGTGGGTGCTTTTCTGCCATGCCTACTCTGAATAGCACCCTATTAACACAAGACAGATAGAACCAGGCCCCTCTTTGTTGAAGTTAATGGAAAATGTGTAAGGAAATGGCCATAGAATGGAAGCAATCATGTTATTGTGGCTAAACAAGTGACTGCTTCTCTGCCAAGCTGTGATAAGTGAAACACATTAGATCAAACCACCAGTTAAACCACAACTCCTTGATGGTGATTTTCTTACGCACAGTTTCATAGTGGTTTAAGCTAATGGATTTTACTTAGCAAATGGATTCTACTAGGGTGTGCATTTTGCCAGTTACCACAGCTCATCTGTGAGTAGTAATTCAGTAAGACAAGGTAACTAAGTAATTTTTGACCTTGTAAGTATACTATATGTAAGGATAGATGTTGACCTCATTATTAAAAACTTTATTCAGAAAATCAGATAGACTTGTTTTTATTGATGGCTTGGCATGCTGAATCATGCTTAGAAGGGCCTGAAAGTAGAGAATGTTCTCTTTGGAGGGTTTTAATAACAAACTTAAATGTTAGAGGTGCCATTCTACAGATTTAAGTTAGAGACATAATCAGTGCATGGCAGAATTAGTGTAATGGAGGACCTTGCATACAAGTATTTTAAAAATGAATAGTGTTACTTTCACTCCTTTTATTTGCTACATACTTGAGGATATAGCTATTGTGATATATGTCTTCTGCAAAAAAAGTTGTCTATTACCATGTTTGACTTATTTAATCCAGTGATTTTTTTTTTCGTTTTAGTATATGGCTCTGCATTTTCTTTTCTATTTTTGTATTACCTAGACTTATCATGATGCAATGTTTGCTGTCCTTTTCATGAGACATATTTTTCATTCTATTTCAAAACTGAAATATTCCAATAACATTTCTCTAATAATAACACTTAGCGTTGTTTGCCTTTTGTGAGATGTGATTAGGATATTTTTAAGGAGAGCAAACAATGCATTTTTAATATGACCTAAGATGAATAGTGAAAACATGTTCCAGCTTTGTGCAACTGCTGACTATAAAAGCTCTCATGCAGGAGTACTATAATTATGTCTTAGGAGTGTAACACTTTTTAGATATTTTGATAATTCCATTCAACCGTGAATGACACAATTGGCTTGCTTACTAGAGATGGAGACTTGGAGAGGGAAAGTAACTCCAAGACGTAATTGCTGGATAGACTTGGCCAAAAGAATTAAGCTGTACTTATCACAGCACACTTGTCTTGCTTTTAGGGATCCATTTAATCTAACTAAACAGTCAGTAGAAAATCACACACTTATCCTCCCATCCACTCACTTAGGACACAAAGATGGAAAGGAAGGTAGGAAAGTATTGCATGCATGCTGGGCTTTTGTTCCTGAAAAAACTTTTGATCTTTCACTGAAATAATTCTTTCTTGCTAGTTTAAAAGGATTTTTTTTGGCTCACACATAAGTATCTTTTTTTTATTTCCTCTATTTTTTAAAGAGCTACCACTCTATTTTTAAATAAATAGCCTTAAAACGTTCTTGAGCTAACTTCTTTCTTTCTTTGTATGACTGTTATTGATATTTTGATGCCTTAGAAGTTTTGCCAGTAGAGTTCACGGAGTTCAAGTTAAACTGATTCTTATGCAAAGGATAGTTTCAGGCAAGTTGGAATGAGCATCATAACGCAAATATTTTGAGTCTGTAACATTAATTTGGGAATCTCTTGAACAGGCTTCTACATGCAATCTGTAGGAAATGCTATTGAGACAAAATCTGAAGATTTGAGTCCATTAGCTATTTCGCGGCACTTCAGCAAAACTAAAAAAAAAATCACTCAGCACGTTCATTTGTCATTATATTAGGAAAAAGATTACTGTCTGCTAGTCTTATTGGTTGTACTATGCCATCTGTGCTTGTAAAAGTAATAATAAGCAATGAAATGCATATGCCATCTGTAGTCAGATCTTTAATAACAATTAGGTAATAATAATCCCTAAGAAATTACTTGTTAACTGTGATAATTGATTAAATGTAATTATTTTGTATAATAAACTCTAATCAATGCTTTACAATGCTGATAATGTCTTTTCCCCCCCTTTTTTTTCCCTAGTAAATGCCCCAGTATGTTTGAGCAGCTGTGCAGGAAAATTACTGATTTTCCTGGGTTAATGACTGATTTTCTACCCCATCAAAAGCCAAGACATGGTCTCTTAGGTTTAGAATCAGTTTTAACCTTTTTTTTTGTTTCTGAACAAGGTACAATGTAAATATAAAGAAATACTTGGCAAAATTAATTACTTCACAGTAACTCCTTATAAGTTTAAGGATAAACAAAGATTAATTATCTGAGTAAAAAGTACACTGCAGTACACTGCAGTATCAAGGGGTTGATACTCCACAGAACTGGTGATAAGAAATAACCCCAAGACACAGAAGGTGGTCTGTTGATTTGTTTGCAACTCCAGTTCTAAGGCCCCAGTTCTGCAGACTTAGGCCCTAAATCAGGTGAAGCAGTCCATCATTTGATTAATGCCAGTATGTACCTGAATTCCAACTTAAATATCAGTTTCAGTACTCCAGTGACCTGAATCTTTATACTCATATTTAATTCTGCACAGATGAGTAGGGTCTTGTGTTCCTACAGTATACTCATTTGCTTAAAGCTAAGCTCAAGCAACAGCTTTTGTGAGATGAGGAACTACATCTGAACAGCAAACTGTAGAACATATTTCCCAACAAAAAATGTCCTGAGAAATGTTCAGACATGTCTCTCCAAGAACAGCATGAAGTATTATATTTATATAATATACTATGGCAGTAGAAGAAGGAAAAAGAGTCTTGGTTTAGTTACTATGACAATATGAATCTCTTCTGTATGACTAATGTTATTAAATCACATACACAGCTGTAAAAAATCTCTTGGAAATTTTTTTCATTTTAATTATTAAAGATGCATTACAAAAGGAAATGCAAGACTCAAAATCCATCTTAGAATAGTCACCAAACATTCATTAGATAGAAGTGATCCTGATTCCCTATGATGAGTTCAAACTGGAAGTCCAAAAGTAAACCAGTAATCCAGAAGCACGCCATGCTAAAAAATTAGAGGATAAATTAGAGATCTGCGTGCAATTGCACAGCTACAATCTCACTGGGAACACAGAGACATGATGGGATAGCTCCCATGGCTGGAGTCCTGCAATCACAGAAATGTTTAGGTTGGAAGGGACCTCTCCAGATCATCTAGTCCAGACCCACTGCTCAAGCAGCATCAGATAGAGGCAGTTGCCCAGGACTGTATTCAGTCAGGTTTTAAATGTCTCCACAGACGGAGGCTCTACAGCCTCTCTGGGCAACCTGTTCCTGTGCTTTATTACCTCACACAAAAATGTTTTTTTCCTGTGCTCATACTGGATTTCATGATTTTTGATCTGTCCCCATTGCCTTTTGTCCTGTCACTGGGCACCGCTGAAAAGAGCCTGGCTTGCTCATCTTTATTTCCTCCATTAGGTATTTATACACTTTGGTAAGATACCCTGACCCCTTTTTTCTCCAGGCTGAACAGTCACAGCTTCTCCTTGTAAATCCAGAGACAGTGAGAAGAATTTGTAAAGGAACAGTGGTCACAACTGAGCTAATTTTTTTTTTTAAATGATGTTTCTCTAGAATAAATATATTCATGAAGAGTTTTGGGGTTTTTTTTAGATTTTGTAAATTAAAATACCTTAAAAATCAGCCCAGTTGAAATATGTCAAAATCAAAACTTTGAATTTCTTTTGCAGACATTTGTTTTCAGTTTTTATTTGCTCTGTAAAATGAGTTTATAGTCCACAACTGGCCTCCCTGATTTGCACATAGGACAAGAACTAGGTGGAGTAGGAGGACGATATTAATCTTCATATGCTTTGAATAAGAGCATCTATTTAGAAATAGATCTACACAGAAAAGGTTATTCTAGATTGCTACCCTGTAGACTCCCAAAAGAATTTGTTGACCAGGATACTTAATGTTCTCACAATATAAAAATCATGTGTCTTAAACAGTAAATATTGATTTTGTCATTCAGGGCAAATTATTGCTAAATATGTAAATGAGCCGTATACATTACTTGCCTGAAATTCTAATGCAGTGGAAATCAGATTTACTTTTTCTTTTCAGTAAGTAATCCTTGATCCTAAAGTGATCCTAAATTTCCTTTCTGTTTGTACTTGCATTTTGAGTCCATTTCAGGTTGACTTTCAACTTCAGAAATTAACACAAGTTTTGCAGGAAAAGCTTGTTCCATGTACATTTAGAAATGAGGAGACCTGACATTCTTTACACTCACAGCCCATCTGTTTTGCATTTTTCTGGCATGTCCCATGAGGTTTTTAAACTCATAGAGCTTCCAGTATTACTCCGCATATGCTAACTATTTTCAAGGAAATACTTTGAGTATACAGATGTCATATAAATGCTAATACAACGATATCATTTCCAGTGCTTTTCAATTCAGTGCAAATATTTCTTGCACTGTGCTTAATATTGTTTACACTCAGTATTATTTATTTCTTATACTTTCATGGATGTGCAAAATAAAAGGGGGAGAGGGAAAAAACATATCAAACATTGTATTCAGGTTTCCATTTTTCTCAAAATGGTCATTTTTATTTTAAAATATACATAAAGATTATTGCCTGTGGTTTAAATTCAGTCTCAGAAATTAACTACATAACAGGTTTTTAATTGGAGCTTACACTAAAGTCTGTCCCAGCGTCATTATCCTAACATAAAGATAACAGTCAAAAAAGAAAACACTTAGAAATAATTACAACCCAAAACAAAGAAAAGATTGCAGACCCACAATCTGTGTTCTGTGTAATATTGTTCTTCTCTAGATAACACACAGAGTGTTGTATTGCAAGAAGATGGAGGTAGACACAGAAGTACTTGAAGAAGCATGAAGGGGTGTCTGACAAAGTTTTCTCAATTCAGCCGAAAGTAAGGTACCAGACCACAGCATAGTTTTTATACCAACATGTTTAAAACAGTTTGCCTGTTTTCTTGTAGCTATAGTGAAATGCCTTATATACACTTCTACAAATGGAAGAAAACAATGGATGATTTCCTATATTGTAAAACTCGCTGTTTCAGCAATCTGACATGAGAATGTATGAACCCTTTTTCCAACAGCATAAGCCAGGATAATTAGTAGTATGCCTGACAGGACTAGGGGAGGATTAAAACAATATACTTATATTTTTGTAGAGCATTACTAGTATTATAAATTTTAATATAGACAGCTTGTTACCTAGTTGTAGGCTTGCAGTTCCATCAGCAACTGTATAGTACTTAAAGTTTAATAGATAGAAAGGAGCAAATTTACATCATTTTCAGAATAGACCTTTACCTATCACAGTGACAGTCAATCACTTTACACAGAGATTCAGCTACTTGATTCTCTCAGCCTATAATTGCTATATAAGGTATGCATTTTCCCAGGTAGATCCACAGTTTAAAAGAGTATGTGCTGCAAATTAGTGCTTTACTTTGCAAAATGGGTAATTTCAGAAGGACCAAACCAGTTCCCAACAAACATAATTCATCTGGATATTTTCTTATGATATGATTTATATAGTCCAGAGCATAGACTAGCCTTTATGGAGGTTTTCAAGTGGTGGCTCTCTGTTTTGATAGCTTTATTCTTGTTTTACATTAGCACAGATAACGTAAATATTGAAACAGTGGTGACATCTTTAGACTATAAGAGAAGTGATACAAAGCAGTAGTTAACAGTACTGTGGCTACCTATCTGTTTTTAATTTTGGAGACTTAAATCTTTATTTCATTAATATGGTGGATTGGAAGACATTACAGCTTGCATTTGCTCATTCTTTTCCCTTTAAGTCATTATGAATGTACTAGAATGACTCTTAAAGATCTCTCTGTGGGCTGCACAAGCAAGCACGTTTCGAGCTGAGAGATGACAAGAGGTGAATTGTTCTTCAGCACAGAGGTGAGTAGACGGACCCAGGCAGGGGCTTAGCAGAATAAATTGGAATAAACCAGATAGCAGAGGCCACTTGATAAGCCCAGTCTGGTTACAAACCTCTGGCCAGCAACAGGAGGCTGCAGTGGAGGTTTTCCACCTTACCCCTGCTTTCCACCATGGAAAAGAAAACAGCAGGAAGAGTATTCTGTGGTAGCACTGAGAGCTCATTTGACATTGTCAAGCAGGTCAGCACATGCATAAAATCTCTGGCCCACATTTTTGGGTGCCAAGACACCAGCCTAAGCTCTTGGGAAGGGACAGTAGCTGGTGCCCTGTACTGTTAGAGTGCACAGATGCTAATATGGGTCTGTGTCAGCTGGAAAGGCTTTTCCACAACCCTTCCAAAAAGATGAAGAGACATGGTAGGGGAGACAAGCTGCTGAGATGAAGTAAAAGGGACTTCAGACAGAAGAATCTCTAAAAGATTCAAAAGGATGATGCCTTCCTTAAAATGAGTGATGACATGATTCCACAGAATTGGGAAAAGGGAGAAAAAAAAAGTGAATTTTAAGGTTTATTTTTCTGGTCTATTTTCCATTTTCTATTCAGTTTTCAAAGCTAGTTTTGAAAATCAAGCAGTGATGATGAAAAGCTTCCAGAAAATTATGGAGCTAAAATTACAGCATTGATCTGCCTCAGGGGACAAACTCACAGCCCTTGTAGAGAAATGGTAAAACACCAAAATCAAGATGGCAATCACTGTTACAATGGCCAGGGATCTGTCCTATATTTCCCCACCAATATTTACAGCACAGGTACTGGGTCACTCAGGTATGACCACTGGCCCACAGAGCAGTTGATAGAGTAGAAGATAAAACCCTTGTCTTATCCTTGAATGCTCAGCTGCAATTTGCATGAAATGCAGTTCTTGGTCGATGACTCAGGTCACAGGGTCACAGGGATGAATTGAAAAACTGACACACTTGGCAGAAAACTTGTGCAAGAGGTGACTATGCAGGGAAGACAAAAACAACTAGAGAACCAGAAAGTCTCTAGGCTAAATCATACACTAAATTAACAGCCAGTGGAAGGTCAGTTGAAACCAACTTTTTATGAAATAATCTTTAGTCAAGGTATTTTTTTCATATATTATTGTATAACTTGCCATGTATTCCCTGCCTGAGGGTTCTCACAAAGAATGAGGTGATCTTTAGGACACAATCATACACACACCTGCCATAAATTGTCTGATGAAGATTTAAAAGAGAAACACTTCTCCAATATTCTACAGATACAGAAGACTCTTTTCCTTTACTCCTTCCCTTTTCACAAAATCACACTCTCAAATGGTACATATCTACTTCAAATCCACAGAAAAAAATATTTGTTCATGCAGCCCTGGATTTCCACTCCTTCCCTAGCAGCTTTACCTTGTTCCTCCACCCTTCTTCCCCACAAAACTAACATATAATTCATTTGATTCTTACACATCTACTGGAAAAGTAAAGTTTCAGAATAATTTGTAGGAGTTGTGCATGATAACTTATACACCAGTTCTGGGAGAGTTTTCAAGGTAAGTGAATAGTGCATTGCAAAAAATACAGATGTTCTGATTCAAAAACCTGAGGAAGCTGAAAATCCCAAAGGCCTTTATGAAATCAAGAGCTAAGGCTTCAGTGGAAGTTATACTTTGAAATGCTTTATGAATCTGGATGATGCCAAATCTGAGCCACACCCCCGCAGGAGACAGTGGCCCAAGAGACAGAGCTGAACTTGTGGAAATGGTGGTGACTCACAGGGCAATCTGAAAGCAGTGGCTCTGTCTGTCCCCAGCAGTTAGACAGTGTTTTAGGGCTCTGTGTGTTAGGAGAAACTGATGGTGGAGTCAGATACCTGGTTTATGCAATTGTTTGTAGAGGTAGAAAAAGTTCATATGGCCCAATCCCCCTGAACTGTAGCAAAGTCAGTAGGATGCAGTTGTTTTGCCATCTGTTGCAAGTCTTTCTCCATTTCTACCATGAGATTTATTTTTTTCAGGAGTGTGTTGAACTGCTTTTGCATTGTTTGTGCACTGTTCATGCTGTCTCACCAGCATCCAGTCCTCCTTGCTTTCCTCTTAGCGTGCTGTTATTTCTCTGTCTGCACTCAATGCATTTCTGCTGTTTATCTTTCACATTCACATCCAACCAATCCCTCTTCACAGCACCAAAGGGTATTTGTTGAATTGTATTAGCTAGTCCCTGCCCACTCTTATGCAGTAGCTTCTTTTGTTTCAGCTATTCTTAACCTAAGGGGAATGTAATTGCCCTCTTATTTAGCCTGGAAGTATGAAATGGAAGTATAACTACACCAAATGAGTTCAGTGGCAGATTTGGCATAAATTCTAGGTAAAAGCTGATTATCACAGAAACAAATTTTCTAGCTACAGGGACAGAGTGGAAGGGTTGAATTTCAAATTGAATAGACTGAAAATGTATTAAAATCTACTGGATTTACAAACACCAGTGGAAATGTGGGGCTGTACCTACACAGGAGGAAAGGCATGGGTTTCTCTCAGACACAGACTTTATGTGTTTTATGACAAAATGTTGAACATGATTCAACACTTTGAGGAGAAAATAGCTGTGGCAAAAGATGTGTAAAATGCTCCTGTTCTATGAAAAGAGCATATATGAATTTCTTGCTAATTTAGTCTTGCTAGCCAACTTCATGAAACACAGTGCTTTCTTCCACCGTAATCAAGATTTGTGTGGCAGAAAATCAGAGCTGGTATGCAGTCTGTTGATCTAGACTTTCCCCATGCCCTCCAAAAAAGTCATGCTTGCAGATAAATATTTCTCAGTCTCTATATAGGTTATAGAGAACTTTCACAGTAGTATTATAGCAAGGAAAAATATCTCTTACAATATGATGTTTTTCAGAAAGACCTCATAGATCACAATCAGGGCATTAATTTCACTGAATTGGCAATTAAGGCCAAATTCCCTCCTCTACTTTAGTGTTTTGATTTGAAACATCAGTGCAGTTTTGACAGACTATATCCTTGGTTGTCCCTTTGTATCAGTTTGATTTGCAAAGCAGTTTTATTGCACGAGTGAGATTCCTTTCAGAAGAATTAAAGCTTGAATCTCTGTTCTAGATGTGTAGCTTCATATTAAAACCACAACAGAACAATGCAGTCCTCACTAGGAATGGTCCAGAGTGGTAGGGGAGAAAAAAAACCCTGCAGAAGGAGAAGTCTGGAGACTGTCTAGCAACACACCTACAGAATCTCACTTCTTTCTGGAGAGCCCGCGCTTCGAGGTGGGCACCATCACAGTTATCTTCTGCACAGTTGTTCCACAGATTCATCCTTCAAACCCTGTCATGTACCTTTGAGGCTCAGCAAAGAGGATTTCACTATTGTGTTTTACACTGTGGTTTTCTTCCCTCTCATCCTTTGTGTTTTGATGTTCTGATTTTTGAAATTGCACGTTTCCTATAAAATCTTCTGTGAAATTCAAACAAGATTGATTACAAGACTCACCAAGTTTAGGACATTCAGGCCAAGCTGCAAAATAAAATCAATGCCAGTTACTGCCCTTCATAATCTGTATACTTCTTGACTGTGTGATGCTAGTAAAATGCTTCACCTCCAAGTAATCTTATTGGCCTTCACATATACACTATGGCTGACAGGATTAGCTCTGAAAAGCACTTACATATTACCTGTGATATAAACAAGTAGATTAGTGGATGGTGCTTTGGGCTGAAATTATTATTTTCTTTGTAATTTATGTGCTGGATTCCAGGAGCACAACACATCCTCTTGTACAGGTAAAATGCTTGCCACACAGGCAGATGTTCTGGAAAGAACCTACTCCTCTTCTCAAAGGCCTTTTTGAACCCTTTCTGTGAGAAAAATATCTTCTCCCCTGAATTTTCAGCAACAGACTATTTGAACATCTGGTGCCAGTGTAGCTTGTCCAGCAGCGCCCTCCAGACAGTGCAAGGAAATAGGCAGGCAACAAGCTGACACGGTTTTCACCCACTCTGTCTATTTTCCTAGATGGAACGTGGAGCCGTTTCCACAGTCTGAATTTTATCCATCCAAATTTTGCTGAAGACCCTAACTTTCCATGGAGAGCACAATCCAGGGATTCAGGAAGCGGATGTTTCACTAAAGATCACAATAAATACTTGCTAAACTTTATATATGTGATATGTGATACATCGCACTGGTGTTGTAAATATATACACTCAATGAGCCACATCTCCCAAGTATACCTTTATGTAGATAGATAGATCAATCTTCCACATATACAAATATATATGTGTGTGTGTATGTGTGTGTGTATTTATATATGTAAACTAGAGAGGGGACTTTGCTAAGGGCCTCATTTCTGTTAGTTTGGTACTCCTTTTCAGCTAGTCTTTCTCTGTAACATAATGTGTAAGTTGATATCCTTGACATTGTCATAATCAGTATTCATCAGACTAACAACAAAAAGGATATGCCTCTCACTCCAGTAGTTTTGGTTATACTATTATAGCCAAGGTTCATTAAAGGTTTTCTCTTATTGTTTTCCTTTTGTTTACCAGCAGAGGCATATTCTTCAACTTAAGATACTAGGTGATATACAAGCGTTCAGTTCTTGTGACAAGGTCTGTCTTCTAAAACAGGATATTTATTTTTCTGCAGTGCTAAGCATTCACCCTTTTGTCATTTCCTTGGCTTAGATTGCTGAGGTTATTTTGAGATCAATTTTTGTCTCCTATTTAAATCATATGGCTGCTGGTTCAAATCCAGCTTGGGTCAGTAATTCTGCCATATACATGAAACAAGTTCTTGGCCTGAGCTGATTATTCCTGTTGAAGAGGTTGTCATGCTACAGGGAAACAATAGCAATTCCTTTGGCATCCTTCCTACCAGCCTCACTGGAGATGTTACTCAAGAGGTATACAGGATGATCGCTCCAAGTCAGGACTGAGAATTGTGATGCCTCTATAAAAGTACTGTGGAAAAAAATAAATATGCCTTTCAAAAGTGAAAGAGTTAATCTACATACTAATAATGACTCAAAATTGTTATTTGCTTACAGATGCAATCTATTTTGAAATTAAATTTTATGAGTAAAATGGTGACTTTTCAGCCATGACAAATCATTAAAGAAAATAAGAATTACTGGAAATTAAAAAGAAGTACTTAAAAATCTCTAACAGTAGCAATGACCCTCTCTCTTTTAATGTTTTCTTCCTTGCTTTAAAAAAAATCTTTATTCTACACTGATATTTTGGTTCCAACCAGGTACAGTGGCAAGCAAGATCTGACATTTTTGTCACACGGGTGATTACATTAGTAAATGATGACAAGTTTTATTGTGTGACTGTTTTTAACCTGGAGGGGACTCTACTCTTAGAGGAGATTTTAATCATTCATAGCACTTGCCTAGGCAGCAGGAAGCCTTTTTTGTTAGATTCATGCCTCAAATTAAACCTGGAAACTTTTTTTCTTTTTTAACAAATGTTTTTCTAGTGCATATTGTAACTTCCTGCCCGGGTGTGTAGTTTTGCTGTTGCAACACCTGGTAGCAGGAACTGAAAGTTGCTCACCTCTTCCTAAAGGTGAGGCCAATGTCAGGCCATGATTGCGGCATTGAGGGGCAAGGGGACAGCTGGCACTTGCCGCCCACCCCTCACCCCCTCGGGAGTGTGGATAGCCTTTCGGCAATATGCTAAGCCTCTGCTGAGCTGGGGCCAGTCCTGCACCTGGTTCCCACAGCTGCCAGTGTGACATGCTTGGGCTGCCACACCGGTTTGGATCACCCCCTGCCTAAGAGCCATCCTAGGGGGCTAACAGCAAGCAGCTTGGATGCGAACATGGCATTTTGGTTGGGAGGAAGGGTTTCCTTCCCAGAAAACACACTGCTGGGGTGTAACACTCTGTGGTGCAGAGAGCTGCAGTCTGTTTGAGACCTGGTTGTGCTGGGGGTGGGAAACGACAGAGATATTCCTGCAGCCATTCATTGTCCCCCAGCTGCCTCCTCTGCACAGGCTGAAGCAACCTCAGAGCCACCCGAAGATGCCCACATGGGCTGGATCTGCTGTACTGCTGGGGAGGCATTCCCCCTCCCCTCACCAACACAGCTATCTGGGGGGGTGTTTAATACAGAGGGGCAGAAGCAAGTTTAACAGTGTCAAGGGTTTCCTGCCAGCAGCCATATACCCGGGAGGGGCTTTCATGCATTTCAGTGAAAATAGGGGAGCTAAGTGGAGCTGATAAACTGTCCTTTTGCATGACACTCCAGAATTTACCTGGATACTCACTGACTCAAAAAACAACATGGGATCTTAATAAATAAATAATGAAATAAGCCTTGTATCATTTATAAGTAATGAAAATAGAATGTGCCCGATAACGTGAACCCATCAGTAAACAATAATGTTTTGAAAGGACACTGCCAGAGTCAATAGGCCACAAATTTGAACTTTTATTCTTGTCTCTGTTTGTAAGAGCATGAAGATCTTATAATATCAACTTACATGTTTGGAGCAACCTTATCTTTCTGTAGCAAATAAAGCAACATTAGGTTTGCAAGGAAAAAAAGAAGAGATAAGTCAATATTAGCATTTCTGCAATCATGAGCTTTTCTGCAGAATAATGAATAAAGCATAAATCAGCAAATGATATTTAAAAAATCAGATCCAGATTTTTACTTGATTATTAAAAAATGTACAAATAAAATGTCTTCTCATGTTTTGAAAAAGGACTTCAGGTTACTCACGAAAACTGTAATTTCATACTCCAAGCCATGTACATATGCCTGTTCTGAATCTGATCCATGAAAGAAGCAGTGGGTTTTCATGGCTTCCTGAAAGAAAAACACTTCATTAGCTGTCTTTGGAATCTGATTGCTCTGTGTGCAATGGAGTTGATATTCTGGCAATTTCTAAGGGCGGCAGAAATCTGTAGATGAAATATAAAGACCAAAAATATAACTAAGGAGCACTTGGGAGTATGTGATTATATAATTATTTAGCAGCTGAAATAAATAACACAAATTTATAAGATATTTATCTTTCTGCTACCTAGTAGCCTGAATTTTGTTGTAAAATTGAAATTTGAGACAGAAAATTGGATAAGTTTGGATATGAAATTTTGTTTGGAAGGAATGACTAGATTTGTGTAGAAGAGTGTCATTTTGGAAGAAATAGGAAGCATTTTATAACATTTTATCTGATTTTCAGAGGTCTGTTTGAAATTAGTTTCTTTTCATATGTTAAGTATTTTAATAGAAGGCCTCAGGAGCAAATAGAGTATGTTTATTTACTTCTCACTTTTAAAAAATAACTTTAAAGTAACAATTGAAAGAACTATTCAAATTCAACTATTGCAGAGTAGTGAGTAAACATATTGTCAGGTATGGGTTTCAAGATGCATTTTCCCTATTTTTATACCTAGGAAGCAAAAAAAGACCAATTCTCCCCTCACACAACTTCTTTGTTGAAAATAAGTATGACTATTTTGTATGCAAGTAGTCATTCTTTCGGTCATTCTGTTGAGAAGCAGAGGTTTTCAACTGGCATGCTTTGCTGGCTGTAGCAATAGCAGAGCTATTGTTCTGTTAAAACAAGAAACAAAAATTATCACTATTCAATAAAGTTTTAAACAGGATTACTAATGACAAAGAATGTCAAATAGCCATTAAATTTCTGAAAATTAAAACCGTCTGTCCATTACCCTTTCACTGAATCTAGCTCAACGTGTCATTTTAAAGTGTTCTGTCAAGCTACATCAGTCACTTCTCGTTACCCTACTCCCACAACGTCCAGAGACATGGCAGGCACTACCTGGAATTGTGCCTGCCCCAGCTCCGTCTTTCTACAGCTTTTTGAATGACCGACTTTCCATCAACATTTTTAGTTCATGCTAACTTGGAAGCCTGATCCTGCAAATCTTATGAATACATTTCAATTTTAAGGGCTTTAATAAATTCCTACTCTGTCATTTCCCAGGCAAACTCCCATCGACTTCCCAAGAGGCTTGTCTGACTGACAACTGATTAAGCACAGAGTAAAAGCTTCAGGATTTAGTCCACTATTTTCAGTGTGACTAATAAGAACTATTTACCTGAATAAGGGAAGGAAATATACGACATCAGGTCATGGTTCTGCAGCCATTTGTCACCAGACCTACAGCTTACAGCTTTGGATAACTCCAGTGACAAGAGTAATTCACTTCTTTAAAATAGTCTCACATCATTCTAGTTTTAAACGCTGTTGTTTTCATCTTAAAATCAGACCTATTTTTAAAAGCGTTAGTGAAGATGCACATTTTTCTGTCTTCTTTTCAGAAGAAAAGGGACTATTGTGTCAAAAGGCCTGAAATGCCTTGCAAGGCAAAAGAGAAACAAACTCCAATGAAAAATGTCTTGATAGAAAGGTCTAGTTGCTATGCAAGAAATATCCCTGTTGCAATATTTTAGTATTTTTGCAATATTCCTCTGCTTTAAGCAGAGAAAGAGGTATTCTCCTCACTTGTGTGCAGCAAGTTTCCTTGCTTCTGATGGATTTTGAATGGATGAACGAATTAAGGAAAACAAAACTTTTTTAAAATGTGTGTGTATTAAAATAAGGATTGATTTGATTGCAGTTATAAGTCATATACATCTCTCAGATTTCCATATGAAATTTGAAAAAATAAAAATGTTGTTTTGGCAAAGTTGTTCCAGGTTTTTGGCTAGTAAAGTCATGGGTTTCTGCTATACTTTTCCTTGGAACAGAAACCCTGCAATGAATACAAAAGATAGATTTTCCAAATGTTATTTGTTTGTCCAGAGTTTGTATTTTTGTTAGATAGTAGTGAGAACAGAATTATTTTAGCAGAATATAGGAGTAACTAGTCTTAAATTGAATGCCAGGTTGTTCTGTCAACTTTAACTATCTCTAATGATATTAATTAAAACGTAGGTTGCTGCATTTTTCACCACCAATTTGAGCACCATTGGCTAGCCTTGAATAGCCCAGAACACATTGGATCATTTTTTACTGGTATAATTTAGAAACCTGCAAGATTTAGAAAGTCTAAATTATTTGTGGGTGAATTATTTTAGACTAGGAAGTACTTGAAAGGTCTAATACCAGCTCCAGATACGAAGTCAGCATGGTCTTTTCAGTAAAAAAGAAAAAATCATAAGCTTGAATAGCATATCTGACAAGCTATGTATATTGGAAACTGTCTTCCATATGTCGCGTTTACAGAGGAAACAGTAGGAATTTAAGGATGATTAAAATGTGTTAGAAAGAGTGGTTGGTACACATCATAATGTCAGTTATCTGAAAAAAAAAATGCTGACAATTTACAGGAAAAACCTTCTTGTTCTAGGGTTGGAGGCACTGAAATGCATCTCTCTCTTGTTGCCCTTTTTCTCTTTTCATTGTTTTGCTGGTATATTTCAAGTCCTTGAGTAGAAATTAGTTACTTCTCTTATTGTTTTTTCCCAAGTGTAACGGTCTGCTAGTTCAAACACTATGAACTTAATAAAAATAATGTTAGACAATGGAACGTAATGATGGATATTTTAGACATAGGTTTTTTTCATTCTTTTCCCTCTCCTTTTTGTATGCAGTAGTATTAATCTCTATTTTCAATATAAATCAAAGCATTACCACTTTATCACTTCAAAAATAGTTAACTTGGATAAAGACTAGGAAAGGAGTATTGTGCATTTGGAAGACTCAGTCAGCACAGTGCAACAAACTAATGAGAATTACCTTTAGTCATAGACCAGCAGGCAGTAGAATTTGAGAAGCCACCAAAAAAAACCCTTGCAAACTCTTTATTTAGTGTCTTTTAAGTATCTGACCATTACAACTGTTTGTCGAAAATATCTTTCTATTCATGAAATAAACAGAGGATATATCTTTATAACAGAGCATAGCTCAGTAGTGAGAACGTGAGATTTTTTAGTCTCCCCTTCACATTTTCTAGTTTCTGGTAGGTTCACCTCTTTGACAAGAAACAACTGGTTTTTGTACAAAATGGAAAAAAAAAGTCCAAAAATGGATTTTCAGACTGCAAAAATCCATTATGGTAATTTAGTCTGACCATCCACATAAAACAGATTGGAACATCCATAATTATATTAATCATAACTTCTGTTGAACTATAGGATATATTGCTCAAAAAAGATGTCTGTGGCCAATTTGAGAACAAGCAGTGATGGAGAAGCAACTGCATCCACAGGCAAGTTGTGCTCATGATTGATTAGCCACTCTGTTACAACCCACATATTAACTCTCATTTGAATTTGAATAATTTCAGCTTCTAAACACAAATCTCAAGACATTATACATGATCGCAATACTACCTTTGATTTCCAATCTAGATACTTCACATTGCAGCTGGCCAGACTATTCATTCTGAACGGTCATCAGGTATGCCTCTTTTTACTGTTTACAGGCAAGCATTGATCATGATTTTTATGGATTTGTAGTAACTGTTTAACAAATAAGAACCCTGGACTTATTTGTGCTGGATGTTATTGTGCAAATGTGGGTCTCAGAGTGTTTTTCCTCACATCACCATTCAGTAGCAGCATCTCCATGTCTCGCTGTGTGATTGGTCACATCATTAGCTATTTTAAAAAAGATGTGACATGCATAAAAGCTGTAATTCCTGCTTCAACGAGCTTATGAATGGGAATATAACTGTGGGGCTAGACAAAAAAATAGACCAGAGGAAACACCAGTAAGATACGGGACACAACAGGATGAGTTATTTCTGTAGGTAAATTAAAAAGAATATGCAGAACATGAGGCTCTTTCAGGATTTTACATACTGATAGTCAGGTTTTGCAAGGAAAAAAAAACAGGGGGATTAGTTAGCATAGAGAAAACACTATGATTTGGGAAGTGTGGAAGAAAGCATAGAAATAATTTTCAAACCAGCCAAAAAGAGACAGTATGAAAGCTGACATCATCAGTGTCCACTGTGCAAGGGTGAGATGGAAAGAGACTGTCCATAAAAAGCACCACACAATATACAGCAAAGCAAGCTGTGTATACAGATTGCCCTCTGACAGTGCCTATATCTCATCGTTAGAGAGGCCCACAGAGGGAGTGTGAAGTGGCTACATTCCTAATTTAGGCATCCTCGATAATCCCATAATTACACAAGATGAATTCAGAACCTTGTGCCTTTTAATAATGCAGGGCTAGCCGCGATTTCACCCTGCAGGCAGAGAGACACAGAAGTGTAAAGATCAGTTAAGACCTCAGCACACAATGTCCCCCTCGGCTGTGCTGATCCGCCTCCCTAGGTTTTGTCCCACACTATGGGTAGATTGTGCTGCCTTTTGAGGCTGAAACACACTAAATGTGTCATTGGGACAGGGAGTTTGCTACTATGTCAGCATTGTCCTTATGTTACACCGCCTCTCTTTGCAGCTCCTGCCTGTGCTGGGTGATGTATCTGAGGTTCCTTGAAAGCCACTGGCATTCACACTTGCTCTTTTTCTCATCTCAGAATAAGCACAACCTCAACTCACGCAGCCAAGCGGTGCATAGCGTCCAGGTGAAAACAGTTTGAGTGCAGCTTTCCGTTGTTTGCTTAGAAATACTGCCTTCACGCATGAAATTCCATCTCTGTTCCAATGAAAGCACTTCTCCAGGTGAATTAAAATTGATTGCATGCATATTCATAGGCAAAGAAAAAACATTAGTCTATACATAACAGGATTGCACATACTTGCTTGCAAATAGATTTTCCTAAGTTTTAACCCTGTTCCTCTTGAGAAGACAAAATCATCACTCTCTTTTTTTCTCTCTTCTGTAATAGAAATCTGCTTATCTTACGTTGCCTGTATGTATTTCCACTGATGTGTCCCCTTTCGCTATAGTCATCACTGCATTATGCTATGCCATACTGGCAGGCATAAAATTGTTCTTATGCTCATGTCTCATACAGGAAATTGATGTTAAATGACTTGTCCAAGGATGTTCTGAATGTCTGGAGCAGAACATGGAATTAAATCTCTCACTTTCCCTGTCAGTGACATCTCCACCAATTTTTTTATTGTGTCTGGTATCTGATAAGACCTCAGCTTTCTCCCTGCCACTTTATTCTGCCAAGGGAAAATAAATAAAGCACAATTTTAGCTTGCTATCCTACCAAAGCTAATGTTATCAAACTCTACAGTTTTCTGCTGAGCAGTCTTTTTCCAGAGCCAGCAAGCCAGAGCTATTGTACTGGGCAGTACAAGGAACAAGTCTGCAGGTATTGTGGTGCACATAGGAAATATCGGAAGATACTGTATGTATTGCAAGAGAGGCAAGAGGTCCAGAGATTTAAGTGCAGGAGGTAGCATAGAAACAGCCAGAGGTAGTTGAACTGAGAGAGAAGGGGCACTGACAGTGCAGCCTTTGTATAGGAAACTAAACCATCAGTTGACTGTGAGCAGGAAGCACTAGAAATCAGGCATCATCCCCTGTGGTGTACACAGAACTATTTGTTAGAAAGTGAGGTGCTTGCACGTTCTTCAGGGACACTGATTAACTGGGGGTGCCTATCTAGTGCTGATGCATTACTCCTGCATCAGCAGGAGTAAAGGAAAGAGGAAAGAGAGATAATGGTACATATTCTAAATGCAAATAAATGTGTTGGCTTTTTTTTTTCCCCTTCCTTCCTTTCCCCAGAGTCACTGCTGCTCAGGTAAGGAAGAGTTTGCTCTTAACCTGTAATTCATTTCATTTTTCTTTTCTTTTCCAGACCACTGGATTATAGCAAGGTCGGATAGCTATTGCTAACTTATTTCTGACATCTTACTAGTTTTCCCCATGACTGAAAGAAGGAATTTTATTTTAAAGGAAAGAGAGGGTGTTCTCCAATACCCACAGCTTGTTCGTACTATAGAAGCAGATTAGGGCAAAAAGTCAGAAATATGTTTCTCATTTACTTTAAGGGTGGGTTTGAAGTTGCATGTATGCAAGGCAGTAGTGGTAACCTGTATTGTCAATAATGACACACTCAGAACCATACGAAAGAGCTGTTTTAATGTCACAACATAACTATGTGTGTAAAAAGTTGCAATGTCATATTACACTATCTTTGAATGCATTTTTTCATAAAATTGCAGAAACAGAATTCACCATTGTAAATCAATTAGTCACTGAATCCCTGGTTCCTTTACAATAAACCCATCAAATATCCCAATAAGCTTTCTTGCCCCAAACGGAGTGCTCCTTAGGATCTCTGACAAATGACAGGAATTTGCAGATTGATACTTGACAGCTTTGATTCTCAGCAGAATCCATTTTTCCCATGAGCAGTTCCAGACAGCAGTTCCAGGAATAGTTTGTAAGACAGAAACATCTTACACAGATGGCAGTGCTTAATCTGAGAGAGTAAAATTGCAGGATTTGTTTCATTTTAGCTCACCTATAAATTCTTCAAATTATAAAGAGTAATTTAAATTGAACCAAAAGAATGAAGGGATCAATATTATTTCAGGTTTCAGGAAAATACTTCGGAATTTTACAAATGCAAAACCTAAACCATATACAAAACTTGCCTCCCTTAGCTCTTATCTTCTTTGATCAGACTGATTTATTTTTAACATGATGGGCTTAATAGTACATAGATTATTTATACAAGCTAATATGAATTCAGTTACATGGGCTCCAATGAACAGGCATTTTTTACTCTACAATGCTGATGAGAATGGTCATCAATAAATGGATAGATTTATTCCTGAAAAGTGCATTCTGACATTTGTTTTATTAAAATAATTAAAGCAAGATATTTATTTTAATTTTGGTGGGTTTTGTTTGCTCATTTGTTTGTGTGCTTTAGATTTCATATAGAAGTCTGGTTCCCTTTTTCTTGTACTAAATAAAATTGGTTCAGATGTGCCTGTCGTGATGACAGACTATTGCAGTATGCTTCTGATGAAGGAGATAAATACATTAAATAACTTTCTGGCAGGTTGTTTTTTTTTTTGTTTGGTTGGACAGGTGTTTATTATTGTTTCTCATTTTTTTACCTATTCAGTTCAAATTGTCAACTGAATCAGAAACAAACAAACCAACCCTGAACCTATGAAACAATAATCCTATGTGAAGAAACTACATAATGTAGGGGGGAAAAAAAGACAAACAGTGCTTTTAAAGATAACTTTGCGAGAGGTCACCTCGACATTTCTTCTTTACTTGACTGAAATAGTCTGTTTAGAATGTATTATGGAAAATGCCTGACCTGTGAACTAAACCAAATATGTTGTAAAAATAGTGGGATCTTTATTAATGTAAATTAGCAAGCCCAAATATTTTGTTGCACGGGGGTCAGTTGGAAACACTGTAATCTAATTACTCTTCAGTTTCATTTATGTGCACAGACATTTGCTCCTGTAACAGGGAAGACTGTTTCTTTTGGCAGCAGCCACGATGTGGAAGCCTCCAGTATTTGCAGGCTGATAATAGGACTAATGTGCTGGCGCCCTGACAGAGGGCACAGGAGGGCATGCTATTAGATAAGTGTTTCTGCTACATTACCCAGACAGCATTGCCCTTCACAGAATGTTCCAGCCATTGTACAGTTTGATATCCCATAGCTATAGAATGCTAATGCCAACATAATTATGTATTTTGGCTTCCTTTTTGGCAATAGTCTGTACTTAAGCAAAATTTAGTACCATCTTATATGCTCCTGCAGCTGGATAATTAAAGGGCATTTCAGTTTTCAGAACAGGGAACTAATGATATGAAGATCGGTGGTTATTTAAAGACTTATTCGCTGTGCTTAGGGAGTCCTGACAATTAGGGCTGTTTTGAGGCACAAAATATATTTGGTAACAAAAGGATGACAGTTTGGTGCAATTTAGCCAAATCTGTTTCTCGCAGGTTAATGTGTGTGTCACATAGGCTTCCTTGCATTTTCTCTTGGCAAAGAAACTTCTTGCTTTTAAGTAGAATTTGCAGGTGCATAGATTTAGTTTGAATGTGTGACAAACATTACGTGATAGAGCTCCAGGAAACTCAGAATTAAGACTGCATTTTCACAAAATGACACAGACCGGTAGTAAAGGAACGATGAGACACTTGCTCCTGTCCCAAAGGAATATGATGTTCTCGCTGATCAATTTAAGGAAGTCTTTGTGCAGTACAGGATATCTTAAAATGAGATAAATCTGCAAAGAAGGTGAAAGTATTAACTTGATTTATGGATCGGCTTTCCGACTTGTCCTCCTGGGGACCAAGCTAGAAAGTTATTTTAAGTTCTTATCTATTGGTGAGTATCAGCATAGAGATGTCCATAGACCACGGCTGGGAACTGTGGGTATATTAACATGCTCTGAGCAAAACGTGGTCACAGGAAACTAACTCAGTCGTGATAGCTGACTTGGCCATGAGTGCGTAAATGAAAGCCTACATCAGATTCTTGTGTAGAATTAAGTGGTAACTCAAGGAGCAGGACTTCATCCACCATGCAGTTACAATGCTTTTAAGATTAATTTAAAAACATTAAATTACCATGAGTTTAGCAGCACAAGGTGCTTCTGCATGAGAATTGCTGCATTCCAAAGGAGGAACAGAGGCCATGCGTGTTTTGAGTCTGCTTTTCCCCACAGGACGGCAAGGGTGAGATGTGTCGGCATCATATCGCTTGTGAGCATGTGTGGCATCCACGGCTGCTCTCAGCGCTGAGGAGGAGCTGCCTGGCAGCTCCCCTCAAGCCTCACTCCTGAGCCTTGCAAGCTTCCCGGGGAGCCTCTCCGTAGCCTTAGAAGGTTCCCTGGCTTCAAATGAGCTAAGTAAGCTCTGGATGACAGCCCGTCACACAAAGCAGCTGCTCCTTCCAGCTCCCCTCGGAGGCTGGCTCCCGACCCCAAATTCCTGCAGCATTCCGACCCTGTGGTGTTTACACGGAGGGAGGGCTGGGAGTGTGGGGGCCAGGGCACAGCCGTGCCCCACTTTGCCTCCTTGCCACTATCAGCAGGGAGAGGGGTGGCTCAGAGAGAGCTGCGAGTGGGAGAGGTTTTGCCACAAAATCGTTTGCCTGATTACAAAAGAAGTCATTATGCTCAGCTTCCCAGTGGCTCGGTATCTATTTAGAATATAAATAGATAACATATTCCCCCCCCAGCCACCAAACTGGATCTATAGCATACGGAGGTTCAAGTGACAAAGCATTCCACGCAGCAGGGTTTGTATAGCCTGGATTTGGATCTGTGTATTCACAGCTATATTCCACACGGAGGCCTGGTTGCAACGGATCTTAAAGTAGCTCTTTCTCATGCAGAACTATTAGAATTAGCATGTTATAGCTGGTGTCCTCAGCTGCTCAGTCCTGTGGAGAAGTATCTACAATGACTGCACTTCTGGCTTCTTCTTCATTCTTATGCTATATGACTTTTGATACACAGCTTATCAGAAACAGTAAGGTATAACTCATCAAATGAGGTGTACCTAACCAAAAATTCTTTAATTCTGATTCCTAAAGCCTATCAGTGCTATGCAGCTTGTTTGGCACTGATAGATGGAGTAAAATTATGTGGTCAGCTCTAAGAATCAACAATAAAGCATTTTATAATCATATATTTATAACACGAAGCCATGCTCATGAATTCCCCTTGAAAGGGGGAAATCAGTGAGTGATTTAGCCATTCTATGATGGGTAAGAATTACTAGGAAAGCACAGCAGAAATTGAAACAAAGTCACCAGCAGGTACACTCTAATGAAATACTGTTTCTGAATATTGTTATATCAATGATCAATTTGCATCATGCTTAATAGCAGTCATCATTAAAAATGGAAATGAGTCAATTATTGTATATATCCATTTACTCACCTATGCTTCTGAGAACATTAAAAAATGAAGGATAATTAATTAGGGACCACACAGTATCTAATTTTTAAAGTTTCATCTTGTGATTTTCAAAAGAAGCCACACTTTCATGCATCTGCAGCCTGAAGGGTGAAAGGAGCTCCAAACAGCGACAAGAGTTGCTTCGGTCCCAGCAGCCACAGGAGGGTCTCCTGTTTCCTTCCAACACCTCTCCCACTCCTGTTCTTCCCTGTTCCTCTCCCCCAGTAAATCTGGTAGCACGTACGACACTTTGAGCAGATGGGTAGTAAATACAGAGCTGAAGATTATGTCTGACAATTAAAATAAAAGTGTCTGACTCGACATTATGAGTTACATTATCTAAAGGCCTCATATTGGGCTTCTATTTTAAATGCCTACATTTTCTAAGTGCGAACATTTTTTCCTGACTAACCTTTTAAGAAAGTGCAGTGTTTAGAGATACCTACGTTTCAGAGTGTCAAACTTGATACCATATAAGGGTCTGTTTTACGGACAGAGCCAAGAGCTCTCCCTCTCAAGGCAGGCCCCTCGCGGCAGCCCCAGGGTGGGCAATGGCTCCCCGGTCCCGGACCAGCATTCCAGCCCCCGGCTCACACTTTATGTGCTCCAGCAACTGGGTGCACACCAGTGTTAAGCAGTACACCTGCAAAACCAGTTGGTCCCTATAAATTTTACATGTGCAAATTCTAACGCTTGCGTGCCCCGCTGCTGCTGCTGCTGCTGCACTTCCAGCAGGGAGGTTCGAGTGTAAAAATTTGCTGTAGCAGGTTTATGAGTGAGTGCTCAACCCAGTGCCAAAAATTCTGCCATAATGCCATTGTCAGAGCTCCACGCTTTGCACCATTCTATGCCGATGCTGAACAGGTCTTAAGCAAGGGAGGCTTCTAAGCTCTTTTCCAGATCTCATGAGGTAGAAGGTATCACCACCAACAGAGATTTTGTATTTGTTTTGTGCTTACTGAAAAAAAGAAGTCTGTTAACCTTGGCAGAAATCAATAAGATTTATCTCCCAAACCAATGAAATGTGACACACTTAACTCCGAAAAACTCTTGGCGGTATTTCACAATGAGGGATGTCACCACATTTTAGGTTTCCAAGCTGTTTTGTCTCATTTTCTTTACTGACTTCATGTTGTTCTAATGCTATTTGCAGATGACAATGTTAGATAAATTTAAAGGCTATATGACTTAAAAGTTACATGATATAGTTTTCCTGGCCTGATAGCCATAAACAGAACTGAGAACAGGAATAAGCCTTTTATGAAAGTAGAATTCATACCTGCCAGCCAGCTGAAACTGGGAGCAGCTTGATCCCAGATTTATTTTTTTAACTAGACACAGTTTGAGCAGATGCCTGTAAAGAGCCATTGCATAGTAGCTACTTAGAAGGACCCTGTGAGGTATGGGAGTGCTGCTACAAACAGAAATTTAAAGGGCTAAAGTCACACTTTTAACAGACAAAATGGCTGTAGAAGACATAAATACATTTCTCCATGCCATTCTTTCCTTTTCTAGGTGAAAATGAAATCTAGAACAAGGACTATAATAAACATCAGCAATACTCAGTTTCCTCTTCTGCCAAATGCTGAGCCACTGAAAGCGTCTGGGAAAAGTTCAGCACCAGATATCTTCCTCCACTAGAAATGTCTTTGCACTTCCTTTTCTGCCACATCAATACTATTTCATCATTCCATCTACAACAGTAGTAGCTAACCCTCATTGCCTTGTTCCAGCCTCTGTAAGTTTCTTTGCCCTTTTCAGTCTTCTTATTCTTAGCTCTCTTTCTCTCTGGTTGGACCTTGGTAACTCCTCATTGAGAAGTTCAGCATAGACATACTGTCACTGCTTTCCTACTCTTCAACTCTTTTTCTAGTTCTGTTGTTGTTCTGCATGCTCTGGTGTCCTGACTTCTCCTTGCTGTTCACAGTTCTTGCCTCAGTTTTCTGCTCTTCATCTCCTAACAGGGTTTAGGCGACCCTGGCTCCTGTCTTCTACCTGCTTTCCAGTTGTTCTTACCAGTGCCCTCAATGATATCTCTGTGTCTCAAGAAGTCTTCAGCTGAAGGAATTGCCTGAATATTCAAACACTGTACTGCTTTCAGTATTTGTTTTGTCACAGCCTTCTCCTTGACTTCTGGATGCCCATGCTATCTTCTCCTGATTCTCTTCTTTACTCATTTGAAGTGCTGTTGCTTCCCTCCCACCTTCTCTAGGTATTCCATAGAGCTTATACTATGAAATACCATTTAAATTTAGTCTGTTGGCTATTGTTCCTTACCTAATTGTAAAGATGCTTAATTCATATTCCACCTCCATAGTAAAATATCCCCAGCACGGTTATCTCAATTGCAAATTTGATTATATTTTTTTAAAAAATGTATTTTGTTTCAGAACTTCAGAAGTTTTCACACAGGTAAACCCTTTAACGTACTACCCATATAGTATGTTTACCATTGCTCCCTTAGAATAAATCAGCAATGTTCTGCTGCCTGTCAAAGGTACTATACCATTAAAGAGCAAACAACAAAGGGTATTCATCTTATCTCATATGGCAAAGGTGTGTTGTTTGTAATCTATTCCTGCTCTCTCCTCAAAACTCCCTGCTCTGCTGATGATACAGGTTTTAAACCCTTGTACGAAAAAGTTTGGCAGGTTTTTCTCTTGATGGCTTTTGCACATTTGGATTGCATGTTTGGCCCAATCTTATCACGTCAAAATTAGGACACAGTCAGGCACTGTCTCAGCTGGGAGGCAGGAACCAATAGCTGAGAGCTGATAAGAAGCATCTTCTTAAAACTACCTCCTACCTACTCCTGAATCTGTAAGCACTATTCCTCTGATTCATTTTGAAGTCTAATAGCTCTAAACAGCCAATAATTTAAACTAATCTGTTTGCCTTTCCACTGGATCAGAAGGGACAGAAGCAAAGGCTCACATCCAGACTTAGCACTCCAGTGCTCCATGGGGGTGGATAAGTGCCAGCGGGAACATGCCACCATTCCTGGCCAGTCCTCACCCACAAGGCTTCATTTCCATGGGCACACAGGAGCAGGCTGGAGAAGGCTGGTGTGCAGATCTGGCTTTGGTGCAGAGTTAGGAGTTAGGATATGGCCAGAGCACACACCCCGGCCCAGAAGCATGGAAATGCTCTCAGATCCAATAACGCAGGTGTAACTGCAGCCATGAAATTGTCTCAGCTGAGGTGCAGGGACTCTTGGCAATCCCAGGATTTCAGCTGTTATTTTCTACCTCTCCCTCCAATTTTCTTTCACTAGTTGAGGGGGTTCCAGCTATGCTGTACCATGGAGACAGTTCCCCCTTGGTCAGGTTGGCTGGCTCCCTTCTGATTGCCATATGAAGAATTAAGAGAATAAATGGTCAGAAGGGTAGGATAGGTCTGAAGGTCACCCTGGATATACCTAACTATCTAAGCAGCCAGGAATGACAGGGTCAGTTGACAACCATCAGTAATTACAATATTTAAAGAAGGTCAGAGAAGCCCTGGAATATCTGCTTCACTGACTGAAACACATGTTAACAGTCTGAAACCAAATATTATGAAAGAGCAGTCAGGACTTGTGTGACTTTCACAGTTGAACCCTGCCAAAGTGAACTGGACAGCAGTTTAAATAGAAAAAGGAGAAAAGAGAAATTCAAACGTAATCTTCTTCTGGGAAACAATAAGCTTACTTTATTATGTTTTCTGCAAGTGACCTTGTAGAACGTTTCTATATCGCAGAGAGTAAGATTTTATGTCATAAAAACAGTCAGAAAAGGAAAAAAAGAAAAGGGACTAAGTTTTGCCTGGGGTAAACAGTTACTACTGAAGCTGTGCCAGTTTATACTATGACTTTGGTCAAGGTTTCTCGTGATCAAAAAAACGCAGCACCAAAACTTGGGCTGAAGAAAAACCGTCCACCACAGGGAGTCTAATGCATAAATATAAAGCTGATCTAGAGAGCACTCGGGTTTATTCTGTAGGGAGCAACCTTTGCCAGCCGGGGCACAGATTGCATGACCTAAAATGCCTTTTCCATCTATTTCGGTGATGCACGGTTATTTTAGCAGCTTCGTTTCTTTTCTCCTCTGCCGGGTAATAGTATTAGCGGCGGATCTGCCAGAGGAAACCAGGGCTCTCAGACGGTTGTAAAAATCGACTGATGCATTCAGAGCACGTGAGCGAGCTCTTCGCAGCCCGGGCTTGGAGCAGGCTGGAAGGAGGAATTCAGGGAAGGCTGTAATCTCTCTCCCGGCGGCAGCAAGTGCTGGAGGCTGCTGCTCCCAGCCCGCCGAGCGAGGGGCGGTTCTAGAGCCGCATGTGCACTTGTTTACTACAGATTGCAGGCTGCTGCCCTGTTTTGTTGCCTTGCTGCTTTGCTGCCATTCATTATTTCCCCTGTTTGTTTATTCTGCAGCTTTTATGGCTATCCCTCTGGGAATCTGAGGAATCGCATTAAGGACTCGTCTATCTTATCGCGGGAGACAAGCCTTATGCTCCAGAGGCTATCTCCGCCAGGCCCCCGGAGCCGGCGGCAGGCTCTGGGCGAGGCAGGACACAATTGCAGGCAGAGCTGAAAACAGGTCGCTTTAACTCTTTCCTTGCAGCAGGCGAAAACAGCAGCCCTCCCTCCGATCCAGTTACTGGCTGAAGTAGGACTGGAAAACTAGGCAGGACTAGGCAGGTGGTTCAGGGTGGTTGCCAAAGGCACGGTCCTAAAAAGTAGTGCAGGAGGGGTTCAGCTGTGGATGAGAGGAGCCCGTGCTTTAGACCCTGCCACCACCCCAAGTCTCTTCCCAGCTTCGCAAGGAGACGGTTTTTCATGCCCTGATTGCTGGTACAAAGCCGAAGGGAATGAAACCTGCAAACCTCCCTCCGTCCAATGCCACTCCCCAGCCCAGAATAAAATCAAGGCTGGACCTTTTCCTGTTGTAAATCTGCTTATCTCCCTTCAAGCACCTGAGTTGCACTTAAGAGAAATGTATATATGGGCTAGCGTGCAGACTGCACCAGCTCATCCTTATACACTGCTTTTATCAGGATATGCAAGATTATGTGAGCAGTTTACACAGGCACGCAAACATACAGCAATGCAATTACAAGCTGGAGTGTGTAATGCAAACAGATGAGCCACCAGCAGAACTGGCAGAAGGCAAATATCTGTTTTAGCTGCTGGCTCTTTTCTGAAGCACCAGTAGCACAGCAGTCACCCAGCTGAAGCAATGGAAAGTAGTGCGTGATTCACCTCAGTGCATTTCTCATGTGTCACGGGTTCTTCCCTATCTGAAATCAGGGGGCCAATGTATCCCAGGAATCCTTCTGCAAGGGCTGTTCTTGCATAACAAAAGTATCTCTGTTGGGACTATGAAATAAGCTCCCTGCTTTTACCTGTGGATTTCCTTTGAACATCCCTGCCCTGAAAACTACTGAATGCTCTGCAACAGCTTGCAATGGTTTTAAAGGCACAAGAGAAAAAGATCCATTAAAAATATCCTAATTTACCAGTTGTTTAAAAAAAAAGGGGGGGGGGGGGGGCTGAAATATCAGGAGAGAGATGTTTCCATGTAAAACAGAGTTCATCTCTTAGTGTATAATTTGCACAAAGCTAAAACAGCTTGCTTGTTTACAAACGTATTTTATTTGACAACACAGATTACAAGAAACAGAAAGCCCATTGCAGAAATCAGCAGTGTTGTGTAATGACAGTGTGATCGAGACCCCCACAGCTCTAACATCAGTGCAGGGAGCACACTCCTCTACATGCAGAATCTCTCCACTCCCCAAGTCCTGGTTGGAACAAGAGCCCTGAGGATGTTTTGCTTTGTTCCAAAATTGTATTTTTAGACAGCATAAACTGTGGCATAATAAGGGAAGCTTACTCTAGTTTCAGCTGTGCTGAAGGACATGCCGATTCCCAAGTTGGTGAACAGATACCCTTTACTATTAAAAAAGATCAGGAAGCTTGCTGATTTGCAGCCCTTTCCCACTGCAACCTTAAGCAAACAGAGTTTAATTAGATCAATAATGATCAAAGTTACTTTGCGCAGAGAGGACTTTCAGTTCCTTTAATGGTGATGAATCCACTGCCTCAGAAAGGAAAAACAAAAACAAAACAGAAAAGAGAAAGTCAGGGGATTTTTGCCAGCCCTAATCATTTAAAATAGTTTTGTTGTTCTCCTTAGTTCAAAACGCTGGGTACCGTCACAATAGCTCTTTGATATCGGACACTGATATTGATCTGGGTGCATCTGTCTCGCTCAGCAGCTGATAATGACAGCACACGTGATTTCCTGTTATTGAAGCCCCACAGACATTTCTGGAGCCAGAGCTTGGCAGCTCCAGGGATCTTTTCCCATCAGCAGCCCAGTGTCCAATGCTCTCATTGCCTTTCAGCCGATGTAAGGAGGATACGCTGCAGCCCCGCTGAGTTGTAAACAACTTGTTTACCTCCTTCTCGGTGTAATCTGTCCCTGCTTCTATCGGCTCCTGTGGCATCAACAGAGCATTAAAACACCCCGAGCTCATAGGCTGATGTGCAGAAAACAACCCAAGGAGCCTTTCCAGGCTCTTGCTTTCTAGGGCACGGGAGGTTATTTATACCTGTTGTTTCCAGTCAGCCAAAGCAGCCCTGCTTTTGCACGTAGTTAGCTTTGAAGAAAACTAGTTTTTGACATTCATTCTGCTGGCATGAAAATGTGAGCAGTGGGGGCCTGATGCTGCTCTTCCTGCAAAGCTTCATTTGGGTCAGGCAAAAAGAGACACTGCCTTTTTCACGTTGTTTATGTTCAAATAGAAAAAGTGAAAGATGTGCGTGATTTATAGATCCCCAAATGCCAGGGGAGCACACATCAATACTGCAGCAGAAGGCTGGGTTGAGGGGTAAAACCCCTACAGATTTTAACCCGCATGCAAAAGGAGGGGGATCTGAAAACATTAGGAAAATCTTGAGTCTGTCCCCTCCGTACTCCTGACCGGGACTTTGGAACAACTGTACAAGACTGACCCAGAAACAGCTTCCCTGGGGTTTAGTGCAGAGGGCAGTGAATAGGAGTGACAGGGCTCCCGGTATGAATGTGCTCACTTTGTAGCAAGGTGCAGAGCAGCTCTCAAGCGCCCTCAGAGAGCATGATCCTGCTCCTGTTGAAATTGAGGGCAAACCTCCGAGCAGATCTGGGGATTTTCAGAAGCGATGGATATTCATGCAGCACAGATTTGAAGCTGGCTGTAGTTCACGTCGCTCTGCGCCCGTGCATCTGAGACACCACTGCACCCATTTAGGGGGATACTTTCCCTGTCAGCCTCCCATCTGCAGAGCACAGATGATCAATAACAGGCAACTGTTTTTGGGCGTGCTCTTTACTAGGGATTTTTAATTACTTTTGAAAACTTGTTCTGGGAAGTAGTTGCTCTTAATATAAAAATATCTTTCTCTGTGTTTTACACTACCTGCTTGTTCAGTTTGGTGAAAAACTTGAAATGCTATAGAATAAAACCCAAGCAGTTACTTTTAGTGCTCATCCTTGAAAATAGATACCTGGTTTTGATAAATACCAGCATCTGTCACCCTCAGGCACAATAGTGTTGAGACTTTTTGATATTCAAATTGAACTGGAACTGATCATGACAGTGTGTTTAGCAGAATAACCTGAACAGGGCGATAATCCAGGCAACCTCATTTAGGCATTGCCCCATCTCAGGCAGGTGCCCCTGGGAGAGAGTGGATGTTGGAGGGGAGGGTGAGGAAGCACCTAATCTGCCTGAACAGAATTGCCTAGATTCTCCGCTCTGTCAGAAGGGAGCGGTGGAAACCAGCAGAGAGAGTGCTGGTGTCCCTCGCCTCGGCACATCCGGGGTACCACCTGTGCAGGCAACCCAGGGAGCTCAAAAGGGTGGTCCAGCCCATTCTTAGGCATCTGCCTTTTCTGTTGATGAAGAGCTTGTACTGGATGAATATTATTTTTACCTCTTCCTTTGAAGTTTGGCCACTGTTTTAGCAGGTATGCAACTGAAAAAGAAAAACATCGAAGGTCTGTTCCCAGTGGCTAGGGAACTTGGCTGTGAATAAGAATAGTTTTAAATCCTTGTCTCCACTTGTTTTTTGTCCTGTGTTCAAGTAATACATGCAAAAGGTGGTACCTCCTGATAATTTCGAAGACCTGGAGGGCTCCTCAGGGAAAAACAAGTACATTGCTGACTAAATCTGGCCCACAATAGATATGTTACTGATAGGACAGAACTCACCTGCCCAAAATGGGCAAATTAAAGTAGATCCTAGTGAAAAGAGGGACTCTTTACCAGGGAGTGTAGTGATAGGACAAGGGGTAACAATTCTAAACTGAAAGAGGGTAGATTTAGATTGGATATAAGGAAGAAATATTTTATGATGAGGGTGGTGAGACACTGGAACAGATCACCCAGAGAAGTTGTGGATGCCCCATCCCTGGAGTGTTCAAGGCCAGGTTGGATGGGGCTTTGAGCAACCTGGTCTAGTGGAAGGTATCCCTGCCAATGGCAGGGGGGTTGGAACTAGATGGTCTTTAAGGTCCCTTCCAACCCAAACTATTCTATGATTCTATGAAACAGAATTTCCCACTTTTTCTTCCATACGTTCATTTAAAGCCCCCTTATTATAGCTGGCACTGAAACATTGAGGTCTACTTCAAACTCAACTAATTCCCTACTCTATGGCCTGAATTACACAGTTAACTAAGAGGAAGTTATTATCTTCCTCTGATTGCAGTTTATATGATAAACTGATTTATGACTGACAATGTGATGTATTTAGTTCTTTTAGAAGAACTAAATGTGATTGGCAAACTATTTTCATGTTGCCTTTTTCCTGTTTTCATTATGATTATATACTCATGAAAATATCACAGAAAGCAGTGTGAGGCTAAAGGTAGAAAAGTACAGCCACTAACAACATTTTCAGAAAGTTCAGAGTCATATGATTCTTAAATGTATTCTCCAGCTAGCTTCCAGATAGTAAATCATTATCTAGTCAGGCTGTGGGTAGTAAAAAAAAAATATTTCCCCCTTTGTTGTAAATAATAACTTACATTCTTTTACTCCATGCTAAGTCTGCTTCTTTAAAAGAAAGGAAACACATCCAGCTCTTACGTTTTGTTTTTCATTGTGGTTTGTAGTGATATGGTTAGCAAAGGTACATAATAAATTAATGATAGGAAATTGCAGAATAGGTCAAGGTCACTTTGTGCATAAATTGGAGGTCTAGGAGTTGCACTTTTCATGCTATCTGGCTTATACCAGTTTATTGATTTTTCACTCAGAGAAAAAAAAAGAGAGAAGGTCTTTAATAGATTTTTATATCCTCAGTCTATTCTAAATCCGCCTTTGTTCTGATCTTCCTGATGTTCCCACACTTTCATCGCAATAGCAAAGTCCTGCTAAACTGCAGTGGTGTCATAACACAATGACTCAAAAAACAATGGCAATTTTAATCTCCTAAAAAGCATTTGCCAGGAAAGTCATAGAGACTTGGCCCACACAGCCAAGAGAGGATGGTCAGGGAAGTCTCCTTTATCCTCTCATCTGACTCAGAAGCAGAAGCCCAGTACCGCTTGCTTTTTCCACCTTTCAGTAGCCTTACAAAGAGAATTGCAGTACAGTGTAGAAGTTTAATTACCACACCCACAGGGAAAGCTTAGCAATAATACTGTATAGTGAACTGTTTTAGATACAGTTGAAAAATGTATCTAAACGACCTTACAATGAGGTCAAGGTAGAAACAGATCCCTGTGAGTCAGTTACAGTTTCTGAAGGGACAGAAAGCAACCCTGTCATTGACCATTGCTGGATAGTAGTAAACCTTTATACCTCTGCAGCAGCCTCTGACTCTTGGAGAGGACAGCTAGCATCAGGGAGCTGATGCAAAATGAATGGCAGTGAGGATGCTTCATTACGTGGGAAAGAGAAGAGACCATCTAATGAAAATCACTAGGCAGGTTTCTCAGGGGTCCAACCATTAAAGGATGAATTGCTCTATATTTAAATAATAGATTTATTTGAAAAGATTTTTGGTACTAAATGGTTAGCAGGGAGGGTGTTAGTATGATCGCTTGTCTGAAAGGATGGTGTCAAGCCCTAGTCTATCCATATGCCAATATTCAAATAACTTTTTTACTTAGCTCATGTGAACAAGCAAAGGGTTTTATTGGTCTACAGGAAACTAATGACAGCAGTTGAATGGAAAACTACTTGTTCATAGATTGGAAAACTTTTTTCTATTCTTTTTATCTCTTTTAGAGAAATGGAAGTAAAGTACGTAGATAGCCTGTCCTGACTTTAGGAAGCTTTCAAGCATTAACTTTTCATTTTTATTTCTGCCTGTTTTCTATAATATAAGCTTAATTTCTCTGACTGTTCTTAAATACTTTTGTTCAAGCTTGTTGAACAGTGTAATTAAATGCTTCTTGAGTTGAAGGGAAGGGCAGCATATGAGACTACTTTCTAAAGCTATTAGCAGTGCACCAGAATAATCATAGTGCTGAGACCCAAAATACACATGCTCCAATACTGGAGTTCTGGAAATAGTTGAGTGTAGGAGATAGCACCAGCTCCTCAGCCATCCCATTGTCACAATATAGAATGAGGGCTGAAGGAAGGGGACTGGAGATGAGCTGGGTCACACAGTAGACCAGCAATGTCAGTGCTAGCTGCCGCTGCTGCCAATGTTCCTCCTAGGAGCGGGAATAGGAGTTACCTGGCACAGCAGCCCCACTGTTACTTGCAATATATGTTATCAAGAAAGGAACAAGAACTTGTGCATGGCCTGACAGGCAAAGTTTGTCTGTCCCACATTCTCTAGGAAGGAAGTTCATCCAAGTAAGAGACCGGGTTGCAATCCTTTCTGCAGTGTGCATTCTGGTATGATACATTGCTTTGAGTGAAAGCCAGGATTTCCATCTCCTGTCAGGAATGTAAATTCCTATTATGCTTCCAATTAATTCCAGTTTCTTTGACCCAGTGGCTCTTTGTCTATGTCTATACTGCTACATAATAGGTGCCTAATGTAGATTTACCTTTTGAATAGTGGGTATTCATCCTCTTGCCATCAGCTATCTCAGAGCAGGCTTCCCAGATCCCCACTAAGTATCTCTGATTGGGCCACTTCCCATGTTTTTCCAACCATAATTCTTACCATAATATGGTCTTTGTTAGATAATGGTGAAATATTGGAGTCTAGCAATCTGCTTCAGTAAAAAGGAACCCATGCCCTTCTCCTAAACAGACCCTTTCAGGTGGAGATGGAGCTTTAACACACATTAGTCCCAGGTGGGTTTTGTAGCCAACCACAGCAGAGTGGCATTTCTGTGAGAAATAGCTGTCAGAGGTACTAAGCATGGGAAGACGGCTCAGAGCTGACCAGTGGTCAGAGGTGCCTTAGGCCCAGAAATCAGACTTAATAACCACTTGTAGAGTGGCATTTCTTGATAGTTGGGTCCCACCTCAGATGGTACTGAAATTGGAGATCAAGAAAAGGAACCAAATGAGAAAATACAGCTGGTGAGGTCTGGCAATGATAATAAAGCAGTATTTAAATAGTAGACTGTGATGATAATGAAACCATGCTGGTTTGGGAAAATCTAAGACTTAAAGGTAATGGTTTATATAAAGCAGATAAGTAGCTACTAAGAACATTTAAATAGTACAGGTCAAAATTCCTGACTGTTAATGTGAAACAGTGAGTATATTCAGTTCATATGAAATATGCTGTCAAATTCACAGACAATTATTTAGGTGATTCAAAATCATTAAAAGTATTATCAATACTTTTATAAAAGAATTTCATGTTAAAAAAGGAGGGTTTTGTATTTCTCATTTACTGAGTTTACAGGCTTCCCTGACAAGATCAGCAAATAGCAGAAGAAAAATCTTGTAAATCTGACTAAAGCAAAAGAATTATAAATTAAAGATCAGAGAACAATTTTTTATTGGCATTTATTGCTTTATTCACATTAAGTAATCAATAAATGCAGGAACACATGGCATATGAAGTTGACAGAATTCTTAGTACTTTGTCTAACATTGGCTATTATTTGAAAAAAATTAGTTTTAAATGGCTTTTTAAATGGCTCTGGCATATGGATTTTAGATATGTTGAAATGTTGTAAGTGCAGGTTAAACTAATAATAAATGACTAATACATCAAGAGAGAATGAAGTGTCCTTTGGCTAGTTTCTGGACTAGTAGGAGGTGAAGCAGTCAACAGGTGGGTGGTGAGGGAACATTCATATATATTTAGTTGATATCACACAGGGGACAAAGCCTGACAGGAACCTTGAAGTTTAGCCTGCAAAGCTTGGCAACGGAGGTTTGGCATCATTCAGGTTTGTTGTTGATTTGACTTCAGTGAATTCAGACTTCAGGGAGAGAGCACAAAGACTCTCATACCTGAGGACAGATTTACCTAACACACCACCAGTCCACCAGCAGGCACCAATAGCAGATGCTTAAAAGCATTCATAGCTGGTTTCACTTTATCTCACAATTTTCTCCTCCCATCCAGCAACTCCAAAATACCACTAATGCATGTGGAAAATACCTCAATGGAGAACCGGCCAGTGGAGGAGAGCCATACAGTACCATCCAGAGACATCTTCATAGTTTCCAAAAGCTGTGCATATATATTGGCAGAGTACTATGTTTAAGCTAAGCAGAGTGTCCCCCAGTTCCACTGGTGATGGTTGAAGGATCTCCATATAGCAGTAGATTGCATGATCCAAACTGTGAATACAGTAGGGTAATACAGGATCATGCTAACTGGTTAAAAATTGGGGTTTTATAGGCTATGCTGACTTCCTCAGATAAAATCAAAACAACTTTTCCAATCCCTGGAGCCTAATACAAACTTAGACTTAATAACCGAACATCTTTGGCTAATGGCTCACCATCCTACACAATACTATTCTTTCAATGTCTTTACTAGTGAGGAAACAACTGTCTGTCCCCTTCTGCAGACAAGTTTTCTCCTACACAAAATACCTCCAAAGCTGTTTATTCTTGCTCTAAACCTTGTCCTCGAGACTGCTTATGCATTTTGTTTTATACAACTTGCTGCGAAAATGTATATATTATGTCAGTCTCTATCAAGTGAATGTCTTGAGATCTAGCTACGCTTCTTCTGGCTTGCTCTGTCCCTTTCTCAGGGGCATGATGGACATGCCCTCAGTAGCAGTGGTGGAGCATTTCTGTATCTAAGCCTTGTTCATTGCTTCACGGTTAGGCCACCTCCATAAGAAAGTAAAGGCATAAAATTCCTTTCTTTTTGTCCAAATCCTCTGGCTACACAACTATAAGAGACAGGCACAAGCAGCTAAACTCCCCAATGAGAGCATCTGCTGTTCTTTCTGCCAAAGCCACTGCACGTGGCATAGTTACTATGATTTGGGCCTCTCTGGTGGTATAGGCAGAGGTTTGTGAATTTCAGCCAGGCTTGGGCAGGATCTGGGCAAAAGATATTCCATTCAGCTGAGCTAATACCTTGGGGTAGTCACAACAGCCAAACTTCAGACACAACTGCTGGCAAAAGGAGCAGGTGCAGGTGCTAAGGTAGCAGTCTGCATAACTCTTTCAGCCCTGAGAGAGCAAATTCTGACTAATCAACAGCTTACAACTATGCTGTTAAATGCATCTGCCCCAGCAAATGATCATACCTCCAAAACAAGGGCTGCAGAGAGGCATGTATTCCCACTAGTGCTAGTGTGTCCTTTTGTGGAGCAGATTGCTGCATTCTCGCTGCCTAGCATTTGCCCTGGGTTCTCTCCTGTGCACTCTTGTCCCTAACACCCAGCAGTATGAGCCTGAGGAAGACACGAGCCCAGCCTGGACTTTATTTGTGAGGAACTAAGTTAGATCTTTCCAAGACAGAGACCACAGTGGTACTGACTTTTATGCAGTGTGATGGTCAAGCACCAGGGGATGAACTGAGCAGCTTAATTATCTGATAACATAGACACAACCTCACTTTAGGACTTTTTTTTTTCTTTGTTATGTCAGAGCCATAAGCTTTAGTATTTGAAAGCCAGATATCCTCAATGCTTACTTATGCAGTTGACATCCCAGTAGAAAGTACCATAGCCTTTTCTGGATTAAATTTTATTGAGGTTATCCAAAAAGTGAGATGTTACATGCCTTCTAGTTTCTCTCTTCAACTGGGAAGGGTAAAGTACTCAAGATTACTTTGGCAGCAACATCATCTCAACCACCTCTTTTTTTGGCTGATAAACAGAATGACTGCAAAAACTTCACAGAAGAAAAAGTCTTTGGTATCAAATTGATTTTAAGACTGATGTAACTACACTGACTTATCTGGAATTTGTTCAGAGATTCACCCTAGTCAGAATTAATCCCAATAGCTCACACATAATGAGTTCTTTATTTGGAAGAAGAGTCTAATCCCAGTTTTATTTAAACTGGGGTTGACTGTGCAGATTCCACTCCAGAAGTTGTCAAAGTCATTTAATCCAATTACACAATTTTTTAGGTAGGAGTTATTACTTTTGGATTGTTTTATTTTTTTAAAAAAATTCTCTTTAGACAGGAGGGGGTTTTAAGGTTAGCAGGAGTCTGGCAAACCACTGCCTCAATCTATACATTGCTTAGACATAACTACACTGTGCCTTATAATTCTGGTGCAAAACTACCACAAGACAAAGCAGTTGGGTTGTGGTATAGGTACTCTCCTATACAGTTAAAGGATTTCACCAAAGCTAACTTAAGGTGTGGAGATCAAACAGATCTAATATGTCTTCATGTGAAACACAGCCAAGGTGTAGCTCTGGGCGGCCATGTAAAATTGACATTGTGCAATTACCTGTTTTGCTCAGTTTATCAGTAAAAAATGTTTCCACCTTCTGATTCTCCAAATGAGTTCTGGGATGACTAAGTCAAATCTTGGTGTTTTGATCTTCCTACATAATCACTCATAAAATTCCTATAGTGAAAATTTTAGTTAAACCGTTATACTGGAATCTTTATTTGAGTCATAGAAGTTGGCTCCTGTAACACCAGATGTACAAGAAAATAGGTCCACTGAGTACAGAGGTACTGTTCTAAGGCTTTCATTCAAAACAGAGCCAGCAGTAAAGGGGTTTTTAACTATATGTTTTTAACTTTCATGTGCAAGTAAAAAAATACAAGCACTAGAAATATGAAAGCTTGTTTGTTCTGCATTCTTCATCTACTCTCTCATATTACCAGTCTATTTTTGCAATAAATATTGTAACTATAGCAACATTCTTTAATGGATAAATAGCATATTAGCAACTGGGCTGAGATGGCTTTTGCAGAAATAAGCTCAGGTACACTAGTTTGTCAATTTACCTTCTCCTTATATAAATATATATGTGTGTGTTGTAGTGGAAGAATTCAGGACTTGAAGTCATTATGTGTCATTTTATCTCCATAATAAGTACATTTTATTGTTTTCAGTGTTCACAGCTATATTTCTGTGACATTATTAAAAAGCATAAGCCCTACTATGGGGAAGGGAAAGAGGAAAAAATCTGCTTTATTTATTGAGCCTTCATTTACAGAATGTTTTTGTCCTATATTTTGTCCTCTTTGAAAGTCACTTTTTTACTAGCTTAAATAAATATGAACCAGTTTTACATGCACATTTTTATTAGCTACTTAAATATCACAGATAACAAGTGTTAAAATATTTACTTTCTGCAGATTATGCAAACTAAGTGGCTGCTTTTGTTGCCATTGAAGTTAATGGGAGTTTGGCCACAGACACCAGTGGGAACAGGATCTGGCCTTCAGAAACTCAAAAATGTAATCCAAGTAAATATGTGTTCTTCTTTTTCAAATAAAACTGTGATTAAGCTATGGTTGTTTCTGTGCTGATAGGAGTCTTCAAAGGAAGTCAGAGCAGCAATTTTTCAAGTGGTTGGTCTTACTTGACTTTAAAAGCATTTGGGGTGCAAATTCTGCAGCAATTTTTAAATGATGAATGGACTGAGACCACAACAGCAAGCAATTTCATTAAACAGCCACAGGCCAGGAGTCTCAGATCAAACTGCTACAGAACCTGAAAGAAGGAAGAGTATATGACTTTTCAGGAATCACAGGCATCACATTGCCTCTAACTGTAGTTAGATCCAAGGCAATTAGCACAGAATAGTCTGCTATAGTACTAAATTATTATTTCCTAGGGGAGGCATCCAATTCACTAGGGGTTTAGCCTTTGTCACATCACCCATAATTAGCTTTCAGAAGTTGCCTTACTAGGACATGGTGCCTCTGGCAATCAGTGGTGTGGTGGTAAATAAAATAATGGGTGAACCCATCCCTGATGTCCCAAGCTGGACTGTGGAAAGTGCATGAATAATATTTTGTCAAAACTTTAAAAAATACATTTTTTCATCATCAGTGTGAATGGCATGTCAGATACTGAATCTAACCCACACTCTGCCATTTTCCAGTGGAGATATTTCCAGATGTTACATGGAAAAACATGCCTGTGGTCTTTTGGCTGTTATAAAATGTAAATATCAAAATCTTTGTTTTCAGCTAAGGGATGTGATTTGGTTACAATGGAAAGCTTTCTTAATATGTCTTGTATCCCACAGTTGTCAATGTGTTTTATGACCATCAAGTCTCCACGGAAGATGCATGAGGCTGCCCTGAAAGTGCCCATGTGTAATCAGTCTGGCTATGACAAATTATCTCTCGGGTTCTTTTGCAGGCATGTTCCATATAGCATGAGTAAATACAAGCCAATTTCTGTCACTGTAGGCTGTGCCACAAAACCTCTAATTAGGAATGCAGTACTAACAGCTTCTAACTCAGTCCAGGAGGAACGAGTGGAGGAGTGGCTAGATGAGGATCATAGGCCAGGCAAGAAGTGAGAAGTGGCATGAGCTTGTGCTGAGTCAGTATATTCCCACAGAAGATTAAAACAGACATTTTCCCTTTTCTCTTAGGGAGGTTCTGAGTCACAAAGAACCTACTCATCTGTTTCATCTATTGTGTATCATATTGCTTGGAGGAGGATGAAAAGAAAAGAGGAAGAAATGAGAGGTAATTTGGAAAAGAGGAACCATATCAAAATATTTCCTCCACAAGCTTAACATCTAACCCATCTCTTTGTGCTACTCTAATTGACTTAATTTTTTGCACGATGTTAAGATAGAAGAAAATGTTCTTATGCAGAAATACTAACTAGGAGTAGAAGTGGTGGGAGGCTGGCGTGGCAATCCTATAGCTCAAAAAACTCCATTTAGATCCCATCCATAAACCTTCCAGAGAGGGACTGGGCTTCAAGTATCCAGAGTAGATGTTTTGAATAGGGAAAAAAAATCTGTTCTTTGTGTGTGTGTATGTTTGGGGGAAAAGGTGTATTCTAAAATTAAAAGTCAAAGTTAGTATATGTGGTATTCATCACCACACAGTATGCCTGATATTGACAAGATATTATTCACTGGCAGAATCTCTAGTTTATCTGGTGCAGATAAATGAATGGGCATAATATAATTTTTCTAGTTTCTTGGGAGTTTGATTTAGTTTGACTTAGTATTACACGATATTCTGATTAAAAATTAGCACTTCATAAAATATGTATGTATGAAATGAATTAAAAACCAGCTAAGACATCACAGAACATAGGGAGAAAATATTAATGAGCAGAATTGCTTATCTCTTGCTGGTCAATTTTCAGCCTAGTTTCTCTTTTAATATTTTAATGAATGGCTTGGAATCAAACATTAAATTGCAACCTGAGAAAAAAAAATGCAGATGGAATAAGGGTTGATTAAGTACTGATTTACAACAGGTTACAGTTACAGAACAACCTGGTTTGCTTATGAGGTGGAGACAAACAAGCAGTGAAGACTTCAATACTTTGCAAAAACTACAGAACAATAGAGGGGCTAAGATCTTACTTCTTCTTTGCACTTACATTCATAAAGTTAGAAAGAACTCCAGGAAAACACCCAGTCATTACTCCAAGTCCTGTCACAGGAAAAATGATATGTGTAGGTGATATCTGACAGGTGTAGTGGAGTAATGGAGTCTTCCTAGGCAAAGTGTCTTCTATGATTGTATCGTTAGGGTATTTGTACAGATTTATGTATGTGGATCACAGTGCTATAGTTACAGGTGTGCTTTTCTGCATTCAGAATACATATTAGAAGCTCTCTGTTCCACCTTGTCATCCTTTCAGAGCCAGGGGCTCATGCCTCTGAAAAGACATACAGACTTTTTTCTATACCTTCCCCTTCTCCCTTAGCAGGTACCATCTCCCATAGAAGGACTACATAGAGATGCTTAGCCCCAAGATGGATAGAGATTCTCCCTATTCTTTGCTCAAAGCCTCCAGTATCACAAGGAACAGGGAAAGGAAACTTAGCCTTTCCCAGGGAAACCCAGAATCCCTGTGCCTTATGTCAAATGAGGGGCTACAGTGCAAGGCATGTGGGTTCCCTTGGAGGCAGAGGGCTACTTCAGCTTTGGCATTTGCAAGGGAAAGGAGAAAGTGAGGCTGATGCACACTTTTGCCCAATCTACCCATCCTCATGTCACTTCTTTTCCATTTCTTCTAGTCCAGCCTCTCCACAGTCCTAATCTCTCAACCACTCCCAATAATCCTCACCCCCATCACTGCAGCCCAATTCCATCACCTCTCTACTCCTCCATACCTCTTCCTTCACAGCAATGATTCACACGCATAATTTGTCTCAAAAACAGTGTAAATACCTCCTGTATGTTTTGCTGTTCCAAGCTCATCCATTCCAAAATAAAAATAATGAGGTACAACACACTCACAGAGGCTGATTCAGTGTGTGGATATCCTCTCAGTTTCTCTCTTTTCTGTGTGTTTTCCCAAAGTTGTATTTGAACTCACGCTGACCAGATGAGATAGGGGAGAAAAAATACTCCATGCCCCTGCAAGTTATCCAAGACTCATACAGGGCAGCTGGCTCAAGACCCTTCCAACTGCCTGGGTGGTGGTGCCACAGCAGTCTAAACTGGTTCAACTGCCAGCTACAAAATTCCCACCCCTGTGTCTTGAGTTTAATGCTTATTGGAATTGAGTCTTTCTCAGCTCATTAAACCAGCAGAAAACTGTTCTCTTTTCATAGAAAAGGATAATCCAGATGCTAAAGGACCTAAGGAGGCCTCTAGTCAAACAACCTGCTCAAAGTATGGTCAGCTCTAAGATCACAACAAGATGCTTTGTCCAGTCGGGTCTTGAAAACCTTCAAGGCTGGAGCCTGCACAACCTCCCTGGGCAGCCTGTTGCAGTGCCTTCCTGTCCTCATGGTGAGAATACCCAGCTTGAACCTCTCTTGTTTCAGTTTATGCCCACTGATTCTTGTCCTCCTGCCATGCAGCACTACAAAGAGTCTGACTCCATCCTTTCAGACCTTGTAGATACAGGCAGACTGCTAATAGTTCCTCTCCGAGTCGCCTCTGCCCCAGGTTGGACGAACCCCACTCCCCCAGCCTCTCCTCACAGGGAAACTGCTCCAACCCCAGCCATTGTGGGCACCCTGCTCTAAACTCACTACAGTTTGTAGATGCCTCTCCTGTAGGGGAAGAAGGGAGGAGGTGTGTGTGAAAAAAAACTGTCCACAGTATCCTTTTGTGGTCTAACAGTGAGTTCTGGACAATGGGGACAACCACTTCTCCCGAGCTCCTGGTGGTGCTCCTGCTGATGCAGCCCCGGATGCTGCTGGCTGTCTCTGCTGCCAGGGCTTGCTGCCAGCTTCTCCCCAGCTCCCAGGGCCCCCAGTGCCCTTTCCCCAGAGTTGCTTCCCAAGTAGTCTCTTCCCCAGACTTTATAATTTCAAGAGACCCTTCCCAGGTGCACAACTGGTCCTTGCTGAATTGCACAAGGTTCCTGTTGGCCCATCCCTCCAGTCTGTCTAGGTCCCTCTGGGTGGCAGACCTGACTGATCCCCTTGATTTCAGGTAATCTGCAGACTTAATGAGAGTGCCCTTTGTCACCTCCTTCAGGTCATTGATAATGATGTTAAGCAACAGAGGTCCAAGGATAGACCCCTGCAGTACCTACTGTGTTGCATCCTCTAGGGAGAATATGACCCATCAGCCATGACCCTCTCATCCAGGTTTTCCTGTCAGCAGAGTGATCTCGGTGCAGGGTCAGACAAGCTGCAGAGCCAGCCTAAGTGAGGGGACATCAGCATGCACCCAGGGCAGAGGATAAGGGGAGCCCAGGGTCAGTGAGCCAGCCAGTCCTGTCAGCTTAACCATGTCAACCTGCCCTTATGCAGCATAACACTGTGTTACACTAAGACATTTGGCTCCTGAGCATGTGTCTGACTGATTTCTCAAAAAGACTTACCATTTTGCCTCGCCACTGAAGGTGATGGAGGCCAACCCTTAACTGGGGTAAATATTGAGATAATCAGATCAGTTGGAGCAACTCAATCCACATGGGGCAAAGAAACCAAATGTAGCAGGAGATGCAATCTGAAATGTCATGAAGGGCCAAATTCAGAGACCTGCCAAGTACTGTTGGATATCCAAGGAAGCCAACAGTGGTTTAAGGTATCAATCACAAAAAATGAAAAGCCTTCATATATAAATGTCTATATAAACTTCTATATATGCAAGTATAGATGCATCTCTACATGAATGCATATAAATTTGTATGCATGTATTTAGCATATATATTATTCAGTAGGATTATTTTCTTAGGTTGGTTTGGTTTGCCTGGTACTCTTCTTTCTGCAGAGCTTTTATTGTGATTGTATATGCAGGGTAATAATGGTTACTGAGTCTTAAAGATTATAAAAGGTGAAAGCTTTTAAAGACTAAGAAACCCATCATAAGGGTATTTTAAACTATTGTTGATCACAGGAAATTTAAGCTGATCACTTTGTTTACATTAACCAAAACTGCAAATACAGTGCTCTATAAAATGTAGAATAAAATAATAAAGGATAGAACACAGTTGGGATGTCTGCATGACAGGAAAATCATGAATAGCAGAGTGTGAGGGGGTGGGGAGAAACAGGGGAATGACGACTGTTTTCCAGCCTGGAATACCACTAAAATAATCCAAATCAGAATTCAGGAGCTACTTCTTATATACATGATTTTTCATTATGATAAAAAATCTCTTTCCCTTGTTGAAAAAATTATGTGCTTTTTCAGGAGACATGATACGAAGGTGATTACTAACCATTCCTATTCCCCTTCAGCATGCAGGTATATACATTGATTATTCCTGCTGGTTTTACTAGCAGTGATGTGCATAAAACCCCATACATCACCCTGCAATGCTATCCTGTAAAATGTTTTCATTACTGACACACTGGAGAATATTCAGTGAATTCACTTACAACTGCTCTCTTTAGTGTTGTCCCCATTTATAGGGGATTTTTAAATCAGTTAAAATGAATCCTTTAGTCAAAGAAGCACAAGTGCGATTGTGTTCTTCATAAACATTATAGACAGTTTGAAAAGGCCTGAAAAAAGAGAAAGGCATTCAGAGACACAGCCAGGGAACCTTGTATACACTCAGTGAATTTATTCACATGTTTATTTAGCAAATGATTTTGAATATTCTTTAAAGCAAAATAATAAACATTTTTATCACTTTACAAAATAACTTGGGAAAAGGACTGATTTGCTGCTTCGCCTTTTTCACTCGTGATTCATTTTGAACTCTTGAAATACTGCCTTATGTAGTCCTAATTCTTCTTTCTCTCTTTTTTCTTTCTTTCTTCCTTTCTCTCTTTTTCTTCTTTCTCTCTCTTTTCTCTCTTCCTCCTCTTCTCTCTCTCTTCATTCAGGACCAGAAGGCAAAGCCAATCTGTGTCATGCTAATTGTCATGCGGGCACTGCAGTTGTTTCCCTGTTTTTGCTCCCCGTCCCTGCCATAGCTTGGTACTCCCGGCAGCCTGGTGCTACATGAATAGCTTGGCCTATGGGGACCTTTCTGTCTGGGGCAGTACCATTCCATCCAGACAGGGAGAGACAGGGTTTTTTTGTTCTTTAGAAAAAAAGGGAAGAAAAAAAGAAGACAGACCTTGCTGCAGCCCTTCGCTTAGGATTCTTCCTCAGGAATTCTAATTCCAGCTGCACGCTCCAAAGGGGCTCATGGCAGCGATTATTCCAGGAGTAAATCATCATTCAATAGCTTCATGTTTACACACCAGTTCTGTAGGGATTTTGGTTTTTTTACTTCCAAATATTGTACTGTACTATTTCCTTTCAAATAATAATCTAATACAGCAATTGTGAAGGGAGATCAGAATTAGTAAATACTTTGTTTAAAAATAATTGCTGATTTGAGAAGTACCTTTGAGAAATTATGAACAGCACAGCTGTCAGTAATAGCAATTATTCATATATTGAATGAATGCATTTGTGTTTTACCTATATGGAAGGGCATTTTACTTATCCACTGTTCTCTTTCTCCAGGAACATTTCCATCTGCAGTTTTACAGCTATGTTGTGACCATTTCCATGAGAACAATTTTGTTTTACAAGAAGCCTGTTTCTTAAAAATAATTGTCAAAATATGTCCCCTAATTTCTGAAAAGCACGACCCAAATGTGGGCTGGAACTTGCTGGTTTGCCCAATAAGAGGTTAACACAGAACACACCCTAAACTCTCTGCTTTGTTGCAGGGCTGGATCCAGATGTCTAGGATCAGAGCCTTCATAATTACTATTTCTTAAGTACCTACGCTTTGTTCCATCTATCTACAATGGACACCTAGAGCTTCATCATGCAGATGTTTTGCCTAACCGGAATGTTAAAGTTGCAATTATTTGTAACCAAAGATTATTTTATTGAATTAAAATCTTTCATCTCCATAATTATCATATATATATCCTTGATGTACTGCATGGTATTCATTTGCCTATAATCAAATATCCATAAAACTAAAAACAAAATCCTGTGCTAAGCACTTCTGCCAACTACATTTCACAGATTAAAACCCAGAGCAGATAATTCTTGTGCTGCTATTTATTAAGCTGAAAAAGATCACTGCACATTGAAGAGTCCAGTGGCATGTATGTATATATATTGTAATAGAAGTAATAGGTTTTTCTGAATAGCAGTGCAATGCACCACACTTTGGATAGAAAAATGTCACCAATAAAGATAGTTAGCTCACTATAAACTAAGAGCACACTCAGGGAGGCAAATATATTTCTCATCCTCATGTGGACAATATTTTAAAGCCTATTAAACTGAGCTAGGCTTTCTTGGAGAAGGAAGCTGTTGTACTCTTTCCTCCTTCCCTTTCCCCATCTCCTCCCCATTACCACTGCCCACTTTGGGGTCTGCAATTCTAGGGTAGGGAAGCAGCGGAGCTGCCCCACAGTCCATCCCCATCCATCCCTCCTGTTCAAGGCTGCACCCAAATCTGTACTAAAGTACTGCTGCCTCTTTAGACAGTGACAGACACCATCTGCTTCGCTATTGACTGGCCAAGATCTTTTATTAGAGCTAAGACTATGCAAGCTGCCAGGCTTCCAAAATACCAACTCTGTTTACCTGACGGGCCAGCCAGAACTGGAGTTCAGAGAAGGTAAAGTGTATAAAAAATTTTGAGGGTTTTGGCCTTAAATGACACACCAGAAGTCACAGAGGCAGTCTGTGGCAGAACAAGTGTGGGCATGTAGATCTCCACAGTATGGGGAGCACTAATTACTGGGGTGTCCTGCTTCCCACAGGGTAGTAAGTTTATTTTATCCAAAAGTCTGATGGCTCTTTGGACCAAGGAGAATTGTCTGCACTGGTGCCTTATTACAGTCTGTCCTTTCTTCACTCTTTGTCACTGCAGATACCGTTATGCCTTTGACTTGTTTTTACAACTTGTGTACAGGAAACCATAGGTCTTGGGAGACTGACCCTGGGAGAGAGTCTCCATGCACAAGGTATTCCCTGGGGAATCCTCTGTCTAGTCTATGGTCACTTGCCTGGCTTATGTGTTATTTTGTCTATGCAGCAGAAGAAAAGCTTCACAGACCAGAGAAACCTGCAGTCTAGTTTTATTTCTGGTACAACAATGTGTGTGTAAAAATAAAATATTGCCTAGGAGAAGAAAGCATTGGGGAAGTAACCAAAGATCGGGCTGTACCGTACCTGACACCTGCTGCTGACAATGCAAACATTTACTGGTTGATAATATTAGTTTACATTGCTATCTACTTTTCCATTTGACAGAAAATTATAATGACTTTTTTGGGTAGTAGCCACCCTTTCTAGGAGAACACTTATGTCTCCAGGTGCCCATTACAGTTCCTAAAGATTCACGTGCTAACAATAGCTTTCCAGATTCCAAAGCAAGGTATTACAGTTTAGTAATCCCAGAGAATTGCAGACATCATTATTTTAGCTGGTTTTTGATATACAGAAATGAAGAAAAAAAAAAAAATCCAAGCATGCCCTTCTTACACTCCAATCCACTCCTCAAACTCTGGCTAGATCATTATTTGCACTTCAAACATGGGCATGGGCCCAAACTCACTATGCTGTGATGCTGTTTGGCGGCAAACCCAACCAGCTCTTGAGGCAACATTCAGATCATCCCATCTAAGGAATCTGCTTTAAGCTGCCTTTAAGCACAAACCTACTTGGTGCATGGAACCAACAGGACCTTCCAGTGCGTTCCTAGTATTCCTCCATGCTCCTCCTTCTGCTTTTGGGAGCTGTCATGATTTCAGAGTCTGTTGGACAATGCAGGTCTCTGGCACTGCATCTGGGAGCATGCTGAACTCAAATTGGTTTTCTAGCCCCGCAGCCTATTAGCTATAAGTGGAAGTGACACAATAACTGTCTCTCATATTTCTATATTCTGTATTATATACAGAGACAAAGCATGAGAAAAAGGAAAGTGATTGCTGCTGTTCTTGACCACCTCTCCTCATGCACACTCACTATGGTCTGTAATAGACTGCATCACACACTGTTGCCAGCTGTGAGGTGAAGTCCTCACTCACACTGTGCCACAGATCTATTAATGAGATTACCAGTAAACTGAGTGGCTCATTTTTTTCCATGTCTGCATTTAAAGAGAGTGATGTGGTGTGCAGAGAGTGAAATTTAGGACAGACAGGCATCATGCAGTCCAGCAGCTCCCTATGGGAAGAGAGTGGAAAAATAAGGCAGAGTCAGAAAAGAAAGTATGTGCACTACTATATACACAAATGATACCTCAGAAATATAAAGGTGGTAATAGCATCAGAAATAATGTAGTTACCCATCTCTATCCCCTCTTTTCCAAGTAAATCCAGACTTTGAGTGATGCTTGTAACTTCTGAGTTTCATGAAGACAGTCAGTTGCGGGGTGCTAACCATTATCCCTATAAGCATAAAGAAAAACAGCTGAATCAGCTGAGTTAGGAAGAGCTCTTGGCTGATTCAGTCAGAGAATCACAGAATCACAGAACGGTTGAGGTTGGAAGGGACCTCTGAAGGTCATCTTGTCCAACCCCCCTGCTTAAGTAGGGCCACCTAGAACTGGTTGCCCACGATCATGTCCAGACAGGTTTTGATTATTTCCAAGGATGGAGACTCCACAATATTTTTGGGCCACCTGTGCCTGTGCTTGGTCACCTTCACAGTGAAAAAGTGTTTCCCAATGTTCAGAGGGAATCTTCTGAGTTTCAGGTGGTGCCCATTGCCTCTGTTCTTGTCACTGGGCACCACTGAAAAGAGTCTGGCTCTGTCCTCTACCCTCCCTTCAGGTATTTGTATACATTGCTAAGATTCCTCCAAGCCTTCTCTTCTCCAGGCTGAACAGTCCCAGTTCTCTCAGTCTTTCCTCATAGAAGGGATGCTCCAGTCCCTGAATCGTCTTCGTGGCCCTTCATTGGACTCTCTCCAGTGTGTCCAGGTCTCTCTCATACCGGGGAGCCCAGAACTGGACATTGTATTCCAGGTGTGGCCTCGCCAGTGCTGAGTAGAGGGGAAAGATCACTGCCCTCCACCTGCTGGCAACGCTTCTAATGCAACCCAGGATACCATTTGCCACCTTTGCCATAAGGGCACATTGCTGGCTGAAGTTCAACCTGATGTCCACCAGAACCCCTAGGTCTTTTTCTGCCAGGTTGCTTTACGGCTGGGAGGCCCCCAGCATGTTCCTCCCCAGGTGCAGGACTTTGCAATTCTCCTTGTTGAAATTCATGAGGTACCCATCAGCTCATTTCTCCATCCCATCAAGGTCCCTCGGGATGGCAGCACAACCCCCTTGCGTATCAGCCACTCCTCCTATTTTTATGCAATCTGCAAACCTGTGGAGGGTACACTCTGCCCCATCACCCAGATCACTAATGGAGATGTTAGTGGACTGGACAGGACCAGGGCTGGAGCCAGTATTGACCCCTGGGGTACATCATTAGTTACTGGTCTCCAAATATTACTGTTGTGAGTGCACTGCTGACTCCTGACCTATACACTCTACAACGGTTGTGCAAATTCCCATGTGAACAGAGCCCACCTGAGTTCTGAAGGATTTTACACACACTATAGTGGCATATAAACAATTGCGAGGATGTGATGCAAAATGGACCTAAAGTTCACTACACTCCAGACCCCTCCCATTGCCATATCCCCCCTTTCCACAACAAGACCGGGCACCCTCACTTTATGTTGGGAGTTGGTTACAATGAATTCCAGCTGCCTGCTTTCCTTTTGTGCCTGTGGCACTGGAAAACCTCCCCCTTCCCTTTCTCTAATAGGAGGTCTTTCAGCCAACCCTCCAAAGCAGCTAGGTTTTTTTATGTTATTTCCTGCCCTATCCTCTTCTTGCTGAAGAAAACAGCACAAAACTAATTCAAAAAGGTTGGTGGTAAGAAAAGCTCCTGTAGATCTTTGCAAGTAGTTGAAAGGGAATCGCAGTCTTCAAGGAAATGGCCTGGATGCTGGTTTGTCCTCTTTTTTTTTTTTCTTTTCCTTCTACTGGTTCAGGAAAAATGCATGAAAAAGCAGGAAAATTAGCATATTGGTAACAATAAGAGCAATAATAACAAGAATAACCTACGTTTTACTTAAAAGAGAGCATTCTTTGTATATTTGTCAAATTACTATCTTTAATCCTTTCCCCAGTCGGGTCTACTGTTTCTTGTGCTGTTCATGATTACAGTAACATCCTGCTGGTACAAATGTAAAGTTGGTTTTCAGAAATAGCCAGAAAGGACAATAAATTTCATGGCCAGCTTTAGGAGCTTCTTTTTCTCAAGCTGCTAAACCTGTCTGAATCATACTTTTCCCATGAAAGCTGCTAGAAACTCTAAATGAGGAAAATTCAGCATGTTGTTCTAATTGCATATTGAATAACTGTCCTAGGTCTAATAACTGCAAGATTCTTTCAGGATCCTGAAAATTTGTTTATCATCTGTCTTTTAAAAGAAAAAGTAAATAACTGTGATCATGAGGAAGATTTGAATTCAAAGCAATTCTGGGTCAACTCTTTTGAAATCGCCATGTCTTATTTCAACTCTGCTTTAAATGAGTTTAAAAACTCAGTTTACACCAGCTACAAATGGATATTTTAGTACAAGTCTGTTTGTAAACTATCCCTGAGCCATGAATGCTCATACAGAACTGCAATGCAGACCCAGTAACTGTTTTGCATTCAAAAGTCCTATGTACTGGAGTAGAGGTATTTATGCCTGTACGCTTTGCTGACAACTGCAGCACCTCTTCATAATGTCAGTCGAAAGTAACCAGTAACACAAGAGGTTACCGACTAGTCCTACTGCATTCTGCAAAGTATTCTTTGATGGCCACAGGCCAGTTTAAGTGCAAGGTATGCAGATGTTTCTTCCCCACTGTAATGTGCTGACCTAATCCTGCTACATGGCAGTTTGAAGACTCTAAGTCTTGAATTTTCTCTGACTACTGTTTGCTGACACACCCCCTATCCACTGAAGTCACATAGTGTCACAACAGTGTTTTTGTTCAGCAAATAAAAATGCCTGTTACATGCCTGCTTCCAGCTGAAGTTATCAATTATTTAACAATTAATTATGGAACAGTATTTAAGAGCTCAAGCAGCATTCCAATCGTGTTCATAAAGGAGAATCCACCTTTCTATTTATTGCTGTGAAATAAACTCCCAAATCTAGACATTTCAACTGCAAGTGTCAAAATACTTGCAATAAATATTGGGGAAAAAGAGCAAATTGTAACAAAACACAGAGCAACACCCCTATTACCCTGTAATTCCATAAAGGTGTTGCTAATCACATTTATTACTGTAACCTTCTTGCTAGAAATTAGAGCCTAATCACTACAGCTATGTAAATTTTTATTTTATTTTGATAAACACAATACTGGGCTGGTACAATATAGGAAATTATCATTCTTGATTTTTATTTCAATACAAGGAGAGAACTCTTTAACACCACTTCCGTTTCTTCTATGGGAAGCAAAATGTTAAAGCTAAAGAAGCCATGGACATGATGGACTGTTTTAAGACCAGGGCAGTTTTCTGTTTTTAATTAAAAAAAGAAATGTCTCTTTTCTCCTACCCCAAGGAAATTTGCATATTAAAAAGCTACAGAAATGCGGTTTATATTTATTCTTTATGGCTATGACGTGGGGGAAAGGGCAGTTATTGTTCAGCATTGACATCAGCCTTAAGACTGCAGACTGCAGGCCTTTACAACAGAATTAGACTTTCGTGTAGCATAATGAGATTCATTATAATTGACATGCATAATTCCAATCATGTTCTGTGTTGATTCAGCCTTTTGTTGTCAAGACAGCCTGTTATTACATACTGAACTAACCTTAGTCACGTAAAACAATTAAAACAAAACATCTTCAAAGGTTGTTAGTTTGGGGTTTTCTTTTTCTTAGATGAATGCAAGGTACCCCTTCTCTCCCCACCCCCACCTCCCCTGCAGCATTTTCTCAGTGAAGCCAGAAAATCCAATGTGTAGCACAGAACAGTCTTTCCTGAGTGAGAAAAACTATTCTGAAAAGATGATCCCACAGGACAGTTTCATGAATGTTCTCTCAACATTATAGTGTAAGAAACAGCACTATAATAAATATATAAATTAATAAAGGCAGAAATGGGTCTCCAGTATTCCCAGAGTTGAAAAGCATGGCAATTACTAAAGACTATCAAGGCTGTTAATGTTCATAAAGTGCCAATCAAGGTCACTCAGGGGTACTAATTCACTAAAACATGGCAAAATCAGAAGCCTTGACCTTTTCAGCTGCTCTGTGTTTTTTTGAGGAGAAATAATGAAAAGTTGGCCACAAAATAACACAAATTTTTGCTACTAATTTATTTGAAATTATATTGGTGTGTTTACACTAGTTTTTCTTGGACAGTTTCTCACCAGTAGAACTGACAATTTATACTAGATTTACAAAGGAGACTGAGATGCCTAAACAGACAGTTCACAGAATCACGGAATCACAGAACGATTGAGGTTGGAAGGGACCTCTGAAGGTCATCTTGTCCAACCCCCGTGCTCAAGCAGGGCCACTTAGAGCCCGTTGCCCAGGACCATGTCCAGACAGGTTTTGATTATTTCCAAGGATGGAGACTCCACAATATTTTTGGGCCACCTGTGCCTGTGCTTGGTCACCTTCACAGTGAAAAAGTGTTTCCCGATGTTCAGAGGGAATCTTCTGAGTTTCAGGTGGTACCCATTGCCTCTTGTCCTATCTCATATTTCAGTGCCCACCAGGACGCTCACAGAAAACTCATTCACCTCATCTATAAAACCAATGGAGGGTGCATTCATCTGGCCAAAGACATCTGTGATGGAGACACCAACATCTGAGTTGGTCAGCATATTTCATAGTTAATAAAGAAAAATAGGTACTTCTAAGGAGGCCTTCATCTCATTTTAAAAGATACATCTAAAGTAAGTCAGATGAATCACATCCGCAAAATACCAAATAGCTCCACTGACTTTCAGGGAAGTCTAAGCTGACTTCTTGTAGCCATAGACATCTGTATGGGACCACTGTCTGGTGTTCTTTCAAGACCATATGTACACGGGCAAGGTCATGGGGACATGTGAACAACCAGGGATGTTCAAACATTGCCAGACAAGCAACCTAATTTTCCCTGCTCTTTGGCAGGATTCACAAATTAGATGTTCTCTTATTTGTCCCATGTCCCACATATGCAGACTGTTCTGGTCATAGCAGAGCACACACCTTGGAATTACAGTCTGTCTCAAAAGCATAAAGTCCACATAATTGTCACTGTGCCTGTCATGTAGGACACACTAATGAAGGGAAATCAGGCTGGAAGCAGAAGGGTCATATGCCAGTACTTACTTTTCCCACAAAACAGTTGAAACAATTTCCTTTTGCTGAGCTACAAATGAAAATCAGCTTGAAGGGAAACGCCAGCATCGCACAAAGTTCAGTCAACAGCTTTGGCAGCTCTGGAGAGGCATACCAGAGAGATTTCAATGAGACCCATATTGACCATTACTACAAAATGAAAATGTAACTGCCAGTAAGGCAGTCTGTCTGATTGCCAGTTAGGCAAATTAGTCACCCACCATCTCCCCTTGTCATAGGTGTACTACCAAGAAATAACATCCAGGTCTGAGAGAGTGGCTGTGAGGAGGCAGATCTGGAGCAGGGCTCTAAGCTCAAAGCCCTAGTGAGACTCAGGCCTGGAGACGAGGAAGAGAAGGAAGCAAAGGCAGGCAGGAAGGGGCAGGTACCTACTAGAGGCAAGGCTTCATAAATCTCTTGCAAAATGTGGAGGATGGTACTTGCTAGTGGCCAGTTCAACTTAACCAAGGCAGACTGCCTCCTGCGCAGCTCTGGTGCTGGCTGAAGTGACTTTTCAATGGTTGCTAAAAGAGCAACCACCCTTAGCTGTTTGCTAGGGGTGGGAGAGAGACTCTGAAAGATAAATTCAAAGGGAATTCCTAGCCCAGAAGAATGTCATTGCTCCTCACATGTTGATTGTTCTGACTGAATAGTTTGAATGTGCAGTTTATCCGGTGAGATTGGGGGAAAATCCAAAGCTAAGACCCAAATAAATAAAGCCTGAAGACAGGGTGATGGCCAAGACTATAAAGAAAAGTCTGTTCTTGCTGGCTAACCACCAAGGTACTCTTTGCCTTCTTATTTTACACCTGTTTTATTTCAAAAGGGGTCACTTGGGAGATGCTGTGGCTTTCTGCAGTGGCGTTGCTCCGGGTCTAGAATCTCAGCTTTCATGAGAGAAGCTGCTTGGTGAGCTCTGGGATCGGCAAATCCCAGCACCCTCTGCATGGAGGCCTCGCTGTTGGTTCAAAACTTTTATGGGCACTTTCTTCAGAGTTGGGTCATTTATAATTCTCCTTTCAGTCATGGATTTCAAAGTCTGTGAAATTACATTGCAGCTTTTCTTCAGTCAAGAAACCAAATGAAAGGGAACAGGACCAGCAGACAAGATTTATAGGACCTACACCCTTCTAGAGCAGCAGTGAGGAGATGGTGCCTACAACAGCACTGACATGAGGCAACCACATCCCCCACTTGGACTGGGATTTAGTACAAATTCAGACAGTCATACTTAGCCATCTAAGTGCCCACTACAGTCAGTGGAGATCCAGAGCTTGATTTAGTTGCCCTTTGTAATTCATAAGGTATTTGAACCATCCTCACGGTATGATAAGGGCCTACTGCATGGTCTTCTGAAGTGGCAGCTGGAGGCTAGGAGAAATACATTAGGGCATCTCATGTGGCACTAGGTGCCTATATTTAGACAGGTGACTACCACTTCAGATTGTCATTGACTGTAGTCTGAGATGGTGCCTGGTGGGCAAATACACAACATACCATTGGAAGCTCCTAAATGAAGGTGTCTGCTATTAAGCTAAACTCACATTTAGGACATCTCTCTTCAAATTTCCTCTGCTTGTTTTTTAATGACACTTCTAGAAAAACATTTATCTTTGAGGTCTTCATCTCTGTGCCAAATCTGATAAAATCAGCCAACAGATTCTAAAGTTAATACAGTGTGAATAGGATATTTCCTAGGTGTTGCAGTAACTCCCAACAGGGAGCACACAGAGAGTTATCACCTAGTTTTCAGTCATTCCCCAAAGTCCAAGATGTCCTGCCCCTTTCTGACTATGGCAGACTGTTCAGGAAGTCTGGAAACCCATGTAACTTGTGACCATCTCTGTCCGAGTATTGCCACAAGTATAAATTACTTTCTCAGGAACACAGCTACTGATGCCACAAAAATGTTTGGAAGCCTGGAAAAAAAATAAATAGCAGGATAAATAACAAAAATAACCGTAAATTCATCGTCAGCACTGAAGAGAAAGAAAAAAATATTTTCATAAGCTTGACAATACATTGGAGATAAAACAATGTCATCCAGTTATTAGATACCACAGGGAACTGTAGTAATTTGTGGAGCTATAGGACAACTGAAGGTTATGTTACTATACGTAAACAAGGAGCTCCTTCTTCTAGCTTTGTCTAACAGATTTCCTGTGTAGCAAAGAAGACAGTCCAGATATAGTCACTTTTCTTCATAAACAGCACCACTCACTTCTTCATCAGACTAGACTAAACTTCTTGGCTATTATTTAAGATACATAAAAATGCTTCCCTTTAAGCTTTGTTGTATCTACTTGTGTGCGTGAAATGAGATATGTTAAGTACACTTTTTCATTGTCACTTACCTAAAAAAATGAGAAAACCTTTTTTTTCCAAAAAGATATACAAATTAATAAAAAAATTACATGCATAAGAAACATTAAAGGGTTTAAATTGCTAAGATAAGTTTGCCTTCAGTAAGCTAGCCATACCTCAGAGACACCCAGATTTTAAGTGCTACATACAGAAAATTCATATGCCTCTGAAGCTTTATAGAAAAATAAATGAGTAAAATTATAGTCTTATTTAGAATAAAGCTATCAGAAAATTCGCTCTCATTAGGTGAGTTCGGTAAGATTCGAGAAATCTACTTGGGAAAAAAAAAGAGAAAGGCAAGGGGAAAAAAAAAAGAAGTTATGCACACTTTTTGCTATAACTAGCTGAGGTACTCTGGCACCCTGAGATGAATGTTATATCATATCTATTTATAAAATCATTATCTTTGCCAACTAATATTACCTAGAGTCTGTATTAGCAAGCAGCTGCAAGTATTTATATCTATATTTTTATCTATTAGGTTAACAAATCAAGGTTTTAGGCATCTTTGTTGATCCATTATTTTTCAGTTTCAGGTCTGAGTAAAACAATTTTAAACCCCCATGTTCAACTTGTCATCACAAATCCATCCCTGTGTTTATATTTTTTGCTTTAATACAGATCTTGAAATTCACAGTTTGCTTCCTTATTTTAATTAAATCTTCTCAAATGCTAGAGAAGAGTTTGAACTAACATGAAAACCTGCTAGCAGATTAACAGTAGAAAAGTGTGAACAAATGCCTTGACTGATGAAAGTCATCTTCTTCTGCTGACTATGATATATATCTGTGTGCATATGTGAGTAGCATTCTCTGTTGACAATGTTTTCTCCTTTGCTTCCAGTGCTACTCCTATCAATCAATGGCAGTTCTTCAGAGAGACTCTAAGTTAGACTCATTAGCTGAATTATACATATAATCATGCATATGCAATAAAGCTTTTTAAATCATTCTCATAAGCTTACATTTCCAGTATACTGGTGAAGTCTTATGCTATGGAGTCCCCTGTTACAGTAGTATAAATGCTATGAGACACATTGAAATAAGCAAGAGACTCTTACACAGTGAAGTATTGAAAAAATATCTTTTTTTTTTCTATTTGGTTTGAGTAAATATCGGAGCTTTCCACAGGGACAGCTTACATTAATAAATGAGTCCTGTACTGTATTTTTGTTTGAGGATTCCTTTACACCAGCGTGGCAGTGCAGTGAAATCTTCCAGTGGGAATAAAGTACAGCTACATTCACTTTAAGACCAATTTGTACTCCTAAAGGGGACAGTTCAGAATCTGGCTTTCAGTGAATGAACATTTCAGTTCTGCAAGGTGATGGATGCCCTTAAAAGGAGCTAATGGAAATCGAAACCATATAGTACCTTACAGGTTTTGTCTTCTTCTAAAAGCATGCCATTTATGAAGATGTAGTTTAGGAACCCAACAAATCTTTTCTGACTGACAAGGGGCTTTCTGCAAGAGGTAGTATGCATGACTTTGAATCTTCAAACCAAAAACGTCTATCTACAAACACATAAAACCATATATACACAAAAAAGTACTATACATTCCTTTCCTGCTGAACACACAAATGTGTTTTAAGGCCTTAGGATTGTCCTTTCCCTAATGACTCTCTAAAATATGAACAGCATTCATTGCTGTTTGATGATAATAGCGACCTTATAATAGTTTCCATGGAAAGAATCCTGAGATCATAAACAGTGACAAAGTGAGTTTGTTAGTTACCAAACATACACATTCCAAAGGTACATGACATTTAATTCTAATCTATTTTTAGAAATCATAGGAAAATGAAGACAAATTAACTTTTTCCAGCAGAAGCACTTACATTGCATTTCCAAATACAATTACAGAGGAGAACTTCTAATTGACTATTATTAGAAATCAAGTCATTTCTATTACACACTCTAAGCTCTTCTCCAAAACAGGGTGTTTAAAAGGCAACATTTATGACAGAGTGAG